>OX424574.1:7637510-9123012 GCA_949152435.1 Gastracanthus pulcherrimus | reverse complement strand
TTACATATAAACAGCAGAAAAATCATTCCCTATTATCATTCCAAATATTATACAATTCTTTTATAACCTTAACAATTTTTAGGTTATTATCGTAATAGAAAATGTTGATCAATATACTTATACGTCTATTTACTTTAATAACTTTTTATACTCTAAACTAATAGAATATATTTCAGAAATGTTTATTTTTTCTTTTGCTTTCACCGCGACATAAACAGTGTTTTGACGTATACACGTGACACGTTATCCTTTGCCATGTAACAAAACGATCATAATAATACTGATAAAGAATGATTTAAAACACTAAACAAACTAATAAATACATAATTTTACTTACATTTCAATGATCGGCTCAGATTGTCGAATACGCACTAACAATTAATATTTTCTACACAATAAACACAAATGTGCAGACGCTAGCACCATCATTTTTATTTTTTCTCTGGCACGAACGACCCAATACAAAAAGATAATCCACGCACAAGAGAAACCACGCATCGGGAACTAACCGAGCGACAGCAGCGACCCCTTCACCGTATTCGACCGAACCCGAGAAATGTCATTTTCCAATCAATCAACAAAAATCTACATTTTATAAATCAATAGAATTTATAAGTACTATCTTATATTTATACCCTCTTTACTACCCCACCAATGACACATAGGCCAGGAGAATTATGACAAAATCTTTCAAATATGGCTCTAACGTGACGTAACTTAGATAACTATTGGAATTGCTCGGGAACAGCGCAGCCAAAACCGACGCCCGACAGAAGTGGAGGCAGCGCGAAATTCAAATAATGTAATTTTTACCCAAAAAAAATATATCCAAAAAAATTTTTTTATACCCTGATAAATTATCTTAAATCACAAGTAAACAAGTTACAATGACAGAAATAATTATTTATATTTCTTTATCTATATTTTTTCAATTTTAAAAATCCATCATTGTAACATGATTTCTTTTAAAAATAGACTTATTGTCACTTAAAAATAGTAAAATAAGATAGTTTAATGATGTACATAAAGTATGCATTCGATATAAAGTGGAAATAATTAGTTATTACCGTTATTAAAGTAATTATAAGAATAATGAGTTGATCACGCTTCAGCGCTACGTCGTTTGCCGACTCGGCAGGTAAAACAGCGTGGATGCTATAGTTTCCGTAAACTCAGGTAAGATCAGACGCCAGATGGTGGCACTCGCGATTTCTTTAAGGCTTTTCATTATGTACTCCGATGTTGATGAATTTTTCAATATCTGATAGAAGCTTTAATTCGCCTAATTGTTTATTTAATATCAAATATTTTTTTTTCGGATAAACAACTAAGCGTCCTTGTAAATTGCATTTATTTCTGTGTACACAGATAATTACAAAAAAATTAATTTTTTGATAAACTAATAAGTGTTTTTGAGTAAATTGAATTTATTTATGTCTAAACTGATAATTCAATAGAATGGGGGTTTCTGCAAAAGTATTTATATGAGTATGCACATAATTAGAAAACAATGTTTATCATTGCCGTGATTTCGGACTACATAGGATAAAGTATGTGCATAGTGCAAAAGTCTTTAAACGCGGGGTTCTGGTTTATATCATATTAAATACATATGCTTTGTAATCTAATATTTATCGATGAGTTGACTACATTTATTTCTGAATACACTGATAATATAGAAGACTACGAGATGCACTGCGGCGATTTTCAGTCTGCAATTAACGTAGATAGCTAAAGTGCAAAAGACTTTAATTGAGGTAAATGTTTATTTTGGATACAATTTTTTTTAAACATCTAAGTGTTTTACAGTAAAATTCATTTTTTTCAGAGTATGCATATGATTGGAAAACCATGTACTTCATTTAGGCGATTTTCGAACTACAACCAATGAAGTATGTACAAAGTGCAAAAGTCTTTAATCACGGGGTAATGGTTTATATAATATAATATAAATATTTTTTATAACTAATATGTGTCCATACTTAGACTTCATTTATTTCTGAATACGCTGATAATATACAAGTCTACGAGATGCCCCGTGCCGATTTTCAGTCTGCAATGAATGTACATAGTTAAAGTGCAAAAGTCTTTTATTCGCGTCATTGTTCACTAATATTAAATAATTGATTTTCGGATAAGTCGCTAAGTGTTTTCGATTGAAATGCATTTATTTCGGGGCGTGCTAATAATTTGAAAACAATGCACTTCATTGCTGCAATTTTGCAACTGCATCGAATGAAGTATGTACAAACTGCAAAAGTCTTTAATCGCGGGGTAGTGGTGCATATAATATTAAATAAATATTTATTTGAAAGTAATAAGTGTCTTTGAGTAAAATGCGAACTTTTCTGACTACGCTGATAAGTACAGGACTGTATGTACTCGTATTACCACTGCGATTCTCAGGCCGCATGGAATGTGCACAACGAAAGCGTAAAAGTCTTTAATTGGCGTAATTGTTTATTGCGAATTATATTTTTTTTTATTAATAACTCAGTGTAGTAGAGTAAAATGGATCTATAAATGCATTTATTTCGGGGCGTGCTAATAATTTAAAAACAATGCACTTCATTGCTGCAATTTTGCGACTGCTACGAATGAAGTATGCTCAAACTGCAAAAGTCTTTAATCGCGGGGTAGTGGTGCTTATAATATTAAATAGTTATTTATTTGAAAGTAATAAATGTCTTTAAGTAAATGGCGATTTTTTCTGACTAAGCTGATAAGTACAGGACTGTATGTATTATGACAGCGATTCTCAGGCCGCATGGAATGTGCACAACGAAAGTGCAAAAGTCTTTAATTGGCGTAATTGTATATTTTGGATTATATTTTTCTTTTTTATAAATAACTCAATGTAGTTGAGTAAAATAGATCTCTTCTGAGTATGCATATGATTAGAAAACAGTATACTTCATTGATGCGATTTTCAGACTATATCGAATGAAGTATGTACAAACTGCAAAAGTCTTTAATCGCGGGGTAGTGGTGCATATAATATTAAATAAATATTTATTTGAAAGTAATAAGTGTCTTTGAGTAAAATGCGAAATTTTCTAACTACGCTCATAAGTACAGGACTGTATGTATTATCATAGCGATTCTCAGGTGCGTGGAATGGGAATAACAAAAGTGCAAAAGTCTTTAATTGGCGTAATTGTTTATTACGAAGTAAATTTTTTTTATAAATTACTCACTGGAGTAGAGTAAAATTGATCTATAAATGCATTTATTTCGGGGCGTGCTAATAATTTGAAAAGAATGCACTTCATTGCTGCAATTTTGCGACTGCATCGAATGAAGTATGTACAAACTGCAAAAGTCTTTAATCGCGGGGTAGTGGTGCATATAATATTAAATAAATATTTATTTGAAAGTAATAAGTGTCTTTGAGTAAAATGCGAACTCTTCTGACTACGCTGATAAGTACAGGACTGTATGTATTACCACTGCGATTCCCAGGCCGCATGGAATGTGCACAACTAAAGCGCAAAAGTCTTTAATTGGCGTAATTGTTTATTGCGAATTATATTTTTTTTATTAATAACTCAGTGTAGTAGAGTAAAATGGATCTATAAATGCATTTATTTCGGGGCGTGCTAATAATTTGAAAACAATGCACTTCATTGCTGCAATTTTGCGACTGCATCGAATGAAGTATGTACAAACTGCTAAAGTCTTTAATCGCGGGGTAGTGGTGCATATAATATTAAATAAATATTTATTTGAAAGTAATAAGTGTCTTTGAGTAAAATGCGAACTTTTCTAACTACGCTCATAAGTACAGGACTGTATGTATTATCATAGCGATTCTCAGGTGCGTGGAATGGGAATAACGAAAGTGCAAAAGTCTTTAATTGGCGTAATTGTTTATTACGAAGTAAATTTTTTTTATAAATTACTCACTGGAGTAGAGTAAAATTGATCTATAAATGCATTTATTTCGGGGCGTGCTAATAATTTGAAAACAATGCACTTCATTGCTGCAATTTTGCGACTGCATCGAATGAAGTATGTACAAACTGCAAAAGTCTTTAATCGCGGGGTAGTGGTGCATATAATATTAAATAAATATTTATTTGAAAGTAATAAGTGTCTTTGAGTAAAATGCGAACTCTTCTGACTACGCTGATAAGTACAGGACTGTATGTATTACCACTGCGATTCCCAGGCCGCATGGAATGTGCACAACTAAAGCGCAAAAGTCTTTAATTGGCGTAATTGTTTATTGCGAATTATATTTTTTTTTATTAATAACTCAGTGTAGTAGAGTAAAATGGATCTATAAATGCATTTATTTCGGGGCGTGCTAATAATTTGAAAACAATGCACTTCATTGCTGCAATTTTGCGACTGCATCGAATGAAGTATGTACAAACTGCTAAAGTCTTTAATCGCGGGGTAGTGGTGCATATAATATTAAATAAATATTTATTTGAAAGTAATAAGTGTCTTTGAGTAAAATGCGAACTCTTCTGACTACGCTGATAAGTACAGGACTGTATGTATTACCACTGCGATTCCCAGGCCGCATGGAATGTGCACAACTAAAGCGCAAAAGTCTTTAATTGGCGTAATTGTTTATTGCGAATTATATTTTTTTTATTAATAACTCAGTGTAGTAGAGTAAAATGGATCTATAAATGCATTTATTTCGGGGCGTGCTAATAATTTGAAAACAATGCACTTCATTGCTGCAATTTTGCGACTGCATCGAATGAAGTATGTACAAACTGCTAAAGTCTTTAATCGCGGGGTAGTGGTGCATATAATATTAAATAAATATTTATTTGAAAGTAATAAGTGTCTTTGAGTAAAATGCGAACTTTTCTAACTACGCTCATAAGTACAGGACTGTATGTATTATCATAGCGATTCTCAGGTGCGTGGAATGGGAATAACGAAAGTGCAAAAGTCTTTAATTGGCGTAATTGTTTATTACGAAGTAAATTTTTTTTATAAATTACTCACTGGAGTAGAGTAAAATTGATCTATAAATGCATTTATTTCGGGGCGTGCTAATAATTTGAAAACAATGCACTTCATTGCTGCAATTTTGCGACTGCATCGAATGAAGTATGTACAAACTGCAAAAGTCTTTAATCGCGGGGTAGTGGTGCATATAATATTAAATAAATATTTATTTGAAAGTAATAAGTGTCTTTGAGTAAAATGCGAACTCTTCTGACTACGCTGATAAGTACAGGACTGTATGTATTACCACTGCGATTCCCAGGCCGCATGGAATGTGCACAACTAAAGCGCAAAAGTCTTTAATTGGCGTAATTGTTTATTGCGAATTATATTTTTTTTTATTAATAACTCAGTGTAGTAGAGTAAAATGGATCTATAAATGCATTTATTTCGGGGCGTGCTAATAATTTGAAAACAATGCACTTCATTGCTGCAATTTTGCGACTGCATCGAATGAAGTATGTACAAACTGCTAAAGTCTTTAATCGCGGGGTAGTGGTGCATATAATATTAAATAAATATTTATTTGAAAGTAATAAGTGTCTTTGAGTAAAATGCGAACTCTTCTGACTACGCTGATAAGTACAGGACTGTATGTATTACCACTGCGATTCCCAGGCCGCATGGAATGTGCACAACTAAAGCGCAAAAGTCTTTAATTGGCGTAATTGTTTATTGCGAATTATATTTTTTTTATTAATAACTCAGTGTAGTAGAGTAAAATGGATCTATAAATGCATTTATTTCGGGGCGTGCTAATAATTTGAAAACAATGCACTTCATTGCTGCAATTTTGCGACTGCATCGAATGAAGTATGTACAAACTGCTAAAGTCTTTAATCGCGGGGTAGTGGTGCATATAATATTAAATAAATATTTATTTGAAAGTAATAAGTGTCTTTGAGTAAAATGCGAACTTTTCTAACTACGCTCATAAGTACAGGACTGTATGTATTATCATAGCGATTCTCAGGTGCGTGGAATGGGAATAACGAAAGTGCAAAAGTCTTTAATTGGCGTAATTGTTTATTACGAAGTAAATTTTTTTTATAAATTACTCACTGGAGTAGAGTAAAATTGATCTATAAATGCATTTATTTCGGGGCGTGCTAATAATTTGAAAACAATGCACTTCATTGCTGCAATTTTGCGACTGCATCGAATGAAGTATGTACAAACTGCAAAAGTCTTTAATCGCGGGGTAGTGGTGCATATAATATTAAATAAATATTTATTTGAAAGTAATAAGTGTCTTTGAGTAAAATGCGAACTCTTCTGACTACGCTGATAAGTACAGGACTGTATGTATTACCACTGCGATTCCCAGGCCGCATGGAATGTGCACAACTAAAGCGCAAAAGTCTTTAATTGGCGTAATTGTTTATTGCGAATTATATTTTTTTTTATTAATAACTCAGTGTAGTAGAGTAAAATGGATCTATAAATGCATTTATTTCGGGGCGTGCTAATAATTTGAAAACAATGCACTTCATTGCTGCAATTTTGCGACTGCATCGAATGAAGTATGTACAAACTGCTAAAGTCTTTAATCGCGGGGTAGTGGTGCATATAATATTAAATAAATATTTATTTGAAAGTAATAAGTGTCTTTGAGTAAAATGCGAACTTTTCTAACTACGCTCATAAGTACAGGACTGTATGTATTATCATAGCGATTCTCAGGTGCGTGGAATGGGAATAACGAAAGTGCAAAAGTCTTTAATTGGCGTAATTGTTTATTACGAAGTAAATTTTTTTTATAAATTACTCACTGGAGTAGAGTAAAATTGATCTATAAATGCATTTATTTCGGGGCGTGCTAATAATTTGAAAACAATGCACTTCATTGCTGCAATTTTGCGACTGCATCGAATGAAGTATGTACAAACTGCAAAAGTCTTTAATCGCGGGGTAGTGGTGCATATAATATTAAATAAATATTTATTTGAAAGTAATAAGTGTCTTTGAGTAAAATGTGAACTTTTCTGACTACGCTGATAAGTACAGGACTGTATGTATTACCACTGCGATTCCCAGGCCGCATGGAATGTGCACAACTAAAGCGCAAAAGTCTTTAATTGGCGTAATTGTTTATTGCGAATTATATTTTTTTTATTAATAACTCAGTGTAGTAGAGTAAAATGGATCTATAAATGCATTTATTTCGGGGCGTGCTAATAATTTAAAAACAATGCACTTTATTGCTGCAATTTTGCAACTGCATCGAATGAAGTATGTGCAAATTGCAAAAGTCTTTAATCTCGGAGTAATGGTGTATATAATATTAAATAAATATTTTTTAAAAACTAATAAGTGTCTTTGAGTAAATGACGATTATTTACGACTACGCTGATAAGTTCAGAACTGCATGTTTTCCCACTGCGATTCTGCCGCATGGAATGTAAATAGCTAAAAAGCCAAAGTCTTTCATTAGCGTCGTTGTTCACTAATATTAAGTAATTCATTTACGAATGCTTATCATTGAGGGTATGAAATAGCACTCAACTTGAGAGATTTTCCATACAGGTTTTGTTATAAAAAATCTAATTGTTATGTGCATTGTAAGAATTGAAGATGTTTGCGCTTCCCGATTATCCGGTCCGACTTCCTTAAATTACCCAGAATATAATGTGGTAATTTTTCCAGAGACAGTGATGTACATTTTGCCCTTTTTAACAATTATTTGTTAATTAGTGAAAATTAAATTGCTATGCTCAATTGACTAATGAAAGATCTTTGCACTTCCGTTATACCCACTTTGGCTTCTCTACCTTGGCAAAAGTGTGCGATAACAAGGGAGTAAGAGATATTAGCATAAGTAAAATATTTAACTTATAATAAATTTGCTGATAAATTTATTATATAAAAAAGGCAAGACAACAATTTCCTTGTTAAAATTTTTCTTAGAATATGTAAAGTAAAAATTGAAGATCTTTGCGCTTTCCCGATTTCGTTAAATTACCCAGAATATACTGTGTTGATTTTTCCACGGTTAGTTATTAATATTTTTTCCTTTTTAACCGTCAATTGTTTATTTACATTTAAATGTGTTTACTAAGATTGATAATTAAAAATTGTTCCGCTTTCTTTAACCTTGATGTGACTCTTGTACTCTGACGTTAGTATGCAGTGAGAACGGGGTAAGAGATATTGGCCTCGAACAATTTACTTGTTAATAATACGTCTAATATATATAATAATAATAACTATTGTCTTTATTTATTAAATTATTGAGAAAAAAATACGTTCATCATAGTTGCTGTAAAAAGTATCATAGCATATTGTGGGTAATTTATGGAAACAACTGGCCGCGGAATGAGAACGCGCAAAAATCTTTAATCTTTACTATGTACATAATAATTAAAATTTTTGATAAGTACATTATTGTCCAAAGTCTTTCTCAATTAACATATTAATAAACAATTGATTATTCTTAGCTGAAATATTTAACATGCACCAATACCTCTTATCAAATTTTCATTGCATACTTTAGTCGAGGTACACGAGCTAAACGGCGAACAGTATCTGATTTTGGTTTTTCTTGCTTTAAAATCAAATATCTTTTGATCTAATCGATGATTCGTCGTGATTCTTTTTTAAATTGAAGCTCAGATAATCAGGTATTTTGAAAAAATATTTAATAATGCCTTTTGAAGATATATAAATCAGGAAAAATTGGCGAAGTTGATAACTTTTGCAAATATCTAACAAGACTTACTTCATCCTAATGAAATTTGTATTTTTATAATTTGTAAACCTAATATCCGATGTAATAGGTCATACTTGACTTGCTTCAGCGTCTAAACGTTTTCTGGATTTTTTCTCTTTTCAATGAATGAGCAGAACTGTATAAAAATGCCAAAATTCTGATTTCTTTCAATTTCTGAGGATCTAGTTTCATTCTGAATACCTATTAAACTAATTATGAATAAAATATTATTAATTAACAATTATATATACTATTGAATCCATAAACTCCTGTACACTGTAAATTCATAACCTTAACCTCGACAAACTTTAATCCCGTGATCCTTTAACTCCACAAATGCTTAAACTTATCAATTTCTATACCCATAAACTCCTAAAACCTTGATTCTATAAACGCTTGTATCCATAATCCTTCATATCCTTCTCCTTGCAAACCCTTAATCCCGTAAATACAGTAAACTCGTAGACCTTTTCATCATTAATTTTTTAATCCATAAACCTCTATCCCCTTTAACCTATAAGTATCTGATCCCAATCGGCCAATCGACTTTCACTCACCCTTGCATTCAAACACACTTATAAATAATTATTCTATTTTATAACAATTATAGACCCTATTTTACAACTTGCTAAATGTTTTTTACACAAGACCTTAACACATTTCTTTTAATAACATCGAATAACAAAGTAATCAAATTTTAATTTAACTATATGTATACATTCAAGATTCTTTACAAGAATCTTCAAGAAAATCTGGACTATCAATGGTATCTTGAGTACTAATACTTTCTTCGTGTTCAACATTTTGCCTAAAAAGTAATAGGGCAACATTTAAATTCTGTCTTTGTCTATCTTATTTTTATAGAAAGCAAATTGCTAATTGTATAGAATAAAAATCATTTTTTCAATCTCTGCCTTATTGAAAATTTTTCTCAAAATCTTACATAAGATTTTACGTAAGATCTTACATAAGATTTTACGTAAGTTCTTGCGTAAGTTCTTACGTAAAACCTTACATAAGATTTTACGTAAGATCTTACATAAGATCTTGTATCAGATCTTGCATTAGATATTGTAGTAGATCTTGCGTTAGATCTTGCCTAAAGTAATATATAAAATTTTATCATTGATTTTTAACCAAGCACTTACATAAGATCTTACATAAGATATTGACTACAATCAAAAAATAATGATGTGTTTTAAGATCTTATTTAAGATCTTACGTAAGATCTTATCTAAGATTTTATGCAAGATCTTATGTAAAACCTTACTTAAGATCTTGTATCCCATTCAGTGTAAGATCTTAAATAAACCATTAACAAAAAATATTTTTGGTATATGAAATCACAATCTTGTATAAGATCTTACACAAGACCTTATACAAGACTTTACACAAGACCTTACATACAATCTTACACAAGATCATCTATAAGACCTTTGAAATGAACTCTTTTTCATTGCCATATAAATTTTTTTTATGATAAGTAACTCAAGGTCTTACGCAAGATCTTGTATAAAATCTGGTACAAAACCTTGAGTAACTTATTTAAATGAATTTATAAGGTAATAAAAATAAGATCTTGTGCAAGATTTTATATAAAATTGTTTGTAAAATCTTATGCAAGATCTTGTGTGAGAACTGGTGTTAGTTCTTGAGTAAATTATCAACAACAAACAATCCGTATGTCTATGAAAGCAAGATCTTGTATAAGGTCGTGTATAAGAGCTTGCGTAAGATCTTACGTAAGGTCTTGTGTAGGATCCTATGTAAGATCTTATGCAAGATCGTGCCTTTGTGAATTAAAAAATTTTTTTGTTAATGGTTTACTTAAGATCTTACACCAAATCTATCACAAGGTCTTACTTAAATGTGAATATTTCACAATCACTGAAAATAAATGATATTTACTTGTGTCTGAGATATCTATTCATTTCGACAGTAACTGGTTTCTCCCATTGGCCGATTAATCGATTTTCAATATATATTACTGAATTATATTGCAACAATTTCCTAATAATAATTAAAATAATTCAGAAATATTCCAAAAAAATATTTCATGAAAGATTTCTGAATTATTTCACCAGAAATTTTCAGAAATATCAAACATTAAAATAATTCTGAAATGTTTTCCGAATATTCCAAAGAAATATTTTATGAAAGATTTTTGAAATATTTCAGAATTATTTTATTAAAAATTTTCGGTAAATATTTAACACTGACATAATTAACAAATAATTGAGAAATATTTAAAAGAAATATTTTTTGGAAGATTGGTGGAATATTTTAGAATTATTTCGCGAAAAATCCTCAGTAAATTAGAGGTCAAGAAATCATTCGGAAATATTCCAAAAATATTTCAAAAAAATATTTCATGAAAGATTTCAGAAATATTTTGGAAGTTTTTTGTGAAATATTTTAATGAAAGAAATTCGGAGACATACATTTCTTCCAGGAATATTTCATTGGAAGATTCCTGGAAAATTTCAAATCTTTGTGCCAATATTTCGGAAATATTCCGGAAATATTTCATGCTGTGTGGGTTGTGTGTGCACGCGTGTATGTATACAATTAATATACATAATCTTGAAAAGCGAAAAATAGAGTATTAGCATTTAATTTCTAAAATTTACGCGTTTATGCTTTGGTAATATCAATTTTTTAAAGGGTTAAAAGTAGAGTGCAGCTTCATAATTAGCGATTCGACAATAAAATAAGAATAATTAAGATGATGAAAATAATCGAGTTTTACAGGTATTCAGAGTTACATCAAATACTGAGCAGATGAAAAAACTGGAACTCTAGCGTTTTTATACATTTCTGCTCATTCATTGAAAAAAATTTTATACACAGAATGAATCAACTCTAGTATGACCTAATACATCGGATATTATATAGGATATTAATATAGGAAATTATAGATTCAAGGGTTAACGGGATTAAGAAATTAGGAGATTATAGGTATAGGAGTTTATAATTTTAAATTTCTATGGGTTACAGGGGTTATCAGACTACAGTTTTGCGAGGTTAAGGTTATGGGTTCAGCTGTTTATATGTTAACAGGAATAGGGGTTTATGGGTTTGGAAATTTAATGATGAAAAGGTCTACGAGTTTGAAGGCCAACGAATTTAAGGATTTATATTATGAGTTTACTGTATTAAGGGATTAAGGGTTTGCGAGGTTCAGGGTTAAGGGGATTATAGGTTCAAGAGTTTATACTATTACGGGATCAAAGGTTTGCTAGGTTAAGGGTTTCGGGGATTATGGGTTCAAGAGTTTATAGAATAAAGAGTTTACAAGTTTACTGTATTACTGGATTAGGGGTTTGCGAGGTTAACGGTTTAGGGGATTATAGGTTCAAGAGTTTATAGAATCAAGAGTTTACAAGTTTACTGTATTTACGGGATTAAGGATTTGCGAGGTTCAGGGTATGTATTCAAGAGTTTATAGAATCAAGGTATTAGGAGTTTATGGGTATAGAAATTGATAAGTTTAAACATTTGTGGATTTAAAGGATCACGGGATTAAAGTTTGTCGAGGTTAAGGTTATGAATTTACAGTGTATAGGAGTTTATGAATTCAATAGTATGTATATAATTATTAATTAAAAATGTTTTATTCATAATTAATTTAATAGGTATTCAGAATGAAACTAGATTCTCAGAAATTGAAAAGAATCAGAATTTTGGCATTTTTATACAGTTCTGCTCATTCATTGAAAAGAAAAAAGATCCAGGAAACGTTTATAAGACGAAGCAAGTCAAGTATGACCTATTACATCGGATATTAGGTTTACAAATTATAAAATACAAATTTCATTAAGATGAAGTAAGTCTTTTTAGATATTTGCAAAAGTTATCAACTTCGCCAATTTTTCCTCATCTATATATCTTCAAAAGGTGTTATTAAATATTTATCCATGATTCGTGATTACCTGAGCTTCAATTTAAAAAAAAATCACGACGATTCATCGATTAGATCAAAAGTTATTTGATTTTAAAACAAGAAAAACCAAAATGTCACACTGTGCGGCGGGTAGCGAAAGCGCAAAGATCTTTAATCATAAATCCTGGTAAACAAATTTAACTTTAAATAAACAAGTGATTGATAAAAAGGACAAAATGTTGGTCGCTGTCTCTGTAAAAATTATAACAGCATATTCTGGGTAATTTAAGGAAGGCGGGCCGGGTAAACGGGAAAGCGCGAAGATCTTCAATTTTTACTCTGAATATACTAAGCTTAATTTAGCAAGGAATTTATTGTCCTGGTTCTTTTTATTAATGTGTTGAGCAACAACTTATTTATTAAGTAAAATATTTAACCTATGCCATTACCTGTTACTAACTTGTTATCATACACTCTTGCCAAGGCAGAGATGCCAAAGTGGGGGTAAGGAAAGTGCAAAGATCTTTCATCGGTAAGCTGAGCATAGCAATTTCATTATTCACTAACAAATAATTATTGTAAAGGGCAAAATGTTCATCACTGTCTCTGGAAAACTTACCACGGCATATTCTGGTTAATTTGCAGAAGTCGGGCCGGGTAATTGGGAAAGCGCAAAGATCTTCAATTTTTACTCTGCATATTCTAAGAAAAATTTTAACAAGGAAATTATTCTCTTGATTATTTCTATTAATGTATTTATCAAAAACATTCTTTTTTAAGTAAAATATTCAAATTATGCCAATACCGCTTACTCCCTTGTTATCGCACACTTTTGTCAAGGCCGAGAATCCAAAGCGGAGGTAACGAAACCGCAAAGATGTTTCATCGGTAAGCTGAGCATAGCAACTTAATTTTTTCTGTAACTAATAATTCTTAAAAGAGCGAAACGTGCATCACTGGCTCTGTGAAAATTACCACAGCATATTCTGGAACCTCCCTAAACTTGGTATGGACATTTTCTATTTAGGTTATATAAACTAATAGATAATTTGCCGTAATTTATCCGTGAAGTCGAAAAATTTGCCGCGGATTTATTTTTAAAAATAATCGGGTACCCTGCTAACTTTGGAAAAAGTTAGCAGGGTACCCCCTTAAAACTACCAAGGAAGCATTCCACGTCATTGGGACAGGGCTTAAAATTTGCCGCTTTTTTGCCGTAAAACAACCTTACACTCAGATTTAGACGAAAATTTTTTTAAGCGCTCATAAGCGCCAGAATACTCTAACTCAACATGAAGTTGGCAGGGTACTCCCGTAAAATCCACTAGACTAGATCGTACACTATTGGGTTAGGGCTCAAAATTTGCCGTAAATTATCCGTAAATAATTTGTACAGGCGAAAAAATTGCCACAGATTTACTTTTAAAAATAACCGGGTACCCTGCTAACTTAGGGTTAAGTTAGCAGGGTACCCCCTTAAAACTATCAAGGCAGCATTTCACATCATTGGGACAGAGCTTACATTTTGCCGCTTTTTTGCCGTAAAACAACACTGTTCTCACATTTACTCCAAACATTTTGTACCGCTCATAAGTGCCAGAATTTTCTAACTCAAGATAAAGTTGGCAGGGTACCCCCTTAAAACCCACAAAACTCCATCCTATACTGTTAGGTAAGGGCTCAAAATTTGCCGTAAATAATCCGCAAGTTATCCATCGAGATAAAAAATTGCCGCGGATTTATTTTTAAAAATAACCGGGTCTCTGCTAATTTTGGAAAAAGTTAGCAAGGTACCCAGTTAGTTTTAAAAATAAATCCGCGGCAAATTTCTCGCCTCGACGGATAATTTACGGATAATTTACGGTAAATTTTGAGCCCCTACACAATAGTCTAGAACGCAGTTTAGTGTATTTTATGGGGGTGCCCTGCCAACTTCATTTTAAGGTGGAAAATTCTGGCGCTTATGCGCGGTACAAAATGTTTCGAGTAAATCTGAGAACAGTGTTGTTTTACGGCAAAATAGCGGCAAATTTTAAGACCTGTCCCAATGACGTGGAATGCTTCCTTGATAGTTTATGAGGGGTAAGTTGCTAACTTTTTCCAAAATTAGCAGGGACCCGGTTAGTTTTAAAAATAAATCCGCGGCAAATTCTTCGCTTCGACGGATAATTTACGGACTATTTACGGCAAATTTTTAGCCCCTACACAATAGTGTAGGATCTAGTCTAGTGGATTTTACGGGAGTACCCTACCAAATTCATCTTGAATTGGAAAATTATGGCGCTTATGCACGGTAAAGGGTGTTTCAAGTAAATCTGAGTGCAGGGTGGTTTTACGGCAAAAAAGCGGCAAATTTCCAATCCTGTCCCAATGACGTGGAATACTTCCTTAACAGTTTTAAGGGGGGTACCCTGCTAACTTAACCCTAAGTTAGCAGGGTACCCGGTTATTATTAAAAATAAATCCACGGCAATTTCGTTGCCTGTACGGATAATTTACGGCAAATTGTGAGCCGTAACCCAATAGCCTAGGATCTAATCTAGTGTATTTTACGTGGGTACCCTGCCAACTTCATCTTGAGTTGGAAAATTCTGGCGCTTATGCGCGGTAGAAAATGTTTCAAGTAAATCTGAGTACAGGGTGGCTTTACGGCAAAAAAGCGGCAAATTTCAAACCCTGTCTCAATGATGTGAAATGCTTCCTTGGTAGTTTTAAGGGGGTACCCTGCTAACTTAACCCTAACTTAGCAGGGTACCCGGTTATTTTTAAAAGTAAATCTGTGGCAATTTTTTCGCCTGTACAAATTATTTACGGATAATTTACTGCAAATTTTGAGCCCTAACCCAATAGTGTACGATCTAGTCTAGTGAATTTTACGGGAGTACCCTGCCAACTTCATGTTGAGTTAGAGTATTCTGGCGCTTATGAGCGCTTAAAAAAATTTTCGTCTAAATCTGAGTGCAGGGGTGTTTTACGACAAAAAAGCGGCTAATTTTAAGCCCTGTCCCAATGACGTGGAATGCTTCCTTGGTAGTTTTAAGGGGGTACCCTGCTAACTTTTTCTAAAGTTAGCAGGGTACCCGATTATTTTTAAAAATAAATCCGTGGCAAATTTATCGACGTCACGGATAATTTACGGATAATTTACGGAAAATTATCAATTAGTTTATATAACCTAAATAGAAAATGTCCATGCCAAGTTTAGGGAGGTTATTCTGGGCAATTTAACGAAATTAGGTTGGGTAATCGGGAAAGCGCAAAGATCTTCCATTTATACCATGCATATACTAAGAAAATTTTTAACAAGGTAATTATTGGATTGCCTTTTATATTAATGTATTGATCAACAACTTTCTTTTTAAGTTAAATATTTAACTTGTGCCATTACCTCTTACGCCCTTGTTATCGTACACATTTGTCAATGCGGAGAAGCCAAAGCGGGGGTATCGAAAGTGTAAAGATCTTTCATCAGTCAACTGAGCATAGCAATTTAATTTTCCCTAATTAACAAATAATTGTTAAAAAGGGCAAAAAGTTTATCACTAGCTCTGGAAAAATTATTGCAGCATATTCCGTGTAATTTACGGAACCGAAGAAATCGAGGAATTGTGATGCGCAAACATCTTCAATTTTCACTACGCATATAACAATTAGATTTTCTATAAGTAAACCCGTACGGGAAAATCTCTCAAGATGAGTGTTATTTCGTACCCTGAACTGAAATTTATTCGAAAATGAATTATTTAATATTAGTGAACAAAGACGCGAATGAAAAACTTTTGCACTTTAGCTATCTACATTGATTGCAGACTAAAAATCGCAGTAGTGCACACACTAGTCTTCTATATTATCAGCGTATTCAGAAATAAATGAAGTCTACATATGGACACAAAATAGTTATAAAAAAATATTTATATTATATTATATAAACCATTACCCCGCGATTAAAGACTTTTGCACATTGCACATACTTCATTGGATGAAATCCGAAAATTGCATAGATGAAGTATATGGTTTACTAATCATACGCGTACTCAGAAAAGATCCATTTTACTCTACTACACTGAGTTATATATAAAAAAAATTTAATTCACAATAAACAATTACCCCAATTAAAGACTTTTGCACTTTCGTTATTCCCATTCCACGCGGCCTGAGAATCGCTGTGATAATACATACAGTCCTGTACTTATCAGCGTAGTCAGAAAAGTTCGCATTTTACTCAAAGACACTTATTACTTGCAAATAAATATTTATTTAATATTATATGCATCACTGCCCCGCGATTAAAGACTTTTGCAGTTTGCACATACTTCATTCGATGCAGTCGCAAAATTGCATCAATGAAGTGCATTGTTTTTAAATTATTAGCACGCCCCGAAATAAATGCATTTATAGATCGATTTTACTCTACTACACTGAGTTATTAATAAAAAAAAATATAATTCGCAATAAACAATTACGCCAATTAAAGACTTTTGCGCTTTCGTTGTGCACATTCCATGCAGCCTGGGAATCGCAGTGGTAATACATACAGTCCTGTACTTATCAGCGTAGTCAGAAAAGTTCGCATTTTACTCAAAGACACTAATTACTTTCAAATAAATATTTATTTAATATTATATGCACCACTACCCCGCGATTAAAGACTTTTGCAGTTTGTACATACTTCATTCGATGCAGTCGCAAAATTGCAGCAATGAAGTGCATTGTTTTCAAATTATTAGCACGCCCCATAATAAATGCATTTATAGATCAATTTTACTCTACTCCAGTGAGTTATTTATAAAAAAAATTTACTTCGTAATAAACAATTACGCTAATTAAAGTCTTTTGCACTTTCGTTATTCCCATTCCACGCGGCCTGAGAATCGCTGTCATAATACATACAGTCCTGTACTTATCAGCGTAGTCAGAAAAGTTCGCATTTTACTCAAAGACACTTATTACTTGCAAATAAATATTTATTTAATATTCTATGCACCACTACCCCGCGATTAAAGACTTTTGCAGTTTGCACATACTTCATTCGATGCAGTCGCAAAATTGCAGCAATGAAGTGCATTGTTTTTAAATTATTAGCACGCCCCGAAATAAATGCATTTATAGATCCATTTTACTCTACTACACTGAGTTATTAATAAAAAAAAATATAATTCGCAATAAACAATTACGCCAATTAAAGACTTTTGCGCTTTAGTTGTGCACATTCCATGCGGCCTGGGAATCGCAGTGGTAATACATACAGTCCTGTACTTATCAGCGTAGTCAGAAGAGTTCGCATTTTACTCAAAGACACTTATTACTTTCAAATAAATATTTATTTAATATTATATGCACCACTACCCCGCGATTAAAGACTTTTGCAGTTTGTACATACTTCATTCGATGCAGTCGCAAAATTGCAGCAATGAAGTGCATTCTTTTCAAATTATTAGCACGCCCCGAAATAAATGCATTTATAGATCAATTTTACTCTACTCCAGTGAGTAATTTATAAAAAAAATTTACTTCGTAATAAACAATTACGCCAATTAAAGACTTTTGCACTTTTGTTATTCCCATTCCACGCACCTGAGAATCGCTATGATAATACATACAGTCCTGTACTTATGAGCGTAGTTAGAAAATTTCGCATTTTACTCAAAGACACTTATTACTTTCAAATAAATATTTATTTAATATTATATGCACCACTACCCCGCGATTAAAGACTTTTGCAGTTTGTACATACTTCATTCGATATAGTCTGAAAATCGCATCAATGAAGTATACTGTTTTCTAATCATATGCATACTCAGAAGAGATCTATTTTACTCAACTACATTGAGTTATTTATAAAAAAGAAAAATATAATCCAAAATATACAATTACGCCAATTAAAGACTTTTGCACTTTCGTTGTGCACATTCCATGCGGCCTGAGAATCGCTGTCATAATACATACAGTCCTGTACTTATCAGCTTAGTCAGAAAAAATCGCCATTTACTTAAAGACATTTATTACTTTCAAATAAATAACTATTTAATATTATAAGCACCACTACCCCGCGATTAAAGACTTTTGCAGTTTGAGCATACTTCATTCGTAGCAGTCGCAAAATTGCAGCAATGAAGTGCATTGTTTTTAAATTATTAGCACGCCCCGAAATAAATGCATTTATAGATCCATTTTACTCTACTACACTGAGTTATTAATAAAAAAAAATATAATTCGCAATAAACAATTACGCCAATTAAAGACTTTTACGCTTTCGTTGTGCACATTCCATGCGGCCTGAGAATCGCAGTGGTAATACGAGTACATACAGTCCTGTACTTATCAGCGTAGTCAGAAAAGTTCGCATTTTACTCAAAGACACTTATTACTTTCAAATAAATATTTATTTAATATTATATGCACCACTACCCCGCGATTAAAGACTTTTGCAGTTTGTACATACTTCATTCGATGCAGTTGCAAAATTGCAGCAATGAAGTGCATTGTTTTCAAATTATTAGCACGCCCCGAAATAAATGCATTTCAATCGAAAACACTTAGCGACTTATCCGAAAATCAATTATTTAATATTAGTGAACAATGACGCGAATAAAAGACTTTTGCACTTTAACTATGTACATTCATTGCAGACTGAAAATCGGCACGGGGCATCTCGTAGACTTGTATATTATCAGCGTATTCAGAAATAAATGAAGTCTAAGTATGGACACATATTAGTTATAAAAAATATTTATATTATATTATATAAACCATTACCCCGTGATTAAAGACTTTTGCACTTTGTACATACTTCATTGGTTGTAGTTCGAAAATCGCCTAAATGAAGTACATGGTTTTCCAATCATATGCATACTCTGAAAAAAATGAATTTTACTGTAAAACACTTAGATGTTTAAAAAAAATTGTATCCAAAATAAACATTTACCTCAATTAAAGTCTTTTGCACTTTAGCTATCTACGTTAATTGCAGACTGAAAATCGCCGCAGTGCATCTCGTAGTCTTCTATATTATCAGTGTATTCAGAAATAAATGTAGTCAACTCATCGATAAATATTAGATTACAAAGCATATGTATTTAATATGATATAAACCAGAACCCCGCGTTTAAAGACTTTTGCACTATGCACATACTTTATCCTATGTAGTCCGAAATCACGGCAATGATAAACATTGTTTTCTAATTATGTGCATACTCATATAAATACTTTTGCAGAAACCCCCATTCTATTGAATTATCAGTTTAGACATAAATAAATTCAATTTACTCAAAAACACTTATTAGTTTATCAAAAAATTAATTTTTTTGTAATTATCTGTGTACACAGAAATAAATGCAATTTACAAGGACGCTTAGTTGTTTATCCGAAAAAAAAATATTTGATATTAAATAAACAATTAGGCGAATTAAAGCTTCTATCAGATATTGAAAAATTCATCAACATCGGAGTACATAATGAAAAGCCTTAAAGAAATCGCGAGTGCCACCATCTGGCGTCTGATCTTACCTGAGTTTACGGAAACTATAGCATCCACGCTGTTTTACCTGCCGAGTCGGCAAACGACGTAGCGCTGAAGCGTGATCAACTCATTATTCTTATAATTACTTTAATAACGGTAATAACTAATTATTTCCACTTTATATCGAATGCATACTTTATGTACATCATTAAACTATCTTATTTTACTATTTTTAAGTGACAATAAGTCTATTTTTAAAAGAAATCATGTTACAATGATGGATTTTTAAAATTGAAAAAATATAGATAAAGAAATATAAATAATTATTTCTGTCATTGTAACTTGTTTACTTGTGATTTAAGATAATTTATCAGGGTATAAAAAAATTTTTTTGGATATATTTTTTTTGGGTAAAAATTACATTATTTGAATTTCGCGCTGCCTCCACTTCTGTCGGGCGTCGGTTTTGGCTGCGCTGTGGAGTGGTATAATGGGAGCTGTTGGACAAGAGAACATAGGTTTACGTTGGAAAAGTATTGTTTAGTTAGGGCTTGTTAGGCGATTAGGAATCGTGGGGGCGTATTATTAGTTTAGCGGGGCATTTTTCGAAATCTTTTTACGGATATATGACGTACCGAAGCAAATTGATCTTCTTTTAATGAGTATTATTCACGTTTATCCGTATAAATATTAAAGTAGATTGTAAGGAAATGGTTTGTTACAGATTAGGTATTGTAATAATTAATGAGCACTCATGCCACCACGTAAAACTGATAAAAGGTCCCTAAAACTAATAATAAGGGGGTGCAGGTAATGTGGCCACCTTAAGGAACTTTAGATTCCCAGTAGATATATATCGGGTTTTGGAACTTTGGAAACTATTGAGACATATTATTTGAACCTTAAACTTTAATACCTTATGAGTTTTTTTGAAAAAAATTTACTCTCTGAATTTTAGTTAAAGAAGTACTAAGTTGATCCTTTGATGATTTTTTTTTCCAATCATGTTATGCAGACAAAAGTGGTTTCTTTACGTGCATGCACTGCTAAGAAACCAGAGTTTTGATGCTTTCGCGCGTAAACATGACACTATCTTATAATTACAGAGCGCTAGGAGCGGAATCACCGCTTCTCTCAACAGATATTGTCACGATACATATTCTGTAGGAGTTACGACGCCACAAAATAACGCATACAGCCAGATTTCGTGTGGGTGGCCACATTACCTGCACGACCACATTACCTGCACCCACCTTATGATTATATAGCCAGTATGTAGTAGATTTAAAACATAAATTAAGAACTCACAAAATGTCGAAGCTATGAAATTTAACTTTCATTTTTTGAAACGTTTTACGATTAAACGTCTACAAAAGGTGAAACAAAATATATCGTCTTATGATTCTGATTATACACATTTACACGATATCATACACATTTTTTAAAGATATTTGAAAAATTTAAACAAGTTTGTTCTACTAGAAGTTAAGATATCGTGTCAACCGCCATAAAAAACATCGTTGTGGGAAAAAGACATTTAAAGTTTTTTAGTAGGCGCAGCACGTCTTCTCTTCCAGATCTTTACAACTTTGTTATATTTATTCGAATAGGAACTAATCCATGTTTGACGACCTAGACAATTTGAAAATGAAACCGAAAAGAGAAACAATTGGTCAATTTGAAGTACCCCTTAAAATACATATTATTTTTTTTCGACAGCAAATGCATGCAATATTATGTACATTTAATTTTCTATGAATATTATTATATGTAAGGAAAGAATTACTTGTAACAGAGGAGCTATCGTGAATCATATCTCATTACACAACCCTTTGTAAGAAAACAATTCATTATCATTGAAAAACATAATATTTATCTTAATAACATCAACAGTTTATAAATTCAACGTAACATCTAAAACTTGCTCCCATTAAATTTTGCCAGTAGCTCAGCTAAATTGCCTTAAAAATGCGCATTAAACATTTCAAACTCATAAATATGAAGTGTGCGCATATTGTATACACACGAATCTCCACGGTCCAGTTATTTGCGCAAGGTTGCCTTTGAGCACAAATCCCCCGCGCGTTATACCACCTCTCTAAGCTTTATTGTTTCGCCGGTCAGTCGTACGCGTCCTTTATTATCCTAATGACACGGTTCGGTGACACTCGTCGCGCGCGTACAATCGTTTCCATGCACGCCTATTATAAAAATTCCTCGATCTTATCGAGGAAGCGTATATAGTCATGCGACAGACTGTGCGTAATTGAAATTTTTCGCAATTTTCAGATCATGTCCCGGATCTTCGTTTCCGGAGCTTTGTACCTGGGTACGGAACAAATATTTGTGTTTTTTTTTATTTCTCTTCTCTTGCTCGAACTCTTTTCGTAATTTCGGCGCTGGCGCGTGAATTTTTGTCATTCCTCGTTTTCACTTTTTTGTTTGCGTACGCAGGTATTGTGCTCGGCATAGCGAACGGACAGAATTGCGCGGAGGACAAAGTCCGAAAATGCATGACCATAGCCGAGCCTATGCTCAAAGATCCGCATCTGATTTTTCCGGACAATATGAACGACATAAATAACGTGTGCAGGTAATAGTTTCAAGGATTTATTGCTTCTCTAATTTATTGTTGTATATTACGATTGGGTATTTATACAACGATTTTCTTTTTTTAATAGGACGTGGTCGAACTTCGTAGACTGCATACGGCGATATATAGATAAATGCTTTTCTAAACTACGTAAGGATCAATTTAATTCAGCAGTAGAGCCTCCGATTGCTTCCGTGCATCAAATGTGTTCAGTTTCTTCCTATCAAGCAGGTAAGATTCTATAATGATAAACTAAAAGATTAATAATATAATCAAAATAAATTACGAAATGTAACGTACGGATAAGTGTAATTTTATTATCGATTCTTTTCATTGTGTAATACAGAATTCAATCAAAGTTACCGGCAACTCTGATTCTATTGTAACGTCAGTCAAAAGCGCAATGTTTTAAGCCTACTCAATTATTACATCATACAACGACGATAGTTTTTTTCATTATTGCAACACCAACACTGACTGTATAAGAACTTTCAATGATCATAGTACAAATGCATAGAATTATAGCAGTAATAATTCCCTGTTAAACGACTGTAACTACAAAATGAAGCTGGATTTGTAGGTAGTTTAATCTGAAATTAAAACTGGATTTGACAACATTTTCAGGGTCTTTTCCCATCTGGAATCCATATAGATCTTTCTCTACGTGGATTTTCTGCTGGGCTCTTAAAACCCGCTTGTTTACCTAAAATGATTTTTTTAGAAATTTTAGCCATAAAAAGGCGTATGTAATATATTCCAGTTAGAGAGAACCGCGGAATACCGTTTAATAGAAAATGTGGAATACTGTTTAAAAGAAAATGAAACAGTTTTTCTTGTTAGTTTCTAGCCAGTGCTGGAACTTATGTGTTAGAGGGTTGATAGTTTCAAAATAAATAATTAATGATTGCTAATAAATATGATTAAATAATGAAAGTTAGCATTTAGTCGGGAAGCTTGGTACCTTCCTGTTTGCAGAAGTTGTCCAAGGGTAAAAAGTATTGTTTCTAATGTAATTTTATCCGTAGAATAAGAATCCGGAAGTCTTTTCTCGCTAAAAGTAGTAGAAAATTGTTTAATACGTAATTGCTAAAACCCAAGAGAAAGTTAATTTTTTTTCGGACAATATAGGTTATTTAAAAAAAAGAGTTTTGGAAATCAATATACCAAAAGTTTAATCTAAGAGAAGATGATTTTTTGAAGTTTCATTTTTGCAATTTTTTTATCAACTTCGGGTATTTTTTTTTCGAAAACTAAAGGTTCTTCGTATACAATGTCATAAAGAACCTTTTTTGTCAAAATGAGTTAAAAGAGCGGATACCATTTTCTAAAGTTAAAATATTATTTTTAAAATTAGTTAGTTTAAATTTGTTTAAATTTACTTATGCTACAGAGAAAACACGTTTTATAATCATCAGGATTCTAGACAATTGGCCTGTATTTCATCTAGATAAAGACCTGCAAATCCAGTCTAATCTCTCTAGATTTCTAATACGACTTTTTCAACACGTAACATCCCCCACCCTCCAAGAACAAAAAAAATCAAGCCAACGCACCACCTAACAAAATCCCCAAACCACAGGGCAAAACCTCCTTCCGCATAATTACACCTCTCCCACCAAAACCCCAACAAACCGAACTTCAACGTCCCCTCCATCCCAATTTCAATCGAACGCGTACATTTATTTCAATCCAATGCACATTCCTAACGCTCGCGAGAAAGTTTCAAGCGCATACAACCAACGCCTCTCCAACACTCGTTAAACCCACGACAATGCACCGACGTACAGTACGGTATACTCACAGCACGGCAACGGTTTAAAAAAACCCGATTGCTCTTCGACACTTTGCAGAGTACCTGCAGTACGCCGGCTGCATAAAGTCGACGATCATCGAGGCGGAGCACTGCGGCAACCATTACTCGGTCCTCGTTAACGAGGTGTCGCAGGAGAACGTGCGCAAGGCGAATCTCTGCTGGTGAGTAAACTCGGGGGAGACACCGAGCATGCTCGGCCGTACGTACACGACGCGAGTGTTATAGCGGTACAAATGTGTACGTGTAAGTGTGCACGGCGCTAGACGAGTAATTATTTTGACGAGCTTTTGATTAGCCGGCTGCGCGGATGCAGCGCTTTAATTATTAAAACGGAGAATCTCGCTTTAGGGGCGGAATAAGATGAGTTATGGGCAGGTTCTTTTTAATTAGTTGGAAGTCGGCTCGTTTCATTTATAAGAGAGCTTTGTAATGAATGGTTAACGGTTCAATTAAGTATTTTTTTTTAATTGGTGTAGTGTTTTTTGTTCGAAAGCTTTGATTGTATGCTAAAAATAGTATAATTTGGATTTTGATCGCGTAACCAATGAACACTTTATTTTTCAGCGCTTATCACAACTTCCGGTCATGCGTGATTATGAAAACGCGGCTGAGGTGCGACGGTAATCAGCCGGAAGGTATCGCGGCGAGATTCTCGCGGCAGGTGCTGGACAAGGCGTTTCACTTTCTTCAAGATCAGTGCCTTAATTACATGTAAGCCAGAATATGCATTGATCTTTTTCATTATTTTACTGCTGAATGAACTTAGTTGGATTATTAGCGATGTTTGACTTTAGAAGTAGAAAATTGCAATTCACAGCTGAATTTCTGAAAGTGGAAGATTTACTTTATTTACTTAAAACATTTTTATTTTTTCAACGATTTTATTTAACTTGCTTTATAAGTACACTATTATTTTCATTAATTTATTTATACATTTAAAACCATTATCATTGTGAATATATGTAAATATAGTGTATAAATTGATTTATTAGTTTACATAATCAATTGTGTATGTATGTATATGTGTGCATGCAATGTGCGAGCGTATGTGAAAGTTTGTGCGTCTAAAAAGTCTGATAAGAAGAAAAAAATATTAAAAAGGTTTCTATGCATTTTAAATTCCTGCCTTTATTTTCCTACTTTTCTTTTTAAGAAGACTACGGAAAAGAAAATAGAGTGGAATAATGCTGATTTTAAAAAATCTTAGCAAATATTAATGCTACAATTTGATGTTATTATACTATTACTAAATAAATTTACTAATTGTATTCTCTTTAACAAGATCGTTACACAGACATTCGAAAATCGTATCATAGTTTTTTTCTACAGAGGCATATTCGATTTAAAACAGAACGTATACTCGTCCAAGTTCGTGAATGCAAAAGTATTCTTTTTATATAGATGCGTATTGAAGGAAAGGCTATATAATTATATAATATACTCAGTAATTTTGATGAGCATCCGGCTCTTTCAATTTTAATAATATAATTCTAAAAGTAAAATACTGCAATAATAGAACCCAAATTTGTTGATTCCTTATTTTTAATACAGTTTTAATAAAGGTTTATTTATTTATTTCATTTATTAATTTATTTATTTATTTATTTATTTATATAAATGGGCTTTGTCCTTTACACATATTTTTTAACGAAAATTTCATTATTTAATAATTCTTTTCTGCATTAAATTTAACTCTGTTTTAAAAATTAACACCCTTATACCAGACAACAACATTTATTTAAAATGAATGATTTTTGAAAACCGAAATTTTTAAATGATTCATTTAAATATTCTGAAATAATTATAAAAGAATTCAAAAAGAGTATCGAATGTCACATCGCAAAGACTATAATAACCGGTTCGTAAAAAGCTCTAAAACATTATAATAAGTGTTCTTAGAAAACTTATTTATAGTTTGAAAGAATTCATTTATAATATCCGAATCCCATAACATTGAAGATCTCTTCATGAAATTTTACAAAACAAAAAATGCACGAATTCTTTAATTTAACATTAACGAACCTTTTGCGAACTCTTCACTACCAATGCCATCCGGGTTCCCCCCTATATATCTCCTCTCAAATCCTCCAATCAAAGCAATTCTAAATCCTAAAAGAAAACCCTCTATTTCCAGTCCCGACGCAGGCAAGTGCAGCTCCATGATGTCCAACAACTCGGGCTCGCTGTCGATCAGCCGTCTAGGCGAGGGGCGCAGCGTCACCCTCGACTCCTCCGGGCCGAATCGCAACGCGAGCCCACCCGCCCGCAAGTCGCCCGTCCACGACGTCTATAGGGGCAAGGCGTCCAGCGACGTCTACGACACGGTGGTGACCAACACCGCGCAGTCCACGGCCTCGAGACAGCACGAGAGCGCCGCCCGCATGCCGAACTTCGCCACGAGTCAGTCACTGATTTTACGAGAGTTGGGTTGGGGCTGGACGAATGGGGGATCCCATGAAAGAATTTGACAGTAGTGATAGTTTGGGCCGATTCTGGCTGAATATTGTATGCCAGTAAATTAATTTTCGGCACTGAACCAATAAAGGGATTATATCGTTTTGATAAGAATGGGCTAGTAAAAAGAATCGACGTTGGCCCGAAAAACGTCTCAGAGTCGGTGCGATACTTTTTGCCGATATTGAAAGAAAACAAAACATTGCGAAATCGTCAAGCGTAACTTAACCTACTTTTTAGGCTAATTTTTAATAAAATATTAATTTAATGTACGATTCCTAAGCTTACGTGAAATTTTCGGCCGCGCAATAGTAATATATAGTTATGATTATGACACTAAACTTTGAGTGAAGTGTCTCGCTTGTCCCTAAAAATTTATATTTCTTGTACAATTTTTAATATATCAAGAAGAAAAGTGTTGTACTGGCCCGTTCTTATCATCCCCGTTATATCTCAGTGCTGGACCTCTAACATTTGCAAGTACTGGCAGTGCCGGCAACTAATACTCGAACAGTATTCTGCCGAGAGTAAATTCTTCCATGCGATGAGTTCACTTTATGCGCCAGGGGATTAAAGTTCATGTTTGGCCAAAGAATTGGTGTTTTACGTGGATTTTTTGCATAATAGGGGATGCATAATTGAATTAAGGGGACTTTTACTTTCTAAATTGAAAAAAAGACAATTTTTACATATTTAAAAAAAAAACTATTTTATTTATAATTATAATTTTTTTCATACATTGTTAACAATGTTTTAAGGTGTACAAAAAAATTTTTTTTTGGCACTTTTAATTACTTTTTATCACTGCAGAGGGCGTCTTCCAAAAGATGCATTTTAATTTGCGGGACACTTTTCTGCCTTCCTGTAACAAATTTATTTAAAATTGCAACGCGATTCAATTCATGAGACTTGAAACTAAACAATAAACCAAAAAGTTAATTTTTTTATACGCGATTTTATAAAAAGTTTTTTTTACTATAATTTTCTTACGTAGGTACCATTATAAATACAGCTATAACTTTCTTTCTATTTCTAATTTCTTAATAAAATTTTAGGGCAGTATTTTTATGATACTAAGGAACATTTTTATGTAAAAAAATCGATTTTTTGAAAATTTAGAAAGTAAAAGTACCCCTAATAAGTTTGTTTGAATGCGACGAACGGACTTCGTACGACAAAACTTTCGATTTTCTCGGAGAAATTCACACCAGAATCAAATTTCTTTTTCGAAATGTAGCATAGTCGTGTAGTTTTGTTAAATTTCGATTCTCATAACAATTCAAGCGTTGCACCCTTGCTTTTCCATAAATAAAGTGATTGCGAAAATAAAATTTGAATTTGATGAATATAGCTATCTTTTAAAAAAATTCAATCTTTTTTATATGATGTATCGAAAAGTAAAGCAGGTTTAACGCATCCCTTATAAGCATTAAGTATTTATCTTCATTTTGTGGGTGCAATACTGGCATGCCCTCTTAAAGCTTACGATTAATCGTTTTAGATTGGATAATCGGAAATTCTATAATTGAAATTGATTTTATCAAATATTTAGTCAATACTGCATGATTATTATTTACTTACTATTATATATATTATTGACTCACTATTCATTGGAAGGTCATTTCGAAGATTAAGTTTATTTATATAAAATAAATAATATATATCGGATTTTGTGCTAATCTTGAAATTTGATTAGATAATTTGATAACACGGTTAGTTAGCAATGAAACTCTCGAATAATAATTAAGCGTTCATTCCGATAAGATCAACTACACCGTGTAAATCACGTGTAATATACACGGATCTTAAAGTTTCACAGATCAAATACAACAGATATTTTATTCTAGAGATCGATAAATAACGACATAGAAGAATTTTCAAACATCGATAATCAAAATTAATTACAAAAAGTTAGTGCTCACAAACGGAGAATTTAATCACAATTAAGGTGATGCTAAACCCCCTATCACCGTCAAATACGGGGAACCACTTATTTCATTCAATTTTCAATTTTGAGAAAATATCTCTCTGGAAAGTTGTTATTTTTTATTAGGACAATAACGTTTCATAAATATATTTGTTAAAAATTGAAAATTGAATGAGGAAAGTGGTTCCTTGTATTTTAGCATCACCTTAAGTACATATTCAAACTGCTACGCTCTAAATTTTAAAAAGTAAATTGTTTCACTGTAAACTCGAGTCACAAGTAAGCCACTCGAGGCCTTCCAAGTAAAAACATCACTTTTCAAAATGTACAGAGACATACTCCTCCCTACACCACCTCTCTCATCCATTATTCTCTTCATTCCAATAAAAATCATGCTAAACAACCCACATCAACATATATCCTTCACCACCCAGCAGATTCGGACTCCCGCACGAGCGTCGGCTCGCTGCAGACGCCCGTCACTTCCGTCCCGCTGCTCGGCAGCACCCAGGCCCGTCAAAGCCTCCTGCAGCAGCAGCAGCAGCAGCAAGCCGCCAGCAACGCAGGCAAGTCCGGCGGTAAGGTCAATGACGATCGCGCCGGGCCGACGAAGCCGGAAGAGGGCACGAGCCGGAAGGCGGAACCCACGCATTACCCGCCCATTGTCGAAAATTCCGGTATGTATATAGAAAAGAGAAAGAAGAAGAAGGTCGTGCGCGTGGCTGAGTTATATATGTGTGTAAATTAACGCGGGGATTGATGGTATGTGTGTGTTTGTTTGTTTGTTACGGGCAGTGCCGATTGCGACACAGAGACCGCCGAGCTACGGACGGGGAATATCGTGGACGACGCCGACGACGCCATCTACCTCCGAGATCCCGGACTGGGCCACTAATACTTGGTTGACTCATAGTCAGGTATGACCGGTGATTGGGTGTTTTGGTGTATTTTGTGGTGAGGTGGAGGAGAGAGGGTTGAGTGTGTTATGTATCCGGCTGCTCGTTAATTTTGTAGCGTTTTAAATATGGGCGAGTTGATGAGAAGTTCACTATTTTATTGTGATGTTAAAATAAAACTTTTAGTCAAACTGGTAACTTAACTTCCGAAATACAGAAATTTCTTTGTTACTTGGTATAGTATAAGGTGAATGTCCCGATTTCTGCTCATATAATAGTCAATTAAACAGCGTACGCAAAATGCACCTATTTCTGCTCACAGCAAATAGCGGTGATTTCGATGTGTATCTATTTCTGATCACCATTGATTTTATAGACTTCATTCATATGATTTGTATCTTTTTATTGAATTAGTATGTTAATACGCGTAAATACTTCACGATGCATAAGTAGAAAACAGTGTACATAGTGTATAAATACAACTAAAACATTATTTTTTCATGATTAGAAATAGGGACATGCAGAATGCATCTGCGTCTAACCTCAAACTATCACTATTATCAAGTTTTTTAATTAGAATTTACAATATTTTCAATTCAGCACTACAGTTTTTAGTTGTAATACTAAAAAGGTACAGATAGCTTAGATATAATATATATTAAAACAACCTTCATATCTATAATAACAGAAAATCTTCGAGTGATTAGAAATAGGGACGTGAGCAGAAATTGGGACATTTACCTCAGTTCTCAACTTTTTATGATTAGTTATTACACTGAAAAAAAAATTTGTTAATTCTAAGTAAACGTTTCTTTGAATCATACTAAGAAAAGATTTACTTAAATAAAGTAAATATTTCTTCAATTTAGTAAATATTTATTGAATTGATGAATACCAGTCTAAACATAATTAAATATTTACTATTATCAAATAAATCTTTTCTTAGTACGATTCAAGGAAACGTTTACTTAGATTTAACAATTTATTTTTCAGTGTAAAAGATAATAGTAAATATAGTGCCGCAATGTTATCAGTAACTGTTACTGGAATAATTTAGTTGTTTCGGATCTCGCACTAGAAACTCTAGACTTCTGTAATACCAGATACTTGTCAACTTCTCTCACTACCTGGATTGTAATTTGTAACACCTAAATTGGACATCCTTGCACCTATGAAAAAACATTATTTAACGATTTTTTAAATAAAAAATTCCAAGCGCGATATTTCTGCTGTTCCTGCAGCGAAATCTGCTGGCGAAATTTCTGTAGAAGAATCTACATATAATTTTCAAATTCTAAAAGTTCTGTAAAAATGTTTACTGACTTTTTCCATACGGATAAGACTCATTACAAACAAAAAATATAATAAAATTATAACAAACTCATTGAATTTTAAGTCGAAAAACACACTACAATTCCATTCCAATCGTTTCTAAAATAACTCCCAAAATTACAAATATTCCCCTCCCATCTTACCCAACACAACAGAATCCAAAAAATGAAAGATAACAATTCCCTCCAAACCCCCGGAACAAACAACCCAACCCTATCGCAAAACAGCTCGAATGAAACGTCCCGAATCCTCTACGCTTGTGTCTTTCAGGATCTGACGACGGAAGAGATCTATCCGGCGGCGGGTAGCTTCGGCGGAAATAACATCGACGAGCCCAATCAGCAGGGCCTCTCGGGGAACGGCCAGCCGCGCCGCGCCGCCGCCGCCCCCGTCCTCCTGTACATTTCTGCGCTCTGCGCGTACGCCGCTGTCCTGGTGCTCAACTGAGCGCGCACACCGTCGACCGTTCTATGATTGTAAATTTAGTATACGAGGAAAGAAGGAGATGAAGATGATATTATATGGATTGTACGGAGAAAAAAGAGCGGCAGCTTTATATACGATATTTATAATATTTGATATCGATCATTTTTTAAATGTATAGTATTATTATTATTATTATATGGAGGAGTAATTGTAAGAATGAGCGTAGTAATAAAGACAGAGCCTTATAATGATAAATGATGATAATCTGTGTTTTTGTTTTTCGAGTTTTAGAATGCTAACTTGGAAGGAAGTTGATTAATGAAGCCAGAACCGTTGGCAGCGAGCTAATTCGATTATTATTGGCTAAATGACAAACTTGAGAATTTCGTTGGAAAACTGTTATCGATGACAGTATTATGGTTGGAAAGTTTGCTTTTGCACGCTAAGTAGGAACTTACTTCAAAATTGTGTAGTTTCTAGTTTAAATTTAAATCTAAAACAGTATTCAAGATATTCAGTTCGTTTTGAAAAAATGAAGTCCAAAAATTCCATTCATTCTTTAATCAATCAATAACGTATTTGCGTCAAGAATCAACATTCCGATTATAAGTAGTATCACGAATTTTAAAACCAATCTCCTCTAGTTGACCGGTAATCTTCCTTCTCCGCTTTGCGCATATATCTATACATATAGACAGAAATTGCGAAATACGTTGAGCTCGATTGGCACACTCATCAGTTGGTCGAGCACTTTTGCTTGGAGCAGACTGCTAGGGACGTCAGATTCGCATCCCGGTGATTATACACGCTCAGTTGTGAACCTCTTTCGTAAAATACCCAAGTGTTTCCTGCAGGTACCGAATTTCTCATTCAAGGTAAGAAGGTACTTCTTAAAATGCGGCGTGAATTTCCAGTGGTTTATCGCTCATTTCGCGAATTCACCGGCACGCGCATCGTCAGCATCATCCGACGCTACGCGAGAGGTGTATTAGTACAGTGTGCGCAGGCGTGTGATACGGAGAGAACAAGCTAAGCGCTCCGCTCAAAGAGGCCGCCACTTTTCGCTTTCGAGAACTGTACTGAAATCGCGTATTGATAGAAATATCCACGATGGTTTGAGAACGCTTGTCACGTTCGGAATTTAAGATACGGCAATTTTTTTTTTATGATACATACATCGAGACAATAAATAATTTTTTTATTTCTGTAATAAACACATTTATTTTTTAAAATTCAATGCTGGATGATAGATTCTGTGTTGCTGTTTAGAAATTTAAGTTTAGATTATCCAAAATTTAATTGGTTTAACAGTTGATGTTCAAATGACTTTTGAAAATTGACAAATGAATATTCAAATCAAACATTTTTTTATTTTATTTTTCTCCATTAAGGGGCCAAGCCACTTTTAAACGCTAACGTTAAAAAAAGAATCTGTTCATAATTTTCTTTTTTTTATCTTTAACGATAAAAACCTCAAACTCTTAATCCTACGCGTAACAATAAATTACCATTGTCATGCACTATATTTATAGAAGGAAATTTGCGGCGTGCAGGATTCTAGTTGATATGATGAATGAAAATTTTATTTTCGGCAATAATTCGACTCCTTTTGACATGAACTAAAACACAAGTGTAGTACATTTCATTACAAATTTTTTTCATCATTCTTTTTCTAAAAACAAATTCATTTCTTGAAAATTATTAATAAGAATTTTTTAAAAACTAAATTGTTTTCCAAAAAAAATTTTTAAAAAAAATTTTAAATAAAAAAGTGCTTTATTTAAGTTTTAGTACATGTCAAAAGGAATCGAATAATCGTCGAAAATTTTTTATCGCTTATATCAAGGGGTCATTCACAAATTAAGTCATGCTTCTAGAGGGCGGAGGGTCTTTAGTAGTGTGACGATGCGTACTAAATACATAGAAAAAGCAGTGAAAATGCATTACCTAGAGAGTGGTTAAAAATTCTCAAGAACAGCGTGATATAACTTTCGAATGACCCCCAACTGGAATCGTGAACGCCGTAAATTTCCATTAATAAATTTGGTGTTGACAATGGTAATTTATTGTGACTCGTAGGATTAAGATTTTGAGCTTTTACATCGGTAAACATAAAGGTATTTTGAAGTATTTATAGTTGATAAAATTTCAGAATGATTGTTTTTAAAGGAAAAAAATTATATGAACAAATAATTTTTTTTGTTTTAGCGTTTAAAAATATCTAGCCCCTTAATTTCATTCTATAAATAAATTCTTTTATAAATGTTTAGAATGCAAATCTCGGGTAGGATAGTTCTTTCAAAATAATTTTTACAATATCAATGAAAAGCTTGAGCTAAATACTACTATAAGTTATCATTTAATTATAGTTATTAATAGGGAACTTGCATTTTTGTAATTTTATTTTTAATTGATAGTTTATCATAAAAAAATCAATTTTACTTGACAATTTTATTAAATTTAACGTATTTATTTTATTATCAATTATTTAGTTTGCTTCGAAATCAAATCCTCATTTAAATCGATATCACTTGAGAATATGACGTCGACACTTCTGAGCATAAAGTGGTGTGATTTGTAAAACATCGTGACGGTCATTTGTCTATTGGGACAATAGAATACCAATGTGTGACTACCACTTATACCTTTGAATACACCAACAATTTCCAATCATGTTTACTTTTCTTAAGTAGTCCTAACCTCAAAATTGACCCGTGTAGCAGCTTTTGAAAGAATGATGTGAAACATGGTTTTTCATTCAAAATCCGTAAACATAAATGGAAATTGTTGGTGTATTCAAATGACCGTCACGATGTTTTGCAAATTACACCACTTTATGTTCAGAAGCAATAAAGTCATATTGTCACGTGATATGGGAGAGAGGGGTAAGATAGACACGGGGCAAAACTGACACTTGTTCAATAAAAGCAGGCTTTGTTGAAAGTCCAAATTATTTTATTAACACACAGATGTATAAAGTTAATGTTGGTAAAGTGAAAATAAGATTAAAATAAACCAGCATCGAATAAATAATAAAATGACTATTTTGCCCCACTACAATGGTCTATTTTGCCCCACCTTATTTGTCTTCATTGTTTTACATTAAGTTAAAACTAAAATTAAATAACCATAATCTTATAAGTACTAAAGTGCTCATTTTCGCCTACAAAGTAATTTTGAATTAAAATATTGGAACAATAATTGTTAGAATTAAATAAAATATTTCTAGTTAGTCAGCGAATTTACACAGAAAACTTTGTGTTAAAAATTACTATGAAACTCATTAATGTTATTAAGTACAATTTATACGGTGAAGTATAGGAAAAACTTTACCACGAATTACGACAATTTGCACCATTCAATGAGTTATTTTTCCTGTAAATAATGTTACCCAGCCAACTGATAAAATTGCCCTAATTTTTTTATATTAATTATAAAAATAGACACTTGCATGGTTTTAGAAAAACTTTTTTCATATTAAGAATTTCGGATATTTACACTTAATATGATTGTTTTTATCTATTGGTAATTATAAATGAAATATTAAAATATACTTTAGAAGTTTTTGCTTTGCTTGAAATAGGATTTATATATTTTTAATATCCAAAATGTCTATTTTACCCCGCAAGCTGACTATTTTGCCTCACTCTCCCCTATCGATTTAAACGAGGATCTAATTTCGAGTCAAAATCAATATTTAATAATTAAATTAATAATACATATTTTTTTAAACTTTTAAGTGATTTTGTATTCTTTTGAGCCATGTTATCGATTAAAAATATTAGAATATTTTTGCCTGACTAGTGCAAGTTCCCTATTACTTCATTATAAATTATATTGATTCATTTTGAATTAAAATATTGGAACAATAATTGTTAGAATTAAATAAAATATTTCTAGTTAGTCAGCGAATTTACACAGAAAACTTTGTGTTAAAAATTACTATGAAACTCATTAATGTTATTAAGTACAATTTATACGGTGAAGTATAGGAAAAACTTTACCACGAATTACGACAATTTGCACCATTCAATGGGTCATTTTTCCTGTAAATTCATAACGAATGACTTACGTTTACTATAATTTTCAATCTCAAATTCTCTCCGTGTAACAATATATAACAGCGAGCATTTACCACCATTTAGGAAAAGCCACACTGAACAAAAAATCGATTTTCAATTCATCCTTCATTTCCTTCATCCACACTCAACGCTCGAACAGGCATCTGCAAAACTACTTTCATCGACACACCGATGACTTTTCAAAAGCACTATATCGATTCGAATTGAAATACATATATACACCGTCCTTCGCTTTCCATTCGCTCCGCATTAAAGCCCGCTCTTACGATAAATTCTTCCACAAATGCATATATATATCTCCCACGGCACGCGCCTCGTAATAGAGCAAAAACTACCGAGACTCGAGAGAGAGAGCTCGTTCACCACAAAGGATTTACTCGCGATTCGCTCGAGTCTCGCCGGCTCATCCGCGCATTATTTCCAACGAATTAATATAAGCTCAAATCTCGCCGCTCCCGCTTTAACAACAATAATGATGATAACAGCGTTAGCCGGATTTACACGGTGGACTACGGCCGAGATCAGGCCGTAAGTCCCGATGCCGACTGACCGCGCTGTGTATAGAAAGACCCGAATTGGGATTTCATAGTGACGTTCGCTTGTCGCGTTAAATCGACCTGCGGGAATGGGGATGTGTGTATGTATATATAAGTACTGCAGTGGCCAGCGGATCTCGCGCGACACGTTGATAGATCCTCGATACATCTGATTTTATCTTTTGTGCATGTGGTGCAGGGGTATATGTATATGTGTGCGTATCGGTGGAACGTTGGACTGACGGTCTGACTGTAAATAAAACAGCATCGCTTGGTTTTGGATATTGTTTTATCGACAGCTGTATCCGCAAAAATCGCGGAGAACGGTCGTTTGGAAGCTTCCGCGTGTATTATTGCTGTCTTGACTTTTTTAGAAACATAATACTCTGTAAAGTTGTTTCAATTGTTTAGAATTGCGTAATAGTATTTTTCATTGGATATTATAAGAAAGGATGTGTAACAACTGCGAATTTCAGCCGGCAGGGAATGTAAAATCGTTATGATTTATTTGTAGTTTTTATTTCATGAAATTAAATTTGACAGTTTTTTTGATATACACTCAGGAAGGATTAAGATTAGATTAGAATTAGAAAAGCGAATGAAATTATGTAACGGAATTTGTTGCAATATTCATACTCTTTACTGCTTGAAATGCAATTTGATATAGACCTTGTGAGGTAAAAAAATTACTCATAAAATTAAAAAAAAATGTTATAATTCGCATGACAAAAATTAGAAAAGAAATTTACCAAAGTAATGTTGTATAAAATATGATACACGTTATATTTTCATTTTATAAGGTAATCTCGCAGCTTTTACGCATATCAGTTTACGTAAATTTTAGATAGGAGAATGTTTACAATATAAAACTTACACTGGAATAAAATTTGTTAAATCTAAGTAAACGTTTCCTTGAATCGTACTAAGAAAAGATTTACTTAAATAAAGTAAATATTTTTCAAATTTAGTAAATATTTATTAAATTGATGAATACCAGTCTAAACATAATTAAATATTTACTATTATCAAATAAATCTTTTCTTAGTACGATTCAAGGAAACGTTTACTTAGATTTAACAAATTTTTTTTTCAGTGTAAATATTAATCATAGAATCCTTATAAAACCACAAATAGCATTCTTTTTACCGAAAACACTGTATTTTAACTATACTCATAGACGATAATATAGTTGCAAGGCCAGCTAAATGCATCAAACTGATAATAGTGAGTTATAACGCATTAGTTATCGTGATTAAATTAAATGTATTACAGCATTACGCGTAATCGTTTATAGGACTAAAAGAACTACTGGATAAACGAAAACTCATCATACTGATAGTGCGTATCATAAATACAGCGTCACGATAACATGATACTGCAGTTTTCAGTTACTCGTCGAGTCGATCACTAGTAATTGTCGTAATACTGTTCGATAGTACGTTCGCTTAAAACAATTCCACGCGGAGGGCATTCTCTGCAAGGAAATTATCACGAAAATTATAGTAAACGTCAGGCATTTCGGTGCAAACTTTACGGTAAATACTGCATCAATGAACGTTGTCCATCACAATTTTTACAATTACAAGTAAATTTTGCGACGAGTTCGCATCAATTTTCACCGCTCATCCTGCTACTACCTAATACAAAACACTCCACTTTTCCCTACAATTTTCCCCCTACTATTTATCAAAAAGTCCTCTCCGTCTATAAAATGCCCTTTTCCCAGCCAGAAATAAACCAAAAGAAACCCGATAATTTCTATTCCTCAATATAGATGGCAACTCGCTGGGGAATCGTGGGCGCGGGCAAGATCTCGCACGACTTCGCGACGGCGGTGAGCACGGGCCTGGAGAAATGGGAGCACCAGCTGGTGGCGGTGGCGGCCCAGGATGCCCAGCGCGCCAAGGATTTCGCCGAGCTGCACGGCATACGCAGCGCCTACGGCAGTTACAAGGAGCTCGCCGACGACAAGGACGTCGGTAAGAACACGCACGATACAATCGGGATTTTGAATGAGAATGTCGATTGGGTTGCTTTGGTGGAGTGGGGGGGATATTTGTTTCCTTTTCGATTTGAATGGAAATCAAAGTGGATGTAGGATGTTGGGATGTGGTGATGTCATGGGCATTGTGTGCTCGGACGATAGGAAATATTGCAGTATATATGTGTAGATAAGAAATAATTGTTTTTAAGTAAGAACAAATAATATGACCATATTATTTTTTACTTTAATAGATATTATAACAAGCTGATGGATTTTCTTTCTGCTAATTGGTAACTTTCAGATTTATTGGTTTTGTTTGGGTACGTTTTTGTCCATATTATTTCAATTTGAAAATTATTTATAAAGTAATTACAGTGTGGATTTTTTTTCTTTAATTGAAAATCTTTTTCTACACCTTAAATTAAGTAACACATTTCTGAAGTTTTATTAGACGGCATACATTGACATCCTACGTGAGTAATCCTCCTTTTTAAAAAATTAGAAAATAATTTTACAACTTTATACTTTTAAAATGACTGTCAGCATAAAGTATATACTGATGAAGTATTACAATATACATTTTACGTCTGTTTTACGACTTTTTTACGATTGTATATGGTTTCTGATCGTAATACATTGTTCTCTATACATTTGTGGTGTCATTTTTAATGGAAACCCAAAATTCAGCAATTAAAAAGGCATCTAAAATACGTTATTCAATTTAAACTAATAAAAAAGATTGCAGTTTTTCTTATTTTTCTCAGAATTAAAGAAAAGTTGAATAATCCGGTTTGTTCGCACATTCCTCGATTCATATGTATACATAATAATCAATACACTTATATAAAAAACGAAACTAAAGTATAACTCAAAGTACTATATTTAATAAAAAATAAAAGCTAAAGAAATTTTTTAATAAAATTACTAGGTATAAAGATTATACTGTAATATAATAATATAAGATAAGATTATACTATAATATTATACTGTGTTTTATAAAAGTAGGAGACTTTATAGCATTGTGGGAAAATTGCAATAGGTTTTCGCTATTTAAAATGCATGGAAGTAGTAATAGCCGAATCGCGAAAAGCGCTTGTTTCGAGTGTATTTTTTTTTCAACTTTTCTGAAGCTAACCGACTCTTTGGCGGGATGGTGCAGCCGCACCTGGGGCGATCGGCGAAGTTAAGGTAGTTCTCCGGATTTAAATCGAACCTATGTATTAAAATTTATATAATTCTTATAAAGCCATCGCAGTATAAAATTACACTGTACTATAAAACAAGAATATTTCGTGTAATGGAAAAATAAAAATTTGAATGTTGGAGACATAAATACCTATGTTGCTCTTTAAAAAAAATCAGTTCAATTTCTTAAAACTTTTTTATTTTTCAGTATAGTTTTTAACATATGAGGGCTCATTTTCATTCAACTATGAGCGTTTTTTGAACATGCAATTATATCAATTTTAATACATATAGGGTCCATTTCCCACTCGACGTGCGAAATTTCTGGTCGATTGCGCTTGAATTTTTTTGAAATACTCAGCAAAATGAGCGGTAGGTATGGAATGATCGGGTTTGATGTCTAAGCCTACCGAATGTGCAAACCGTTGAGCATCCTCCTATGATTTTTTATTAAATTTTCTATTTTAATATCAGCAAAACATGTACATTGAGAGAAAGGATTCCTTGTGGCAAATGAATCGTGTACTCGCGGAATCTATTTCTCACATACTTGCCGCAAATGTTGAATTCTTAATAGTTAAGGATTCGAACTTGAGAGAAGTCTGCACGAGTAAGATAAACATGCCGAGTACGAAAGGTTATTTGAAGATTTTCTAGCATGTAATGATGCTTTTCAATCATTAAAATATAAAATGATCCTATACGTAGACGTAATCGTGGCAGGCGAAAACTTATACTAACATGTAACGGTCGTATAAACATCTTAGAAATATGAAAAATTCAGTTAACCTTAAAGTCAGGTGGTCAGTCGTTGACGCTACTCAAGTACTCAGTTCTTAACTATTAAGACGATGCGTTTAACTGTTAAGAAATATTCATTTGACCGTATTCAAATCCACAAAACTTAACAATTAAGACATTTTCTTTGCCGCAAAGAAACCTTTCTCTAGGTGCAAATAAAGACCAAATCAATTGAAAACTAAGAGCAAAATCCAATAAAAGAAAAGCTCCCTTTTAAATAAACATACTTGGTACAGAGGTGGTCTACATCGGCACGCTGAATCCCTCGCACTTGGAGCTCGGCAAAATGATGCTGAACGCGGGCAAGCACGTGCTGTGCGAGAAGCCACTGACGATGAATGCGAAGCAAACGAAGGAGCTGATCGAATTGGCCAAGAGCAAAAGACTCTTTCTCATGGAGGCCATATGGAGCAGGTGCTTCCCCGCCTACGAGACTCTGAGGAAACATATTGCGAATAAGAGCATCGGCGAAATCAAGCAAGTTATCATTGGATTTGGATTCCCGTTGGCCGAAGTTGATCGACTGAAGTAAGATGTTGATTTGAACTATTTCGAGAGTTTTTAATGAGAAATGTTATTTTACAATTATTTATAAGAAATAAGTGATGCAAATTTTTGTAGTTCAATTATCAAATGCTTTATTTTTATTCTAGGGTTGTATTACTCTAATTTTTATATAGATATAGCGTTTTAATTCCAAATTAGTATGAAAAAGAATTGTTGTAGTGAATTAGAATTTGTATCACTTGTAAATTATCATTATAGAAACCGTTAAGTATTACTAATAGAAAAATGTCTTAAAACTTCTTTATTTAAATTAGGTATAAAAACTATTTGAATGGCATAAAAAGATCTACGTTTGTAAAACAACATCTAAAAATGTTAATTTTATAGCATATATAATGCTAAATTTCCGAAATATGAAACAAAGAGAAATAACAGTACTGCCTAACCAACCTCGGACCTTACCTACTGCGACAAATAATTCATGTTATTCAGCAACCTACACTCTAAACCTAAAAGATTAAAAATTGACGCAAAAAAGATTAAACTGAGAAGTTTACTCATTTGCAAAGACTAAACTGCTGATTCTCTACTTTATAAAAGTAGAAAATGTTATTGTAACTTTTAAAAGAGTAAAGTAGCGAATTTCATCTTTACGGAATGAGTAAATACCAAGATTTCTACTTTTTTACATATCATCAGAGAATCAGCAGTTTATTCTTTGCAAATGAGTAAACTTCTCAGTTTAATCTTATTTGCGTCAATTTTTAATCTTTTAAGTTTAGAGTGTAGTCCAAATAAAAAATAAATCAAAGTTACTAAACACAGCTACCAATCGTTAATAAATCTAAATGCTAGATTTAAACATAATGACAAAGTTAAACACCCTATCACTGAGAGAATACATCGGTCAGACTTGCTGAACTGTTCGGTAATTTTGACCGAAGTGAGTTCGGTAGTGTGTATACGGCAAGAATAGCGGAACAAATTCGGTAGCTGAGTCTCCGTGCGTCGCGCTACACGCCTAACCTCACTTTTTCACAAATAATGAATATTTCAATGAATTTCTTATTTTTTTGTTACTGTAACCTTTTTATATATGATACATTAGTCTAAGTTACATTTTCGATATTCTACTTTAACCTTACTTCTGTTTTACCTTGTCACAAACGTGATAATGAGGCTACAATAAAGCGCAACACCACACATCACTTTTAATACACATCCGCCAAAACAGCCGAACTGTTCCGCAGTTTTGACGGAACTCCTCAGTAAGAATGACAGACTATGGCCTCCGCAAACTTAGCAATGCGACTTCGGCAAGCCTAACTGAACCACTCTCTCAGTGTCCAAACAAAGACCAAAGATGTTAAATTAAAAACCACCGATTTTCTCATCCCAGCCAGAAGCAGCTCGGCGGGGGCACGGTCCTCGACCTCGGCGTGTACGTGATCCAGTTGGCCAGCCTGGTGTTCGAGCACGACAAGCCCACGGCCATCAGGGCCGTGGGCCACGTGAACGAGCAAGGCGTCGACGTGTCCATGTCGGCCTCGCTGACCTACTCGGGGGGTCGCACCGCCGTCGTCCACACCCACGCGGAGGTCGAGCTGTCGAATCGGGCCGAGATCATAGGCACGAAGGGGACGATCAGATTGCCGAGGTTCTGGTGCCCGACGAGCATCGAGACGCCCGGGGGCGTGCGCGAGGTCCCGCTGCCCAACTGCACCGGGAAGTTCAATTTCATCAATAGCAATGGACTGGTGTACGAGGCTATGGAGGTGCGGGATTGCCTCAAGATGGGTGAGTTTGGTAGTGGGGTTTTGGAGTGTTCTGCTTATTTTGTACTAGGGTGGAAGGAGTTGGTTGGCAAACTTTGATTAAGGGGATTCAGGAGTATCACTGGGAAATTTCGCGTGCAGCTTTCTGAATATTCACTTAAGAGGAGTCCGTATCTTCTGTCCTTGTCTAATCATGTTTTTGCTATTTGTTCAAATTGTAGTTTTTTAATTGAAAAACTAAAAGTTGGCTCCAATTGGTATTAAAGTAAAGAATATTTTGAGACCTTAAAAAGTATCTAACATTATTTCCTTGTCAAGAAAACATCGGAACGGGAAAGCTAACCTCAATATTTGGGTTCCGAAGGTTTCTCGAAAAGGAAATAATGTTGGATACTTTTTAAGATTTCAAATTATTCCTTATTTTAATACCAATTGGGGCCGACTTTTAATTTTTCAATTAACAAACTACAATTTGAATAAATAGCAAAACCGTGATTAGACAAGTACAGTAGATACGGACTCCTCTTAATAAGTATGTCGGTTTTCATTATTACCTCAGCATTTTTACACACATCGCACCGTATGTCAATCTGATTTTATGACTCGAGTCCCATAAGAGCCCGTTTGTAACGGGTAAACTTCTAATAAAAATGTCTGCAAAATATGTGCGGTATACAATATTGAAAAAATTCAGGCAACTTCATGATACTCTAAACAATTATAGTTTTTAATTTTATTAAGTTCATTGTATTTTTTTGTAACTCCTGAACCTCATTAAAGGTTGTACGGGTTAAATTATATGGGTCATACAATTTCTTCCTTGGGGTGTGGTATACCAGAATCGTAATGGTATATTGCGTACCAAGGGCGAGAAGTGGGCCTTTTTTCGAGCGAGTGTGAGTTTGCAGTACGAGTCGTAGGTGATGAGTACTTGCTGCAAACACACGAGATCAAATAGTATTTTTGTAAAGCATGTGTTGATATTTGACAGTTTTATTCCCATTTCTAGTGGCTGTTGAAAGAGTAGGCGTAAAGTGAGTACTTTACGCCTGCCGGTCGGAAAACGGTTACTTTAGGGTAGGTTTTGAGGGCAATGAAACGCGAAAATCGTGCATGCATTATAAAAAAAGTGTTTATGAAACTTATTTTTATTTGGAAACATAACCAAACTATTTTGGAGGAGATTTTCTTGTTCTACGCGGTTTTAATAAACATACGAAATTGATTCTATCGTGCGAATATGTTCACCAGAGTCCAAGAATAAATATACTTTACTTATTACTTACATTTCATAACAAGAATTAAATTATTGTAAAAATCCGTCCCAGCACTGTAAGCAAGCAAACGTTTATATACTGTCAGCACTCAAAGTATGTATTTGACAAACTGTATTTATCTTTACCAAATCTCGCCAATTAATTTCAGAATACTTTGCAAAGTCAGGCTACTTTTGACAAAGTCAATGGAATTTAGATAAAGTTTTTCAAACATTGAAAGTTATTTTCGTCAGGGTTTTTCAAACTATAGGAAAAATTAGCTAAGTCATTTAAACTTTAGGTAATTTTGGTACAGTTTAGTAAAGATACGCAATTTTTAATAAAGCTTAGAAAATTTGTAATTAATACATAATTACTCAAAGTTTAAATACCAAAAGTAAGTTAAAATAAATTTAAATAAGTTTAACAGGTTGGATAAAATATTTAGATTTGAGCAGCAGAGATAAGAAAAATTTTTATCAAAAATATACAAAAAGTTTTCTAAAAATTAGGCATAAATCCAATAACCTAATAATTCAATTAACTGAAAAGTTTAAGGAAAAGTTAGCTTGACATTGTTTTTTAACTAGTGCTCTTTCTACGCCTAGACTTTAAGTTCGTCTCGCTTTAACATTCAATGCTGAATATCATCAATATTGTAACAGTTAGGCTAATTTAAAAACACCCAATAAATACAAAATATTTTTCTTTATTTTTTAAATATTAAAAGATTTTTGTTAGGTAAACAGAACAAAAGTTATTTGATATCAAAAGTTAATACGAGGCTAATTTAAAGTCCAGGTATCTAATAAGGCATGTAAATTCTATAATATCTATAAATTCGTTTGTTTTTTGAAGGTCTGCTGGAAAGTTCAAAGGTGACCCACGCGAATTCCATCTACATCGCCGAGATAGAAGACGAATTGCGCCGACAAATTGGAGTCGTGTACGATGTCGACAAGTGAGAGATGAGAAGATATCGATTCAATATCGAACCTGCGGTTACACTGTAAATGAGACTTTCGAGAGGCATGCTTGCGACACACGAATATGCCTTTATTACATTGAACATTTGGAGATATATTAAATTGTATATTATGATGAAAAACATCGCTTTTTATAATTCAAATACTTAAACACTTATATATAAAATGCCATTGTTTTTTTTCCTTCGCGTAGTATTTAGTGTCATTGCTCCATCCCACAATCCTCTTGCGTATCTATACGCCGCTTATATTTGTATTCACCATCTGAGTGCCAAAAGTCCGTTTTATATCTTCCGTATCTTTATTGTGCACGATAATGAATGAAATTACTCCTTTCTAGCCCCTTAACATCTTAAATTTTAACATCCATCTCTGGGTTATACATATCCCGCTGCATCGCAACAAGGCGAATAATAAAATCAAAGTTTGAAGTCGAGTTTAAAAGCTCTTTTCCGCTCTGCAGAGCGTATATTGCCGTCTGTTTATACTTACGACGCTTAGCAGCTGCGCAGCACTTGCTTGCCAGGTTGTCCTTGGCGAGGTCTAGCCTGGTGTACTTGAAGTAGATGTGCTCGGGACAAAGGAGAATCGCCGTGATGAGAATGCCTATTCATCAACATTAAAAGCACTTAAGAATTGCTCGACCTGCAGGTGCTCGTCATCCAGTGTCTGCGCAACCTTTCCAGGTCACGTGTAATCCGGTTGTTACGTGTGACGTCTTTTCCTTTTGGGAGTTTGAATGACAGTTTGGAAATACAGTCTAGTGGAGAGCTTTTAACTTTTGGAATTTGATTTCTAGGGCTGCACATTTTTCAGTTTTATGTGATATGAAAAAATTGTATATTTTGTAATATAATTTATTCAAAGTTACAAAAAGAGTGTGCGAAATGTGGGTGCTGAAATCTACAGAAATATACAGATATTTTGGAATATGTTTTATTATCACAAAATAGGAGATACGTCCTAGAATTTTTATGAATGGGCCCTTATTTTCAAGATGTCAGCTGTTCTATTCCTAAATATGAATTATTTAATTGAAAAGTGGTACCTCCATATAACAAGAATATCCCTGAAGATAATAAATGTACATCGGAAGAGCTTTAATAGCTCGTACTAGCTCGCCTACGACTCGTACTACAAACTCACACTCGGTCAAAAAGGCCCACTTCTCGCCCTTGCCACACACTATATTTTTGTAACACATGTATCGATTTTCTTAACACAAGTTTAGGCTAGATTTATTCTCATTTCTATTGGCGGAACGAGCGGGTATAAAGTAAAATGAGCAGCGGGCGTAAATTACTCACTTACACTCAGTAACTACTTTACGCTCGCTGGTCGGAAAACGGTTACTTTAGGCCCGGTTTTGAGAGCCAAAAAACTTGAAAATCGTGCATGTGTTACGAAAAATATTAATCTTTTTTAAAGTTATTAACAACTGAACATGGTGACTGAAAATTCATGAAAACTCATTGAATTTATAAGACTTAAGGGAAGAAGATACAGATTTTTGATAAAAAAACCGATTCATTTTTTACTTTTCTTTAATAATGCTTAACGTTTTTTCTTACTATTGAAATTTTCTCCATGAAAACGTACTTCTATTATCGAAAAAACTATTCAAAACATGTTCCCGATACCTGTACTCAAAGAATATGCTATAAATTATTTGTTATTCAACATGGCGGTACCAAACTCACGACCAATATGAAATGATTTTTTTTTAAATTTCAAAAATTTTAATTACCGACCGTTAAATTGTTTCTTTCCTCAATAGATTTATAGTCTGATTCAACAGCACGGATGCAATATGGCTGCCGATAATATTGGAAATTGGTGAACGAACGCGGAAGCGTACCCTGTACGATTATAGCGCTCACTTTCAGAAACGATTGCATGAGTACATATACATGATGAATTATACCTACAATGATGTGTACAGATATAAGATATGTTGATAAATAAAAATATATGTGTACAAAGTTCATTATGAATATAAAATATAGAAGAAATTAAAATTTTTTCAATTTTAACAAAACACACTTCATGTTGGTCGCCATTTGGTACCGCCATGTTGAATAAAAAGAAAACTTATAGTATAGTATTCGAGTACACGTATTGAAACCACGGTTTAAATATGCAAAAGAAGAAAAAATTACCTTTTAAAATCAGTAGTTTTTTTTTTAATTTTGTAATAATCTTATAAAAATTGCAACTTTTTGCAAAATTTCCAAACGTTATTCGAAAGAGCGACCCTGAAAATCTTAGGATCGGTACTTTTAATACAGAAAATATCTTGTTTTCGTAAGAAAATAAAAGGCTGAACTCAAGGTGAATACTCAGTACATTTGAGCGTTAAAGGATTATTTTACCAGATAAATATAGTGAGAAATTTCGATACACTAATTGTTTACTTGAATTTTAGTTTTTATTTCTTTTATTTAGTAGGGGAATATATAAAATATAAAACTTAAATTTTAATCATAGAATGATCCTTATAAAACAATATATGGCTACTGGTGAAAACCATATTGAGTTATTATCCAAATTTTAGCCAGAACACTTTAATTTTCTACCAGGCGAATTATTTAGCAAAGGAACTAGGAATTTTTAATTATATATAGATAGTCGATAACATCCATTCAATATCAGCCATCACTTCAAACTGATAATAGCGTGATATAACACATTATTTATCGCGATTAAATTTAATGCATCATAGCATTCTGCGTAAAACCCACAACTAAAAAAAAATAACTCAATAATCGTAAAAATATCATAAGTACTGACAGTGTGTATCATAAATACAGCGACTCGATAGACTGATATTGCAATTTCCAGTTGCCCGGCAAGTCAATATACACATGATAAAATATTCTGCTAAAAATTATCATGAAAATCATAGTAAACGTGGGGTATTTAACTTACAGTGATGTAAAAATAGAATAAATAAATTCCATCAAATTTTACCGTTAGTCACAGTAAATTTTCCTGTCTAGTTATTAGTGCCACGTTTACTATGATTTTTCAGGTAATTCTTATCAGAAAATTCTTTGTATAAAATTCACTTATTCCATTAGTAGGGCAAGCAAGTGTTAAATCCTAAAAAAGTAAAAATTAGTAAATACTGTATAACTTATATATTGTAATTGTAATACCAAAAATTAAATTATAAAGAGAGTGTTATAATTCTCCTGAAACTTTAGGGAGCGTGTTCTGGTATCTAAAAGTGTGATCTGGTACCCGTAGTTGTATCTAATGGGCCTTTGTGTAGAAATTAAAGTATATACTATTAACATATATTGTTATAGTATATCTACATATACAAGATTTTTAACATTGCGTATATGAATAATTCTACCGTTTTTAGTCGTATATTAGGTTGTACCTATTACCTATATCAAATTACGGGTGCTGGGTTTCATTTTGAGGCTCCAGGAAACTGTTTACGAAGTTTCAGTAAAATTCGTTTCCCGAAGGTCTGGCACTGTCCTTAGTAGTTAAAAGATACCAAAAATGCAATAATTTGAGATGTGTGAAGCAAAATCTACCCAGCGAACACTTGGTGAGTATTTGAAGAATATAATATAGAGTACGTACTCAGCTAACATTGACTTACTACATGCTTAAAAATAAAATATTCAAGTATTCCCCTTGAAACTTTCAAGAAATCTTCGAAACATGTTTTTCCGTTGTAAAAAACATTTTTTTTAAACTTGAAAAAAATTCAGCTTTTATAGAAACAAATAAATTTTTTCAGGGTTGAAATAAAAAAAATGGAAAAAAAACTTCAAAAATTGCAATTTTGTAATATTTATAAAAGGTTTCTATTTAGTTTACGAAAAATATTTACATATTTCGAAGATATCCTGAAAGTTTGTATAAGCCGATTTTTTAATTCTCTAGAAAATGAATTATACTGGGAGCTGTTCATAAATTACGTAAGGTTTTCAGGTGGGAGGGAGGGGGGTAGGTCTTAATTAATCTGACGGTGTCTATTAAATACACGGGCAAATCAGTGAAAAGTCTTGCATCGGTGAAAGGGTTTATAGGATCTAAAATTCTCAAGAATAGTCTCACTTAATTTATGGACAGCCCCTAAAGTGATCGCTGGGTAGATTTTTCTTCACAACCTCACCAATTATTACATTCTTCAACACCCTTCACTAAGTACCTAAAATTTAATTTTGTATTCTACAATTACAACAAATAATTTATCCTTATGGTATGGATGACTCCCGGCTATTTGCCATGTATAAACACAGCAAATACCTGAACAAACAAAAGCAGAAAATTGATCATTTTCTTTTTCGGTTAATCAGATGGCAACTCGCTGGGGTATCGTGGGCACGAACCTGGCGAAATCGGAACACCAGCTGGTTACGGTGGCGGCCCGAGATGCCCAGAGCGCCAAGGATTTCGCCAAGCTGCACAGCATCCCCAGCGCTTACCGTAGGTAAGAGTATGCGCGTCGCATTTCAGTATCGAATTAGAAAGAACGATGGAGGGAATTTTTTTGAGTACTTTTAGATTCATATTTGGCTTTGATTTTTATATTATTGTGAAAATTATTAAATTGTTTTAAGGATCAATTTTACATAGAGGAGACCGAGGATACTTTGAAAACTTTTTGTTCAAAACTTTTTAGTTCTTATAATCTTTTTTAAAATCATTTTTATGAACGGTGATTATCAAGTTTAAAAAAATTTGTTTAGGTCTGCATGTTTGCAGTTATTATTGTTTTACTGGAGTTATTTAAATAAACTTGTTTACGAAGTTGCCCCAACCTTGGGGCAAATTCATAAATTATATGTATTTAAATGGGAAACTAGAATAAATCACCTTTTACTTGATTCCTATTTCCAATTGTTCGGAGACTTTAACAACCAATGTAACTCATTTAAAGTAAAGTAGAAAATAATTTTTACACAAAAAACGGTGTTTACAGTGTATAAATATAGTAGGCAAGTGTTTTTATGAAGTAGCACGAACCTACAAGAATTTTTGAGGAATAGATAACTATATGTTCACTAATAAGTCGATTGAGGCGTCAAAATCTTTGTTTTAATAAGTTATATATAAATAAAAACTTTCGTATACTGAATAACTTATTTGAATAACTTGACACAACTTTTATATTGTACATTAGCAAAAGTTACAACAAATAATGAAAAAATCATAAGTTTCCGAATGAAATTTCCTTTGTTGATATATTGACATGTATTCTTCAGTAAAAATGTTCAATTTTGATGACCATTTCAGTGTACAGTATCAAAAGTTACAAAAGACGTTGATCTTAAAAGATATTTGAATCTTATTTAGTTACTCCGTATTCAAAGTAGACCCGGTCTCCCCTATATGTATTGTACATGTATAATAATATTGTATTGGTGTTAAAATTATAAAAATTCAAAAGAATTAACGTAAAGACTTACTTTAAGAGAATAAAGTATCGAATTATAAACTTTATATAATAGTAATTTTATAAATACCATTGTTACTGTGAAATAATTATTTATTTTTTAAAAACATTTATTTTGATTAAGGTGTCCTTTTTTTTATCACAATATCAATTTCTTTTTTTAAATTTTCTTAATCTTCATAATTGCACAAATGTTTTAAAACCTGGCAGATGTAATAACTCGATTTCTTAACAAAGTTATACGTGTTCAAGTAAAACAATTTACATTAGATAAGATACAATATTAAATCTTAATTTAAACGTGTTTCTCTCGAAACTAATTTTTCTAACTTTAAAAAGTTGTATGCACATGAGGTTTTAACGAATCCTTTTGAAACTTTCAAGAAATATTGGTTACTATGTAGCGAATAAAAGTTATCACTTTTGAAGTAAGTATACATCCATGGTTTATATTATATTTACAAGTTATTATAAGTAAATGTCTTTTATCTTGTTTTTTTAATACTTTTTTTAACCCTTTCAGGAGCACATTTTTTTTTTAAATTTTCAAAAATTTTATCAAAAAAACGAGCGTGCGAAAAAATTTAAAAACAATATATATTATAGATCTGGACACGGACTATAGATAAAAAAAATTTCAGAGCTCTAGAGTTTTTCGTTCAAGAATAAACGATTTTTTACGAAGAAAAACGATTTTTTTGTGATTCAATTATTTATAACTATTTATAAATAAATAAATTTGCATACTTTTCTATACAAAACTTATAACTTAACATCTCAAGAGTCCAAAAAGTACTCACACGCATAGGAGCACTGAAAAATACGTCCGAAATACAGAAAAAACTGAAAGCAAAAAGGTGGTACGTATACGTACCACTGCCCCTAAAAGGGTTAATACGTTTAAAACTAGATTTTGTTTGAGTGTTTTAAGGATCAATTATTTTTGTATAATTACAACTTTGGTTTGATGAAATGGCTTGAAAATTGGTATGAATTACTTTTTGTAATAACATTGATAGGAATTTTAGTCGATTGGTCAACAATAGCAGATTTTTTTAAAATACCAGAGACATACCTCAAATAAGAAAGAATACAAAATTTGTTATTTGTTCGGCATTCGTATACCAAGAGCATTGTACAAAAATTACTTACAAAACTTATAATTTGAAAAAGTTATAGCTTTATTAAATGTCCTTTGATTGACGACACATCTCTAAAAGATTAAAAGATGCCAGCCGAAATGACATCAAATTATTTTCAAAGTTTCACCTACATCAATTTTAAAAATATATCGTAAAGATTCCAATAGTTACAAGGAAACTATTATGGCATTGATCTAGAAGAATACTCTGTTAAGTAAATATCGGCTTTTTTCCCTTTTCAGTATTTCCTGTTTTAGGTTCATTTTTCATACTATTTAAACTTGAAAGCGATTTATATATGAAAAAATAAATTGCTAAATGTGCAAACAAAAGCGAATTATTTTATTTTTTTAATTTGTTTTTTTTATTAGTTTAAATTATATAACATATTTTAGATTTTTAATGGCTGAATTTTGAGTTTGGAATATAAATAATACAATAGATATGAAGAGAATAATGATTATGATGAAACAGAAAATTAAATCCATTTTCACGAGAAATTGAATTATTCGGTTTTGTTTGCATAGTATACGGTACCTGTATACATCTTTACAGTAGAATTTTAGAAGTACAAGTATTAGTTTAATGTGAAATAATTTTCAAAATTAATACCTTTAGCATTGGAGAAAAGTTGAACAACCTGAATATAGATTTTTGCTATTTAAAATGCATGGTAGTAGTAACGGACGAATAACGTAAGGCGCTTATTTTAAGCGTATTTTTATTTTTTAAGTTACATCAAAGTTTAAGTTTTTTTTCCTTTTTTATTTTTGTTAGCTTTCTCTGAAGCTAAAAGGATAAATTTTAAATTAGCGGATTATTCGCTCTTTCTCAATGCGTAAATCCATTTTTCTTTTTCAATCAAGCGTAGCCCAATATATATAATAATAAGTCCAACTAAGTTATATACTAAAAGCAAAATCCAATAAAAACGAGGGAAAAAATTTTCTTTTCAAAGAAACATACTTGGTACAGAGGTGATCTACATCGGCACGCTGAATCCCTCGCACTTGGAACTCGGCAAAATGATGCTGAACTCGGGTAAGCACGTGCTGTGCGAGAAGCCACTGACGATGAGTGCGAAGCAAACGAAGGAGATGATCGAATTGGCCAAGAGCAAAAAACTCTTTCTCACGGAGACTTATGGAGCAGGTGCTTCCCCGCCTACGAGACACTGAGGAAAGAAATTGCGAATAAGAGCATCGGCGATATCAAGCAAGTTACCGTTGGATTTGGAGCTAGGTTGTCCGAAATTGATTGATTGAGGTTAGATGTTGATTATTTCTGTGTTGGCGTTCTTTAATCATGAAGACGCGTTTCAGTATTTTTCGTTCATCAGACCCTGGTAGAAATCGATCTCATTTATGGTTAGTAATCGACCATTAATACGTATGTATGGCTAATAATGTTCGGGTAGTGTCGATGAATGACGTTGTTTTTACCAAGGAAGGTATTTTGTTAATACAGTGAATAAAGACGTATTTTTTGCTAAAGTCGCAAATACGTTTTTATTCACTGCGGAATTTTGAAATACGCCTTTGACATTAGTGTAAACTATGATTTACTTATACAAAATGTCTTAGGATTTTTTAACTTAAATAAGATATAAATAAACTGTCTTGACAGAGTAAAAAAACTAAGTTTAGAAAAAAACAAATTTAAATACCTATTTTCAAGAATTAATATCTATGTCTTACCTGTTTCGGATATTATGTACTGGTGCGATAATCTATTTTGTTTAGAGAACCTTGTAAAATAAGGAATGAATTAAAGTTACAATATGTGGCTTCCCGGAATAACAACTTAAGTCCACTTTATTAGAAAATTGAATTTTAGTGATTTTGTAATCTATGCAATATATAATTTCATATAAAAAGTCAAAGATTGTAAAAGTTTAATAATCTATTACTTACCTTTCTTTCATCATGCATGCATAATAGCTATAAATGACAACTGAAAAATTGAAACCTCAACATCTCGACAATTTAGAAAATGAACTTAAGTGATTACTGATTATGCCTGGAAGTCACAGAAATATAGCCAATAGTCAGCAATAATAAACTAAAATAGGTTAAAAAAAAAAATAAAAAGGAAAGAAAAACGTAAAATAAAAATCATCGATTTTCTCATCCCAGCCAAAAGAAGCTCGGCGGCGGCACGATCCTCGATCTCGGCGTGTATGCGATCCAGTTGGTCAGTCTGGTCTTCGACCACGACAAGTCCACGTCCATCAAAGCCGTGGGTGATACACCCAAGAGCACCGGGAAGTTCAATTCTTTTAACAGTAACGGGCTGACATACGAGGTTGCGGAGGTCCGGGAGTGTCTCAAGAAGGGTGAGTTTGGTTGAGGGATTTTTATACTTTTTTTATTCATTATTAGCGGAGAATGTTATTTGCCAAACTCTGCTTGATATTTATCAAGCTGTGATTATCCTTGTCAAGCTTTGGCTTTGGTTAAACTGGTTCAATTATGGACACTTTCCAAAATTATGGGCAATATTTGGCAAAGTCAAGCAAAACCACAAGAGTTGAGCAAAGTTTGGTGAGCATTGTTAGTTATTTTCATCAGTTTGTCAAACCATTGTAAGAAAGTTACTGAAATGAGGATGCCTATAGTAGTCGCCTGGTGTAATCTGTCAGACCAACACCATTGTTTAGAACTCGTCAAAATACAATTAAAAAATTTGAATTGAGTACAGGGAACATTATAAAAGATAATACCTATAAATATTTTCAATCTAACGCAATGTAGCACGTCTATCCGTACTCGGAATTTTCTACTTATTATTGTGAATTTCGATCTCGCTTTCTCAACGATCCCAGCATTTAAGGTACTTAATTTTCTTTTAAATTATTTTTCGATCAGCTCTAAATAATGGTATAGAATTCAAAGTATGTAGCAAAGTTTAGCAATAATATGTAAATTTAAGAATAGCTTAGTTAAATTTGTCAAAAATACGCAGTTATGCAAAGTTTAAATAAGTTGAAAAGTTTAGTAAAAATATTCAGATTTGAGCAGTAATAAATAATTATAGTAAAAATTAAAAAAAAATATATAAATGTTTTCTAAAAATTGGGCTTATACACAATAACTCAATTAAGTGATAAAATTAAGGAAAAGTTAGCAGAACATTGTTTATAACATGATTCTTGATAAGCAGCATAAAACGTTGCAGTTTCCAAAAACAACTACATAGTTCAGCAAAACTTGACCAAGTTTGGAATATTTTGACAAACCAATTTTATTATATCTATCAATCCATTTGTTTTTTGAAGGGCTGCTGGAAAGTCCAAAGGTGACACATGTGAATTCAGTTTACATCGCCGAGATAGAAGACGAACTGCGCAAATTGGAGTCCTCTATAATGCCGACAAGTGAGAGATGAAAAGATATTGATTGAATATCGAACGTGCGGTTACACTATAAATGAGACTTTCGAAAGACAGGCTTGCGACACACGAATATGCCTTTATTATATTGAACATTCGGAGACATATTAAATTATATATTATGGTTAACAACATCGCTTTTCTTAATACAAATGCTTAAACACTTAATATATAAACTGCCATTGTTCTTTTTTCCTTTGCGTAGTATTTAGTGTCATCCTTCCACCGCCTAATCCTCCTGCGTCGTTTCACGCCTCGTATATTTTGATTTACACTCTGAGTGACAAAAGTCCGTTTTATAACTTTGGTGTCTTCATTATGCACGATAATGAACGCGCGAGGAAGACGTTCGCTGCCTCCACGCAAAGCTCAAAATCACTCTTCCTTCCCTTCTTGCCCCTTAACATCGTAACAACATCTTAAATTTTAACATCCATCTCTGGGTTCAACATTTCCCGCTGCAACAAGCCGAAGAATAAAATGAAATTTTGCAATGGAGTTTAAAAGTCTTTTTTCCATGTAGGTGAAGTTTGGAACGTTCTTGGAACTATTTTCAATTTTTGCGTGAATCGTTTTGTTAAGGTGTATAAAAAAGTATCCGACATGCCTAAAATAGGGTTGATCCTTAATAAGGTTAAAAACAGTCTAAAAGTAAGGAATGATTTTTGTAGCCCTATTTATACGTTTTATCTCGCTAATTCTTATACATTCTAATCTCTGCTTAAACTATATTGAGCCGACTAAATTAATGTTCTCCGTGATTGTTTGCTTAGAAAAAAATCAAGAATATCTTTAGATCTATAATGTAAAATATTGTATATAAATGAGCGAGATACAACTTTGGCAATATTATTTTAAAATAGATAAGTCGAATGCATAATGTAGCTTCGGTAGTATTAGAACTGCGAATATCTGAACGAAATTCTTTCCTCATAATAAATTTGCGTGAAAGTGTTAATATAAGTGCAGTTTTTGATTCGCTTTGTAATGGTCAACGAATTAACGAGATATAACGCGACCAACTAATTTAATACATATAAATCTGTTATTCTAACCTCGAAATAATCTTTTTTATTCATTATTCTTTAGATACAAAGTTTTCTTCGTGCTTTAATCGATTAAAAAAATTGTTACTGACAGGAATTATGATAATTATTGTAAAGTAAAATTGACGGCGAATATAATAATGTAAAATTGATAATAAATAAATATGCAGTGCTGAAATGATGCAATGTATTAACTACATCGTTATGAAAGAAAGAGAACCAAATGAAATCGGCTACGCGTAAAGGTTGAGCATGTGTTTTTTGTCTCAAGTGCATTTCCCGAAAGAAGGTCATAAAGAATAGGGCCAGCGTTGGCATTCTCGACAATAACAAGGCAGTGCAGTTTAGACTCTCGTGTGGTTCACATCGTGTGACTATTAGGGAAAGAATCGGCTTTTTAACGTAAATGCGTCACAGGAATATATCGGCTAGGCATTCAAATAAATATAATTTTGAAAGTTTAAACTGTTATTGAATTATTAATTTCTCTTCTCGTGAATCCTGCTTTGTGCCGGAACAAAAATGTACACATGTTTCATAAAATAATCTTTGAAAATAGTTCCACGAACGTTCCAAACTTCACCTACATTCTTTTCCACCCTGCAGGGCGCATTCTGCCGCGTGTATACTTACGACGCTGAGCAGTGCGCAGCACTTGCTGGCCCGGCTGTCCTTGGCGAGGTGTTGCCTAATGTACTTGAAGTAAATGTGCTCGAGGAGGAGGAGAATCGCCGCTATGAGAATGCCGACCATCAACATTAAGAACGCGCTTAAGAATTGCTCGAGCGCGAGGGGGTCGCTGCTCTTCTGGACCTCCTTGTCGGGCCTGCAGGTGCCCGTCATCCAGAATCTGCGCAACCTTTCTAGGTCACCTGTAATCCGGTTGTTACGTGTGACGCCTCTTTTTTGGGAGTTTCAATGACAGTTTGGAAATGCAGTCTTTTGGAGAGATTTTAACTTTTGGAATTGTCTTTTAAAGGTCATTTTTAGGGGTGCAAATTTTTTAGTTTCACGTGATATGTATGTAAAAGGAGTTACAAGGACTTCGGAATATGTTTTATTATCACAAAATGTGAGATAAGTGTCTCGGCATTTTTATGAATGGGCCCTTATTTTCAAGATATCAGCTGTTCTATTCCCAAGCATGCATTATTTCACTGAAAAATAGCACCTGTATATAACGTGAATAATCTCGAAGACAGTAAAAGTAGGTCGGAAAAGTTTAGATTTAAGCTTTATTTAGTATAAAAATATTAATCTTTTTCAAAGTTATGATTATCCATATGCCCAATGTTAAAAGTCTTGTATATATAGATCTATTAATAATGTTAATAAAATATGCTGTATGTAATATATACAGGCCCGGTTAATAAGACTACGGGTAATGGGCTTCATTTTCTAGGTGTCAGAAAATGATCCCCAAAATTTCATAACAAAAACGTGACCAGGTGGTCTTCTTATTAGTATAAAAATATTAATCTGTTTCAAAGTTATTAACAACTTAAGATGGTGACTAAAAACTCATGAAAAATCAATGAATTTTGGAAGACTTAAACTTGATCGAATATTCATACATAATTAGTCCTCATTTCTAATTGTTAATACCATTAAAATAGATTAATAGCTTTATTCGAAACAAAGTTTAAATTCAACATGAAACAAAGTTTTTTCTGCCTACTCTTATTATCTTTTGAATCATTTTTCTAGCATAAAACAACTTTTAGAGTAAGAAGTAGAGGTGTCATTTTTCACTGAAATAATGCACACTTGGAATAGAATAACTAATATCTTAGAAGTTAAAAACAATGAAACATATTCCAAAGTTTCAGGAAATTTCAGGACCGGCATTTCCTACACTCCTTGTTAGAACTCCAAATCGTATGTTAATTCAACTAGCTTGAATTAGTTAGGTAGATAGAGCCTTTGCATATAATATATAGAGAAAGGTAATAGCCAGCATTCCTTTAATGCTTATTTTACAATTAAATTTTTCATTTGGTACTTTTAGTTTTATATAATGGGTAAAATAGTATATTTTATAATATAATTTATAAAACTTAGAGCTCCAATAAGCGTTTGAAGTTAGCTAGTTTAAATCAGTTAGTCGTCAGGTAGCTCCTTTATATCGATGGCCTTTACGAAGACTAGCACTTTTCAAACTGCCACGAAGACTAGCACTTTTCGTATAGAATATGTAAATTACAGTTGTACTGATAAACTCTCGGTGAATCTGATTGATTCTTTTTTTATCGGTTTACCCAAGAAAATCAGGCTTCCCGAATAAATAAAAGTAGCCTGAAAAAATCAGGCGACAGAAAATCGCCAAATGTGCTAGTATTCGTGGCAAATTTTCAAATGTCCTAGTCTTCGTGGAAATATCCTGAAAAGTGCTAGTAGTCTTCGAGGGAGATTTCCAAATATGCTACTCTTCGTGGCAAACGCTGGAAACGTACTAGTCTTCGTAAGGACCATCGATATGTAGAGGTAGGTAACCTAGAAGAGTTAAATCCACAATCACTTATTTTGGAGTGAATCTTCACTTTTAGAAAGAGTGAATAATTCACTCTTTTGTAAAAGTGAGTTTTTCACTGTATTTAGAGTAAAAGAATACGCGTAAAGAAAAAATAATTATTCACGATGTTTTACGTTTTAGAAATATTTTGATGAATAGATACAGTTTGCTGGAAAGGATGCAATTGAGAAATAACTTAAAAAAACTTCAGAAAAATTGTTGGTTGTATTTGATCCCTGGAGCTTTAGGTTCTGTGACTACCACTAGCTCTAGCACTAGACCACCGGAGCATAAGAATTCGTGTGCACTGATTTCTCCTATGTATTCGAATACGTTGAAGAATTCTTATTTAATACTAAAATCAGTTTAAGCCATAATAACTTAGAGCTTATAAATAGTTATTGTTAATAAAATGATATATAACAATTATATATTATATGAAATTCAGTATTATTATGATAATTTTAATATTTTGCCGAAGAGTCTAATATTCTTTTTACTACATTTTCTCAATTTATGCATTTTTAAGAAAAGTTTAAGATGAGAAATGTTCAGTTGATTTTTCAAGAGGTATCATTAACTTTCTTAAAAAATGGGTCGAAAAATGTTAAGAGGATGTGGATCGCCATACGCTTTGCTTACCACGGAAAATATTTAAAACTGTTTTCCGGTTGCAAATAATACCGGAATCTTTTGAAATTGCCAAAACCAAACAATGCTAATATAATACACAGATGTGTAGAACATAGTAGGTCATTTTTATTTACACAATTTGCTAAATTTCGAATAACTGTTTAAAATAAAAAAAAAGTCGGTAATACAAATTTCTGTAATAAATTATATTTTCTTAAGTGGTTCAATATTCTCTTTGAATTTGTAAACACTATATCTGGTTAAATTTTTAAGTGATTTTAAATAACAGCTACCCTTTCACCTCGAGTTAAATTATTAATCACATAGTTGTATATAAAAATATATATATTTTTCAACCCATTTTTTGTACAATTAATAATGAAATTTCTTGAAAATTTAATGGAAGGTTCCTGGTGTAAATGTATTAAAAGTAAAAAGTTGCAATTCGAAACTTTGATTATTTTATAGGTTTCATATTATAAATTTCTCTCCAAAGTAGTGTGAAAGTTAGAGTGAATCCTTAGTCACTCTCTAATTTAGAATGATGGAATTCATTCTTTAAACTGGAGTAACCAAATTCACTCGTTTAGAGTGGAACCCACCTTCACTCTACATTTAGAGCGAAAATTTCACTCCAAAAACTTTAAAGAGTTCTATGATACTTATTTCACAAAGAAATTTTTCATTTGCGGCTTTACCGGTAATTTTTCGCTTATAGATTGATACCAAAATATAAGTTTTAATTTTTAATGTAAAAATATATGTTTAACTATTTTTTCACATTTTACTTCTTCACAAAAATTAACGGTTACAAAACTGTTTACAAAATTATTTATTATGTTATCTATTATTTATTATGAGTGGGTTTTTTTTACAAAATTCATAGCTAAAATTTGTAAATAATAAAAATACAAATATTTATGAATAATTTTATATCAATAATGTATTTTCACATTTAAAAATTTAACTACAGTTGGTATGTATTCTGGCTACATTTAAAACATTTTAAAAGTCTCTGTAAATAATGTGCAATGGAGGATGCTCGCAGATTTATAATAATTGAGCCGTTGAAAGGGAACATATAAAACTAATACTATTGTTTAGAGCTCGTCAAAACATGAATTTTAGAAAAAGAATTGACCCCCTTAAGTGGTGGGAAAGTAGAGGAAAACACGATGAAAATTCGTAAAAATAAGCACAAATTCCCGAAGATGGTTAGACTTTTTACATTGCTTTAAATGGGACAAACCCATAGATATTATTTTCTTCAGCTTTCCCCGCACTTAAGGGTATTAATCATTTTTATAAAATTAATTTCTAAACGAGCTTTAAACGATGATGTTGGTCACATACGTTTTCTCTCGAGAGCCGCAATGGGCATCCTTCATTAATGTTCTAATGTACTTTTCTGCAAAGAGCGCGTAATTACTCTTCATTATGTTCATGAATTAAAATAAATAGTTTAGTAAATAGAGACATTAATTCTTCAAATATTGATATAGGTATAAGATAGAGTTTTAGAAAGTGAAATTCAACGTATTTATTAAATTTACACTTTGTATTTACAGTATCCTTTATATCGAGCATTTAGCATTAAAAACTAAAAATGAAAAATAATTTGTTTCTAATGTTAAATTTGTTACACTAAAATTTGAAAATAATAATAAAAAGCATTTAATTTATAAATTCTATTTAACGTACCGTTATCTCTGTAATCGAGTAGGCGTTGGTTGAACATTTTTAGAAATCTTGAGTTGCGTGGGAATGCTAATCCATAACCCGTCATTGCATACCAAGAGCCGACCGTTAATAATCGACAATCCTCGTCTTGGGATACCAAATAATCCAACACTGTGCCATCATAAATGTAAGCGTCCAGATCCCTATAATTCGATAATTATCTAATGAATTTCTCTTAAACATGTATTGTATTAAAGAAAAAGCCGTAATTAATATATATAATTTAGTTCATGAAATAAAATCCTAGAGATATTGGTATATTTCTTCCATCTAGAGATGAAAAATTAAAATAATTAAGAAATAACATGGTGGGAAAATTTTAATTAAAAAATGGTTTCAAAAAAAGCAGAAAAAGGGGATTAGCTTCTTTTCATTCGCACTGAAATTTTTTTAAAACACGGTCAAAGAAAGAAAGAATGTTTTTCATTAGTGTTTAATTTTATAAATTGCAGTAAAATAATTAATTACGTTATAAAATACATTGACAGTTATGTACATCGAGTGTTGACGCATGTTCTACAGTGCAGCAATTACATATCTATCATTTTGAAAGACACTCAGATTAGGGTAACCCGTTTATGCATATATTTTCCTTTTGATTTAATTCACTTGATAATTTATTTCTGAGGATTTTCCAACTCGCTGAGCACCAATTTTCAATTCAAAATACTGGACTTAATCCGATATACTCTGATAAATTTAATGGAGCTAAAATTGAATTACACTTCATTGCGCTAAAGTGAATTTTTGAAAAGAAATATATCCGTAAAAAAATAGTAAAAGCTAAAATAATGCAATAAAAAGTTCTCGTCATTTCATTTCATTTCATTTAATATTCGGTAAACAGATTAGATTTTCATGTTTATTTGCTTTAGAAATTATTTTTATTTTATTGGTGAATCATATCATTTTCTTTATATAATTCATTACATAATTTATACAATGTTTTTTGAATAATTCATTATATAATTTATATAATTTTCTTTGAATAATTCATTATATAATATATATAATTTTCTGTATCTAATGGAAGGGATCTGTATACAAATCTAACAATAATTTTCATTTTCTTGAATAAATGAAAAAGATCGATGTACGGATCTGTTAACAATCACTCATTTAAATTTTCTTGAATACGTTGAAAGGGATTGGACGTGCGACTGCAAAAAAGAATTTTAAAATTTGTTGCCAATAAATCCTTTTACTTAACCCTTCTACTATATTTATTATTTATATTTACCAACTTTACTACTGATTTACGTCATTTCAAATAATAAATAACGAACTGCGATTCTTTGTTCATATTTACTCTGATTGACGTTCTTATTAAAACTTCTTTCAAAATAAAATTACGTTTATAATGGGTTTTATTGTTTTAATTAATAACACATCATTACTATATATATGGGTGATTCTCTGGGAAATCGAGATAAAAAAGCTAAATACGACTTTTTTATCAAAATGTGCATTTTAATAATTTTTTTAACAATATTTCATATAATTTTGATTTTTTTATATAAATATAGTATTTCTGCCATTTTACGATTATGGGTCACTTTTGTACTGAAAAAAGCTATCTTCATGATTTTTGGTGTGACGTTTCGAGTGTTCAGAACCACTTTATTCAGGATTTTAAGTTTCAAAATGAGTATAATTAATCAAAAGGGGCATTCAGAGGTTTTGAAACCATTTTCTACGAAAACGTCAGAAAATTTGCTAAAAATTCCTATGTTGCAATTTTTTAAACAAATTTAATTTTGTTGAATAAATGAAGGATGAAATTTGCTAAAAAATGACTACATGCTCATATTTAGCCATGATAAATTTGGAACCTAACGGTTTTAAAAAAGTCACATTTATTCTACATACTAAGTGGAACAATTTTACCGAAGAAATAAAAAAAATTTCTATCTTGATTTCCCAGAGAATCACCCATATATATATGGGTAGACAGTCCCGTCTATTTTTCTACAGATCACTTTCGGTCAGATGGTGGTCCACTTATACTGGATTAATAAATCAGGTGGTAAGAAAGTACGTGTGAAGTAACAATATGGCATAACAACGTCGACATTCATCAGGCCAAGCTGCTTTATCTAATAGTGAAATAGCATATTTGTTGGTTTTTGAGGTCGCTAATGACGAATCCAGGGTCAGAATTTGCAAATTCAAAACGTCGAATCTAATCTGGCGACTATTTCGGGCGAACCTCCCATATCTTTGCTTATATTGGCTCCACCAATTATCTCAAAAACGCTTTGTAGCGAAATTTTCCGTTCCAATGGTTATTCGAATGGTGAAACAGTTTGTGTACTAATTGCACAAGGTCTGCCTAGATTAGATACTTAAGATTATAAAAAACTATTACTTGCCTAATGCTGCTAAAACAGATAAAAAATACTTCCAAAAAAACGAAAAAAAGCAAGGTAACACTTCTACGTTTCACCACTCCTCAAATCTATCCACAATTCGTACCACCACCTCCGCAACCACCCAAAATTCCCCCCCAGCCAAAGACTCACCCATTGATAACAGCCTCGATGCCCTCGGCCACGCTGTTCTTATTGTAATTCTTCATGTACGCGTACATCTCCTTGAAGTACTTGGCGAGGGTGCTGTCCGTGTGGGTCCAGGGCACGGTGCCAAACTTGATCATGGGCTTGTGGGAGGTGGGCCGGGCCAGTCTGTGATCGTCCACGCCGGTGAAGTCGAAGAACTCCTCGCGGGTGATCATGAAGGCGGCCAGGTTGGCCGTGTAGATGGCCAGGAAGACGACGGCGAACATCGCCCACACGTTCGTCATGAATCTTTAGGCAAGTTTAAAAGAGGGGGGGGGGCTGGTGTACGAGGACGACTGTGGTGGAATAGTAGGCCGCACGCGATGTCTTGCTCAAATGGCACCCCGTTGCGAGGGAAGAGGAGAATTGAGGTTGGGGGTGTATACGGGTTGTTCCACGTAGAATCGATAGGTATTGGATAAACAGGTATTATTAACAGGTGTTTTTGCAATTTGAGTTTTTTTTAGAGGTGAACGTTGTACATTTTGCGGTCTAGGAGAGTCTGCAGCGGTTGGAATACGTATTTTGATGAAGCTTTGAAAGGTGGTCTTTGTTATCTACAAATTAAGTAGTCAAGAGCATAAAATTTATTTTTTGAGTGGAGTTGATATAAGCGGTTAAGAACCTAAGTCGACGTGTATTTATTTTTGTATTTTAAATAGAAATGTGTGATGTTATACCGTTAAAAGATTAAGAGAAGCCGTGGTCGAACTAATGTAAATTTTAAAGGTTGTTATAAAAAATCCGAAAGTTTACAAAGAAGAGCGATCTATAAGAATATTATAGAGATAAGTTTCCCTATTAAGCACCTTTAGTTTGTTCTCAGAAGCTCTGGATGCTTAGTTTCAAGCTATAAATTAAAAAATTGTACGTTATATTGGTAAACATTGATAGCTCTATCAACGCCCATAACTAGACAAATACTAAGATGGTTCTTCCTATAGATGGTTCTTTAATAACGAAAATGAAAATAGACACGAAAAGCTTAAATTTGAGTCATGGTAGACTAGAAGTATTTATAGTTCTCAAATTAATATGTTTGATTGAAAAATGTGCTCAAAATTACATAGTTTTAAATGTTAAAACATTCAGGTCGCTTCTATTTTCTTAATTTGCTATGTAATTTCAAGTCCATTTTTCTATCGATCTAAAGGGAACCTACATCCTAAAAATTTGAATTAAATTGGTATATATTTTTAGGTGAGAATGAATTAAGTATTCATCGTATATAACATTTTCGTTTTCGGTAAATTTAAATATTTTATCGATATATATCGGAATTTTTTTTGTCATTCGGTCAGCTTAAAAAAGCTACCTTATATTAACTCTTTATACTTCAATTTTAATTCCAAAAAGAGAAGTTCTCTAAAATTATAAATGTCGGATTCTTCAACTTCTCGTAGAAAAAATTTCGCATGACACATGACACTTTTGAAGAAACTTTTTATTGAGCTCCTTAAAAATTAAATCCACCTGTTGAATTTTATATACTTTACTTTTTAACTTTTTATAACATAGTATTTTATAATGTAACGTTTAAGGAGGGACTTTCGGTATATATGGGACATAAAACAAAAAATTGCACGATAAAAAAAATTCTTTCAACAAAGTCATGATGTCACAAGTATAAATATATAAATTAAAAGAGAGATTAGTTAAACCCCAAAAATGCTTGTTATTTCTCAATCAATTGCAATGTTGTGGAGCTTATTAAAAGTAAACGGAGGAGAACTATAAAATAATTCAACAATTAACTCTCTCTTCTTACAAATGAATTATTATAAGACTTTCTTCCGTTAAAATAGTAAACAAATATTTAAAGAAAAATATAAGCCCCGATCATTAAAATTGATTCAAAAACAATAAAAATCATTGACATCACGATTTCATCAAAACGTATTCTCTTCGTACACCTCTCCCCTATACACATCAAAATACCCCCTTCAACTAGTTAAAAAAAAAACAAATAAAAATACGTTCTATACACATTCATTCTGAAAAACACCTTGTACACAATCCCTTCGAAAACCCCCGGTCAAGCCAGCGCCTCCGACCTATCGATCCGCCGTGGAACGGCCCGCGCGCGGCAGTAAGTCTGCATCACGCGTGCAGAGGGGCATAATACACACACACAGCGTACCTGGCCGTAAATCCTCTCGGCGAGTCGACGTGAACCGCGGCCTGGAACAGGACCGCCCAGACCAGCCAGTAGACCCGGCAGAGGGAGAACCGGTGCCTCAGCGACGTGCCGGCCTGCGCAAATTAATCCTCCGTTTTCTCAAGATGAGCTTTCCACCGCGACGGGGGGGGAGGGAGAGAATGTATTTTATAGGGATCGTTGGGGTGGGGAGAAATTTGCCGAAAGATAGTTTTGAAGACGGATAATAATGCCGAATTTATTATACCGAAGGGTAAATTTGCCATAGGGTAAAGTGATCGATTAACAAAAGTGCCGAGAAAAGAAGTTCCGACCGGCAAAAATGCCGATGGATAAAAATGCCGAAAGTTAAAAATGTCGAAATGTTGAATGGCAACGGGTAAAAACTATAAATATCGAATATTGAAAAGAGACGACCTTGAAACAATTAACACATTATTATACTACAGTGGTATATTCTACTGAAAGCACTTTTTTGGCCAAATTTTCGTTTTCTTTCTTAACTTTAGGCATATTTATCCATAGGTATTGATTTTTTCGGCAATTTCAACCGTTCGGTAAATTTATCCATCTGCAAATTTATCTTTCGGTATATTTATCCCCACCCGGATCGTTCCACAGAACTCTATTTATACTCTTTTGTTTGTGTGTTTGTTTGTTTTTTCTTTCGTTTGCTGTGTTTCAGGATTTTGAGGGTGTACATAGTTTGACTTTTGCGAGGGGGATGCGAAACAATGCGGAGTTTTGTAGTGGCGCGAGGGACTGTGCGCTCATTTCTCGCGGAGGGCTAATTGATGTAGAAGCTTTTTGTAAGTGGTAAGGTGGAGTAGGTTGTTTTTTTAGCTGGGCTAATGGTGGACTGGCGAGCGTGAGGTTGGTAATAAGGTACGATGTGATTGTTGTTGAAGTATTTTGAGAGGGATTCTGTTAAGGGGAAGTATTTTTCGGGAATTTTTTGTAAGAGAATTATAAAAATCGTTTTGGAATTTATTTGTACATATTTTAGGATATTAAAACCTACTGTTTCTTATTGCTTTTTTGTCCGAGTAGCCATGAATAAGATGCTATGATATAACAATGAAAAGATGAATATAGTAACATCACATATGGTTAAAAAACTAGCGTCAGAGTAATCAAACAAGTCAGAGATTCTTTTGTTGGCGAGGTTTACGTTATTATGTTTGGTCAACAGAATATTTGTTACACAAGCTTTTTTTGGCGAAGAAAGTACGTACTTCGGTAAAAGATTTTCCAACATGCTACGAATATCCAATTTCCAATATTTTGCTTTACCTTTTTATTCATGGGCGTACCTGAGTCATACGAGACATCAATATACGAGAGGTTCTGGAAAAGCTGGCTGTTTTTACGAGAATGATATTCAAAAAAATAAAAATAAAGTCTGATACACCAAAAATAGAAAATAGTATGTAATAGTCACTGACCATATCAATAACGACATTCGACGACGACTTTACCGCACACAATAAAAATGTAAATGTTACAATTTTGCATATATCTTAAAACAAGTACAAATAAACGCAGTACAAAATTTCATCGTCTAACGCGTCCCTTTCAAAAACCTCCAAAGCACCGTCTTCCCGCTTCCACGCGAAACTGTACAACCCCTCCAGAGGTCAAACAAGATTCTCCAATAAAATTATCATGCCCGCCATCTTCCTAAGCATGAATAAAACATTCACATTAACTTCCCCGGCATATCAGTTAGAAAAATAAAAGACCCCTCGAGCCAAGGTCTCGAGCTTCTCCTCTCTCTCTAAAGAAAAAATCAAATAAACACAGCCTCTCCCGCTCGGCGCAAAAAAGCGAAAGTATATCAAAGGGGAGCGAGACCAGGTATATGCCCGGAGGCAGCCGCCTCGTAATTGAGCAGCTCTCCGCTCCCGGCTCGACGATATAAAAAAGCTTTTCTTGCCAACGGGCCGAAAGCTCTCCTTTGTCGCGAGTATAAAAGTCCACCCCCAGCCGGTTGATGCGCGAGAGCAAAGTTCCCGAAACTCGATCCGCGAGAGGAGCGTTTGGCTTTTCGCACCAGAGCAGGAGCAGCAGCAGCAGACGCGTGAATTATGCAATTTTGTTTGGAGAAGATGGGGGTGAGTGTATGCGACAACGGGCTCTGCGCTTTTAAGCTGTTGTTTTAGTTGGGGAGGTGTGTGGGAGTATTGGAGTGCGGAGAGGAATTGTCACTTTTGGGGTGAGATGATTGTTTTTGAGATAGATAAATGTAGCAAAATCGTCACTTGTGGTGTGTACTATAATATCTCGTTTATGATTACCGATAAATTATAGACATCTCATAGGTGTGAAATATCCAACATTTTTTATATGCAAAAGAGTGATATCTGAAACGTTTCAAATGACTATTTTGCCCTTGCAGGGGTAATATAATGTTTCCTTTGATGACAAGAAAAAATAATGCAAAAAAGTTGGGGTACAATTATTACTTGCTGCGTGAAATAATCACTGTGTAAGTTAGTATGAGCACTTTAGGTTTTATTTGATTATAGTAACTTTAATTTTAGTTTCACTTTTATATAAAACAAATGGAATGTAAACGTTGGGGTAAAACGACCAATTATGCGGGATAAAACGATCATTTTATTTTTTATTTGATTTTGGTTATTTTTAATCTTAACTTTAATATAAAGTATACACATTCGTGTGGTTTTAAGAAAACTGTTAGACTTTCAAGGAAGAGTACTTTTTTTAAACAATCAAAATATTTGTTCATTTTACCTCGTGGCCATTTTACTACTCCTACTCTACTATGTACGCAGGACGTAACAAACATTTGATCGAATGCGTTTAAAGTAGTCCAACCTCATTTTATAAAATTCGCTTTTAACTACTGTTTGACCTAATTTTATTCGTGACATTTCAAACACATCCGATCACATGTTTGTTATGTCGATCGTACTGTAGAAAGACTTGCTTTTTTCGGTTGTTTAATGATGCACTAAATTGTAGTTTAAACTAATGGTGATATATGTACAAATCTGGAGAAGGTTTATATAGTGCGTGCGTTAGAATATGCAGCGAAGCGAAATCAAATCGCAAAGATCCGTATTTCGATTACAAATAGACATGTACGTAGGGTCGTACGCTCACGCGCGCTTTGTATCAGGGAGAAGCGCATAGAAAAGTACAAGCAATATAGCGAGAGAATAGGTAATACGAGAGTACTGCGGCAGTCAGAAGTGCTTTAGTATTTCTAGAGATATTTCAAATTCACTGTGAAATTGTATATTTTAACAAAATGAAATATATTTAATTTAAAATTTGACAATAAATTCTTCAAGGGAGTATACAGGCAGTCGTTAATGTTAAAATAAAATTTTATAATATAAATTTATTATACTCTATACTCGTATCTATTTTGTATAACATTTGAAATCTTTGGTTGTGTACATTTTAATTCTATACTTAAATTCTAATTTTTACATCTCGTGTATGAAATTTCTAAAGTGTAAATAAATAGATTATTTTACATACTGTTGATTGTTATCAATATGCATTGGAAGAAAGTTAATACAGATATGTATTGACACGTAGAAATAGACGGGACACATTAATGAATAGTTCAGCATTTTTTCTAGTTTCGTCCTGATGCCTTTTGAATGGAGCTTGAGGTTAATTGGAAAAATTGAGGATGTGTGAAAAAAGTTTCAACTCTCGCGTAACCGTCATTAGTCAGCGTAAAAATATTTGTTTTTCTAATTAAATTAAATTAAAATTAAATCTAATTAAAATTCATAAGTATTTGTATTTATATTATTTTTGCCATTACATTTTTCACGAAAACTACGAGTCTGTAGAAGGAAAATCCGCAAAAAGAGTTAAAACACATCACTTTTTAACTTCTATTTGAGAAAAAAGAACAGAATAAATACCGAAACATCATTAATCAGTTTCGACTTTCATTTAATGTTTACGATACCAGTAAACATCGCGCATGAATTTCCTTTAACACCAGCGACTGTCTACTTTTTTAAACCACAAGAGCTTTCAGACTGCCACAATGTACAAAGAAAAAGCCGTAAAAGTACACACTCAAAGGAAAAGCGGGTAGAAGATAAGCATCGCGATCGAGGCCTCGGCAAATATTGAATAAGAGCAACAGTGCGCCGGATGAGTATAAAAGGACAAAGGAAAAGGGAAATCTCGGTACACGAATATACGGGGGTGATGAAAAAATGGTGCGAAATAGGGAAAGAGAGATACCGGAATTCGGTTCGAGCCCGAGGAATCGTTATTGCCGAAACCAGATGGCGAGAGCCACTCGAAGAGGAAAATCATGAAGGTAGCCGAGTGTATAGTCACACAGCCAACGAGCATCCAGGAAGCTGTGTCGAACGGCTCTGAAAAGACAAAAAGTTACGAGAGAAACAGTTGCAACGTGAGTCGTGTGAGTAGAGGAGACAGCGCCATTACGTATGTACAGAACAGCCGTGGGCAAAATTTATATATTTTACAAATCATATATATACAAGATGTTGAATTCGGTTGCTGCATGATTTTTTATTATTTCATATTCAAATAGTTTATGCTAAAATAATTCGGTCGTATTTTTTATTTTTTTCAATTTAACGAAAATTTAAGTAATTACAGCTATTTCAAATGTGCGTTACGTCACGATTGTATATTTTCATGACGTCACGTAGCATTAGTGTATATCTATATATACCGAAAATTTGGAAACTTTAAAGGTCTGTAACTTTCAAATTTTTCATTTTTATGACAGAAGAAAACATATCACCTAATTATTTTTCGCTATTCTACCCATTTCGTGTAAATGATCAACTTTTTATTTTTATGCAACATCCTAATTATCTAAGATTTGCTAGATCGAATATCTTTAAAATGCATGAATCGACAAAGACTTTGGAGACAAAAATTATTGATGGCAATAGGTATTAATTACACAGGTTTTAAAAAGACATATCGTCTCTAGATACTTTTACTCCAATTCTAATTCATTAAAATATCTTGATACAAGAGTTATACAAGTTAATAAACAGAAGTATCTAGCTACTTTTTTTTATATTATTAGTACTAGTTTATTTCTTTTAGATACCACTGTACCTAGATAATTCAACGAATAAAATCAAAAGTAAAAGTAATTATAAAAATCAAGATAAAAAGTATTTAAAATATTGTGTATATATAATGCCGTATCTAGATACTTCTAGCAAAAGCTACCACAAATGCTTCTCGTGCGCGTCTCTTCTACTCTTTCTCACTCTATAATACAAGTGCACTAACAACGTGAGAGCGAGCTCTCCTTTATATAATCCAATTTTAATCAGGAACATTCTTCGAGTTCGCAATTCGTTTACTCACTCTCTGGCTCTATCTCTCGCTGCGAAATTAACAAGAGAGTCGCGCTCGAGTACCGCGCGCGCTCTTTGTGCCGGTGTGCGCTCAGCTTGTTTACCGTAAATTTCGAGTTTGAAAGCGTTTGATTCCCACGTATATATGTACATTGTTCGAGGGAAAGTTTAACATTGCTCGTAGTTGCGATGTTTGTAGAAAACGCGTGCTGGCCGAAAGTTTCCGAAAGAATTTCCCAAAGTTTGCACGTGAATTTCAGTGAATGCGCGTGAATCCTCCGAAATTCAGACGAGAATCGCGGAAAAATGCTGATTCTTCCATTTTGAAAGTTCCTTTATCTCCGGACTATTGCAGGTACTCTTGTGCGTGGAAAATTTTAATAAAAGTTCCGAATTTCAGTTTAATACCGTATAAAGAATCATTTACGATATCACCACCTGGTTGAAACCATTTACTACATAAATAACCGTGCCAATAAAGCGTATAAATTGATTCAATCGGTACAGCAGTGCGCAAAGTTTGAAAACTCGAAGAACGCGCCCCCACATCTTAAAGATTCGGAGCAAAACTCCTGCATCGTTTTAAACGTACATTTTTAAAGCGTTGATTTTATCACAAAAAAAGAAGAATGAAAAATTCGCTATATAATTTGCAAAATGCAATTATTAATAAAGTAAAAGAAATAGGTGCACGCAAAGATGCAATGGAACCGTCGTTACATTCGGTTCAGCTGGCGTTAGCTGGACGACTAACCCAAAAATGCCGTGGGCGAGATGATTCCGGTCCGCTTGGCGACGACAATGGCGGTTCCGGTCTCCATGAAGGGCACCGTGAAGTCAACTACCGCCTCCCTCTCGGAATTAATCTTCAGCGAGGTCATCACCATGTCGGTCTTCCGGTTAACCAAGTCCGCTATCAATCCGTTCCACTTGCCGTTCTGGAAATTGCATTCGAACGAGAGCACGTTGTGCGTGCGCGTTAGTAAAAGTAGTCGCTTTTGTTTGGAACGGTGGGTAGGTATGCCTTCTATGCGAATTGTTTGGAAGTTTCGTAGCGGAAAATGGGTATTGGAGGGAAAACTTTGCGTTCATTTCGTAAAAATTTAGATTTTAGGGAATTTTTCTTAAAAGGAAAAATAATAATTGTAAATTATGTAAGAAAGGTTATGATGATTATGATTACGTTGGTTTTTTATGATGTTAAAATGATTTAAATAAATACAAAAGAAAGTATACTATATGACTTACGTTATTTTCCAAGAATAACAATCTATATACCGTATTATTCTTTCCAACCAAACTTATCTTTTTTATTTGTGGTTTTACATAATTTCATAGAAACGTATTATCACAGTAATATTACTGTAACAGTTAGAGAATATAGAATATGCAATAACGGAGTTATTATAAATAAAAATACGCATATATTGAATAATTTTGTAAAAATTTAATTTCCATATTCTTTAAGAGGACACGTCTTTTTTATTATGCATTCAAACGTTCTATGCAATATTGTTATTAGCAATTCAAAGTACGTGTCTTATCTAGATTTCATAAAAAGTATATTAAATGGTTAAAGAATATTATTACATAAAGCCAAAAAGTAATATTCCTTTTTTTAAAACGGAAGCGTTCTCAGTAGTTTTCAACCAATTCAATGAGTATAAATTTACTTTTATTACCGTACCATTTTGTTATTTCTTGTACGGACGATCGAAAAAATAACGTTTCTTTAAAACGAATTTGTCACATTCTTCTTAAATTTTTTATTTTTCTTAGAGATAATATTTAACACAAATTATTGCAATATATTTAGAGAAAACGTTTGAATTTTTAATATAAGATCTCCCTGGTGACGAGTAATCTACGCACCTATTTAAATCATTCTCTTAAGCATCTTCACACCAACCGCTGCAGTGGCTTCAAATATTAATATTTATTAATTAAATTTTTATGAAACATAGTTCAGTACATGTGCTTTATAAAATACCAATAAAAATATTTCGTCCAAAGTTCAAATACACAATAGAAAAAGAAGAAGCCCTGAAAAACAGCTTCTTTCCTGCAGGCCAGTGTGGAACTAGGCACCTGTCAATATCCCATACGGCAAAAATGTTGCGCATCCAAAAACCTTCAAACCCAAGGTAAAAATAAAAGAAAAACACTACCCCGATCTAAAACCTCTAAAACCAATTTCCCCGATAACCCATAATGAAGTGTGCACCAGCAGTGCGCCTCGACGCCAGGGGATCGACAGCCCTAAGCCAGATATAGCACAGTCTCGTTTAAAGAGTTAGCCACGGAATGTCTCACAGACCATAAAAATATCTATCAAAAGCTTTCCAGCTGCGTGGCTCGCGCTCCTCTCTTTCTTCTATCAAAGTGTTTTCACAATAACGCGCGCTCGGGGCGTTATATGACCGCGGAGGAATTCTTCCATAGAACGATACTATGCCGTGGCCACACATACACGGGAGCACGTATAACTCTCCGCTGTAAAAGGGCGGCGTTGCGCGGACTAGAGCGTTAAAGTTTATACCCCGCGCGCGCGGATTTATACAGGGCAGCGTAACGCGACGTAACGAACGTTATGTTCGATTGCGCCGGGGGGGTTGGAAACGTTCGTACGTTGATAAGTGTTTCATAAATATCGCGTCGAATGGGTGTACTTTATATCTGCTTGATCAGTGAGCGATTGCGCAATTCATAAAGCGAATTATAAGGTGTTAGGTTGAATTAATGGGGGACGGCTGTCGCGGCTTTTTTAATAAAAGGATTTATGAAAACAATAATACACGCGGGAATTCTTGTAAAAACATGTTTTTAATAAATCCATTGGAAAATAACTGCGTGACACGATACATACGTAGATTTATGTGATTTTTAAATGTACTTTTTCTGAAAAATAAATGTTTTATTACAAGTTTTTATTGTGCATATTTATACGCAAATAAAATAACAGAGCTAACAAAAAATTCGGAAAAAACAGTAAATATGCGATAAAGACCAATATGAAATATTGATACTATCAATATACGCTAGCGGTAGCAAGGTAATAAGAAACTTTTTCTTAATGTTTTTATTATTTGGGTATTGCATTTTTTTTAAATAATATAAAAATGTCTTAAATAAAATAATTGTGAATTTCTAAGCTGGATAGAGTTTCCGGTATTAAGCAAGAGGACCGAAACTGCAAAGTCTTTACAAACAAGTAAATGACAAGTATACAACTACACAAGTTTGGAGTACTCGGCGTACCTATAATATAGACTGTAACTAACAGCTGGGTCATGTGTCAGTCTTTTTGGACGGGTCGGATTTCACCAGGAGCTACCCTCGATAGTGGAACATCATAAACAAGTATTTCGCAATGTCATATTACGAACAGTACTACACTAATGAGATAAACAACATAAATTTAACGCGCATAATTCACGATGACCGAGGTCAACGACTGCGGTTAGCGTCATGTTTGTTGGCATACGAGTTTTCGCGTCAGTGTGCAGGTGGTTTATCGGCATTCCGTAAGACGCGAAAGTGTGCGTTTCAATAAAAAAAACAGCAATGTGAATGGGAGATATGTTCGAAAAGTTAAAAATTAAATGAAATGATTGGGCTTTTGCAATTATTATAGTTACAAGTAACGTGTTGTGCATCTTCTTAATAAAAAATAATTGCCATAAAATAATTTATTTGTCACGCCAATAATAATATAAAATATTAACAAGCTTACGATTGAAAGAATGTAAAAAAACTATTAATTGAAAACAAGCATGACTCGACGTCGTGATTTTTCCTTTATCCTACTAGTGACGTGAAACTCTAATATAAATCAAATAAGTAACTCAACCCTATTAAAAATGTTATTTGGATTTCAATTTCAGTGGATTTCAATCTAGATGGATGAAGGTAGAATTTATCTCGATCCAATTGAAATCCAGGTGATATTCTCAATAACTGATGGATAACGAAAACAGGAGCGACTGTGAACACTTCGGAGGAAGTTTAATTTTTTATTCGATGATTAACTCACAGATATTTTTTCGTCTCAAAATAACATAATTATCGAAATAATTCGAATGTTCCTACCGCCCTTTTCTTTCCTATACGGACTTTTCTCCAATTCGATATTCTTGTCATGCAGCCATAATTTTTTTGCCAGAGGAAACAATTTTTCGCTCAAGTATTTCCCATAAGAAATTGCACAGGTGTACATAACGTTACATAAATATAACGTTCAAAACGTTAATCTCAAATTCGGAGTATAAAATAAATAGTAATATTAAACATTATTTAAATATAAATACATGAATATTAAAATTATAGAAATATAAAGCATGATAATTAGAACTACAATATACATGTACTCGCGCAGCGCAACAAAAACCTGTATTTAATGTCACTTTAAAAATGTCTGGAAAGAATAAGAAAGCAAAAACAACATATTTTCTACCGAGTCGACTAAAAAGAAAAATCCTCGCCGAGTTCTCCACAGCGATTTTTCTCCACTACGGTATAATTTCATCAAGCTCTACGCGCTTATTTCGACACTGGCTGTCGAACCCCTCGCGCGCGTCAAGCAAAATCCAACAAGCCTCTAACTACAATAACGACATCGTCGAGGCGCGCGCCCCACTGGAGGGCGCCAAGTACCCCGCGCCGATAAGCGTAGGAGGGGGATAATTGAAAAACGTCCACCTCCCGCCACAATCCTCTTTCGCGGAGCTTTCCCAGCCATCGCGACATCACCGCGTTACATTGAAGTTTCCACACACACAGACAGAGAGACACTCACCTCGAGCGTGCCCCACTTGCCGTCCTCGACCCTAACGAGTTCGTAAGTAAATCCCATCTCCTCGGAGAATTTCTGCAGCAGGTCTATGCAAAAGCCGCTGCAGCACTGGTACGTGCTGCCGTTGCGCTGGGCCGTCTGCAGGTCCGCCCTGCACAACAAGTCGGAAAAGCGGATGGGAGTTAGATGCTTTGCAAGTGGGTGTGGGTAGTGCTGGCGGAGCAGCCAAAGGCGTATATACACGCGCGCGAGTCATTTGGCAGCCGGGAGAGGTTACACGGCTGGAATTTACATGGATATTGGCTGTGTGGGTGAGGCGACGCTTTTTGTTGGGAGGGGGTGTATCGGGAAGCTGCTGGTGCAGATGGAAGCTCAACTTGCGGAATGGCATTTCTGGTGGTGGCGAATTTTGGCGGTAGGTGGAACGGGTGGGATTGGTTAATGTAGTTGGGCTTTTGGGAACGCGAAATGGTGCTCTTATTTAGTTTAGTAGGCTGAAAGTAGATGATACCAGATGGGTTTCAAGACGCGTTTAGCGATGGAATTTGTAATTTTTTTATTTTACCGATATTTTCTTCGATAATTATAGTATAGCAAATTGAAACATTTTGCAAGAGAGTTTGTTGTAATATACAAATATGCTTTTGACAAATAAAAATTATTTTCATTTTTAAAACTAACGGTAAAGAAAAACTGTATTGCAGAATTACTTCTTATATATTTTAGGATCGGCAAAAGAAAATTAGTCATATATTTCATCACGAAATTCATCGACAAATATACTTTGGCAGTTATAAATGATATAAATTAAAAAAAAATTATATTAAAGGATTATAAAAGGATTAGGCAATACAAAATGTTTGATTTGATGCGATAATTATTTGACTAGTTATTATAAAGGTATTTTTTTATTCTAATTACATTGGACACAAAAATGGTTAGTTAAGCGATGTTAATAGTTTCTTGCACTTTTCTAAATTTCGGCTATTCTTTATACTTAAGCTTACTATAATTTAAAATTTAGTTTTTCACCAAAAAAAATTTAATACTTCACTCTACAAAGTAATTTTTTGTTTTATTTTTCAAAAACAAACAATAATTAAAATTTTTTACTTTTCAATTAATGTATGTACTCTTAATATTGATAATATTAGCGAAAAACTAACTTTTTATGTGGATTGTAAACTTATTATGTAATCAGATTTAGAAAAAACAATTTCCAAATCTATTTAGACTTTTCGTACATAGTAATAGTGTATTTTGCATTTTGCATTTTAATATGATGACTATTTTCCATAATATAAATGTGTTAATTGCAAATTAGTTGAATTTTTTTAAAACAACGATACCATATGTATTCATGAAACCGTTTAACAACTTGTTATGCTGGGTGAGCTAAAAGAATTTGCGGATTTACATGGTAAGTACAGGTATAAAATATTTAAGTGGAAAAGGTCGAGCTTGGCCAGCCATTCATTTACACGCTGATATGTGCCCAGAATATAAATTCATATAATCTTACATATTATTATACTTTTGCGTTTTATCAACCGAAGGAGATTCACATGCTTCGACAAACACTCCTTAAATATTAAGAGGTTACATACAGTTGAGTATAAAATTCGATTTTTGAAAAATCACATTCTCATGAAGTGCATCAGCTCGAAAATGTGCCCTAAAAGTTTCAAACTGACTTGGCAAAAACTCTTTGATATACAGCATTCGAAGATTGGATTATCCCGAAGCACTACCCTATGCACTTAAAACTTTAAAAGTATTATTCTCAAAATGCAATTTTTCGAAAAAGTCGCGTTTGATGACTACTATTTCTTGAAAATTGCTTTATCGATTGTTCTAAAATGTTACAGGCTGCCTTTGTACGATAAAAAGTAGTCGTTGTTCAAAGAACTTTATTTTGCAATACATAGTCGTGTTCATGAGCGAACAGTAAATTTCATTTATTCCAAAATTTGTGTTTTTCGGACTAGATAAAATATTATAAAGTTTATTTACATGTGACGTTATCTAAAATCTTCTTTAGTACATATAGTACTGATAATTAACATTTTCATTTAGAAATTTGATTGCATTTTATATTCCTGAAAACAGAATTCTACTGAAATGTACGTTTCTTTACTTTTAAGAAATATTTCTTAGCGCGTACAGTACTTAATACTCTCGTGACGCTTATAAAGTTTTGTTATACCCCCAGCGCTCCTAAATGCAGAGCCATAGGAGTCTGAGAACCGTGTAATTTAATTTGTTCTTTTACCCTCACACTGGAAAAAGAAACAAGTTTTTAGGGATTACTATATTTGATAGCAGAAGAGATTTCATTGAGGATTCTATATATATTTTATTATCATAAACTATATTAGTGTAATGCTAAGTATACCTCCGTAGTAAAGTATGTTAAAGATATTAGTTGGTTCAACCTTAATTCAAATTGTTATATAATTGAGTTTAAAAAAATACAGTTTTTGCTAAATTTACAACACTTATAGTGTAACAAGTAAAAAATTCGAAATTTTCTTCGATAATTGTAACTTTTGTACTAAAATCAGTACAATTACTTTAACTACAACTCACTAAATTTAATCCTCAACTATACCTAATTTACTTGCAACAATACTTTTACTTCAACAATTACCTTAAATCCAAAGCAACGATTGCTATAAACTTTATTCGATGCCTCATAAAATCACCCGTAAAAAGGACCAATAAAAAAGAACCCCATCCAATTTTCTCCATTCAAAAAGATCCCTCGAAACCCCTTTCTCCTTCACCTCTAACGTCCTAATCAACCCCATAACCACTCAAAGCACCGCGCACTCTACTCCGCTAAATCTCCCTCGATCGCAGCCACCTCCCTCTCATTTTACATGGTGACGGGAATATACAGAAGTGAACTTTTCGAATATTGATTAATAAATTATTTTGTTCATTTCTGTGTAGTCCTAATCTATCTCTAGTATTTATTTAGGTTATTTATTTATTTAAATTATTTATTTATTTAATTTATTTATTTATTTTAATTTATTTATTTATTTTAATTTATTTATTTATTTATTTAATTTATTTATTTATCTAACTTATTTATTTATTTGATTTAGTTATTTATTTAATTTATTTATTTACTAAATTTATTTATTTAATTTATTTTACGTGTTAAGTGTTAAGTACGAATGTATTTATTAGCGTGAATTGTAAGAGTGTCATATGAATGAGTGTGTTTTTATTTTTTGACGTGATAGATTTACGTACAATTTTTCGTAAAGTGTGTGTATGTATTCCTTTTATTTTTATCGTATTTTGTTATCTTTATTATATTTATTTTATTATGTATTGACGAAGCGTATTCTGTGATGTTCCATTTGACTATGACTAGTTCATTATATTTAGATTGTATAAACTGACGAACTGTTACAGCGAATAATGTTATTTTTTATATAATAAACGCAATAATTGAATGTTAAATGTGAGATAACAAATGTATAAACTGACTGATATTTTAATTATATTAACTATACATGTACATGCAATTGTAAGAATTTCGTCATTGATGAATAAATAGTATATCTATCTATCTATCTCCCCACCAGCTGCAGGTGTACGAGGATACTCACTCCTGGAGGTCGGACTCCTTGGCGACGCGGCAGTGCACGCCGCGCTCCATGAGGCATTTGCCGGTTACCGGGTCGGGGGGCGCGAGATTTATGTAGGGCGGCTCCTCGAGGAACGTGATCTTCACGTAGAACTTCTCGGGCACGCCCTGGGGCGGCGTGTGCATGTTGCCCGGCCACACGATGTCCTTGATGTCGAGGCCGTCCTTCTCCCAGGACTTCCAGGTGCCGATCTGAAATTGTGAGTTAAGAGGGGAGAACAGGCGGAAGAAGGGTGTAAGTTTTGAGAATTGAGAAGATTGGGGTTTTTACTTTTTAGGCACGACCGCGACACGGAACAGACTTATATTTTCATTAGCGAAAAATGTGTGAGATAGGATAGCTAACGCAATTTTTGACCAATCGGGCTGAAATTGTAGGAGAGATCTCCTCCAGCACAATATGACATTCAATTTTTTTTTAGCCCGTTCCTGTACGTAGTTTTTAAAGTGCGAGCACTTTTTGCTTATTTTTACGTGTTTTTACGTGTTTTCAATTTAAACATTCATGTTACACGATTATCTCCGCGAAATCTTAGCGGATCAGGCTCAAAATTTTTTTTCGAACTCTCCTAAGTATAACAACCTGATGGTCCTATTTTGAGATTGATTCTGCAAATATACGCTGAATGCGGCGAGTATAAAAAATCACTAAAAATGGTTTTTGGGCTATAACTTGAAAACTAAGCATTCTACGAAAGAAAGGTACAGAGAAAAGTTGTAGATCTTTGAAAAATACAACTTTTTCCTATGGACATTTATTTCTGAAAATACTTTTAACTCGAGTTAACAGGCCAAAAACGAATTTTAACATCGAAAAAACAGCTTTTTACCATATAACTTTACAGCTATGCATTTTGCATGAAAAAGTTAAATGGAAAAGTTGTAGATCTTTGAAAAATACAACTTTTTTCTTGACACCAAGACACGAAAATGCTTTTAATTCAAGTTAATAGTCCAAAAACGATTTTTGACATCGAAAAATGTAGTTTTTTACTATATTATACAATCAAGCAAACGCGCAGCGCGAGCACCGGTAAGGCAAGCGAGCGCGAAGCGCGAGCTGAGTACGGTCGTGCCTCTAATGCAAAACGCGAAGCGGAAGAGACTCTAAAGCTCCGGAGCAGGCAAGTCACATGCGGCCGAAGGCCGCGTGTGACGCCTTAGTTTTTTATTTTTAGAGTTTAGTGGAAGGCGTGGAGCGAGTCTGAGATGCTTGATATGATTTAAAATGTATGTGTATATCGATGGTCCTTGCGAAAACCTTTCCGGGCTACTTTTATTTAGTAGTATAGTCCGATTTTTTCAGGTAAATTGATCATTTGTTGAGTACCGAAAAAGTCTAGTACCCGACCCGAACTCGACAAAAAAGAAATCGATACGACTGTTTGAAAGTTTGTTGATACAACAGTAATTGATATATTCTATACGAATATAGTGCTAGTTTCTGTGGGGAAATTATGAAGAGTGTTAGTCTTCGTGGGAAATGTGCTAGTCTTCCTAAGGGCCATTGATATAATCACAACTAGTGCGTTAAGGAGGAAATTCCGTCGATATAAAGAAAATACAGAAAAATAATGTCATTGTTATAGAGCACTGTGTAAAGTAACTATACAGCATAAATTAGACAAAACTTTTCAATTACGAACAAAATTGAATAACCAAAATATTATTTTTAAACACACGATCTTTTTAGATGCTTTTTAGAATTCTTAGACAGTTTATTTTAAATTTACCATCAGAAATATTATAATTTTATTCAGTTTGTATATCCTGAATGTTGGCATTTTAATAAAAGAACACAATTTTTTAATTTTTTGTTAATACACTTTCAAAGCAACTAATGTATATATGTAAGATGATATTTAAAATTTTTTAAATACGACAAAAAATAGAAAGGTTTCAGCATATTCTTGTCAGGTCTTCCAGTGCAATAACATGGTAGCTAACCATTACAAAATATACGTAATAAAATCATTACGAAAAATTATTTATTAAACGATATAAAACTCAACAGAGCATTAATAAATTAATGATCCATATATTACATAAGCCACATCGTCACGAAAGTCTTAAATTTTAAATTCGAATAATTTAAAGTAATTTTCGACAAAATATTCCTGTTTTTCCATGCTATAAAAACTATCTAATAGCTCCCAACTTTACTTCGGAACTGGAGCTCTAAAAAGTTTCGAACTTCTTAAAATACGCTCCTCTTAGTTCCCGAGCACCGTGCATTTGTACAGACCGAAAAGAGAAAGAATCGAGAAGAAAGGAGATCCAGGGTACACGCAGCGAGTGACAGAGCGTAACGCGGCCGCGGGGGCGAAGTCGATTACCTCTTCCCAGACTAATTGCATACTGGCGCCCGGCCGTAAATTCATGATCTTCAGCTCGGCGGACTTTAAGACGCCGTCCTGGGTGAATTGGACGTGCGGCTTTCCGTACTCCGCCTCAACCGACACGTTCTTCAGGTACCTGCGGGCAAGATTTCAAGGGAGAAACTTTTTTGAGCATGAAATAGTTTATAATGTAGGTGTTAAAAATACAGTGGCCGTTTAACGGGTTGCACGGCTGATGCATAAGCCAATTCTCGCAATTCTTGAATTTTTAAGCGTGCTGATTCTTTCATGATTCTTTATGATTTTCAATAATATATAACTATGTAAATGAAAGAGTACAATTTTATAGGGTAAGTATTTTTTAAGTCAGGTGTACTCTTCGGTGAAATAATTTATTGAAACTCAGAATTTGGTCATAAAATGATCCTTGCATATTCTAAGGTGATGGAGCTTAATCAAATTTTTGGGGAAATGTTGTTGAAAGTGTTTAACTATTTGTATGGTGCATGAAAAATGCTTGATCATAAATAAAATTAAAACAAATACATAATTAATTTATTTTCAAACATATAAAATAAATAAGTAAGAGTAATATAAAATGCATAAATTTATTTTGTACTCTTATTTCGTTAAAATCACACTAACTAGCCGTCAAATGGGTATGCGCAAAGATCATTTTCATAATACGAAATTTATGAAATTTAGTATGTAACTTCGTATTTACAGTGCAAATATACCAGAAAATTTCCAGCTCATGTAAATAATAAAATTGGAGTTGTTTCGTTTCTCATTGAAGTGCTTTTATAATAAATTAGAACTTGTTGGTTTTACCACTTTTCAAGATTCTGAAGAATAAAAAAATTGCTTCCATAAACCTGTTAATATGGAATTTTCCACTGCGGTAAACGTACATTCGCGAAACGCTTTTTCTTTCTCCACTTTCAGATTAACACTTCTTTTATTTTATATTTAAATAAAGGAATTATAGGATGGAAATTTTCGAATTCCCAATGTAGCCTCCCAAGCATGAAAAAGCATTGAAAAGCGTAGTCGTAATTCCCGTGAGCATTTAAACTCATAAATACACAATGAAAACTACACCTATATTGACAATTATCTCGAGAGAGCTAAAACTCTAACTACGTTTCAACTTTAAAAATTTAACTACGGTCAAAACTGCGCCATGCGACGCTGGTCCAACGGGACGACTAATTTATTTCATTGCCATAACCGCATCAAAACTTAAAGAAAAAAAAACGCTGCCAACTGACTCGGCGCTCTATTTTCTCAAAGAGATATCAATTATATACAGTAGTTAAGTCAATGACATTAAATATTACTTTTTATGTACTTCTGTTTTGTTTTATGTATCATATTAGAGCTATTATCTGTCATGCAATTTTAAAATGGGTTCCACTTTACATACATTTACATATTGAAGTAAGTCATCTCAAACTATTGTCACAAAATTCAGAAAGTTATACAAATAATAAATTAAGATCTCGAAAGCTTACGAACCTAATTTGCTCAAAAACGATATCCCTACGACCAACAAATTATCACTATCAATTTCAAATTATAAAAAGTTACTTGTTATCTTTGTATAAAAAGCATACATTTCCTTTTTATCTCAGAATTCGATGAATATTATGTCTTGAAAATTTGCAGGGAATGTAGTTCTATATGAAACTTAAATCCACCAAAAGTTTTATTGAATAATACCCATATAGTTTTAGATTTTAAAAGTTATCTTTTTTATTTTATTTAAATATACCTAAGAGGTCAACAAATGTTTTTAATCACACAGTATACGCGTATAACAAATAATAAAGAATAGAACACTCCCAAAAACATTCTTTCATTGAAAAATGTTTAAAAACCCTAAAAGGAAAAAGATTATTTTTCAAAAATGACCATAGAAGCAAAATAAATCTAACCTATTCACTGATATTGTCAAGTCCTTCTTAACTATCGATAACAACCATCCATCTAAAATTCGGTCCGCGATAAGCGACACCCAAGCGCGACATACGCACACACATACATGTCCACCCCCACACGTACGCGCATAAATACGCACACAATGTCGATCTACAGCCTTACCATCTCCCCCAAAGCAAACGTAACCGAGTCCAGAACCAAGTTGAAACGGTCACTGCAAATCACGCACCTACAGCAACCCCGAACGTCTCATCCATCCACCCCCACTCATCCATCGATCTCAGTCTCTCTCTTGTCCCGGGTCTTACTTGAACAAGATATCGCCGGTGTTCCATCTCGACTCGCCGCTCAGCTCGTCGCAGCTCAGCTGCGTGTTCAGGCTGTACCCGTAGTTCGCCTGATCGTTGACGAAGTCCTCGACCCCGTACGCGTACACCTTAATCGCCGTGGCTATCTCGTTCACGAGGCTCGAGCTGCTCGTGTCGAAGTGCACCCCTGCGAAAGAAAAACAAAAAGCGCATTTCTCCTTCGTCGTAAAAGTATCGCGGGAAGGACGGATGGATATATCGAGAGGCCGGCGCGTTACACACGGAGGGAAACGTCGCGAGATGCACTTTATTGCGACGGAGGGAGAAACTATATATGGGTGTAAAATCTCGCGAGCGCGTTAAGTGCGAAAGGGCGAGAATTTTGCGACAGGGGGGGAAGTAAGGGCTTTATGCGAGTCAGGCTCTTTGGCTGCGCGTGCGTGTGTAAGTGACGTCGTTTATATTACGCTGATGTGGGTCATACTGCGAGTGCGCGCGTTAAGGCCTGTATCTTCGTTTCGCGTGGACGGCGCGCGGCAAGGTCCAGACATGAAGAAGGTAGTTAAATGTGTAATATTAAGGGTTGAAGTTTGAGTGCGGGGTTAAAATTGTAAGTAAGGATGTAAAGTGTAGAATTATATGTATATTACGTACGTAATATATACTTTACATATATTTAGTAGAAATGTAGGCTTTAAGATAGGTGTATTAGCTTTATTTACATTTTTTAGAAAATATATTAGAATGGACAATTATTCAAGAAGTACCTATTGGTAAGTTAGAAATAAATATTTTAATTGATACGTTAAAAATAAATCGGAATAGTTTTGATCCAGCAAATTATTTCATTCTTGCTTTATACCTATTGTTTAATAACGAGCATAACAAAACTTGGAATTATGCCAAAGTTGTAGAAGTCGTCATGTGTATATACATATATTTATTAGAAATGCAGGCTTTAAGATAGGTGTATTAACTTTATTTACATTTTTTAGAAAATATATTAGAATGAACAATTATCTAAGAACCTATTGGTAATTAAGTTAAAAATAAATATTTTGATTGATACGTTAAAAATAAATCGGAATAGTTTTGGTCCAGCAAATTATTTCATTCTTGTTTTATACTTATTGTTTAATAACGAGCACAACAAAACTTGGAATTATGCCAAAGTTACAGAAGTCGTCATACATTATTCCCATTCTTAAAGAGGGAAATAGTTGTAAATTATAAATCTATATTTATCTCGAGCGGTATGCCATAAAAAATAAGCAATAAAATTATTGCTTATTTTTTTGCTTTTGCTTTTATCTATGGAAATATTAACTTTCCGTGTCTTCTACTTGCTTATGATACCCGTATAGTGACAGTACTTGAAGCACGTCTTATTTTCATTATATTTTTATCTTATGGATATGCAACTAAATATAATGTAGTTATTTGTAAGTTATAACCGAGGTTATGACACGGCGCAAATTTAGTTGACACACAAATTTATATTCATTCAAAGGCAAAATGTTAAAATTACTATTGCGCCGTGTCGTAACTTATAAGAAACTACAGCTGTTGCATTATCTTGTACGAGTATACTACACTGAAAGAAATAGAAACTACCTGTTACTAAAAACGTATCAGAGATTCTACTGCAAAATCCGTACAACAAGATTTAGACTCTTAGTCAGGTAAACAACTCAACTTAGATATATCATATCTATACTTTCAAAACTTTCTTATTTATTACCATTTTTCAATTCAGATTATCCCCTCTGAGCAAACACACATAGCAAATACAAAAATAGAAAGTATTATCTGATATTTTCTTTTAACTAAATATGAATAATTAAAAATTAAAAGTTACAGATAAAAATAGATAAAAAAGAATAAAAGACAAAATCACTAAAGTCATTTTATATGTACTTTAAAATATTTTAACTTTAACATTATTAATTTACTATAATAAATAGCTGTATTTACTAAAAGCATTAAATTAGCATTGCAATAAATAGAAAATTTTCCTTAAAAAATCTGGTAACCCCAAATAAATTATGTATCACAGAGTATTTAGTAACCGCGGCTTAGTAAAAAATTCCCAGGTAAATGGACAAAATAGTTGATCTTTAAATCCCTCTAAACCTTTCTGTATATCTCTACATATTTCTTCTATATATCTCAGTATTTTACTATAATCCATTACAGGATCCAAATACCCATTTTCTTTACATTTTTCACTTTCGCGCTCGGTTTAAAACGGCGCTTCGGGAGTTTCACAAAGTTTCGAACTTTGGCCGCTGGGGGGACTGCCCAACTCTTCTTCGAACCCAGCGAATCGATTTGCTCTCGGTCCAAGCGAAACCAAAACAAAGCACCACCGATCTACAAAATCGCAAAAAAGCCGCAACTCCTCGCGATTCAATCATCCATCCCCAACTCACCGATCATGCCCACGGGAAAATGATGACTCGGCTGTAGATTCTCGACGACGCTCTGCGTCACCACCCACACGTAATTCTCCCCCGTGATCTTGAGCTCCTGCGCGTCCCTCAAGATATTGTTCGCCTCCTCCCTCGTCGAGTAGAGCAGCATCACCCTCGACTCGCTGTTGATGAGGTCCATGAGGTCCTTGGGCTTGGTCCAGAGCACGGCGTTGAGGAGCGTGAACTTGAAGCGCTCCTGGGTCTCGGATATGCGCTCGCGCACCGCCTGGACGAAGTCGTCGTGGCCGGCGATCTGGGAGGTGACCACGCTGAACTGGTGCCACTTGTAGCGCTCGAGGATGCTGAGCATCGCGGCGGTCTGGTGCTCGATCGAGGGGGCCAGTTGCAGGTGGAGGCTACTCTGAGACGTGCGCTACACGTCAGAAACGACAGGCGCGCGCAAAACGGGGAGGGCAATGGTTTTTCTCGATTATGCACTCATTTTCTTTCAGTTTTGTATAGTAATTATTGGCACATTTAAGATTGTTGTGGAGTTGATGCTGTCGCGTTGCAAGTTGGTCTGTGTGATGGTGGAAAGGGTGCGAGGAGGTGAATGTGCAAGGTTTGGGATTGGGTGTGGTGAGATGACTTGTGGCGAGTGGAAAATTATAAGAGAAAACCGTGTGTGTGTGTAACTACCGATTAAGTTTTTTTTGTACTAAATTCATTTTTATTTGTAATTAATAGACAGATTTTATTAGTTAGCGGGGCACTCGACTGTAGAATTTTGAAGAGAAGCAATTTTGCCTTTGCATTAGCATACAGGGTTTTGTATTCAAAATCTTGTATGTCCACGACTCAAACCAGACTTACTTTATGTTTTTTGACCTCCTGAACACGAATTTCTTTGTTAGAAAGTCTGAAAATAGTCAGGTTAATTGTTATTAACAATAATTTGGTAACATAATAAAAAAAATCACTTTTTTATTTAAAATTTATTTATTAGATTCTTTAGATGATTACAAATAAATAATTTCTTACAAAATTTTATTAAAACCGTTTACATTTTGAGTAAAAAATCGTCAAAGTTTCAAAAATCGTGTTTTTGGTCATTTATTACTCAAAATATAAAGGTCCTACAAAAAAATCTTTTTAATAACAATTAAGCTGACCATTTCCAGACTTTCTATCTAAGAAATTTGTGTTCAGGAGGTTAACAAACATAAATTAAGCCTGGTTTGAGTCGTACACATAAAAGATGCTACATAACCTTGCTAGGAGCCTAGAATATATATGAAAATCCAATAAACGGTTCGTAAAGATTTTACCTAAAGCATATATCGGATACTACTTGACTGATCTAGGAGCTCTTTTGCGTACACATATACATCATGTCTGGATATGGTTAAGACCACGAACGAGTTTTTATCTTACGAGGAACACGTTTTTCCAACATTCCGCAATTTATAAATTTTATTTTTAAAGGGTCTTAATACTTTACACCAGAGGAACACTCAACGTTAAAAATATCTGGTCGAATTAGTTTGAATTTTTAAAAATCCACCAATGAGGATAGCGAGAACGAGCATTCGATCCAATAAAGTTGCAGCATTTCAAAAAATTCGAACAAATTCGACCAGATATTTTTAACATCGTTCGAGTGAACAATCTTAATAAAGAAAATAAACTTTTATCTTCACCTTCGCCCGCCGAAGATGATTTTTTTATAAGAGGTTTGCATCATTCACTATGTATATCCATATATTTTCTTTAAAAAAATGGTAAAATTGATTTTGAGCAATTCAATTTAAACTTATTATAGTTTGATATATTACTAAAAATAGGATTCAAAAACAGACAGTTACAGTAGAGTACCCCTATAAATGTTTAAATTTTATATTTATATTAAAAACATCGAATAATAATTATGTAACATTTAATAATTACATTTTTAAAGTATTTTTTATTCGTAATCTTAAACAACAAACATTATACACAAAACATGCAATACTGAATTTTAACATTTATATTTTATAACTTGCATTGAAGTCAGCGTACTCCAGGACGTTACATCCTCGTTATAACAGGAATGTTTTAAAAAAAAATAGACTGAATTCCATTTCGGTTGCTTCAAAGTTAGATAAAATGGTATAAAAACATTTTTCCACGAGATTACACAAAATTCATTGTTTACAAAAACATAAAAGTGTCTAACAAATACGATTATTTTATTCTTGTCGTAACGGCAATAAATAGATGAACGATATGTAATAATTAAGAGATTAATGAAACGGATTGATGATTTAAAATACCTCCTCCAAAGTAGCTAAACAATGCGGATTTCCTTCTGGTTATTAGATAACATGTTTAAAAAACTAGAACACGACAGATCGACATTAATTAACATACATATGTTCCAAGTGCATAAATATCTATTATATATCTATATAATTATAAGTGCATAATAACCACCAATTTAAATCTAATATACTTAATAATCCAATAAAGCTGTTTTACACGTATGATCGATAATATAATCTGGTAGAAATTAATTAATCAATTTCATATAGTCGATAATTCAGTTATTAATTTACTGAAAACGTAATATAGAGCAAAGCTCTTCAACATTTTTGAAGTACAAGTTAATTTAAATTAATTCTTCTACCAGAATCATATATTTACGGGTAATTATACTAAAATTAATATTTGAATTTTGAATTAATATATCTTAAATTTTTAATTTTTTAAAATATGCACATATACTTAATAGCAGCGATCAATATCAATTAAATTAAAAAGCATTAAGACGTAATGCCTATTATTGACCAAATTTCTAAGGTTATTTAAAATATGTAGTCTCTTAAGCCTTTTTGTATATTCTATGTAAGTATAACACTTCCTGCAATGGCTTATAGTTACTCGAAATTACCTGCATGTTTTCACGGCACGTAATTCTACATTAGCATATTTGCTTTTACAAGTTTCATAAAAAAATCCTAAAAATATAATTTTAAGAACAAACATGAAAATAGAAAATACTTTTTTTGGTAGAATTACCCATAATAGATGCACTAAGGAAAGGATTGCTTATAGTTAAGGATTCGTATATTTAGTAACAGAAAATTTAACTCCCTATATATATAAAACTCGAATTCTTCACTGCGAAGTCGTCAGATTGTGAAAAACTAACGAATGCTTCAGCATTAAGAACTGCGTCTTACAACCCAGAGAGCAAGAGAAGAATTAACTCAAATGAACTATTTACGAAGTCTTTAACAATTCTTTACGATTACAACTCGAAAAAGAATTCACATTTAAACAATGAAAGAGTTCACAAAGAATATCTAATAACAGTTATACATTCACGAAGTCTTATAGTGAACTCTTTAAGAATTCCTTTCGAATAATCGTATTGTCTGCGAAGCATTAACAACGTATACTCAATAATGAACAATCCTTTGTACCAGTGCATCGCACAAAATCCTTAACACTCATCATAAATCTAAAAGAAGCACAGCTCATCACCAGCCTAATCGAATACTCGTACTTACTCGCTCGAGGCCGGAATTGTCGGCGTTCCAGGCGATGACGGGTATGCCCAGATAGCCGGCCAATTGCAGGAAGTACTGGGCACTGGCCGTGCTCCTCCCGTACTGCTCGTAATTCATCAGATAGAGTATCGCCGACACGTTGAGCGACAGGAATTCCTTGCACAGCGAGTTCAGTATGTCTACGCGTCCACCGAGAACAAACACGGTAACGCATCATGCCGTCGGCTATGCGTCTTTATTACGCAGTTTTTAGCAGCAGGATGCTTTCGCATTTTCTTTCGCGTCTTTTTTGCGCGTTGCGGGAAAAGTTGTGCGAAATTCGAGGAGGTAGAGCTCTCGGAGTTTCGTGTTCTCTCGAGGGCGGGGAAAGTTTTTGCAAGTGCCACCGAGTGATTTTTTGTTACACGCGCGCGAGAGAGAGAGAGAATTGTGGTAACGGATTAAAAATGAGTTTAATGCCGAATAAAGGTTATTGCGTTGTTCTTTCTTTGTTGGGAGTTATGTGAAGCGCGTGCGGTAAGAGATTGCAGCTGAATTTTTCTAAATCGTCCCGATTCGAGAGCGCTTAAAAGCACATCTCGCTACCTTGCATTGCAAAAACTTTTGGAAGGAATTCTATTTCACGCGCGGCCTGGCGCTCTGCAAGTTTAAGAATGCTAAGTAAAAAGAGACATTGGCGGAGTTTTGCGTTTTTACAGTAAAGTGTTTCCACGGAAGTTTGAAATAACACGACGAATAGTCGATTTGAATACGTGCAACTGTAGTCTATGTACCCACAAAAGGTTGTAAAATATTATCACGCCTACAAGCCCGTCAATCACACAGTCGACGTAATACTTCTGTCTCTATTTCTCTCTTCTCGTGTTATAAAGGTAATTACGCTAATTATGTAAAAATTATTGGCTGTGATAAAATTGCCTTTAAGAATATTATTGAGATTTGAATTAATTCTAAAATCTTTTTGTTAATTTTTTCTTAATTAATTCGGCGAATATTCTATGTTACTCTATTTATTGAATCTAAGATTTATCTTCATTATTGCTACGAATATTCTATATTCCCAGATTTATTACATTTAAGATTTTTCTATATTCATTGTAAAATTTTATTGTTGTCAAGTTGCAATCCGATCCAGTAGGACTTTGAATAATAATTCGTTATCAATCAGTCCTCCTCTCTCTCTCTCTCTTCTAAAAAATTATTTAGCATACTGTATTGCTTCTACTACTTATCACTGTTTAGTATTGCCATACAATTATTTCATATATATAGTGCACGATGATTTGTTCTTGCTTAATTTTGCTACTAACATTAGACTCAATATAAACAATTCAACTAAAATTAATTCGCTATGTTCTTGCACTACTAAGATTTTTCTTATGCTTATTACTTCTCATACCTTTATTTCAGTCTTTTATATATTGCTCTTATCTACGTAAGTTACTTATATTCTATATTACATTATTTATGTAATTCTTATACTGTGCTGTTGTACTATCAATCAATCAATCAACACTCTGAAATTAAACTGTTCTTAAAAATGCTATTTAATTTAATTTAAGCACATTTTACATATCTCTTTGTCCCCCCCCCCCCCCCCCCAACCCGAGACAAATCCGGTTATACCCCACCGAGCTTCAAATCAACACAAACATCGATCAATCTCTCGGTATAAAGGAGAGAACCCACGGATCCATCCATCGGAGCACTTACTCATCGGACTGGGCGTGAGCTCCTGCATGGCCACCTTGACGAAGATGTCGTAGTGCTGGAAGAGGCCGAGGTTCGGCCGCTTGGTGCTCTTCTGCAGGGCCGTGACTACGCGGCTCACCGCCCGCGTGTACTCCCGATAGCCGAAGGCCTTGTACGGCACCGCCAGACCCACCTGTTCGAACAGAGCGCGAGCGAAACTTTTAATGGCTTGACGTGACTGTTGCTCTTAAGGAGGAGTTGCTGGATTTTTGGAGGGATATTCGGATTTGAGCACGTACGTGGATATTGATAGTTATTCTGGTATGTGGTGGGGAGAGTGGGGTGAAGTGGAATACTTAAAATTAAAAGTGGATGAATTAGTAAACTACTATCGTAGATCACGCAACATCATATTGTAAAAATGTACGTATTGGTAACGTAATTATTCAGCGTCAGATGCAATATGAAAGCGTAAAATTAGCATTTTGGAATCTTAATTTCTACATTAGAAACACATTTTTAAATAGTTTAATTTATTTTGATAGTTAAAATATTGTGCGCAGATCCCATGCTCATGATTTTACAACATTGAATCAATGGGAATTCGCTTTACGATATGAGAGTCGGAAAACTTACGATATGGTTTTCTCAGTGTATTAAATCTTTGAATATATTGATTAATTCATGAACTAATAAGATAAACAAAACAAATTTTATTTACTAATTGAAATTTACGATTTTTTAACCCGCTAACGCCCAGTGTTTCCGGTGGGGAACATAATTACATTAATGGTGTTGTGAAAATTAAAAAGGAAAAAATAATGAAGTTTGACCGATTCAATTCACTAAAGTGAACTGAGAAGAGGGCATGGGTAAATACAAATCATAATTTATTATTTACAGCTGTTTGTTTGTACACTCTAAACCTAAAAAAATAAAAATTGACGTTAGAAAGAATAAAAATAGCATTTTATTCTTTTCGCAAACTATAAAACGCTGATTTTGTTCTTTAGCGAACTTGACAGTGACTTTAAAATATTAAATCGCACAAATTATTGTTTTGTAAAGAATAAAATTCATCTTTTATTCTTTTGTTTTAAGAGGACGTTGTATCTACTGTCCTTGTCTAAGTACATTTGTGCTAATTATTCAAATAGTAATTTGTTAATTGAAAAACTAAAAGTTGCCTTCGATTCATCTTAAAATATGGAATATTTTCAGACCTAAAAAAGTACCTAACATTGTTTCTTTTTCGAGAAAACTTCTGAACATGAAATCTAACCTTAATGTTAAACCAAAAGAATAAAAGTTGAATTTTATTCTTCACAAAATAATAAAACCTGAATTTTATTCTTTACGAAAGTATAAAAGCTGAACTTTATTGTTTACAAAAGAATAAAAGCTGAAGTTTATTCTTTATAAAAGAATAATTTATACAATTTAATCTTTTAAGTCAATGTCACATTCCCCAAAGAATAAATTCAGCGTTTTATAGTTTGCGAAAAGAATAAAATGCTATTTTTATTCTTTCTAACGTTAATTTTTATTCTTTTAGGTTTAGAGTGTAACCTTGTCCCGACGATATCTCGAAAGCGGTTCAGCCAATTAAGCTGAAATTTGCACAGTAGATTACACTAGTCTCAACGAAGGTAAATGGTCAGATTTTTTACCCTTGACCGCCTTCAAGGTTATTTCATGGTAAAATCTGATTTTTTAAATATAAATACCTATTTTTACCTCGGCAATCGAAATAGGAAAGAATTTTCGGTTAGAATATATGATAATAACTCTGGGTCAAATTGACCTCAAACGTTATAATCACATGCAATTGTTTGATGGGCCACGACAAGTTCGTTCTACCTTTACGTTTAACCAAGTAGGGTAAATCAACCGTCCCAACTAAAAAGTTTGATGAATTCAACGTTTTTACTTTGATCGTCGTAAAAATGTAAATTATATAGGTTTTCTTGGGGTTTTTCATTACGAATTTGAAGTCCAAATTTTAAATTCCAAATGGTGGATCTAATATTGCCATATTTTTACTTTAGGTCAGCCATATTAGATCCACCAGTGTAACTTTTGCAATTTGGACAACGGATTCGTTATCACCGACCTCATTTTATAGATTAACTCTTTCTTGTGCCAGAAGCTTCAGTAATCTACGTGTGAGGTCAGTGGGGAGAGTTTAAATGTAGTTGTGTCATTTTAGTCTGTAGTGTCCGTGTGCACCGCGCAGCGCCCACGTGACTATATCGAACTTTTCAGCTGCAGTGTGAATGGAAAATTGACTGGCACTAGAAAGTGTTAAGTATCAAACGCACCAAAATTATCCGATAGGTATATATATATATATATATATAAGTAAATTTACTTTAGGTTGGCAATATAAAAGTTGTGGATTGCAGATTCGTAATCAGCGACTCCGAAAAACTCTGTATCTACATTCTTACACTGATTAAGGTAAAAACGTTGGATTTGTCATAGTTTTTCGTTGGGGTAATTGATTCGCCCCACTTGATAAATGACGTGAGCAAATCGTGCACGATGTAAGAGAGGGTTAAACGATGTTATTGGATAATCGAATTAACGTTTTTCCTTTTAACCGTCCACATTAACTCTAGGAAAGTCCAAAATAAAAAATAGAAGAGAAAACAAATTTTCTCAAAGATAGCATTTTATATACCAAGGGCGAAAAGTGGGTCTTTTTTGACCGAGTGTGGAGTGGAGTTTGCAGTACGAGTCCTAGGCGAGTGCGTATCGCGAGCCGGTAATATAATATCATTTATTTACAACGAAATGGTCCTTGTACGGTTCCTCCGCTCAAAAGATAATCCGCGTAGATTATAAGGTAGAAATTAAGTAATTAAAATAAATAGAAACTATTTATGTTTTTTCGATGCTTGAACGTCAGAGAGTTAAATTAAAAGGTCTCTTTTCGGAACAAATTTTATTAGCTTAGAGGTTCCATATGATTCAAAGTTCATCGGATCTGATTAAAACTTCGAGAGTACTCTTATAATATAATTTACAAACAAAATTCGTTTTAGATTAACCTAATAAAGTTAGTAAAAGTTTACTTAACACATATAGAGTGCAAAATTAACAAAAATAGCGATTTTTATTTTACTTTTTTACTTTGCGTGATTCTAGTTCCATAAGAAATATAAAAATTATTTATGTTCATTACCTTTCAACTAATTGTTGCAGTTAAGAGGCATGAAAAGCTGTCAAAACTTTTTTGTCAGTCATGTTACGTAACATTTTGAAAAATACCTTTATTATTTATAAAAGAACAATTAAATTAGCTTATCACTTTGAATTAAATTACAGCAATATTCAAGTAAACGCTTGTTCGTTATTGGCAAAAATATTCAAAATTGAAAAAACTGTTAAAATTCTTATTTTATTTGTTTTTCAACATGAAGATTAACATTTCATAATACATAAAATAACCAATCATAATTTCAGTACAGATCCCCCTTAGCAAATATTAACGAATATTACACATATATATTTAATCCAACTCTTACCATAAAAAAAAACTTATTCTCATTCCAAAGTCCTCAGCAATTCCTTTACGTCCCTTCTCCAATCCCACCGATTCCATCAATATTTCCCTAACATAATGCAATCCAGCTCGAACTGTAGTAGAGAAACCCCCGCAGAATCAATGACAAAAGTACCAACATACCCAACCCATTACATCCCCCCCAAACCCCACCCCCACATTTCCCCGGGCGCGCAAAGCAAGCAACGTTAGCGTTTCGGTCGGGCGCTGCACGTATCATTTATTCAGCCACTCGATAAAAGCTCGCAAAAGCCTCCCGCGGGGCAACGACACCGCCGCAACCGCACAAAAAAAGTCCCCGCCGTTGCGACAAAAGAGAACCTGCTCTCTCTCTCTCTCTCTCTCTCTCTCTCTCTCTCTCTCTCTCTCTCTCGGTTAATGGAAGTCCGAAAATGTCCAGGGATGACGAGGCTGAAAGTGTGTGCGGGTACAGAGAGGTACAAGCGTCCTGCGGTTTTAGGGGTCGTGGTTGACAACGTGCTCGGACTATATACACGCACCGAAGGAACTTTTCGACTCGGGAACATGTAGCGATCGCGCGATACGTTTCGGGGCTTTGTTTGTTTTTCGAGCCGCGGTTGATCGGCACTGCGAGTGACAGAGACAACGGATGCAGTGCACGGACGGCTGGAGGGAAATTTCAAGGATTCCTGCAGGCTGGAAGTTTGCTGCGGTCGAGATTTTACTCGGCGAATGCCGCGAATGCCGGTGCACGGTGGGATGGTATAGATATAGAGAGGATGGGAGGATAGTAATTATTTTGGTTGCGTGCATTTTTGCGAATCCGACGTTATTTCGAGATAGCGTGAATAGGAGTAATAGTGTGAGTACTGGTCGAGATTTATGGGCATAGAGAAGTAAGTCGCTTAATTTTGGCACACTTTACCTATGGGTTTTGATACTTTTGAAGTGTGAGCAGTGGTGGCGATTTTAGTGGTTACACGTCACTTTCGTACAAGTATATATTTACGAAATCTCTGATTTATGTGTTGTAAAGAACAAATTAATCGAACTCAATTTAATTCAATAAAATAGACTTTGCTTGGTAGTAATTTTGAAGACTGGTACAAAAACAAGATAAATAGTAAATAAGGTAGTTACTACACCAATATTTGACCAGCTATAGGAGGCGTAGTCGATCACTTTTCTTGTTACGTTTTAATTTATCTTAAGGTGATGTTAAACCCCGTGTTACTGGTAAATACGGGGAACCACTTTTTTCATTCATTTTTTCAATCTTAAGAAAATATATCTATGGAAAGTTGTTCTTTTTGATTGGGACAACAACTTTCCATAGAGTTAATTATTCAAAATTGAAAATGAAATAAGAAAAGTGGATCCTCGCATTTGTCGGTGACAGGTGGCTTTAGCATCACCTTAAGTATTGTAAGCAAAAATGTCCGACTACTAGGAGCTGATTGACTACTCGTATTAAAGTACCGTACATGTAAAAGAATTACGATAATTATTGTAAAAGGATACTATTTCTTATAAAAATTCATAATAACAATAACATAACAAAGTAAAACATGATAAGGGTGATTAACCCTAAATCCAACAAAAGTATCCCTAAGCGGAAGACAATGGAGGATGTAAGTTTTTGCCATTTAAAATACATGGAAGTATAGTATTTTAATTATTTTAATCAAATTTTTTCTATATTTTAAATAGTATTTCTAGCGAGGGTGAAAAAGACAAGTGCTGAAAATACCTCACCCGAGTCTGAAATAGCTTTTCTTCCCGTGTTACACGCCGTATTTTTTTCAACAAAGGCATGATAGGGCCTTTATATATGCATGAAAGTTGGGTAGGTGATCGCGCATTTCAAGTCACAACGCAGTTGAAAATTGTTGTATTTTTAATTTTCACTTTTAATCGTACAGTTCAAATATTTGAACCTTTACTTATTTCGATTTTAATCAAAACTCGCTTTTTCCGCACTAAATGAATATGTTTTCACACTTTTTACAAACACAATGCGCGATTTTCTACGCTACTTTTGGGCATGAAAAAAGGCCTATTTAATGCATGAATTGAAAAAAAGATTTATTTTGATCAACTTCTGAGAAACTAGTAAAGAACCAGTCCAAAAGTCAAATTTTTATATAATTTATATTTTATGTAAGTTATTGTGTATCAAAATTTCTTGATACGCGATCATCACACCAAAACCTCAAAGGATGCCAAAGTTAAGATCAAGACGTCACAACAACTTAAAAGCGCCATATCTCCTTATATTTGAGTGATCATTAATCAATTCACCAAGTTTATAAAAAACAGTATCTCATAACATACCAAGACTTAGCACGGGATAAAATGCGTCTTATTCTACGTCATTGTAAAATCTACCTCAAACTTTGTTATTAATTAGCACACAAGTTAATTCTCATTACTCCAAGCACATATTCCACGCACAAAAATCCCTTCATATCCCAAAGTAGGCGACATATCGCACGAGTGCTTGCACCGAGTGCTCCAACTACTGACGTCAACACACACACACACACACACACACATAAGCTCGCGATAGCGCACCTGCGAATCACGCCAACGTGCACGAGCCGGAGCCGGCTTATGTGCGCACACAGGGCGGAACCCTTCCCGCGTAAATTCCCGCTTTGTTCGTTCGTTCGTTCGCTGGCGGCAGGCGCCAGGGCTGCGATGTAATTATGAAAGCGCGCCGTGCACTCGAGCCAATTGAGTTTGGTCGGGGGCGGCGCTGCTCGCGCCGGCTCGTATAACGACGCGGCAATTCGCCTCTTTCGCGCGGGACTGCGCTCGCGTCGCAGGGAATTACTCGCGCTTCTTTAATCCGCGAGTGGTGCACCTAGCGGAGAGTTGGTTTTTGTTTGCTTTTTGCGCGCTGTTTTTTGAGGGGGGGGGGGGGGTCGATAGTGGGAGTGAGGTGGTTCCTCGTATTTGTCGGTGACAGATGGCTTTAACATCACCTTAAGGGGATGTCAGATATCGACATTGCAGTTTTTCGTTGTATTCAATGAATATATAAATTTTTCAAATTTCGCGAACGTACGCACAATCTATTTATTACTCAGAATATGCGTACTTTTGTAAAATTGTGTTAAATGAGAAATTGACTACATAAAATGATTCATGGGTAATGTCGGTAATGAGTACAAGGTAAAGGATTCCGCTCTTCCCTTAAAAGGTAAGAACGTATCTGAATTGAAAAAAGTGCAACTCCTATAGTATTGGGGAAAGTTGAACCATAATCGATGTCGTTTTTGCAATATAAAATACGTGTATGTAGTAACAGATAGATACTGGAGTCATGTTAAAAAATCACTGCCAATTCATTGGCACTTAGCTTCCTCAAACTAAATTAATTGTTTTAATATGAAATTATTTGTTCTAATAAATTAATTTTAAATTGCTATATCTCTTTCTTATTAATAGCTCATAAAGGTTTACTTTCTTATCATTGATGGTTTGACAAGAGATACATTTTTACTAATATTACAGAACGACAGGTAATAATCCTTATCACAGCAATTTTTTCTCTTCACGTAATTTACTAAAATTATTTAAATATTTAAATTAAATGTAATCAGATGTTAGTACGTAAATTCACTGAATTCCTAAACATCTAAAATTTTGTGAACGATTTGCCATCATAGATTTCTGAGATATAACCGTTTAAACTAAATATGACTTTTTTCGTGTATAACAAAAGAAGAGAAAGTGCCTATCCAAAATTTGTAGTTGTACAAGATAGGTAATCTTATACTTTTTTTTAATATATTTACACTAAATTGATCATAATATTTCTAACATACCAGAAAACTCGAAACCGAAAAAAGGATACGAGTCGACGAATATTTAAATTTCTATTTATTTTCAAATCTTCATTACAAAATGAAAAAAAATTAGCCCTATTTGGACAAAAATTACCATGCTATGCTCGAAATATAAGCGATCAAAGAAAAATATATTCTTAAATATATGTAAACAAATTTGATTGATTATATCTTATGTTGAAAGCTAATAGCGGTTAAAATAAAAAAAAGATATTCACCTACAGGAACAATGTATGATGTTTTGAGAGTAAATATTTTTGCATGTTTTAGTTTTTTACTTCTTTTATACTAGTACTAGGAGTATCCGGTATATATGAATTATGTAAAACAATTTATTTTATATCAAAATACCCTTTGAAAGACTTGTTTTTCTTACTTTTAAAAGTTCTAGAGATACACCTATTTATAGCATAATAATGATCATATTCGTGGTAAAATTTAGCATTTATTTTCAATTTTTTTCTCTAAACTTGATAATTTTTAAAATAAATATGGTCATTTTCATTGAAAAGTTCGAGTAGTTTCCAATTTCTACAAACAGGACCCTGGTATAAAATTATCTAGTTTTATCGAGGCCCTCGATTATTTCCTTGGCAAACTAGATAGATCTACATAGTTCTAGATTAATTTTCTACCAGGGGAGTAGTATTTTTTGTTATACAATAAATTATAATCAGAATTTTGATTATTTGCTCAACGTTTTTAGCACACGATGCTGGGCGAAACACCCGAAAATTGAAATAATTTATTTGCTTACAAAGTTAACCTAATAATAAACAAAAGTTTTTAATGCAAAAGTCAAGGAACCCATTAAATCAACCTACCTTACAAAATGACGCTTTATTATTAATACTGCAATTACTCACGCTTGAATAGCATTAGATAATTCAAAATTTAATCGTGCTCTTATAATAACGCAGGCATCAATCCCATTATGCGAAGTAATTACGCCTCCCCATTGTCATGCATTAAACACACCGATTTAAACGTTCAACAAATCAAATTTAAAACCCAAACACATCCCGACATCACTCGCGCGCTTCCCTTTTGCCATAATATATTCCCGATAATGCCATCCCACTTCCCTCGCCTTCTCAATACTTTATTCCTCCGTCGTACGGCGTAAAACCCTTAGCCGGCGCTCGGCAGCGTCTCGTATTTTTAATATTATCGCAACACCTATATACGACCCTCCTCTCCGCGGCTAAAAAAATTCCAAGTATTCCGAGCGTCTCTCGCTTCTCTTCCTTCGACGCGCGCCCCAGCTTCGTATATAATACAGCTTTAAAGCCCGTAAAGGGGTACAGAAGAGAAAATCCGCGACGCGTATAATATACGTCGCGAGCGTAAACATTTTTAAGACTTCAATATAACCTCTTCTTCTTCTTCTTCTTCTTCTTCTCTTTCACTTTACCTATATACGCTCCCCCGTGACTTTATACACACGCATCAGGCTTTCGCGCTAATATTCGCCCAGAGCACGACATAAATTGTACACAAAAATAGCGCCATCTTACGGTCTAGTTATGGTCATTCAATGAAAATAACTTTTTATAAGTTTCTGGCAATCCGTGTGATCTCAATTTTTTCTCTTGAATTGACATATTTATGTATTATTAAAATAAATTATAAGAATAGGGGGTAATGCCGGTCACTGGCTAATTCCGGTCACCTTTATTTTCAATAATCTAAACATTTTTTGGTAATAATTCGAATAGTATATTAAACGCAACATAAAATGCAATTAATCTAATGTCCAAACAACCTTTTATTCAGTTTTATTAAGGAATTATACACAATCAAAGTGTAGGCCTACATTTCTTATAAGAAATCTGGTCTATAAAATAAGCTTTTATGCATATTATTTGTTGCTTTATGCAGTTATTTTTTGTATCTTTATTAATTTGAACAATCTAAGAATACGAAGTAGTGAAGAAAAAAGAGTATAAACCTATTACTTTTTTGTCATTTCAATTTAAATTACTAAGCAGAATGGGGGTAATCCCAGTCACAATGTTATTTATATGACGCTTCCGAAAGTGAGGCTAAGAAAACGTTTCGCTGCGCTCTCAGGTAGGGTGACTTTGCTTAAGTGTTTTTGATTGAACAGTGGTTATGTTATTATATGTTTCACTATGTAAGTACGAATAATAATGCGACTGATCATATGAAGGTTCATATAATAGATTTAAGGAAATGTTTTACCTATAAAAGTAACTTTTTAATAATGACCGCAATTGTACCAAGGCTGACCGGTATTACCCTTTGATGTGGATTAAATCCAGTCAAAATGCTTCTTTTTATTTCGACTTAGAGCTTCGATATCTTACATATTTATATTAAACCAATAAGAAATATTTATAGTCAATGGTTTGAACTAACATAATAATTATGTAAAGTTAAGAGAAACAATTTGAAAGTGGAAATAACAAGCACGTTTGCTTAGGTGACCGGCAATACCCCATCCTCCCCTATTATCTGATTCATTAATAATTTAAAAAATGTATTTCCATTGAATGTCCATAAGAGCCTGTGTATTTTGTGCTACTCCGATCTCGTCACTCGGCCGTAAGATAGCAAATACTATACCACATGCTCATAGCGAATAGGATGCGAGCGCAAAATGCCGTATAATAGTTGGGGGGGTTTTTCGCTGTGTGTAATAAGGATCGACGCGACAAGTGCTGCAGGAAATCCGATAAAAGCTCGAGCGCGTTATTGCCGCGCGCGTCTCTCTTATCGCATACATCCGCGTGCAGTTGATGCGAGGGGTGTATAGTTATATATATACGTAGGGTGGAGGATCAGAGGGGATCGTCGCGAATCGCGGGCTCATAGGCTAATTGGATCGGGATGAGCGCGAGCTGCTGGTGCACCGGCGGTGGAGGGGAGACCGGGGTGTAATGGATCGGTGAAGTGTTTTATCAGGTTGTTGGGATTCGTGGCGAAGCGCCGTTTGGGGCAAAGGGAAATTGTTGTTGTTTGGTGGGTATTTGAAGAGGGGTACTCGGAATAACTGGGCCAAGCTGAATTCATTCGAAACGGCCAAGTGATGTTTAATGAAGGGCCTACCCTGATAGAAATTTATCCTGTCCACTTGCAGTGTAGATCTATGTACGCAAACTAGATATTTACTATAAAGGCGTGTAACGGTCGTCCCTTCTAGTTTCCCATATTATTTGCCCCGATAAAACTAGATAAGCAAAATTATGACCATAACAATCACTTAAAGGTTTTGTTTTAAAAAACAGAAGCATAATCTATTATGCTTATTATGTATTATTTTGATTTAAAGGTATTTACATGTTATTGTTCACGTATTACCAATGTAAGTAAATGTAAATAATCTCTAAAGTGTAAGGTTATCAAATTTTAGATGCATCGAGTTTTTGTATTTTAGAACTCAATAACAATATTATGTTACACATATATATTAAACAATCAAAATAAGAAAATAATCTGAATATCTAAATAACTATATGATGTGTTAGTGCATATATTTATTTTGTTTATGTAAAATTAGTTTTCTTATATTTGATTATGTTCCATCCTAAATATATGCTTGGTTTCAAAACCTGTATGGTTTATGTAAGGACAATTATTTTCACACACATTTATTATCAACTGATTAATTTTCTATTTTTAAAAAGAAATAATGTATTTGAGTTATTATATATATGTTCTATTTTTGTATTTCCTACTGTGATTAATTTATAATCAAATACTTTTATTTGACATCTATGGCCAGTTAAAACATAGTAATTTGTTACTTATAAAGAAAATTATCGTCTACATGTGTTCGACTAATGTGTTTGTCTTTGAAAATGTTGTCACGGATGAGCAGTTTATGTATTATAAGAACTCATATACGGATACAAAATTATTTGCAGTTCTGAAATTAAAATTCTAGTTTTTAAATAAAGCATCTCATTAAGTACATATTTGTACATATGATATTATTATTTATATATTACTTTTCAAGAAACAACTACATCAATCAATAACATTATTTTGTAATCACTGTTTTTCATATGCAAGGAAGATTATTTCTAAATTATCATTTTTTAGGTTAGATATGCATTCTGACTACTTTTATATGTAAATAGTATGAATAGAACTGTAGATGTTATTATTATAATTGAAAACTTGCATGTTAAACTTTATTAACATTAATTTTTACAATAAAAGTTCTGTTCAATAAATAATATATAACCTCACAGATTTTATACGTACATATTATTATTGAGAAAACTATGTAGATCTGTTTGGATTTATCGAGTTTTGTACAGTCTAGTACTATCTAGCTTGCCTATAAAGGCCATTATAGCGAATGTGGCCGCCACGATAAGATTTCTACCAGGGTAAAATGCGATTTTTGGTGTTGGATATTATTACTTATTTTCTACTAAAAAGTGGGATCGAATTTTCGCAAGAAATCGATTACCTAAATGGTAGAGAATATGAATTTTTATTTTTAACATTTTTTTACTCTAAAATTTTGCTCTGTTCTCAATTTTTATCAGCCTTGTATCTAGTCATACGTAAACGGTGATTTTATTCATAATTGAGGATCCAAAGTGAGAAATTCGCCGAACGCTCGACGACTAGTAAAAGTATTGCCCAAAGAGTGATACTGAAGTATAAATATAACAAATTTTTTTATTGTAAAAATGTTCGTGTTGATAAGCTCAATATATGTGAATGTATTTATTATTTTTTATTTGAAGAGGATTTCTTCACACTTTAGATCCTTTTATCCCTTTCAAGCACTAGGTGGTTACTCGATCAGGGCCGTCAATTCTGTCAGAAGTCAATTAAGATCCGGAGCAATGCATTTCGTCTCTTTAATCTGTTAGAGCCCAGAGTGATGTTTGAGTATACATCAACGTCCATCAATACGAAAAGAAGAATTCCTAAGAGTATTGCGATTCAGCATTTGCAGCGAAAAGAATTGCGATATAGCGTTTGCCACGAATAATATCGCAATTCAAAGATCTATGAAAATGATTATTACAGTAGTCAAATGCGCAAAATAATAGGTCTTAAATTTATGTTTACCATGCTAAACATGGAGATACTTTCCTGATGATACCACAAGTTTAATAGACAAAACAAGTTCAAGAGATATTTTACGTGGTTAGGAAGTGTTATATATTCGTGTTCCTGAATTATTGCGTTAGTCTTCGTCACGAACGTAGAATCGTGATACTCTTCGTCTTAAACTTTGAATCGTGTTGCTCTTCGTATCAAATGTCGATTTACGTTCATTTTTTTTCCAATAATGCGCATAATTTTGATCGTCGAAAAAAAGGTTTTAAACATGGGATTCGAGTAGATTAAAAAAATTGAATTGTATACGTTCTTTTTTCAAACTCACCAATTATCTCAACAGTCGATAAAATGGTTCCTAAAATATGTGACTGTTGCTGGAATAGAATCAACTACTGGTACCAGTAAATTAAAAAAAATCTAATTGCGCGCTGTAAAATTTAAAATGTTGAAGCTATATTGCAAACAATACGTATAGTGAAAGGCATGCAATATGCATTATTGCGCTGCGGATTTTCTTTAAAACATCTCATGCGGTTAAAAAATAAAATTAACGCATATTTTGTTTATTAACAATAAATAACTTCTGTGGGTTAAAGGCATAATGACATTAGTCCACTTTTTATGTTTTTGAGATATATTAGTTTAACGCATTTATTTTCCATTTAAACTAATGTAAAAAAATTCTAAAATAGTAGATAAAGTCACTTATTTTTACACTTTTTTGATTCTTTTACTTTTTTATCTGATAACATGCTATGTAAGGATACCAAAAACGCTCAATTCAATTATCAAAAAACGTCGACTTATGTTCTTATGCTGGGAATCTACAGACTTACAATTGTATGTATTTTTATGTAAGAAACAAAATATTCGTGGATGTTTTATAAACAAATGTTTATTGATTATTTTTCACATAAAAAATGCAAGTGAAAACTTTGTTATTATTTCTACTAACCAAAGGATATTTTAAAATTAAAAAACATATTTTTATACAAACGACAAAAAATAACCTTAATATGAATTCATTTTTAACCTTACAATAAGTTTATCTTTTATTTTCTAATTCCATCAAATGATATTCGTATACGAGTACTAAAACTAATTAATTGTTATATTAGTTCTTGGCATTTAATTAACTAGTCTTTAACTGTAGAGTTGTGTGCGCTTTACGCGTACGTACACTCGACGTGGGAAATATCTGGTCGAAAGCGTTTGAAATCCTCCAATGAGCTTAGCGAAAACTTGCGCTCGATCCAATGAAACTCAATGAAATTGCAGTATTTCAAAAAAATTCAAACTCATTCGACCAGGAATTTCCCACGTCAAATGTACATACTGAGGTTAGGCATTGCCTTTTAAAAAGCAATAACCAATACAAGATAAAGCTGCGAATCGTTTCTAAGATACACCTGCTATAGAAATCACATTCAGAGCTACTTTTCATTTCAAACTATTCGTTGCACGCTGTTAGACGAATTTTTAATCAACCAATCGCAAGGAAACATCTCTCCTTTCCGACTAGATCGCTCGCCGAATCTTAAAAAGATAGACAAAAGGTATGACTAATAATATCCCGCGTGTCGTTCTACCCCTGCACTCTCCCCGTACGTGGAAGGAAGGAAGGAAGGAAGGATATGTGCATCGATGCGCGCGGGATGTGATGAGCCGCGCGCGAAACACGCCCCACTGAAACTGATCGAAGCCTCGAGATCGTCTGTAAGTAGAGCGCATGCAGGTGTGCGATGGAGTCTGCGGGGATAATTTGTTCTCGCACTGCGCCCTGATGCGCGGGTGCATCGGATTCTCGATTTTGTTTTGAATTCAAATTCGTTGATTCGGAGGATTTCTGGGTAGGTATGTGTATGTGTATGTGTATAGAAATCGGTTTGATAGAAAGAGTTTCGTATTTTGGAGTGGGATTTCGCTCGAATGACTCTGCGCGAGAGCTCTTGAGATTACTGTTGGCGGAGAGTGGCATTTTGAGTGCTACTATGGTTACGAGTCGCTCTGCAGTAAAAGACGGATTAAAGCGAATGAGGCACAATGCTGAACATTTCATTGAGTTACTGTATTTTCTTGTATGATTAACTTTCTGATATTGTCGTGAGAAGGTTGCCAAATTATTAGATTTCTACGTTAGTAGTTATTTATCAGATTACTTTGATTTCAAAGTACAATTTTATTCTGTTTATTTAGTGTTTTAAAATTAATATACTTATGCAAGAATAGATTTCTATATTTATTTTGAAGATATCTGAGAATTTTTAATTTAGCTTTTTTATGTAATGAATTTGTTAAAATCGTTCCAATTTCTAGCGTTTACTTCTTTCACAATTATTTTTCACTATATAAAATTTAATTAATGATGGAAGAAACATGTTCTAATAATCTACAGTCAGTCTAACATAACACACTCTCTAATACTGGAAGAGTGATTTTTCACTCGAATCGAGTGATTTCTCACTCGTTGGCAAAGTGATAAGTGAGCCAGACGGCTTGGAGTGATTCACCACTTTTCAAAAGAGTGATATATTCACTCTTCACTAAGAGTGATTTTTTATCACTTGTATTGGAGTGAAAGAAATTATATATTATAAAGCATAAATTGTGTAACTAATTGTACTTTTTATTTCTATCTCTTTCTAAAAACCTTAAATAAGTTTAATAAATAAGAAAAAAAAAGATAAAAAAAGAAAATTTTAACTACGGTGGGAATTGATCTAGATTCCTCAGATTACTGTATCAGCTCTTAATCTACTATACCAATCAAACCTTGGAGTATAAAAACAAAGTTTTCTATATAAGTTTAAATAATTAAGTTTTAACAATTAATTAACCAATATATTACTATAAACTAAGTGAATTGATATAGTTTGAAAAAAAGCAGATGAATTAATTAACGGGATACTGCACATTCTTAACCTTAAAACCTCCCACAACAACTTTCATTCTTTGAAGAGTGATTTCAGTAGCAGCTACTAGATCACTCGAGATAAACGAGTGATTAGCACCACTCGTTTTGTTCGAGTGAAAAGTATCATTCCATTCGATTGAAGTATACAGAAAAGTCACTCGAAGCTGAGTGATTTAGCTCGTCACTCTTTAACAGAGTGAAAAACTCACTCTTCCAGATTTCGAGAGCAGAATCACTGAGAACCATTCAAATATTTCTATAATTATTTATAATTTATAAGTGTTTCTAATACGTTAGTCACCAATTGTACCTATATCTTAGCGTCATTTCAGGTAACTTTTCATTCGATATAAAAAATACTTTAATTCTTCGTACTCAAAATTGTATTATAACTCATGAGAATTTAGTTCTGTTCTAATTGTTTACATGAGTGTTTTATTGCGATGATTTATTATACAGTTATATTCAGATATATGCATATAATAAACACGCACGCTTTACTTTAATACGACGCGAGAACGCTGCGGAAGCATTGTGCAGCAAATGCAACGCATCAAAGTTCGCGCATCCAAGTTTGCCGACCGTACTTCTGAACTGTAAATATACCATAGAAATAGATGACGCGACTATTAAACTACGACTAACTTACAGCGTAATCGCGAGCGATAATTCCTTCCGGTGAAGTGTCGTAAATTTGAATTTTTTTCAAACCAAAATTTAATTTCCTATAACGGATGGTGATTGAATTTGGGTCAGTAATCGAATATGGATTGGTATACAGTAGTTTTCGAGTCGGTTACATGAGATCGCTAACGATCAGTGATTATTTTAATAAAGATGCCTTTAATGAAGGTAACAAAACTGGGATAAATGGATTTCTTATCAAATTAAGATCATTAAAAATTGTTTTTATAAAAGAACTACGAAAACTCGTAATTTTTTTCTATCCAAAATAAACTGAAATTTCGTAAATTTTGAGAATATGTTAGGTATTGTATATACAAACAATCGGCCGATAAGTGGTTAGAAAAGTGACGAAAAATAAATCATGAGGCACGCCTCTGCAACTCGAGTTTTCTTATTGTATAGGTCTTATTGTGACATACTTTTGTTTGTATATGAATTTTCCTTATGGGAATTTAACATGGGATTTTTTTACTAAAAACGGTCATCATTGATATAACAATCACTTGACTCCTAAGTGTATACTCAATTCTTTTACGTAATAGAATGTTAAGTATAGAAAAAAAGCTTCAATTTGAGACGTACTGCATTAAAAAAGATTAACAATATCAAAAGTTATGAAGGATCAAAGATAATGAATAAACGCAAAAAAATAGTCAAAACTGAGAAATCATTAAATTTAGTGGTTTTTTCGTGTTTATTCACTATCTTTGATCGTTCATAACTTTTGATATTGTTTATATTTTTTAACGCCGTACATCTCAAATTAAATAGAAAATCAAATTAAACTAAAGCTTTTGTTCTCTACTTTACATTCAATTACGTGAAAAATTTGTGTACACCCTTAGGAGTCAAGTGAATGTTATATTAATGATGACACTTTGCAGTAAAAAATTCTCATGTTAAATTTTCTTAAGGAAAATTGATGTACAGAAAAGTGTGTCACAAGGTCTTTTTTGCTCGTTGGAAATTTTTCTCGTACATTTTAGGATCTATACTATTGTACTTCAGCAACTCGAGTTTTCTTATTAGAAAACTCGAGTTGCGGAGACGCACCTCGTAATTTATTTTTCGTCGGTTTTTTCGCCGATTTTTTGTAGAATTCCTCATGCATGCTTTTAAGTGAAACGTCGAAACATCGCAATTATGGTTGGAAAATATATAAATTTATGTACTAATTCGTTAGTTCAAATTTATATACTAATTAATTAGTACAATTTCGATTCGGAACCATTACATTAATGAATTTGATCATAGGCGCGCTATCGAAAGCTACGTATTAACATTTAGTAACGCACATTCGAGCACTTTTATAGAATTTTCAACAGAAAAGGCATTGAATATAAAAGTTAGAATATCTTTTTGCCATAGATCTAGGCCCTTGAAATTTTTAGCATCTATTCTCGATTAGTATAGTAAACTCGAGCCCGCGCAACTTTTGAAAAAAGCATTGTCAGTATATTTAATAGCAAATCACGTCATTCGAGCATTTATTTTACATTCATTACGAATTTCAACGCACAAAACTTTTCCTTCAATGCGTATTGTTTGCTCAACCCTGCATTCAACGCTCCTTCTGTTTTTTTCTCTTTCACTTCCATGCAAAATAAAAACAAGAGAAGAACCAAAGTCGCGCGTCTCGACTGATGAACTCGATGTCTGGCGTATAACCCAATTTTCCGCTGAAAAATCGAGCGCAATACATCGCGCAAGGAATCCATTCCAACCGACGAGTGTACAGTGGTATACATGCACAGAAAAAGCCGGTGGTTCTTGTTTTGGAGAACCAGAAACGCGAAGCTCTCTCGGGCTTTTTCCGCTTTTTGGTATGTTTGTTTTTGCGAAAGCTCGCCTCGGGGGAGGTCGATTAACATTGCGACGAAAAGAAAATAGTGAATGTCTGCGATAACGATTGCGATTAATTAGTTGTTTGGCTGGAAATAATTGCCATTTTAACGAGCATGTTTGTGTACCGTGTACGAAACAGTGAAATACTGAATTAATTATTAATATAAATGGTGTACGCTTGGCAGCTTTAATAAGCATCAGCGGATGATTCTCTCATTTCTCTATTAGTAAATCATGGCATTTTTAAAATAATTCTATAATAAGGTCTATTATTTTCGAAATAAAGTATATTTTACTTTAAAGTAAATTTTTATGGAATAATATTCTATGGGAAATAATTAAAATAGTAAAGTATGCATAATCTTTTTTGCAACAAAAAGAACAATTTTACATTGCAATGGAATTTTCATCTTGTTTTCATTTAATTATCGTACAAATATGTAGAATACTTTACGGATAGTGAACTTCATAAACTTTTTTAATTTGTATAAAATGGATATTCGAAAATGCAAACTCCATTTTCATTCTGCACAAAAAATTAGTATGCGTCAGTGAACTTTATTTCACAGATCAATACTATTGATTAGTTTGAGAGAATTGTTCGATGGACTTGAAATTTTCAATATCCATTAAGTTAACTGAAAAAATAATTTTCAAATGTAACAATGTATTTAAATTAAAATTTAGCGTTATCTTACATTTATTCACATTTATTACTTATTATTGCTCTACAATTAAGTACCATTACTATACATTCTACAGTTACGGTGTCAGAAATTTGATTTTTTGCTAAATTGGAAAAAATATACTTTGTGAAATATCGTTCTAAACTTTTAGAATTAAATTTGAGTAATCAATATGCTATAAGTACAAGTATTTTAATTTATTTATGATGAGAGGAAGCTGGAGGCGTTTTGTATGCAAAGGCTAAATAAACGTATAGACCTTTTATACAAAAATCCTTTAAAGATGTACGTCTAGAAACTACTTTCTCTTTATTAGGAGAGACGATAAAAAACTGCATGGTTAATCAGTTCATATATTGTTCTATATTTTAACCCTTCCAGTTTTCCGAGATTAAGATTTTCATAATATTTAATGAAAAGAATCTTTTGGATGCTAAAGTTTTCAAAATCTATTATTTTGAAAACTTTAGCATCCAAAAGATTCTTTTCATTAAATATTATGAAAAACTTAATCTCGGAAAACTGAAAGGGTTAAAATATAGAACAATATATGAACTGATTAACCATGCAGTTTTTCATCGTGACTCCCAATAAAGAGAAAGTAGTTTCTAGACGTACATCTTTAAAGGATTTTTGTATAAAAGGTCTATACGTTTAATTAACCTTTGCATAGAAAACGCCTCCCTCAGCCAAACCACCCTCCCTCTCCCCTCCACTCACCTTGAGCAACTTCGTGACATTGCTGAACTCGCTGCTCTGGCTCTCTGGCTGGGGCGAGGCGTAGGCCAGGGGTATGTTGGTGCTGGTCATGGAGGTGGTGAGCGCGGGCCTGATCACCCTGGTGGTGTTGAGGAACTTGGTGGCCTCGCCGATCTTGATGCTGGAGCTGCTGCGACCCGCGGTCCCGGTGCCCAGGGAGGAGCCGCTCGACTTGCCGATCTTGATGCTGCTGCCGGCGCGCTGGACGCCACCGCCGACGCCCAGGCCCGGCTCGTCGCCCAGGCTCAGGACGGCCAGCAGACAGAGGACGAGCAGGAGTGGCAGTGGATGGCCTCGAGGGGGCATGGCAGGATTGGATGGAGGTGTCGTGAGGCGGTGGCGATTCAGCAGAGAGTCCTTAGCCCGTGGGAGACACTGGGGAAAGAGAAGAATTTTGTTGAGAGTTGGTGAGTTTATCCAAATGTATTTTGAGTAATTATTTATAGAGTTGAGATGTTGCCTGGGAAGAAATTGAATCCATTGGGTCCGTCTAAAGGAGTAGAAGAAAAATGTACTTTTGATTTTTTTAATTTTGACAACATTAACCGAAATACAGCAATTTGAAAACCCGTGTGATGTCACGATATTATAGGTTTTATGTACCATCGTGGTGTCACTTAGCTTTTCAATCTGTTATATGTAGGTGAATGATTGCCAAATTTGAAAAATAACAATACTTGTCGAATATTTTTAACCGACTTCGAAAAAAGGGGAGATTCTCAATTCGACATGACTTTTTTTTCTTTTTCAATATTCTTTCAGTCGGACTTAATGCATTCAAAATTTTTTTTTGATGCAAGATCCCAATAGATATAATATTCAAAGAAATGTTTGTTAAATTAATAATATCATTATTTGATTAAGTTAAATATTTAATAGTAGAAACAATACAATAGTTTATTTATATTTTATGACTTAATTCTTCTTATGTTCTTCTCAGCGAAAGTGGAATTCATTTAAGTTGTAGTTGATTTATAAATCGATCGTTGAGAAAATTTATATTTGCTGTCGGTACATGCAAATTGCATAGTAAAAATTGTACTTGAGCCGAACGGTAAATCTGTTTTAATTCTTCGGAACAAACTAAAGTTACAGGCTGATAAAGGTTCTTCAATGAGGTCACGATCATAACAATTTAAACGATTACTGCTTTATAATCGTGACGTCATAGCATCTTTAAGTTTTATGTTTTCTTTAATTTTTAAAAAAACACAAAACTTTTTAAAGTTTACAAAAGTTTTAAAACTTTGTTTTCTCTCCGATTATACCAGATATTTTTATAGTAAGATAACAGACGCTATTCTTACTCAGAAAGTTCTAAAAATTATTATAGCTGATGAGTATCTAATATCTAATATATAACCACTCTTGTTGTTAGAGAGTAGAATGAATACTTAATGTCTTCTTAACATTTATTAATTTTTTAATTATCTTATAAAATTGCAAACTATTGCTATATAGTCCACTTTTTAGAATAATTACTAGAAAAACTTCTTTATCACTTTTTGTATGCACTGAATGCTATAAATGAATAGAATTAGGGACATGAGCCCGATAATATTGACCATTTCATTTTAAAATGACGGCTATTCTTGGTGGAGCAGGAGAATTATGAAACATTACAATTTAAGTAGAATATGATAGACCGTGATCAAGACTTACATATATTATACTTAAAATGCTATGACTTTTAAGATATACGTAATAGGAAAGTAAAAAGTAATAATAAGTAGTTAAGGAATGTTAATTTTGTTTTAATTAATAACATACTTTATTGGATAAATTTATTACAAGTTCTTACATAAAACCTAACAATTATTTTTCTGTGCATTATGCTTCGTCTTCGCTGGCACTTTAATAGCGTCTCACTTTATCTTTTAATATTAAATAATATTATAATGATAATTGCTAGTAAATTTTAAAGAGTTCTATTGTGTAGAGATTTGTTTCTTCAATTTTTTCATAATAAAAAAGTTTTTCTTCTCTAAACAACATAAATGTTAATAAATATTGAAACTTAAAACGAGACTCTATTAAACTGCCAGTGAAGACAAGACATTATAGACTAAGAAAATATTAAAATACAAGAATAATTTCAACAAGGACATTCAGTAATTTCCCTGATGACGTATTATAAAAGTTTAAAGAAAATCCTGTAAAATTCCAGAGTATCATGAAAGTAAAAAAGTACAGCTACGTCAACAGCCTGCGAGGCGTAGTGCAGTGTCTAATAGTCCACCGGGACGCACTTGGGGGAATGCTGTCGTACAACCTAATGTTTCTCTTTCCAAGGCAGCAGCAGTGACACACGACATTGCTACTATATCCACTGAATAAGGGATATATGTAATGCGAACGTACCCTTTATTTTTTTCGTTTTAAATATGTAAATATAATAAATTTAAAATGTTGTTTTATTTAATATAAAATTGGTTAACCAATTACAGTCTTTACGTCATCAATTAGTTCTCTCAAATATTCTTTTATCTTTTCGTTCATAAGAGTATCCTGTATTTCCAGTTGAGACACAATATCGTCGAACAGTCCGGGGTGCAATTGAAGAACCGAATTATACGCTAAAGAACTCGTAAGTTGGTACACAAAAATAGACATATAACGGATCACATTGCAACGCCGTTTTAAACTCCGAGTAATAATGATCGAGCAACTTCCACTCCCATTTCCAATTTCTGCGGTATTCCGGCGTCGTATGTGCGTAGATCATCATGGCAACGTCGATGGCTGACGGGGCATAGCGCAACATCTGATAGTTCACCATCAGGATGCACTTGGATGGTGATGCATTGTTGAACATGATTTTACTATGCCAGGGATTGCTGTGACAGATGACGATGATTTAGTCTGTCGATGGACAGAGAAACTGACTATAATATCACAAATATTTAGTGTAGTTCTTTTGCTGCATATAGTCATTTCAAAGTCAAGTCCATTGAAGCTATATACTTACAATTTAGTATCATACGTTCTCATAAATTCAGAGAATTAAATGTTTTCTAAATTGATTTTATTTTTTGTATGTTGGTAATTCCAGCGGATTTTTAAATAAAGCTGCACCGAGGGATCACGAAAATTTTCGCCAATTTTTTATATAAAAGAAGATGTTGAAAGAAGTCCTCAAACAAAAATTTCTGCCCATTTCATTTACTATGGTGCTCCCTAAAATTAGTTGAATTTTTTAAATTGGCCAAAAACATGACATTTTCAAAAAGTTCCACACAGCTCCAATCCTAACCATTTTGAACGTTTCAACAAAGGATTTCTTTATCTTTTGGTCAACTTTTAGACAAAAATTTGTTCGGTCCGTAAATACTGAAAGGCTCATTTTGGTAAGCACACGTGAGCATGCTCATTATTCTAATTTTTAATTATATTCAATCGTATGCCATTTCTACAGATTTGAGTCTTATCAATCCAGCCAATTTAATTTTTTTAACTTGAAAAATTTCAAAAAGGTTAAGTTTGACTACAGTCAGAGCTGTTTGAAGTTAAGGGAGGCACACTGAAAATTGGTAGTGTATTAGGGTGTTTGTCAAAAAGTTGAACAATTCTTGTTCCTCACATTTTACAAGGTAACAGGGCATTATATGAATCTCAAAAAAATAGTACGACAACCGGACTATCGTAAACAACAATCTGCAAAATTTTTAGAATATCAAATATTTTCTATTCTGAGTAAAAAATAAAAAACAATGCAAAATGTCTGGTCCATCCCATGTACCAAGCCTCAATTTCATCCAGATATACCAAGAAATTTAGTAATAGACTAAATTTTAACAAAATAAAAATACACTGAGGGTTAATGTAAGTCTTAGTTAATCCAAAAATGATGCGCGACCTTTTAATGCGTGTATTCTGTTTATGTATGATTGTTTCGAAATGTGCCCCCTAGTTTTGCTGTATTGTCCGACCCAAGGGCTTTATTTAAAGAAAGTTGTATTTAAATATTCACAAATTAAAATACTACCGATTCCTACTACCGTATCTTTATTATATAGATAGATAGACAGATATAAGATTTATTTTGTACATGTCAAAAAGAAAAATATACAATATATAATATGTACAATTTTGATTTATCGCGATATTTATTCACATTAGTTAAAATTGCACAATTTTTGGTATATGTCTTGTCTGTTCAGCGAAAAATTCTTTAAAGGAGCATTTAAAAGACAGAGAAATTACTTTTATCTTAATTTCACATGCATCTGGTACATATAAATAAATAAACTACTAAAAAAATATGTACGGCACAAATGTCTTGTCCGTACAACGATTACATTAAATGTACAAAAAAGGCGGTAGCATCGAATACGACAAATAGGTAAATAAACAATATTTTAACCTATTTAATCGTAGATCATAATCGTTCATATTCTGTAATAAGCGATGCAAAATAAGTAACTCGAAATAGGTAATTCACGCACCAGCGAGGGCGATAAGTCGATGAGTGCGTGAATCGCTTCGCGCACATGTTGCGTATACTATTTTTTAACACATCGTGTTCGTGGGAGAAACAACTTTATATTCTGAAATTAAACAAAAAATATGACGAGCCAACTTTATCATCCAAGCGGAACGAGACGAGTTAATTTGTCACCCGAACGCAGTGAGGGAGACAAACAAACGAGTAAATGAAAAACAAGTTAAATATCAAATATCTACAACTACATTATTAAAATATAAATCAATATATTTTTTACAAGTTATTATGAGTACAAACTTTGATCTATAGTTCAGCATTATAAGAATTCTCATTTATAATAAATTTAACCGAACAATTATTAAATTGCAAATTGAAACGCTCATTGTTCAAAAGATTTCTCCTGACGAAATGTTAATAAGCTGCGTCCGAATCACTCTCTAAACTCATTTTTTGTACAATTACTTAGAGCTACTAAAAGCTAGATGACTCAATGATGAGATAAGTCTGTCAAAATCCTAACCATGATATGTATATAATAAACATCGATGATCGACGTCAAGTCGGTAAAACAATTGCGAATCATTCTGACCAAACGAGCGCATAATTTCAAGCATGTTTCGTACACACTTCCGAATGTTTCGCACACAATGAAAAAATCTACTGTTCCGCACACTGAAAACAAGAACGAGATTCCGTGTTTCGCGCACGTCGTGTTAAAAAATATATACTACCTTATTATAAAGCATATTTGGAACATGCATTTTAAATTATTTGAATTAGCTTAGCTACTAAAAAACCAGGTAATTAATTGCACACCACCGTTATTACTTTTTAAAACGCCATTTTATTTCAATAACCTACAATCCCATTACGCGCTTTCCCTCGTCAAACAGTTCCACCAGGTACTCCTTCATCCTCCCCTCGTAAGCCGGATCCTCGTCCATCGCCGCCCGATAAATATCGATCCTATTACGAAAATACCACTTCTCTAGCGCGACCGGATCGTTCAGCACGTCGGCGAACACAACTGCCGGCCACCTCAGCGCCGAGTACGCCAGCCCTATCAATTTGCTCTTCTCGTAGTCCTCCAGAATGCTCTCGTAAGCGGGTATTTTCGCCTCGGCGACGCGCTTCCTGAGCAGCGACTCGCGAAAAGCCGCGTAGTAGTGCTCGAGCATCGCGAGCCCCGAGTGCCCGCGGAATTCCGAGGTCGCGTGCACGTGGAGGAGCATGGCGAGGTCGACGGTCGGTGAGGCGTAGCGCAGCATCTGGTAGTCCACCAGGAGGCACTTGGGCGGGGAGAGGCTGTCGTCGAACATGACGTTGCTGCGCCAGAGATCGCCGTGGCAGATGACGTTGCAGCGATCTGTGGATTGAGAGTGAGAGGGGAATGTCGATTGTCAAGGAAATGGTTGAGTTGAGATTTTGGATGAAGTTTCGAAATTAGTTGGGTATTTTGTTGAGAGGTGATTAGTTGAATGAATACAGGTGCTTAAGCTGCATGTCAGGTGCAGTGTTTTATGCGAATACGTGAGTGGGTGTTTCTGATCAGGCTGCTTAGCTTAAATTAACTTTGCAAACTAGCAATAAACATTATTGAAATATTAAAAACATTTGGGTTGGTTTTTCAATTGATGGAAATACGTATTTTAATACTGCTCAAACATTGTTAATAATTTGTAATGTACAAATATAGTACAATACTTACTTAAATCGATATAGAGAGAGAGAAAGAGAGAATGAAATAGAGGCAGTAATAGAAGGAGAAAATTATAGGCGAGGATAGCCAGTGGCGATATGTGAGAGCGGATGAAATCGAAAGACACTCGCAATTTGCATCTCGAGGTGTAAGCACCTTTACTTACTGGCACCGCGAGTCGCCAAACTATACGCGCCGGTGAACGTAGAAACAAGGCAAGGATCAGGCTTCCATAAAGATTCTCGGAACTTTGGTGGACACAGATCTAATCAAGTATTGCGTTCCGATCATCAAGTCAACTCTCTTTTATAATAACTGATATACCAGAAGAAAGAAGAAGATGAGCATTGTAGAGAAGACATTTTAAGAAAGAAGAGTGTGGATGGATGAACGATGTATGATAAATTTGTAAATGATTCTATGATCTATAATCGACCTATGACCCAAATAAAAAAAAATATAAAGAATATTGAAGTGTGATTATTATTATTATATTATTTTAATGTACCCAAAAATAAACCATTACAAATTTTAGAGTTAATGTTGTGTGACGAAAAAGTTTACTTTCACCACGAAAAAGCCGTTGACGAACGTTGGTTAACTTTCAAAGTATAATAAAATTAATACGATCAAAGGTAGGTAAATGTTTAAAATTCTAATGAATAGAGAATATATTTCTCTATGTTTACATACTGCACAATATTTACTTACGTAAATAATATCAATATTATTTATTAACGATAAAAGTTAAAGCGAGAATCTATTAAAGTTTAGGTGTAAATGGGACATCAAAGAGGGGATTCATACCAATAATTTTAGTAGTTCTATCAAATACGTTTGAAAACCTGAGATAGAGCTAAAATATTAGTAATGCCCATAATATACGCAGTACTAGAAAAAAAAAATATATATAGATATGCTATCAGTGTTAATAAAATAATCTGTATCTCCTGTACAAAGGCCCATTTGATAAAACTACGGAAATTGGGATTTATTTTTAGGTATTGGAAGACGATTTCCAAATTTTCATCCAAATCCATGACCCGAACTCCGTGCACTCTCCTTGTTTGTCTCTTCTTAAAAATACAGAGTGCTCTAAAATCTATCTTTTGTAATTTCATTTCATTTTATTCAATTTCATTCAATTCAATGGAATGTAATGTAATGTAATGTAATGTAATGTAATGTAATGTAATGTAATGTAATGTAATGTAATTTACTTTGATTTAATGTAATGTAATTTATTTTGATTTAATGCAATGTAATTTATCTTGATTTAATGTAATGTAATTTATTTTGATTTAATGTAATGTAATTTAATATACTTTAATTTATTCACGACTTAACTATAATAGCCACTTTATTGACCTGCAAAGCGGGACTAAATTTGCTTTTCATTTCCATATATATTTTACTCCCGCATTTGCGAGAATAAGATACTTAAATCCCACATTTGCGGGAATAAAATTCTCTATTCCCAGAAATGCGGGAGTAATGTACTATTAAAAATACAAAAAATTTTGAAAATGTGGAAGATTTTTGAAATTTTTGACATTTTTTAAAATTTTTGTAAATTTTTAAAATTGAGAAAATATTGTATATTTTGAAAAATTTTTAAATTTTAGTTTGTATTAACAATAAATGAGTGGGTCCCACTTTTCAAGTCAACAAAGTGGTTACACAGTTAATTCGTAAATAAAGTTCTATATTCAACATGGAAGTAAGGTCGATCATTCCCTCGGGAATAATCTACGACTTTAGTCCCTTGTTGCATAATGTACTATTTATATAATGGAAACTTATATACTAAAATATAAGTAAAAAGTTTGATATTTTTATAAGAAAGCTAATTGCTAAACGCATGTTTAAATTTATAAAAGATAACGATTTGTTAATAGTACTATACAAACATATTTAATGATGAAAGATGCTTAATTAATCCATTAATTAATTACTTAAAAAGAAACTACTACATACATCCCAAACCCTTTTCGTTAAATTCCAATTATTTTAACAAATCTGCTCGCTAACTACCTTTACAATTTTCCCAACCTCGTCAAACCATAAGACACCTCACCCGACACCTTTCCAACTCCACCAACTCCAAAGCTCCAGCCAAAAAGCGCAAATCCACCACGCACCTGCACCAGGCTTCACGATCTCGCAGAGTCGATTCAAGATTCTCGGCACCATGCTGGCGTCCAAGCCGAGCCTCTCGGCGATCAGCCGCATGGTGTCGAAGCCCAACTCGTTGCAGCGCCCGCCCTTGCCGACGTCGGTGAAGATCTTCTCGCGGAAGGCCCCGGGAAAGGCCTCGTTCAACGGCTCGCCGAGCCTCGACTCCAGCGCCACGCTCGAGGCGTGAAATCGCGCTAGGGTCGAGAGGGCCGACCTGAGCGCCCCCTCCTCGAAGATGCTGCTCCGGCGCACGGCGTAGCTCTGGGAGCGCAGATCCTCGAAGACAAGAGTCTCCGGCTTGGCCAGGTAGCAGGCGGCCGACCAGCGCTCCTCGGCTTCCTCGGGGACCCGAGTGAGAATTGGTTTATACAGAGGTGTATATGATTGTATGTAAGGGTTATTTATAATTATATGTGATTATATATTAAGGGGACGCCGGATATCTCTGTCCTTATCTAATTGAATTTTCAATCATAAATTTAAGAGAAATCATTTTTCTCAAAAAGTAATAGTTGACCCCGCTTCGTTTTATAGTAATCTTAATATTTGTCCAAGCTGGATTCATATGATTGTTTTGTTTTCGAGAAAACTTTGACAAACTTAGTATGTAAAGGTTAATCTCATAGTGTGTCAACGTTTTCTCGAAAACAAAACAATCATATATATGAACCCAGCTTGGACATATATTTAGATTACTATAAAACGAAGCGGGGACAACTATTATTTTTTCAGAGAAATTATTTCTCTTAAAATTATGAATGAAAACTCAATTAGACAAGGACAGAGATATCCAGCGTCCCCTTAAAGGCATATATAATTAAAAAACAGATATGTAAAAGTAGTTACATATAATGATATATAGATATATAAATTTCACAATATTATAATACATATATGTACTAATATTATATTATATATTATGATATATAATATTATATTATAATCTCGCCGCTAAGATATTCGCGTCGAACGTTTTTGAAATAGTGCGACCTTGTTAATTGGTTCTTTCCTGTAAATCGGTAAATCTCATTGGAGCATTTCAAGAAACGTTCGACGCGAATATCTTACCAGCGAGTGAACATATATGTAAAATTATATATGATGTAATTTAGACTTAGAAAATTGTGAAGTACTTATGTATAAAAGTATATTAGTATATATATATGACAATATATAACTTCATATACATTAACTTTCTTTTATTAACTTTATTTTAGTTGATTGTAAACATTTTTAAAACTGTTTACATATTTAATTGTATACAAATGTTATTTATTTGTTTATTTATTTATTTATTTATTTTTAAACGATCTGAGCGTTTTTATTTATATTTAATACTTATTTATAATGTGCACCCTCCTGCAATGGATTCTTTCAAGAACTTTTTAAATTTCGACGCTATGAAGTTATAAGCGCCCGCCATGCACTTCCACGACATAAAAGTTTAAATGTGCCTAATTTCATAGTGCTAAAATCAAATAAATTCTCGAATGAATCCATCGCAGCAGGTGTACTTATATGTTATTTATATTGATATTATATGTGTTTTGGTTTACTCCGAAATCCTGCATCATGAGTGGATAGACTTTCTCGAAAAAGTGCACCTCCTCGAGTGACACCCACTCGTCCACGAGTGTATCCCGCATTGCCGGCGATTCCGGCGGCGTCTTCACGAAAAACTTGACGGTGCGATTACAGCCAGATTCTGCATCGTCTTTGACGTCGATCGCAAGCTCGTAATGGTTCCCCATGATTCCGTACTGTCGACGCTTGGCGAAAGGCTCCACTCGATGGCCGACTATTTCCGCATTTGGGCCCACGGCCCGGGTGGCCACGGTTCTCACGTCGAGCTCACCGATGGGGGACATAGCTTTGAGGTTAGGAACTCGCGAGGTAAACACTTGTTGCGCGGAGATGCGCGAATGCGAACTGATGATTTCGGGTTACATTGGATCAGGTGGTATCAGTCTGGTGAGTAGGAGAGAGTGGGGCAAAATAGTCACTTTGCGAGGTAAAATAGACATTTTCGATTTAAAAATATAGGAATCCTATACTTTATAAATAAAATTAATACTTCTAAAGTATATTTTAATATCTCATTTATAATTACTAATAACGAGAAACTATAAAATTAAGTGTAAATATCCCAAATTTTTAATATGAAAAGAGTACTGTCTGAAACGTTGCAAGTGACTAACCCAGAAACACAAGTTATCTGAAGATTTCTATAGAATAACATTAAGATATCTTCGATATCTTTGGATATCTTATTGTTTGCTGGGAAAAGACCACTGCCAATTCATTGGCACTTAGCTTCCTCAAACTTTATAAATTGTTCCAATATGAAATTATTTATTCTATTTAATTCTGTGGTGAAAAATCAATATGGTTTTTATAAATATTACACTACATTGATCATAATATTTTTAACTCAAAAATGAAACAAAAACTAAAACTCAAAAATCGAAAAATCGAAAAATAGCTAAAACAACACTATATTATACACAATATTTTCTATACTTATTTAGCAGATTATCCTACACTTGCTAGTAAAAGTAACTGTTATTAATGTAGCATGTACTACTAAAATAAAAGTAATTATTGCGATTGTGCAACTAAGTCCCGCCATTACAATACGAAATAGTAATTTTTACCAGACCATTTCCCTCAGTGTAGTCACGTTTCTTTATTATAAAAATTATTTAGGAGAAAGAAAAGAGTCTATCCAAAATTTACTGTTGTACAACATACGTAATTTTATGTTCTTTTTAATGAATTTATAATAGATTTATCAATATTTCTGATATAGGGGAAGGTGGGGCAGTACGGGCACCCTAACTTCAAAAGAATCCTGTACTTTCTATTTTGTAACAATACAAATTATTAAAAGTGCTTCTTCAAGTAGAATATCTCAAGATTTAGATACATTATTTTTTATTATAAAATATATATTTCATTGTTTTTTATAATGCAAAGTACAATACCGCTAAAACTGCCCATTTTCCCCACCCGTGGGGCACGATTGGCATGGAGGTGGGGCACGATTGGCACGGTGAATTAATGAAAAATTTATTTAAAAAAAAATATTGGACGTTACTATTAAATTTGCATTTTATAGGATTGAGGATCAAAACTAAAAACCAGACCATTTCATTAACACTGACTCTTTCACCAACATCTAAGACTCCGACTCCGAAATGTTAAGGGCGCAAAAGTAAGGTTAAGAAAATCAGCTGTTAAACTCGGCGGAAATAAATTGACGACTCACGTATGGCAATCGTGCCCCGCTAGTGGTGCCAGTCGTGCCCCATTTTAGAGTATTTTTATATGTAATATTACTTTTTTCCTAAGCATCGGAGATCATCAATCAAAAATACTATTAAAAATTTACGATTTAAACTGTAAAAGTAATTCCCTTTCGAAGCTCATATGATTTATTTGTTCTTGAGAAATAGATTAGAATTATGGAAAAAAACAACGTTTTGAAGTCCCCAATTTCTAATAATTCTCATACGATTTGTATTAATTTTTTTCATTTAGGATTTGCAGAGGGAAAAAGTAAAAGCTATTTACAACATATAAAAAATACTATCATGTTAGAATATTCATTTATTTAGTGAACATTTGAATGCCCAATCCACCCGCCAAACCCATCGTGCCCTACCTTCCCCTACCAAAAGACAGAAAATCTAAAATTCAAAAATCGAATACTCGTTCTAAAACAAAAACAAGTCGATGAATCTTGAAATTTCTTTTGAATTTTGAATCTTCATTTTAAAACGAAAAAATTAGACCTGATTGGTAAAAAATGACCGCGCCGTTCTCGAAGTATAAGCGATCAAAAAAAAATTCAAAAAACACATAACCTCAATATCTCATAAAATAAATTATCTCATGATCTGAAAAAACATACAGGTCATTAGATAGTAAAAAGCTAATTTTATATAAAGATTTGTACATAGTTTTGAGTAGTATAGTCAATCATACAATTTTGACAGATATTTTTCGGTTTTTTCAAGTACTTGAAAAATGTTTTATTTTATTATTTTTTTTAATTCTAATATAGTGTATGCATATGTGTACTATTAATAAAATTTTGGACTTTCAACGAAGCATACATTTCTAAATAATGGTAATGTCAGTTTTGCCCCGTGTGTATTTTGCCCCTCTCTCCCCTAATAAACGAGAAGCAATGACTAATAACGTATTTATGTGATTTTGACAGACAGTGTATAAGATAAGAATGAGATAGGATAAAGTAAGAAAATATAAGTCACAGATGATAATTGGGTATTAATTTTAATTTTATAAATAAACTTCTTACAAGTAGAATTCTATTTACAATAAATCGAAATATATCATTTATTTTTAATTCCCGTTTCAATAATACATTTGTCAATATATGTAAAAGTATAGAAAAACCACTTTGCTCTTTATTTAACTATTATTTACAAATTTAATAACCGTTTTCCTTCATCAAAAAGCTCTTTCAAAACGTCTCTCATCTGATTCTCGTAAACGGGATCTTCATTCATTCGCGACTCATAAACATCGATTCGACTCTGAAAATGCCACTTTTCCCATGCAACTGGATCATTTGCTAAACTATCCAGCACCTTAGGTGGCCACTTCAGAGCTGCATACGCCATCCCTACTAATTTATGTTTCTCATAGTCTTCCAAGAGACTTTCGTATGACGGAATGTTGGCCTCCTCGACACGGCCTCTTCTTAACGTCCTGCGAAAAACCGACGAGTAGTACTCGACCATGTCAAGCTCCGTTTCTCGACGGAATTCCGGGGTCGTGTGCACGTACAAAAGCATGGCGACGTCGACGGCCGGTGAAGCGTAGCGCACCATCCGATAGTCCACCAGGATGCACTTCGAGTAGCCGAATTTGCCGAACATGATGTTACTGCTCCAGAGTCTCCCGTGGCATACCACGTTCCATTGGTCTGTGAAAATTTTCGATACTGTACGGGAGAGGTATTGTACCCCGGCATGAGCGTTTATAATAGCTATTACTTAGCTGTAGCTTTGGATTGTTCAGGCGAAAGGCAAAATTTCAAAATAGAATTTGGGGTATGAATGCACCATTTTGGATGTAATAAATTAGTTTTGATTAACTTTATGTATCTGAATAATTATCAATGAAAAACGAAAATAAAGAAGTGTCTCCGCACGGATACCTATAGTTTTTGTATAGATGCTTAAAAAGCGTGATGCTTAAAATATATGTAAAAGTTATAAAATAGTATGTTTATCAAGTCTAATTCCTTCAAATCATAACATATACCAAGTAATTAGTATTTAGTTAGCTTATGCACTGGACATTACGTGTTTAGCCTTTGGAAAATATGGCAATTTTGTTATTCTAACGCAAATTTTTGGAGGAGTGAGTTAGAAACAAGAACCTCTGATCATATTTTTTTATAGAACTATAACATGCATCTAATACAATATATGAAGTGCTGATACCTATCGGTATAAAGAGCGTAATTATCCACACTCAGAAAACGATCCTTACATCTCAAGAGTATTCCTCTCAAAATAGGGGAGAACGGGGTAATGCCGGTCACTGACTAATTTCGGTCACTCTTATTTTCAACAATCTAAACATTTTTAGGTAATAATTCGAATAGTATATCAAACGCAATATAAAATGCAATTAATCTAGTGTTCAAACAACCTTGCATTCAGTTAAGGAATTATACACAATTAAATTTTAGGTCTACATTTCTTATAAGAAATCTGGTGTATAAAACAAGCTTTTATGCATATTATTTGTTACTTTATGCAGTTATTTTATGCAACTTTATTAATTTGAACAATCTAAGAATACGAAGTAGTAAAAAGAAAAGGGTATAAACCTATTGTTTTGTTGTCATTTCCATTTAAATTACTAAGCAGAATTGGGGTAATACCTGTCACAATGTTATTTATATGACGATCCCGAAAGTGAGGCTAAGAAAACGTTCCGCTGTGCTCTCAGGTAGGACAACTTTGCTTAAGTGTTTTTGATTAAACAGTGGCTATGTGTTACATATTTCGCTATGTAAGTACAAATAATAATGCGACTGATCATATCAAGATTCATATAATAGATTTAAGGAAATGTTTTACCTATAAAAGTAACTATTTAATAGTGACCGCAATTGTACCAAGGCTGACCGGTAATATCCTTTGATGTGGATTAAATCCAGTCAAAATGCTTCTTTCTTTTTATTTCGTCTTATAGCTGCGATATCTTACATTTTTATATTAAACCAATAAGAAATATTTAAAGTCAATGGTTTGAACTAACATAATAATTATTTAAAGTTAATAAAAAACAATTTGAAAGTAGAAATAACAAGCACTTTTGCTTAGGTGACCGGCAATACCCCGTTCTCCCCTAAATACACTAGAAGAATTCCATTTGTTGGGAGCAGAATCCTCTGGCAGGCATAGAAATAATATTGAAGCAAATTGTTTAGAGCAACCGTCTTGCGGCAAAAGCATCGTTTTCTGAATGTCTAAGTATCCATACCAAGATACGGTCTATTACACTAGACACCTCACCCCAATAAAACGCTCAGCACCGTAAATATTCTACTCGGTCCACCTACCACTCCTTGGCTTCACAAGCTCGCAAATCAAGTCGTAAATTTTCAACAGCGCACCACCGTCCATGCCGAACCTCCGGGCTATCAGAGCCAGGGCATCGAACCCCAGCTCGGTCTCCCGCACTCCGTCGGTAAAAACCCTCTCGCGAAGAACACCAGGCTGCGCTCGATTCAGCGGCTCGGCGGAGCATTTCTCGGCGATGAGCGCCGAGGCGTGAAAGTAAGCGAGGCTCGACAGCACCGCCTTGACGCTGACCTCGGCCAGAAAACTATCCTCCGGCGGACTCTCGTAGCCCCACGTTCGCGCGTCCTCGAAGATGAGAATTTCCGGCTTGGACAGGTGACAGGGCGCCCACCAACGTGGGCCGTAGTACTTGTTCGTCAAGTGAGGAAAGACCGTGGCCAGGAAGCGCGTCTCGTTTAGGAACGAGAGCGATTCGGCGACGGTGAGTTTCTTTTGTAGCGGTGAATCGGGCGACGCGCTGTTGATTGTGAGTAAATAGTAACGGTTGGGAAAAAGTCATGATAGGTATCTAGCCTAGATGTGGGGTGAGTTGGAAAATACTTTCTTTCGGTGTCTGATGAAGTTTCAAAATTGTTACAAAATTTTTTAAATCTTTTAAATTTTCCATTAAAGTTTTTTTTGTTTTAATGTTAAAAGTTGCACAAAAGAGATTTTCCAACATTGATAAATATGATTTATGTACATATAAAGTAACTTGACAAAAATTTAATGAACTATTCTTTTGCTAACACTTTTGTAACACACAAAGTATTTTGGTGTTTCCGTAGAGTGATTTATTAATTTTACAAGAAATATTTGTTAATTTAATAATTGAGAACTTATTACAAATTCTTTTTATAATACATAATTAGAAATTTGACCAACTATTGCTAAATTTGTTTAATAAGTTCTTTATTAATTTGATAATAATTATTATAAAAGTAACATATTATCTCAATATGAAAATCACAAAATTCTTCATATAAGTATAAGTAAAACAACAGTTCAATTTTCACTAAGTGACTTTGTAATATTAACAAATCATTTGTTCTCTAGAAAACTTATTTTTATTAAATTGACACAATTTTAGCACAAAATTTTACCCATCTATCGTGAACTGCGGCGTTTTTACAAAAAACTTGAAAGTGCACGACGACTTCCACTCCGTGTCTCGGTTATATTCGACGTCGACTTCCAACGCATAATGATTTTTCCTTATTCTGCTTTCATCTTTTGGACAAAGCTGTACACGGTGGTTCACAACTTCCAATGGTGGGTCGGAAATTGACAGGACGGCAGTCAGTATGTCTTCCGAGTTGATGGTCTCCATGGTTTGCACGGTACACTCGCGAGCTAGTTTATTTTGCGTTGGATTGCGAAAGGATGTGCAAGCGAACTGACGAGCAACTTGCGTTAGAATACAGTCAGGTTTACGTACCGTGCGATCGTCACTATTTCAATGCTATGTACATCTTGAAAAAATTACTGGTATAATAATAATACGTGCATCCCATATATATTATATGTACTGTATGTTCGCACTAAAGGAAATAATACACTCTGCAATTGAATTTAAATTTAAATTAAAGTTTAAAGTGTAATATCTCGATGCGAAGTAATCACGTACTTTTTGCATAAAACACATTACAACGTTAGAACATTCTATAACAATATTATTTAAATATTATTCATTATTTTGCACGGCATGAATTGGTATAATAAATCTATAGTAATTATAAAAGTGTTGTTTGTACTTTCTTGGTATTTCTGGTCTCCTTTCTGTTCCTTTCGACAATGTTGAAGAGCAAACTGATTGCCGATTATAACTTCACGAGTTCTCGAAGCACGTGCAACTACTGTCAACGATCAGCTGTAGAGCGATCGATGCGCAAACTTGATACGCCCGCAAGTGTATAACGTAACGAAGCGCGAATTTTTAAACTGTGGTTTACCTAAGCTTTTATACAATAAATAGTAGGTAGGTGTAAAATAAAATAAAAAATAGATAAATTGTAAATACAGTTACAATTTTGTTTATGAATATAATGATTTGATTGGACTATTGAACTGATATTTTAAAAACAGTCTATTAAAAATATGAGGTCGAGAGTCCATTAGAATCATATTCAAATGACCTTACAAGCTTAAAAAGTCACCGAGAAAAACGAAAAGTACAATGACAAAATTTAGAAATGGGTACAGCATTACCTTTAAATTGACATAAGCTTGCTGATTGTAGGTACACATGTATAAAGCAATAATGTTAAATTATAAATACATACTAAATGTTAACTTAAATAACTGCATAAAAAATAAATTCTGATTCGGTTTTTAATACATATTATAGTTAACCATATAAATTATATACATATGAATTTGTTTGAACGGTCAGGTAACTGATTCATATGACCTAGTTTCTATTTATACATTTTTTTTAACTTCGCTACAAACCACATACAAATAAGTACTACAGTTTTGCACAAAGTTAAACTTTAGTCAGTTTCTATTTGTCATAAAACATGATACCTTCGACACAAATATTTTTAAATTCTATTTTTTAAAAAGCGTCGACGAAAATAAATACTATCTTCTTTAAAAAAATACACCTCAGAGATGCTAAAGCTTTGATCAAAATAACGCTTTGGTCAAAGCGCCCAGAGTTTGTTTTTTGAAGCGATAAAAACAGTGTGAGCCCTACCAACACCGAAAGGGAACGCAATCAATAAAGTATTGAAAACTGAAAAATTGAGAAAACCGATGAAGGATATCCGAAGTTTGCATATTAATGAGATAAAATTGCCTTTTAATGCGTCACAATAAATTCACAGTCTCTGCGAGTCACGCGACGAAATTGAATAGCTTTATCACTTTCTTTTGATACAAAGAGAATTCATTACATTATAATGAATCTTTAAAATATCAAAGTCTTTTAATTTCCAATAATTGTAATGAGCGAATGTTTCATTGTCACAGCGTCAGAGAAGCTCAGTTAAGTGACACGTTGAAATTCAACTTCTCATCCGAGAAATTTAAACCGGTTTAGCGCAAGATGTGACGTTATATAATTCGCCCAGAGTCGCGCGTAGAGTAAAAGCGTAAAATGTTTATCAGGTAAATTAGATTTAACCAGCTCGATCAAGTTAGCTTCATCATGTTTTCGTAGTATGAAAGCTTTCAAAGAAAGTCTAGTAAAGGCCATCTATACATTAGAATAATTCAATTCTCGTAAATTAATTTCGCATCCTCCTTTTTGCTACACTTCTCTCACAATTATCCAACAAAAAATACCCCAATAAAATAAACAAATCATCTCGCGCATATGCACACGCATCTAATCTAAAACAATAATCCCTTATAATACCCGTATTCACCCTCGCACAAATAAAGCACTCAAAATTCCGCCTCGACTCCTTACAAATCTCCGCCTCCATATAATACCCTCATTACAAATTGTGCTGTGCTGCACGCCGCACAGAGCTTTCCTTTTTATTATCGTCGAACTAACCAACCGCGACGCAGCCAACTCCATAAACCACCGCGAAAACAAAGAGAGAAAACCTCTTAAAAAAAAATCCCCACTCCCGGGCAATGAAAGTATTTTTCACGAGCTAGCGTAATAAAAAAAGGAAAGATAGCTCGCGAGGATCCTCCACTTATCCCCGAATAACCACTGGATAAAAAAGTGAGACCTCCTCTATCGGCTACTGCTCTCACGGGCGTAATCACTTTACGATCCCATATCCCCAAAGCCGGGGGCTGCATTATAGTGGGATACGGATTCTCGTTAACAGATCGTATACCGAAGTATAGCAAAGTATGCGCGAACTGCGAAAGAGGTGAATGATATTAGGTAAGTATTCGCTGTGTAGGTATCTAAGAAAACGACCGTATTAATATTCGCTGTGACTTTTAGTACTTTACTAGAAAATATGAAGAAATACGCCTACAATGATAAAAAATATCATGTCGCGGCGCATATGGTACAATAAACTATATGCTTTTAACAGGTTCAACGCGGCTAATATTATAAAATCGATTACAAATGGAGTTAAATTTTTTAAGTAAATTTATAAGTTTTTAGGACCAATATTGATTAAATAAGTTAGAGATTCTTATATTATAAAATCTATTTAGCATATGTTTATAAGCTCGTACATGTGTTTATACCACTCTAACCTCAAAATCATAACTTCAATATGATTATTCGGCTCTCGTGGCATAAAATACGGTTCGAAACTGGTGCGTAAGAAGATTTTTATAACACGTGAATAAAAAAGACCATCTTCGGCGCCTATAAAGTGCAGCGAAAATAGAGTTTTCCGAGCGTCAAATAAAGGGTACCGAAAATACTCATTTTCGCTACCTTTTATTTTCGATAGCGAAAATGAGTATTTTCGGTACCCTTTATTTATTTTTGCTCCATTTCCTTAATAAAGCTTTTAGAAAATTTGGAAACTATTGACAAATTTTAGAGAATTTTGGAAAATTTTGGAAAATACTGGTAAGTTTTGAAAATTTTATATATATACATGCATACATATACATATATATAATATGTCATAGACTTAAGTGGATGACTCGAAAAACTCTATTCTCAATCCACTTTGTAGACGACAAAGAATGGCCTTCTTTATGCACTTGTTATAAAAAATACGGTACGCAACTTGTGACAAAAGGGTATTTCCAGACTCGAATGATGATTTTGAAAATTTTTCCAAACTTTGCACAGATGTTTGCTATTAATTCCCGGTATGTGCTTGAAAGTTTCACAGAAAATGATCAAATACATTTTTATGGGCATTTTTTCAAAATTTAAGAATTTTCAAATTTCGGTGTTTTGAATTTTTTTCAATGCAGGAATGGTTTTCAGGAAGCGAATTTTTTACAGAATAAAGTACTTATAAAATCCTTCAGTTTAGGCTCGGAATCGATTTTATATGATTCGTTTTTCAGTTGTTATACTGTGTGACAAAATTTTATTTTTCAACATTTATTACTTAAAAACTATGCGATAAAAGTCAGTGAAATTTTTACTGAATACTTCTTTCATATTATGGTACATTCCTGTAAATTAGGAAAACAAGTCGGTACGTTTTCTGAAAAAAAAATTAAAATGTCAAAAAATGCATTTTATTGGACATTGATAACTCGAGTAATACTTGAAAATTTCAGAAAATATTTGTTAGGTGTCAGGTTATTGGCTGAATATTTTTGAGCTGATTTGGTTCATAATCTTCTGAGATATTAGAGATTATTCCATTTAAACAATACTTTTTCACCCTGTATCACAACATCTCTAAGTTTTATCCTTTCGCTCGTTCTTGTAGATATTAAGTATTATTATATATGAGATTTACTATACTACACTTCTAGCCAATTTTACATATTATATTCCACGAAAAAATCCAAATACTGGAAAAATAATGTTATATTAAAAATATTATTATTTTGTGATTTTTTAAAAATGATTTAATAATGGCATAATTTATTTTAGCAATATTGAATCTGTATCTATAATAATCTATCTATAATAGAAAAATTACAATTTTTATACTATTTTGTTGATAGAATTTGTAAACTAGTATATGTTAAGTAGTAGTTAAATTTTTAAATGAGTGATTTTAAAAAATGATTCGTTGTTGTGTCTATTGCATCTTTTCTGCAATGAAAGAAAAAAACATTAATTCAATCTTTTATAAGTATAGATTTCATTTGATTTTACAGATAAAAATAGATTTTAGAATCAATGACACACACTTATATACGATAGATACGATAATATGTTTATTGCAAAATATTCATTTTCAGTAGGGCACAAATCACCAAATGAAAATAGTTAGACAGGAAGATACCAATGACGGACGGTACTGCCTAGCTCTCTCTTATTTAAACAATAGTATTAATTAAATTCTCTTTGGGAAAGCATAGTACCAAAGCAATTGGCAGCGTTTTAATATTCTAATATACATGAGAACAAATCATTATATAAATATTTATAGTCAAGCTACATTCTTACACATATAGCCTCTTAATATTACTAAATATGTATATCAGCTAAAAAACCACACATAATTACTTACTATCCGAACTTCCAGCACCTCGTAATAAGCTCCCTACTTCTATTAAACGTTCATTACAAGCCCCACACATTTATCCGCGCACCCAGCGAGCGCAAGCGACGCGTTTAATAAACTTCACGGCTGCGCGAAGTGGTTTGTTACGGAAATGCGAGGCAGTATCTTACCGTGCGCCGCAGCAACGGTGGTCCCTAAAAGACGGGCTTCCTCGGCTGCCGTCGGGGCCGCTCGAATTGGCTGGCGCTGCTGCTGTTGCGGCTCGTCGGCACCTCGTAAATCCGCCGGCTCGTCCGTGCATCGGCGCCATCCTAATGCGCCGAGTCGCTTCGAGGCCCTCCCCCGAGTGACGAAAGGGCTACGCGCCGCTTCTTTTGGCTCTTGGTTGATGGATGGCTCACCTGCGAGAAGAAGGAAGGGAGGAAGATTGTTAGAGAGAGTGGTTGAATGAAGGGGAGAGAGAGGTGCTTTTTGGTAGTGATAGTGACGTGAGTATCGCAAGTCTAAAAATGATTATTCGTAGTTTTTTGTTTATCGGATATCTAACGGTATTTAGTGAAACGTTTTTAAGAAAGTTTGAATGCTAACTTTAGAAGGTGCAAAAATAAAGTTGGAAGAATGTTGGAGAAACGTGGGATTGATCGCAATTGCTTTTGTTTCGAGGAATTTTTAGAACATTTGATAAACGTAATTAAAACAGCCTATTATAAGAAATAATTATGCGGTTACATTGAAACGTTTTTGAAAAGTTAATTAGCTCTTTCTTTGGTGAAACTTTAGAATTAACTGTCGATTTCGGAGATTGGAGCTCTATTAATATATTAATTTGGAAGATCCTCTAGCTACGGGGATAATTAAATTCCATAGTAACAGTGTGGTAGCACCAAACCATCTTAAAATTAAAAATTGATTATATTAAATATCAGGTTATTTTATACTTTATACATGTATGTATTCTTATCTGTAAAAAGAAAATGAGGAACTTTCTCAAAATTCTGCTCCACTACGACCATAACCACATCAAAAACATACATTTTAAGCCCTGGATCATGTAAAATGGTCCACCGATGCAACTGGAACCCTTCGGTAAATGAACTTTTTTTCGAAAACAAAGTCCATACGTTCATGGAAGAGTGGGGATGCTATTGTTGATAAAATTAAGTCTACCAGGGCTTAAAGTATAGTTAAGTATAATATATTTTAACACAAAAAGTTTCAAATTTGGTCTCAATGAAAAAAGAAAATTATTAATTAACAAAATTTATGCATTTTTACAGGTGTCAAAATGGCTTGCTCCCTTAAGACCCTGTTTAAAATTTGTACGTAATACTTTACGAATTAATTTCAGTAGGAAAAAGATATTCATTATAACAGAGAATTCTTATTCATTGGTGGTCTGACATGAGCACGGCATTAACTACTTGTACGCATTCATATATCTTTCTACATATAATAGTACTCCGCATTATACTACCGTGATTTACACCAAGTTTATAATTTAAACTACTTTAAATTTGTAAAAGAGATTATATGTTGATTAATAAATTAACCCTCTATACTTTGTAAGCATAGTTTATTTAACCCCTTAACTGTCGAGAGAAATTTGACGAAGTGAGCCCAAAATGTCAAAACAATTTGTAAACTTGTAAATGTTAAAAAGACAATTGTTTTACTTAAATTATAATTAGAAATACATAGAAGATGCATTTGATTTAAATTCGAGGTTGACTTACGCTTTAAATCGAGGGTCGATGTTATTTTAGCCCAACCGCACATATGCGGTCGTGACATTTTGAACCCACGTCTTCGGACCGCATATATGCGGTCCTGACAGTCAAGAGGTTAAACATTCATAAAGAAAGTACTTCATTACCCGGGTCTCAACAAGCCAATTCATTATTAAATTAGAAATGTTTTCGACGTTTTGTTGGTTTTATTTAAGAACATTTTTAATGCTGCAACAATATAATAGTTCGAAAGTGAATCGCATTGCTCAAATTGATTTTCAATTTTTCAAACTTACATTATAACTTTCATAAGGTTCATAATTAAATTCAGCGAGAAGTCGGAAAATACTTTAATGCAATAATTAATTGCAATGTAGCTGAGGATTTAGAATTCTTTATTTAGACTATCACTTATAGGAGCAAGTGAGAAGACGATCTTGTATTTATATTTTAAACATATGTTAAAAAATTAGCATTTTCAATACACTTGATCGGCTAAACGCTGCTAGAAGTATGATTTTTGAATGTTAAATATACCATAAAAATTACGTGTCCTTTTTAAGTGGTTTTAGTCTAAAACACAGTTTTCTCCCCGATCGAGCGAGCAGTCCGGAAACGTTTTTTTTGTAAACATGCGATACATGCATTTTCTTCTATAGAATGATTTTCGTAAGAAATTAGCTTTTCTCGAAAAAACTTGACTTAATTAGTATGTTTAGCGAGAGAAAAAATTAATGAGGTTAGTACTGAGGTTTATGCTTTCTTTTATATGGGTATAGTGATTTAATGATATATTACCTATATACACAGAAATATTATTGCTAAGACAGCAACACATTTTTGCTGTAGTAGACAAAAGACGCTGCTGCATTAATCCAGCGAACTATTTACTCGTTTCCAGCAAAACTTTTAGCTGTTACAGCAAATTATCTATATGTGTTTATATGGGTTAGACGCGCTCATACCAGAATTAAATATTTACCATTTCCTGAGTATTACGTATCTTACACAACACGCACACATTTCGAGGTTTAAAAGCGCCTCTCGAAATTAAATCAAAGAATATTAAAAAATTAAATTAATTGGAGCAGTAGTAAAGTGATAATATCTTTCTTCAAATTTTTATTATTATTAAAAAATGTATTCTACAGTATTTGACTAAAGCAGAAGCAGGGAAAAATATAAAAATTAAGGCTCAAACTACGTAGTAGAATTATCTTTTAGAACATGAGGTTGTCAACGTCAAAATTTATATTTTTCACATATATTTTAATTCCGCGCAAAATAATTATAACAAACGCTAATTTCAAATTAAATTACCAACCACCTTCTTCCTTCATATCCACTGTCAACAACCACTCAAATAATAATTTCACTAGTTCCAAAAATGTTAAATACAAAATGTTCTATCATCCATTTTTATGACCCAAATTTCATACTCTATTTCACCTTGTCCTCCCGATATCTCATCAGATCAAACGCTAGCAGCATTCACTCTCAATTACACGGCCACTGGCAATCCGCAATCAGTATCAAGCTACAACCGCAGCCGCTCGCCCCATGTACCACGCGACTCCCGAGAACCAGATAGACGAAGCATCGCGTATGGATGGCCATATTACTCGCAAACCGCGTTACTGCCAATCCGCCTGTATACCCCGATATTTCGCGGGCACAACGCACGTATATCTCTCTCTTCTCTCGAGCACCGAACACGCAGACCCACACACACTCGTACACCTACGCGTAGACGTACAACTGCAGTAGGGCGATTGCGAGGGGGCGCGTGTATATTATCGGTTATCGGGAATCCCGAAGGGATGGATCGAATTGAACTGCAGCGCGCCCCGCAACGCTGTAAGGACAATTGGATATCGGGCTCGGGGAGCCTGGACACTCGCTGTAAACTTTTTCATCTCTGACTCTCTCTCTCGCTCTCTCGCTCTGTCTGTCTGTCTCTATTGTGCCGCACCACTGAAAATCGCTTTTCGAATGACGTTCTTCTTGGTGCAGCGGTGAGGGCGACAAAAGATTCGCGAGAGAGAGTAAATGAAAATCCGAGATGTATAAAGGTGCACGGGGATGTGGAGACGTCCGCGTGTCGAGTCTGTCCCTTTGTGGGGGGATTTTTGTATTCTGGCGAAACGATGGTAGAACGTATTTCATAGCCCGGATTTCTGTCCGTTCTCGTTCGTTCTTTTGTTTGAATGTGACTTTTTTAGAGTCGACGTCGGGACTGTTGGACTTTGGTCAACCGCTGGGCGAATTATTGCGTCGTTTCGCCGGGAATGTATAAAACGGAATGTATAAGACTGGAGTACGGTTGTTATATGGTAATGGTGCATTATCGCTCTAATGGGTCAGTGGAATAAAATAGAGGTGGGTTAAGCTAACGTTTGCATTAATTCGATAAGGTTTGTATATTGTAATGAATAATTTAATCTTACTAAGCTGTGTTTGGCGATATTGTAATAATTATAATTACAATGTGATTTTTAATTATAATTGATCCTAACGAAAACGGTATAATTAATGAACAATGTCGCGTGCACAGATTGTGTGAATTTCTCATTTATATTCATGATTCCACAGATTATGACAATTTTTGAGGACTAAATACATAATAAAACAGTGATGGATAATTAATGGTCAGTCACGTGCGCTGTTGAATGTTCAAGAGACCAGCGAGCCGCAACGTGAAATTGCCTTCATCCATCACTTTTGAGTCTCGCGCAGCAAAAACGCGGGATAATATGAATCAACCCTTTTTCGGACGTTCGCGAATCTCGGTCTAAAAAAAGTTCATAAAAAGAAATAAAAATACACAGGATTTTGCACGAAATACTGTGAACTTGAGTTTTCGTTTCGTATTTGATGACATTTTAAAACGAAAAACGGGATGACTTTGGCCAATATTAGATTATTTCGTTTTACGTATATAAATTCATTGATATTTTAGGAAAGTTTTTAGGAAAAATTTTCCACGAACATATTCAGTAGTTTGGTCATGCGTTTTAATACAAGAAATCCGCTATTAACATATTATTTCCTAAAAGTGATATAAAAATTAAACTTAAATTATTTCAAATCGCATATCTTTCTACAAATTGGCTTTGAAGTAATTATTAGAAGTGTGAATCGAATTAAAATCATAGACATATAAGGTGGGTGCAGGTAATGTGGACACCTTAAGGAAATTTCGGTTCGTAGTGAATATATCTCACGTTTTGGGGTTTCAGAAACTATTGTGACTTGTTGAAGATTATATTTGAAGAACTTCTAAACAGGTAAAATCTAGCCACTTTATCAACAGGGTTGGTGAAGTGTTCACCTATCAGTTTTAATGGTAAAGTTATATAGTAAGAACTACAGAAAATCAAGACTAGTCTAGCAGAGATTTCCTTTATGTGTTATTCAACTGTCATATCAATGCCTTGGTGTTGATGTTCTATAGAGATTTATGTCTAGAAATTTTAAACGAACAAGCGCCATTTTTAGCTGCACCGATTGCCTTTTGCCTCGTCATTTTACCAACAGATAAGCGTTAACGAAAGTTGCAATTATTCCATCCAAAATGCAGTATGCGGCAACAACTAATACATGCATCTTAAAGCACGTAAAAAATGTTGCAATTTCATGTTCCGTATGACTTTTTTTCATTCGTATCCTGCTGACGAACGTGGTTTCTTTTGAACCCACATGCACTGCTAAAAAATTAATGTTTTGATGGTTTCACGCGTTATTATGCCGCTATCTTGTAACTAGTGGGTGCTAGTAGCGCGATCAACTTGCCTCTCAACATCTTTTGATACAACACATATACTGTAGGAGTTATGACACCCCGTAATAACTCATAGAACGAGATCTCTTATAGGTAGCCACATTACCTGCACGACCACATTACCTACATCCACCTTATCTAAGATATAATAGTATATTACTCACCAAGGGAGTAAAGCAGGCTGTTGACGGCCGCGAGTGACTTGCTGCCCGAACGAAGCGAGGGCAACAAACTCACAGGATTCAATAACCCTCATTGCGTGTTTAATCCCCGATTTCAGGGTCGAAAATGTCACATAACCTCACTACTAGAAACTGCAACGCGAATCCTCATCTCTACTTTTGCTCCTGACTAATGCCGCCTGTGTAATTTGTAGCCCGAGCGAAGCGAGGGCAACAACACGCAGGCGGCGTCAGCCGAGAGGAAAAGTAGAGATATGCGTATGCACGTGGCAGTTTCTAGGCGTGAGAGTATGTGACGATTTATTCTCTGACAACGGGGAATAAACACAATACTTTACGGTAAGGTATGAGAAATAGTAAACACCTTTTTTTTTTCGAATTTTAATATTGTTAATCTTTTTTACTGTTTATCTCAATAATTGAATTAATTATATATTAGATCAAAATCTGATGTAAAGTAAATGTCCCAATTTCCACTCACGTCTCCATATCAACTCACTTAAAATATTTTCAATTATTATAGACATATTATTATAGAAAATTATAAAGATTTAATCAATTGGTATTTGAAACGCAAGGAGATGCAAGCGGCGGCATCGGCAGCTTTGGAGAGGCACATATAAGCAGAATAGGCGAGATCAACGATCGCGACCAACGCAGCAACAAGTACGATATCACAGGCGGTAAACGGTTACGAGAAAGAAAACGAACAGCGCGCGAAGAAAACAGAGATATCGTTGAGGCGAGGAAGGTCAATGAATTAAAGACCCTGGAATTGATGTTAGGAAAAGTTTGAGTTTTAGAGGATAAGTTAGAAGTTTAGGAAAAGCCGAGTTGAATAAAGACATTCATAATTTAAGGGATGAATTAGTAGAAGAGAGTTTAGAAAAGAAGAAATTGAGCAAATCGAAACAGATCTGGAAAATTTAAGGAACGTACGTGGAAGAGAAAAGACACTAATATGCTCGTATGATAATGTAGTAGAAATAAGAAGACATACTGCAGACTGGATACGTTCGTTAGATAGTGTAGCTGATGAAACGAAGAATGAACGAAGAGGGACGCGAAAAAAAGACGAAAACGTGAATGACGGGGTCGAGGAAATTATACAGATAGATATTAGAGAGTACTTAAACGAGTTTCCGGAAGCGTTAAATGAACAGGAATGTGAATGGGAAATGCTCGGAAGGAGAAACAGAAAGAAAAGTATTTACATGAGAGGCACGCGAACTATTGGGGGGGGGGGGGGGAATAAAAAAGGAAATAAAATTGATTGTACATGAAAAGCTGGAAGTACCTAATTCCATAAAAAGGATAAGAGCAATCGGCAGCGGATTAGTGTTAGAATTAGATTCTTTTGCAAACAAGGTAGAAATAATGAAAAGGCGAAAGCAACTAAAGGTGACAATGATTCAAATTGAGGATGATTATACAAAACGGAAAAAAAAGAGGATCAAAGATAGTTAGAAAAAATAGAAGCAGAAGAAAGTAGAAATAATCTAGAAATGCAAGTCGGGTACCAGAAGATTAAGGTGCAGGGTATTTGCTATGAATGTCTAGAAAAATTAGGTCAACTCAGGCAGAAGGCGGAGCAGACATTTCGAGACAAGGAACGAAATTAGGGTAGCTTTTTGGAACACAGCTGGAATCAGAAAAGTGAAAAGAGTGTGGGATTTATTGAAAAATTTTGATATCATAACGCTGCAAGAAACTTGGCTAAAAGAATGTAGGGAAAGCAGATATTTAATTTATTCCATAAAACTTACAAGACAAAAACGGCAACAAGGACAAAGGTACAAAAGGGAGGGCTAAGGGAGATGTTATATTAGGGATGAAAGGTTTAAAGTAATACAGTCTTGAAGAGTGGGGTAATAATAAGTGGTCTAAGAATAATCAAAAATAAATCAGTAAGAATGATTTCTGTATATAATAATGCTGATACAACCGTAGTATATATTAAGCGAAATTAAAAGTATAATAGAAGAAAGCATTATTCGAGGAGAAAATGTGATAGTAACAGGAAATTTAAATGCAAAAGAAGAAGAGCCGTAGGTGGGTCTAGAAGGGAAACAGGAAAATACTACAAAATTATTAGACAAGATCGTTAATTCAAAAGGAAAAAAAACTCATTAAGTTTTGCGAGAATATCGGATGAAGCATAAAAAATGGGGCAACCAGGGGAGACTGGGAGGGAAATTTAACATTTATAGAGGAAGGAGGCCAATTAGTTATCGCCTTATTATTGAAAGTTCAAACTAAGGGGGGAAGTATAATTGATGAATTGAAAGGAATTCCTAGAATAGTCAGATCACCTGCCTGTTGAATTCCATATAAAAACAGATAGAAATGTTTTTGTAAGTTCAAGGAGAAGTAAAGGGGAAAGCAAAGGAATAAAGTTAAAATGGGAGAAGAACAAAAGCATTGATTACAAAAACTTGATGGAAGAACGAGGGGAGAAAATCGATAAAGAAGAATGGAATACACAAGCAAGATGGGAAATTTTAGTTAAGAAAATATGGGAAGCTGCAAAAGAATTAAAAATGGTTAAAAGAGTTAACACTAATAACACGTGGTCAATAGAATCCAATAAAGAGATGAAAGAGCAAAACCGGAAAACTTGTAATGCATTAAATAAAAGGGTTAAAACAAGAGAGACAGATGATAAGATTGTTTTATCTAAAGAAAGGGCAATACTTAGGAAAATAAGAAAAGAGAAAATAGAGAGAGAGAGAGAGAGAGAGAGAGAGAGAGAGAGAGAGAGAGATGGGGGGAGAGATAAAATGGAATGAAGTGGAGAAAAGCAAAGGAATAGGAAAGTTTTGGACAGTAATAGGAAAATTTAGATCTAGAAAGAGAAACAAAAGTGAGGGGCGGTAGGAAGACTGGAGTGACTAAACCACTTTAAAAATTTACTAGGAGCAACAGAAAATGGCAATACGAGTATAGTAATGGACGAAAAAGCATTAGAGGGAGGAAATATAATAGCTGAAAAATTTTATAAGGAAATAAATGGTTGGGAGGTAAAAGTGGCACTAATTAGAATGAAAAATGGAAAGACAGCTGGAGAGGATGGTTTAGTAGTTGAATTTTTAAAAGAATTGCCAAGTATTTGGATAAAAGAACTAGCGGGGATTCTTAATAAGGTACTAGAAAAGGGATAGATAAACTACTAAGAAACATTACGGCAGGTAGAATTATGAAATAATTAAAGAAAAATATAGGCAATAAAATCAAAAACAAGGGAGGTAAATTGTACGTAGCTTTAATATATCTTAGAACAGCATTTGACGTAGTGAATAGAGAATTATTGATGGAAAAAGTAGAAAAGTTGGGACAAAAGGCAAAATTTCAGGAATGGTAAAAGGGATATATAAAGGAACAAAAAACGAGGTTTTAACAGAGAAAGGAATTACGGAAAGTTTCGAGACAAGGAAGGGAGTTTGGCAAGGATGTCCATTAAGCCCACCCTTGCTTAACATTTTCTTTGAAGACTTCGAGGATCAATGGATAAAAAAGAATAAAGAAGGTACAGTTATCAGTGGCGAAAAAATATTTGCAAAAAAAATAAGTTTACGGATGATGTGGCCGCATTGTCAGATACGAAGGAAGGGTTGCAATGTATGTTAAACGATCTAGGTAAATATTGTCTCAAAAATAAAATGGAAGTAAATACGAAAAAGACAAAAGTTGTGATCTTTAAAAACGGGGCAAAAGAATGAAAGGAGCAAAATGGTATTTTAAACGAGAGGAACTACAGATAGTGAACGACTATAAGTATTTAGGCAATTAGTTGACTAGCAGGAACTCAAACGGGTTTCACATGTGGAAAATGAAAGGAAAGGCACAACAAATAATTAACTCAGTTTGGGGGATCTGAAAAAGAGCGAAAATTGAAAATTTAAGAAGAAGGCTATAGGTGCTAGGTTTCATAATCAAGTCAGGGTGTTTATATGGGGCCGAAATTGAGAGTGGTCGCGGTGGGAAGAAATCGAAAAAGTACAGGCTAAAGTCACAAAGATAGCACTGAGGCTAAACAGTAACACGCCAAACTATATTTGATCAATGAAAGCGGGAAGAAGGAGTCTAGAGATAGAAACGAGAAAAGAATTGTAGGAAGCTTTTAATGATATTGGTGATAGGAAAGGAATTGATTAGATATTTACAAATAGAGATATGAAAGATATAAAAGAAAAATAGGAACAAGGAATTCAGACAAAAATAGAACAAGAAATACAGCTGAACAACAATAAAAATAAAATATCCAGTTTTTACGGAAATTATAAAGAATGGAAACGAGATTTTGAAAAAGAAAGCAACTGGGAGAATATAAAGTTCAGTGGATACGTAAAGGAACAGTGGACCAGGATGAGATGCGAGAATATAAGACGACACGAAAGTAAAGGATATAAGGACACAAATTGCAGGCCATGTGGAAAATATCAGGAAACGCTAGAACATTGCTGGGTATGCGAGGTAGCAAAGGAAAAAATAAGGTAAGAATGGGTTCAAAAAGTTGAAAAATGGATTTTAAAAGGCACGAAAATCGAAGTAGTTAATGAATTGAAATACATATTGAAAGGGGAACCGATAATTGGCTTGTACAATTACAGTAGACTTTGAGAGGCTGGTTAAGTTGGGAACTGAATAGTAGAATATAAAAATGGGATATATAAATATAGGTGCAAAAGGACTATAAGACCTAAGTTTTAATGTATATAAACGGAACAGAAAAATACGATATCATATAGTAGATAATAAGTAAACTGTAAAAGGTATGCATGTGTACACTCAACCAAACAAACATCTAATCGAATTTGTTTAAATTTTTTTTTAAATACTGCAACTTCAAACAAATTTAATCAGTTGTTTGTTTCGTCGAGTGTACAAGTGTATAAAATAAAGCGTTAAACACGAGATTGCCTGCATGTAAAAGTTGGAAAAAATGCAAACAGATGTAAATCTATACAAGGAAAAAAATAAATAAGAAAACTACAATACTTGCTATTTACTAAAATATAGTATTATCGTTATAAATAACGAAAAATAATAAATAACACTTAATAAATGTTTGGAGATTGGATGCAACATACATGACAAATCATATTAGACATTTGTTTTCTGAAAAAGGATAAAAGCAAATTTTTGTAACATTCTACTATTTAATTTACATATTTCATACTGTACGACAATCGTGTTTATCATACTGCTCGTCAAGTACATTATAGCGGTGTAGGTTATACTGCACGGATAATGATAATTAGAAGTCCAGCGAAGTCTCAATGGACTTATGAAGGTTTAAACTTGATAAAAAAAATGGTTAGAGAGTCATAAACTTACTTAGGGAAATAGAGGTCAGATTCATAAAATAACTTTTGTGACATCTGTCGGAAGAAGCAAAGAACGCATAATTTGTCATATTGTAAGCTTTGTCATACTGTATGACTCCTGTATAAAGAAGTTACCTATCATATAACATTTTGCTATGTAACATTTTTATATACTAAATAATATGAAATAATATTTAGATTACAAAAAGTATATCTAGCAGCAATACAATTTTGATTTTTTGTGGAAAATCACTCATATCTAGCTACCATATATCGAGAGTCCACCGTATTCACAAAATTTTAATTTAAAAAATATTAAATTTAGAAGAATAAGAAGTTAAAAAGTAAACAGTAATATTTTATAATAATTAAATTGTAAAAATATGGGCTCATAATTCAATTTTAACGAACTCTTTCTTGTACCAGAAGATTCAGTAATCTACATATGAGGTCAATGGGGAGAGTATCAATGTGTGTGTGTGTGACATTTGAGTATATAGAGTCCGTGTTACTCGGTACACTGATTGGCTAAGCAGCGGATCAGGTGGCTACATCAGTTTTCCTACTATGTTGGTTGGGAACTGGCTGACACAAGAAACAGTTAACTCCCTTTACTAAAACGTCAACGATTTGTTTATTTGAATTCAAAATAACTTTTTGGAGTTGGCGCCAGAATACACAGTTGCATTCAATTGCAACATTTTATGATTTAAAGCAATTCATCTTTTCATTAATTGTAAAATTGGTAATTTGCTTATTGCTTAGATTTCTGGCACTGACTCCAAAAAGTAATTGAATTTAAATAACCAAATCGATGACTTTTTAATAAATGAAGTTAATACAAATTTGATCGTGATCCCATATTTTTACAATTTCATTATTAAAAAAAAGTTGGTTCTATTTTTCTTTATTTGTTTCTCTTTTGTGTTTTCCATTAAGCATATTTTCATTTGTGATTATGGATACGTCGCAACATTTAGTATTCTGTATTGATTAAGAAAAGGAAACATCGAAATTGGTAGACCTATTCCTGACCGAAAAAACGGAATATCGGTAAAACAGCAAATTTATTCGCTAGAGTATTATTTAAACAAACCGCTGTGTTAGCCGAAAATGTGTCTGGGACAATGAACAAATTTGTTAATCCATTTAAAATTGTATTCTTTGTTCCAGCGAAAATCTTGGTTAACACAGCGGCTTGTTTGATTAAATCAGCTATTTTGGCACCTGACAATCCCTGCTTCAGCCATATTATTCACAAAAATATGTGTTGTAGTTATTGTATTGGAGTCTTACTGTTTATTTTTTGTTTCGGTAGCTAAATTGCACGATACCAAGTTAGTTCAATGAAACAAGTTTCATAAACTTAGTTCAGTAGTTCTCGAAAAATTCGCGGGCAAACACACGTATACGCGTTGAATTGCGAACCTCCTTTGCTAAAATCTGTTAAAAAAGAATGTCATATTTTTGTCTTCAACACATTCCCCTTTATTTGGAACAAAAAATAATATATTTCATGGACGGTGAATTTGGAAATGTAAGGCAAGCCCGTCTGATTCGAAATGGAGTTCTATCCACTTTTACGTCACTGTAAATGCAAGCTACCACTTTGAACATTTCAAAATGAAGTAAAGAAAAAAGTAAAAAGATCGTAAAAAGCTATCACAAAAGATTGAAACCAAAAGTGTAAATCATACACATCTGAACAATTGGGTCAAAAATTGAACGTATTCTAAATATGTTATCAATTTCGCGTACGATTCAACCGAGCAGATAGAAACTCTCCCTCGTCCTCAAACTTTCCCAAACCTCTTTCCACCAGCGCAACAATATTCTCCCTCTCGGTCCCCTATAATGCGCACACGTACACGTCGCACACACTATAAATACACGAAATTTCCAATCGCAAAATTCATTCCGACCGCGGCGCGAGTCTCCCACTCCGCTTCATCCGGCAATTCCAACAAGCTTTTTTTCAATCGATCGTCAATTTTTTCCTTCTTTTTTTTCCCTCATCCTCCTAGTAGACGTCGCAGTCAACGTCGTCGTCGTTTGCTCTAGAAGCGAATTTAATTAGTTTTTTAATCCGCGCGCCCGCCCGCGAGGCAGTCCCCCGCGAAATTTATATCCAACCTCCATCGCGCGACGTTGGAGATAAAGCGGTGAGGTGTGTAGGTATATATATATAGGGAGTGGGTATACATTCGTCTCGTGTTCGCGCGCGCGCCGAGCGAGCGGCGAGGCTGCAGGCTCATAAAACTAATAAATGTGTAACCGTCGCGGCTTCGGCAAAGTCGTTATAAATACTTATAGGCGGACTTGTTACACGCGCCGGGAAACAACAGCGTTATAATGATGCGGCGGGTTTGGGGTAAATTATGGATCGGACGGGATTAATCTTTGTAGGTTTGAAATTTTACAGGATTACTAGTCGCTAATGTTCTAATGAATATTTTAGATTTATTATTTAAGTAATCTTCCTTCTCAAGCAATCGTCATTGTATGTTGAATTATTTAGAAAATTTTGAGTGGCGGAATATAATCAATCTTTATAGTGTGAGGTAATCTATTATTTTCTTGTTATTTATCAATCTATATCTTTAAATTATTGGAATGTATGTAAGATGTTTATACGAACATTCGTTAATGAAAAAATGACTCTAACGTCTAACTTTCATAAAGTTTAAATGATTGCTTCTAACAGCAAATTGTAGACGAAATTGTTTTCATTTATATGAATATTTTGACAACGTTTCGGGTGTCTCTTACACCCTTCTTCAGGTCAAAGGTGAACGGTCAGGTTGATTTTTTCCCATTCACAATGAGGCACTAACACTTTATAATTTTCACGCTTAAATTTGCTACTTTGAAGGCGTTTACATCTTAATATAAAGATTAAAAAGATAGTTTAATATTACAGAAATTAATTTGAATATAGAAATACAAAATATTACAGTTTATCAATTAGTAAAGTGACAATAAAAGCACATTAAAAGTCATTCAATATAATATATTCATGTACACTGTCACTCATGCTGATATGCACACACTCACATTTACTTGCGCAAGTCAGTTCAAATCGTCAAAATGTTTATTGGCTATTACCTTGAACGCTTTCAACGTTAGTAAGGTACACTGGGGAGTGGGAAAACAATATCGTAACTGATGCAACATGTATCATAGCGATTATGATATGAAACATCGTAAAATTAAAAAGTCATAAAAAGTATTATAATTTAATACAGAATTTAAATTATATCGTTATCGTAGTAATTCATTACGATATGGTTTTCTCAGCGTGCATGATTACAAGAATTAACTTACTTAGCACAGTTGTATATATTACTTTAATATAAAGACAACATGCGTAGATTATTTTCAGACAAATGTCTGTTGAAACTAGAAAATAACAAATAAATCTGAATTGACATTAAAATTTTGTTACTTTCACATATATGTATAAATTAATAAACAGATTTTAGCAAACAAAAAAATACATTTTGACCTTTTGCGTATCGCAAAAGGAAGTGTATTCCACAAATGCGCACTTTATAGCGTACGAAAGATCTTATTCCGATCTCTGCTTTCATTTACGTTATGGAGAGTTCTTTCGTATCATATTTCACAAGCAGCTTCGATTTACAACAATTCGAAGCATGTAAGCGGATTTTTTTAACTGATTTTATAAATGAAGCAGGAATTACTGAAAAATTTAATCCCGTAGGGGGTGTTGTGATCATCCATCATCTAAACCATATATCTGAGCGTATACAAAGTTATTGAGGCACTAAATTGGTGCTGAACGTGTACTAAATTGCTCAACAACACCTCCGGAGTACAGAATGAAGTTTTGCATGAAATATTTTTAATTGTAGAATGATAAATAAAAAGAGAAAAATTAATTGATTACCTCACAGAAGGTTTTTTTATTCATTGTGTCAAAGTTAACTTGTATATATAACATATTTAGCGTACAATGAAGATTATTGATTGACGATGTTTAAAAATAATTAATGCATGTGAAATGTTCGTTTCATCATTTTAGTTACTAATATAGTCTGTAAAATAAATTAATAACGAAGATTATAGAATACACTAGAATAATTAGGTTTGAAATTTCAAACGTTGAAGTTGAAATAAAAGTATCAATTCATATACATTTTCAGAATATTTAATTAAAGATTATTCAGTCTTTTGTAATAAAACCTTTCATATGTACAAGAAACATTAATTTATACAGAATTTAATAAATGCAGGTCAAATTACTTGTTTGAAATGTTTATTATTTGATCAAGAGTAATTATATTTGGTTGGCATTGCAAACGTTTACCATTGAAAATATATGTAAATGTTATATTCGAGTCAAGTCCCGTGCATATTTTCATAATAATTTCTGTTAATGCGCTGGGCTTCAAATACAAATAAATACATTTTTAGAGAATAGACTTCGTCATATAATACATAATCTAGAGGCTAAATAACAAATAAGACACTTATTATACTCTTATAAAACAAAAATAAAAACAAAGTTTTACAAACTCCACGATGAGAGAATTAAATACAGTCTGGACTAAGAAATATGTCTTATCAGTTAAGAAACGTACATTTTAGTTGAACTCCATTTACCTTATTAATACACATTAATCCAACACCATTTATTTCCATTTATAACCAGAACTTCTATAACTAAAGAACTAGGTACTTCACCCTACATTTCCGATTAAATAAGACATGCTTAAACTTTACTACTCTCTCTCTCTCTCACGAAACTATATAATCCACCCTCTCCATCCTCATGTGCTCTCTCCTCCCCAGTAATAGTAATACACGAGACGCCCTCGGGTTATTCGCGAAGACGCTTGCGTATATAAAGTCTCGCGCGAAAATCAGCGTTCCTACGACTATACGTACACGAAGTTGCGAGTGCGCTTGCCATTTGCTGCCCGTTGAATTGCAGATTCAATCTCGAGATATGTACAGCCGATATATATGGCTACACGCGTGCGTAACGCGCGACGAGCCGTGTAGATCAAAAGTGTAGATCTGTGTACCATGTAGATCTGTGTGTGTGTGTATGCGCAAACAGGAAAGAGCCGGAAAATTGTGCTCGCCGTTTTCGGAGCGTTTTCACAATCGGATTTTTTGTATGGTAGTGTGTAGATACTGCGAGGATAACGGACTGATGCTGCAGCAGCAGAAGGATTTTTTTTATGAGGGCAGAGATGCGTACAGGGAAGATTTGTGAACTGCAGTGCAATGCGCGGAGGGATGTGAAGGAAGTTTTCGTTATAGAGCTTCTATTGTCGTTGCTGCACTTTTATGCGCGGGAAAATAGTCTTTTGTATAGAGGAAATATTCTGTTGTGGGAAAATTTGTATGTAGAATATTACGTATGTTGGAAATCGCATTGGAAATGTTTTTTCTATGGAATATGTACGTAGGAAACGCGTATATGGAAATTCTATAGATTGTTATCAAAGATATTTGGCTTAGGGAGTGAGTGTGTAAGCTGTAGGTGCAGATCATTGAATACCATAAATTGTTCAGAGGTAGTTCTGTCATGTTATAAATATAGGTCGCATCGAAAATAGAATTCGTGTTATAGGGTGCAAGACGTTGTCAATATCGGTATGAAAGCATATTATGCGATAGCAATATATACGTTATAAACTGAAAAATAATATTTCATGTCTTTTGATTCCAAATACCTCAAAACGTATTTGTAACACGTTTTCTTGAAAACTCATTTTTACTGTGTATTACAAAGCTTTCTCCGCGAAGAAGCAAGAAGTTACTTTTGCACGGTTTGTAATTTCTTAAGAAAAAAATATATGAGATTTATATTATCCTGGAGAGCGTAAAAATCCTGCAATGTAAAAAGTACGACCCTCTTATTTTTGAGGAATGTTGAATTTATTTGTTACTACTTCCAGGCTCGTATTTTAAATGTTGAAAACCTACCCAGATATTTTTCAATTTGGAAGGTCTTTTTACAATTCTTATGTTGGTATATGGGTGATTCTACCGTAACTGTCTCAGTTTAGCTTTAAAAGTATCCAAAAATTTATTGGACCAAAAATTATTTGCACTCATAATAACATTTAAAGTATTCCTATCAAAATGTACACTATATTATATGATGTTAGCAGGGGACGGAACTGACAGAGACGGAACTGATATTCTAGGTTAAAAATGCTCGTAGCGGCTCGTATTTGTTATTAAAAAATTTTACGCATAGATACTTCTTATGTCCACCAAGTACTATGAGAAAATGCATTTTGTTGACGAATAAATATAATTTAAATATTTATGTTGTTCAAAGGAGTTTGGAATTGACTGAAATTTTTGTACGTAACAAAATTTAAAAATCGAAAGTTGACAACATTATACAGCGTAAATGTAATTTAGCATACTCGAAATTTTGCCTACCACATATAAATACATGCAAAATACAGGAGAATATATATTTATATAGTAAACATATTTTATAAGGTGGGTGGAGGTAATGTGGTCATGCAGGTAATGTGGCCACCTACACGAGATCTCGCTGTATATATTGTGACAATAAATGTTGAGAGGCGTGGTGACCCGTTGCTAGCGCCCTCTAATTATAAGATAGTGTCATGATTACACACGAAAGCATCAAAACTCTGATTTCTTAGCAGTGTATTTATGTAAAGAAACCACTTTTGTCAGTGCGATATGAACGAAAAAAGAAATCATACGGTACATAAAATTGTAGCTTTCTTTACGTACTTCAAGATATATGTACCAGTGTTTGCCATAAAGTTTATTTTCGATATAAAAATTGCAACTACCGTAGACATTTATCGGCTAGTAAAGTGGCCATACGAGAATAATAACCCAAAATACCACCATGTAGTTAAATAACACATAAAGAAAGTCTCTGCTAGGCTAGTCTTGACTTTTTGAAGCACTTACTATACGACTTTACCATAAGAACTGATAGATGGACACTTTACTAACAATGTTGGCAATGTGGCCAATTTTTAACTACTTAGAACTTCTCTAGTGAAAATTCAAAGAGTAAATTTTTTTGCAAAAAGTTCATGAGGTATTAGAGTTAAAGGTTCAAATAATATGTATCAATAGTTTCCGAAGCTCCAAAACCCGATATATATATATATATATATATATATATATATATATATATATATATATATATATATATATATATATATATATATATATATATATATATATCGACTGGTAATCAAAAGTTCTTTAAGGTGGCCACATCACCTGCACCCCCCTTATATAGAATTTAATGTTGCAATATATGACTTATGGATAGCAGGCAAAATTTCGAGTAGGCTAAATTACATCTACCCTTATACACACATTAGAGTCGGCAAAACATCTTTTTTCATTCAAACACGCGTATGCAAGCTCTGGACGCCACCTGGGATATTTATGGTGCAATCACCCATATACATATTATAGATTTTCTAAGTTTTGTTAATGGAAAGGGATTACTAAACTTATCCCGTAAGCCATTTTTTGTAACTTTAATTTTCGGAGATCATTTTCTATTCAACAATTATCATCAAATCAACTCCTCGATTTACTAATTTTTTATTAAAAGAAAATACATAAACATTTATAAATAAAATAAAAGCTCTCAATCCAATGTAAATCCTACAAAGGATCATAGACAGCAGACACTCTCTTTTAAAAGCCCACTACAATCGAGCACTTCATCGCGACTATTTATACTTTCAATTGAAATCTTTATTAAAAAAGTTGCAGCGGTAGCGCTGAAATGAGTAGATTGTCTGAGACGCACAACACCTAGGTATACATATATACATATAAATATATTTCTCCCAAGCCCGGTGTTGCTGCCGCTGGGTAAGAAGGAAAGCGAGAAAAGTTGTTATGAAACTAAGGACGCGATACGCGGCGGCGTTGGCGCTTGACTTTTCAGCATCGCGCTTCTCGCTCTTCGTTGCGCGAAATAAACACGCGAAAAAAATAGTGGGTGCATGTGCGCATCTCGCGCTGTAATATAGACGAGCCGGGGAGAATGAAATGAAAGGAGGCGCACTTATGAAAATTTGCACAAGCGCGCGCGCTGCTCGAAATATTGCGGATGCTTGGGAGTATTTTTTCTTGATTAATAACTTTTTCAGCGAAACTTCTTATCGTGGAATCTTCTTTTTTCTATTTTTAACATTGAAATTAACCGTTGATGAGTTCCAAACTAATAATCTGATGTTTCTGAAGGCTTTATTTAGGATTGTATGATTTTACGTTCTTATCAGCGGTTTGATTAGTTTTATTTAAGTTTTACCGCTATGGATTCAGTTTCTGATCAATTCTTGTTTCCACAAAAGTAAACTTTACTTTAAATTCACCTGGATATTAATAAACATAATACAATTTTTTAATGTAGATGTATTCTTACACGTTTTTAGAAAGCCAATAATATAAGTTTTAAAGTTTGAGGTAAAAACGTATATAAAAAAATTATCAGGGATTAATCCGTTAGGATATATCGCACCCCATAATACGACGATAATAATTCATAATTCAACGTTTCTATAAAACTAATCGCCTAACCTAAATTTTTCATAAAATACATTTATTTTACTTGAATATTACTATTGAATTGTAATTTTTCTCAACCCTTTTAAACTGATTTTTGAAGTGTATCAAGGGCTCTCACTTACATTTGAGAAAACGTCGAGTTGTCATAGCCTTATTCTGAGGGTGCGATATATAGTTTATATTATAAAATCTGTGGGTACCCTGAAAAACAACTTAAACCCACTTTTCATGTTTTTGAGATATCAAGGTTTAAAGTTTTTAATTTCCATTTAAACTAATGTTATAAAAACTCATAAATAGTAAATATGATCACTTATTTTTACGCTTTCTTTATATTTTTTTATTTTATCTAAAAATATACTATGTAAGGATGCCAAAATCGATCGATAATCGATTAAAAAAAAGGACTTAAGTTGTTTTTCCGTGAACCCACAGATAACTATGGACAGAATTTTTGTAATAATCTAATTTTTCTAATAATGATTCCTTTCAAAATAATCTTTGAAATTATATGACAAAGCTACGTAACAGAACATATTCCGTATAGTACCATGTAAACATCAACAATGTAACTTCAACCCTGCTATTCACCGACACATGCTAACGATTCTTAAATCATAATTATCGAGCACACACACCCCCAAGGAACTGCACACACAAAATACGCATAAAATCCTGCGCCTCGCAGAGTTCAGCCACCCTCGTCAGATTCGCAAACACACATTCCCCGTTACATTCCCGAAATTTCCTTCTCTCTCTCTCTCTCTCTCTCTCTCTCTCTCTCTCTCTCTCTCTCTCTCTCTCTCTCTCTCTCTCTTTCTCTCTCACTCTCAGAGAATACACTCGCCGCCCGATATATACATACATATATTCGATGTTGAAAAGCGCCCGTCGAGCCAACTCTCTCTCTTCCTCTTCCTCTTCCTCTCTCTCGTTTTCTCTCCTGGCGCGCACCGAGCACACTTCGACCGTCTGCAATAGCACATATCCGAACGTTTCGCAAGCTCGAATTCTTTCTTGGAGGAATAAAAAAGGTGAAAAGAAAATCGTTTCCATTAGTTTCTGCGACTGGCACAGCTGCGATGCATACACAAATACGCTAGCTTGCATATAAAGAAATACAATGACGAAATGGATTACTCTCTGTAAAAATTGAAGAGTGATATAGTTTAGTGTTTAGATAAGGCTTTCTTTCGCTCGAAAGTACTCGAGTGGTTCACTGGTCCCTTGCGTCGAGTGAAAATATCTGTCTTAAGAATGAGAGAGTACGAAAAAAATGACAATTCAATTAATCATATTTTCGCGTAAATTCTTACCTCAAATTTACTGTAAATAAATAAATAGACGTTCAAGCCTCAATAAATAAATATCAACTATTTAAAGGCTTGTATTCAAAAGTTAAGCAAAATTTACTTTTATAGAAAACAGAGCTGATCTTGAACAGGTCTTCTTAATTGCTCAGAAACTGGTGCCACGACTGTACTCTAAAATCCCAATAACACGTCAAATTTCCGTTTAACGAATGAAAAATGAAAATTGTCTTTCTCTTCATCCTGCATGCATGCGCGTAAAGCAATTTGCATCTACATACCTACCCCTGCCGTAATTATAATCCCGACAGTTACAATTTGGACTCCCACGACAATTCCTCACCTCATCAACTACAGTTATACTTACAATCGCCCCGTACAATTACATCCGCGACAGTTACAATCGCGGAACAGATCGCCACAAGCAACGGACCATCAATCTCGCACCTCTCACAGCTGTAATACATTTTTTCCCCACCCACGGATGCATCGTACATCAAAAACCACGTCTACTCTCACGCACACCGGGTAATCCCCGTTCATTCCACAATCGAAAAAAAAAACACACGCCCAATTATCCCGCTGCTCTCATCCACATCCCTCTCCTTCCCCATATATATATACAAACACACACACAAAGCAATCCGCACCTGCACCTGCAACAGCCTCTTCGCCAAAACCACAATACAATCCAATGCAATGCGATGCAATACCCCCACTCTCTCTATCTCTCTCTCTCACCTATGACACAAAAGCGCGAGTCTCCTCCGCAGGATCAACAACCAGCAGAGCCATCGCAGCCGCCACGGCTAAGATACTATACTCCCGATGCATCAGCTCTCTCTCTCTCTCTCTCGCGCCCGCGCGGGGTCGTTCCTCCCGATATATGTATCCCTTATACACACATCCCGACAATACACAACGCGCGCGCACAGATATCGAATGTATATATGTATATATATCCCCCCCCGCAGCGAGTGGATGCGTTTGCGGCGGGCTACGCGGACCGACTGAGAGCGCCGCGAGCTGCGAGAGAAGCTGTGCGAGGGGATGAACGCGAACGGCGCGCTGGGAGAGGGAGAAGAAAGAGCGGTGTGTAGTGTAGCGCAGCGCGCGCGCCTCCTCCTTGACCGCGCCCCCGCGCCCTCCTACCTACCATTTCGGTGTGTGTGTGTGTGTGTGTGTGTGTGTCTGGTAGGATGATGGTTCGGTTCGGTTCTCTCCTCTCGCGGCGTCAAGCCGTTGCCTAGCGCAACGAGGCGCACGCGAGGATCCTGGAGGTGCGTATAGGTATAAGGTATATGTACCAGTACCTGGATACATCCCAGTACCTGGCCAAACGCTCGCATATTACTTTTATTGAAAATGTGTGTTAAATAAATGATAATACACAATGTAGGGTAGTCTGCCCAGTAGATAGACGGTTTATAAATATTATTATATCTACGAAACTAATGATTTTTCAAGCATTATTTCAAATTCTAATTGCATAAAAGTTTGTTACGATTGCATTTAATATGATATTTATGAATGAAATGTTCGTTTTATATGCAATAAAGTATCTTCAATAATATCGTCTATCTATTGGGTCTTCGCTATGTATAACCTAAAAACCCAATAGATAGACTAACAAAGTATAAATGGACATTGTCAATCGTCTATCTACTGGGATATACGTACTCTTCGCACTATTTTTGTAATTTCTAATTAAACAAAAACTTCTAACACTTTTAATGTTTTGTTACTGATAAATTGAAGTTTCTTACATTCGATAAGTGTCAAATTGTTTTAAACAAACGATATTATCATTCAAAAGTCTGATGTACATAAGGAAGGAATAACGTCAGTAATGTGCGACTGCTCTAGCTAGATGCTCTAGTACGACTAAAAACCCTTGACAAAAGGGCATAAGAGAATATTGGGGCTGACGCATATAGTTCCCCACTCTTTTCTCTATCTCGCATTTCAGTTTATGTCTTTGGGACATTTCTTAGTAAGTAGATTCATTTTTGTACAAGCATGTAGTAGTGTATAACTACAGTTACACACATACGTATGTTAAAGCATAGCGATATTCCAACAAGTTTCTATTGATTATTAGTTGACAGTTATAGCTCCTGATCAAGATAATCTTGCGACACCACATTCTAGAACTATGAAGCGTAATATATTTTAATTTATTTATTTATTTATTTATTCCAGAGTTACATATAACATTTGCTAAATTCGATACAGAGTAGAAATTATTTACACAATAACAGACTATAACGCCGAAAATCCTGCAGAGGGAATTGGTATTCCCTGTTCGCAGGTCCGGATTAACAACAAAAATAAAAATAAAAAGTGCTGGTTAGTTTTACTGTATTCATTACAGCAAAAACCTCCTGCCATACTAAACCGTACAATGCAAGTACCATTCATTCATAAGGATAGAATGTATCCACGTCGGACTTCCAGACATGGATCATTCCATCCTTCACCATTCATTCATACATACTTTGGTTGGGTTATGAAGGTCTTCTGACTCTTCATCCCAACTCTATATAATTTTTTTTGGTCAAATATTTATTTCATTTGTATGTTTTAAAGAATATTTAATAATGGAACTGATGCTCGAATGACAACATTCACGTATTTTTAAGGTGATGCTAAAGCCACCTGTCACCAACAAATACGAGGGTCCACTTTTCTCATTTCATCTTCAATTCTGAGTAAATATGTCTATGGAAAGTTATTGTTCCAATCAAAAAGAACAACTTTCCAGAGAAATATTTTCTTAAAATTGAAAACTGAATGAAAAAAGTGATTCCCCGTAATTACCAGTAACACGGGGTTTAACATTACCTTAAGATCAACTGTTAAGAAATCCTACTTCGAGTTTAAGAGTTATGAATTGTTTTTTAATCATTTCATGCATTTAAAAATTTTCTATTGTTATCTATTAGTGTTTTAAGTAACAATAAAATTCTAATGTGTGCAAAGAAATAGTTTTTACGCTAATAAATACGTAGCCAGGTACTCGTATTTAAAAAACCATGTTTTCCAGATACTTGGCCAGCTACATGAATCACATTATTATAAATAAATATTCGCATAAAATATATTTTGCTTCGTATAATAAGGTTCTCTATAGTGACTATCGTCAGTTTATCAACATACTGTGATCACATATTAGTGAAAATTGAACAATAATTTTTGTTGATGTTTGACATCTCGGCATCTCATTTTTCAAGTCGCGGGCGCACACATAGGTTAAAACCGCGTAACGTGAGTAGCACATACTTTAAATTAATTATTTACATACTTCTACGTTCAATATATATAACAACCGTATTATTAATGCATAGAAACAAGATTTTATTGAAAAAAGTTTATAATTTAAATCAGAAATAAGACCTGATAAAACCGGGTTCAAATTGCGGACAAGACAGGATTGACTTTTTGATCTCATCCTGTTTTATCCACACGTATCCGGAAATAACTAAGTTTATATTGATTTGGATATGACCATATGAAATAGGTTTCAAAATCCGGATCAAATCGGATAAGATCATATAGGTTTATTTTACAATCCGGTCTTATAAGTTTTTTTAACCAGGGAGTGAAAATAGGGTGGCTATGTATTGGGACACCAGTGTCTTGATATCGGGACGTATGATTTTGGCTTGGTCAGGTACTAGTACATTTGGCCAGAATACATTTGTATGAATTACTCAGATTACAAGACATATTTCGATAGTTTAAAAATTTGATTTGATAGACAATGAAATACTGGATATATGACTTTTTATTTGCAGTGTTAATTTTAGTGTTAGAATTTAGTAAATTAGCTCGGCTGCTACAAAGCGTCCAGGTACTGGTACATTTACCTTAGGTAAGTGAGAGTTACCTACAAGGTATAGGCGCGACACTGAGATTGCAGAATTGTGATTCTTTGTGCTTTGTTTACAAGCACACGGACGCAGATCCCCGTCGAGGATTAGCACCATATGGGAGTATAAATGTGGCCAAGATAAAAAAGAAGACAAAAGGATTGAAGCGTCAAGGTCGCTCTGCCGTGCCTGCCAACTGCACTGAAGCGCTATTATAATCCCATCAGCTTAACAGTGCGCGGGGTTTGAACTGAATTAGAATACCTATAGTATCCATAGAGAAGTAACAAGGGGCGAAATTGCAGGACACGTTTGTTCTTGAGAGAGCGATGTCAAAGGAACTGTAAAATTCGGCCTGTAAAAGCAAACGCTAGGATATTTTATTTTCTAAGGTTCTTTTCATCTTGTTAATTTATTATTTTCCATCTTTCAGAATGTATGATTTTGTTGTACCTACACAGGTTTAAAATGGGAATTTAAAAATTCAAACCTTAAAATCTTGACATTTCCAAAAATGGACTTAAATTCTGCCTTTTCAGCACAGAATAGGTTTGTGTAAATTTTAGATAATAAAGAATCAAACATTAAAGATTGAAAATTTATATTAATTTATAAATCTATCTGCAATTGATTCACCCTAAGTTATAATTCATTATTAATTGTTTTGTAACTGGATAAGATTTAAAAGAAAATATGAAATCAAATGAAAAGCGTTTAAACTATTAAACATAAACACATACGAGTTTATTACAATTACATACATTTTAACATATGTGCCAGCTTTTTCCTTTTATGGTTCAAAGGTAAGAAGTCTGTGATAATTTTGAGATTGTACACACTGAATCTAAGAAGACTGCACTGAACTGAAAAAGCTGGCACCTATGTAAATAGCAGATGGTGTAATTATAATAAACTCGTACATGTTTATGTTTAATAATTTACACGCTTTTCATTTGATTTCATTCTCTTTTTTAAATTTTATCCAGATACAAAACTATTAATAATGAATTATAATTTACGGTGAATCAATTACAGATTGATTATAATAATCAATAAATACAAACTAGGAATGATTAAAATAATGTTACACTAGAGCATACTTTATAAGAATATTAAAATTAATTTTAAACTTAATGAACTTTGACCTGTAATAACCAACTATTGATAAATTCAGATTTTATGTTTTATAAAAGTATAATTTGATGAAAAATATTTGATAGATTATAGAACATATAAATCATATAAATATCGATGCACTACTGTAACAGAATGGCCTTGATGATTATCATATTACATAAAATAGCTTGTTCTGAGAAAATATTTTTATTATTAATCAGAATATAAAAATATAAAATATAAAGAATTTAGAAATAAAATTTTCAAATTTGAATATTTGCGAAATATTTGTTATGAAATTTAGACATGGAATATCGTATCTATACTGTATCTTGAAGGAGATTGTACAGAGAGAAATATAAGAATTATCATAAAGATCATAGTAAATGATCAACATTTTGATAAATAATAAATATTAACGATAGACATAATTATTCTTACCGTTTAGAAGGGTAAAAGTAAAACGCCTTTATCGAGACAAATTTTTTTCGTCAGAATTCCGACCTATAGTATGATTTTTACGGTAATTTTGATTTAATTTCTAATTTTATTTTAGTTTATTTAATGTATTATCGAGAATATGTGCTTTCATGTATACCGCCCTGGATAAAAATAGCATTATTGTTACAACTCTAGCATTATTGTTATAACAATAAATAGCATTATAAAGAGAAATTTGCACAATTTTAACGTCAATCCCGTGAAAACTTTGTAAATGTTGTTCATTTACATGTATACATATCTGTGGGTTCCTGGAAAAACGACTTAAGTCCACTTTTTATGTTTTTGAGATATTGAGGATTTAAGTTTTTAATTTCCATTTAAACTCACGTTTAAAAAATCATAAATAACAGATATGGTCACTAATTCTTACACTTTATTGATTTTTTGCAATTGTATCTAAAAATATATTATGTAAAGATACCAAAATCGTTCGAAAGTCAATTTTCAAAAAAGAGGACTTAAGTCGTTTTTCCGGGAACCCACATATATGTATATAAATAAATAGATGTAAATAAAACTATTTCGCATTGATAAGTTAAACAATGTTACATTGAATAGAAGCAGTTTCTTAGTTATATTAAAGTACTTTTTCTTTGTTTTGAATAAAAGTTGCGCATGAGACTGTTTGGATTTAAACGGAAAATTATCCTGAACTTTTTAAATTTTTAGGTAAAAGAAATAATTGTCATTCTCTAATGTATTTGGTATACGGTTACTACTAATAGAGACAATCGATTTTGGGATGGCGCATCATTTAATAACCCATTATATTCTAAATGAAAATACCATTACGTAGCTTCAGCTTTAATTTGTTCAATTTTCTCAGCTGTTAATGACAACTTGTGAAGGAATAGGATTTATGTAAACTTTGAAGGGCTCTATTAGGAAATGGACTGAAGGAGTTCAAATTTAATCGGCAAAATTATTTATCTATTAAGGTCGTATTCCTATAAATTCTATTTTTGTATTTTTGGCTGTAATTTTTTGGCTGCAAAAGAAGAAAGTAAGTAGTTAGAGTTTTACAAACAAAAAATATGATAAAAATAATACATTTGTTAATCACATTACCCTCAGACCGACCTCAAATCCATTAACATCCAGAAATATTTGGCTTCGAACATTTCTTGCTTTTACGTAACCGACTGGCTCCCCCGATCAATCAATTTAAATTTTACAGGGCTTAAAATGTTCGTTTTAGATCCTATTATGACCCTATGCTATTTATATTAGTTATAATTATTAATATCGTGTAAGTATTACTGTATAAGTGAAAAAGTACGTATATTTTAATCTTTTTACTGTTTTTAAATCCTCATAAAAACTTCAAATGGTAAAATTAATTTTTCTAAATAGCATAGGGTCAAAATAGGATCTAAAAAGAACAATAATTGGTTGATCATTGTTTTCAAAACTCTAATTACTTACTTTTTTTTTATAGCCAAAAATACGAAAATGACGATTTTAAGCGTCAAAAAATAATTTTTTACACGCTGAAAATTGGCTAACTGGTTATTTGCGCGATAACTTTAGTAGTAAATTTCTTAAATATAAAAGTCGTAAATTTAAAATAACACCTGTAGATTATGTTTAATAAAACCACAACATACACAATATTAGTGAGGCATTGCCACTGAGCGGTGGTAGTCCAGAACTAAAAAATGTTCATACTGGACGACTCTCCCCTAATTTTTCCGATAATCCTAATAATTCAATTTTTTGACGTTGTTTTGTATTTTCTATAGTATCAACAAATTTATTTCGGGATATGGTTATATAAGTTGTAAAAATTAAGGTTTCAATTATACTCCAGAATTATTTTTAAACCCTGAATTTTTTATTTATTTCCGTAAATAGAACTTTCGTAATAAAAATGTTTTGCATTCGATTTGGCCCCGTACGCAGTCGAATTATGGGCATTTTAAATATAAATAGCAATTTTCGTAAACAATTGACTTCACGGCATAAATTTAAAAGAAAATAAATTTTTATAAATAAAATAGATTTTTCAAATTTTTTGCTTTGTGATATGAAACTAAACGCAATATTTCATCTAAGATATTTCATGTTTCAATTCATCGTAATCGGTCCAGTGTATATAGTTCTCGAAATGTTCGCGAATGAACATCAATACATACATACATATATTATTACGTGTTGACTTGAGAAGTCTTTTATTTTGAAGTTAGTTAAGAAAAATGTCGATCGACATATTTTCTTTGTGCCGGCTATAATTTATATTAGGATTATTTTTATCGATATTTATTGTAATTTAACCCTGTATTTACCATGCGTGCCTCCAGACACACGCAACTAATAACTTTAAATTGATGGAAATCCTAAAAAATAAAATGTGTCCATCAAGTTGAAGTGGATCATTGTCGCTCTCGTAATGTGGGCCTAAGTCCCTTTTGACCGCATAGATGCCAAGAACTCAAAAAATTGAAAAAAAATGTTATTGTCCTAAAAGTACGAAAAAGGTCTGAAACACATTTCTAAATACTTTTCAGAAGTTTTTTTCCTACTTTTTAAGAGCCTGGTAAATACAAGTTTAACTTGACTGTAAGTACCAAGAAGTACACTGTATTTAACATTGTATAGCTTACTTAAGAAATATATAATAATTACCAGTAATTACCATTAAAGATCTTCTTCCTAACTTTCTTTTAAAGATGTTTGTGTATGTTCTCACATTAATCTATATGTAAAAACCAATGAAAAATTTGAAACTAAAAAATAAAAAATGTATAAATATATTTACATTTTACAAGATAATACATTTACATTATGTAAATAAATTACCTTTTTTTTACAACATAGTTCGAAAGGGATTTCATCTAAGCAAAAATTATTAGCAAATATTTTCGAAGCTTTTTAGACACTTCTGTAAAAAGGATAATATTAAATAAAATTATAGATGAATGATGAATCATCTTTTATCTTATTTCAAATATAAACATTTTTCCATGGCTGATGGGAAGGATGTTTGATAGGTGTGCGTTTTAATTTAAAGTCGGATTAAAATTTTGTTTTATGAAACCAAGCAAGATAAAATTATTTTATCCCACTGGCTCTTTACGCTTGAAATGTGCCATCTAAAACATATACTATGCATCACGGATCTCCCAACTTTTTCTCGACTGTCTCTTTGTAGCCTTTGGTAATGGACGTCTTTATATATATATTCGTCAGCTGTGCACCACGCGCTAGAGTATACACTGTATATTTGTCCGTCGGTGTTCGGTGGTGGGCTCCGTTCTCCACATCCTCGACGTATACCTATATATCTGGGGACGGGTGGTTGTTGATCTCCGGGAGACTTGACGGCCGCGCCCTTTTCTTGTTTTTCAGATCGCACTTGACTTTTGCGCCCCGGCGTTATATAGGGGTATTACCCGCGGTATTAAGAGGCTCGAATGCTTTTCACGGAAGCGAAAGCGGACGAGTGCAAATGACGGCGGGGTATAGAAATCTGGATCTGGCAAACGAGTGCTTTACGTTTCTGCGGCGACAATGGTCCATTTGTGCATTCTGAAAAGAAATGCATTTTGGATCAAAATTACCGTAGAAATTGTGCCTGGTTGAACGGGGAAAATTATCGTGGTAGCGTTAGAAATTGCTAGAATTCACGCTAAAATTTGCATTTTATGAAATAACGATAACTTTTAGTATTCATCGGGGTTCATTTCTTCAGTGAAGTTAGTATGTCCCACGTTTACTACGATTTTTAAGGTAGTTTTTATAAGAAAATTCTCTCTGTTTCTGACGTGTTTTTATGAATTTGAAAGCTGTTATTATGAATAAAATTTGTTAACAACATTCTAGGCGGAAGTAATTTTATAGTGATTATATTTTAATTTAACAACGCTTTTTACGTACTTTGGAAAGAGTAAAAAAAGCTTACAAAAACGCACATTTTTAATTTACGAATTTTAATGACTTTTGCTGAGTATAAAGAGTAAAAAAGAATATAAAAATTCTACAAAGAACAGATATTTACTGTTATTAGAAAATAAAAATTTACAAATAAATGTGTACTTATGAATTTCAATATTTCATCGTTTGAAGATCATTTGCGAAATGGCTTCTCAAAGTTTCAACATTTTCAGCAAGTTACAATCACTAAAATTGAGACGATAAAACTGAATTTCATTCTCTCCTTTCCCGAAGGGAAATTGAGAAAAATAGACAAAGTAATAAAGTCGATTGAATAGCCTGGAAAATACATTATCTGTGAAGATGTATATGTCTTGCCGTGTCTGACTCATTCTACTTGAACGTATTTCCTCCGGGGAAACTGAACCGCGCAAGTAGATGTAAAAGTGATCGTTGTACCTACTTTATCGATCTTTTTTCTTAAAAAAAAATAATTAGATTTAAGTGTTTTATTATAAGGTAATATTGATTTGCAATATCCAGTGACTTGTTAAAACAAAATCTTTTTACTATAAATTAAACAAAACAATTTTTTTTAAGACACATTTAATTTTAATTTTGCAATTTTATAAAATGATATTATATTTACAGAAGAGATAAACTTTTAAGAGTTGTATTAAATTTATAATATTTTAATTCCATGAGATGAAGTTCGGTCGGTAATGTAGTACATCTACAGCTTCACTAGTATCAGTAGGATGATTTACTTAAATTATATGGTTGGAAAAATAAAAAAATTGTAAGTAATTCTATAAAAAAATATTTAAAACAAAAAGGATGAGTCAGTTCCTATGCCCTGCGTCAGTGACGGTGTCCCATGGTAATTTTCTGTAAAAAACAATAAAATCAAAAAGTAACTCAATACAAAAGCAGTTTATATGGAAGGTTTTCGAGTTACATTTTGATTTTATTATTTTTGAATGAAAAATATCATGGGGCACAGTAACTGACGCAGTGTACAATAACTGATACACTTACCCTAAATAGAATTTTTAAAAGGTTTACGAACTGAGTTAATTTATAATCTATAATTTATTTACAAAGGTCTTGCAAGGGAGTTTCATTTGTATTATTTTGCAGTTAAAGTTTTGAACAAAAGTGTCGAAGAGAGAAGCTTCATCTCATTGACACTGCAGATATGTAGATTACTAGAGGTGCTGAATTTGTATGCAACTTTGCTTAAAAAGCTTTCAAGCAACATCGTTAAAATTTAGTGTTACTCCAGTCATTTAATAGACTAATAATTTCAAAATTCGCACATACGTTTTTTGCAAACAGTTTTTGTAACCATGATTTGTTAAACATCTTCTGACTTTTAACAATTATACCACCGTATTGATTTAAAACATTGCCTAGTTTAGAAACGTAATAGTAAAAGTAGTGGTGTGTGTGATTTAAGTAAAAACAACTGAAAAATAGTAAGGATCTAGATTTAATTCTGAAAAATTAACGAAAAATGACATGTCTTCTTCTTTAACAATTGAATCGCGTCGTCTAATGTTATAAACATGCACTAATAATGCGCAAGATCTTCACTTAATTTTACTACAGTCATTATTTATAATATATTATATAAATTTTACATTTGCCTTATCTCTTAGTAAAAAATTACGATTCTCTACAACTCTGCCGTTGTAAAATAAATAAGTCAATATCTCTTGTATGAAAATTCGCAAAATCAATTCAAGAAAGAACAGGACAGGTACCTTCAATTGAACGAAATGCCAAATTCTGTGAAAAGAGAAATCATTGTTGTATAAATGCTTTATCGAGTTATTAATGGAATGTTTCAGCATTATGTTGCCATCTTTACATTTAGCTTTCTTTTTCACATTGGAATTTGACACATAAATATTTAATTTAATTCTTGACAAACAATAAGAATTGATCAACAAAAGTTTAATGGTGTTTGTCAGATATTTGAAATAATTTATTCTTTTTCCTTCTCTCTGAATCTTAAAACTATTTAAGAATATAAGATTGTATTTCACGATTGAAATCCAAGACTATGAACTCGCATTTCGTGCAATGCTTTGCACTCCTCGTTGATTACAATACGCTTCCAGATCAAATGGTTCAAAATCTGAAAAAACAGCATAACGTTAGTTACCACCTCGAATACCAAAGCAATCACTCGTAGTAACGCTAATATACTTACTTTTGAGTTGTGGATTGGGTTCTTGTTCTTGATAATACGTTACTAAAGCTGCATTCCTGTAATTCGAAGAATTGCCATGCTGCTGATTATGATAGTGGTCCAACTCCTTGGACACTGAATTCCACGCTAAAAGTACAAATTCATACTTTAATACAAAATAATCTTTAAAATAAAATGATCGTATTCGTGTCCACTGCGTATAAAATAGCTTACATTCATATATATATTTGATTAAATCAAAATGCTGCGACGTGGCATCATTTTGATTAGGATGATGCCTGAGAGGCGTCGTCGCTGGCCTCTTTCCGTTCATTGTGGTCATCTGCGGTCTCCCACTGCAACAATACAAATTAATTTAATATCTATCCACACACCTCCTTCTCACCCTACCACCCAACTTTATCGACAACAATTCATTCATCTCAATTCCAAAGCAAAAAATCTCTCTCCAAATCAATAAACAAAAGTGCCCGATCAAAGTAAAATTACCCATTTAACTCAAAACTCATCCATTCAATTCCATCGGCAAACTCCACTCCAAAGATCAAAATTATCGCGAGTCCCTCCTCCACCATAAAATCCGCACTCTCCCAGCAAGTGTCAGCTCCAGCTTCCACATCCACCCCGAGGGTTCCCCAGAATCCCCACGTCAACAATCGGCATCTCCCGTCCAACCCCCCCCGAACGTCAACACACAGCCCCGACACCATACACGAAAATGTCGGCCAGTAGTGCGCGACCGTCACCCCCCCCGTGTCTTACGCTACGCGCACGCCTAGGTGATGCGCTTCTATACACATCGGTACCCACTGTGCCGCAGCGGACTTTCTCTCCTCCGCGGCGTTGTAGCCGTAGCCATTCCTACGATCCCGATCGTCCATCATCGCCACGCTCCCGTCCCAGCGGTGCATCGTGCGTTCCAGCAGCGAACAAAAGGAGACGCTCGCTCTCTGTCTCTCTCTCTCGCGCGAAGCGAAATGAAACGAAACGAAACGAAATGTCAAACTGGCCAGCCTGCGTGCTGCACACACACAGGGGTGGGGAGAGAAGAGAGGAAGGAGCTCGCTCACGTGTGCAGCGCGCTGCTCGTCACTGACCGCGCAGGGCTGCGGGCCAAGTATCGATACGATATCTAGAGCGAGAGAGAGAGAGAGAGAGAGCTGCTGCTGGCTTCCAAACAATCACACGCGCTCTCGAGAGAGAGTCTTATATACCTATGTTTTCTTTCTTTTAGAGAGAGAGAGAGAGAGAGAGAGATACATTGTCACCGTTTGGATGCATACGTTGCGAAGTGAGAAAAGAGAATGTAAGATATGTAAGAAATGTAAGTGACGAGTGCAGGAAAGACAGGTGTAGAATTCGAGCATCTACGGGGTATACACAAAGTTTGGGAGCAAAAGAGACGCTTGAACAATTTACTGTGTTTTATATCATGTACGTTAAGGAATAAACATACGTATACCTGTAAAATGTGCAAGTATACAATATTTACAATGTATGTACAAATTTAATCTGCGTTCGTTGGTCCCAAAAATTGCACCCAACGCTTTCGCACAACAAGTAACACACAGCTGTACACGGTGTAAAAACAACCTATCCAGCAGCGATCTCTTTTTATTCCCCGTACCTACACTCAAACCCAACGGCTTTAATTCCCTTCTACACCAGCAGATACACCTATACATAAAGAACGAAAAAAAAAAAATACGTCAGAAGCCGTATAGTACACTCACCTCATTTTCGCAGCCTGCTACTGAAAGTATGGGTATATAGGTATACACGCGTGCAACGCCTAGCGAGCACACTCGTAATCCAACGCAGGGCAAAAAAGAAGCAGCGACGTGCAAAGGAGTCGTCGCGCCGAGTCAGCTGGCCGAATTCCCGCTTCTCCGTGTATACACGTATATACGCGTATATATGTCACTGAATCGAACTCTACCTCGCTCGGAGTCAAACTACACACTGAATAGATCCTCCGAAGAGCTGCCGGATGACAGCAAAGGAAACACACTGCAACTTCTATTATGCTCTTCCTTGCGGCGCGTCCCCTCTCTCCCTCTCTCTCTCTCTCTTTCTCTCCCCCTCCCTCTTTACTCTCTTCTGTTGTACACGGGCGAAAGCACGCTAGCGTCTAGCGTCTAGCGTCCTTGCAGTGGCCAGGCCATGCGTCTCGTCTCGTCTCCTATAATGCGAAAAAGTAGGAAACGAAGCCTGCGTACTGTGCTTCCTGTATCGGTACGCGACGGCGTCACAACGTGACACGAGTACGAACTGTACGACTGACGTGACCCGTGCGAATTGCGGAGGTGTGCGAGAGAGAGAGAGAGAGAGCGTCGGCGGCGTCGGCGGCCTTCTTTTGCTGGGATGTGTATACTGTCAACACTGTACCTACTGCGTGCACGAGGAGTCGTGTAGTTTGAGCGCAGGGCTTTCTTTGTTGTTCTGTCTCGCACGTGCGCTTCTTTGATGCATCATCGTTTAGCGTTAGCGTTGCGTTTGTTTGCGGTGTGAGAATAAAATGCGAAAAGGTGGAATTACAGCGGTTTGACTGGTTTTATATTGGAGATTACTGCGGACGGTGTAGGTACGATGGGAATGAACAGGTGGGAAGTTTATTTACAGCGGTGAATGGCAGTTATTTATCGAATGTAAAATTAGAATGTGGTGGTAGGATGCATTGTCTTTATTTTTCAGCGTTAAACTTTTCTCATTTTATAGGGATGTATTAATTACACTGTAAAATGAGATTTGTGAAATTTAATGGGTTTGAAACAGCAAAATAATGAGTAATAGTAGGTATATTAAACATTAGAAACGTTTAGGTAAATATATACCTATTTTACTATCCTGTAGGTAACCAAGTAAAATTCATTCCACCTGTTATTATTTACACAGTATTGGAAATGGTATTTTTGCTTGGGAAATTCGGTATTAATACACTGTAAAATGAAATTTGTGAAATTTACTGGGTTCGAAACAGCAAAATAACGAGTAATAATAGGTATTAAACTTTAAAAACGTTCAGGTAAATACCTATTTTACTATTTTGTCGGTAACCAATTAGTAAAATTCATTACATCTGTTATTTTTTACATAGTATTGGAAATGGTATCTTTGCTTGGGAAATTCGGTAATGTGTACGAAATACACAAATATGATTCATCCTCAGTTCCGAGAACAGCTTACACAAATTCTTATATGTCATTTACGAAGTGTACATAGGATGATCATGCGGAGTACACGCGTACTGCACGCGCTATGTTTTGTTTATTTCCGGGAAAAACAAAGGGGGCTTTTCCCGTACTACACATGTATGCGCGATCGATATCTCTCTGCCCGCGTGTCAAATCGATTTTGCAATAGACGCTATTTATAGACGCTTGTTTGTTTATACACTGCGGAAATAGACTGCGTTTGAATATTTTTAGTTTGCGTGGTACGAGGACACGCGTGTACCGTCATGGACCAGCAGTTTCTGGTCAGCTGAGAGTCGTGACGGACCCAGTTTTCGGTCAAGTTCATCATTCTCATAAAAATGTATCAATTATGATAAGCAATTGCTGTACTTATGTAAATTGTCGGTCGTTATAGAAAGAAACTTTTGCATGTGGAAAATAAATTGACAGTAAAAGTCGTAAAGTAATTAATTAAATAAATACAATTACTTTTGTAAACAGAGGTGACCGTGAATAAAGTCTCTGACGGTAATATATCTTTTGACAACTATGTAATGATTTTGACTTTTTTCTTAGCTTTCTTCCAATAAAAATAGAAACATATAGGTATATATAGACCTTTTGCGAATTCCAATAATTATTCTAATTCAAGCCTGTATGGTTTACATATAGCGAACTTTTTCTGTTTGGATTACTTCAATATACATTATGCATTGTACTAGAGTAGTATCTTTACAGTTGTTAAGTGAAAGTGCAAATCGAAGCGAGATAGCATAAAAACATCGTTAACGCCGAACCACGACCCTTTTACACTTAACTTTGTTCCGAAATCCATCCACCTTAACATATCGATAATTTACAACTGCATTTGTATATAAAAATCTAAAAATCATTTATAATTACGATCGAGCAGCAAATATAATTTACGACGTTTCAAAAATTATAATAAGACATGCGATTCTCCGTTTCTCTTTTAAGAATTCCAAAAAAATCATCTTGCTCCGAAATGGAACATATCGATTATTTACTACTGCAAAGGTTTATAAAAGTCTAAATAAGAATCGTTATACTTATACAACAGAATATCAAATATACCAAAACCATATCATTATCCATCGATTCTATAATTAAATTCACACATTTCACTTCCAAGAATCTTAAAAAAATCATCCTACTCCGAATGGAATATATCGATTATTTACCTATTACCTATTACCTCTGCATTTATCTATCAAAATGGAACATATCGATTGTAGTATATGGTCTAAAGATTATTTAGACCTCATACGTTTCACTCCCATGAATCTTGAAAGAAATCATCTTGCTTCGAAACGGGACATATCGATTATTTCGAGACCTCATACGCTTCGCTTCCAAGAATCTCAAAAATCATCTTATTGCTCCAAAACGGAAAATGCCGATTATTCACCTCTGAATTTACCTACAATAGTTTCAAAATCATTCAAAATTAAATCAAACAACATATATTAACTTCCCAGTACCCTAAAAACCCATCTACACCACTTCGATACTCCACTAAAATCTAAAGAATCGCAACCACCATCCTCATATTCAAAAATTCCCAACCGTACGTACATTCCACTTGGCAGAATCCCATCCTGCTTCGGAACAGAATTAAATACCCACAACACCCACCCCAGCGTTAAAAGACTCTTTCCCTCTCCCTCTCTCTCTCGTCGCGCTAAAATCCCACCAATGAGGCGGCGCATCTCCGCAGCTTCACCCGCGCAAAAGGCCACGCGCGCATCAACGGCGCCACGAGCTTCCGGCGTCCTCCTCCGTCTCTCGTCACTTCCGGCCACCGGTATATACCTCCTATACGGCTCCTACAGTCCTACAGCACGGCGTATACCCAAAAATGCCAAAGTGGAGGGGGTCGAGAGACAGAGAGAGAGAGATAGCAAACCGGCGTGGCGCGCTAGCGGCTTTTTCCTCCGGCGCGCGCACTGTACGCTCGTCGTCTCGCCACGAAGGAAGCAGCAGCAGCAGCAGCAGCAGCAGCAGCAGCGCGCGTCGAGGAGAGCGCTTCTTCCTCTCTCTCTCTCTCTCTCTCTCTCTCTCTCTCTCTCACGCGCATACTCCTATAAGGCGCCATTACGCGCGCGTCCGAGAGCGTGCGAGCTCGAAGAGAGTAGCAGTTACCTTTTATTCCGAATTGAGACCGCGCGTCCCCCATCCTAACCGAGATGACGGACAATCGTAAGTACAGATATTTTACGCACGTTAAAAATGGAAGCGCGAGGGAGTGGTTGTGGGGGTCTGCGTCGCCATTCGGCACCGAGCCGCGCGGCGTCGCGCCGCGACCATTTTTTTTTTCCCCTGGCATCCTGGCGGATGTACGGGCGCGCGTTTATCGGGAGGATCGATGCCCGATCGGGAGGTTCGGAGGATTCTCGCGGGGGATTTTTTCTGTCACGCGGGGGGAATTTGGAGGATGTGTGGGCGCCGTTTGCCGGACCGGCCGTGTAACGAGATGCGCGGTTGATGTTCTTTTCTTTTTTTCTCTCTCACTCTCGTCCGGGGATTTATCGATTTGTTGCTTTAGGCGCTGATTTTACGGGCTATGGGAGCTTGGCGCGTGGCGGTGACGATTGATTTAAGGGGTGGGAGGTGATGGGGTTTCTAAGGGGGTTCGATGCTGTGGTGGGTGGGTATTTTGACAAGTTGCTCGAGGTCGGGTTGTTGGGCGGAGTTTTTGAAGTACAGCGTGCTACATGTTGTGGGTTGTATGTGGAGTGGACGGACGGTTGATGGCCCCTGGATAAAATACATAAATTTCTTTAGATTTGTCGAACGTAATTTGTGCGTTAAGTGAGGGTAGAGCGATTTTGGTAGATATTTGGGATTGGTCGTATTTTTTGGAATTTATAAGGATTTTGATTGCTGATTTACACAAGGAAGTGTGAACACTTTGGAGTGATACAAGAGTTAAAATCACTCTTCGTTGAATTATTTCATCAACTTTGGTCTAAATGTCGTATACGCATAGCAAATTGACCAATTCTTCTGAAACTTGTATAGACTTATTTTGATGTTTGAAATATAATTACGAACGTTTACAATACATTTAATTTATAGTTACTTTTTTATCATGCCCCACATTGCAGAATAAAAACTTTACTGAAATAATTTAAAAAGATATATAAAATATCTAAAAAAATAAAAATAATGTTTTGATATTTAATTGGCGTAGTGCGTTTCTTACACATAAGAATTGTACACGTATTTATTGTGCACAATTTAGCCTTGGTCAAATATATCTATGTATAATTTGACCAATGCTAAATTGTGTACAATAATTACGTGTATAATTCTTATGTGTAAGAAACGTGCTATGCCATTTAATCTGCCCTAAAGTAATTTTGTAATTATATTTCAAACATTACAGTGAGATATTCACATAAGACACTTCACATAACAACAAAATTGAGTTGTCTGATTAAATTATACTGAAGTGATTTTGGCACCTGTTACCTTCAATTCCTGGAATTCTTGGAAATTCTTGAAATTCTTTTTGTTGTCCTTCAAACTTTGAATACATGAATTTGAAATACTGCCTTTAAATAATGCTTTCTTTTATATTATAATATTATACGAAAGAGCAAAATTGACTGTATATTTATATTAAATAAATAAATATTTATTAAAAATATTACTTTGATATCACTTTAAACAATTTCTTGTATTTTATCAATGTTAACATTTTACTTGTATTATATAATAAAATTTGGTCAATTTCATTAAGGGTTCAAAAATTATTTTTTGTTAACTTTTACTCAGTTTAATATTTTTTAGTAATATCATTGAAATAATAATTTTATGAATTAATTATTTAGATTATTTGAAATTGATTAACCTTTCTAAGGGCAGAGCCAAGATATATCATACAAAATATACTTAATTTCTGCATACATTTGGTTACAAATTAGAATATTTACGTAGTATAAACAGCCACAACTTCTCAAATTAAAAATGAATAATACAATTTTAATTAATCAACTTAATTTTGGATTGCAGACTTAGGATAGACTGGGGTATAATGAGACAGTAAAATGAAATTGACTCCAGTATTTTTATAAGAGCATTATTTAAAAAAAATCAATATAGCATTACTTTTTAACTATCCAAAGAATACTAACATGTATTAATTTTGGGGTTACATGCTGTATTGTAATAAAAATCTGTAATTTACTCTTTACCCTGAAAATAGCGGATTTTAAAAACGTTGGGGTATAACGAAACACATACTCATTGTTTGTATTATAACTTCATTTAAACTCAATCAAATTTAAGTTTGCAAAAAGGAAAATAAAGTTAAATAGTAAACTAAAAAGACAGTCTATTCTGATTTCAACAATAAATAAAACATATAATTGCTAACGGATTTGAAAAAGGCTAATTTCTTGAATTTTATATGTTAGAAAATAGCCCAAAAATTTGCTTCATTAACTTTGTTATTCATTTTTACGCGAGTTTCAAGCTATTCGTGAAACATAAGGCATAAATTTCTTTATAATACATATAATACGTTAAATAGCAGCAGAAAGATAGTCCCACTTCAGACACTAGTTATTGCAACTGTCTCATTATACCTCGTGTCTCATTTTACCCCATTTTACACTTGATTAAATTTGAATGCACAAAAATAAATTAGTGCGCAGGCAGGTTTCACTTACTGTTATTAATTTGTTTAATGTTTATTTTTTTTGTTGAACACTTCCTTCTGTATATAAACAATCAAAATCTATATAAATTAGAAAAGAATTTATTAAAATTATAAAAAAATATGATAAATTTCATGTATGCAGAAAAATCACCTTAGCACCTTTACTATTCTTGACATGTCACTCGGTAACACCCAAAATTGAAGAGATCATTTCCCGCAAACGCATAATTATTAATTCTTCCTTCTCCACAATTTTTCAGAGTACGCAAGCTACCAGCAGCAGCAGAGCTACAACCAGTACAGCCAGCCGCCCCCAACGGCTGCGACAACGGACACGAGCTACCCGCCACCGACCACGGGTGCAGCTCCCGCTGCTACCACTTACAATCAGTACAGCCAGCCGCCGCCAAATTACCAGAGTTACCAGAGCTACCAGGACACCGACTCCAGTCAGGACTACAGTCAGGGTCAGAGCCAAGGTGGCTACAATCAGAGCAGCTACGGCAGCTCGGGTGGTGCTAACAACGGCAGCAGCGGTGGCGGTGGCGGAGGTGGCAACAGCTATAGCAGCAGCTACGGAGGTGGAAGCAGCGGTGGAGGTGGCGGAGGAGGTGGTGGTGGATACAACAGGAGCAGTTCAGGAGGCGGAGGTGGAGGATACAGTAGTGGTAAGGACGATGGCTTTTGAACAAAGGGTTTATGGTTAATCCTTTGAACACCTGTAGAATTGAAATTACTGAATTAGAGTCCAGTTTAGATGCTTGTAAGTGTCTTTCTTGAGAAGAAAAATACTCGAATGTCATTTTGTACACTCAACTGAAATTGAATATTGCATATGATTCTGACAATGTGTCAAATTTCAGTTCAGTGTTTTCTCGTCAGGGATATTTACAAATATTATATTTACAAACAAATTCTCTTAATGTCAAATCTTCAAATATTTTACTTTACAGGACTGTATGTAGATATTATTATATTGTATTTTTAATACGATTGAACGTTTGCTTTCTATTTCACAGTTTTGGAATATTTCTTAATTTCTTTCATTGCTTTGAAGCAAAAACTGGTGATTAAAGGGTTATAAAGTTTTCAAAATATTCAATTTATTAATGTTTATCTTGGGGAAAATTAGGAGGCGGTGGTGGTGGCGGTGGCCGATATGGCGGTGGAGACGATCGAAGGGGATATGGCGATCGATCAAGTGGTGGTGGCGGCGGCTACAAGTAAGTTTCAAATTCGTTTTTAACTATATACTTGAGAGAGATAGCTGCAAAGAAAAGACTAATAAATAATGTACACATGCAATGGATGATATTTCATTATCCTAGTGGATAAAGTGGAATGGTACTTGAGTAAGATGAAAGGTAACTCAAATTATTTCTGAAACAAAGGTTTTAAAAATCACAATATTGATGAAAATGAACTACATTTTGCTTAATACAATGCCGTGTGCGGCTTTAATAAATTTAAAGTGTGTCTACAGGTTTAACACACATATACACTGAGTAATACAGGTAAAATAATAAACAGGTTGTATATGACAATTTGACATACAAGGTTTTTAGACATGTGTCTCTACATACCAACGCTGCATATTTATGTATTTTTAAGAAAAATTGTGTCTTCTGTGAGAATTGCATGACCAATTACTTGCTCAAAATCAATGTTTTTTATATAATCAAACACCTTGGAATATAAGGAGATAAACTTGAACTTTTTTCAAAGAATTTTTTTTTCTTCGTTTTTAAGAGGCGATTTTTGTCTGTTTTTTGGCAATTTATTTTATTGATCATATTTTATTTTAATATTTTATTTTATTTTATAAAAATTATTTTTTTTTGTACTTGTTATTTGTAAAATATCTATATTGTGTGAGTATATGAATGCATAAAATTTTAATAAATGTTTGAAATAGAGTGGATGAAAGGAAAAACATGAGCTGATGTACAACACATTTAGTGCCATTTCTGATTTCTATTTAAAATTTGTGTAAAGTAACATTTATTATTTTATTCAAGTATCTCGCATGATTGAGACCCTTAAGGACTGTGACGAGACGAGTTAATTTAAATCCAACAATCTAGACTATGTAATGTGGTATTAAAGACTTTAGACAGTAGGTACATCAAGAAGAATAAGAAGTGGTGGCGAAGCAGCTTATGAGTAGCCACACATCATATGAAATCTGTCTGTCCATGAGTCGTCTCATTGGTATATCTGCTTCTGTGTTTTAGCAGTGGCGGTGGCCGTGGTGGTTATAACAAAGGTAAATGCACCAGACTCTCTGTACAAGTCTGGTGCTATTCATGCATTCACTCTAATATTTATGACTTATTAAAATACCCGGTCGCTCTGATTATATGAAAGGGCTGCCGAAAAAGTGCATCCGTTATCCCAAAGGATTTCCCTAAGAGAAACACTAACTTAATAGTATTGGCATAAAGAAGATTATATTTTAATCACCAATTGCTTTTTCCCTTTTAATATTAAATGAAGGTACCTTTCAAATGAACTTTTTAACAACTTTAAGTTAATTCCTCCTGTTATAATTTTATCTTAAAATTAGTAATTACACTATATGCAATTGTTTTCTTTTTTCTTCTTTTTTTTTTAAACAAAGTTATTCAAAGAAAAAGATAATTTTAAACAGTTAAAATGATGTTCTCAGCATCACAATTAAAAAAAATCTTTAACATAATTCCTTACGAATTTATGGCAAGGTTGCGTATTGGGCAGATTTCAAAGTATTGAGTTATTTCAATGAGTATATTACGAACACCTTTCCGATTTCTGCGATAAATCTTCCTTACTGGAAAGACAAACCGAACGTGGTTTCACTTATGTTCAAGTGTGTAATAATAAAAGGCAGCTGGTGGAAAATATAAGAAAAAAAATGAAATGGTATTTGCGTGTAATCAACAAAATGAAGTGTACCTGAGGAAATGCTGCAGCCCTTTTGTATGTGAAGCTGCTATCTGATGTTTAATAATTTGTCGTCGAACACATTGGTCTTTTCTCATTGCGACAGCGAGAGTCTGGCCAGCGGGTTTTAATTAAAGCGTCCAGGATTTTGCATACATTAGGATACTGAAGATGAATTACAATTAAGTTTAAATAAAAGAAAAATTGCTTCGATGAAAATTCACCATCGGTTTACCTATTGACTTAAAGGATTCAGTACATTAGGCAGTTATTTGGAGTTTAATAGTAAAGATGTGGTATAATAATAAGAAAATTTAATAGTAAAATTGTGGTATAATAATAATACGAAAATTCAATAGTAAAATTGTGGTATAATAATAAGAAAATTTAACAGTAAAATTGTGGTATGAAGTCAGAAATATAAAAACCAAATAGTGCTAAGTTATAATACACCATCAATGGTTAATTAAATACCAAAAATTCCATCAGTAAAATATACAAAGTATTGCGTTTTATACGGTACAAAGATACAAAGGCAAAATTATACCAGAAGAAAAGGTTTTTGACGAAAAAAAAAGTAGTTTATATACAAAAGTTATCCGTAGTAAAGTTGTTGTATTGGCAGTGTTAAAATTTCACAAAATAATTTTTCATACAGTGTTGTAAATTACATTCAATTTGTTGAGAAAAAAAAAATTAGTTTAGCTTATCCAATAGTCGTAGGAAATTTTGATCACACGAATATGTAAATTGAACGACCCATAATAAGTGATGCTATTACAGGAGGATTCGGTGATCGCGGAGGCGGTGATGGAATGGTCACGCAAGAGGACACCATTTTCGTGTCTGGAATGGATCCCACCATCACTGAAGAAGAAATTTGCACTCACTTTGGCGCTATCGGTATCATAAAGGTCAGTACCAATATATATATCAAAAACTTATCTTAAAATTCAAAGTTTCTTTATCTTTTGAAAATTAAAGAAATTATTTATTTATTTATAGACATACAATGCCCCTTACTTTATCTTTAAAAATTATATTTTGTAAATGTCTATTTTTATAAATTTCCAATGTTTCCCTTTCTGTGCTCTAAGAGAATTTAATTCTGATATTAATTTCTTTCTAATATGTACATATTGTACATAGCTGTAGTAAACATAAATTTCTTATTTCTAGGAAAATTAAAGTATAAGTTCAATGAAATTTTTTGATAACAGCAAAATGACGAAAGTAACATGTTTGTGCACGAAAGTAAAAACCGTCATTTACGTGGTCACGATATACGTTTATTATCTATATAAAGTTTCTTTAAATTCGTATTTTGTATTTTTAGTATGAAAAATATTTATTTACTGCCTCATGATTCATATCACATTGTACTCAAAAATCCACTATCTAGTAACACGAAAATTGCTAAGTTTATATATATAAATTAAAAAATAATAAGTTTTAGTAATTATGAGTATAATACTATTTAACTTCAGTAGCTTTAACGTACAAAGCAAAAGATGAAACACGAAAAGTAAAAACTTTCTGCAAACTCCCCATCCCTGATGAAAAAGTCCTGAAAGATCCAGATGAGTTCGGAAAGAACTGGACGCAAAACCCGGTATGTTCCGAAATGGTCGTCACAAGAGCGTTCCTTACCTTTCCGGATTTTGCGTCCACGCTAGTCCATTCCAAATTCATCCGGATCGTTTCGTCATGGACTTCAAGCCATACTTTCAAATTCTCTTCTAGCCCTGAATAAAAACCCACCTCGAAACCTCCCAAATTCAAAATCAACCAAACAAAGCCAATCACCCAGTATCTAACTCACCACTCCCCTCTCTCTCATCCTTCCAGAACGACAAGCGCACGGGCAAGCCCAAGATCTGGATGTACAAGGACAAGACCTCTGGGAAGAACAAGGGCGAGGCGACGGTGACCTACGACGACCAGATCGCCGCGCGCTCCGCCATCGACTGGTTCGACGGCAAGGAGTTCAAGGGCTGCACCATCAAGGTCCAGATCGCCCAGCACAAGAGCAGCTGGCAGGGCAGTCGCGGGGGCGGCGGCGGTGGAGGTGGAGGCGGCGGCGGTCGGGGTGATCGCGGAGGCGGTCGCGGGGGCGGCGGCCGAGGAGGTGGCGGCGGTGGATACGGAGGTGGCGGCGGCGGTGGCGGTGGACGCGACCGCGGCGACAGAGGCGACAGGGACAGGAACGATCACCACCGGGGCGGGGACAGCGATCATCGCCGGGACAGCAGCGGCGGCGGTGGAGGAGGATCGAGAGGAGGAGATTGGCGGTAATTTGACATGCACTTGGATGTGGATCCTTCTTTCCTTGGGGGTGCCGGATAAATGTGGACTGTGATGTATCGGAACTGGGAGATGGGAATTGTAGAGTCGCGGGTTGTTTGTTTTTTAAAAATTGTTTTGAAAATTGGAATAAGGCACTGTGATAAAAGAAAGAATTTTTAATAGGATTCGACAGACATAAGTAGTGGGAAACGAGCTTTGACTAGCTGTCAGTTTTATTCAAATTGAACACACTTGTTAAAGCTCACTTGAATTGGCTCATTCAAATAGGGATCTTTGTGTAATAGGAATTCCATATTACTCAAGTCCCATTTTTGAATGAGCAGATTCACTTGTTATTGACTGCCTCGTAGCTTTTATCTGTTACTTTTTTATGCATAATGTCTAACACAGTTTAGCAAAAGGTATTTTTTTTAAATTTTCACGAATTTAATGTTGATTGACTAATATCCGGAATTATAGATTTGATTATTGGAGATTCTAAGTCATCTCTTTTTTAAACTCAGTTGGACTCGGGGGTTTTAGAAACTAAAATGACAAACAAAAGACATCGTTATTTTGAAATTGATTCCAATTTTATGATGCAGTTTTTCTTTCTGTTCCGATTATTCATAATCCATGGGACGGCATCCTTACTCTTAACGCTGATTCTTTCTTCTACTTTGTTTATCTCATTTATGCCCGAATAATATACGTTGTCATTATATGAAACGCATTTTGAAACACGTGCATACTACGTCGGACATAAATGGGTTAAAATATTTTAGTGAGAAAATGTTCGAATTGTGCTTTTCATATTCGAAAAGCCAGCCGAACTTTGTTATTTGGCATTTTCTTTTATTTTTATGCAAATAGATATTTCAGTATTGAGTTTTTCAAAAGCAAACAATGTTGTGTGCCTTAAACCTTGAAATGTGCGAGTTCGTCGCCTAGCCCACAAACATGGAAGGTACAAAAACATAATTTTCCAAAAACTTTATCTCAAATATGATTTGTCGATAAAAATGTAATTAATAACAAAATGAATGTACCATCTTGGTAAGGAAAAGTAATCGATTGATTATACCATTTAGATGACGCTACCAAAATGATATAATTCTTCAAAATCCAATGTGATAATTAACTATTTTTTATCGTCCTTTCCACGTTTACTTGACTGGATATTTCAACGTTTGAAAAACACTTACGAATTTTAACTTTCTTTCTAAAAATTCATTGGAGAAATATTTATAAAGGTTTTGAGCTAAGTCGGTTTGTATATTTAAAAACGGGTGACTGATAGAAATTGATGTTCAAAAAGCATATTTTCAGAAATATTTACTGTTATTTTACGCTTAGAATTTGATTATTAGATTGACAAAGTGAATTTGACGACATATGTTAGAACAGTGCTTATGGTTAATGACTATACTAATTAGCGAGCTAATTAGGGAGAGGGATAGCCATACATGACGTCACGCTGACCAAATAAGGTGATAATGGAATTCTCAGCATGAACTCATTTGTGCGTACCTCCTACTGTTCAAATAACAGCAAATATTTTCATCGAATTTTCTTTATTCTCTTAAAGTGATGCTAAACCCATCACGGACAATTGCAAAGATTCACTTTATTCATCTAATTCTCAATCTTGAGTAAATATCTCTCTGAAATAGAGATTTATTATTCCATAGAGATATTTTCTCAAAATTCAAAAATAAATAAAGTGGTTCACCGTATTTGCCCACATCACGGGGGTTTAGCATGACCTTAAAAAAGTATTGAAAACAAACTTATGCTGTAATTCATAAGTAGTTATTACACAGGAAATGCAGTACTTTTGTACGCATAAAAGTATATTTTTTGAACTAATCATCTGCTTTACAAGTTTATTAAAAATACCAATAAACCTATCACGTCGCCTGTTTACTAGCCTATAGCCTACACATCACTCACCGGACTAGCTCACCCTACATCCATAACTCTCAACTTGCATAAAAATAAAGATAAGGTGCGTTTATCGTTGATCCATCTTTATACTTTCTAACGTCCAATCGACAAATCTCACACTCAAACTCTTGAGCTTCAGGAAGAACCTTTGAAAACAAAAAACCAAAAGCGAAGCAAAAAGGAAAACAAAGAACAAAAATAAAAAAAAAACATAAAAAATATAGAGATGATCATGACTATAACGTTCTGCTCTGTAACTTGTGCGAAGGTGCCCCAATCCCAGCTGCGGCAACACGAACTTTGCCTGGCGTGATCAGTGTAATCTTTGCAAAAGTTCCAAGCCCGAGGGCATGGGCGGAGGCGGTGGAGGCGGAGGCGGAGGCGGCGGCGGCGGTGGCGGCGGTCGCGGCGGCGGTGGCCGAGGCGGCGGCGGTGGCTTCAGAGGCGATCGAGGCGGCGGCCGAGGGGGCGGCCGAGGCGGCGACAGGGGAGGCCGGGGAGGAGGCTTCCGCGGCGGAGACAGGGGCGGTCGCGGTGGCGGCCGGGGCGGACCCATGCGAGGAGGCGGAGGGTCAGTTCTCTTTCTTTCTTTTTTCTTTTTCTTGCTCTCCTTATTGTAGTGGAGAGTGGAATTGTAGAATTGTAGAATTGTAGTTGCTGGCAGATCTCGGGATACTATTCAGTGGAATGTGGGGTTTGGGGGATGAGGTGTGCGAACGTTGGGTAGCTGGATTTTGATAGAGTCTCGATTTAAGTCTGCAAGAATGGGACAGAATTACGTTCAGGGATGATTTACGGTTATTTATTCAGTAACTTTTGCAATATAGTTCGTTTTAAGGCTTTTTTTTACTTTTTTTAAGTACGAGAGAATTTATTACTTATAACTTCCTCGGGAGATGTGGTGTAGCCCAGTTTTAGCAGATTTATAGATTTAGTATGCAAAATTTTAAGTTTAGCTAGTGAGAATCCAAAGCAATTGACAAAAGTGAATGTTACAGTAGTACAATGTACGACCCTGGGGGGTTAACTTTTGTTATTAACTAATATTAAGATCCTACTTACGTAAGTACATACTTTACATAGTACGTATGTAAAAATTAAGAAAAAAATATTCTCTTTTTATCAGGCTTTTAAAAATTGTTTTAAATCTAATTGTATCGTAAGATTTTTTTTTTTTTTAACTTAAAACAAGACTATTGAAGTCTATATGTAGGAAAGGCCATAGGAAGTCTTATTTGTAGACTTGTAAGTCAGACGTGAGCCGATTCTGTTGTTCCCAAACTTGGTTGATTCATGTAAAATCTGTCTACACTGAAGCTAAATTCAGTCTCAATCAAAATTTTGAATTTCTATGTAAAAGTCATTTTTGTCTTTCCCACGCAGCACACATTTATAACAGACTTCATGATATAGCAAAAAAGAAATAATACTAAAATTAGGGTCTTTTTATTTATTTTAGACAAATTTTTTGCTTTTACAAAAAGAATCTTCATTTCAAAAACAACGATTAAGCCCTTATTCCCTTGTAATGTGCTACTTTATATTGACCAATAATGAACTTTTGCCATCTTATTACGTTCGAAGTTCGGAAATAACAAGGTAATTACTAAGACCTTACATTTCTATTACCAAGTAGCACAGTATTGAGTAAAGGCTTATGCTATAGTATGAAATATATGCTGTAATATTTTTTTATAATTGAAAGTATACTAATTGTTATTTAGGTCAGAATATGTAAAAAAATTAAATAACAAGACCATAAAGGCTTAAGCCAGATCAGCATGTCACAAGTGCCTTCAGTCGTTTGAACCTTCGGCTGGACCACAATAAGTATTGTCACGAAGAAAGTTTTTACCATCTCGAGATATACATCTTTTGACATGCTTATCTGGCTAGAGTCTTTGGTGATTACCAAGGGGGTCTATAAAGATCCCAATAAGGAACCTTAAGATAAACAAATAATGTTAGTTATTTTACGAAACTTGATATGCAAGGGTTTTTTTATTTTGTTACTTACACATCTAAAATAAAAGTTGCCAAATTTAAAACGTTTAACTAAAAATTGCCGGTATTTTTCGTCATTTTTATACAATCTAAAGTCGAAATTGCTGCATCAATACAGAATCTATAAAACTGTTTTATTTAGTAATGTTTTAAGAAAAAACGGCTATTTTGGACGCGTTATTTTGAATTTTGTTATTTTTACTTTAGATTCGTAATAAGCGACTACTTAGATTTTTAAGTAGTTACTTAAAAATCTAAAATTTCGATTGACACCGAAGTTGAAAGTTCCTGAGATTTGCCAATACCTATATATTATTAAAGATGTCCTTTTTTCATGTCGTATAAAACAATCTTTTTCATCATTAGAAAAGAAAATAGATAACGTTTAAAGGAACATCTTATATGAAATGTATTTTAAATATTTCGTATGAAAATAAAATGAATTCTTTTTATTTTACAGACGTGGAGACAGAGACCGTGACCGTCAACGGCCCTATTAAGATTTCTCGTTGCAAAAAAAGTCAATGTTCACATGTGTTGACGATCACAAACACACACATAAGCAAAGCAACGAGCATGTACATTTTTTCAGAATGCTAAAAACGTATGCACCCGTTTTTGACGTGTCATGTTCCAAGTTATTATTTTTTACACAATTCATTGAACGAGAGGATGACTGTTCTTCGAGTTGATGAGTACAACCCTCGACGTCCCCAAATACAAAATGTTGTGTCCTGATTATAATGAATGAAAGAAAATATTACTTTCTACATTGAGAGACGATATGTATTGAATTTTTCTAAAGACTGTACTGCTTCTATGTAATTACAAGTATAAAACTACGACTTACGTTATACTCTTGACACAATTAATTATAAAGCTAGGTTTTAATAAAAACAGTCCTTAGAGTTAAGAATTAAATGGTTTTATTTTTATTAAAGACAAAACCTTCATCCTTGATTAATTACCATTATAAATATTACAATTTATTTGTAAGTTATTTATTACACATAATAATTGGTTGTATTTTGGTAACCAATTATGTACAAATACTTTCTAAATCGATCTTAATTTTAATTATGCTAAGTAATAATTTTTTTTTATTTCACTTATATTTACAAAGATTGTTTGAGTTATGTTTGCTTACATTTCATTTGCGAACTTTAATACTATTCACAAACTGTATGCACAATTCATTCAACAAATATAACTATTAAGAAAAAAATAGAAAATAAATTTAATTGTACTATTTATTTACAATGATTAATGAAATAAAAATGAAAATATGATATTCTCATAAAACTGCGATAAAAAAATAATGATATAAGATCACTTTTGACATTGAAAATTACAACAAAAATAAAATGAATTATCGAGTATACTGTTAAATAAATATATAAACGATGCTACAAATTTCGTAAAAGTAATTTCAAATAGAACCAAAAAAAAAATTTTCTCTTAAAATAAACTATTCAAAAGCCATGTTCGATAAAGAGGAAGACTCTTCGCAAATAACAGTTGAACAAAAATGGTCACTTAAAGATCACGAATTCGAATGTTGCGATGGCGTCAGTCCTCCAGAGTGTTCAGGGCTGTGCTTTTGTTTTTTTCGCTTTTTCTCCTTTTTGCGCTTTTTCCTCGCCTCCTTCTCTTCGTCGTGTCGCTTTTGCTTCTTGTGTTTCTTCTCGTGGGTGTCGACGCCGCCGATGTCCGTTACCGTGGTCTCCTGTCCACTAGGAACTTCACCAGGTTTGTGTTTGTGCTTTTTGTGTTTGTTCTTGTGTTTCCTCTGTGGAGCCTGATTTATGTACCGATACTGTTCAGGCAACTGAAATAAAGAAAAAAAAATCGATATTTATAATTTCAATGAGAATTAACTTAATTATATAGGATGAGCACCGTCTTTGGCCACATCACCACCATTTGTAGCCATGCTTTTTTTAAAGCCTCGTTTATCTTTATCAATTGATATATCCCAATTTTTATGATGTTATCTAAGTGTTGTTAGTTAACTAATGGCATTTCTGTTTTAAAATATACAACTTCCCATTTATTGTACATTATTACCAAAGTATGGTCAGAAAAGTCGTACTGGCCACAGCCACAGTGCATTCACCCTATGAAGCTAATAAGAATAATGATATACGTACTGGGCCTGGATGTAACCTAAAACCGGCTAGTTGTACACTTGTCAACGGAAGAAGTTCTTTACCTCCAATTGGTGGCTTTTCAATCACAGATCTCAAAGAGCTGAAAACAAAGTACACACATATTTAATATGATGAGCATGATATGCAAAAAGATTAAAGATATATTTGATGCATTACCTATTATCTTGATCTCCAGGCGTATCAATAATCCCTGGCAAATTGGGCAAGAAAGAAGACAATTGTTCCTTAAGTTTCTTTCCACTAAATTTACTATACGAATGTTCTAGACCATAATAGGTCATTAAATTTCTAGCTCCCGTCAGTTCACTCTCTCCTGTAAAAAAAAAATATGTCAAATTAAATTGATGATCACAGAAACATACCAGCAGAAATAAGTAGATGAAGCTTAAGATATATGCAGCAAAATTAAATAAAAATTGCTTGGCAAAAACGGGAAAAAGATTTTTCATCTTAATAAGAACTTTGTTAATAAGAAAACTGAACAGATGTATACCCATTTGGTATAAAGTTACTTTTAATAAATATAGCTAGCACTGCTGCAATTGGCTTGATTTCACAAGAACATAAATATATTACGTACCAGGAGGTTCTTTCATCAAATAAAATGGTCCACTGTGAACGATGGATGGATTCTTTCCGAGTGAAATGGTAGTTTTTAAAGTGCCCGTTGAGTCCTGCCGCGAAACAACAGGAGAACGGGCACCCCTTGGCGAGGATTTCGGTGAGTATTGCTCCACTTTGCTGCGAAACTGATCGCCCATCATCGTTAGGCCTTATTTCATTGCACTTCCACCAACCAAAAAAGAGTATCGCCACACAACTGACGATTACTTTCCTTGATATCTCAGCTACTGCACGTTGCTAGACAGCTTTCTGAAACACAAAATGAACTACGGTAAACGCATTGTACCAATCATTCGTTAAACAGTCATAATCAACCAGAGTTTACTTAAATACACAAGCTTCGCATTCTCACTCGAGCAAACACTTTAGCTTGTAAATAAAAGGAGACCAATCGAATCCCACAAACATGTATTAAACAAGCAAAACACACCTCTTCCACCTACACCCCGCAAGCCCTCAACAAGTAAACACACCACGCAGCCTCTATCCAAAAACCAAAATCACTCTCATTCACCACGTTCAAAGCCAGATTGCTGAGAGCTTGGCACACAGGGAAGTAGGGGGGCACAATTGTGCCTATCCAACCCACACATACATACACAGACAGCACATAACCTGAAATCTCACTCACTCTCTCTCTCTCTCACCTCTACGTATTATATTATCCTTTCCACCTGGAAGTCCCAAGCGCCGAGCGAGAAGTCCTTCACTCGCGCAGCAACATCGCTCCGGTTCTTATCCCAAGCCGAACGTCCAGCCTCGCACACTCAATCCTCACGCGACATCCTCTGCACGAGCACAACGTTGACAGGGCATATCGGGGGAGGGGAGAGAACGCGGCTGCAGAGGCCAGAAGCATCGGCGTCAATGAATTGTGAATGTCTCTCGCGCTCGGTCGGTCGGTCGGTCTTCGCGATATGTGGATACTGGTGGCGCGGTGTCACAAGCAGCGCGGCACCGCACGGGAGCGTGACCAACTTTGCTATGGCTTGCCAAGCAGCGAGGCTCAACCTTCGCTTTGCTGCGCGCGTGTTGTACTGTGCCCTCTTTTATTTTGTGAGGTGCATGCGCTGTAGGAGTGGACATGCGCGGGGGCGCGCTTTTGAAAGACTCGAGCGCGGGGTGGCTGCAAAATAAAATGTTAAATTACTATATTGAATGCTGGAAATAATAGTACCACCATCTAATGTCGTAATTTTACAGTATTTAATGCTGTTAATACGCTGTTAATTTGCACCGTTTAGTATTGTATTATTACCTGTAAGTGTATTGACTGTTGCCTGTAAATTTACAGCATTGTAGGTGGTACTGTTATTTCCAGCATTCAATGCAGTGATTTTACTTGAGACGGTGATATTACGATATACAACGAGGTTAATTAACATCAGCACTACTCAGCACAGTAAATTTACTACACAGAACGTAGTAATATAACTACATTTAATGCTGTAATGTACCGGAGACTATTTTACTTGCGCGTGTAAAGTAACATTGGCCTTTTTACAGTGTGGGATTTGAGAGTTGAGGATTTTTGAGGGCGTTCTAAGGGCTGAAGTGGGGTATTTAGGGGAATTTTTGGGTTTGATGAAGGGTTGGGTTGGTAGGTGTTATAGGTTTAAATTGAGTGGAGGAATTGTGAGAGGTTTTGAGAAAAATACGGCCGAAGTGTAGAGAAAGATTGTTTTTATTAGTTTTACACATTAATAGTGTTAGAAGAAATATTTTATTAAACTAAACGTGGAAAGAATAGTATTTCAACCAACTGCTGTAAATCTAAAGTTTGTTAAAGTCGTAAAAGTCATAAAGTATGTACCTATGATACGCATACTTTTTATAAATACCTGCGCAAAATTTGTATATACGATGGTTATAATAAAGAAAAATTTTAAATATTTTATAACAAATTAAGTATTAATAATTGAAAGCAGGTACATACAAGTTCAATATCTAGCACAATACGGATGTTATAATAGCTGTATTTTGATCGCAGCAGTAAATGAGTATTTTGTTATTTGTCATGCACAGTTATAATTATACTATAAAAATATTCGAATAACTTTTAAACTACTTGAAAATGCAATTTCAAATTTTTGGATAAAATAAACTTGAAGCAACTTACATTCCCACATTACAGGAAGCGTTATAGAAACGTTTCTGCAACGTGTTTTGGAAACATAGGGACGTGTCTATGAACATTTAAAAAATGTCGCAAAAACAACGTTGCAGAAACCTTGACATATGTCCGCTTCGAATGTCAAAAGAAATTTTGTATAAACGTTACTGACAACTTCAAGCTGGCCAACGTATTATGTGGTTCATTGTAGGAACGTTTCAACAACGTTACAATAAAAACATTCAACACTTTTCTAAAAAATAATAAAAAAAACGACATAGTCTTTGGGATTAAACTATCATTTTGATTCTATCACTCGGATGATAGACTTGTAACTTACAATCTCAGAAAACGCTTGAATAACCTGTTAGAAATTAAGAAAATGTATTATTTACAGAATACTTAGTTTACCATTTTTTAATTAGTTACCAATACAAAATTAAAAGTGAGAAAAACTTGACCAAAATAGTCGTTCTTCGCGCGATTTCCAAGTTACCACCATGTGTGAAAAAGTGTGTCAAACCATAAGAATTTCGTGAAAAACTGTGAAATTGGGCTTAAATTTCGAACAGGATTTTAAAAGATATTATAGAATATTTCATAAATTTTGTCACAGTTTCTCATAGTTTTTCACAGTTTCTCATATTTTATCACAATTTCTCACAGTTGTAATTTCCTTTATATAAGAGAATGCAATGTAAAAAGTGTGAGAAAATGTAAAAAACTGTAAAAAACCGTGAAACATGTGAAAAAGTTTTATTAGATATGTTACGTGTTTTATATAAGTGTGAGAAACTGTGAAAAACTATGAAAAAACTGTGTAAAAGTGCGAAAATATGTACATATTTCTTGTAACAGGTGTTCCAAAAGTATGTGTTTTTCAAATTTTTTCACACTTTCTCACATTTTTTTCATAGTTTTTCACAGTTTCTCACAGTTGTCATTTCCACTAGGGCAGTATCGGTTTTCCGGGCGTTTTCTGAGATAGTATGGTTTTCCGAGCCGTCGATATTATGTAATCAAGGGACGAGGATAGCGCCACGATGGCAAGTTTTTACATACAATATATTTTGATCTTTATAAAAAATGTATTATAGTTATTATTATGAATTATAAATGCATTATAGTCACCATTATGCATTATAAATTATGTTTAATATAAAACTATATACCTCAAGTCTTTATATTGTCTTTTTTTAAATAATTCTTTTATTTATTTTTAGTACATTACTAGCGCAACGTTCTGGCAACGTACCTGCAACGTGTCAAGAAAGTTCTGTTAAGTGCTGTTTGCCATAAGCGCGGACATTTTCACTATTCATAGCAACGTTACATTATAGTTGCAAAAGCAACGTTCCTGGAACGTTCTCAGAACGTACCGCGATATTTGGGAGCTGGTCTTCAAAGTATGAAAATAAATCAGTATTTAAAGGGATTACAAATACCTATGTATTAAAATTAACCTAAAGTATATAATACAAGTTTCATCATAACTCTAGCACAGTACAAACGTTATGGTAATTCGATCGCAGCAGTAAAGTCAAATTTACCCCAAACCGCGAGACACTGTTTGTTCTAATCGAATTTTTTCCCCGACTTCTGTATAGCACCACCCACGATTGAAGTCGGTGAGCCCGCTCGTTTCTCGTATAATAGGTACGTGTTCCATGCGTACGACCTGAATTCGGGGTGATCGCGATCTCCACAAGGAATGCAATGCGGTTCGTTCCTTCAAATTATCGGCGTTAAGCTTGCCCAGATAGCAGCCCGTGCCGAGCACGACGTGCTGGCACGGCGTGACGAATTTGTGCCATCACTGTGCAGTCGCGGCGTGCTGTCCGATTCGGTGGCACGTCGTGACCGCCCTGTGCCGTCATCGTGCCGTCACGCAACATCACTTCCCAGCCCAGATAGCAGCCCGTGCCGAGCACGGCGTGCTGGCACGGCGTGACGAATTTGTGCCATCACTGTGCAGTCGCGGCGTGCTGTCCGATTCGGTGGCACGTCGTGACCGCCCTGTGCCGTCATCGTGCCGTCACGCAACATCACTTTTTTGAACTTTCAGATTCCAGCAGAATGACGGCACAGTGCAAGCCCGCCGTGTCGGGAAAATCGTGGCCGCAATGTGACGGATTATGGACAGCACGACGTGCCATCAATATAATTATATAAAAATATAATTTAATTGCATATTTAAGTTATTATTTCTATTACAAATAAAATTGATAATAATAGTAATGATTTGTTAATTTATTTATATGGGGTTCAATTGGTGTAATTGAATAAATAAATAAATATAAATAAATAATAGTATAATTTTATGATTTTTATTTTTATTAATAATAAATATATTTGTTTATAATTGAATATTAAAATTGATTTACATTATAAATTTAAAGTCTTGAAATAATTTTGAACTTTGTGTTGTTTGAAGAAATGTATCGCATCCCGCCATTGCAGTAATCTCCCTGCTTTCATGAAGACTTGATCTTCAATTGCAGACGCGCGCAATAAGTGAAATTGTTTTTAATAATTTTAGCGGTATTATTGTAGTTATTAATTATTGTAGTTATCTGTGGTGTCATTTGGAATTCTGAATTATATAATTCGACGGTGGCAAGTTTGTGGTGGACGTTCGAGAGGAAGTGCAGCTCGTCTTGAGGATCAACCTGGCGCGCGCACGTGCAATTGCAGTTCACAGTAAATAATTACTATCATTAATTATTTACATGCTGTAATTTGGATTTCCCAAGAGAACTGTGGAATTTTCAGAGGGAAGAAATTGTCTTGAGGATCATTCTGGCTGAAATGTAAAGTTTTTTTATTTATAATTATTCTAATAATTATATTAGTTAATAAATTATAGGTTAGTTTTCATGTTTGAATAATACTAGAGTTTGTTTTACATTGTCTTCTGAAATCAAAAGTTGCTAAGTGTAATAAATATTAAATAGTCTTATTAGGTTTCTTTATTGATATTAGTATTTTGAAATTGTAGAATTTTATTAGTAATTACATTGATTTTTTTATTTATAATTATTCTAATAATTATATTAGTTAATAAATTATAGGTTAGTTTTTATGTTTCAATAATACTAGAGTTTGTTTTATATTGTCTTCTGAAATCAAAAGTTGCTAAGTGTAATAAATATTAAATAGACTTATTAGGTTTCATTATTGATATTAGTATTTTGAAATTGTAGAATTTTATTAGTAATTACATTGATTTTTTTATTTATAATTATTCTAATAATTATATTAGTTAATAAATAGGTTAGTTTTCATGTTTGAATAATACTAGAGTTTGTTTTACATTGTCTCCTGAAATAAAAAAGTTGCTTAAATTATTACTAGAAAAATTACATGAAATATTTCTGAAAAATTTCTGAAATATTCCCAAAATCAAATGGTTTTACTGAATTCTTTTGTGGAATATTTCAGGATTATTTTAGAAATGTTAAGGTGGTTCCCTTGTACAAAATATTACCACTTTTTTATGGAAATTATGTTATTGCAAAACCATGTATCTTCGATTGAAAATCGTAACATGTTCGTGCATTCTAATTTCTTTTATTTTTTATCCGATTTGAACTTTAAACCACTTATTTTGATCGTTAAACAATTTCAAATCAATTGACCGTTGGAAATTAAAAAATTGGCAAAATCAGCAAAGTTAGAGCCTTAATTGTTATGGGTAAATTGTTACTAATTAAATGTGAATAAATTCATGAATTCATAAATTCATTCACATTTACTTTAAACAATTGGCTCTAACTTTGCTGATTTTGTCGATTTTTTAATTTCCAACGGTTAATCGTTTTTAAATTGTTTAACGATTCAAATGAGTGGTTTAAAGTTCAAATCAGATGAAAAATAAAAGAAATTAGAATATTGCCCTAATATCGGTTTGCACTGCAGCTGTGGAACGTTGTATTGCGATGTTTCGACGATATTGCAGAGATACATTGATACGATATGCAACACTCCGGCATTGCAAAATATCGCCATCATATTGCCTTGCTCCAAAGCTGCCGAAAATCGTATCACAATGTTCCCGTGATATCGCAGTGATATATCGTGATATTTAACTTTGCGATATTGCAAAATATTGCTGTGATATGGCATTACGGCAACGTTGTATGTATGTATGTACGTCTGTCTGTATGTATGTATTTATGTGTGAAGTTTTAATGTATTTACATAGAATCAATTTTGTTACGAAGCGAATCTTCGTTATTGTTATTAAGCATCCTACTGGCACCACATTTATTTTTCAGATGTATTCACGACCGGCTAAAAATCGTGGCGGAGTGTCACCCGATGTTGCTGCTAAAAACATTTTCGACCAAATGCAAAAGATGCGATCTGGAGCTTCGACGAATCTTGCGTCTTCCCACCGCTTTCAGCAAGCAGAATCTTGTGGCATGTCGATTTTATCACAAGTGGGTGGACCTCCGATAAGAGCATCGTCCCAATCGCTATCAAGTCTAGCGCATACATCAACAAGAAGCGACTATACTCCAAGTCCAGTGCATAAATCACATTTTGCACAGGAAGGGCTGCCATCTGAGCCTTTTCGCCCGCGCATACTCCAACGAGTGCGCGATATGCAATCACCTATCACTCAACAAAAACCACACACACTTGACAACAAGTCTTCTTCACAACAACAATCACGAACACCAGATCAATCAAAACAATCATCCTACACTCACCAACAACCACCCACACTTCACAAGCCATCTACACAAAAGCAATCACGCGCACCAAATCAATCGAAACAAAAGCCATCATCCACTCAACAGAAACCACCCACACATGGCAAGTCATTTACACAACAGCAATCACGAACACCAGATCAATCAAAACAATCATTCTACACTCAACAACAACCACCCACACTTCACAAGTCATCTACACAAAAGCAATCACGCACACCAAATCAATCGAAACAAAAGCAATCATTCACTCAACAGAAACCACCCACACATGACAAGTCATTTACACAACAGCAATCACGCACACCGGATCAATCGCACTATAAACATCCGCGCGATAAACAATCATCCCACACTCAAGAACAACCATCTACACGTTACAAGTCACCTACACAAAGTCAATCATCCACTCAACAGCAATCACCCATACTCGGCAATTCACGCACACAAAAGGTGAATATGCAGCATTCGCTCGCGCTCAACGGATCGCAGGTAGGATTTCGTCAAGAGGAACCAGCTGGTTTAATGTCTGCTTTTGGGGACGCAGGTTATTCAAATAAATAAAAATGGTATTTTATTCTTCAAGGGAGTGTCAAACCATTCAAATTTCCCGCCGACAGTCCTAACCTCAAATTCTTTAACAATTGATTACAATTAATAAATAAACTAAATTATGAAAAATCAAGGCATCATTACCCTCCATAATACAATTATCTACCACTGTGCGAAGTTTTAAACAAAAACTTCAAAACCTCTACGAATGCCATTGGAACGAAATTTATATTAGTCTAGACTCGAACCTTCAAATTTCGTTCCAAAGCCATTCGTAGAGGTTTCGAAGTTTTTATTTCAAACTTCGCACAGTGGTAGATAATTGTATTACGGAGGGCAAGGACCTCTTAGTTTTTAATTTTTAATTTTAATTTAATTTATTTTAATTTTTAATTACGTAATTAAATTTAAAAAAATGTAAGGAAGCGTTGGAGGGGCAGAGAATGTTGGTTGTGCCTCACAGAGATGGGCGAGGACGGGGCCCTCTCTCACATAAAAACAAAATTCTTTTATTTTTGTTTGAAAAAATAGCAATATTGAGGTAATTTTTACATTACAAGAGAATAATTCTAATAACATTATAATTATTATGATTATTACCCAGACAGCAAAAAATGAATTTTTTCTAAGGATTTTTTTCGAACACTTTAAGAATAATTATGAATGTAAGTTAGAAAAGGATTCTTAAACAGTTTGAAAAGAGTTCATAAAGAATTCTAACATCTGCGACATTCATGAAATTTATTTTTCCGTCTGGGAATTCTTTAGTGTTATTATTACTTCTATTAAAATAAAAATAATAATTGTTTTCAGATGCCGTTGAGAGACGTCAGAAAATAACTCTAGAACCGATCCAGCACGTACTGAGAGACGACGTCAAGGAACAAAGACTGCCGATTCAGCGACTGACCCAAGACTGAGGTAGACAAGCTGAGGCTGGGAGCGACAAAAATGACATCGTTTTCAGACTTGCAAGCTGAGCTGCAAGGAGGGCCTAGCAAAGGTAATTTATTCATCATTCTATTATAACTTTCCAACCCATAATGCAATAAAAAATTTTATTTTTTTCGTTTTTTTCAACAGAGTTCATAACACTTCGAGCGCAGAAACGGTGTGCGCCTGCCTGGATGTGATAGCGATCTGCTGAATGGTTCCCAAGGTCATGCTGTTGTCGTACGAGCGCATGGACATGCCTGCAAAACTCTCGATGACGCAGGGGCAACGAGAATTGAGTAGGAGGCTTCTTGCGAGTTGCTGCTCAGGCGATCCCTGTTAAAAAATTGAAGCTGGATTTCAAGCTTGAAATTCAACGATGAGCTTGAATCTGGTTTGATCGAACTTAAAATCCAGCTCGATTTCAAGCTCGAAATCAAACTCGAAAGATCCACCCTGATCGACCTACATTTCAAGTTTGATCAAGCTGGATTCAAACTCATCGTTGAATTTCAAGTTCGATCGAGCCGGATTCAAACTCATCGCTGGATTTGAAGCTTGAGATTTAGCTTGATATTTTCAATAGGGGAACCTGCACAAGGACCAGCTGGTTCAGCCACTGGTCCGTTTGAGTGACCGTAGCCTCCTGGAGCTGCAGGCTCCCGAAATATACCATTATTTACGTAAATATTTTCAGAGACTATATATATATATATATATATTCCACGTCGACCAGGGAAGAAATTTTTTACATTTCGTTCAAAATGTTTTTACTAGTTCAGAATAGTTAAAAAATGTATGCAAAAAAAATTTAGATCACAATACCCTAACTATGCAGAACTGTGGCCCTATTAAAAATAAAGTTTTTTTCAATTCTTAGAAACATAGAAAACTTTAATGATTTTTAGCTCCAGATAGGTGCAATTTAGGTATTTACACATATACATTTTTATTATTTTTCTGTATATTTTTCTGTAAATTTTCTATAGAATATGCTAACACTTTTTTTAGGCCCTAATTACCACGTTTCTGATTGATTTATAAAAGATATACCGTTATATAGTAATAAGAGCTTCAAAATGAGACCAGGTAGACCATGGACCGAGCTTTTTACTACAAAATTTTGAGATTAAAATAAACTGCCGAAATTTTTTAAATAGCATATAACGGTATATCTTTTATAAACCAATCAGAAACGTGATAATTGGGGTCTGAAAAAAATGTCAGCATATTGTACAGAAAATTTACAGAAAAAAATGCATATATATATGCATATATCTATCTATATAAATATATATATATATATATATATATATATATATATATATATATGTAAATACCCAAATTGCACCTATCTCGAATTGAATTTTCTACTTTTTTAAAAATTTAAATAAACTTTATTTTTAGGGTCACGGTTCTGCAAGATTTGGGTCTTATGAGCTAAAATTTTATTTACATGCTTTTTTCACTATTCTGAACTAGTAAAAACATTTTCAGCGAAATGTAAAAAATTTCTTCACGGGTTTACGTGAAATATATATTATTATGAAATATTGAAATTCGTTCAGAATGAACTTTTACTACAGTTTTCTTTATTAGTCTTAACGTTTATTTCGTCTTTACAATACATCAGGAAAGTATAATACATTTTTAGGCCAATTTTTTATTTGAAAATTTTTATATATCAAATTTTGAAATTTTAAATCTTACCTGAGATCTTACCAGATATCTCGTGTGAGATTTTGAGTAAAAATTCATGAGGTTTTCGCATGATATTTCACCTGAGATTTTTTGGTAGGGATATATAAAAAAAAAAAAATATATATATATATATATATATATATATATATATATATATATATATATATATATATATATATATATATATATATATAATCATGCGAAATATCATGCGAAAACCTCATGAATGTTTACTCAAAATTTCACACGAGATCTCTGGTAAGATCTCAGGTGAGATTTAAAATTTCAAAATTTGATATATAAAAATTTTCAAATAAAAATTGACCAAAAATGTATTATACTTTCCTGATGTATTATAAAGACGAAAGAAACTTCAAGACTAATAAAAAAAACTGTAGTAAAAGTTCATTCTGAACGAATTTCAATATTTCATTAAGTGTACATATAATAACATGAGATTTTGGTATGAGATCTCAGGTGAGAATCTTACTTGAGATTATTCAGTAGGAGTATGTGAATAATCATAATTAAAGTATAAAATTATAATTAAATTTAAATATTTACGTAAATAAATGGTATATATATGTTATTATTGTATGTATATATCTGCTGCGGATTCCCGGAAAAACAACTCAAGTCCATTTTTTTGAAAATTGAGCGATTTTGATTTTAAGCGATTTTAATATCTTTATATAGTATATTTTCAGATAAAAGTGCACAAAATCAAGAAAGTGTAAAAATAAGTAGCCTTATCTACTATTTATGATTTTTTTTACATTAGTTCAAATGGAAAATAAAAATTTTAAGTATTAGTATCTTCAAAACAGAAAAGTGGACTTATGTTGTTATTCTGCAAAACCATATATATATTACGTATTAACTTATTAATTTATTGTACAAAAATATTAAATATTTAAAGTATATAAATAAAAAATTACGAATATAAAATACAGTATTTTTATTATGATAAAATTATACATTTAATATAAATAATATATATATATATATATATATATATATATATATATATATATATATATATATATATATATATATATATATATATATATATATATATATATATATATATCGCCGTGCTGGCATATTGTCGGCAAATTGCACCGCACAGTGCTGACACGTTGCCGGCACGCGGGCCGCAGTACCAATCGCGCATGCAAATTGCGTCGGCAAAATGACGGCACTATGACGGCCCGCGTGCCAGGACCGCGGTCCTGCACCGTGCCGTCTCAGAAGCGGGGCAGGAATCCGTCACAATGCCGGACCGCGGGCGGCCCGCGGGCCGTCAGCGTGCCGACACAGTGCCGACTCAATGCTATCTGGGAGCCCAGATAGCCCAGATAGCAGCCCGTGCCGAGCACGGCGTGCTGGCACGGCGTGACGAATTTGTGCCATCACTGTGCAGTCGCAGCGTGCTGTCCGATTCGGTGGCACGTCGTGACCGCCCTGTGCCGTCATCGTGCCGTCACGCAACATCACTTTTTTGAACTTTTAGATTCCAGCAGAATGACGGCACAGTGCAAGCCCGCCGTGTCGGGAAAATCGTGGCCGCAATGTGACGGATTATGGACAGCACGACGTGCCATCAATATAATTATAAAAATATAATTTAATTGCATATTTAAGTTATTATTTCTATTACAAATAAAATTGATAATAATAGTAATGATTTGTTAATTTATTTATATGGGGCTCAATTGGTGTAATTGAATAAATAAATAAATATAAATAAATAAATAATAGTATAATTTTATGATTTATATTTTTATTAATAATAAATATATTTGTTTATAATTGAATATTAAAATTGATTTACATTATAAATTTAAAGTCTTGAAATAATTTCGAGCTTTCTGTTGTTTGAAGAAATATATCGCATCCCGCCATTGCAGTAATGTCCCTGGTTTCATGAAGACTTGATCTTCAATTGCAGACGCGCGCAATAAGTGAAATTGTTCTTAATAATTATAGCGGTATTATTGTAGTTATTAATTATTGTAGTTATCTGTGGTGTAATTTGGAATTCTGAATTATATAATTCGACTGTGGCAAGTTTGTGGTGGACGTTCGAGAGGAAGTGCAGCTCGTCTTGAGGATCATCCTGGCGCGCGCACGTGCAATTGCAGTTCATAGTAAATAATTACTATCATTAATTATTTACATGCTGCAATTTGGATTTCCCAAGAGAACTGTGGCAACTTTCTGGACGTTTCAGGGTGAAGAGATTGTCTTTAGGATCACCCTGGCTGAGATGTAAAATTTTTTTATTTATAATTATTCTAATAATTATATTATGTTAATAAATAGGTTAGTTTTGACGAGGAAGGACGAGTGGCCAGGACGAGGAAGTGCGACGATGGATGCAGCAGGAGGGGTATCTGGACTACGGTCCCCACGAAGGGGCACGAAGACGAGAGCTGCAAGGCCCAGGACGGCGTACTTGCGGCAGCAGCAGTGGCACGGTTAACCTCGAAGAGGTTATGTTTACATACAGCTTCCTACTGCATTCGTCCACTGCCAATATTATCAGGTGAGATTAGTGTTTAGTTTATCACTGTAATCTCCCCTTACTAATGCTGCGTTGTTTCTAGGTGTCTGGTGAGTGCTTCGGAGGTTAAATGAACACTCAAACTCTAAAATCCATGAATCTTCAAACATATGAAACCTACAACCCATGAACCGTCAAACCCCTGAACGCAAGACTTAGTTTTATAATTATTAAATTTTTCATTTCTTAAATATATCCTTTATGTTTAGGTCAACTACTTGATTTATCTTGGTGGTAGAAATACCGATGACTCTGACTTTGCAGTCAACACAGAGCTTCTGTGCAATGTTACTTGGCTTGGAGATAAGAAAAAAAATGTCACAAGACTACGTGATACCCGTTTTGTGTCAGCTTGTGAAGGTATATTGTTTTATATATTTTATTTTACTTGTCACACTAGACTTATTATATTAATTATGAATGTTTCCATTTTTGACCAGGGCCCTGAAAAGCCTTAAGCAATGTCTACGGCGTCTCGAAGAGATACGCAGAGACGTGCTACTGCCCGAAGAAAGAGATGAGGAGTAGCTGCCACCATCTCCGAGGAGAAGACGAGCTCCTGATGAAGAAGAAGAAGAAGAAGAAGAACATCAAGAACCCCTGCCATCCAGTCCAAAAAGAAGAAGAGTTTTTGAATGCGACATTCATGAAATTTGTTTTGCCGTCTGGGAATTCTTTAGTGTTATTATTACTTCTATTAAAATAAAAATAATAATTTTTTTCAGATGCCGTTGAGAGACGTTAGAAAATAACTCTAGAACCGATCCAGCACGTACTGAGAGACAACGTCAAGGAATAAAGACTGCCGATTCAGCGACTGACCCAAGACTGAGGTAGACAAGCTGAGGCTGGGAGCGACAAAAATGACATCGTTTTCAGACTTGCAAGCTGAGCTTCAAGGAGGGCCTAGCAAAGGTAATTTATTCATCATTCTATTATAACTTTCCAACCCATAATGCAATAAAAATCTTATTTTTTTGTTTGTTTTCAAAAGAGTTCATAACACTTCGAGCGCAGAAACGGTGTGTACCTGCCTGGAAGTGATAGCGATCTGCTGAATGGTTCCCAAGGTCATGCTGTTGTCGTACGAGCGCGTGGACATGCCTGCAAAACTCTCGATGACGCAGGGGCAACGAGAATGATGTTGAGTAGGAGGCTTCTTGCGAGTTGCAGCTCAGACAATCCCTGTTAAAAAATTGAAGCTGGATTTCAAGCTTGAAATTCAGCGATGAGGTTGAATCTGGTTTGATCGAACTTAAAATCCAGCTCGATTTCAAGCTCGAAATCAAACTCAAAAAATCCACCCTGATCGACCTACATTTCATGTTTGATCAAGCTGGATTCAACCTCATCGCTGAATTTCAAGTTCGATCGAGCCGGATTCAAACTCATCGCTGAATTTGAAGCTTGAGATTTAGCTTGATATTTTCAATAGGGGAACCTGCACAAGGCCTGCACCATTATTTACGTAAATATTTTCAGGGACTATATATATATAAAATTTCTTCATATATATATATATATATATATATATATATATATATATATATATATATTCCACGTCGACCATGGAAGAAATTTTTTACATTTCGTTTTAAAATGTTTTTACTAGTTCAGAATAGTTAAAAAATGTATGCAAAAAAAATTTAGATCACAATACCCTAACTATGCAGAACTGTGGCCCTATTAAAAATAAAGTTTTTTTCAATTCTTAGAAACAGAGAAAACTTTAATAATTTTTAGCTCCAGATAGGTGCAATTTAGGTATTTACACATATACATTTTTATTATTTTTCTGTATATTTTTCTGTAAATTTTCTATAGAATATGCTAGCACTTTTTTTTAGGCCCTAATTACCACGTTTCTGATTGATTTATAAAAGATATACCGTTATATAGTAATAAGAGCTTCAAAATGAGACCAGGTAGACCATGGACCGAGCTTATTAACCGAAGTAACAGAATTTTGAAGGAAATCTACATACAATTTGTATATCTATATATGAAGATTTATTTTATAAATGATATACCGGGGCCTGCGGCGGCTCAGTCGGTAGAGTGTCGGATTCCCACGCCGGTGACCCGGGTTCGAATCCTAGTCTCTGCCGATTGATACAAGCACCTCTGTAAAAATTACATGTGCTTTGTTTACAAACACACCGCAGACCCCCGTCGTCGATTAGCACCACATGGAAGCACAAACATGGCGACGTTAAATAATAATAAAAAAAAAAAAAAAAAAAAATGATATACCCTACATACATATAGATATATAAATTGTATGTAGATTTCTTTCAAAATGCTGTAACGTCAGTTATAAAGCTCGGTCCATGATCTACCTGCTCTCATTTTGAAGCTCTTATTACTACAAAATTTTGAGATTAAAATAAACTGCCGAAATTTTTTAAATAGCATATAACGGTATATCTTTTATAAACCAATCAGAAACGTGACAATTGGGGTCTGAAAAAAATGTCAGCATATTGTACAGAAAATTTACAGAAAAAAATGCATATATATATGTAAATACCCAAATTGCACCTATCTCGAATTGAATTTTCTACTTTTCTAAAAATTTAAATAAACTTTATTTTTAGGGTCACGGTTCTGCAAGATTTGGGTCTTATGAGCTAAAATTTTATTTACATGCTTTTTTCACTATTCTGAACTAGTAAAAACATTTTCAGCGAAATGTAAAAAATTTCTTCACGGGTTTACGTGAAATATATATTATTATGAAATATTGAAATTCGTTCAGAATGAACTTTTACTACAGTTTCTCTATTAGTCTTGACGTTTCTTTCGCCTTTACAATACATCAGGAAAGTATAATACATTTTTAGGCCAATTTTTTATTTGAAAATTTTTATATATCAAATTTTTAAATTTTAAATCTCACCTGAGATCTTACCAGAGATCTCGTGTAAGATTTTGAGTAAAAATTCATGAGGTTTTCGCATGATATTTCACCTGAGATTTTTTGGTAGGGATATATATATATATATATATATATATATATATATATATATATATATATATATATATAATCATGCGAAATATCATGCGAAAACCTCATGAATGTTTACTCAAAATTTCACACGAGATCTCTGGTAAGATCTCAGGTGAGATTTAAAATTTCAAAATTTGATATATAAAAATTTTCAAATAAAAATTGACCAAAAATGTATTATACTTTCCTGATGTATTGTAAAGACGAAAGAAACTTCAAGACTAATAAAAAAAACTGTAGTAAAAGTTCATTCTGAACGAATTTCAATATTTTATTAAGTGTACATATAATAACATGAGATTTTGGTATGAGATCTCAGGTGAGAATCTTACTTGAGATTATTCAGTAGGAGTATGTGAATAATCATAATTAAAGTATAAAATTATAATTAAATTTAAATATTTACGTAAATAAATGGTATATATATGTTATTATTGTATGTATATATCTGCTGCGGATTCCCGGAAAAACAACTCAAGTCCATTTTTTTAAAATTGAGTTTTAAGCGATTTTAATATCTTTATATAGTATATTTTCAGATAAAAGTGCACAAAATCAAGAAAGTGTAAAAATAAGTAGCCTTATCTACTATTTATGATTTTTTTTACATTAGTTCAAATGGAAAATAATAATTTTAAGTATTAGTATCTTCAAAACAGAAAAGTGGACTTATGTTGTTATTCTGCAAAACCATATATATATTATGTATTAACTTATTAATTTATTGTACAAAAATATTAAATATTTAAAGTATATAAATAAAAAATTACAAATATAAAATACAGTATTTTTATTATGATAAAATTATACATTTAATATAAATAATATATATATATATATATATATATATATATATATATATATATCGCCGTGCTGGCATATTGTCGGCAAATTGCACCGCACAGTGCTGACACGTTGCCGGCACGCGGGCCGCAGTACCAATCGCGCATGCAAATTGCGTCGGCAAAATGACGGCACTATGACGGCCCGCGTGCCAGGACCGCGGTCCTGCACCGTGCCGTCTCAGAAGCGGGGCAGGAATCCGTCACAATGCCGGACCGCGGGCGGCCCGCGGGCCGTCAGCGTGCCGACACAGTGCCGACTCAATGCTATCTGGGAGCAGCCCGTGCCGAGCACGACGTGCTGGCACGGCGTGACGAATTTGTGCCATCACTGTGCAGTCGCGGCGTGCTGTCCGATTCGGTGGCACGTCGTGACCGCCCTGTGCCGTCATCGTGCCGTCACGCAACATCACCCCAGATAGCATTGAGTCGGCACTGTGTCGGCACGCTGACGGCCCGCGGGCCGCCCGCGGTCCGGCATTGTGACGGATTCCTGCCCCGCTTCTGAGACGGCACGGTGCAGGAACGCGGTCCTGGCACGCGGGCCGTCATAGTGCCGTCATTTTGCCGACGCAATTTGCATGCGCGATTGGTACTGCGGCCCGCGTGCCGGCAACGTGTCAGCACTGTGCCGTGCAATTTGCCGACAATATACCAGCACGGCGATATATATATATATATATATATATATATATATATATTATTTATATTAAATGTATAATCTTATCATAATAAAAATACTGTATTTATATTTGTAATTTTTTATTTATATACTTTAAATATTTAATATTTTTGTACAATAAATTCATAAGTTAATACATAATATATATATGGTTTTGCAGAATAACAACATAAGTCCACTTTTCTGTTTTGAAGATACTAATACTTAAAATTTTTATTTTCCATTTGAACTAATGTAAAAAAAATCATAAATAGTAGATAAGGCTACTTATTTTTACACTTTCTTGATTTTGTGCACTTTTATCTGAAAATATACTATATAAAGATATTAAAATAGCTTAAAACTCAATTTTCAAAAAAATGGACTTGAGTTGTTTTTCCGGGAATCCGCAGCAGATATATACATACAATAATAACACATATATACCATTTATTTACGTAAATATTTAAATTTAATTATAATTTTATACTTTAATTATGATTATTCACATACCCCTACTGAAGAATCTCAAGTAAGATTCTCACCTGAGATCTCATACGAAAATCTCATGTTATTATATGTACACTTAATGAAATATTGAAATTCGTTCAGAATGAACTTTTACTACAGTTTCTTTTTATTATTCTTGAAGTTTCTTTCGTCTTTACAATACATCAGGAAAGTATAATACATTTTTGGCCAATTTTTATTTGAAAATTTTTATATATAAAATTTTGAAATTTTAAATCTCACGTGAGATCCTACCAGAGATCTCGTGTGAGATTTTGAGTAAAATTTTCATGAGGTTTTCGCATGATATTTCGCATGATTATATATATCCCTACCAAAAAATCTCAGGTGAAATATCATACGAAAACCTCATGAATTTTTACTCAAAATCTCACACGAGATCTCTGGTAAGATCTCAGGTAATATTTAAAATTTCAAAATTTGATATATAAAAATTTTCAAATAAAAAATTGGCCTAAAAATGTATTATACTTTCCTGATGTATTGTAAAGACGAAATAAACGTCAAGACTAATAAAAAAAAACTGTAGTAAAAGTTCATTCTGAACGAATTTCAATATTTCATAATAATATATATTTCACGTAAACCCGTGAAGAAATTTTTTACATTTCGCTGAAAATGTTTTTACTACTTTAGAATAGTGAAAAAAGCATGTAAATAAAATTTTAGCTCATAAGACCCAAATCTTGCAGAACCGTGACCCTAAAAATAAAGTTTATTTAAATTTTTAAAAAAGTAGAAAATTCAATTCGAGATAGGTGCAATTTGGGTATTTACATATATAATATATATATATATATATATATATATATATATATATATATATATATATATATATATATATATATATTATATAGATAGATATATGCATATATATATGCATTTTTTTCTGTAAATTTTCTGTACAATATGCTGACATTTTTTTCAGACCCCAATTATCACGTTTCTGATTGGTTCATAAAAGATATACCGTTATATGCTATTTAAAAAATTTCGGCAGTTTATTTTAATCTCAAAATTTTGTAGTAAAAAGCTCGGTCCATGGTCTACCTGGTCTCATTTCGAAGCTCTTATTACTATATAACGGTATATCTTTTATAAATCAATCAGAAACGTGGTAATTAGGGCCTAAAAAAAGTGTTAGCATATTCTATAGAAAATTTACAGAAAAATATACAGAAAAATAATAAAAATGTATATGTGTAAATACCTAAATTGCACCTATCTGGAGCTAAAAATCATTAAAGTTTTCTATGTTTCTAAGAATTGAAAAAAACTTTATTTTTAATAGGGCCACAGTTCTGCATAGTTAGGGTTTTGTGATCTAAATTTTTTTTGCATACATTTTTTAACTATTCTGAACTAGTAAAAACATTTTGAACGAAATGTAAAAAATTTCTTCCCTGGTCGTCGTGGAATATATATATATATAGTCTCTGAAAATATTTACGTGAATAATGGTATATTTCGGGAGCCTGCAGCTCCAGGAGGCTACGGTCACTCAAACGGACCAGTGGCTGAACCAGCTGGTCCTTGTGCAGGTTCCCCTATTGAAAATATCAAGCTAAATCTCAAGCTTCAAATCCAGCGATGAGTTTGAATCCAGCTCGATCGAACTTGAAATTCAACGATGAGTTTGAATCCAGCTTGATCAAACTTGAAATGTAGGTCGATCAGGGTGGATCTTTCGAGTTTGATTTCGAGCTTGAAATCGAGCTGGATTTTAAGTTCGATCAAACCAGATTCAAGCTCATCGCTGAAATTCAAGCTTGAAATCCAGCTTCAATTTTTTAACAGGGATCGCCTGAGCAGCAACTCGCAAGAAGCCTCCTACTCAATTCTCGTTGCCCCTGCGTCATCGAGAGTTTTGCAGGCATGTCCATGCGCTCGTACGACAACAGCATGACCTTGGGAACCATTCAGCAGATCGGTATCACATCCAGGCAGGCGCATACCGTTTCTGCGCTCAAAGTGTTATGAACTCTGTTGAAATAAACGAAAAAAATAAAATTTTTTATTGCATTATGGGTTGGAAAGTTATAATAGAATGATGAATAAATTACCTTTGCTAGCCCCTCCTTGCAGCTCAGCTTGCAAGTCTGAAAACGATGTCATTTTTGTCGCTCCCAGCCTCAGCTTGTCTACCTCAGTCTTGGGTCAGTCGCTGAATCGGCAGTCTTTGTTCCTTGACGTCGTCTCTCAGTACGTGCTGGATCGGTTCTAGAGTTATTTTCTGACGTCTCTCAACGGCATCTGAAAACAATTATTATTTTTATTTTAATAGAAGTAATAATAACACTAAAGAATTCCCAGACGGAAAAACAAATTTCATGAATGTCGCAGATGTTAGAATTCTTTATGAACTCTTTTCAAACTGTTTAAGAATCCTTTTCTAACTTACATTCATAATTATTCTTAAAGTGTTCGAAAAAAATCCTTAGAAAAAATTCATTTTTTGCTGTCTGGGTAATAATCATAATAATTATAATGTTATTAGAATTATTCTCTTGTAATGTAAAAATTACCTCAATATTGCTATTTTTTCAAACAAAAATAAAAGAATTTATTTTTATGTGAGAGAGGGCCCCGTCCTCGCCCATCTCTGTGAGGCACAACCAACATTCTCTGCCCCTCCAACGCTTCCTTACATTTTTTTTAATTTAATTACGTAATTAAAAATTAAAATATAATTAAAAAATAAAAGATTAGTAAATTGATAATTGAATTTAGTAAATAAATGAACAAATAAATAAAATATAAAATGTAAGAAAACGTTCTATTCATATAAAAAGTCCACGTTAATTTCAGCAAGTGATAATATAAAAAGAATGCAAACTAATATAATAAACGTGTACTTTTTACATGAACTTCCCTAAAAAGTAAAAAAATAAATAAAGTCGCCTTTATAAAACGCAAAGAAAAATGTAGCAAGCTAGTATTTTTCTTGGTGTTTTATAAATGCGTAGATGTCCGGAAATTCTTCGGCCCCATCCTCAGGCTGGCCGTTGTCCTCCATCATGGTGTTGCTGTGGTCGTCATGATCCTTGTTGTTCTCGGCGTCGCTTTCGATCTCCGTGTCATCGTCCGGGTAAGGTTCTGCACCTCCTCTGCCAGGTCGGCACTCCTCCAAATACTCCGCGGGGTATTCGCCAGAGTGGGTCCTTCCATCGAATTCTCCGTCCTCTGATTCCCTGATATATTTTATATTTTATTTTAAATTAATTTGATTTTGCTTCATCACTGAGGAAGCTTTGGGATGGTAATAAAAAAGTTTTGCTAAAATCACTATAGAAATATCTTTTGAGACAATAGGAATCAACATACACTATTTTTAGAAAAGTAATACGCGGTGATTGGCGAGCTACGGCGCGCAATTCAAATTCCCCCCAAAGGCCTAAATAACCCGAACAGAATGAGCGTGCGTGAGTGCGTGCGCGTGTATGTGTGCTGCATGTATGCATGCATGCAAATATGTAATTTTAGTAAAAAATTATCTTTTGACAATTCATCAATACTAAAAACACAGCTTTTTTAAGATATTGATTAAAAAAAGATAAGTAAATTTAAAATTAATTTCATATTGAAACAATCAATGAAGTTTGAGAAAGCAAAGTGCCAAGGAATTGCCAGCGGTTTTTTACATGTTCTATGATAATATTTAACAGGAGGCCACTTACCAGAGTTTATCAGGTGGATTCTGCTGTAAATGGTCGAAATTTTCTGTAGGTGCGTCATCTTCGTCGGGTATTTCATCCTTCAGGTTATCGAATCCTACATAGCTCCTTGGACTGGACAGCTGCTGATGATCATCCCTCTCCCTCTCGTCGTCTGAAGTTTCTTCTAAAACTCTTCTTCTTTTTGGACTGGATGGCAGGGGTTCTTGATGTTCTTCTTCTTCTTCTTCTTCTTCTTCTTCTTCTTCTTCTTCTTCTTCTTCTTCACAAGGAGCTCGTCTTCTCCTCGGAGATGGTGGCAGCTGCTCCTCATCTCTTTCTTCGGGCAGTAGCTCGTCTCTGCGTATCTTGTTCTCTTCGAGACGCCGTAGACATTGCTTAAGGCTTTTCAGGGCCCTGGTCATCGAATCTGTGAATTGCAAGTTACTTGGCCTCGGTAAGATCATGGCATTTGAGGAGATGGCTTCTATAAGAAATTAATGAAACATTCATAATTAATATAATAAGTCTAGTGTGACAAGTTAAATAAAATATATAAAACAATATACCTTCACAAGCTGCCACAAAACGGGTATCACGTAACCTTGTAACATTTTTTTTCTTATCTCCAAGCCAAGTAACATTGCACAGAAGCTCTGTGTTGACTGTAAAGCAATTTTTTAAAAAAATTGCTGAAGAGTCATCGGTATTTCTACCACCAAGATAAATCAAGTAGTTGACCTAAACATAAACGATATATTTAAGAAATGAAAAATTAAATAATTATAAAACTAAGTCTTGCGTTCAGGGGTTTGACGGTTAATGACATGTTTTTCTGATTAAATAAATAAATAATATTAATAAATATTTTTACATATTTCGTACTTACAACATCATTGTATGTGTCTTCATCGACAGCGTTAAAAGCTAGAAGATCTTCACGTGTCTTGAAGAGAAGGCAGTCTGGAATATCTCGTGCCGTTCTCTTCCTACTCTTCGACAGATCCTTTAACATTTTATGGCTTTCTCTGAAAAATGTGTTAATAATTAATTCTTAATCAAGTAATTTATGGTATTAAAATACATACAAGTTTATACATACTTAGCTAATTGTTCAACATGAGCCATCCTTGAATTAAGGTTTCTACGATAAATTGTAATATTATTATATATCATAAATAATAAAATGTATATATGTATCTGCGTATTGTTACGTACTGTAGGGCTTGCATAACAGCATTCTCAAATGGCGTAAACCTCGATGATGATGCTGTTAGAACATTAATTGGTATTAGTGATTAATATAAAATTATGAGTTAACGTGACTCCAGCGACATTTTATAATAACAAAGACGTCATTGAATCTTTCCAAAAATCTTCATTAAACTTTTGATATAGATAAAGAAAATCTGAGGTCAACGACTTCTTTCAACTAGCTTTTAACACGTAACTTATGAGAATGAGCTGCTTTAAGTTATTATTAATAATATCAAGTTACGCCGACGTTTTCTACGTATTAATATAATATTTTGTTTGTTATAAACATTGAGAAATAGTTCACAATGCTTTAGAATAAAATTTATATAATATAATTGAACCAAAATTAAAAACGAAAATAAAACCTCCCAAAGCCCTCACTTGACACGGCACCCACCGCTGGAGCCACCTTAAGGGGGTGTCAAAGTCAATTTTTATCCTTCCTACCTTACCGACCCGAGAATTATAAAATATTAGCTTTAATTAAAAGAATAAGTATAATTATGAAAAACTAAGAGGTCCTTGCCCTCCGTAATACAATTATCTACTACTGTGCGAAGTTTGAAATAAAAACTTCGAAACCTCTACGAATGGCTTTGGAACGAAATTTGAAGGTTCGAGTCTAGACTAATATAAATTTCGTTCCAATGGCATTCGTAGAGGTTTTGAAGTTTTTGTTTAAAACCTCGCACAGTGGTAGATAATTGTATTATGGAGGGTAATGATGCCTTGATTTTTCATAATTTAGTTTATTTATTAATTGTAATCAATTGTTAAAGAATTTGAGGTTAGGACTGTCGGCGGGAAATTTGAATGGTTTGACACCCCCTTGAAGAATAAAATACCATTTTTATTTATTTGAATAACCTGCGTCCCCAAAAGCAGACATTAAACCAGCTGGTTCCTCTTGACGAAATCCTACCTGCGATCCGTTGAGCGCGAGCGAATGCTGCATATTCACCTTTTGTGTGCGTGAATTGCCGAGTATGGGTGATTGCTGTTGAGTGGATGATTGACTTTGTGTAGGTGACTTGTAACGTGTAGATGGTTGTTCTTGAGTGTGGGATGATTGTTTATCGCGCGGATGTTTATAGTGCGATTGATCCGGTGTGCGTGATTGCTGTTGTGTAAATGACTTGTCATGTGTGGGTGGTTTCTGTTGAGTGAATGATTGCTTTTGTTTCGATTGATTTGGTGTGCGTGATTGCTTTTGTGTAGATGACTTGTGAAGTGTGGGTGGTTGTTGTTGAGTGTAGAATGATTGTTTTGATTGATCTGGTGTTCGTGATTGCTGTTGTGTAAATGACTTGCCATGTGTGGGTGGTTTCTGTTGAGTGGATGATGGCTTTTGTTTCGATTGATTTGGTGCGCGTGATTGCTTTTGTGTAGATGGCTTGTGAAGTGTGGGTGGTTGTTGGTGAGTGTAGGATGATTGTTTTGATTGATCTGGTGTTCGTGATTGTTGTTGTGAAGAAGACTTGTTGTCAAGTGTGTGTGGTTTTTGTTGAGTGATAGGTGATTGCATATCGCGCACTCGTTGGAGTATGCGCGGGCGAAAAGGCTCAGATGGCAGCCCTTCCTGTGCAAAATGTGATTTATGCACTGGACTTGGAGTATAGTCGCTTCTTGTTGATGTATGCGCTAGACTTGATAGCGATTGGGACGATGCTCTTATCGGAGGTCCACCCACTTGTGATAAAATCGACATGCCACAAGATTCTGCTTGCTGAAAGCGGTGGGAAGACGCAAGATTCGTCGAAGCTCCAGATCGCATCTTTTGCATTTGGTCGAAAATGTTTTTAGCAGCAACATCGGGTGACACTCCGCCACGATTTTTAGCCGGTCGTGAATACATCTAAAAAATAAATGTGGTGCCAGTAGGATGCTTAATAACAATAACGAAGATTCGCTTCGTAACAAAATTGATTCTATGTAAATACATTAAAACTTCACACATAAATACATACATACAGACAGACGTAGATACATACATACAACGTTGCCGTAATGCCATATCACAGCAATATTTTGCAATATCGCAAAGTTAAATATCACGATATATCACTGCGATATCACGGGAACATTGTGATACGATTTTCGGCAGCTTTGGAGCAAGGCAATATGATGGCGATATTTTGCAATGCCGGAGTGTTGCATATCGTATCAATGTATCTCTGCAATATCGTCGAAACATCGCAATACGACGTTCCACAGCTGCAGTGCAAACCGATATTAGGGCAATATTCTAATTTCTTTTATTTTTCATCTGATTTGAACTTTAAACCACTCATTTGAATCGTTAAACAATTTAAAAACGATTAACCGTTGGAAATTAAAAAATCGACAAAATCAGCAAAGTTAGAGCCAATTGTTTAAAGTAAATGTGAATGAATTTATGAATTCATGAATTTATTCACATTTAATTAGTAACAATTTACCCATAACAATTAAGGCTCTAACTTTGCTGATTTTGCCAATTTTTTAATTTCCAACGGTCAATTGATTTGAAATTGTTTAACGATCAAAATAAGTGGTTTAAAGTTCAAATCGGATAAAAAATAAAAGAAATTAGAATGCACGAACATGTTACGATTTTCAATCGAAGATACATGGTTTTGCAATAACATAATTTCCATAAAAGAGTGGTAATATTTTGTACAAGGGAACCACCTTAACATTTCTAAAATAATCCTGAAATATTCCACAAAAGATTCAGTAAAACCATTTGATTTTGGGAATATTTCAGAAATTTTTCAGAAATATTTCATGTAATTTTTCTAGTAATAATTTAAGCAACTTTTTTATTTCAGGAGACAATGTAAAACAAACTCTAGTATTATTCAAACATGAAAACTAACCTATTTATTAACTAATATAATTATTAGAATAATTATAAATAAAAAAATCAATGTAATTACTAATAAAATTCTACAATTTCAAAATACTAATATCAATAATGAAACCTAATAAGTCTATTTAATATTTATTACACTTAGCAACTTTTGATTTCAGAAGACAATATAAAACAAACTCTAGTATTATTGAAACATAAAAACTAACCTATAATTTATTAACTAATATAATTATTAGAATAATTATAAATAAAAAAATCAATGTAATTACTAATAAAATTCTACAATTTCAAAATACTAATATCAATAAAGAAACCTAATAAGACTATTTAATATTTATTACACTTAGCAACTTTTGATTTCAGAAGACAATGTAAAACAAACTCTAGTATTATTCAAACATGAAAACTAACCTATAATTTATTAACTAATATAATTATTAGAATAATTATAAATAAAAAAACTTTACATTTCAGCCAGAATGATCCTCAAGACAATTTCTTCCCTCTGAAAATTCCACAGTTCTCTTGGGAAATCCAAATTACAGCATGTAAATAATTAATGATAGTAATTATTTACTGTGAACTGCAATTGCACGTGCGCGCGCCAGGATGATCCTCAAGACGAGCACTGCACTTCCTCTCGAACGTCCACCACAAACTTGCCACCGTCGAATTATATAATTCAGAATTCCAAATGACACCACAGATAACTACAATAATTAATAACTACAATAATACCGCTAAAATTATTAAAAACAATTTCACTTATTGCGCGCGTCTGCAATTGAAGATCAAGTCTTCATGAAAGCAGGGAGATTACTGCAATGGCGGGATGCGATACATTTCTTCAAACAACACAAAGTTCAAAATTATTTCAAGACTTTAAATTTATAATGTAAATCAATTTTAATATTCAATTATAAACAAATATATTTATTATTAATAAAAATAAAAATCATAAAATTATACTATTATTTATTTATTTATATTTATTTATTCAATTACACCAATTGAACCCCATATAAATAAATTAACAAATCATTACTATTATTATCAATTTTATTTGTAATAGAAATAATAACTTAAATATGCAATTAAATTATATTTTTATAATTATATTGATGGCACGTCGTGCTGTCCATAATCCGTCACATTGCTGCCACGATTTTCCCGACACGACGGGCTTGCACTGTGCCGTCATTCTGCTGGAATCTAAAAGTTCAAAAAAGTGATGTTGCGTGACGGCACGATGACGGCACAGGGCGGTCACGACGTGCCACCGAATCGGACAGCACGCCGCGACTGCACAGTGATGGCACAAATTCGTCACGCCGTGCCAGCACGCTGTGCTCGGCACGGGCTGCTATCTGGGATACTTTTTTGAACTTTTAGATTCCAGCAGAATGACGGCACAGTGCAAGCCCGCCGTGTCGGGAAAATCGTGGCCGCAATGTGACGGATTATGGACAGCACGACGTGCCATCAATATAATTATAAAAATATAATTTAATTGCATATTTAAGTTATTATTTCTATTACAAATAAAATTGATAATAATAGTAATGATTTGTTAATTTATTTATATGGGGCTCAATTGGTGTAATTGAATAAATAAATAAATATAAATAAATAAATAATAGTATAATTTTATGATTTATATTTTTATTAATAATAAATATATTTGTTTATAATTGAATATTAAAATTGATTTACATTATAAATTTAAAGTCTTGAAATAATTTCGAGCTTTCTGTTGTTTGAAGAAATATATCGCATCCCGCCATTGCAGTAATGTCCCTGGTTTCATGAAGACTTGATCTTCAATTGCAGACGCGCGCAATAAGTGAAATTGTTCTTAATAATTATAGCGGTATTATTGTAGTTATTAATTATTGTAGTTATCTGTGGTGTAATTTGGAATTCTGAATTATATAATTCGACTGTGGCAAGTTTGTGGTGGACGTTCGAGAGGAAGTGCAGCTCGTCTTGAGGATCATCCTGGCGCGCACACGTGCAATTGCAGTTCATAGTAAATAATTACTATCATTAATTATTTACATGCTGCAATTTGGATTTCCCAAGAGAACTGTGGCAACTTTCTGAACGTTTCAGGGTGAAGAGATTGTCTTGAGGATCACCCTGGCTGAGATGTAAAATTTTTTTATTTATAATTATTCTAATAATTATATTATGTTAATAAATAGGTTAGTTTTGACGAGGAAGGACGAGTGGCCAGGACGAGGAAGTGCGACGATGGATGCAGCAGGACGGGTATCTGGGCTACGGTCCCCACGAAGGGGCACGAAGACGAGAGCTGCAAGGCCCAGGACGGCGTACTTGCGGCAGCAGCAGTGGCACGGTTAACCTCGAAGAGGTTATGTTTACATACAGCTTCCTACTGCATTCGTCCACTGCCAATATTATCAGGTGAGATTAGTGTTTAGTTTATCACTGTAATCTCCCCTTACTAATGCTGCGTTGTTTCTAGGTGTCTGGTGAGTGCTTCGGAGGTTAAATGAACACTCAAACTCTAAAATCCATGAATCTTCAAACATATGAAACCTACAACCCATGAACCGTCAAACCCCTGAACGCAAGACTTAGTTTTATAATTATTAAATTTTTCATTTCTTAAATATATCGTTTATTTTTAGGTCAACTACTTGATTTATCTTGGTGGTAGAAATACCGATGACTCTTAAGCAATTTTTTAAAAAAATTGCTTTGCAGTCAACACAGAGCTTCTGTGCAATGTTACTTGGCTTGGAGATAAGAAAAAAATGTCACAGGACTACGTGATACCCGTTTTGTGTCAGATTGTGAAGGTATATTGTTTTATATATTTTATTTTACTTGTCACACTAGACTTATTATATTAATTATGAATGTTTCCATTTTTTTACCAGGGCCTTGAAAAGCCTTAAGCAATGTCTACGGCGTCTCGAAGCGATACGCAGAGACGAGCTACTACCCGAAAAAAGAGATGAGGAGCAGCTGCCACCATCTCCGAGGAGAAGACGAGCTCCTGATGAAGAAGAAGAAGAAGAACATCAAGAACCCCTGCCATCCAGTCCAAAAAGAAGAAGAGTTTTAGAAAAAACTTCAGTCGACGAGAGGGAGAGGGATGATCATCAGCATCTGTCCAGACCAAGGAGCTATGTAGGATTGGATGACCTGAAGGATGAAATACCCGACGAAGATGACGCACCTACAGAAAATTTCGACCATTTAAAGCAGAATCCACCTGATAAACTCTGGTAAGTGGCCTCCTGTTAAATATTATCATAGAGCATGTAAAAAACCGCTGGCAATTCCTTGGCACTTTGCTTCCTCAAACTTAATTGATTGTTTCAATATGAAATTAATTTTAAATTTACTTATCTTTTTTTAATCAATATCTTAAAAAAGCTGTGATTTTAGTATTGATGAATTGTCAAAAGATAATTTTTTACTTAAATTACATATTTAGATTAAATTACAGTTTTTCACGTCTTTTATAACTATTGTTATAGATAAGTTATATCTAACATTCCAAAAAACCCTACAATGTGAAAGTAGATTTCGCCCTCGAGTGATTACTGCCCTCGCGAGAAGATTCTTCCCTCGGGTGATTTTTCCCGCGGGAAAAACTGCTACTTTCGTCCCTTGTTGCATAATGTACTATTCTGTCCGGATAAGCGGGTAAGAAAGTTTTTTTACCCGTTGACTACTTTTGTTGCCCGAGAAAAAATTTCTTTTTTGCCCGTTTATTTAAAAACTTATTTTAAAAAACGCAAAAATCCATACATGTGTTACAAAAAAATATGGTGTGACACACACACACACGCACACGCATACATGCGCACACACTAACTCACTCACACGCACGCACACACACTCACACGCAGGCACATACACACTCACTCGCACGCACGCACACACGTAAACACACTCACTCACACGCACGCACACACACATACGCGCATACGGACACACACGCATGCACATACACATACACGCGCACACACATGCACGCATGCATGCATGCATACACGCAGCACACATACACGCGCACGCACTCACGCACGCACATTCATACAGACATTTTCTAAAAATAGTGTATGTTGATTCCTATTGTCTCAAAAAATATGTCTTTAGTGATTTTAGCAAAACTTTTTTATTACCATCCCAAAGCTTCCTCTGTGATGAAGCAAAATCAAATGAATTTAAAATAAAATATAAAATATATCAGGGAATCAGAAGACGGAGAATTCGATGGAAGGACCCACTATGACGAATACCCCGCGAAGTATTTGGAGGAGTGCCGACCTGACAGAGGAGGTGCAGAACCTTACCCGGACGATGACACGGAGATCGAAAGCGACGCCGAGAACAACAAGGATCATGACGACCACAGCAACACCATGATGGAGGACAACGGCCAGCCTGAGGATGGGACCGAAGAATTTCCGGACATCTACACATTTATAAAACACCAAGAAAAATACTAGCTTGCTACATATTTCTTTGCGTTTTATAAAGGCGACTTTATTTATGTTTTTACTTTTAGGGAAGTTCATATAAAAAGTACACGTTTATTATATTAGTAGCATTCTTTTTATATTATCACTTGCTGAAATTAACGTGGACTTTTTATATGAATAGAACGTTTTCTTACATTTTATATTTTATTTATTTGTTCATTTATTTAATAAATTCAATTATCAATTTACTAATCTTTTATTTTTTAATTATATTTTAATTTTTAATTACGTATTTAAATTAAAAAAAAAATGTAAGGAAGCGTTGGAGGGGCAGAGAATGTTGGTTTTGCCTCACAGAGATAGGCAAGATCGGGGCCCTCTCACACATAAAAAAAAAATTCTTTTATTTTTGTTTGAAAAAATAGCAATATTGAGGTAAATTTTACATTACAAGAGAATAATTCTAATAACATTATAATTATTATAATTATTACCCAGACAGCAAAAAATGAATTTTTTCTAAGGATTTTTGTCGAACACTAAGAATACTTATGCATGTAAGTTAGAAAAGGATTCTTAAAGAGTTTGAAAAGAGTTCATAAAGAATTCTAACGTCTGCGACATTCATGAAATTTGTTTTGCCGTCTGGGAATTCTTTAGTGTTATTATTACTTCTATTAAAATAAAAATAATAATTGTTTTCAGATGCCGTTGAGAGACGTTAGAAAATAACTCTAGAACCGATCCAGCACGTACTGAGAGACGACGTCAAGGAATAAAGACTGCCGATTCAGCGACTGACCCAAGACTGAGGTAGACAAGCTGAGGCTGGGAGCGACAAAAATGACATCGTTTTCAGACTTGCAAGCTGAGCTTCAAGGAGGGCCTAGCAAAGGTAATTTATTCATCATTCTATTATAACTTTCCAACCCATAATGCAATAAAAATCTTATTTTTTTGTTTGTTTCAAAAGAGTTCATAACACTTCGAGCGCAGAAACGGTGTGCACCTGCCTGGAAGTGATAGCGATCTGCTGAATGGTTCCCAAGGTCATGCTGTTGTCGTACGAGCGCGTGGACATGCCTGCAAAACTCTCGATGACGCAGGGGCAACGAGAATGATGTTGAGTAGGAGGCTTCTTGCGAGTTGCAGCTCAGACAATCCCTGTTAAAAAATTGAAGCTGGATTTCAAGCTTGAAATTCAGCGATGAGGTTGAATCTGGTTTGATCGAATTTAAAATCCAGCTCGATTTCAAGCTCGAAATCAAACTCAAAAAATCCACCCTGATCGACCTACATTTCATGTTTGATCAAGCTGGATTCAACCTCATCGCTGAATTTCAAGTTCGATCGAGCCGGATTCAAACTCATCGCTGAATTTGAAGCTTGAGATTTAGCTTGATATTTTCAATAGGGGAACCTGCACAAGGCCTGCACCATTATTTACGTAAATATTTTCAGGGACTATATATATATAAAATTTCTTCATATATATATATATATATATATATATATATATATATATATATATATATATATATATATATATATATATATATATATATTCCACGTCGACCATGGAAGAAATTTTTTACATTTCGTTTTAAAATGTTTTTACTAGTTCAGAATAGTTAAAAAATGTATGCAAAAAAAATTTAGATCACAATACCCTAACTATGCAGAACTGTGGCCCTATTAAAAATAAAGTTTTTTTCAATTCTTAGAAACAGAGAAAACTTTAATAATTTTTAGCTCCAGATAGGTGCAATTTAGGTATTTACACATATACATTTTTATTATTTTTCTGTATATTTTTCTGTAAATTTTCTATAGAATATGCTAGCACTTTTTTAGGCCCTAATTACCACGTTTCTGATTGATTTATAAAAGATATACCGTTATATAGTAATAAGAGCTTCAAAATGAGACCAGGTAGACCATGGACCGAGCTTATTAACCGAAGTAACAGAATTTTGAAGGAAATCTACATACAATTTGTATATCTATATATGAAGATTTCTTTTATAAATGATATACCCTACATACATATAGATATATAAATTGTATGTAGATTTCTTTCAAAATGCTGTAACGTCAGTTATAAAGCTCGGTCCATGATCTACCTGCTCTCATTTTGAAGCTCTTATTACTACAAAATTTTGAGATTAAAATAAACTGCCGAAATTTTTTAAATAGCATATAACGGTATATCTTTTATAAACCAATCAGAAACGTGACAATTGGGGTCTGAAAAAAATGTCAGCATATTGTACAGAAAATTTACAGAAAAAAATGCATATATATATGTAAATACCCAAATTGCACCTATCTCGAATTGAATTTTCTACTTTTCTAAAAATTTAAATAAACTTTATTTTTAGGGTCACGGTTCTGCAAGATTTGGGTCTTATGAGCTAAAATTTTATTTACATGCTTTTTTCACTATTCTGAACTAGTAAAAACATTTTCAGCGAAATGTAAAAAATTTCTTCACGGGTTTACGTGAAATATATATTATTATGAAATATTGAAATTCGTTCAGAATGAACTTTTACTACAGTTTCTCTATTAGGCTTGACGTTTCTTTCGCCTTTACAATACATCAGGAAAGTATAATACATTTTTAGGCCAATTTTTTATTTGAAAATTTTTATATATCAAATTTTTAAATTTTAAGTCTCACCTGAGATCTTACCAGAGATCTCGTGTAAGATTTTGAGTAAAAATTCATGAGGTTTTCGCATGATATTTCACCTGAGATTTTTTGGTAGGGATATATATATATATATATATATATATATATATATATATATATATATATATATATATATATATATATAATCATGCGAAATATCATGCGAAAACCTCATGAATGTTTACTCAAAATTTCACACGAGATCTCTGGTAAGATCTCAGGTGAGATTTAAAATTTCAAAATTTGATATATAAAAATTTTCAAATAAAAATTGACCAAAAATGTATTATACTTTCCTGATGTATTGTAAAGACGAAAGAAACTTCAAGACTAATAAAAAAAACTGTAGTAAAAGTTCATTCTGAACGAATTTCAATATTTCATTAAGTGTACATATAATAACATGAGATTTTGGTATGAGATCTCAGGTGAGAATCTTACTTGAGATTATTCAGTAGGAGTATGTGAATAATCATAATTAAAGTATAAAATTATAATTAAATTTAAATATTTACGTAAATAAATGGTATATATATGTTATTATTGTATGTATATATCTGCTGCGGATTCCCGGAAAAACAACTCAAGTCCATTTTTTTTAAAATTGTGTTTTAAGCGATTTTAATATCTTTATATAGTATATTTTCAGATAAAAGTGCACAAAATCAAGAAAGTGTAAAAATAAGTAGCCTTATCTACTATTTATGATTTTTTTTACATTAGTTCAAATGGAAAATAAAAATTTTAAGTATTAGTATCTTCAAAACAGAAAAGTGGACTTATGTTGTTATTCTGCAAAACCATATATATATTATGTATTAACTTATTAATTTATTGTACAAAAATTAAATATTTAAAGTATATAAATAAAAAATTACAAATATAACTCTCTAACTTTATATCGTTTTTTCTCTGGTTTTTGACCACTCATGATTTGTAACAAAAATACTTTTGTATATATTTACACTTTATTTCTGAAATCAATTAAAAATTTAAATTATAAAATATATATATATATATATATATATATATATATATATCGCCGTGCTGGCATATTGTCGGCAAATTGCACCGCACAGTGCTGACACGTTGCCGGCACGCGGGCCGCAGTACCAATCGCGCATGCAAATTGCGTCGGCAAAATGACGGCACTATGACGGCCCGCGTGCCAGGACCGCGGTTCTGCACCGTGCCGTCTCAGAAGCGGGGCAGGAATCCGTCACAATGCCGGACCGCGGGCGGCCCGCGGGCCGTCAGCGTGCCGACACAGTGCCGACTCAATGCTATCTGGGTGTAGGCCAGAGCCATTACGCACCTGACCAGGTTTCCCATGGTCAGATTCTTGTCCACGATCTCCCCCGCAGCGGAGTTTCGGATCCTCGATACAGTGTACTTGTCCGCGGCGATCTGCAATTCACTGGCCAGCGATCTCCTCGTCCATTTTAGGATTGTATCATCGCCATTGACGAAGAGTTTGTCACCGTACGAGCCAGGCTTTCCGTAGCAAAAACGTGGCAATAGTTGCTGGGCAATGTTTGTTAGCAATTTGCTTCAAACTTGTGCTCAAAAAATGACGAATATCAAGGATTGATGTCAGTGTGCCGTAAAATTGACTGCAAATGCTTGCCCCCAAATTGCTGTCATATACGGACGCAGATTTACTTACATATTTGATGTATAACGGTTGCTGCAAGTTTTGTACATCAATTTGCTTTCAAGTTGTTTTCAATATTATTATATTATATTATTTTATTTTCAATATTATTCACATAATATTTAATAAAATTACTCCAATATGTGAGAATGCGAGAGAGAGAGAGAGAGAGAGAGAGAGAGAGAGAGAGAGAGAGGGAGGAAATTAATAACAGCATATTGATGGAAATTTGTGTAACATAAAAATCGAATAATGTGACGACAATATGATGGCAATTTATGCCTATGACACGCCTGCACATCATGAGCAATAGTTGCTATAATTTTGCCTTTACTTTGCCCTCATAATTTACTTCAATACTTGATACGTATTTTGTAAAAAATTTCCAGCATATACGGACGCAGTTTTACGTCAAACTTTAGGAAATTGATAGCAAAACGTGTATGTCAAATTGCTAACAATTTGCAATACATCTGGCTAATGGGGTGTACACTTAGCGAATCATCGCTTTGAGTACGTCGTAGAGAGGATATTCGCGATGTCTACCGAACCGCGCTGCTTCTCCGGCGTGTTGTGCTCGAACGTTATCCTGAAAGATAGGGCTGATTTTTTGCTATGGGCTAGCTAATAATTGTTTGCCGTCGACGTTATAGGTGACAATTGGCTGAGTTGTAGGTCGTCCAGGAGCTGGAATTTCAATGGCCATGGACTCTGACAACCCGATCTCTGACGTAGTGCAAAAAAGGTTGTGTGTCAAAGTATCCTCAAGATTGCCTGGGTGCATCAATATATGCTTGCCATAGTTTGCTAAAGTTTGTCAGAGTACGTCAAATGTCTTCCAATTGGCCGAATTGTGGTACATATATGGCAAATTTTGGAACACTTTTGGCAAATTTCGGCAAACTTTAGCACGTCCGATTTTTACATTGAAAGTCCACTTTTTCCGATAAATTAAGGCATAAATAAAAAGACTAAAATAATTTAGGAAATGTGGCTTTATCGAGGCCCTTAAATGTGGTACCATCCGGATGATAACACCAAAACTCAGAGACTAAGGTTAAAAAGTCCAAAATTTAAAAAAGTTAGTTTATTGCAAAATTAAAAAAATAAAAATTAGAAGTTTTAGTCCCCGTGCTTTGGTGTTATCATTCGGATTGTACCACCATCAAAGTCACATTTCCTTAAGTATTTTAGTGTTTTTAACATTATTAAATTATAAAACATACATAATTTCTCATCTAGAAAAATTCCTGCAGAAATATATTTTAATGTGAAATGTCTAAGTTTGCCGAACTTTGTCAAAGTTTATCAAGTGTGCCAAATTTTGTCATATGTGTGCCAAAACGGCCAATTAGAAGACATTCAGCGTACTCTGGCAAACTTTAGGCAAACTCTTGCAAAATTTGGCAAACTTTGACAAACTCTTAACATTAAATCCATTTCCACTAGGGTGTTATTATACAACCGGTTTCCTACGTAACTTCGGTGTATAAACTCGCACAGGAGAGTGAGTTCATCGACGATCAGAGTGCAATCTTTTATTTTTGTTACACTTTTAAAAATCCATTCCATATTTCACACAATTTTTGTGTAATTCGTTTACACTAATATTTGTGCAAAGATTTTACACAAAATTTGTGTAAAATTAAGCGTTAAAAACTGATGTTTATTTGCACAAAGTTGTATACCGATGAGTATGATCGTATTTTAAAATAATCTATCTTCGTTCATATATGATTAATTTCTAATTGCTAGTTCACTACTTTTAAATTTCTTAGAAGTACTAAAAAATTATAAAATATTTGAAAAATATTTTTTTTAATTTGATATAATTATAAATTAAAATGAATTATTCACTTAAAAGTCGGTAAAATTCTAGGTTAGATATTAAAATTTTAATTCACTTTTAAAATGGAAATTTAAAACGGAAAGTAAGTACCAACTCTTTTTTTTCTATTTTAAATATTTATTTTAAATACTTCTATGGAAAAATGATACATCAAATTATTCCTTTATCAATAAAATAATACAAAAAAGATTTTTCAAAATTTGCGTTACCCTTATAAAAAATGTATATGACGTCTGAAAGTTAAACTTCATATAGTGTTACAAGAAATGGAACCGATTAAAATAATTTAAAAGGTCTGATTAGATATATCAGTTTTTCCATAAAAGAGAAGTTCAAAATTATTTTTAAAAATAGAAAATATTAAGAGTAAGGGCAGCGGGCAATAGATTTTGTTGATTTTTTAAGTCCACAAAAATGTAAAAGAAAAGACTTGTTACACTAGAATATCCATTCAAATACTAAAACTGTATTTAAAGTTTTATGAAAAACTATGAAACATCATAAAGAAATTAGGTAAATATAAAGAAAGACTACGATAATGTATAAAAAGTCCAAATTTAAGACCTATTTCGTATAGTTAAATTTCTTTTTGCCTAACTATTAGTCAAAGTTTCTTCTATATACAGTGCGTCTCATAACTATAGAAACGCCACAAATTTTCACGTTTAAATGTGTATATTATACCTTTTTTTAAAGAACCTGTAACTTTGGAAGCAAAAATCCGAGGATAATTTTGCAAAAAGCCAATGAATGGAAAATATATTCTCTTTAAAACATTACTAGAATATTTCTTTCGCATCAACGTTAAAGAAGTTATCGTTGTTTCATAACTATAGAAACACTTTAAATTTTTAGACCCATTTAAATCAATGTAAATTTTTTATCTAGTATTCAAGTTTTGTTTAAACCGTCCGTGAACTTTTCATAAGTTAATGTAGACACAATATTTATGTAACGTCTTAAGGAGAATAAAATTGCCTTATATTTGCTATTTTTAAAATTATCCTTGGTTTTTTGCTTCGAAAGTTACAGGTTTTTTAAGAAAAGGTATAATACACAGATTTAAATGTAAAAATTTTTGGTGTTTCTATAGTTATGAGACGCACTGTATTTTTACGTTTATAGTACTATGACTCAAAATTTAATTGCGCTCTTACCTTTATTTATTTATTTATTTATTTATTTATTTATTCATTCATTCGTTCATTCATTCATTCATTTATTTATTTATTTGGATCAACCTTTTGAATACAAATTTCTTTAAATCTTCATTTTAGTTAATTTTAAAAAGCTTATAAAAGATATTCGATAATTAATAAATAATTACTAGTACTATACTACTTTATTCTTAAGTTCATAAATAAATAATCAATTGAAAATCACAAGTTAAAATCATTTGGGAATTCAAATGTCGCGCTTTTCGCCCTCCATACTTGAAATTCCAAGAAAAACAACCCCTCAAGCACAGTGTTGCCACCTCGCCGTTGTTGGCAACACTGCCGATCGCGAGAGAGATTTCGCGAGTTCAAACGCAAGTTTAGGCGGCAGCGATCGTCGCCTGTTTTTATTTCGCTCCTTGTCGTCGAGCGAGTCGCATCCAGGACTTTGCCGAGCAACAAAGACAAGTTCGGAAGCCGTCGACTGATCAAGAAAATCAACTAGTACAACTAGTCAATTAACTGAAAGTTGGTCAATACTTCGTCTTACGTTGAATTCCACTTCATTTTTCAGTGCTGATTCTTCTTGATTAACCGGTAAGTAACAAAGGAATTTCTCATATTTCCGATTCGCCGGTAGATTGTCATTGAAAATCGCCATATTTCCCATTAATTTGATTCTTTGTTTTGCATGTGATCTCAAAATCAAATCTGAAAATCTTACTTATCCTCCTTTATTAATTAAAAACCAAAAGTGATCGTTATACTACAACCGAAATTGTGAAATATTTTCGTACGACGCACGTAAATAGATACGCTAAGTTATAAATTTTTGTAAAAAATTTTAACGCCAATAGACAACAAAGAAAAGCTACAGCTTATACATACAACTAACAATTATTCTCCATCTTATCTTCGAACCATTATTCCCGTAACGCATACCTTCATCGATAACAAAGTATACATGCACAGACACCCGCGTTCCGAGTAACTCGATAAGCCGCTGCAAAAACACAATACGCACCACATCCATTGTTTACGTTTTCGCAGACAAAGGCGCGCTTGCAGGCACGATGGTGCGAAACTTCGGCGAGCGCAGGAAGAAGAAGCGGGGCCAGCAAAAAAAGCTCAAATCCCACAAGAATCACCAGCGCTCCCCCAACGGTCGCGAGGACAGCGGCAGCGAGTACGAGGAGGAGGTCAGCTGTCGCGAGGTGGCGATCTACGTTCCCCGAAGCCAGGCGAACGAAACTCCCAGGCCCGTCACCGAGCAGCCCAAGAAGTCCCAAAAAAGCTCGCACAACAACGCGTATCGCAGCAAGCGCGAGCAGAGACAAAGACGTGGACCGAGGACTCGTCGGGTTTATTGCGACGGCGTCGACGACGTGGACGACAACGGCTATGACGAGATGGGCGAACGAATCGGTCGAATGATGTATCAGATGATCAACACGAACATCCTGGCCTTTCACATCTCGCGCGATAGGGTGTCCGTGATGGCGATCCCGATGATGGACGCTTTCGTGGGATTCTTGATGAGCAGACACCACTAGGGGGAGGAGATGAGTTTCAGTTGATCGGAGAGATAAGATTCTTTTTTTTTCCTTTTTGTTTTCTGGTAGTTTTCTAGAGTTAAGGCTTTTATGATGATTCAGCGCTTGATGTGCGGGTTAGAGAAAGTATATAGTTGTGTTTAAACGTGTTTATAATGGTAGTTAAGTATTTTTGATAAAAATTGACTTTTAAATATTGTACGTTGTTACGTTACAATTTCTTATATTCAAAGTTTTGACAAGAATGTATTGAGAGGACACTATAAGCGCGAGAAAACTTGCTAAAGTTAGCTTTGATAAGATTAAAGATAACGGATACTTTCTTTTGGATTCTCTTAGTTTTCTAGAGTTAAGATTTTATAAGTATTGCTTCATGCGTGGGTCAAAAAGTACAGTTGTGTTTTTGCATGTGTGTATAGTAGTTATTACTTTTTCTAAAAGAGTAGTAACTTTAAAGTTTGTCAACTTTACGTTTTGACTTGTGAAATGTAAGCCATCGTGCTATCATTACCTTACAACTTCTTATGTTCTATGTTTTGTATAATAATATTAAGTATGGAGTTTTGGAATTAAAACTATATGTATTTGTGCAGTTACTTAATGTATTTATTTAATATATCACCCATTCAAACATACAAGTCTCGTGTCTCATATGGAGAAAATTATATTAGATATTTGTTGATTATTCAGTCCACAGGATAGGTGTTATAATATCTTATACCATCATCGTTAAAGAGTATAATGAGAGCATAAAGATTGTTATAGCTTTTACTTTTCAACTTTTGTATATTATTTCCATTACTGCCAATTATATTTTTAAATTTAAATTATCTGAAGCATATTGGTTGCAGACGTATACTGAAGTTTTTCATATAATTCTATATATTCTAATACATTCTTGAAATGTAAAGGATTAATTCACATTGAATATAATCTCATGGTTTGAGACTTTTATGGAATAAATGCAATATTGTCAATTTATAAGAAGCAACACACCAATGCTTTTGATTTTCCAAAACTTTTTTCTAAAAAATTAATCTTTATAAACGTTTAAACCTGGCAAATCTTAAATAAACCATTAATAAAAACGTCGATTAAATTTACATAATTAAAAAACTTTATAAATATATAATATATATCTATAATAATATAATTAACAGCACAATTATCGCATGAGCAAGTGACATGAGATCAAAGAGACTGTTCTATCATAATTTGTAAATATAATAAGGTCCCTTGCAATGTCACATGTTAATTAATATATCTTAAATTTTACATATACAAAGTCTCTAATTTTGTTAAACAAATTATCATTTCCTTTGGCTAAACTTAATCGCTGCATTTACACCAGTAATATTGGTGCTATTGGAATTTGGAGTTTTTTTTTTTTAATATTTGTTCAATCTAAAACTTTAATCATCCGAGTATGCTGCAAATGGAAACCAGCAAAATTTTAGAAAGCTTTTCCTAAAAATGTTTTTGTAATTTCAGCACAATATATGGAACTGCTAATAGTGCATGCATGCAATACAGACAAAATTTTTCTTTACGTGGTGTTATCCCAGCAAAAATCTTGATCGATTGGTCAATATATAATTATCGCTAACAAAAATTGAGCCCTTTTACATATTTGTTTTAGTTGAATGGATCTAACGAATATACAGATTACCATGCAAGCGATTTTCGATAGTATAAGAATTTGATGACAATTTATTTATTTTATTACTGCCTCTGCGCATTCCGCGTGCCCTTTGAAGACTCTGAAAATTCCCTCTGTTGTTGTCGTTGTTGATTCTCTTTGGGTTCTCTGTCTTTGTACTCTCGATGGTACTCCCTGGTCTCCTGATCTCGTCGATCTCTCTGTGACTTTTGTCCTCTGTATTTTCTGTTTCCTCGCTCGTCCTTGTAATAATTGCCACCACTGTGATGACCTCGTGATCTGAAGAAGGGTGGATAACTGGTACTATTGTCCACTCGCACACTGCCATTTCTTAACTGTGGCAAGACTGTGTTATCGACATCGGCTTCCAGCTCTTGCCTCTCCTGATGATGCCTACTGTTCCGGTGATAATCCGATTGTGAGTTGTGATCATAACTATAAATTAACAAATTAGTAACTTATTAATTATTAACTATAAATCAGTAAAACTTATTTATTCATTAGATATACATGGGCAAGTTTGCTCCTTTACAATACAATTACTTTATGATTCCTTATTTAATTTATTTATTTATTTTATTGAATAAACTAAAATATATTGATATTCAATATTGCTTTAACTATTATTTATTAAAGAATAAACATAAATTAAAAAATCTAGTTTATGCCATGAACAAAAATTTGGAAAATTATAGTTTATTCTACCAGCAGAAACAAAGTATTTGTAACTGTATTGGTGACTAATTTAAGCAAAATCAAAATTAGTTCTTGCAACAAGAGAGATGAAAAATGGAATAAAAAATCATTTTCCAAGTTTTTGTTTGTAGTTATCATTAAACACTTTTTTAATTTATGGTAAAAAGCAGTACTGAAAATTAGTTCTTTAATTATTTATATTTTTTATCTTTGGATCTACCAAATATATTACCAAACCCATATGATCAGAAGTTTTTTAAAATCGTCTAAGAAATGTAAAAAAACGTATTAACAAAAAATATTACATGTTTTAGAAGATACGTTTCTTTAAAACGCTTTAAAATATAAATAATAAATATATAAATATTTAGTATTTTTTGTTGAAACTCTTAAAATATGTTGTAGGTGACAATTAAAAAAGAAATTCTGTAATGAGTTTGGAAATCATTTGCAGAGCCAAAGATAAAAAATACAAATGTCTATGGAAATATTACATTGTGCAACAAGGAGAGAAGATTGGGTTTTCCCACGGGAACTTCGGCACCCGAGACTCCCACTCGTGCGTAATCATCATTCGCACATATAGGAAAACCCTTTCTACCCCTGTTACACACCATATTTTTTTACTTACTAGTAGAGTGTTATTGGTTTGGTAAACAATATTTGCTGAAACTTTGAGAGGTGTTTTCTGACACCTAAAAATAAAGTGTAACACCTCTAGTTTTTTCCAATGGGTCCTTATTATCGAGATTTCAACCAATTGATCTGGATTGTGCGCTATTTTAGTAAAAAATGGTGCCTCTAATTCTGATCATAGCTCTCTGCAAGTTTTTATAATAGAAGGAAATACCCAAATGCAACAAACAGTAGACGAAAAGAGCTTCATTTTCAGCTTTGTTCCGTACAAAAATATTAATCTGGACCAAAGTTATTTACTTTTAAAAAACGTGATGAAAAGTGCAGCTAAATTCAAGGATTTTAACTCTTAAAATACAGTGATTTTTATTGTACTTTTAATCGCTTTCTTTGAAAGTTAATAACTTTGGTCCAGATTAATATTTTTGTACGAAACAAAGCTGAAAATTAAGTTGCTAAATTTCATTTTTAATTTTTGACCATTATTCCGCGTTTTTCATGTTTATTTACTACCTTTAATCGTTTATAACTTTTGATATTTTTAATCTTTTTAAACGCGGTACATCTCAAATTAAAACTGTTTTCCTCTACTTTATATTCTATTACGTGAACAAATTGTTTGCACCCACAAAAGTCACGTAATTGTTATATCAATGATGACCGTTTTTAGTCCATAATTCCCATATTAAATTTCTATAAGAGAAGTTGATATACGTTTTAAAAAAATGACATTGTCTGTTTTGCGTGTTGGATATTCTTCACATATATTATATAACCTACAGAACGAGATAAAAATGGTTGCAGAGGTGTGCCTCAACTTTTCTTTTATTATTCTTTGAACCATCTAAGTGCAGATTTCTTGTGGAATTCCTCATATCTACATGTGTGTGTATGAACTGCTTCAAGTTTTTTAAGTGTGTTTCTCCCCCCCAGCGCCTAGACGCTCGGAATTCTCGATTTTCTATGGTTTTTACATCCATTGAAAAGTGAGGCCTTTTCAATGCACGAGTTATAAAAATCATTTTTCAATATTGCCTCCCATAAAAGTCTTTTCATTTCTCATTTAAAAACGTTTATAAAAATTGGCGTTTTGGCGGTTTTTATATTTCATCTTTTAATCTATTATAAAACATTATCCCAAACCCATGCGAGAAGTTGCTCAAAACTATCTAAGAAACACGTAAAAACAGTTTCTACACAAAATATTAAAAATTATACGAGAAAACAGATTTTCAACGTCTGATTTATTTGTATTTAAATCACTTAAAAAAATCTATCTTCCACAATTTTTAATAATTTTTGTTAAAACTCTTTTTATATTTCTTAGATGATGTTAATCATCTTCCCGAGGCCTACGATGACTCAGTTGGTAGAGTGTCGGATTCCCGGACCGGTGACGCGGGTTCAATTCATAATCTCTGCCGATTGATACAAGCACCTCTGTAAAAATTGCATGTGCATTGTTTACAAACACACCGCAGTCCCCCGTCGTCGATTAGCACCATATAAGAGCACAAATATAGTGCCGTAAAAGAACAAAAAAAATATCATCTTCCCGCTTGAATTTACCAAAACGATTCATAGGGTAGAGGCACTAGTAGTCAGCCACTTTGACTATTTTCTTTTAAAAAATAAACCCGTAGACAAAATATCACTAGAATAATAATTTTTTAATGATCTATGCCATTTAAACATTTAATTCTGATGTTAAAACAGTTTAAGAACAATTAAATAATAATTTTTTTCGATATATATTTGTCGATATGTGCTTATAGGTGGCCGACTACTAGAATTTTTTAAATATTGACGAAACTTAGTTGTCGGCCGGACCTGGTCGATAACCCATGTCCAAAGTCACTTTTAATTGTAATGATTATTACGATTAATTAATATTTAATTCCATTCATTTAATATTTATTCAATCTTCTATAGCTAAACTTAAATCATAGAACTATTAAAAGGAATAAACAATGTATTGCCTTAAATTCTCCTGGTCGACTACTAGCGCTTTCGTCATATTTTATTAAAACACATATTATAATAATCCTGTAAATATTTTAAGCAAAAATAAACATTTCATCAAAAACTAGAATACATTCAAGTGTAATAGAACCGGTAATTTATAAACAAAGACGTTTCTGAATTTTTTGCAATAGCTTGAATACAAGTTTGTCCTCAGATGACCGACTACTAGTGCCTCTACCCCTATATCAAAACACAAAAAAAAACCGCTAAAACACCAATTTTCAATATCGCCTATATTGTACTATCCCCTCTAAACAAACTCAAACCTCCCTCTTTCAGCCTCACCTGTGATTGCCCCTGGACGCCCGATGCCAGTAGCTCTGCGTCTGCAATGGCGGGAACTTGTGATAATTCTCCTCCTGGCCCTGCAGCTGCAGCTGGGCCTCGGCGGCCGGGCCCCGATTGTGATACGCGTTCTGTCCACCACCGCGACTTCGACTGCTTCCACCACCACCACTGCCGCCCCCGCTCCTGTTGCCCCCCCCGCCGCCGCCCCCGCTGTTGTTGCCGTTGCTGTAGGCGCTGGCCGATCTCATGCTCGCGATCTCCTTGCGCTGGTCCTCGCTCTCCTGGCGCAGTCGCTTCACCAGTGCCTCCGCGTCGTCGAGGCGGGCCTGCAGCTCGACCTGCTGGCACTCGAGGACGCCGTCGACCTGGACCCCGACGTCCGTCAGCTTCTGCTGGGGGGGCCGCTCTTTCTCCTTGGACTTCTCGCTGAGCTCCAGGGCCCTGGAAGCATCGGGTCAGGGGGGGTTTGAATTGAGTTGGAGCGGAGTTCGCTGGGCTTTGGGGGGGCTTTTGCGATGTCGGTTTTATTAGGTGATGGAAGGGGTTGTTTGGCATTGGAAGAGAAAGATCTTTTTTGATAACGGAGATCTGAGAGTGTACTGATTATTGTTTTGTAACGGGAGGTAGAATTTTTTTCTGCGTTAAAGTAGCGTATTTTTTAGATACTTTTGGAGTCTTTATTGGCAAGTTATAATCGTCATTTTTTTACTCACTTGGTTGTGTTTTAAACGTATTTTTTAACACCATCTTTGATCAGTAAATAGTATAAATATACCTTGACATACACTTGTAGAATAATAATAAATCAAGGTTTTTTTTCTTTTGGATCCAAAGTGGACTGAATTTGTTTAAAGTCTAACTCTTGGAACATTTTAAAGCTATGAAAATGTATGCCGAGACGCAGGTATTTCAATTAATATAAATTCATTTAAATCATTATACCTTTGTTTTTCCATTTAATTTTTATATTTACCTAGGAATACAACTTCAAAAGCGTACCTCTTTCTTATTTCTATATATCTCAGTTACATTTTCATTTCTGAGCACTTACAAGTCAGTTAAAAACTCATCTTATGTTTAACAAGATGCTCCGATAGTAAGTTATCAGTCAAAAATTTATATACGAAACCCAAAAATGGCGGAATAGCAGTCTTTTTCGAGCTCTAACTAGAAGACAGTTTTGAAGGTTCGAAGTTTGGTAAAATTTTTGTTTACTTTAAAAAATCCGAAAATTACTTTTAGATGTATTTAATAATTTTCTTTTTGGTTCATTTTGTATCTAAAGGATCTGATCTTTAAATATTAATACCTCAAATCGCTTCAAAATGTATACTTTCTGCGCTGCTGGATATAAAATCATATTTTTTTTATTTGGCCCAAAGTCGCCCCACCGGCTTAAAGTCACCCCGCTCTACGGTACCGAATTTTAAAATATTCAAACTAAAATTGTAAACTAAAGAAAAGTTAATTTTAAGAAATCGAGTTTTCTGAACAAATTTTCTGAACAAAATCAGTAGAACTAAATCTTAAAACACGTTTTTCTTACTTTTCAAAGAAAATGATTGTTTCACTGTTACTTACTTTTTCTGTTTTTCAATTACTTCTGACAAGTAAATGTTGCGCGTTTTTGCTTCATTCAAAGATGTTTTAATGTCCTGCAGGTCTTTCTCCAGTAATTCAACCTGAAGAGGAGCAACGTTCACACTTGCCGGGCTTCCCTGCTGCAAATGAAAGTTGAAATCGTTTCAAGTATTGTTTAACGAACATTCGTCATCATGAAACTAAATAAATTTACTTTTGGTTTCGTGAACCCATTTCCGCTGTCTTCGGGAGAAGAAGGACTGCTAGTGGTGTAGTTCGTCCCTTTTGAGAAGACCAATTGAAACTGTAAGTCTGAAAATGTTCAAATTATAATTTGTAATTGTCCTTGATTTTTATCTGCACAAAATTAAAACAATTTTTATAAACTCGTTATTTTCGAAGCAATCGTAGTATAAATGTCGATTGATTTTCCGTCTAGAAAGCGTATAAAATTGATCAAAAGGAATAGAGAAAAACTTGCTCGAATTTAATTTTTGTTGATCACAATAGAATATGACTATCTATAAAGTAAACAAAATATGTTTGGGAAAGCGGTATATTTTTACCTAATTTGGGCTGTAATATTTAAGTTTGGTTGAAAAATGTCATAAATGCAATTTCCGAATCGGAAATACACGTCATTATCTTTCGGAAACTACATTTGTAATCCTATAATCCATTTTGCGCGATTTCTGAACGATAATCTAATTTGCAATTTCTAGGCACGAAAACAATCGATATTGACACTGTCATTTCAAAAGTAATAAATTAATGTTTAAAAAATAATAATACTAATTACCCCTGTTTCTTTGTCGAAGTATTTCAACTTCTTGATGAAGAGCCACCAAGGTTGCTTGATGCTGATCCTGAAGGAATTTCATATTCTGCTCCAGTTGGGTCACCTTATCACTTGTGTGACCCTGAAATCTCCCTTCATCACTTTCATCATTTCTATTGGGCAATGCAATTATTTCAGGTGGTGGCTTTTTTCGCTGTAAGTAAAAAATGTTAATTAAACGATAAGTTATAAACAAAAAATGTCTTTCGAAAATACCTATAAAAATGACTTACTTGTGAGAAAGGTACAAGTGGAAGTTTGACAAGAACTTTGGAAGTCATGTTTGATTATGTAGTATAAAATTGACCTTAAAGTTCCGTTCAAAAACGTGATGTGGCTGTTCTACTTTTGTAGACCTTGAAAAATATATATAAATTATTGTCAAACGACACCCGAAATTTCTCCAACAAAAAAATAATCCACCACTAAAAACACTACTACAATTTATCGCAACTACAATTCACAACAACAATCCTAAATTTTCCGCAGTTAAAACTGTTCAAAGAAGAAAGTAACGCAAAGCGAAGTCGCCACACGCAGTGCAAATCGCCAACTGACTATCCTACAACGCTGCACCATGACAAATGACAAATCCAGCGCCTCGATCACATCTCAATATACTCGTGACTCAATCACTCCTCCAAACTACAAAAAGAAAATACAAAAATCCCGACGCCGAGCAGTCCACTAACGCTTGTAGATCCTCCACTAATTATTTACCGCTGCAAACTGGGGCTGCCCTCCACGAACCCCCTCGAAGTATCGACTATTTTTAAAAGCTTCTATTGAATTTTGCAGGCGGCAGCTCTCTAGGAAGGACGACACCACGCGTCAAAGATCCTCGCACAACACAGACACACAGACACACCGCTCGCCAACGTCAAAATCGAAGGAGCCAGTATATTGCTTTTGTCGGTCTCCGTGCCTACACAAACTCCACGCACACACACTCGCGTCCGCGAAGCGGCGTGTATTATTATCGGCGGCCCTCGCCGCCCTTTTTCATCCACCACCGTCCACATCTACATCTACGTCTACCTACACACATGCACGCGCGTCTCGTAGAGCTTGCAAGCTCGCGCAACACGGCCCCTGTCTCGTGAAATCTCAGCGGCCCGTGCGTCGAGGAGCAAGCTTAAGAAAGCGAATCAATCTACCCTCTAAAGAGACACTTGTATCCCGTGCGACTGTACCAACTTGCGCCAGTCTACGGGGCCGCAAGGAGCTTTTTGTATCCCTCTTGTGCGTGCGCTCTCGTACCTATACTCCTGCAGCTGCGCTCGAGGGAAGGGGGGGGGGGGGGGCGGGCCCGGCGACGGAAGACGACGGCGAGGAGGAAAGAAGCGGCGCGCGACGCACACGTACATGTATACACACCGCGGGGGGTATTGATCCGCAGCGGCCGATCTGCCGAGAGAGAGAGAGAGAGAGAGGAAGCTGAAGCGGTAGCTAGCTAACCCCCCCGAGTGAGCGAATATTATGTGGGAGGAGAGAGAGAGAGAGAGGGAGAGTTTGCGTGTGGCGACCGCACCCCGCTGCTGCATCCGCGATCGGCATCGCCCTAAAGCGGCCGCTGCTTGTGGATTCTCTTTTTTTCATTCTTGGGGGTGTACGAGGGATTCGGCTGGCTTTCTCAAAAGTGTGATCATGTGGGATGAGAGGGATGACGGGGATTGTTGTGCTTGCGACTTTTTTCGATGGGGCTCGAGGGGGCGCGTTGGGAATTCGCATTCCGGCTGACTCTCGCTGGAGGCTGCTGTTGTAATTGCTGGTAGTTTGAGAGATTGGATGGGATAAGAGCGTGCGAGGCGTTTTGTGTTTTTGAGATTTTGTCAAATTTGTTGGAAAATTGTATGTTGTACGAGTTTTAAGTGCGAGCCTTCATTTTTAATTACACTCAATGTAGAGAAAGTAGCTTGTCTTTATGTAAAAGTTTTCGAAAATAATTGTAGTAGAGCTTACGAGGTTCTAAATAATGTGAGTTTAGAAAAATTGAATAATTATAATCAGTTTTCAAACTTTCCTCTAATTACAGAGTATTGCATCATTATTCAATTTTTTTTTAAGATAAGTTGAAATAATAATTTAAAGAAATATAATTTACGTGTCACTTTTATGAATTAAAATTGTAGTAATTAATAAAAAGTTATTGTTATAAATAAATTACACGAATTAGATAAACAATTTTAACAAATTATTTCAAGTACTGAATTCATTAAACTGTTTAATTCATGTTTGTATGATATCAGAAATTATCACATTTTATACATGATTTGTATATAATACTTGTGTATTGGAAACGAAATTATAGTTATTATACCTTTAAACTTTCAATTTTTTCATTTTCCTGCAAAACATGTTTTAATTTTCGCTAAAAATTCGTGCTCTCATTCACGTACTAGATAAAAACTGATCTTCCCTATTGCCGAAAATATCTCTTGATCTCATTACATACTACACAGCATATACACACACTGTTTAAGGCATTGAACGTCAAAAGCCGAGAGAAGAGCCGCGAGCTTGTAGTGTTGTGTGCTCATTTTGGAGCACGGGTCTCGCGATAAAAAAGCAGCTCGAACGTCCCAACTTGACTTCCTGTGTCCGTCGCTGGCCGTGTTCCGCAAACAAATATAATTCGACAGCCGTTCGTGCGATTGTATTTACAACGAAGTCGCGCACACGGAGTCTAGTCATTAACACAAGTAGCGGGAACGCATTTTACGCGAGAAAAGCGCAGAGGTTAAGTCAATTCATCGTCGTGAAAACATGAGTCATATTGACTTTTCAAATGTAAGAACTAATTGTAAACAACTTTTTTTTATCGGTGTTGATAATCTTGCCAACGGTTTTTCACGGGGAGACCGTATTTTGCTTCATATTGTGTTGTGGTGTAGTTTGGTTTTTGAGATAAAATGGACCATACACGTTTGTCTAATGAAAGCTTTTCTTTCAGATAAGAGCTTAAAATAAGATGCATGGGTGAAAAAACGTGTAATTACATAATTTGGTCAAAATTATTGTCCAAGCAACAGGTAATTCTTATTCAAGTAAAAAATAGAGGAAACGTTTATCTTCGGTACGTAGATAACTGATAAAGCATTTTATTGTTATCAACTTGCAGTGTATCAATGGGTCAGACACTTAGCGAACCCGTTACCACCAAAAAGTCTGCCTGCTGTCGAGATTCTAAATATCGAGTGGGCAGTTCTTGCATGCAAGGATGGCGCATAAAAATGGAAGATTGTCACGTACATATATTATCCTTGCCAGATGATCCGGATGCTGCCTTCTTTGCAGTCTACGACGGGCATGGAGGTAATTTTGTTGTATGCATATATACTTTGTAAGCCTTGTTTTTTTTTTGTTACTAATGATAGTAAAATCAGATTCTTCGATTTCACTAGGAGCTGTCATGGCTCAGTACGCAGGGAAGCATCTACACGAGTACATAACTAGTCAACCTGCTTATAAAGAGGGTAACATCGAAGAGGCGATGAAAAAAGGATTCCTCGAACTGGACAAAGTAATGCAGATGGACGAAACTTTGAAAAATGCACAAGCCGGCACCACTGTCATTGCTATACTGATTAAGGATAACGTTTTATACAGTGTAAGTATAAAAGCAACACCCTTGAATAACCATCCGCAGCCCTAATAAGAAACAAAAAATGTTCGTAGGCCAACGCAGGAGACAGTAGAGCAGTGGCGAGTATCTCCGGAGTCGCCGTGCCATTGAGCTACGATCACAAACCCATGTTAAAGGAAGAGAAGGAGCGCATCGTGGCAGCAGGTGGTTGGGTAGAGTTCAACCGAGTGAACGGGCACTTAGCCCTGTCTCGTGCTCTAGGAGACTTCATGTTCAAGAAGAACGACCGCAAGAAGCCCGAAGAACAAATAGTATCAGGTACGCTCGAACCCATTACCCAAAACCCCAACTTAACGTTACTACAACTACCAATCTCTCTCTCTCTTCTTACAGCCCTCCCCGAGATACAACGCCACGAGATAACCGAGGACTGGGAATTCGTCATACTGGCGTGCGACGGCATCTGGGACGTGATGAGCAGCGAGGAGGTCGTGAGCTTCATCCGCAAGCGGTTCGCCGACGCGGCCGGCGACGCCCTCGAGGAGAAGGACAGCCAGGCCCCTTCGGCGGTCGATCCCGAGGAGATCTGCGAGCAGCTGATCAGCCACTGTCTGGCGCCGGACGCCCTCATGGGCACCGGCTGCGACAACATGACCGTCGTCCTCGTCAGCTTCCTCCACGGCAAGCCGTACTCCCGCATGCTGCTACACTGTCGAGAGCCCGCAGCCGTCATTCAGGAGTCCGCGGAATGAATCACGAGACAGACAGAGAGAGAGAGAGAGAGAGAGAGAGAGAGTTTCTTCCATTATTATATACCATTGTAAATAACAACCGATTTTTGTGATCATCGCGTATACGTTCATTGTAGCCCGATTATCGTTGTTATTGTATTTATTATTGTATCCTTTTTGTTGAAGCTGTACACCGTGAAGTTTATAAATATTTTTATAACTAAAAGCCACATTATTCATCTTGCGTGTGTGACAAACCGAGTTTCTCGAGAATCTTTTTTCTTCCATGCTTCTTTTCTTATCTATTTCTTTTTTTCTTTTCCTTTTTTTTTGTTTATTATTATTATCATTATTATTTACAATCCCGGTTCTTAAGTGGACAACAAAAGAAAAAAACAGTTTCCATCCTTCACGTAACATTTTCTTTCCTTCTTCGTTTCGTTTCTTCAGTGTTTTTCAACGGACATTTCCGCGCGCGAGTGGCCTCACTCCTTAGATCCCGTAGCGGTCCTGTATGGAGCTGACCGCGGCGTTGGCGAGGGAGCTCAGTCTGCCGGCGACCTTGTTGACGCCCTGGCGCACGCTCTCGCGGACGTCGTCGAAGTCGACGCCGCCCCGGCCGCCGATGTTCATCGAGAGCGAGGAGGTCGGGGAGGTGGGACTCGAGGAGGACGACTGGCCGGTGCCGAAGTAGTCAGCCGAGGAGATGCTCGAGGAGCCCTCGAAGCGGCGCAAGTTGTTCTTCTGCTCCCACTGGAAGAAAGTGTTTTTTTTTTGTCTTTTATGTTTGTGTTTTGTATTTTGTTCAATGAAGCATTTTCTCCTCGTTCTTTTTTTTTCTTCACTATTGTAAATAAACACCCGTCGATATAAGAGTAAGTCAACTTTGACCTAAGATACAACCGAACCTTTTAAATTTATTTGTAAATTTTAATATATCAGAAATAAAAATGAAAAACAACAGTTTACTTTTGGATTCTTTGATTCTTTAGAGCGTAGAAACCGTATGTGGAAGGCGCCTCGATGGCATAGGTGTGTGTGTTAACTTGATGTATGCAAGTGGCAAATGAGAACGTTAATTGGTGTCTTTGCACGATTGGTTTAAAAGAAATAAGCAATATCATGCTGAGAAAAAAATTTTAATAGGTACTTTTCGATATGTAGTTTGCTTTATATCCTTATTCTGCATTTATCATAAATAATTATTCAAAACTATTTATCATATCCAGTTTATCTAACTTAGGTGCTTCTATATAATTAAGCGTTAAATTGGAAGTATCTATAACATAAAACGCTTGCACTGCATCTAAATCCCCTGGTTATGGTTACACCAATTCCTAATTTTGGTTGATCTTTCACAATAAATAAAACCACAAAGGCATTCATTTGACTTCAGCACAAACTGTTTATCAAAAACTACTTATGTCATTTTTTTTAGTACTGTATATCTCTTACTTTTTCCAAATCAATCGTGCAAAGGCGATGACAATCTTCTACGTTTACTATTTATATAAGTAGGGTGTCACTTTATACGATCTACAATTTTTAATAATTATTTTAAAGCAATGGAGAAGAATGAATATACGAATTTTGTTTTAGCCCAAAATGTGCATTGAAATCTACCACTAAAATTTTTTTCATTGAAATATTGCTTAATTCTTTCAAATCATGCAAAGGTGTTGGTTAATTTTCACATTCACCATAAATATTGTTATTTATATCTGTTATCGAGACCCCTTACAACCGTTTTTTTTAAACTGCATTAAATTTGAAGAAGTATTATAAAGAATGATTGTACATTGTTGCATTAATTTCTTGTGTTACTTACGTTATTATCGTTAGCATAATCACGGAAATATTGATCTGAGCTGATGGCCTTTGCGCTGCCAAATTTCTTTTGTGCTTCACTTCCTTCTGAGACGGGTTTACTACTGATACCACTGTTACTTTTATTATAACTCTTATTAGACATGTGCGATGAAGAATTAGAAAATTGCGACGATACACCACGTCTCGACGTATCAGGTTCTTCTTCGATAATATACTCATCATTACGTGATTTGTTACTAGATGAGCTGCTTGGAAAAGTGTTTGTTAGAGTTTCAAAACCTGATATTAAGTAATCAAGATCCATGTCAATATCTCGTAATTTTGGTTCTGCAGCAGTTATTAATTTGGAAGACGATTCTTGTGTTATCGTCTGCATATCAGTTAAAGCCGAGTGACTCGCACCTCTGAAATAGTTGATACATTAATAACATGCTCAGTAACGATTGATGTTTCTTTTTATTTCAAGCTTACCGTTTTGTATTGAAGCCCATTCCAAGACGTTCAGCTTGATTAGCCTTCGAAGGATTCATTTTTCGAGCTCTTTCTTCAACTTTTCTTGCTTGTTCTGATAAATTTTGCTCATAACGATAAGCCAAACGTTTATCTATTTCTACTTTTTCATCGTCATTTTTCGGCGGTTCAACTTCTCTCCTTTCTTTGAAAGCTTCTGCAGCACTTTTCTCTATATCTTCAAAATTTGTTTTTATTCTTTGAGCACCCATGCCCATACCACCAGTTTTCTTTCCAAGCTGTTGCAAAAAAAATAGTCATTGTTAATCCAGTTTTAAAATAAAACAAAATGAAATATTTAATTTTTATTTACCCCTCCTGGTCTTCTTGGTGGAACTTTTCTAACACCAATAGTTGGCTTTCTGTCTGAGTCACCAAGCATGGCAGATTCTGAAATATTAACCGACGGCCCCAAACTTTCTTTGGAAGATTCAGTGATATCTGGTGTTTGGTGGATGTTGTCAGAATTATGTATTTTATGATCTTCATTAACTAATTGTGTTATCGAATCTTCATGAACATGACCACTAGGCACAACGGTTTCAGTATTATTTACATCAAAGTTTTCATGTACTTCAAAAAAGTCTACTTCATTTTGATTATTTTCTGGCTCAGTGTGCTCATCAATATGCAACTATAAAAAATAAATTAAAAGTTTATTATTATTTTGCAATAACATGTAATATTTTAAAATCAAACTGTTAGTTCAATAAAAATCACAACACAAAAATGAAATATAAGCTGAATATTTTAAAATCTTTTTGAAATAATGGATCAATTAATGCGACTAATAATTATAATAAAGTATTCCAAAAAGATTTTCTTTTGCTTGAATATAAAAAAATCGAATTAGTAAAACATTTGTGAAAAACAGTCAGTGTTCAATTTGTGAAAATTAACAATTTGTTCAGTGGCTTGAAAAATCAAAACATTTTCGCAGCTCACCGATAATTTGCTTTGAGGTGAAGGTAGTTGAACCTATAATTTGTTTGGTTTCATCAAATAAATTCTTATCAATATCAAGACTTTTTTTGATTAAGGTATAAAATTGTACAACTGTTTTGGAAAATATACCTTTGTTCCATAACGTTGCATTGATTGTTGAGCAGCTTGAGTCAATTTCTGTTTGTATTGCATGGCAGCCCTTGAAGTATATTTTTGCTGTGCATCATTAGCAGTGCAGTGATGTTGAGCAAAAAACTTTCTCTGTTAAACAAAATCAAAACAAACAGTTAGTAAAACATAACCAAAATATTAGTACCCAGTTTCTTTGTAAATAGTTAACTTACAGCATTAGCATTGCCTCCCAATTGCATGTTTCTTAATTGCAACCATGTCCAATTAGTGTCAAGTTGAGTGGAACGAACAAATGTCAAGTGAACTCCGAGATTCCGATGTACTGCTGAGCAGTCGATGCATAGAAAAACACCATATGTAACACTGGACCAGGCCGGATTCTTGGCATTGCAGTCGAAGCATGTCTGTATATCAATAAAGAGCAATTATGACTCATTAATGTGTGCGTTAAAAGGTTGGAAACAGCTGTTGAAAAAAAAAGTTTTCTATGTTTGTCATAATATAAATCTAAAATTTCTTGAAGAATTACCAAGTTTTACAATTTTAGAATACAATTGTACCTTTACTATCGCATTTAGCACCATGCTAATCAATAACAAATAACACATGTGGCCAATGAAAAACCTTAAATAATGAAAGTGATACTGAGCTCGTAAAGAAACGTTGATATTTGTTAGCCAGCAGAGTCATCAGAACGGCTTATTTTTCCAGCGATTCGTTAAAAACGTAAACAAAGCGTTAAATCGCCAAAATACAAACCTTATTTGCAGGAAGGGCGCGTAATCTTTTAAAAACGTCCTCGATATCACTTTTGCTTGGTCCTAGATCTGCCATTTTTGACGTGTTACAAACGATAAAGCGAGAAATGAGTACAGTGGTTACTCGGGTGTATACTTTCTGTGTACGTATGCTCTTGTCTTCTGTGTGTGCACGTGAATTTAGCTCCGTGACGTTGGTAAATGATTTCTCCGTTGGTAGCAGTGTTTGTAATGCTGACGTATGCGTCCGATCAAAAAAATAATATATGAATGCAATACAAAAATAAATAATAAAATCATAATATTCTATTAATCATGAAACTAAAACTTTAAAGCAATAAATTAATATTTATAAAAAATATATTATACTCAATAGATAGTTGAAAAATTAATTAGAGAAATAGATTAATACTGAAGTTTTAATAATGTTTTATTTAAATTTTATTATAATTTAAAATTTAATAACTATATTAAAGTTTTTAAATTTTACACAATATACTTAATTAGTGACAAATTAATCAGTCGTTTTATTTTTTCATAAAATCTATTCATTGATTTCCTATACTTGGTGAAACTCTTCGGTAAATCCTGGATATCTTATTCACCTTGTTCCAATTACTAAATGACATTTAAAATACAGTACCCAAACACAAATGAAAATCAATTTCTGGATTATGTAAATGCAGTGTTGACAGCTTGATTATTTCTCTATAAAGATAGATTATTTAATTCTCCAAGTTCATCAAACAGAAGGTTACTTTGTTTATTTATCTATGAAACTCCATCCTATGAAAATTAAACGATTAATTAATATAGTTACAGATATCATTATTTTTCTTTTATGAAATAGTGTATAATTCTAAATTTTTAAGTTATTACATACAGGCTTCAGTAATATCAGGTGTTTGATGGATGTTGTCAGAATCATGTATTTTATGATCTTCATTAACTAAATGTGTTACTGCATCTTCATGAACATGATTACTAGGCAAAATGTTTTCAGTATCATTTACATCAATGTTTTTATCTTCATTTGGCTCATAAGTTCCTAACTCAAAATGGCTATCTATATGTAGCTATAAAAAATAAATTAACATTTATAACAATTTTGTAATGACATGTAATTTTTTAAAATATAAATGTTAATTCAATAAAATTTACAAAACATAAATCAAATATAACTACTGTGGTAGAAAAAGTTGTAGTTCTATAGAGAACTATCGAAGCCTGTCTAGAATCATTAAGGCCTAAATAGTAACATACACAGAACCGTATAGGTTTTAATAAAACTAAATAATTTTTTATCAGAGTAGGCTAAATATTTTAGAATCTTTTTAAAATAACTGATCAGTTAAGGCATGTAAATAAATAATAATAACAATAATAATAATTTTAAGTATTAAATACTCCAAAAAGATTTTCTTTTATAACAAAATATTTCCTTTAATTGTATAGTAACAAAATCTGAATTAATAATATATTTATGAAACACAGTCAGTGTTGAATTTTTAATAATTTATATTTGATTAAGTGGATTGAAAAATCAAAATGTTTTCAAGGTTCACTCATAATTTTTTAAAAGTATACCGTTTTTCCAAAAATCTTCATTATTACTTGAGCCATGTAAGCTAATTTCCGTTTGTATTGCAAGGCAGCTATTGAAGTATATTTTTGGCGTTCGTTCATCATAGTGCAGTGATGTTGACCAAAAAACTTTTTCTATAAAATGAAATCAAAACAAACAGTTCGTATAATTCTTAACACTCACATTTATATACAAAATCTTTTAAAAACCTTCAACTTACAGCATTTGCATTGCCTCCTATTTGCATATTTCTTAACTGCAACCATGTCCAAGCAGTGTCAGGTTGAGTGGATTGTACAAGGGTCAAGTGAACCCCAAGATCGTGATGTACTTCTGAGCAGTCAGTGCATAGAAAAATACCATATGTAACACTGGCCCATGTTGGATTCTCGGCGTCGCAGTCAAAGCATATCTATATATTAATAAAGAGCAATTAAATAAAGATTCATCAATGCATTTTTAAAAGATTAGAAGCAGCTGTTAAAAAAAGTTTTGCTAAGTTTTACAATTTTGTAATAGAATTCATCCATAATTATTGCATTTACCACCCTGCTAATAAATAACAAATAAGTACATAAAGCCAATAAAATAGCTTTAACAATCTAAATGATAGGGGAGAATCGAGTAATGTGGGGCACCTTAGGTTTATTATCTGATAATTTACTAAACAATTGATAAAATCAAATATAAAAATGATAGCTAAATACAGGTATCTACTGTAATATGCATAGTTTTATATAAATTTACTCATTTTTGCGCCACATTATCCACCTGGTTGGGTCGAATCTTACACTGTTGTAATGATATTAAATAAATTTTAGCAATATAATCTTCATAAATCTTTACCTATCTTTTCGAAAACTTGTTTGACTGCATTAAATAGTGTATATAGTCGAATAAATTCAGTGTGATTTATATATAATTCATTCGTCATATATTATTACGGGTCCGTCAACCCAAGCCACTGCGCCGAATTACCTGCTTTTCCTTTACTGAGCTCATGTACAAAGAAACGTTGATATTCGTTTGCTACCAAAGTGTGAGACTAAAGTATGAGAACAGTTTATTTTTCCAGCGATTTATTGAAAGCGTACGTAACCAAACATAAAAACGCTAATTTACAAACCTTATTTGTGGGAATGGCCCGTAATTTTTTAAAAACGTCCTTGATATCATTTTTGCTTGGTTCGAATAGATCTTCCATTTCCATTTTCGAAGTGTTTCAAAGGATAAACTAGCTAGAGAAACGAGTTAACAGCGGTTACTCGGAGGTGTATTTTTTTTTCTGCCCCAGGCTATTGTCTAGTAGGGATATGTGTATACTTTATGTGTGAACGTTTTTTTCTTAATGTAATGTTTTGCCTGTTCTTATTTTTCTTCTATTCCTCTTTACGGTTGTTTCGCTCCTTCGCGCCATTAACGGTGTCCTTTTATTCTCTGAGAACACCAGATGGTTATAGCTTTCTGACTCGACCGTGTATTTTAGTCTTTAGCTATAGTAGAGACATCTTTTCTCGGTATTTAAATACATGATTTCCGAAATTCTATAAAAAAATTTGAAGTCTTTAGAATTATATTAGGATACTTCAACATTATAGTAATATTCGTTGGTATATTAGATAATTGTTCAATGATGAGAATGATTCTATGTAACTATGTGTTCTTTCAATTCTAGGAAAATAAATTAACACACGATTTTTAATATTTTTTTATTAAATTTTTTTATAATTTAATATTTAATAACTATATTAAAGTTTTTTAATTGTACACAATATAATTAGTGATAAATAAACCAGTCTTTTTATTTTTTCATAAAATCTACACGATGTCCTGTGTTTGGTGAATCACTAACATTTACATCTTCTTCATCTACTTCCAGGCTGTTTAATCTATAAAAAAATTATTTGAAAATTACTATGCATTACATAATTAAATAATTCAAAAATATATCCTGAATTTCTTACTCGTCTTGTTCCAAACTGTGTAACATTTGAAATCCAGCATCTAAACTGGGAGGAAAACCCATTTCTGGATCAAGTAATTGCAGTGTTGGCACTTCTCTATATACATTGCCAAACTCTCCAAGATCATCAAATTGAAGATTATTCGTTGCTTCATCTAACTCCATTCTATAGAAATAAAATAATTAATAATTAAAATGTTGGTAAAGTTTTGTAGATATCAATACTCAAAAGTATATTAAGGTATCTTACTTTGCATTGCAAATGTTCAATTCAAGTTGTCGTTGCTGCTCCATTTTGATATCTACTTTTCGTTTGACATTTTTTTCATGCCTAAGAATATATTCTTCATAATAATTGTGTAATCCTATAATTCCTCCTACATTGGCTTCAACAAGAACTTTTTCCATGGCATCCTATAAAAAATAAAAAAAATGGTCTTAACTTATTTTGAACTCATTGTAATTGTTATGTCATTTCTAAAACTTGTATAATAACTTACTGGAAATCCATAATTTCTCTCTTCTGATGCTACTTTTAATAGAAGTCCTATCCTTTTCAAAAAATGATCAGCAACATCTGTAAGAGTGGCAACAGCATAATCTGATGCTTCATCAAACCCAATATGAGCCAATAATATTATAACTGCATGCCTCAACAGTCCTTGTGAAGTATTTGGTTTTAAGTGAGAAATATTAACATGGTTTTTAAATTTTTTCCTGCAAATCATGTATATTAGAATTTTTAACATTTACCATAATAAAATTAAATGAAATTAAATTACCTGTTTCTTTTGTTTGGTATCGTAAAACTATAAGAATCTTTTGAAATTTCTTCTTGAGATTCATCCTCAATCACAGTTACATTCCTTAAAATATTTCCATCCTCCTGTAAAATAATTAGTTATAAATAAAATGTGCAAAATAGTTGAACTTGAAAAACGTATAGAAATAGAATATATAGTTACCATTGATCGTAATTGTAGACGTAGATTTACAGTATTTAATACATGAGGATTTCCTATAGGCATTCTGTAAAACAGAAAAATTTATCATTTTGTATTTATTAAAAGAAACATTAAATGTGAAAGTGATAAATATTTACTGGATGTATTCAGGCTGCCTATGCATTTGGTAATCACAATCTGAATTGTTAGATTCATCCATGACTTGTCTCCAAACATTTTCTATAATGTCTGGTGTAATGACTTCTTGTTTATGAGTTTCTCTTACTGGAAGTTCACCCCATAATCCACCAGTAGTAGGATTTTTACTAGATTTCATGATAACTATTTTTTCACTACTTTCAGCAACGCCAATTTGTTGTAATTTTTCCGAAAACACGCCAACAAGATGTGCTATATTTTATTAACTTACATGATTAGAAGTTTTTTGTTATGTTTATTTTTAGTATTCGAAGCATTTTAATTACTATTCTTAACCATTACACAAAATAAATTCTGTTTTATTTTATTTAAAGCATAATGAACGTAAAAAATAGTAAATAACAACAATAAACTTGTTTATAAGACGACTCGGCTTGGTAGCATTGTTTGTACACAATCAAAATTTTTAGGTTATGTCGCTTATGCAACGCGTGCACTACTGCAGCAGTATGACAACCAAGGAACAACGAATATAGACTACTTGTATAGAAGAACACTTGTAATGGAGCGCTGGGGTATCGAAAGTGTTAGTTCCGCGCTCTCCGCGAGATGACGCCGCAACACATTTCTTATCGCTCTCTCTCTCTCTCTCGCACCTCCGTAATGCACACATGTTTTAGTAGGAAGATCATCCGTGGCGGCGCCAAGTGGCTGGGTAACATAACTAACCGCTTTGTTACCCACGTTTTGGTCCCCGATTCGTAACCCAGAACCGTTCTTCTATATTACAAGTGTTTATTCGTTGTGACAACGGCCATGACACAGTGTTGGAATGTCCAAGCGACGTCCAATCAAAGTCAAACCAAACAAGTGATGACAGATTTTGTAAACACGATGGATCTGAGGAAAGCTGTTTTATCCAAAATTTTGGATAATTGACATAACAATGACTTCGTTAAGCCTTAATAATTGAAACTTTAATTTTGTAAATCTGGAAATGTTATTTAAAAAAGTTATAAATAAAAAAGTTAATAATCTTAAATTTCACAAGGTATGCATGCACCCATTCTAAAAATGTATTTGTATTTTATTTTTGGTACACTACTCTATAATTAACTCTTTTATAGATAAACAAAATTGTTAAAAATGGAAAGTGTAGCAGCATCAATTTTACAACGTGCAGTTGAGAAAGATAAAAAGGAACAGTATACAATGGCCTTAACGTTATATCAGGAAGGTTTAAAAGTCCTTGTGGAGTCTATAAAAGGTATATTAAAATTATCTATTTTAATCTGAAAATACTGTTGACCAGAAATGTAATTCATTTACTTGAATGTAGAGTTGAAGGATCCTGTGCGGAAAAAACATTTCCAAACTAGAGCTGCAGAATATATGGACAGAGCTGAACGAGTGAAAGCACTTATAGAAGAAAAGAAATCCACAGGAAAATATAGGGAGCATATGAAAATTGAAAGTGGAGCAGTAGGTTATGGCTACTGTTCTGTATTTGGTCGGTTTTTGGATGGTTCAGTAACACAGATACGAATTGAAGAACCTTATATCAGAGCATTTCATCAGGTAAAAAATTTTAAAATATCCATACTTATGAAATTTGTAGTGATACATAAAAGTTTCTAGTAGTTATTATAATTATAATAATAATAATAATAATGATGATAGTATAATTACATTTAAATAATTTATCAGTTTTCAAAATTAATTGATTTTTTAAATCTTTTGAACTTTCAGTGTCAGAATTTTTTAAGATTTTGTGAGCTGGTTGTACAAAAATGTCAATCATTATCTAGAATATCACTGCTGACAACACCTGATCCAAATGATAAAAGTGGTCAGATGACAAGGTTTGAAGAATTAAGAAAAACTTTATCCAGTCGTCCTGTAACTTTAGATGTTAAGTTTTCAGATACACTTCATGATAGGCAAATTATGTGAGTTTTGACATTTTATTAAGAATATAACAATATAAAATTATCTTACTAATATAATTATTAAATTTTTTTTAGTTTGAGTAATGGATGGGTGATCAAAATTGGACGTGGACTAGATTATTTTAAACCGCCTGAAGGGAAGTTCGTCTTGGGTTACTTTGATCTTGAGTTACGACCTTGTCTTGAAACAATTGTGGACATCTTCCATCGAAGTCAACTTCAAGAAAATATCAAATGAGAGAAATAGAACTTCTGATAAAAGTGGTATAATATAAAATATTTTTTTTTATGTAGGTTCAGGTCAACATAAATTATCTGTGATTAATACATTTTTTACACTTTTACAATTATTTATGATTATTATTTTATCTTGTATAAATAACCAAGAATTTTTCACAGTTAATAATTGCTGATCTTTTTTAATAATTTATTACAATATTTTTAATAGAATATTTTAAGAATTAAAAATTGATTTTAATTAAGAAGTATACCGATTAAAATTGTTATTTCATATTATAGTTTTCCCTTTTATAATCAGGAAAAAATTAATTGTGCTATAAAATTTGATTGTATAATGTATATATTATAAATATGAACGCTATATTTAAGGTTGAAAAAATAGGAATTATTATTCTTTGACATAAATAATTTAGAATATAATCTGTAAATATATTCATTAAAATTAATTGATCATTCATAATATCGACTTTTTACTTATTTTGTCGATACGATGTAGGGGAATAATTATTATAAATAGAAATTATGTATTTATTTTAATTAATATTTAATTTATTTTATATATATTTATTTTGTCATTTTTACAATAGTATAAAAATATTATATGCTAGACTAGACAGAATTCTTATAACAATAAACGTTGTTTATATACATTCTATATATAAAAAAAGATATAAAAATTAAGTTTCTTTAAATAAGTACACATATTTTTTAAACGTAGTATAATATAAATCTCACTCTTTTGAACGTTAATTTATCTTTATATCATTATAATGATATTTAAATTAACGTTTTTAACGCATCAAACGGGTTTCTCTCGATCAAGTCCATTCATACTTTTACATCTCAACATTACATGATTCCGCACGCGTACAATCAATTAAATAAAAAATAATAACAAATAGAAATCACGCAAGTGAAAAGTTTATGGCTGTGATTGGCACCAATATCGACACTAAACGAGATAATAATCAAATTATCCCTAAGTATCGCAAATCGTACCTATATATTTTTTTCAACGTCGCATATAAGGGGCTATTGAGGTTAATTTGCAATTTAAATTTCCCGCCTTAAATATTACCGAGTGAAAAGACGAATAATTTGGTTTTAAGTAAACAAAACCAGAACATTATTACCCTTTTGTATGTATTGTTAGCGTCAGTACCAAGTTTCAAGCAAATCTTTAAATATTTTGACGAATGCCATTTGAACAAAGTTTTGAAAAGTCCGTCCGATGGAGATTTTGATTTTTACTCGAATGTCATTCGTAGAAGCGTTAAAATATTTTCTCGAAACTAAGTCAAAGTTTACAAAACGAAGATAAGTATGACCTTAGAATCAACCAATTACCATCTATCCTTGGATACTACCAGTCTGAAAAACATTTATTTTTATTATCTCTAATAAACGCCAAATTGTCCATACCCAGACGGTAGATCGAACGACTTTCCACATCTCCTATTTCCATCTAAACCACATACTTAAGAGGAGTATGTCCATATCTTCTGTCCTTGTCTAATCACGTTTTTGCTATTTATTCAAATTGTAGTTTATTAATTTAAAAAGTAAAAGTTGGCCCCAATTGGTTTTAAAGTAAGGAATATTTTGAGACTTTAAAAAGTATCTAACATTATTTCCTTTCCGAGAAATCTTCGGAACGGAAAAGCTAACCTCAATTTTCTCTTGAAATAATGTTAGATGCTTTTTAAGGTCTCAAAATATTCCTTACTTTAATACCAATTGTGTCCAACTTTTAGTTTTTAAATTAATAAACTACAATTTGAATAAATAGCAAGATCGTGATTAGCCAAGGACAGTAGATACGGACTCCTCTTAAAAACCACAATTACATTTTCCTCCTCACCGATCGGTAAACCTCCACGTCCCCGTCAATCCCCCCCCACCCTCCAATCCCCCCAAAAACATCCAAAAGACCCGCCCTTCACCGCGGACTGCTGTCCCACATCCTGGCCATGTCAATCTGCTCTGCGGCGATCTTCCTCGCGACCCTCAGGGACTTGGTGCTCCTGAACATCTGCTCCCCTCCTCCTCCCTCCTTTCCTCGCTCCTCCCCGGCGCAGGCCTGTCCGCTGCACTCGGAGCTGGGCAGACAGTCCGAGCCGCCCACGGCCACGACCTGCTTGGCGATCTCCGGGTCGACGCAGAGCCGGGTCAGGGCCTCGCTGGCGGTCGACTCCAGGCGCCGGTGGGACTCGGCCTCCAAGCCCGGGGGCTGCATGCGCAGGAAGCAGACGAGGGCGACCGAGGCGCGGGTCTCGGCGAGGTGGGCCCGGGCCTGGGGCACACGGGCGACCTGGCCCACCAGGGACGCAACCTGCTCCATCAGCCACACGCTGCCGCCGCTCGATTTCTTCACGCATCTGAGAATAGGAGAGAATGGTGAGAATGGTGAGATTGGGGAGAATCGGAGAGAATGGTGAGAATCAGAGAGAATGGTGAAAATGGTGAGAATGGAGAGAATGGTGAGAATGGTGAGAATGGTGAGAATCAGAGAGAATGGTGAGAATGGTGAGGTTGAAGGTTGAGTGGAATTGGGTCGAAGGGGTTTTTTGTTCGTTGGGTTGGGGTTGTTGAGAGGGAATATGTTTTTTATTGGACGAGGGTCTGTTGTTCGATAGTTACCATATTTATGCTTGGATAAAATATTAAGTTTTTATCGTATGCTGTGGGATTCTTTTTTGTTTTATAATAACTGGTGGGCATGAGAGTGATACGTTATTCAGTCAAATAGTTTTTTAAAAAGATTGTATAAAAAATGAGTTTTTTTTAAGAAAGAGCTTCGTTGATTTAGATCGAAAAAACGAAAGTTTTATTTTTATTAATATCATATCTGTAATATATTTTTACTAATAACAAAACTATTTTTTGAGAAATGGAAATTTTTTTCTTAAATTCGGCAAAAATTATAATTAAAATATGTGCTTGATTTGACGATTAGTTTTAACCCAAAATAGTTTTCAAAAGTTTTAACGTGTACGAATTTACCTCTGTACAACATAGCCCCGCTCTCCGCAGTAAAAAAAAACTAAGATATTCCTTCAGAAAACAATTAAAACTTTTAAAGAGAGCTCCATCTTAGAATGTTTTGCAATAAAATTCAATACAAATCTAATTTAATATAATTTTTTTAATAATCAGAAATTATTGTCATATATTTAGATATTTTAGTTGTAAAATATAAAGTGTAAGACAACATTTAATAACACATTATAAAACTGATTTTTATTATTCGGAAGAAAAAGTTAATATAGGCTTCCGTGCAGGTATATTTATTACTTCATAAAGTGAAAACTGACTGAAATCACTTTGCCTCAGAACTTTCCAAAAATAAAAGCTCATAGTTCTTGAACGCGCAATCAACGGTGATACGTCGGACTGTATAATTTACGCGCATACGGAAATATGCTTTCAAATTGCACCAAAGCGTAATGAAAGTTTATGTTCTATTCGTTTAAAAAAAATATGAATATTACATTAGTATCTTATTTTCGCCAAGAATACAGAATTCACAGATATTAAGGTACAAGAGTTCTACGATCTTTTTTTTTAATCTTTAATTTTCTACGTAGTAAATAAGCGTAAAAATTTGTTTTTATCATTGCACATACAGTTATTTAATAATTTTCTTTATGAAATTATCACCCAAAATGAAAAGAATTCCAACCCAACAGTAACAAAAGCCTACACTGAGAGAAAGGATTCTTTACGGCAAAGAAAATCTCTTAATTGTTAAGCTTTGTGGATTTGAATACGGTCAAATGAATATTTCTTAACAGTTAAACGCATCGTCTTAATAGTTAAGAACTGAGTACTTGAGTAGCGTCAACGGCTGACCACCTGACTTTAAGGTTAACTGAATTTTTCATATTTCTAAGATGTTTATATGACCGTTACATGTTAGCATAAGTTTTCGCCTACCACGATTACGTCTACGTATAGTATAATTTTATATTTTAATGATTGAAAAACATCATTACATGCTAGAAAATTTTCAAATAACCTTTCGTCCTCGTCATGTTTATCTCACTCGTGCAGCCTTCTCCCAAGTTCGAGTTCTTAACTATTAAGAATTCAACATTTGCGTCAAGTAGGCACGTGCGAAATCGATTCCGCAAGTGCCCGATTCATTTGCCACAAGGAATCCTTTCCCTCAGTGCCCAATAAACAAAACAACCCTAAAAAAAGCCTCTCCACTCACCTCAGCAGCTTCTTGATCGAGTCGCACTTGACGATGGGCCCTATGCACCTCCTCGACCTCGCCAAATGATTGATCCCCGCGGCGCTGAGGAGCAGCGTCTGCTTGCAGCTCGTCCCCTCGGCTAAATCGGTGAGGGCCTTGACCAGTCCGTCCCCGTACGCCTCGACGTAGGGCAGTCCCACGCGGTCCATCCAGGGTGCCGTGATCTGGACGAGGAGGGCCGCCGCCTCGGACTTCTCGCTCTCGGGGGTGGAGTCGGCGGCGAGGATGTCGGCGAGGATCTCGGGGCCGCCCTCGCGGACGAACTGCTCGACGGCCTCGAGGCAGCAGCAGACGCTGGCGAGGGCCCGGAGACTGGCGGAGCGCAGCTCCGAGGAGAGACGGCCCGCGGAGACGAGGCTCGTCAGGAGGGCCCGGATGCCCGAGGAGCGGGCGACGCTGGCCCCGGCGCGGGGACCCGCCAGGCCCAGGGCGGTCAGGGCGGCGAGGGCGCCACGGGCGGCGCTGCCGGACTCGCGAGGGGCTTCCTCCAGGCCTAGGACGACTTTCTGGTGGGGGAAGAGAAAGTGGGTGGTTGGTGTGTGTTGTTTGGTTTTTTTGGGGGGGGGGGGGTTATTTGGGGTTGATTTGTGTGTTAAGGGGATGAAAATAATTATATTTATGTCAAGCGGACACTCATTTGACGGACCTGTTGTTACGATTTACAATGGTATAAAGTTTCTAGTGCAAGTTTCAATTGCAACTTTGAAAATAATTAGTATGAACTTTCTTCGGCATTTACAGAGATTTCATTTCAACTATTTAATTTTTGTACTTATACACACTGAAAAAAAAATTTGTTAAATCTAAGTAAACGTTTCCTTGAATCGTACTAAGAAAAGATTATTTGATAATAGTAAATATTTAATTATGTTTAGACTGGTATTCATCAATTCAATAAATATTTACTTTATTTAAGTAAATCTTTTCTTAGTACGATTCAAGGAAACGTTTACGTAGATTTAACAATTTTTTTTTTCAATGCATGTAATTGAAATATGTGACACTTTGTAGAATGATAAGTGAACCAATACGGAGAGCATATGTGAGTTCGTGTTTTACTGTTTGAAGTATAACTTTTTATAATTACAGTTCAGTTTATTGTTCATCTTTTGCTCGATATAAATGGGTTGAAAATATACAATTATATAGTATTAATTTAAAAAAAATTCAATCCGTTTTTCTATAACAGGTACTTAGTGATAATATCTTTTGAAAAATTATCTGAAGATTCTTAGTGAAGAATTAGAATATGGCATAAAATAGCATTACATATTTTGAAATATTATTTTAAAACAGATAAAAAGTATAGATGTGATAAGCCGATAATAAAGTAGGAATCGGGCCACGAAGGGGAGAAGTTCACTTATATACTCGTTAAAAAAGGAGTAAATATTAAAAATTCTAAAATGTCAGTTACGAATTCTACCATTCTCAGAAAAAAAACATCGTAAATTTGTTTTGATAACGTCATTTTTTTTGATAATCAAAGTGTATATCGTAAATTAAAAATGTATAATCATACAATAATTTTAAAAAGTGCATAATAATGTAGAAGCTGCAGTCTATTAATTATTTGTAAATATTTTTGATAGCTGTTATTTATCGACTCATGTATTAAAAGAACATTTTATCCCTTTACTTATACAAAGTTTACAAAATTATACAAGCTTAAGATGACATTTTACACAAATTAATATTAGATATTAGATGTATACAAAAAACAGGTTAAGTAGTACATAGAATCAACGACGCCCACCGGCCCCATAGCTCAGCTGGTTAGAGCGTCGTGCTAATAACGCGAAGGCCGTGGGTTCGATCCCCTCTGGAGCCATTATTTTTTTTTTAATACGTATTCGAACAATTTTTGTTTATACCGATTGAAATAAATGAAACGCAGATATGAAATAATACGCGTGAAATAAATAATTAGAACCTGAATATTTACCTCAATGTAAAAGTCGAGTCGATTGTCCAGTGCTCGGTCGACGCTATGTTTTAATCGCGCCAGTTGCATCGTGACGTTTCTCGGATTATCTTGATGAGTTATTCGGCGTGGCACCGTGGATCCCAGCTTCAGGAGGATCTCGGTCGCCTCGGCCTCGATCGAGTGCAGCGCTTCTCGCTCTGATCTGCCGCTCTTCGAACTGCTGATCGAACTAAATTGTCGGATAGAAAAAGAAGGGTTTTGTTAATTTTTTGTTTTCTTTTCGATAGTTTTCTTTTTTATTTTACTTTTCTGGATTTCCATTTGCTCAAGGATTGCAAATATTCTTTATTGCGTTTTAAGTTGATTGAGTACAGTTAATTAATTTTAATGAATTCAGAACATTTGAATAACAATACCGTATAAGTGAAGCTATTGTTATTGGACAGTAATAATTTTCAAGTTTTGCATAGTATTATAATTATGCGGTTTCCATTGTTTTCTTTTACGACTGAGTTTTCAATATGTGATTTTTATACCGTTTTCCAACGTACACTGAGCTTAGTAACAAATAATATACAATAAACAAATATCTTGGTATCAATATTTGTAGAAACGTTTTTAGCGTGTTAACTTTTGATTTCCTTTCTATGTTTTCCTTCGAGAAATCAAACTTCGTACTGATAAAATAAATGGAATCGCTTGGAAATTTGTTTGATTATCGCTTATTGATAAAGAAAGAGACATTCGGAGCTTTTTTACATTAAAATATATACTAAATATTTAAAAAATGAAAAACTTACACTGACAAAACTACGTTGAAATGGCAACGATACAATTTTCTCAGTGTCTTTCATTTTTAAAATGGTTTGTTAAAATTTATATGGAAAAATGCTCTTTAAATCATTTCTTAGGCTACATATGAATATATCGTAAAAAAATATTTTGAAACAATATGAAAGTACATCTCATATAGAAAAAAGATGTATTATCAATTTTTATGATATCAATCTCGATATATTTCAAGACATCGTTTTCTCACTGTAGAGTCGATAACGTAGAAATCTTTCGTACTCTTTCACCTACTCATAAGGGAATGCTAAAGCCAAGAAGTATGAGGAACCACTTTTCTCATCTTACTTTCAATTCTGCGTAAATATCTTTATGAAACGTTATTATCCCAATAAAAAGCACCTTTCCAGAGAGATATTTTCTCCAAATTAAAAATCGAATGAAAAAAGTGGTTCCCCATATTTGTCGGTGACGGGGGGTTCAGCATTTACAAAATCCGCAAATCTTTAATACGTCCAAATGATTAAAATCAACACCCCAAGACACACGAACTATACTCACTCGATCGCTCTTAGATATCGCTTGTCGAATCTCCCCGCGGCGTCGATGACCTTCTTGGCCGCGGTGGCGGCCGAGGCGGTGAGCAGCCTGAGGTCCCTGCTCTCCGGCTCCTCGTCCCTGTGCCGCCTGCGGGGCAGGCTCTTGCTCTGCAGGGTCGCCATGCACTCGTCCTCCGCGTCCGAGCGTATCTCCTCGAGCCAGAGCTTGACCGGGGCCCGCACGTCGAGGCTCGCGCCCGGGACGACGACGACGACTCCGCGCCGGGGCGTCTCGACGAGCGACGAGCCGGCCGAGGGATCCTCCTCGGGGGGCTCCGTCGAGAACAGGAAGTCCGCCAGGGTCTCGCGGGACACCAGGGACGGGGAGCGCGCGAGCACGCGGTCCTCGTCTTCGCTTCTGGAGGGATGAGAGAGAGAGAGATTTTTTATTTTTTAATGCTCGATTTTAGTGCTTTAGAGTTACACTTTTATTTTTGCTATGTGTGGTATAGAAGAATAATGTTGTTTAATTTTTAAATAAATGTTTATTGATGTACTGTTAATGATGACTTGGAAGGAATTAACATCTTTTTGGATTTTCAGAGTAAGGTAGTGAACCCAATTGTCGATCAATTAACGTAAGACCGAGATTCCTTTCTCAAAAAAACATGTTTATAAAGAAAAATTAGTTTGAGTGTGGTTTTATCAGTTAATTTACTATTTAGTTATAATAATATCGATGGGTTTGAACATATTTTTTTATGTATTTATTTCAAATTTTAGTTAAATTATAAAAACTTCATAGAACCAATTCTCGATCACTATTTGACACTGGAGATCAGTAGTCGATATGCGTAAAGTAACCAATTGTCGATCAACCTTAACACATGAAACGTAAGGGTAGGAATATGTATTTTAATAAAAACCTTACTAAAAAGTATTAAATTTGCAAGAAATTATAAAATTATATCATAACATCAATTAGTAATGTCGTATAAGGTTCATTCAAAGAGTTTTTCGCAGTTATTAAGCACTAGACTTACTTATTAACATAAAATATTGTTTTCATAATATCTACTTTTGCGAGTAGTTTTCTTTCAACTTGCTTTTACTAAAAATAAATGTTGTTATTAATTTAGTTATTATAATGATAGAAAATGTATAATATATAATTAAAAAATGTAGTTATTGCTAAGAATTTATTGATGGCCGACGATAGATTATGACGCTGAAATGAGAACCAATTTTCGATCGCTTAAATAATAAAACTAAAATTAATTAAATCATATTTCAACTGTTTTATTTCACTTATGTTGTCAAAGAAGTATAGTATTAAACTTATTCTAATAAAAGAAACAAGGTAAAATTGTGAAAAATGTCAGATAAAAAGTTGCCTCTCATTACCTATCCGCGTAAGAACGGAGCAGAGGTGCACTCAAAGTCTGTTCGACTAATCTAAATCTTTTTTATATAAACTTTGGCTAAAAACGACTAAATTTTTAATGGTCGATTATTGGTTCATCAATATTTGTTATACAAAATGCATTTTTCTAACTAAAAATATTAGTAGAAACAAGTGTAAAAACTGTCTATTTCGGCAGAATGATCGACAATTGGTTACTGATCGAGGACTGGTTCCACTATCTTATATCGGATTTTGAGAAGATGATTGATACGACTAAATTACTAATTTTCTAATATATGTTTCGTATAGGTCGTTTTTGGTCTAATTTGCTTATTCGAACTATACAAAATAAACACTTTCAGAATGTTTGTTATTAAAAAATATGTATCTTCGGGCCCCTTAAAATTGTTAACAATTATTATTTTTGAAAGCGATCAAATAAGTCTTTTTGGAATACTTTATGTACTAAGATACGACTTTCTGTATACTAGACGAAGGTATAATACGTGTTTACTAAAATAAAATAAACATTATTGGGAAAACATTTATATAAATTTACTGATACGTTTTCATCGCTACAATTCCGAACTTTATAAATATTCACAATCTCGTCTTCTTAGTGCAGCTACACGGTAGTGCAAATTCACTCGCTGTGCAGCTTTAACCGCGGAAAAGAGAAGCGAGCTTTTTCTGCAACGTGCCTCGGAACACAAGAAGAAAAAAAAACTGTCACGGAAACACGAGCGAAGGTTATTAGATTTTTTTTCTCGCAACTGCACTTGGCGTTTCTTTTTCCGGAGGAAAAAAGACTTCGCTTTTTCAGTAGATCGATAAACGATTGCTTCTAAATAGACTTTCAATTTGCGGATGTATTTTCGTATCTGTCATCTCAACCAGATTTTCTTTCAAGCGCGAAACATCTCTCCGTGTGCAAAACTATCGCGTCCTTCGTAGGAGAACCCTCGATAACGAGAAACGACGATTCGGCTCGCGATAATTCAGGGCGAGCCAAAAAACAGAGATTTCGTAATTACAGGCCTAGATGCCACCGGCGAGTCATCGCGACGCTGCAGCCTCGCGTCCTTCCCATTGGAGCGCGCGACCTTAACTAATACTTATAACTCCGTAGTACCGTGCGCAGGTACGATGCTAAATCACCGTGGAAGGGAAAAAAACCTTCGAGCTTCTATGCGCTATATATACGTGTGTGTGTGTGTATGTGTGCGCGCACGTTTTATTGGATAAGGGACATGCATACCTGATATTAGATTTTCCCCGCGAGTGCATCGAGTGCAGGGGGTGATAACTGATAGGATGGATAAGCGTCAACGTGGATAGGTGATAATGTTAGGATTGTGTTTGATTCGATAAGAGGTATATCGATACGTATGTTTCTTTAAAAGGTTTAGTGAAATCGGATTATTTATGTATGTATAATGTACATATACTTTTTTGAAAGAATTTAAAATTTAATGACTTTATTTGTTGATTATATATGTATACATTTTTATAAACCTATAATACGTAAAGAACGATTTTTATTGATCAAATTTTTTATTCAAGTTTCTAAACAGAATAAAAAATATAGTAAAAGAAACCGAAAATTCGTACACGTTTTTTATGAATTAAGATGTAAAATGTACCGAATTCACTCGGTATAATGATTTTCTTTTCATTTGATGAAATCTGCATATTATTATACATTTAAAGTACCGTTACAACCTACTTCCGCAAACCATATACTTAAATTCCCCACAAAGAAAGAAAAATCAAAACAAGAGAGACGATATCAAAAAATATGTCTCAAATTCATGCACCTCGTTATCTCGACAAAGAAAAAAAACCTGTAGAAAAACGCGCGATCTCCGTAACGCGCATTAATTCCCCTCGCGCATAATTACACCTTAATACCCTACGACACACGCGATCGACCGAGCCGATTACAAAAAGAAATCCGCGCATACGAGATTCGCGCTGTGCTTGAAATCAAGATCTCCCAGGAGTAAATCTAATACCGGTATATCTCCACGCGCTCCGCGGCGATTTTCCACAACGCCAAGAGTGAGTGACTAATCCCCGCGAGAGATTATTAGCTTATCACCGCGAATCCCTCTCTCTTTCTTCACCTTTTCGACTGTATCATACGTACAATACACGCACACCTGCGCGCGATCGCTGAATGAGAATAAGTGGACGTGCACTACAAAAAGAAAATCTTATTTTAAGATTGACCGATCTTAAATTTGTTGCATCTTAAAATTTCAAATGCTTGAAAAACATAAAGATAATATTAATATTATTTTAATAATAATATTAATTATTTTAATATTAATTATTAATTATTTTTATTTTAATATTAATTATTAATTATTTTTATTTTAATATTAATATTATCTTTATGTTTTTCAAGCATTTGAAATTTTAAGATGCAACAATAAAATAAGATTTTCTTTTTGTAGTGTGGGTACTACTTCTATTCGGTGTATATATATACACGTATACGTGAAATTCCAGTCTCGTTCGCTGGCGCGTTCGTGTGAGTTCGGCTTTCTCATGAGTATTCGCGACGCGAGTCACGGCGACTCGATGAGTCTGCATTGACTCACGTATGGAGCTCTGGTGTGTGCGGTATATATATGTATATGAACACAAAGCGCGAGTCGTAATCGCGGCGATTCGGAACTGCGACTCTGTATTTTACTCGCGGTATTTGCGTGATTTCTTTTGGGAGATTGTTTTATGGGAATTCTTGGAGAGTGGTGAAGGATGATTTTATACGCGTGAGGGAATTTTGCACGATTTGACGAGTGAAATTGGCGGTCGATTATGTTTGCGACATCGAGGTTTTATGCAGATTGTGCGTGAAATTGAAAGTGTATGATGAGCTATGAGGTTGGAATTATCATAACAGGACTGTCGTGGTGCTGAAATGTTTTATCAGACTAGATTTGCGTAGTTGACTGGTTTCATCGATAGAATTAGTGTGTGATTGTGTCATCGATTAATTAGAAGTATAGTTAAATTAGCGAATTTTTTCACAATAGCATTAGTCATTGTGATTCAGAAAAGTCGATATATTTAGTTTATTTTTAATTCTCTTTTCATCGTAAATTGCAACATTACGTAATTGTAAACAGAGAGCTCAACGAATATATTTTGATATCGTTGTCATTTTCCAGCAAAAATGTTATTACTTTTATGAATTTATTTTTTAAACAAACACCGATACATTTCATAATTAATATTTTATAGGCCAGTGTAAACTATAGAGAGATAGTGTAATAATCTGGGATATGCTATTGAACGATAACTGTTCCTACTTTTTATGATAAGATGTAGTGCTCCCGCAGGTAAATACTATATGTGTACATTCGATAAAATCTGACAGCCAATGATAATCCACTCTCTATTTTTAGATATAATTTATTGTTGTTCTCCATTCGTGGGTGCAGGCTTATTTTCCTGTGATTGCACATCACTGTGGTTTTGGATTTGAATTGAAAATTCATGTAAAATCTATCTTTATGATGTATTTAAAGAACTGAGGCTTGGAAAATATAAATGAAAAATTATACTATGAAAGAAGCTTTACTGAGCTGCATCGATGGTATCTCCTTTTTTCCTATTGATATAAAATATTTGAAGAGTAGGTATTGTACAGATATTACAGCAACCTATTTATCCCAACACTTTTTCATAAGTTTAAAAATTAAAAAAAAATCATTACGCTACTGTTAAAACCTATCAAATATATTTACATCATAGGTCTATTTATTTCATGTACACATACACTGAAAAAAAATTGTTAAATCTAAGTAAACGTTTCCTTGAATCGTACTAAGAAAAGATTCATTTGATAATAGTAAATATTTAATTATGTTTAGACTGGTATTCATCAATTCAATAAATATTTACTAAATTTAAGAATTATTTACTTTATTTAAGTAAATCTTTTCTTAGTACGATTCAAAGAAGCGTTTACTTAGATTTAACAAATTTTTTTTTCAGTTTATGATTATCTTTTTTACTAAAAACACATGTTTGATATTCACGGCCACTATATACGAATCGACAGCCAGCTTTAGAATCACATTTCAAAAAACTCCACCTTCATTACAGTACCCTCCTCAATTTAAATGACAATTCAAGCATCTCTTACACTCCCAATCGCCATTCGATCCCTCCCTCAACTGCATTACAATCGCGTCGCTTACAGCCAAAACAAATCCTCTTCCTTTTAAAAGCCCCCGCAGTCGGATATGAATCACAGCTCGCATTATACACTACACCCAGCGAAAAAAAAAAGAAAGAAACGTCCGTCGCGCTAAAATCTTACGTCGCGCATTCCGCGCAATAGTGCCTCGGTCTCTATACTCCTCGTAACTCGAGTATCCCAACCTTCCTTCTCTCTCTCTTTTTTTCCATCGAGGACTTTATAACAATGCAACGCGATGCATATATACCTGCACGTATATGCACTAATCGTCGCGCGCGAGCGTCGCGAATTAGTGGGAAGTTAATACGCGTATATATGTGCGCGATCGCCTTGGCACCTTGCCTCTGTGTCTCGCGAGCCGGGCTCGTTAAGCTTATCTGCCAAGCGCGAGGCTATCCTACAGCAAATATGTGTGTATAAGCCTATCGCGAGGCTGGCGTGGAGTGTTCTTTTTTTTATTCGGAGTTATACTTACTTCGGTGAATGCGCGTGGGGGAGTATGTGAGAGGTGCCTGTCCTTTTGGCTTTATCGAGAAGGTGATAGGGTCTTATCCGAGGGCACGAGTGATAGATTTCTTTTTCTGGTGTTTGATGTTTAGGTGTTATCAAGCGTTTATTAAAATGAAGGTGTATTTTGTTATTATAAGGGTCGTTATTTAACGCAGCTGTTGTCAACGATATCGTAATGAGGCTTCCAATAGTTATGATTAAGCTCGGATGATTCATTGGTTTCAATTGTGTTTACGGCTATTTACATTATCATAATCATCAATTCATCGATACACTGTTTTGATTGAAAAATGTATTGTTTTAATGATATAGTTAGCTATTGTCATTCATGAGATGTCTATGCTGATTCATAAATGTATACCGGAAGTAATAATAACGGTCTAAATTCCTTTAGCGACGCATGCCACGAAATTATTGTGTACTAAAAATTGTTACCACCTATACAGCTTCCTGTACTTGAGTTATTTTTAACAAACACTAGGTAATGCCACTTTTTTGTTATTGTTGAAACTTACTCGATCGCCTAGTTTTCTAAAAGAACCTTCGCTTTAGAAAAAAACTCCGCATCGATTGTCGATAGTTGTTAAAACACTTTATTAAAACACAATTCATATAGAGTTACCATGTTCTTTAGTAAAATATACTATTCTATTTTAATATTAAATAAAGGCTTTTAGTAAAAACAATATTAATGTAAATGACTATTGACAATTGTTCACGTGTATTTTTCTATTTTTTCTATAATAATTTTCAGAATCGACAGCAAATTTTCAATATCAACGCGGATAAACTTGTCTATATAAAATACCGAAAATCATGTCCGGACCAACGATTAACCTGCGATTAAAAACGACGGGTACGTTCGATTTACATCGATCGATCTTCGATCGCTCTTTCCATAACCCATGTATATATCTATACATATTGATATATATATATATATATATATATATATATATATATATATATATATATATATATATATATATTTTTTTTATAGTTCTTATACTATATTTTATTTATAGTTCTTTTTTATCCGTGCTGGGTGCGCTCGATTTACAGCGATCGTTCGTCGATCGTTCGTTCCGTAACCTATATAGTATATATATATATATATATACTATATAGGTTACGGAACGAACGATCGACGAACGATCGCTGTAAATCGAGCGCACCCAGCACGGATAAAAAAGAACTCATGGCTCTATAGCCAAAAACTGGCTACTCCAGCGAGCAACATTAAACTTTCCCTACTATAGATGGCTCCAACCAAGAAAAGACTCCAACCGATCAGATCGCATGAATCGCCGCCTCTCATTGGCTGGAGTCTTATTTCACAGGTTTCATTGCTACGTCGCCATCCTTGTATCGATGGGTCCTAATAAAAAATACGTGTCTCGCGAGCACCAATTAGAAATGACCTATATTTTTTATGTCTTTTTTTGCTTCTTTTTAACACTGGATATCGTTATAACATTGATTTAAGGCTTATATTTAACATCATAAAGGCATTAATCGCAAATCAATTTATATCAATACGTAAATAAAAAATATTGTTAAAACTGTCTTATTATAGGGGTGGGGATAAATTTACCGAGAGGTAAATTTGCAGAAGGATAAATTTACCGAACGGTTGAAATTGCCGAAAAAATCAATACCTATGGATAAATATGCCGAAAGTTAAAAATGCCGAAAACGAAAACGTGGACATTGCCATTCAACATTTCGGGATTTTTATCCACCGGCATTTTTACCCGTCGGAACTTTCTTTTTCGACACTTTTGTTAATCGATTACTTTACCCATTGGCACATTTCACCTTTCGGCAAATTTACACTTCGGTAAAATAAATTCGGCATTATTATCCGTCTGCAAAGTTATCTTTCGGCACATTCACACCCTCGCTAGATACATCTCTTTTACCAGCTGTCCCATCGACCCATATAATGCTGGCTCATTACTGCTAAACAATTAATCTGATGCCAGCATCGCTCCGGCACTTTTTTTACTGGAATGATAACAACGGGCCAGTAATGAAATTTTTATTATAAATGTCTGGTTTTACTGTAATGCCAGTCCTCAGCCGGACTTGAAAATTCAGCACGTCAGATTGAAAAACAAAAGTATCGCGGATTTGTCATAACCTACTCTTTAACTTCTAATTTTTGTAAAATGTTATTTTAAAATATATTTGCCAATTATATTAGACAAATGCTACTGTTTAGCGAAATCATGCGATTAAGATCTATGTTTAGTAATTTTAGTGAACCAGTAAATCTCTGCCGTAAATGATATATTTTCCGTTATATTCTGCACTAAAATTGCGAATATCGGCAGTTCTTATAATTCCTGCATCGCCCCAGTACTGGCTTGCTAACCTCGGCCCATTGTTATCATTTCAGTATTGCCCCAGCATTAGAGCAGTAATATCTGATACTACTGAACATCTGGCAAAAAGTACTCGTCCAATATTGGACCATTAGAATCTTCTTGCATGGGGAATTATCCCACCACCGAACTCACCCGTCAACGCTGAAGTCCAGCTGTCTGCCGATGTCCCTCGCCTCGGCGGCCTTAGCCCTTCCCCCTTGATGCCTCGAGCCCTCCTGCTTCGGCGTGGACGTGTGCACCGGTGCCACGAGCTCCGGCACCGCCAGGTTGCCCAGTCTCGGCTGCGTCGTCCTCCTGCGGCTGCTCCTGCGCCTGCGTCGCCGGCGGGGCGACTGCTGGGCATTGCTGGCGCCCGAGCTGTCGGAGCGGCCCGAATCCGAGAAGCCCGAGTCCTGGCTCCGCTGGCCCCGGCTGGCGGGACTGAAGGAGCGCTCCGCCAGGAGATGCTGGCCATCCTCGGCCTTGGCTTCCTGGTGTGGATCACCGCTGTGGATGAGAAGCACGAGTCGTGTGATGCATGTGTTGTTGATTATTTTGTGAGGGGTGTGATGGGGTTTGAGGGTTGTGGTGGTGGTCAGTGAATATCGAGGTGTTATGCGTCTATTTGACATGAGATGGAAATGTGTGGAGCGTTTGGGGAGTAGGTCCATTTGTTGGGATTGAAAGAAGATTGTGAAGGCTTGAAGGGCTTTGAGATGTTTTAGGGCTGATATGTGGAAATTAGTATTTCATTGTTTCGGACCTCCAGAATAAGACTTTGATAATGTAATTTTATTTTGTATTAACTTAATTTTTGTAGATAATATAATTCGTGTGGAAATATAAGTCATTAATGTAGACTCAAAGATTGTTAAGAATTGGTTGGGACACTATAATGCAATAATAAACATCTTAGCTTATTCTGGAGGTTCAATTTGTGAATGAAAGCCATTTTTTATTTAATATTAACAAAATATTTACTAGCACTGTATTCGCTTAAACTTTAGTGAGATGGACCGAGTAATAGTACAGAATTTTATAATAAAATTTTTTAATCAAAAAATGAACGGATATTTATTAAAGGGTAATATTGGTAATTATATATTTTTTATTTTAATAGTGCAGTAATAAGAGTATTTAGTGAGCGGCAATTCAATCGCTACAAATTATTCTGAATGCACCTTAGAAATGATTAGTAATGTTAGTATTAGTGATTGATAGAGGCGAGATTAATATTATCTTAGTCATCCAGACATTCCTCGATCGAGGAAATAAATGCCGTGATTCATAGTAATAAGAACGAAATCTGTATTCATTTTTAATTCGCTAGAATACTATTTGCGTAATAAGATTAAAGTTACGCAACTGCATTAAATGTGCACTGTTTAAAAATAGTTATAAAAGTACTCGTAGTTCCTGTAATTTATGATAGACGGGACTGCAAATTTTGATACTAATATCCCTGAGAAATTTTTTTGTCAAGGACGACAGACTTGTGTTTTGTTTTTAAGCAGCTGAAAGACTTTAATTAGCCGATGACTCACTGCATAGGTAACTGAGAATCTTCTCTGAGAAAATTCTGTTTTTTCTTCAAATCTTGATAATGGGATGTTTGGTGTTAAGCACAGCGTCGTTTGTATTGTTTGAAAGATTGCTTGTAGTGCGAACTAATGTGCGCATTTAGAAGAGACTTATGTATGAAGATAATTTTACACGTAATTATAGAAACATGCTCATAAATAATTGAGAGGAAAAGAATAGTTTTGTTACTTGTTATTTCTAATATAGATAAAAAGAATAAACGGTCATTCCTACGTTGTTTCTCAACATTCGTTCGAGAAGTACGTTATCTCATTTCACAGCCGATAAACGCTATAAATTTGCACATAAATTTCTTCCGTTTATTTAAGATACATCTAGCTCAATGCAGACGAAACTAATAGAATTACATTACTATGTACATATATCTACGTACGACAAAACTTTAATTTCATCGTGCCAAAAATGTACAGCATCTCAGTTACAACCCAATCAAAATCTTATCAATGCCAATCTCTACCCATCAACAATTGATCCATTAAAAGAAACAAACATACCCATAAAACTACCAACACTATGCACCATAAAAAAACTTTTGTACACAATACCTCTCAAAACACACATTACACAAACAAAGAAACAACCAACAAAACTTCTCACGTCCATTTATCCCCAGATCCAATCATAAAACTGCACGACGTTATATACCTGCGAGCCGGCGAGTCGCACATCTCGATGTGAATGACGGTGACGTTCTCCGGATCCGTGGTGTCGCTCTCGGGAACGCTGTCAAGGTTGTTCTCCTCCTGGTACAGTGCGCAGACTTCGCCGCCCTCCTGCTCCTTCTGCTGGGGCGACTGCGGTATCGGCGGCAGGGGTCTCCTGGGAATTCGGGGACTCGGCGCTGCCGGGAGGGCGAAGCCACCGCCGACCCCGAGGTCCTGCGACTCCATCTGATTCCAGAACACCTTGCTCTGGTATCTCTTGAATCCACTCATTTTTGCTTTTTGTGTGTACGCGGGTTTTGGTTTCAAAGCGGAGTTAACATGTTTCGATTGGGACACCGATTAATGATTGCCGATTGGTACTGATTACCGATTACCGATCACCGATTACTTTTTGAGATCAATTATCGATGGATACCGATTACCGATTGATACGGATTACTGATTGGTACCGATTACTGATTGGTATCGATTGCCGATTATTGATTGGTACCGATTGCCGATTATCGATTATCGATTACGAAAATTCCGATAGAATCTGGTAGATAAAGCACGATGTCCAGGTTGAATCTTCAAGGATCGGTTAAAGATTCGCACTTTTATATTTATATCATTTCACTCTCTGTGTATATACTATTTTTTATCCTCTATTGATATTGCCTTGCAAGTCCCAAACTTCACTCTGTACATTTACCATCAAAAAGCGCGTTCTATACAAGATAAGTCCGATGTCCAGATTCAATCGTCCAGCACAAACCTCGAAACTACCACTCTTATCCTTCCGCTTATCTCACTTCACTATATATCTTCCGTTATATTTCCTACCCCGTACCAACACCGCTGTAGAATTTCAACTTCACTCAAAAGTCACACCGTCAAGCTCCACACTATCCACACTATCAGCTTCAAAAAATGCAAAACCTACTACGAATCCCGCGTTTTACGCGCGCGCACCGCTCCGCATCGAGCACGCTCACACAGCTGACCGAGAGAGATGCCCGCGGCCGAATGATCCTCCTTGCGTTTCAGGCAAGCACACACAAGCGCGCGCGCTCTCCGTGCAGTATATCCCAGGCTGTACTCCCCCACCGTCTGGCCTGTTGGTCGCGTGGCTGGCTCCGCGCTGGTGGTGGGGCCCCTCCGTTGGCGCGCGCGCGCGCCGTCTGTCGCCCCCCCTCGTATACGTACGAGCCGAGGCGGCCCAGGTATGTAATTTTCCGGGCTCTTCTTCCTTTCGCCCCCCCTATAGATGGATCCGATCCGAGTGCGTGTGTGTATAATGCGCAGAGGTATAACGGAATTCGATGGGTAGGTATAGGGCTTTTTCCCCCCCTGGCAGCTGCGATTTTATTACTGGGCTGGCGCTGAAGAAGCGTTATGGATTTTCCTGGAGTTTGTAGATGTGTATTGGAGGAAAATTTCTGGTTCGGCGTGTAGATCACCCAGTTGCAGTTTGCACTTTGCGGATGTACGTGAATATGGTTTTATTGCCGGCGCCGGCGCTGTTTCTATAATCTGCTTTGTCCGTGTAGAACACTGCGACCTGCGCGCGTAATTGTCGCAGTCTTGCGGGCGGGGAGGATTTAAAATCCTGCGCGGCTAGACGAGTGTTGCGACGAACTCGGGTCGGTTTGCTGGCTCGTGTTATAAATATGACAAAACGAAGACCCCCTTGGATCAGTGGTTAATCCGTTATACTTCGAGCCTCCGCTCGTCGGCGAATCTTACGTTCGTCTCGACGCGCGATAATTAAACCTCCTACAATTACACCGCGCAATTAAAGCCTCCACTTACGCTATATAACAATCAAGGAGGAAGAGAAGCGAGACGGCGGCAGTGTATGAAATCACTGTCGGGCTTGCGAAGGTGACTAATATTACATCCGCCACATCCGACGCCTCTCCCGTATATATATATATATATCTATATCTCTCTCTCTCTCTCTCCTTTCGCTCTCTTAAACGCGCACCACGTGAATTCGAGGCAGCGCTCGAGATACGACTGGCGGTGACTCCCGCCCTGGGTGCACACATATAGGTGCACCCGTGGCCCGCAGGAAAGAATCGCGAGCGGCTCTTCCGACTTCCTAACGTTGCGCGCATAAGCCGGCTCCGCCCATCTGCGGCGCGACTCCCGATGGGCCTGCCTGCATCCTGCGCGCGACACATATATGTATTTGTATATATGCTCTTGCGGCTGCTCCCCTTCCTTGGGCGGCTGTTGCTGCTGCTTCTGCTGCTGCTTCCCCTTTAAACGCCGTGGTGCGTGTTTTTGTACGCGTGATGTGTTTGGTGTACGGAGCTGGAGCTGGTTTTTTTAAAAGGGAGGATGGGTAAGGGGTAGGCGCGGGGAGTTTTCGGGAGGAAAGTGCGAAATGCATTAGGAGGATTTTATTTTATTGCGAGAAGGATGGTGGTGGTCTTTTTAACATTCTTCGATGTAAGTCTACTTTTTGTGTTTTTGAGATATTGAGGTTTAAAGTTTTTATTTTTCATTTAAGCTGTTTTTTTAAAACATTCTTAAGTAGTATGTATAATTACTTATTTTGTGACTTTCCTGGTCTTTTGCACTTTTATCAGAAAATATACTATGTGAGGATATCAAAAACGCTCGAAACTCAATTTTCAAGAAAAGTGGACTTATGTCGTTATGACGGGAATACGCAGCGTTATTTGTGATGTATGAGATAATAGATAGATCTATTGATAGATTAATAATAAATAATAGATTAGTTTATTAATCATGTTTAACGTCGCTCTTTTTCAAGCAAAATAGGATTACGTTCAGAACCGAAGTGCGAAAAGTCTATTATATGACAATATTGCCAATGTTCATAGTTATTTTAACATTAAATAATGAAATATCAATTTCTTTAATTTAATTACAGCGATATTAGATAAATTTGGTAGTCAATTATCACTGACAACGAAAATATCAATTACAATTACATGTAATTTTAAATAAAAATGGACCAGCTACCTATTTCACTATATTTTGAAACAGCTCGTACGTGTACGGGAAGGAAAGAAAATGTATAGCATGTATTGGATGACTGTTTGCTTATCGGTAGTCGAGATTTATCGAGTGCATGATACATATAGAAAATGCAACTTTGAAGCGGCACATAGTACTTTATCTTGAGAATTTATAGGATGGTTGTAAAGTGGTTTGGAGAGGAGGAGTATTGAGATGTTAATGCAATTATTGAATGGAAATTTTAATCTCCATTGCAGTGAGTAAGGATTGGGGCATTAATTATCGTATTGGTGAAAATCCGCATCTCCTTGACAATGATAACGATGTATTCAATAGATTATATTTAAATCTAAAATCATAATCAAGAGCCTTACTCATCTCATTAATGCATTCAATAGATTATATTTAAATCTAAAATCACAATCGAGAGCCTTACTAATCTCATTATGAAGATTACAACAATGATAATTCTTACAGGTACACTGGACTTATTCATCTTCGAAGCATTAAACACTCGTTCGAAAAGGTAGAAACAGTCTTATCATATCAGTGCACCGTGCACTCGCGTGTAACTCAATATTAAACACGACAAAAAAAGAACAGACACAAAAAAGCCGTTATCTTCGTAATATTTACCAAAAGATAAAGATAAAAGAGCCTGCCATAACGACGTTTCGCTTCGAGAAAAAACGAGAAAAAGCAAAAACAAACTCTCTCTACATACACACAACGCGATGCATCAAACTCCAACAGCACCTTTAAAGCCGGTGCATCAGCTTACCCGCATGCATGCAGAAATCGCGCGCGTAAAAATAGGCGTACATATACCGAACGCACGCACATTTCTATATATCGAAAGCGCGCGCGCGCGCGGACACAAAAGAGATTTTTCAAACAATGGACATGGCTTTGCGCGCGTAACCGACAAAACTCGTCTGTACTTTTTTTCTCTCACTCTCTACCCCCGGCTTTTCAGCTCGCGCGCGTATACGTGTGTACAGCAGCGCAGGGGATGTGCGCGCGGCCAACCCCTCGCGATCGGTCCGGCTTGAGCTATAGTTAGCCTGTGCTGCGGAGAGGAGAGGAGCGCAGCGGCAGCATCGCAACGAGGGGAGGGAGAGACGCGCGCGACTTTGGGCGTAACGACTTTTGGCGGTGCTGGTTTATATTATATAGTTTAAAAGTTAGGAGAGACGCGACTCTCGTATTTAAATCGCTCGGAGTAGACGGGGATTTATACTGGACGTGGGGGTTTATTTCATGTATAGGAGCGTAGCGATGGATGATTTAGTGAGATCGGATATTGGAGGCGCGGAGATGTAATGGAATTATGTTTTTTGAATTTTTGTTAACTGTGGAGGTTCTTGGCAATGCTAAAGTTTAATGTAGCAGTTGCTAGAAAACCATGAAAATTATTTATAAAATATAATGCGATTAAAATATATCATGTATTATGTCGTGTGTGTAATGTAATAATATGCGTGTGCCCTGAATCTCATAGTTTGATTATATTGGCAGGTATATATAAAACTAACCAAATCTAAAACATGCAAAAAATAAAAAAATAATAGTCAATAAAAAAGTAAAGACAATACTAAATTCATCTAAATGGCATCTAAGTCACCAATAACACTCTAAACTGAAAATCACATTCTAAGTGAGTTGAGTAAGATAGATAAATAGTTCTGTTTTAATTCTTTCGGCATGACTTTCCACTCCAACAGAGTGAAAGTACAGTCACTCTCTACTTGACTTATGTCACTTTAAATTCTCCCTTCAAAATTCTTTTAGAGTGTAGCGATTCTCTCACATACACTTTCTGAAAATAATTTTCATTTCTATTTATAACTCACGACGAAATCACGGAATTTCATTCTTATACCGCATCACAAATACCGTTACAATAAGACTTCTAAATGATGCATATACAAGTACGTAAAATCGCACAGTATCTCAACAAATGATTAACAACAACAAAAGCATGCCATGCATTTCGCCTAAATCACGAATTAAGCAATTACTTTTCCTCTCTCAAACAATCGCATCCGTCCACCTCCGAGAACCCCCGCCCCCGCACCTGCAATCCATCGAAACGAAACCAAAAAAACACATAACATTCAACAAAATACTCCTCGCCCGCGCGCCTAATTGCGAAAGTGCAGCGCGCGAAAATCGGCCGATCACCAACTTCGTCGCGCGCCACGCACATACGTACCCATACGCACCCGAGCTCCGAAACACATACTATAAAGTATATACAAGAGACCGAAGAAATGAGCTCGCGGAACAAACTCGCATAAAGTATATAGTACCAGGTGTGACCTCTCTCTCTCTGTCTCCCTCCCCAATGGGGGTCGAAGCTTCACATAGCCTACGAAGCTCAAACATCACATCCACGCGAGGACGAGCCGCAGGCACAGCAGCGCCTGCATGTGTACGCGGGCGTAAAAACGCGCGCGTTACGCCCCGCCGCCTGCAGCACGCGCCACTCGAGGCATCTGCTCCCTCGTATATATACCTATATACCGAAAAGGAGACACCGTCGCTCGTATAGTAGGCGCGCGCCGCTTCGATGATTTCCAGACGCACGCGATGGGGTCTGGTCTTCGTACACTTATGTTTCTCTCCCCCGCGCACGCGTTTCGTTTCCTTTTCGTAGAGATCTTTATCTCGGGGGTGGCAGGCTCCTTTGAGCGGCGCGCGTTTCCGCTTTCGACGGTGTCTTCCTTTTTCTTTGATATGTGGGATGTGTGGGATATAGAGAGAGGGAGGAATACGAGTGTCTCTTTGATGCGAGGTTCGGGGGCTCTTGAGAGGAGCGTTTTACGAGGGCGAAAGTGCGATGAACGTTGGTCGGGATGTTAGTGTTTGTTTGGTTTTAGCAACACTTGGAGGGTACTTCGCTGAGGTTTTATTGGGAAACGGTTTGGTAATAGAAAAATTAATTGAGTTTTATTAATTTTATTTTTGTTTTGGAAATTTGGTTGAGTGATGGGTGTAGCTGTGATAATTACCTGCTCTCTTAATTTGAAATAGTGAAACCTCGGAAATTTCACTGTAAAGTTGTGAAATCTCACTGTTTCGCAGTGAGAACTCAGCAACTAATTCATGTAGTGGCTGAGTTTTCACTGCGAAACAGTGAATTTTCACTATTTCAAATTAAGAGGGTGTACTTATTGATAGTCATGTTAATTAATAAACTTTAGATCTACACAGCATGTAACTCAATTAAAATTTGAAGAGAAGTTTGATTCTAAAAAAGGTTTATACGGCATTGTCTAATCTTTACTATTATCATGTTGTGCTGCACTGCGGGTATAATGCCGCAGCCAAATTTTTTTAAATAGAAATTATAATTGTTTAATTATTCACAAAATATAGAATTTATACTAAATTAGTGAACGAATATCATAATTTTTTAATATATACTAATACTAATAATGAGTTGTTTTTTAAATTCACTGTAAAAATTCCATGAACCGTTATTTATTTATAATAAGTTTGACGTAAGAAACAATCATAATTTTGGACCTGATCAGGATTCGGTGAAACACCAATTTTCACATGTGTTTCTCTTTAACCGAATTCTTGAGAAATATATCAACACTTTTAATACTGGTTGAGGGCGTAAAGCCTATTTTTGTACCAGAAGGCGTGTGATCTATTTTTAGACCGTAAATTATTTGGCACACGAGAGAGTACTAAAATCTTATAGCTAAAAAGAAAGACCATACGTTCGTAACCGGTTATAAAAACTATGTCTTTTAAATCTTCTAATATCTCAAATACCAATTTAACCGATTCCACCAAAGCGCACCGAGCCACAATCGCATTTCATCACCACCACGCATTAACCGTATACCTCATACACCTCTACCTCCATCATTAACCGATACCGAGCGTTGCTCAAATTCCGATAAGAATCATCATCATCGCCATCGTCACCGCGCATTCAACGCGACATTTCTTCAATTTCCTGCTTCTTAAAGCCAACTCCGTATCCTCATACTACCCACACTTCTACACACGCACACTCGAAATACCGATTTCCCGAGCCCATTCATCAGCGATAATCTCGCCCGTTGATATCCGTGCGCGCGCTGAATTCCAACTCCCTATACCGCGTACACACAATCAGAGCCACTGCGCCTACATCCACGTATAATAGAAAAGTAGAGAACAATTTCACCGAGCTACTCGCATTCTCCAGCGATGAGAGTGTGTACCTATAGGGGAAACTGGGGTAAAGTGAACATAGTAACTCTAAAAGTCAAGAAAAATGTATTTTTCAGACTTAAATCATTAGTTTTTAAGTTGCAGAAGAAACTTCTTACATTAATAAACATACTAGCAACTTAACAGAAAGTCATTTATTAAGTTTAATATTATTTACCCATTTATGAAAAATACCTGTTCACTTCACAAAGTGAACTAGAGGATAGAATTAAATATTTTGAAAATATTTTACTAGTTTGTGTACAAGAATAGATAGACACGTTAATTTAGATAATAATAAAACTAAAAAGACATCTTAAAAACGTTTAAAGTACTGTAAAATACGAAACAGTTAATTATCGAGGTTAGGTTGTCCGATTTTGGTATAAATACGAAATGCGTTGCAACAAAGGCTTTGTATACTACACTAACACACACCTTAACTCATACTTTGTTAAATTTTTCATCTGACCACGTATAAATTAGTGCTATCGCATTATTTTCCGAACCACTTTATCCCGAGACGTCGATTCTTTAAAATGTTTGATTAAAATCAGAAAAACCTCTTTTAAAGCTCTGTATTCTTGGTAATAGTAAGTGAAACGTATTTGAAGTAATTAGAAAAAAAATCTAGCAGTAAAATTGATTATAAACATTTTTAATCGTCATAACGAAATCAACAAACCAACTTTCTTTTAAGGTCGAAAAATACAATTATTTCTCTTTCATAAAATACGAATGGTCATGCAGTGAAGCTTTTTAATTATCATCCTTGCATAATTATCTTTCACTAAAATTAAAATTAGGCGTAAATAATAATTTGTCGAAGAAATAATAAGCACGATTCACTTTACCCGTGTGTTCACTTTACCCCCGTTTCTCCTATATACCCAAGAGCGCGCACGTGCGCTCGCGCGCCTTTGGACTTTTATACCGCGAGCGACAGATCACCAGCTAGGAATACGAACGAACAAACTCTCTCTCGCGCTGGTCCACGAAGCCCTTCGCAGATATACGCAGGAGCTAAAAATGCATGCATGAGTCCGCGGGTTCTTTGTGCTAAGGGGGCCGCGTGGTTCGCACGCGAGACCGGCTGCAGGTTTAGGGAGCGAGTGTTTCGGCCGATTACGTGGCCGGCGCGCGTGCGTAGGTGAAATTTTCGAATGAATCAGTGCGGGAACGGTAAAAGCGTGCGTTGGAATGATTGTTACTGCGATGTCGTGTTTTTGTAACACATGGCTGTGTGTACAGTTGCCGGCTCGCCGGGGTTTATCGTGTATAGGTTTCTTATCGGTCGATCGCGTAATGACGGCGTGGTTTTTTTCTTTTTTAGTTCATTGATGAAAGCTCTTGCAATTAGTCATGTGTGTGCGTTATATGTGAAAGGCTTACTATTCTCAGGGTAACTATATATGGTTGAATGGACTGTTGTATAATAATATGATATTGGGAGGAAATCAGTGGAGCAGAGTTTTATGAGAGCTTTTCCGTTTGTTCCAGAATAGGTAACGGAAATTATTCCATTCGCAAGGAGAGTGTAATAGATGTGGATCCGGAAATCTTCTTGACGATTCTAATACGTTTATTATCACAAAATATGAGACGCGTGTTTCGGTCTCATTTTTTGAATGTATTTTAGTTCTTAAGATATCAGCTGCTGTTTGCTTCAAATAATACGCATTAGTTAAGTGAAAGTATCTGGAAAGAGCTTTAATTTACACTTTGTAATTTGGTATACAAATATTGATTTAATCCAAAATGACTAAAAAATGCAAATAGCGGTGAAAAATGATTGAATTTAAAAGAAAGTAATTGGTAACCCACGAATTTCTATCACGAGCTTTGATTATTCATAGAATATTTGAAATAAATGAGTATTTATTTTTATATGAAATTAAGCTCAAATTAAAGCTCTCTTCGCCTACTTGATTTTCATCCGGATTTTCCAGCGTAAAAAGTCGCGTAATTATCATCAGAAAGAAATATACCATTTTCCAAATTTAAACTAATGCATGTTTTGAGTAAAGCTACTAATTTTCTTAACAACAAGTGCCCACTTAAAGTAAACTCTTAGACACTCGTTTTACATCTTGAAATAATAAAACCCATTACAATATTTCAATAAAACACAAACTTATTTTCTAAACATAACTACGTTTTAAATATAGTCCACCCTCCAATCCCCATCTCAACAAGTGCTGCATCTAAAATCTCTCCTAGTAACTCGACACTCCAGCCTAATGCATTATCGTTTTAATAAAATCGTTTTTTTCTCTTCTCTCGTCGATCCGACGCTCTTCAACCCAAAAGCCCTCGGGAATCCCTAGTCACGATCTCTACGCTACACATCCACAACCTACTCCACACACACACACACACACAGACACACGAAAGAGCCAAATCGAGCCGCACCAAAGACCAAAGACGTCGCGAGGAGTGTAGTAGAAGGGGGGCCCCGAGATCGGGCAGCGCGCCTAGTTATGGCGCACCCCTATTGTCGCCTCCTGCGTGCGCGCGTGTATACACCTATATACCGGCCCACAGAGAAATGGGGGACAGCTGCGAGGAACCGTTACGCGCCGGGCCGTACTACACTGCACATTCACATTTCATCGCACTCGCGCGCGCGCTAGCTCTCGGAATATTGATTGCGCTTCGAGAACCGCGTACCTTGTATACCTATACGGCGATTCGGAGGCTTTGTTCATTGCTGCGAGTCGAATGGGTGCATGTGTCCGGGGGATTTGGCTAGTTAGTCCCGGCGAGCGCAGGAAGTTGAGTTTAAGGAGGATTTATTTATGCGTCGTACGTTCTTTATATACAGCGTTTGTCTTCGGAGGTGGTCATTGTCGCGTTACTCGAGGGCTTTGCCGAGAGAAAGGATTGTGCGTGCTTTGAAGCGCGGTGATTTCTTTCTTGAGGAAGCTGCTTCTCGCGAGAGGATGTGCGTTCTTGTCTTTGGGATGATAATTGGCTTGTTAACATTTGGCGACTGATGATTCTTTTGAGGTGTTCTTCACGCTGGACGGTCATTGTTGTTGGGGGTATTTAAAATGTAGTAGCTTAAGACTTTTCTTTTTCTCACGTGTACTTAGCTAACTGATTTTGCGTCTAGACAAACATTATAGAAAAGACTTTTTAGTTTACTGAACTATACCTGTATGAGCTCTTTGTTGGAACGTAGTGAATAGAATAGCGTTTGGTAGCAATTGCTCCAAAATGAGTAATTGTATTTTTTGTTTAACTTTACGGAGGGTGATTAATGAATATTTTGATTGCGTTACTCAAGTTAGACTAGATACAATTTTTGAATAATATTCTTATCGGTACCTATAGATTTCACGCGCAGGTGACGAGATGCTATTCGTAATTACACTCGCTTCTGCGTTACCTATACATGTATGCACACTGTGTGCGTTTCTGTGAATCGAGTTGCCGCGATTCATTTGTGATCCATCCGAATCCAAATTTTGAATCTGATTCATTATAATTCGATTCATTTTCTCGGTTCATTTCAATCGCAATAGTGTTGAGGTCCCCTTAATTTGAATAGAGAAAATAAGATCAGATTCAAAATCCTGATTCATTTGAACCGGGAAAATTGAATCCGATTCAAGATCTCGAATCATTTGAATCGGGAAAAATAAATCGCAATTTAAATATCGATTGAATTAATGAATCGCGAGTATTAATAAGTCGCATCAGCTACTAGCGGTTATTAGCGACCAGATTCAATTTTATTTAAGGTAACATGATACCAATTTTTCTGACTCTTCTCCCTTTCGTTTTTGGTTGCCCAATTCTTTTTTCATAACTATATATGAACCGTTCTCTATAAAAACGACTTTAATGGTTTTACATTGTTCTAACAAACAAGCGTTCAAAAATCAGTAAAATAACTTATAAGCCGTTATACATATTTTAATAAACTTTAGTAGTTAATAAGAGTTTATTAATGTATGTATAACAACTTGTAAAACATGTTAATAATTTTAAACGCAACTTTTTCGCAACGTCTTAAAATGACTTAAGCGTTTTTCTAGAGAACGGCTCATATAGTAAAATGATATATTTTTCATAAAGTTTTAGTTTTTTTAAACCACTTTATGCAGGATAATGTGTTAATATTTAGCAAAAATAAGCATTTTGGAAATGCACCTTGCGACCATAACTTCCTCGAACCAATTTAAAAAAACCGCTGCTATTTCATTGGCACTTATCTTCCTCCAATTATTTGTTCCAATGTGAAATTATTTGTTCCATTTAACTCTGTGGTAAAGAGTCAAAACAACAAGTCCATTTTTTTATAAATGACAAGATATACATAGATTTGAATTTTTTAAGTCTATCTTTAAAGGAATGTCATTTAATAAACATGTTAATCTTTTGCCAAAAACATACTACTAGCAACTTTCAAGAAACTACAGTTGATTTTACAACAATTAAAAAAGAATCATAAAAATTAAAATAAAATGTTATAAAACAAAAACGAATCGATGAATCTCTACATTTTATTTTATTTTATTTCAAATCTTTATCAAAAGACGAAAAAAATAAGTGTTCATTAGTAAAAAATTACCGTGTGCTTAATATCTAAGAAATATAAGTAATCAAATTAAAAGAAGTATAACCTCTAATACCTTCAAAAATAAAAGTTCTCATGATCTGGGTAAATAGCTCAGTCAAGATATAGTTAACACTTTACTACCGACCTGGTGTTCGTGAGACCCCACCCAAAATTATAATAATTTATATCTTTGTAAATATATCATATTCCTAGCCCTTTGACTTTATATAAATTCGTTAAATATCATTACAGATATTGTGCACAAGTTAGATAACGCAAAATTAATTAATTAAAAAGTTATAATTAAAGCTCGAAAAAATTACATTACTTTCGTGACTAAATTTCAGGTCGGTAGTAAAGGGTTTAAAGCTACCTTTCTGGGAATTTTCAAGGAGAATAATGACGTTTTTTAAATTTTGTAAGATATACATTCCAATAATTTTTTAGATTGACGTTGTTTTTAACTGATTACATACATATTTGGTATAACTAAGAGTTTTGACATCCAGCAGGTCTTACAATATTCATAAAACAATTTGAATATTTATATTTTATTAACTATCTTTTAAAAAAACTTAAAATTTAAGGGAGTACTATCGGTACTTCGTGAGTCAAATGCATGTTTGGTCGTTTTTTACTTCCGTGGTAGCCCAAATCGTGTGCGTAAATGGTTGAGTGAGCGTGAAAAATTGTATTCGTTTACTTATATTAGCTATCAAAATTGGTGAATCAACATTTAGATTTTTGCATTATATTTATGGGATATTAAATATATATTTCTCAAAGTTTCATCGAAATCAGAACAGCAGTTTTCATGAATTTCTTGATTGCAACTGTCGGTAACGTGAGTTCGCATAAGTCTACGTGTTAAAAACATAAAAAACATAAATATAAAATTCTTAATATCTTTTTTCTGGGTTGGTGTAGCTTTCTAAAAATTTATATGAGTAAGTTTGAGGTCAAAACGTACCAGTATACAATATTTTAGTTTTTTCTGAACACTAATTAGAAACCGATAGTACTTCCCTGATAAAAAATATAATATGATTGAATTTAGTCAATGTTGTTTTTTAGCAAATCAATAAATGAACCCTTTACTACAAATCTGGTATGTCTGAGACTCCAGTCAAATTATCAGGCATTTATTACTTTGTAAATATATACCTAATATTCCTAGCCCTTTCACATAATTTGTGTACTCGTCAAATATACTGTAATTATTGTGTGAAAGTTTGATGTCGCAAAATTAATTAATTAAAAAGTTATAAGCAATTTAAATACGAAAAATTACGCTAGTTTCGTGACTGAATTTCAGGTCGATAGTAAAAGGGTTACGTAATGTTGTATTGGTGATATATTACCCGATAAATGAGAGGGGCATAATAATTATGCCCTAGGTATTTCATAATTATCCATTTCAAGGATATATTTAGATTTATACTTATAAAATATGACAATATTTTTATTATAATTTGATAAATTTTTCTTTAATAGCTAATTAGGTATTATAACAGTCTTATTATGAACTATATCGAGACTATATAGTTATTTAAGCATATGAACCCATTTTTATCAAATTCGTTTTCAAAGCTATTAATAAATTGGTACTACACAGCTACTATTAGAGTTTCGGATTAAGAAAACCTAAAAACAGTGCACTAATCACTTATAATACACTTTATATTATGGATTATATGAATTCCTCGCTCGAGAGCTTCAGATATAGGCAGCGGAAAAAATAATATTTCGCTTCCGGCATCTCGGTATTTCCCGACCACTGCATGCTATAGTCGTCCTAATGACTGCTGCCGCCGCGGGTGCACTACATATGTTAGCTGATGAAGCTGGAATAGATGCCAGCGATATAAGTCCAAGTTATAGAGCAATACAATAAGCTGCCGTTGGGCTAGCGTTAACTTGGTTCAGCGCTTTCCTCAATGAACTGTCGTTCGTCAAGACTAATCTTTTGGAAAAAGAACGGAGAAATTTATGAAGAATAGAATTTTTATTTATTCAACAGCTTCGGTGCGACGCGAGCCACATAATATGTGTCACAAATTTGACGTAAATTATTTTACATTTTGTTTTTTACCCATCAACGCTCATTTTTTTTGATTTTTGATGAATATGTGAAATAAAAGAATTTTTAAGATTCATCAATTCGTTTTTGTTTTATAACATTTTTTCATTTTTATGATATTTTTGTCATAATAAATGAATAAATCCGTTGTTCATAAACTGGAACAAAAATATAAAATATCATAAAGAAATGTATATGTATAAAATTTAATTAACAACCATAGTGATGCAAGATTTATTATTGTGAATTGAAAACAATGTTAAGTACTTGATATGCACAAAATTTGTAACTCTTCTCTAGCGGTGAGCTTCGTAAGTTATCAGTGAAGACGATAGCCAACTAGCGCCCAGCGCTAAATGGCCAATATTTGAAGCTGTGAGAGAAGGCTATACTTCAATTATTTTTACATGGCTACCTTAGTGGAAATTTCAAAATGTGAAAAACTATGACAAATGTGTGAAAAAATGTGTAAAACCATGTGAATTTCGTGAAAAACTTTGAAATTGGGCTTACATTGGAACAGGATTTTAAAAAAGATTATAGAATATTACATAAATTTTGTCACAGTTTCTCATAGTTTTTCACAGTATTTCACAGTTTCTCATATTTTATCGTAATTTTTCACAGTTGTAATTTCCTTTATACCTATAAGAGAATGTAACGTAAAAAAATGTGAGAAAATGTGAAAAACTGTGAAAAACTGTGAAAAAATGTGAAAAATTGTGCAAGTTTTATTAGATACAAGACGTGTTTCTTATTTGTGTGAAAAACTATGAAAAAACTGTGAAAAAATGTGCATATTTTTTTGTAACAGATGTTCCAAAAGTATGTGTTCTTTCACATTTTTTTACACTTTCTCAAATTTTTTCATAGTTTTTCACAGTTGTCATTTCCACTAGGGTAGTATTGATCAATTTATACTTGCAGTATTCTGCCCTTCTTGCAGTATACTGATCCGAAAGTAATTTAAATATTTTTACATTATCTATGCTATACTTTTATCACATAATTAAAAAGAGCAAATAATTTCATATTTAAACGTTTTAAACTAAAAAAACGTTGAAAATAAATTTTCCAAACGTTTTAGAAACGTCTCTCAAATGCTGAAATGTCCACTTTCGTTGCCAAATATACGTTCTGACAACGTTAATCAATTAAAAACATGAGAGCAACGTTTTTACAACTTGATTTGTATAATCTCTGTAACAAACTGCAGTTAAAAACCGTACTATACCGGGGTGTCTTCTGCCACTTTTAGTGCTTTTGTATTACTTTGTTATAGGAATGTAAAATGTTTAGAGTTTAAACGATAATATGAATTGAAATATAGTTATATGAATCGTTTAAGAAGACAGGCCTAGATTAACCCAAAAAGTACTTTTTTACGAGTCCAGAAAACTTTGTATGTTTACGATTCTCATGAAAGAACTACCTTATTATTTAAGGGGGCAGGCCTGGGTTAAACCCAAAAAAAAGTTTCTTTGTACGAGTTCAGAGAACTTTTTATGTTTAAAAGCAATCATTCTAAAAAAAATTATGTTATCAATACTTAATAATATCTTAAATGTTACCGTTGTAAAACCTCAAAATCTTGATCCTATATGTCACAATAAATCACTACTTTCAGTACCATGTTTATTAAAGGAACTTTGTTCCTCACACGATTCTAGGTGAAATGATAACCAACATTTTTTTATGGCTATTCGACTCCATATGACATGTATTACAAAAAGAGCAGAGCACTTTTTCATTAAAATTTCTTTATTATTTTTTTTGGAGATCCAATTGTACAAGTATAAACTATTGGCTGTAACATATTGCAGGTTATTCAATGTTTTTGAATTTTTATATGGGCAAGTCCCCCTGAAATCTTTCAAGGAACAAAATGGGACCTACCAAATTAAAATTAGATTATAAATAAAAAATATTCGGATCATTTGTCAAATAATTTCCTCATTTACGAGATATTTAATTTTTCAATATCAAAATTTCCATACGAAATTTTTTTTTATCACCTAAAGCACCCTTTTATCATATTATAATGTTTCTGATATTGTAACATGTAAACATATTATTGTATAAATTTTTGTCTTTTAAGTCAATTCTCATGAAAGAACTACCTTAACAAGTTTTCTGAATATTTGAATAAGCAAATCAGTGGAAGCAAAAACATTGATTTTTACGTGTATATCCTCTCTACGGTTAGCGTAGTTAAATAATGTTCATAAACTCGATCTGCATAAGATGTATAAATATATGTATATCCCATTTTGATACCTATATATTAGTCGATAAATTTGAGTCTTATATTTATTAAATTAGTGATTTTATCGATAAGCTTCCTTTAAAAATTGAGCGTAGCTCAAAAAATTCTTTCTGACTATAAGTATAGGTGTGTAACGCATACGTATTGTACCAACAATTTAGTATGCATATTAGCATCAATATAAGTCTTATACAGATTTTGCCAGAACAAATTTTCCGTCACAGATATTCAACTTAAATTGAAAACTTCAAATGACTAGTTAAAAAAGTGTACGTTAATTGTTATTTATATCGATGTGATTATTAGTTATTAAAAACAAACATATTATTTAAACATTCGTTCCAGTTAGATTCGAAAAACTAGTGCACAAGAGCTTCTAGGTCTGATAGAACTATATTTTAGAATACTGGCCCAAGATACCCTGCTGGGCAATGATACTCCGCTTCACGGTATCCAAAAAAAGATGTTACTTTCTTAAAACCAATATGCCATTTAAACATTTAATGCTGACGTTAAAACAGTTCAAGAACCCATAAAATAAAAGTTGTTTTCGATATATCTTTATCGATATGTGCTTACAGGTGGTCGCTGCTAGAATTTTTTTAATTTTTGTCGAATTTTAGTTGGGTCGGACCTGGTAGGTAACCCATGTACAAATGCACTTTTAATTGTAATGGTCATTACGATTAATTAATATTTAATTTTATTCATTTAATATATTTATTCAATCTTTTATAGCTAAACTTAAATCATAGAACTATTAAAAATTTATTAAAACACATATTATAATTATCCTGTAAATATTTTAAGCAAAAATAAACATTTTGTCAAAATTAGAATACATTTAAAGTGTGATAGAACCGGTAATTTATAAACAAAGATGTTACTGAATTGTTTGTTATAACTTGAATACAAGTTTTTCCTTACATGGCAGACTACTGGGATTACTACTCTATAAAGAAAATGTCCTATTTAGTTTTTTTTTTAATTTAATTTATCTTATATTTAAAATTAAAAATAAATTTTTACTTAACAGGTCCAGTGCGGTTAATGTATAAGCCGATTTTTGCGTATCTTTTACAAAACTAATTGAAATTTTAAGCAATTAATAAAAATACGATACTCTATAACTTCTTTCCAAGATCTTAAAAAATGAAAAAAACGATCCCATAGACTCATTTATTTTTACTTTTATAGTAGCACAAAATATAAAAAATTATGTCAATTTATGAAATAATAAAAAAAGAATTGTATTTTTGAAGTAAAAAGTTATTATACAAAAATATACTTTTTTGAAAGAAAAAAATTGGACAACAATGTACACAATCAGTCTGTATGCTTTTTAGCGTTGACTTCTTTAGCGAAACTCAACGCTGATTGGTCGGCACACAGCCTTGTGTATATCAATTTCCACGTGTGGAACACGGTTGGAGGCATACCCTAAAATAATGTGACAACATAACCACCGCACGTGACAAGACACTCCTATTGCTGCGAACAGCGCCCTCCATCATCAGAAGAGACGTCAAAAGTAGGAAGCTTGGAGTCATATGATCGATTTTGTCAGTCGTTGCATTGCACGGAAACTCCTTCGCTCTTCTTCTTAGAGGAAAAATACCTTCGAACAGCGCGTTCTATCATCGAGAAAAGTCGTCAAAGGTAGGCCTAAAGCTCAGAGTCGTATTATCGATTTGTCATTCGTTGCACTGCACAGAAACTCGTTCGTTCTTCTTTCAGCAGAGATGGCCAGTCAAACGCAAGGGATTCAGCAGCTACTGGCTGCCGAAAAGCGAGCTGCGGAAAAAGTGTCCGACGCCCGAAAGCGCAAGGCCCGCAGATTGAAGCAGGCCAAGGAAGAAGCTCAGGATGAAATCGAAAAGTACAGACAGGAAAGGGAAAAGCAGTTCCGCGAATTCGAGGCCAAGCATATGGGCTCGAAGGAAGATGTGGCGGCTAGGATCGACGCGGACACTAAAGTGAAAATTGAAGAGATGAATAGTCAAGTCGGCACCCACAAGGATGCTGTGATGCTCAAAATCTTGGATTTGGTGTATAACATTAAGCCGGAACTGCACAAGAATTATCACTTCGAGGCTTGAATAGACATCGAAATCCTGCATTGAAGAACTATAAATGTTAGTAATTACTGCAAAGATCAGTTAATTTCATTAAATTTCAATTCAATCTTTTGAAGTAGTATCAAGAAAATATTTTCAAATACGAAACTCGTTTTGCTTTTTCACTATTTAGAACCCATGTCACACATAAACACTAATTACTTTTCTATTTTTTTGCAGGCGTAGACACCCTTTTATCCTCTTAAAGAAACTGGGGAAAACTATTTGTTCGTCACGTTATAGTTGTGATTTGAAAGCAAAAAAAGTTATGTAAAAAGCGTAATTAAGCTTTAAAGGTATTAAAATTAATCTATTTTATTTTAGTTTATTTTCTTTTAATTTAACCAAAAATTCACAGTCCATGAGGTCTAAGTTCAAAATAGTATAGAAATTTCTCTAACAATAACTAAATATAAATAAATATACGTAAAATAAAGAACCTGTACAATAATTTTATTGTTATCAACTTAATAAGCAATATTAATCATTTCAAGTTTACTTTTTTTAAACTTGTTATGTTTGACGATTTGTTTATTTACATTATTCTTGCGATTAACAATAAATGATTATGCATCACAGTTTCATCACCCCCGCTAATGTTCACAGAATCCTGTACAATAAGAAAACTATTTTTTGAATTATCCCACTATACTAGAATGAGTTCACTATTAAAAAAATCAGGTGAATAATCGATAGATCATGAGGTTTCGATATGAAGTGTCACCTAATTTTAATTATTACCTGATTTATCACATAAAAAACAAATTTTCAGAAAAAATATGGAAATGTACAGATTTGAATTCTTATTTGGGTATAAGTTATTATCCTCTGGATGATATTTCTAATATAGAGGTCTATATACCTAGACATTTTTCAAATTTTTAAAAAAAGTTTTTTGTGCCTATATTTTTACATGATAAATCAGGGTATTACATTCGGTGATAATTTAAGTTATATATAAGATATATTCAACATCTATCAACAAGGTTGATCTATCACCTGATTTTTCTCTTTAGGGTTAAACAAAAGATGATAAATTAAAAATTATTCTTAATACTTAAGAAAGTTATTATTATATACTAAATAAAGTCTGTGGTTTCCCAGCATAGCCAAATAAGTCATTCTTTTAAAAATCGAGTTTTGTGTGATTTTGGTGGCATCCTTACATTTCTTAACATTAGTTTAAATGGAAAATAAAACCTTAAAACCTTAATATCTCGAAAACATAAAACATTGACTTATTTGATTATGCCTGGTAGCCACAGAAGTATTATTGTTAACACAGTTTAAAGATAATTTTATTAAGCAAGACTATGACTACTTCTTCGTTTCTAAAAATTTTACGTTTATGAAAAACCAAGCAACATCAATTTTATATGAAATAAAGTTTTTTCGCTTGAATTTTATCATTGTGTTATATATTATGTTATATATTGTGTTTTATTACTATGTTATAGTTTTTCAAACTATTTTAATCAATTTATTGAAGTGTATGAAGGGTTTATATTTTCGCATAAGCGCTAAATTTTGTACACAAAAATCAAGTTGAAAATATGTAGAGTTGTCATAGTCTTGGTCTGGGGGGTGAAATATAATAAAGTAAGAATCAGGTTGAAAAAATTTAAAGTTGTCATAGTTTTGGTCTGGGGTGTGAAATGTAATAAAGTAATGTATTAAATGTGTCATTCCTGCGAATAAATGAAGTTAACAGAAATAAAACTTTTTCTTAATTTATGTGTTACCTTTTACTTTCTTCATAATATGTAATTTCGACGGTTCATACAAAGACTAACAAATTTTAAATTTTCCGAAAAAATACACTTTTTTTCATTTCACGTTTATAAAAAAAATATATTTGGAAATTTCAAAACTATATCAATGTGTTCACTTTATTGTTGTTTTAGTTTTGTACTTTGTAGAAAAATTTTGCTGGTATTTTTATCAGTTTGCACTTTATGAAAACTAGAAGACTTTCAAAAATCTGAAATGCGTTAGTATTCGTATGAGGCGTCGATTTAAAACCATAAAATATGCAATATAATACATTGTTTATAACGTCATCTTAATGTAAACATTAGTATTATTTATTATTATTGCATTTTACAATTAATAAAAGCTGAATAAAAACAATAATAGCAATAATACTCATTTTCTGTTTGTAAACTATTCTCTAATGTAAAGATGCACACATGTGCATATTATCACCTTATAAGGAATCGAATTCGGAGCCAGAACGTAAAAGTAACCACGTGATCCCCTCCCTCGCGCCACCTCGTGTACATTTAAATTTCGATAGATCGAATGAGCTTCGATTTATTTTCTGCTCTTTTGAAATTCTGCATTACGTTACATTTTCCTCATTTCCCAATTTTCCATTACTCTGATTGTTCAACGATTTTCACCGTAGGAGTATAATTGCGAATACCTAGACATCGCTTTTGTTTATTTAGGGCAGAAATTTGGAAACGTAACCTTCTCCGAGCATCTCGGAGCAGAGAATCGAACTTAATTTTATCGAAAGTGAGAGAGCAAGAAAATAGGACCTCGTCCATGTTTTCTTGAGTGGGAGTGGGATCAGCTATAAGTGATATTTTGCCCGGTTTTACGTGAGAAAGAAAGTAATTTAACAAAGAAATAAACATGGTAAGTGTGCTAATTCACGGTCAATATTTCATTAATTGTGTTCCTCAATTATGCAAGAATCATTATTGACTGCAGCTTTGCAAAAAAGTTGCGATACCGGTCCTTCGAATCAGCGATGACAAATGGCGCACGTGCCTCGTTTATACGAAAAAAATATTTCTTCATTTAACGATTAACAGTCGCAGAATGTCCCTTTATTCGAATTCCGAGCCGCTAAATCGAAAAACATGAAAAATGGTCTTATCCTCGGGCTAATACATGTCCCCTAATGAAAATATATTACGGAGTCATTTATTGGTTATAATTGGAGCACGACGCTAATATACGTTATAGATATCTACGCACTAGATGTTCAATGAATGTTCAAAATTATGTCTTTATAGGTGTCGTTAAATCCAGTACGAATTTTGAAAAATGAGGCCGAAGAGGAGAAGGCTGAGATCGCCAGGTTGAGTCTGTTCATTGGCGCCATAGCCATTGGGGACCTCGTAAAGTCAACTCTGGGACCCAAAGGCATGGACAAAATTCTCGTGGCTCATGGGCGTAGTGCAGGTCAGGTGCAGGTCACAAATGATGGCGCTACAATTCTCAAAAGTGTGGGCGTTGACAACCCAGCAGCCAAAATTTTGGTAGACATGTCGCGCGTACAAGATGACGAGGTTGGAGATGGTACCACTTCCGTTACAGTGCTTGGTAAGTTTTCTTTTGCTTCATGAATTAATTGATACTAGCACATTGTAATCTTAATAAGTTTTTGTGATATATTTTTGATAAAGGAAACATATAATTACTAATTGTTCTAAATACTTTTAGCTTCTGAACTCCTGAGAGGAGCAGAGAAATTAATCGAACAAAAGATTCATCCACAAACGATCATTGCTGGATGGAGAAATGCAGCTGCAGTTGCCAGGGAAGCTCTGAAAAATGTATCGACTGATAACTCAGCAGATCCAGAACATTTCCGCGAAGATCTGTTAAACATTGCCCGGACTACACTAAGTTCCAAAATCCTGTCACAACACAAAGAGCATTTCAGTAAATTAGCTGTGGACGCAGTTCTGCGTTTGAAGGGATCCGGTAATTTGTCTGCCATTCAAATTATCAAGAAGCGAGGAGGTACACTGGCAGATTCATTTTTGGATGAAGGATTCCTTCTGGACAAGAAGCCAGGCATGCACCAACCTCAGAAGACAACTGATGCTAAAATTCTCATTGCTAATACTCCTATGGATACTGACAAAATCAAGGTTTGTATTATGCAAGTGAATTTTTATAGACTATGTCATTGTAAACACCAAAATAAATTAAACTTCTCATTAGGTATTCGGCTCCAGAGTTCGTGTGGATTCAATGGCAAAGATTGCTGAACTGGAACTGGCAGAAAAGGAAAAGATGAAGGTAAGAATTGCACTTTTAATTACATAAACATACGTTTAATATCGTATTGAAAATCAATTTTATTTTGTAGGACAAAGTAGATAAAATCGTCAAACACGGTTGCAACGTATTCATAAACAGACAGCTGATCTACAACTACCCCGAGCAGTTGTTCGCCGACGCCGGCGTCATGGCCATCGAGCACGCAGACTTCGACGGAATCGAGCGATTGGCCCTCGTGACCGGTGGAGAAATCGTGAGCACTTTCGATCATCCCGAACTGGTCAAACTTGGAAAGTGTGACGCCATCGAACAGGTTTGTAAAATTTAAATGTTAAAATACATTCAAAATGTTAAGAGCTTGCATGTACACCTTAAAATATAGAATTAAAAATAGAAATCATACCTATAATAACTAAAATTATCATTATTTTTTATATTTAATAATCTTTTTAAAGTATACAACCATTTATAAAAAGTATTAAAAACTATCCCAATCCGACATTTGGTAACCATTACTTTATGACTCATTGAAGAGCTAAAATCAGTTGCAGTTAAGTCATTTCATATAATATTTTTTAATTGACTTGAGATTTGATAAACTTCTTCTTATGTATATATTATGTTATAAAAAATAATGAAATTCATAAAAGATTGACTGCAAATTTTGTATGGAGGAGTAGATTATAGAAGCAGATCCATGTTTGTAAAAGAAGTATGTCAAATTTCAAGTTATTCTGATGAAAATTACATGAGATACTTTACAGCAAGTGATTTTAGCTTACAAAGAGAAGTCATGTAGTAATGGTTACCAAATGTGGTACCAGTATGACCAATACATACAATCTTACTAATGGTATTAATAAATTTTTTGAAAAAAATACTACTACTTTTCAGAAGTCTCCTACAAAAATTACAGTATTACTTTTTAGATTATTCAACAAAAACTATCACGTTTTTGGAGTCCTAAAACAGTGTTATATTATAGTCTTTATCGGAGATTGTAAAAAGTACTAGTTTTTATAAGAAGTCTCTGAAAAAAAGTAGTATCTATTGAAAAATTTGATATGTGCAAGTCTTTATAATGAACGTTAATACACTTTCAAAAAATAATTAAATAAGGTAATAATAATTTTAGAAACTTATAAACAATAATAACAATTTTACAGATTTTGCTATTTGTACATAAACCTTTTAATTATTAACTTTCCGTAGTGCCTTTGGGTTCAATTAGGAACATGCAAACTTTTACTGCATTAATAATAATGTTCAAACTCTAATTTTCTTAAAACATATCTTAACAATTAGCTTACAAATCTATTGAGCAATAAAATAGAGAGGTATTTATGTAAGTTAAAATTGAAAAAAAACTTGGAAACCTTAGAACTTTGAACAAAAATTGAAGTACACCAAACTTTAGTTATCACGGCACAATGTTATTATAAATTATTGTATCTGTTATTACACGAAACTCGGTAAAAAGTAAACTAGTCAAATAAATAAAAAAGTAAATAAACCAAGCCAAAGGTACTACGCTAATTACTAAGAACACAAATCACTAGCCACATAATTATATCGTCAACCCAACTAAAAACTCCTCCTTCCCTCCTTTCCTCCAGATAATGATCGGCGAGGACACGATACTGCGCTTCTCGGGCGTGGCCCTGGGCGAGGCGTGCACGATCGTGATCCGTGGCGCCACGCAGCAGATCCTCGACGAGGCCGAGCGCTCCCTCCACGACGCCCTCTGCGTCCTGACCTCGACCGTGCGCGAGTCGCGCATCGTCTACGGGGGCGGCTGCAGCGAGATGGTGATGGCGTGCGCGGTGATGAAGGCAGCGGCCGCGACCCCCGGCAAGGAGGCCGTCGCCATGGAGACCTTCGCCCGGGCCCTCCAGCAGCTGCCGACCGTCATCGCCGACAACGGGGGCTACGACTCGGCCCAGCTCGTCAGCGAGCTCAGGGCGGCCCACAACTCCGGGGCGTACACCATGGGACTCGGTTCGTGGATTTGTGTTGGATTAGGGGGGATGGGGAGATGAGATCGAGGAGTTGAATGGGATTTTTGGAGTCGATTTGAGATGTAGTTTTTAATTGATTTGCCGTTGTGTTTCTTTTTATAGTACGTGAATGTTTACTTTCGGGATTTTTAATGCAAGATCTGTGAATGAGTAATTATTCTGAGTCACTTTTGCAAGCAACTCCTCGCTTTATCTAGCAGGATTTTTATCGAAACTTTCGATTTTGTGAAATAATAGGCATCAGAATTAAATTTCGTTTTTAGGATCGCTTCCCTGGTAGAAAATAATCCAATTTTGTCGAGGTACCTGGCTTATTAAGCTAGGAGCTTCGGTTGTAAGCAGGGAACCTAGACATAACTAGAAAATTAGTAAAATGAAGTGATATTGACCTTTCGATTCTGATGACAATTCAAGTGCTCTACTATCTATATATTTTAGGTGAATGAAGCGATCCCGAAAAATTTTATTCTGATGTGTATACTTGAGAAAAACGAAACTTTTTAATATATATACCGGTGTGTAAAGTAGGACTGATGTATAGGACTGATGGGAATATTATTTTTTAAACTTCGCATCAAATAAAATAATTTATCTTTGGTAAGACAACTAATCGGCATTTAGTAGCAGGCTAGTTTTGGTAAGACTTGATTTCGTTCATGTTACGAGAGAATCGTCTATTGAAGACATCCTGCTTCAGGCAAAAACTATCCTTAAGTTTAACATTTTTTATGTGGTCTATGTAACTAGATAATAATAATAAGGAATGCGAATAAAATTTGTTACAGCATTATGATTTTGAAATAATAAGTCGCATTTAAAAAAAATGTAAATAGTTCAAACGTGTATTCTTAAGACAACATAAATATAGGTAGATAATGTAATTGTAAAGATTTTTAGAGGGCGCTGATTACGAATTCGTTGCCAGATTTTTAAAATTGAATATAAAAAATATGCAAAATTTAATATTATGCTTAATAATTTTTTACATATTCTACATGTAATTTAAAATAAAAATGTAATTTTTCGATTAAATTATAGTTTTTAGATTAAATTACAGAAATATATCAAGATTGGGAGAGTAAATTCGAAAAACTCGATATTTTTAGCTAAAAATTTGTCGACGTGTTCTACACGTAAATGAAATAAAAATGGTCTTTTGTAATTTTTTAATTACAAGTATAGTATCTGAGATAATGTACCTTCCAAAATTTAATATATTTAGGCATTTTTATCTCAATAAGTATGCCATTTATAAAAAAAAAAAATACAAAAGAACAGTCAAATAAGGTATTATTAAAACTAGCGTTTGTAAATCATTAGTTTTTTTACCATGCAAAGTGCAAGTTTTATATCTAGAGATCAAATGAATATAAAAAAATTGAGTAATTTAAATTAATGAAAAAAGAAAAAAATATAATGAACTTAATAATGATAAAATATTCATTCTTTACAGACATGGACAAAGGAGAGATTGCTGATATGATAAAGCTTGGCATTACGGAATCATGGGTTGTGAAGAGGCAGGTACTTCTCAGCGCGGCGGAGGCCGCGGAAATGATTCTCAGAGTAGATGACATTTTGAAGGCAGCGCCGAGGAAGCGAGTCCCGGACCATGGTCGTTGTTAAAATACTTTAATTTGCGAATTTTTCACTGAAATTATTCATTGCCTCATGTCGCGTTTATCACTTATCGGAAGATGAAAGGTTAATAATACTTTTATTATATATATGCACAACTTTTTCTAATTCAATCAAAAGAACCTATACATTTATCTGATTAATAGTATTTGTCATGTTGACAAACAAAAGTATTTGCATCAAATCGGAAGATCGAAGATTTGGTTTATTTTTCAACAATAGAAAATGTGCTCTATATTTGATTGCTAACTACACGTTTTAAACAATGCTAAGCTTACTACATATTTTTTACGAATGTAAACATCTTTAAGGTAAAACAAGTTTACTGAATAAATGAAATTTGCATATTTTATATGTTCAAAAGATTGGGCTGTGGTTAAAAAAAAATTTCAACACCTTTATTTATATCAAATACTTTCACAACTTTAATAAATACCTTGTTCATAAGTAAGATATAATAAAACAGCTGCACCATCATTTGTACATTAACTGTGGGATTTCTCGCCACAACACTCTCCAACTACAAAAGTGACTAAAACAAATTTTATATAATTTATAGAAAATCAAATGATTTTTAGGACTTTCTCATATTCTTTAAGAATTAAGTGGAATTTTAATAGGCAAATCGAAGTTTGGAATCGTATCCCAATTTCTCCAGATTGGGTATGCAAGCATGGTTTATCATAGGTGGTGGCCCGCACATAAGAACTATTGTGTCTGGCGATGGAGGGTACATGTGTTGAGAGATCATGTCAGCATTAACAAAGCCAGTGCTGTATTTCCATCCTTCCGTACTTGTGTCAACCGTATACCAAATTTTGACTTGGTCAGGATGATCTTTGGCAACCTCCTCCAACTCATCTCGTAGTAGAATGTCTTTTTCTGTCTGATTTGCATAAAGCAGAGATATTTTTGTCTTGTCCTCTGGATCTTTAGCTATAGCTCGAATAAGCTGCAACATTGGTGTAATACCAGTGCCCCCAGCAATCATTACTGCCTGTAATTGTCAAAATAATTATACTTTAGCGACCTCTGTTTTGCAGATACCAGAAATTATTTTTACAATGTTTTGCTGTATCTTTACCTTATCGACTGTATATTCTACCGGAGGTTCTTTCCTAAGTAACTTAATGGCAAATTTACCATGCCCATTGTAAACGAGTCTACCGGAGGGCCCTCTAAAATCTACAGTTTCTCCAATTTGTAGACTTTCAAGATGTTGTGACATTTTGCCACCCTCTGGGAATTTAGGATGGACATTTTTAAAGTAAACCTATAAAAATAAACAAATAATTAGATTTAAGAAATCTTTCTTTCCTATGTTAAATTAATTAAATTAAAAATTGTCTTACTTTAACTACAAGGTCTACGTGACCATGATCATCGTCACTGGAAACTGGAGTGTACGCACGAATAATAACTTCCTCGTTTATTTTTGCTGTTAAATGCACGTGCTGACCAATGGGAAGGCCAAGCACATGGTCTGGACTCGGAAGACCAAACCTGTATAGTCTAGTGTCATGACTGATGATTTGTTTTTCGACAAGTGGCAAGCTGTATTTTGTGGTGGGCTCCACCAAGAGTATTTTCTTTTTCTTGACATCTTTGAATGAGAGGTATAACTTTACTGCTACTCCAACTGCTAGGAGTGTCCCAACAGCAGCCAAAATAGGCAGAACCTGAAAATTACATAAATCATATGTATATACCATAACTTTTGAAAATTGCTCCATTTCGCTTAATATTAAGTAATATTATTTTTACATATTTTTACATGACTTATTTTTGTAATTATTTTTTATTTTCTTATTTTCAGAAGAAAGTTAAATATCTGCAGACTGCAATGCAAATTAAAGATATAATTTATTTACTTAATGAATTATACGCTTGAATTAAACCAAGTCAATAAATTTTGGAGCGTACATAATTTTTATTTTTGCTCCAAAACGCAGTTATCTAAATAGTAATACGAATAATTTAAATAATGAATCATTTATTTGCACTGAAGCAGGAAAATATTTTTTGGAGCATAATGCATTATTTTTATTATTCATGCAACGAAATATAATAAACACTTGAAAAAGAAACTCAACGAGGCAAAGTGAGTAAGCCTTTTTACAAATCATAAAACAGCCACGACACATGAAATATTCTCCTCTCACACATTACACGCTTTTTCTGTACAAAGGAGCAGAAAAACCTTGAAGTTGAGGTTAGCGCATTACTCCATTTGAATGCAAGAGGCCGCGCGACACGAAGAATTTACGTGCAAGAAAAAGGAAGGAAGAAAAAAAGAAAAACCCGAGATCCAATTCACTCATGCCAAGACGCATTCTCACCGATCCAAGCGAACTCCCCTCTAAATTCTCTCTCCACTCCACGAAACTTTAAAATAAAGAGACAAAACCAAAAGCTACTTGATTAATTAATTACCAGCTGTGAATTGGAACTCGACATCGGAATGAAAAGATACAACCCTGTCGGTAGTATACGCGCAGAAGTTAGCACGTGGTTGGCTCTCCGTCGTCTGCGTCTTGTGTAAGGTACAACGCGCACGGCGCCCCGTGGAAGAGAAAAACGCGCTATAGCGCGCGAGAGAGAGACAGATGGAGAATTATGGAGCAAAAAGACGCGAGCACGTATATGTGTGTGTATATATATATATATTCACTGCGTGTACAGGAAGGTCAAGTAGTTGACGAGAGTGCGGGTATATATCGTGAATCAGATATTCGATGACTGGAAAATTTCGCGAGATGTTGGTATAGGAAATTGGGAGACTGGTGGGGGGATAGAAAATTGAAGGGAGAGGAACAGCGCGACGCCCTATTACGAAATAGGATTGAGGTTGAGCTCTGGCTCCGCGGGCCGGCAAGTGTGCCGGTGAACGCACTTTTGGAATGGAGAATGTATAGGTCTGCGATTCGTAAAAAGTGAATATCTTCAGGTCAAATGATTGTTTGGAACCATTGATTTTAGGCACGTTAATGTCATGTAATTGATTTATTATAGTTCTTTTTTTACAGACGTATATAGATTTTTTTAATATCTTTTATCATTGTAGATTTCTTCCAATCTTTCTTTAAATTATCTAGATTCTAATAACACTGCTGAAAGTGCCAGATTCAAACCGATTAAAATCATTAAACAATGATTAAGGCCGAACATAATTTCGTATTAAATAATCGGTTTTAATACAAAATTGTGCTCCAATATCATCGTTTTTTAAGTATTTTGAATAATTAGTTTTAATCGGATATTTTCTGGAGGGAACGTCGTTATATTAAACGATTCAATAAAAATTAGAACTTGGATTTATTCTTGTTAGAATAATTAATGAAAAAGATTTTTACATTCTATTCTGTTTTACTGCAAAATTATTTGAGTTATAAAGAATCAAAGATAAATGTGTAGACTTCACAAGTATTTTCATTTCATTGACGTAAAAGTGTAACAAGCATCAATAAAATTTAAAAATGTGAAACAACTATTAATTGTCTATTCCTCAATATAATATAAGACGTACATGCGCAAATTTTATTAAAAGGTCTTCTAGACAATCTTAATGACAAATTTTAAAAACATACTCATTTTAGTGTTTAAAAATTTTTTTTTTTAAATTTGCAGTTATATAAGTAATTTAAAACAACTCTTTTAATATGCTTACGTAATGTAAGCAAACTTTTTCTAAACCTTTGTAAGAAACTAAAAATATTCAACAAAATTAGTGCATAAATTAGCTGCGGGTTTCCCTATCTATATATATTATATATACCTGTGGCGAACCGGAAAAACAACTTAAATTTTTTTTTCGCGTTTTCGAAATATTAACGTTTTAATGTTTGTACTGACATGCCAGAGCAAAACATATGGGATATGCAGCCAAATTATATTTGTTAAATAAAATGTCAAATATTACTCTAATCATAGTAATTACACATAAGAAATACTTTTTATATTTCGGGTAACTTTACAAAAAAGTTGAGTTAAGTCATTTTTCCGGGAAATGTGGGCTTAAGTCAGTATGGGATTGTGTTTAAATTTGATTTTTTATACACGATTAGTAATATACTGCAACATCATATCTATTAGTACACTGAGAAAACCATACCATAAAATATTACGATATCGATCGATATCGTAAAATTTTCCTAATAAATTATTTTTTAAAATTAATGTAAATTTGCATTACTTATTGAAATATGACTTTTTACAAATTTTTAATTTTACGATTTTAATATCGTAAATTCTACGATATATATCGTGTCAGTTGCGATATAGTTTTCTCAGGGTAACAGTATAAAAAACAACTTTAAACTCTCTCTCTCTCCCCCTCTTCCCCTACCACTAAAAAATACAGCGAATTGCAATAAGCATAATTTGAATACCTTGTGCTGGGTGGCGTGTAAGTGGCGTTAGGTTTATTATATATCGTTCATTATTTTATTCTCTTAATACTGTTTTTGTATAAAAAAATCAGTAATAACTTATGAAAAATAAAAGTAGCTGACCGATGATTGCGATATATAAGTAACTAATACAAAAAGTTCAAACATTATGAAAAGCAAATGCTATGTAAGTATGTACCGTAATATAGTAAAATGAATTAACATAAATAAAATAAAATCAACTATAAGCGCTCTGATCCATGTAAAGATGAATTTAAATCGTATTTTAAGCAAATATTTTATTAAATCTACTCAAATTATTCTGCATTGGCCAGTTTTGGACTATATGTCTGTGGGTTCACGGAAAATCGACACTTAAGTCCATTTTTTTAAAATTGAGTTCTGACGAATTTGGTATCCTTACATAGTATATTTTCAGATAAAAATTAAAAAAGTCAGGAAAAGTATAGATAAAGTTACTATATCTACTATTTATGATTTTTTTAAACATTAGTTTAAATGAAAAATGAAAACTTTAAACTTTAATATCTCGAAAACAAAAAGTGGACTTAAGTCGTCTTTCCGGGAACCCACAGTTGTATAGCGATACTTTGGAAAATTTTATTATTTTTACGAGTAAAAGGAGTATTTCTAATAATGAAATCTAACGTTATAAATTAACCCAATATTAAAAAAGTGACTTAATCTGTTTTTCGGGAATCATCTGAATTATTTTTTGAGAACCATAAATGGTTTTATGTGTATACACTATAGTTTATATGATAAAATTTATTTACGTACTAAAACTAAATAAAATCACTGATACACACTCTGCTCGATCCACACGAAGATGGACTTAAGTGGTATGTCGGTTAAAGATTTTATTAAATGGACTTAAGTTGTTATGTAATGTATTATTTTCGGCTATGATGTGAATTTTTACCACTTTCATGTAAAAGGGGACTATACTTATAACGGTAAAATCTAGTGTAAACCCGAAGTTGAAAAAAGAGGACTTAAGTCGTTTTTACGGTTCGCCACAGATATAATCGGATTAAGTTATTTAGGCTGTGAATTTTGAACAACGCGAATAGGTGCGAATTAGGGTGTTTTTCGAATTAGGGAAATTTGTTCGCGAGAGTAATTGAAATTGAAACGAGCTGATTTAGTATACTTGGCGCTGACGCAAATCGATCGTCGGCGTTGGAGAATTTGAAATTTTGATTTCCAAGCGAATACGATTTGCATGGAAAGAGCGCCGCGGTGCATTATTGAGATAATTGACTTGGCACCGATTGAGATCATCTTCAATGATTATCAGAGCATACCATAATTTCTCTGACATTATGCTTTGTATCCTGAATCTAAAAATTAAAATTTAATTCTGTATACAATCATAAAGAACAGAAGATAACAAAACGTGCAATTGTTGCTTATTATCATAATAAACGATTGCAAACTTTTGAAAAATGACTAATTGGCTTGCATTGTATCAAAAGATTCATATATTACATAATAGCGTGCCAGAAATAACAGGAAGTCGTCGACGAAAATATCACTTTTACTGACATGGATGAAACACAGATATAATACATTTCAAAGAAATTTATTTTAATTTAATTTTTTTACCGAAATAGCTTTTGCCTAAAATTTTACTAACGTGTTATAATTTAATAAATTAATTTTAAATTGGTTGAAATTTAAAGAAAATATGCATATTCAACGTATACATTTTAAAAGCCCTATACAGTGCTTTTAGGCACCTACCTTATCGACTACACATTTATTAAAATTATTTCTACTGAATAAGCCCTACAAAGTAGGTACCAATTTCAACCAATTGCATTAATACCAGTAAAAAAATAACTTATCAACCAATAACTTAGTTCTATCATATGTTCGATAGCTGTTCTCACGTCTCCAACATAATGTAAATTAATCCCGCAATCATCGTTACCATCAAAAATTATCTCTCCGCACGAACCCAAACCCATCAAACCCACATCCTTCCGCTTCCTCCGGTCAAAATCCCTTCCCCCTCGTAATATTATTCCAGTAGCTCCAAAAGCAAACATCACCAGCTGCACACCCACATCACTTCCTCCCTTCAACGAGAAAGCAGAAGTCTATAACCTCGCAGGTCCCGAGTCTCACCCAATATACACAACAATACCCACACACACGCACACTTCCTAATCTAAAATAGAAGCCTCGCGCGCGAGCGCCAACGTTTGTCTAAGCCCCGCGCCATCGGCTCTTTATTTATAGGCATACGAGGAAGACTCAAGACAGCGAGAGAACGCGAGAATGCAAAGGGAACGGACATCTGCAGCGCGCGCACGTGAATCTCGAGCATTTACCTCCGGACCGCCGCCGTCGCCCGTCGTCGTCGTCCTCGTCGATCCCTGATCGTTCATTCTTGACCCTGACCTCCGACTTGCTGCTTACACGTTAATTTTATATGTATACATATACGTACACATGTACAAAGTACAAAATACGCGCACAAAATTCGCTTCGCTCTGGCTCCGAAAAAGTCGAGCCCGTGTACATCCACCGAGCAATATTATCACGCTATTATCTCATGCCAACGAGATTTTGTACTTACATACATTCGGCATATACGTTACTGGTGTAAGTATTTAGGCGCCACGTATATAGCGCTCTCGCACTGGTGTATACGTGTATATACACTTTTTCGCCGGCAAAATGCTTGTTACGGACACGCGCGCGCGCTACTGGAGGCGCATCACGGCACTGGATCGCGGATCGGCTGATCCCTCGTTCTTTTCGAATGGAATTGACACATGATTTTGCGCGTGTGCGTGCGTACACGCGGTCAAGTCGAGGGACTCGGGTCACACTCGGGCCTCGGCGCGATATTGCGCTTTGTATACCGGGTGACACGAGAGAAAGGTATTACGTAAACTTGTACGCGAGGCGAGTGTGTAAAGTATAGGTATTATAGGAACGCGAGCGAGACGATGGAGATGGAGATGTATATGAGTATAATGTGACGAGTTGCTAAATAGAGGGAGATAAGACGCGCGACTCGCGAGGGAGCTGGGAATTGATGTAGCGTGCGTTAGGAGAGTATACGCGGATGTGTGCGTGTGTGGTCTGCGGTCAGTTGCGCGACTTTGTTATTCATTGGAGTGTATTGTAGAGCTGGAGAATCGTGTGGTTTTTATTTTACGTGATTTTTAGTGCTCACGTGGAGTGGCGATCTGTACTCGGTTTCTAGCTAGGACTAAGTTTCTAATGGTTTGATGGGTTTGCCGCAAATTTGTTGTTATAGGGCGTTTGACTTTTAACTTGTTTACTTGTTTATTTGAAAAACAAGGAGAAAATTAGAAAAATTGGGTTTATGCATTGTTTTAGGTATAACTGAGTTCATTGAAATTTATTAATTGGAACTTGTTGCTATTTATTAATAATATTTAGACTTTAGAAAATTTAGAATGATGAAAATTAATATAGGTATTTACCTATATTCATTTTTATCATACTAAATTTTCTAAAGTCTAAATATTATTATACCTATATTCATTTTCATCATACTAAATTTTCTAAAGTCTAAATATTATTAATAAATAGCAACAAGTTCCAATTAATAAATTTCAATGAACTCAGTTATACCTAAAATAATGCATAAACCCAAATTTTTCTAAATCATTAGTTATACAGAGTCTTCAACTCGTGAGAAAGTTTATTGAACGAGTATACTATTGTCAGTTTAAATTTGCAATGCGACACTAGCGGATTCTGGATGAACTAATAAACATGGCCGCTTCTCTGTAAGATTTACACGGGAAAAATTTGTAGTAATTGAAATACAAGTTTAATATGTGACAAAGAAACTTGTTGCTACCATCCGTTATACTATACCTTCATGTAGTATATACAACGACGTTAATAGGTTCTTTTGTCACGTATAAAACTTGTAAATCAATTTATGGCCTCGGCGGCCATGTTTCTTGCTGTTTTCTTATGGGGAACAGCAGCGCCCCTATAGGCGCGGTGGAAGTTTTCTTTGCCAATATAGGGAAACAATATCCCGTGTAATCAAGATTATTCCTAAGCTCATTGAATTTTTATTTCTTGAATGAAAAAGTCAGGACCAGTAGATATGAAGATAGTTCAAAAATTAATTTTTTACGATATCGTTATGCTTATCGCTTGATCTATTTCACAAATAAAAAAGTCAAAACCTAAAGAAGTGACAATAATTTTTATAATATTAATAAGTTATGGTAGGTCATAATATGCATAAAAATAGAGTATTGAAAGAAAATCTGGGTATGTAAAAATATATACGAAGATAATTAGTCGTGAAATCGGACATAGTACTTATGTTGGAGTTTTAAATAATAAGTTATTTTTTAAGATGTGTATATTTATAATCACGACTGTGTTATTTAAAAAATTTTTAAAAATCATCGAGTATTATGAGTGTATTCTTTTTACTCTGATTATATAGAGTAACGCGAATTAAACAATAACAATGTATGATTGACAACGTATCATTATTCTCGAACAATCTCGTTTGATAAACTAGAGTGCATTCATTGTCATGTTTATAAACAGTTCAAATTTCTAGACTTATTAATAAACGTGTTATGACAATGTGCTTAGGATTAAGATGTCCGAATGTGTACGTTTAAATAATTTTCAAAAACTAGGAAATAGTCATATCAAAATAAAAATATTGCGCTGCTATTACGTGAACAAAAGTAAATCAAAATTTCTCACGATATTCGACACTTCTAAACCGCAAGTTCCACTATGTATATCACCATAATTAAAAAGAAATGTAAAAACCCACTTGATATCATAATACTTTTATCGAATTCCGGTTTGCAATTACTGAAACAGCGCGATAAATTGCGCGCGCGCTTATAGCGAAATGAAATTTCTACCATGATCTTTGAAAATAAAAAAGAAAGGCAATAATTTAAATTAAAAAAAAAGCCCCCTATACACGGCCTATATAGTGTACACAAATATTTATCGCATCATGGGAGATATGTCTGCCATCCTGTCCTTGACACAACTCCCATTTCGTATTACATATTTATCAATTCCGGCCAATTAAGTTTTGAAGACGACTACGATGACGACGACGACGATAAATAATAAACGTTTCCTAAAATAAAAAGAGAGATGTGCCGCGTGCCATGACAGTAGTGTTGTTCCCTTCCTCGAGTAACATGTATCAAACGATGTTACGTCAACTGCTGTGGTACGCACATTTTCATTCATAATTTCCTATGTCTTACTCGTTAACAATAGTAATTACGTACATATGTTTAAATAAAGATAGCATGCTATAATTATTACCGTTATATTATATTTATTTGATAAATCTGAATGCATATATATATATATGTTAACCTGATTTATAATATGCGCATTCATTACGTACTTGTGTTGATGTTCACAACATTATTTAAACTAGTACATTAACGTATGCCATAAAAAAATAGGTTTCTTTAAAAAAGAAAAATTAATAATACCTAGTTTCTAAATATTTCATAATCAAAGCGTTGTGAAAACGTCTTTACGTTAAAGACACAATCTTTTCAAATATAATACTACACATTACAAAATGAATACCTATAACATTTAAATGAATATATATATATATATATATATATATATATATATATATATATATATATATATATATATATATAGACATAAAAACGTAGCATTTATGTAAATCACTCTGCTATTGAAAAAAGCAAAAATATGATATATTCATAAACATTATTTTAACAATCAAAGACATGTTCCCATTGATATATATATATATATATATATATATATATATATATATATATATATATATATATATATATATATATATATATATATATATATATATATATATCAATGGGAACATGTCTTTGATTGTTAAAATAATGTTTATGAATATATCATATTTTTGCTTTTTTCAATAGCAGAGTGATTTACATAAATGCTACGTTTTTATGGCTTATGTTTCACAATGAAGTAAAAATAATTTAATCTTTTATATATACATTAATCATCTGTTTGCGTTATTTTATGTGATATTTGTGTCTTAAAACTAACAACCGCTGCTAACTGCCTTAGCAGAATGCTTTCTCAAAGAGAGGTCCTGATTAATCAATTTAAGGAATCTTATAATGAAAACTAGTAATTAATAAGTTAATGCTACAATTAATTTGTTAGATACAAGCGTTTAGGCACTGATAGTAAAAAACTTAAACTATTAAAAGACAAAAAATATTTTTCCATTTAAATTTTTTTTTAAAACTAATATTTTGTTATTCTTTCATAAAAATAACTTTCAAGCTATTATAAGATATATCAATCGAACGGAAATTATGCCAACTCTTTATGAAAACGTACATATTCTTAACAAGCTCAAAGTATAAAATGACAAAATATGATTTTTTTCGATTTATACAATTTTTTTTAAACTACAATTTGTTATTATTTTGCAAAAATAACTTTAAAGTTACTCGCTGTTAGATACATTAATCGAAAGAAAATGACATCTACTTCATAGAAACGTACATATTTTTGAAAAGCTCAACGTATAATACGACATAAATTTTGTTTTTTGCTTTTTACAATTTTTTAAAACTAAAATTTTGTTACTATTTTACAAAAATAACTTTAAAGTTACTGTTAGAAACATCAATTGAAAGAAAATGACGTCTACTTTATAAAAGATTTTTACAAATTTTTATAAATTAATAATTTTGTTAAAACTGTGTTTAATATTATCCATTCAGTTCCAAAATCTAATCAGTTCTAAGTTCAAACATATGTAATATGCTTGTAAAATTTCAGTGCGTTATATAGTTCTCTTGAAGAGTTGTGGTGGATAAAAATTTTGGTTTCATATATACATACACACATACATACATACATACATACATACATACAGACAGACATTTATTAAAAACATATTGTAAACCTATTTTTATGGTTCAGGGACTTCGAAAACATCGAGATTCATCGCATCTCTGAAAACAAATTTTATCATCGTTACAAAGCTTTCTTTTTGAGAAAGCAAAACCTAGTGTAAACCTATTTTTATGACTCGGGAACCTCGAAAACATCGTGATTCATCGATTTTTAAAAAAAAAATTTTCAATGCTTTCTCTTTGTGAAAGCAAAACAAACAATATTTTATTACATACTAGGCACCTCAGGCGCGGTATGCACGCCACACGTTAAAACATCAGCAGTGTCAATAAAAATTACATGAAGTGGATTATTAATATCAATTTAGTACGTGGAATCATATATATGCATTATTTATTGGTAGAAATCTAAGCTGGTTTTTAGCCAGATATTAGCTAGATTTTCTAAATCTGCTTTAATTATGGTTAAGGAATTAGCTTAGAAATCAGTTAAAAGCGATATGCTTTTTAGCTAATTTCGAAATTCATAAAATAAGTAATTTATATATATTGATTAATTAATGGAAATAAAATAGTTTAATAAAATTTGAAATAATAAGCACTTCTAATCATTCTGCGTAAAGTATTTTATTAAACTGAAGTTTAAAATGTACATTAAATTTCTGGTAGTATTGTGGGTGAAATTGTTTGTTTACATAATGACGCATGTATCTGAAAAGTATTATTTACGTTAAAAGTGCCAAAGTCCGAGTAAAATTGAAGTGGATTTATTAACGTAATATATGTTATAAATAATATAAAACATGTAGGCATCATAATCATAAATAGTGGACTTTAAAAACAATCTTAGAAACAGAATCATGTATAAGTTTTGAAAAATTTTTGGAGCAATAATAATGGGTACACAAATATTTGTAACTTTACAATAAAGTTTTATTATAAAAATGAATTATTTTTGGCATCAATCAATAAAGTCTCGTTGACTAAAGTATGACTAATTTTCGGAAGGGTAATAATTGATTATCAAATACTTTTAGTATTACATACGCACATGTCTATATGTCCGTAAATTGTTATTTTTTGTAACAATATTTATATTGGTGTCATACTATATTGAACATTCGATAAAAGATGAAAATTTTAAAAGAAGACAATATATCGTAGAAGCAAAATAGGTTAGATTTGCAGTAAAAATTCGCATTTGTTTAAAGCATATTCTTAACCAGATTTTAGCCAGATATTAGCAATAATCTGGCTTATTGATATCTTATTAATCTAGTTAATAATTAATAAGCTAACCAGGCATTCTAGCTAACTTTCTACCAAAGATTATAATATGAAAAAGATGATTGTTAACGATATCATAAAGTTTTAACTAAAGTATTAAATCATATGATTACATACAAATAATTAAACGATGGATTTATGACAATATAAGGATAATCGGATACGTAAATGAAAGGGTCACTACAGAAAAATTCAGGTGCCTTTAACTACTAAAAATGAGGCGAAGAGAGCCTGAAAATTTAAAACATTTAATCACTTGATTTCTTACCTGATGTATTTTTAATAAATTAACGTAGAATTCGTTTACCTACTTAAAATCATATACGTAAACGAAATGTGTGATATTGGTACTGCCAGATATTTTCAGCATTAATAAAGCATACCCCAAATTTACGAAAGTTACAAATAATTTCAATTAAAAATCCTATGATTTTTTATGTCAAAATATGATTACTCAATTACTTGTTTTCCTCTGATTCTTTATTTGAGATAACACATTTTTTAAAAGGTTTTCATTTGTTTATTTGGTTTACTGTTTTGTTAAGATACTTTTTACACTTCTGTAACTCGAAAATTATATGCCATAATTCAATCAAAGTTTCACTAAATATTATTTACATATGCAACTGTATTTTTGCATATCTTAAAGTAAAATTAAAGTAATAAAATTATCAGCTTCTTTAAAAAAATGAAGAAAAAACTGTCAAAAAGTAGAGTTTTATTTGTACAACAATAACTCAAGTAATTCTATCTCTCATCATCCTTTACTGATGCTATAGTGTTACGCGCGCAAACCTAGGCATGCGCGCGCAGCTCACAGGATGCGTGCGCAACTCAAGAGATGCGTACGTGATCTCACAATCGTTCTTTTATAGAGGGATAGAAAGATGTCATCGTTTTATTTTGCTTATTCACTGATTAAAAAAAAATTATGACATTTGTTTAATGTTGTTAATTGTAAGAACTTTTCAAGCCATGTTAAAAGTCTAAATTTAATATTTTAACAAACTTATATCCAATCGTATGAAACAATTATCAACAATTATTTACATCTACATAGAATTTAAAATTAAAACTTAAACGCATTTTTTTCGAAATTTATGTTTCTCATTTCAAAAAGTTCCTTGAGTAGAAGTCACTAATCTTACTCTAAATTTTTTGCATCGAAAATCTTACTGCAATAAGTATGTCTTCAGATTTTTGGTGTAAAATTTTACTTAGTCACTGGAGTGAGATTTCTACTCCAAGAATTTTAGATTGCAATGGATCTTTTTGAAATTAACAAGAAATATCAATTTAAGTATTTTAAAAAGAATTTATTTATTTACCAATTGTTAGCGTTAAACATAGTTTAAAAAATAGATAACAATATTCTAAGAATTGTTAATTTAGAGTTGAAAAATATTGTTGAAATTTGTTAACACCCTTATTTTTATAACAAAAAATATACATTTCCTTCTATAACTTGGAAACGCGTTGATGCAATATGTTCAAAATTGTGTAATATTCATTAAGAGTGACAAAAAAGCACTACAAAGTTTTAATACTTTCGGTCACGACTTTTTTATACGCGGAATAAAGTATAGGTTTTTCGGTAAGTTTAAAGTACATGTTTAAACTAAAATTTTCGTGCAAGGTTTGGTTTGATAGCATTTAATGGGCGCGAGTTTTCTGGACTGGAAGAACAAGAATAATTGCACTATTTCGGAACAGTATTCCATTTTTTAACCGACTTCAAAAAAGGAGGTTCTAAGTTTGTCGCGTATGTATATATGCACGTATGTATGTATGTAGAAGAGAACGGGGTCAAACCGATCGGGTCGGTCAAACCGAACACTTAATTATGAGAAATATTAAGTGTATTGAATGGTGAAAATATTTTTATATTCTTTAATATGCTACTGGAAAATAGTATCTTGCAATTTAAAATCTAAAATTATACAAGCGTGAGAGATATACATTTAAAGAAAATTCAACTTTATTTTACGATTTGTCTAAGTGATAGGAAGTCACCCGCCTTGTACAATTAACGTTGAAAAAACGATTTTTTTTATTTTGATACTTTGAACTTATTCTTAAACGTATAAAAAGCAGAGAAATGCTAATATCGACCTTTCTATTTATAACATTTTTCCCTTAAGTGATCGGTATGACCCCGTTCTACCCCACGTATGTCTGTCCGCGATTTCCTCGAGCCATACTGAACCATTCAACATGAAACATTTTGCGTTTATCTTGATATCCTTCAACTTAGGTCACGGAACAAAAATGTTCAAGTTCTGAGCCAGTACAACACCAGTACAACCAAAAAACCATATTTTTTTTGTGAATAATTTCTCTATATTTCTACCGATTACGCAGGAAATGTCTGAGCCAATTACGATGATTATTTTCTTATTCAATAAAGGGTATACCTATACGTGGTCCAATACTAGTTTGTATCTGTATTGGGCCAGTACAGCAATGTTAGTATTGGCGGAATACCATATTTAATCGACTTTTTAATGAGTTCTCTGTATAACTTATCAACAGATGCAGTCATTTAACTATTTGAGTTGCACTTTACTGCTTTGAGCCAGTACTGAACCGGTACTATAAGTAGTACTGGCAAAGTATGAATTATTAACCGACTTCAAAAAAGGAGGTTCTAAGTTTGACGCGTATGTATGTATGTATATATATATACGCGTCAAACTTAGAACCTCCTTTTTTGAAGTCGGTTAATAATTCATACTTTGCCAGTACTACTTATAGTATATATATATATATATATATATATATATATATATATATACGTTTATCTGCAATTTTCTCGAGCCATACTGAACCATTTAACGTAAAACTTTTTGCCTTTATCTCGGTATCGTTCAACTTAGGTCACGAAACAAAAATTTTGTAGTACCGTAGCGGGATGACTTTAGGCCAGTGGGGCGATTTTGTGCCAAATAAAAAAATATGATTTTATATCCAGCACCGCAGAAAGTATGCATTTTGAAGTGATTTGAGTTATTTAGATTTGAAGGTGAGATTCTTTAATTACAAAATGAACCAAAAAGAAAATTATTAAATACATCTAAAAATGATGTTTGGATTTTTTAAAGTAAACAAAAATTTTACCAAATTTCCAATCTTGAAAACTTTCTTCTAGTTAGAGTGCGAAAAGGACTGCTATTCCGCCAATTTTTGTTTTCGTATATAAATGTTTGATTGATTATTTACTATCGGAGCATCTTGTTAAACATAAAATGAGTTTGTAACTGACTTGTAAGTGCTCAGAAATGAAAATTTAGCTATGAGATATATAGAAATAAGAAAAGTGGCTTAAAGTCGTCCCTCTAAGCGGGGTGACTTTGGCCACCCTATTTTTCATACATTACTAAAAGGTATGCTTTTGAAATTGTATTCCTTGTATATGAATATATACTATCACTCGAGACTAAACTTTTAGCACCTGTTTTAGAACTTAATTTTTGTCAGAAAGCAATCAATAAAGGGTATCTTGGGTATCCCATTATATTAGGTCCAATACAAGTTTGGACCAATACAGTACGGCCCGTACTAGCGGAATGTCAATATTTAACAGACGTCTTTTAGTGATGATTTTTCTGCATAACTCATCAACGGATATAACCATTTGAGTTGCACTTTACTGCTTTGAGCCAGTACTGGGCCAGTACTAATAGTACTGGCAAATTATGAATTTTCATGTTATCATTTTTAACTTGACACTAAAAATTGATAAATAATACTTTTTTTTTATAAATGGAACCGACTTAAAAAAGAACCACTAAAAAGTAAAAAATAATATATTTTTTTAAATAATATATGGAATTGTGAATAATTAAACTCAGTATTAATAATAACAATTGGTTAATTGAATTCAAACTTGAACTTTTTGGAGTCGGCGCCAAAAATTTAAGCAACGAGGTATTGTAAATAACAAAGTGTCCGTTAAGAAGGACCGGTCACCGAAAGCGTTAATGTTATTGGATAAAATGGAGAAATTTTCTAAAAATCAGTAACGTTCCATCTTACTTAGCATTCGAAATAACTTACATGGCGCCCACGAATTTAAGAATACTGTCAAAGTTCTTACATTTTTTTTCCAACATTCTTTTATTTTATAATATGGTATTTTTTTAATAAAAAAAATTTAGTAACTTACAATATCACTAAAATAGAAAGTTAAACACATCTGCTTTATCAAAAAAAAAATTTTTCTATGTGAAGAGCCATATACGTCAAATTTTAATAAAAAACAGGCTATCTTTGAACATCTTTTCAAGACTCTAATTTAATAGAATCTACATAAAAATTGGCAAATGTAAATAAATCTAAATATAGAAACTGTTCCAGTCTCAATATTGTGCAATTTTTCCAGTATCTTAAATAGTTTATGACATAGTTTGATGTAATTTATTTCCGGTAGTTTACGTCATGGATTTGTACATAATTTTAGTTAAAAGCTGATAACAAGACTTTTAATTTGAGCGGTCGCAAATCGGAAATAACTTTTGATCCAAACAACTTCAGAAATGCTGCGACCACTCAAATTAGGAGTCATGTTATCAGCTGTTAACTAAAATTACGTACAAGTCTCCATGACGTAAACTACCGGAAGTAAATTACATCAAACTATGACATAAATCATTTAAGATAGTGGAAAAATTGCACAATATTGAGACTGGAACAGTTTCTATATTTAGATTTATTTACATTTGTCAATTTTTATGTAGATTCTATTCGGAACAAAAATTCAAAAAAATTTTGGGTTTTCAAAAATCACCGAAAATTAGAGTCTTGAAAAATGTTCAAAGCATATTTTTTGTTAAAATTTGACGCAAATGGCTCTTCACATAAAAAAATTGTTTTTTTGATGAAAGAAATGTGGTTAACTTTCCATTTTAGTGATATATGGTAAGTTAAAAAATTTGAAAAAGATAATATCATTCGATGGATCTTGAAAATTCTTTTTGATATAAAATCTTGATTAAAAGACAAAAACGTAAGCAATCAAAAAAATTTTGAAGAAAACTATTACCTCAAATATCTTGAAAAATAAAAGTCCTTATGACGTGGGCAAATAACTTAGCCGAGAGATAGTAAAAAACTACCTTTTTAGAAATCTTCAGGAGGAATAATGACGTTTCCGTGTATAACAAAAAGAAAAGAAAACATCCGAAATTTCGGGTGGTAAAATATAGGGGGAATTTTATGCAGTTTAAAATTCATTTTCACTGGATCGATGATTTTATCTCTAACGTACCAAGAAACCCAAAAAACTAAAAGCAAAAAATCGAAAAACCGCTAAAAAACAATAACAAATCTGAAAAACTAAAAAGATTATTCTCGTGTCTCCTTTGGTTGAAGAAAAACAAACAAAATAAGCCGTGATTTTCTAAAAATAGTGTATTTTTATTCCTTATATCTCAAAACATGTTTCTAACATGTTTTTAGCAAAACTTTCTTTTTACTATCACAAACCTCTTTGAGGAAGCAAAAATTAACGAGCAGTTGTATAATTAACGCATTCAGAATAGAACTGTACAATTTCTTATGGCTGTTCACAGCTACTCGTATTATAGAAATATGATTTTATTTCATATACCATAGAATTTTATTATAAATAATATATTTGTAGGATATGCATCATATCCATTTTGAAATCTACGATAGCGTTGGAAGATTACTTTGCCAACCCTGATTTTGACCAATGCGGATCGAGGCATTGTAAACCGATTGGTGAGTTTCTTGATAATTATAAAGTTATTGGTTTATGTTTAACAAAAGGTCACTTGCCTATTAATCTCAAATACATATTCTTGATTTTAGACGAAATGCTTAAAGAGAACATCGATTTCGATCGTGAGCCGTGCGATGACTTTTACAAATATGCATGTGGAAAGAATTACACATGGGGAACCTCTGCACAACGAGAAATAAGTGCAATTTTTTCGAGGGAACCAGAAGTTACAGAGATTAAAGAGATGGCCAGCTTACGAAGTAATTAATAAAATTTCCTCTAATAATTCTAAAAGTTGTCTTTCGAAAGTTCAAATATTAAATAAGGTAACGTTACATCTGTATAAATAAATTATCTTTTACAGATATTTTGGACCAGCCCTTTCTAGATGAATATGAAAACAACATAGCAGTTTTTAGACTCGAACGAAAAATATACGCACAATGTAAAAAAGGTAATGCATCAATTTTATGTCAAATAAATTCCTATTTTTTTTTAGCAAACATTACAACGTTGTTTTTCATTCAATAAAAAAGCCGAGAAAATCAATTCGTACTACAACGACCAAAAACGGGCGTACGAAGAAACTCTGGCCAAGTATGGTGCTAATCGACTTGACGCAAATTACATTCCCAAATCATACGACAAACCGAAATGGTCGGACGTCGATCTTGAATACGCATTGGAAGGTATTGGATTCGCGTTTTTCGACGTTGATATTGTCGATATTGATGAACCTGGTATAATAGATAAGATAACTAAACGTTATATACAGGTACGTTATGGAAAAATATACTCAATATACTATCATAAGTATCTAAATGCTAATTCATAAGATGTCATTATTGCTTAGATAAGTCCAACGTCGGACCAGGTCACCGAATTGATCGATTTAATATGGTCTAGATACCAGTCTGCTTCTGCTGAAGATAGATCAGCATCTGAATATAACTATAATGGTGGTGGTGAAAAAGTTACTCATCGCGATGACAAAAAATATGCAGATCTCAGGAACTTTATCATCAAATTGAACCAAGTAACTAAATCAATAAGTTTTGTGCTACACCAACGTAATAATATTTACTTATCCTCCGGCTTCCCTGCTAGCCTGAGACAGTATTAAAAATAATATTGAAATTTAATAGTATATTGTGTACCAAGGGTGAAAAGTAGCTTTTTTTTGCTCATGTATGGTTTGCAGTACGAGTACTGCAATCACGCAAGGGCAAGAAAGACTTTTCACCCAAGGTACACACCGTACTTTTTGTCATATATATCTTGATTTCGCGTTTTCTTTATGCCTCTAAAGTGTGTGTAATTGGTGCTGTCTTTAGAATCGTGGAAACATATATTTATAATACCAAAATAAAATATCAATAAAATTTTTTCCAAAATATTTACGCACGCACTCACGTACGCACATACGCACATACGCACGCACACACGCATACAAATACGCTATCATATAGATATAGGTACATTGCGTTTTTGAGTAGCGCGTGAAAAGGTCACCCTTTTCGCCCGCTGGGAAACTGTTTTTGACAAGAGCGGGCAAAATAGTGCATTTTGTAACGAGGGAATAAAGTCGGAGATTATTCTCGAGGGTGAGTTTACTGCCCGAGGGAATACTCGACGTTATTCCCGTGTTGCATATAGAACATTATCCCTGACTTAACCGTGGCCACTTTATTGACTTAAAAAGAGGGACTTCCGGTAAGAACTAGAATTTATTGAAAATGTATATTAATATAGAAAAAAATAATTAAAAAAAAAAGCATTTGCGGGAGAAAGGGCTGCTTTTTTCCCACTAAATTTTCGGGAAAAAAGTAGATTTGCGGGAATCATATGCTACTTTTGTTCCGTTTTTGAGGTCAATAAAGTGGTCATTACGGTTGAGTCGGGATTACATTTATTTTTTAAAAAGCGAAAATTATGCATGTATGACAGAAGGTTTTTATGTAACATTTTGCATTATACTTTAATACTATATTACAAAATAATATATCGTGTGTTTGTTTTTTTGGTCATGTAGAAAAATTAAATTGAATTAAGTACGAAAATTAAAATGAATACACGGTACATTCATGTACCGCGAGGCGCCTGAACTATTCTTATCATAATTATTACGCAAACATTTTGCTGAATTATTTTTAATAATTGTTTTTTTCATTGTTAATTTTAGATTATCCCGGCAAACGATAAACTGGAAGAATACCATACGCCAATAAATATTTCAAGTTGGAATGAGTTTTACAATTCATACGTTTATAACAATTATAAGGTAGGCTAATCAATATAGTATCTCAAATGAATGCCACACGCTAACAATTTAAAATTATTAGGGAAGGACTCTAGCAGTACCCTTGCTGACGATACATATATATATATAAATGTATATAACTTGATTATTTACATGACAACGTTTCGGGTGTCTCTTACACCCTCCTCCACGTCAAAGAAAAATTAATTCTATAATAAACTTGAATTTAGGTAACTTATCTAGACTGCTTACCGTATCCTACACAACACGGTTGAAAATCCTGTTGGACGTATTCAGCCATAAAGTGTCGGAGAACGATCAGGTTAATTTTTTTCTCACACTTAAGCATTAGCACTTTATAAAATATACATGCTTTTATATTAAACTTAATCACTATTATTTAAGAACATACAATGATATTAGTTTTGACTCTATATTTGATTTTATTTCTAATAAATTATATACACCAAGGCAGTGATATTAATAGATATGTGTGACCTAAGTAGTCCTTTACAGCACGGCGTGTATTAGCTAAACGCCGTGCTATGAAGGACGACTAATGACACGAGTATCGTATACTATTTTATAGCAGTGCCTGCCCTAAGTCCGCTCTCACGCATATCCGTGCCCTAAGCAGTCCATTGTCGCACCGTGCGGTTAGCGCACGAACGTAGCGAGGGCGATAAGCACGGTGCATTAATGGACTACTTATGTCACGGAAAGGCGTGACATAAGTTCAGACTTAGGTCACGCAGTGATATAAAATGATATTATTGTAAGATGTTGAAATCAAAGCGTAACAACAGTTAATGTAAACTTATCGAAGTCTTGATAGTAAACACGTGCTCCGTACCCTAAGGGGGCCCTGGATTTTCACAAATATAGAGACCTAATAAGAATCCGACAGCAAAACAGTTCTTTAAGCTGAAAGTTTATCGTCTCCCACCTTGTATACACGCACACACACACATACACACACACACACACTCACAAATTTCTCCACACCAATACGAATCTTCTTCTCATTTTCAAGCCTTGGCTTCTTTCTTAACTAAGCTCTGCCATTCTGTATTTGTATCAATTTAACACCAAGAGACATCTCGGTGAACTTCTACAAGTCACCAATTATTCATTGATTTCAAGAGAACTCAATAATAAGATGTAAAATGTTTCACGTGCTAGGGGTACCAAAAAAGTTGGTCAATTTAATCAGAATGTGCCTAGATAACAGTCGGGGCATAGTCAGGTCAGGTAAGAACCTATCGCAGCCATTTGACATTCACAACAGGCTAAAGCAGGAAGAGGCTGTATCAACCCTCCTATTTAACTTAGTTTTAGAATACGTGGTCAGGGCGGTACATGAAAGTGAACAGGGAATTATAATAAATGGCTGCCTAACATAATTGCTAGCATACGCAGATAACATAGACATTATATGACAAAACAGAGAAACCGTAATAAAAGACGTACAAATACTATTAAAAACAGCTAAAGAAATAGGTCTAAAAATAAGTGAAGAGAAAACCCAGTACATGGTTACTAGCAGAGCAGGGCCCGAGATCGTTAATACCGACTTGGAAGTCTCCGGAAAAAATTTCAAAAAAGTAGACGACTATAAATACTTTGGCACGATAATAGACCACAAAAATTATCGTAGTTTATTAAAGAAGAGGCTGCATTCGGGAAATAACTTACTAAAATCACGATTACTATTGCGAAAGACTAAATTAGAAATGTATAGAAAAATCATTATACCAGTACTTCTATACGGATACAAAACGTGTGCGTTAACCAAACGGGAAGAAAATAGATTTAGAGTATTTGAGAATAGAGTCCTTAGAAAGATATTTGGGGGCAAAATAGATGAGATTACTAGAGAATGGAGAATTTTACATACCTAAGAAATACACGAGCTATACGGGAAGCCAAACATTACCAAAGTGATTAAATCCCGAAGACTAGGTTGGGTACTGGGTATGTAGCTAGGATGGGTAACGAAAGAGTAGCACTTAGAGTGCTTATAGGGAAGCCGACAGGAGCATGAACCTGTATAAATGTTGTAATAAATAATAGTGATTAAATGTAATATAAAAACATGTATATTTTATAAAGTATTAATGCTTAAGTGTGAGAAAACACCGTGTGGTGTGGGATGCGGTAAGTAGCCTATATAAGTTACCTAGATTTAAGTTTATCACGGAATTAATTTTTCTTTAACCTGAAGAAGGGTATAAGAGACACCCGAAACGTTGGCATGTAACTTATCAAGTTATATACATTTATACGTATATATGTATCGTCTGCAAAGGTGCTATTAGAGTCCCTCCTAAACATACGTATAAAGCAGACGCTCGAGTAATCAAAGAAACTGAATATTGTTAAAATATTCATATACATTATAATTATTAAGTTATGAAAAGCATTATACTAGATAAATTATTCTTTAATTGTTTACAAGTCAGTTGTTGAAGGTTGTTGCACTATCAAAAATAGTACATTTTCATTTTCTCATTTTTTGTACTGAAAAAATTTGATATATATCGCTGTTACAGCTCGATTGGACAGCACTCTTGCAGAGGTTATTTGAGAGTGTTGGGGATTATAAAATAAATGGTGGAGAAGACATTATTGTTAAAAATCAAGAATATTTCAGAAAACTAGCAGACCTTCTTCATGAAACGGACAATTTCGATACAATTGGTAAACAATTTTTTATCTGTCGTTGATCTAATACGCTTTGTACTTTATATTGGTGCTTTGGTTTTAGTGAATTATATTCATTTGAGATTCATTTCTAAGACAATTGGGCTAGCTTACAAACAATATCAAGATAAGTACACGATGATTCCTGCTATAAAAGGGTTAGTATGTACCATTGTAAATTATAATTAAAAATTTCGAAGGAATAAGTTACTATATAGAATTCTACTTGATCTAATACTGTAACTGGATTATTTTTTTTTTAATTTGGATGCACCAAAAGTATGTGTAATTTTGTTTATGAATTGATTACAATTCTTTCACATTACAAATTATATATAGGGAAGCTAAACTTCAATTCCAGTTATGATGATTTTTAAGATGCGTTAGATATTTATCACATAATATTTTAAAAACAATAGCTTCGTTGCTTTGAAATCCTCAACCAGTAATAACAAGCAACTATTGTACAAAAATGTTGGTACTAAAAGTCTTGTACAATTTAGCATCAAAATTCTTTGCTATAAAGACCCCTGTACTACATAAGACGCTTTATAAATGTAGAGGAAGCTTCAATTATGATGATGAATGTACTTATTTTTAGATTTATCTTTAGCTGTTGTAGTAATCCGTTATATTTTAGAACTTTTAAAAGAGAATCTTAATATATCCGGCAAATTTAGAGAAAAATCTGTTTAATAAGACTTACGTAATTTGAGTATCAGGCACATGATTATTTAAATTAATTTGCATAACATTTTTAAAACAAGATTTTTCATTGTTAACGTTTGTTGCAGGCTAACTTGTACACCAGGTTTGCTAGTTGGTACTGCTCACGTATACGTGCGGAGATACTTCCCAAAGGATAACCGAGACACCGTTAGCGACTTATTTACTTTATTGGTAGATTAAATTAAATAATACAATAGTCACTAACAAATAATTTATTTCAGGTAGAGGCGATTTTTGAAGCATTAAAACACCATATTCAATTCCAATTGGGAAGCAATGAACGCGATTTCGAAGCAATGTCCGAGACAACGAAAATCTTTTTGAGGGAATTAAAGCATGCCAAAGTAGTAAGTGGATATCCCGAGTGGGTCGCCAATGAAACGGCAATATCGAAATTTTATGAAAACGTAAGAGAATTACATTTATTCAACGATTTTGATTACAAAACAGAACTAAACATGTAATTTATCCTAATTCGAATGTTACAGTTCGTAATCAGTGAAAAATACCACGTCAACCAAATAAGATTTCTTCAAATTTTGATGAAAAATAAACTGAGAACTTATCGCAATGGTTATCCTTTGATCGAGTAAGTATTATATCTCACCTTGTAATGATACATGTTTATAAAATTAAATAACGTCTTAATTTAATTTTTTTAGTATGAATCTATTCTTCAAGTCATTCACGTTAGATAAAATTGAATATTCGAATAACCTTAAGGAAATAGGTAACTAGTCACATCATATTGTAACATTTATTTCATAAACGTACCACGTTTTAAATTAATAAATTAATAATGCTTTACCTGCAGTTGTACCTGCAACAGGCTTTAGTGAAAACGGTTACAAATTCCTCGGCTCATTACTGTTTGAGTGAGTATATTTAATTATAGAAATCCATGCAATTAAAATTATTGCTACTATATACCTTTTATTTTTAACAGCCCAATTAATTATGGTGCTGCAGGAACGGCGATGGCTTCTGCAATATATCGCCAATGGCTGAGTAAGAAAAAACCTACCTATGAATTTATTAATACATTTAATTCTGCATATTGACTTTACCGAAGACTGCTTAAATTTATGTAGGGGAGAGTCCCCCAGTATGAAGTCCCCCCCCTCCCAGTATCACCACCCATGGCTATTGGGCTCATACCACTAGATGGCAGTACTTTATATGCTGCATTAGATGCATATTATAAATTTAAAACACAACTCTGAAGATTCCGACGAGAATAACTAAAAAGCCGTTAATTTCCGTGTAAAAATTATTTCCCGAGGGTTAAATACATGTCCAATATATAAGCTAATTAAATACTAATTATTTCATTTGATTGATATGATTTAAATTAATATAGATTTAAACAAGATACTATTTTATAACTTTTACCTGTATTTAAAGCACAATTTTTAAGCATTTAGAGCAAAAATACTTTTCTTTAAAGTTAGATGGTCATACTGGGAGACACTTTTTCAAAAACTCAAAACCCTCATTTTTTGTTATTAATCAATTCTTAACTCAGATTATTAACTTTGGTCAAAACTAATTTACTACGTCAAAAAGGTCCATTGATACAACTAATTCCATTTTGAAATTTTCATCTTCACCTTGGTACACAAAAGTTACAGCTAAAATAGCTAAGGGTGGTCATACTGGGGTACTCTCCCCCTATATCTTAACTCGCAAAAGTCAAAATTAAACGATTCGCGAACCTGCATTGATTGAAATCATTTTGCCTAAAATTGATTAGGTAATTCGAGTTCGAATTTCGAAATACAATCCAGAATGCTTAACCTGTATTAGGCGAAGTCTGAAACAGCGATACTAAAGTCGGAGAATTTTCCTGACATATATATATATATATATATATATATATATATATATATATATATATATATATATATATATATATATATATATATATATATCAGGAGTCATATATTTACACCCACACACACACACACACACACACACACACATATATATATATATATATATATAAGAGATGCAAATCTTGTATATATATATAGATATGCTTTACTATAAACATAAAACACAAGCGCTCATCTGATTTTAACATTACTGGCCTGAAATCGCACCTCCAGAACAAGACTATGACAACTCAAAAATCTATGGTTTTGTAAACGCAAGCAAGTACTTTTCACGAAAGTCCATTTTTGTACTTGAATTTTTTTATTGTATTATATACAGTTGCTCAACCTTTATTAATAACTTTTGTGTACAAAAATCAAGTCAACAAAATTTAGATTTATTATCTTTCTCAGGAGATGCAAAATGCAAGTTTATTAATGTGTGTCTAAAATTTTTCGCCTTGATTTTTACCGACCGAGAAGGGAGCAATTATTCATAATTAAAACCTAAACTCCCTTGCCCTTCATTGAATAGAAATAAACCTATGTACGGAGCTTTAGATCTCAAAAACAACGATAACATATACCATGATTGGTATGAAATTTTTTCTATGTTATTTATATATATATACACAGTACAATTATACTATAAGCGCAAAGGCGCTTCATAAGTTTGTATTAATAAATGCAATATTTATTGCTCTACACATAATTAAATCTATATTGACATTTCTTCCCACTTTCTTGATCCATGAGAAAAATAGATCACACATTAATAAACCTGCATTGCCTAATACCAGATAAGTATTTTGGGTTTGGTCTAATAACACATATTAGGCAAAACATGAAATGCCTATAAAATGTAAACAAAACTCGAACTGCTTAACTCGTTGAGGCAAAATTAAAAAAAACTTTGGGAAATTATGTAGAAACGTGTTTCGGTCTTTACGTAGAGGATTTTTGCAATACAATTTGTTTTCAATCTCTTAAGTTTTTTCGAGTTTTATGCAGTAAAAAATGATTTAGGCCTCCATTACTAGATTGGAAATAGTCCACTTTGATCTGATCCATATATTTAGTTTGCATAATTTTAAGCTTTTCACGTATTAATCTTCAAAAGACGAAAAAAATGTGTGGGTTCTAACGGGTTAATACATCTCATGCAAAACCAGAATCGCCTAAAATAATTTTAGGTAGGGGAAACCGGGGCTGATTCGTCCATGGGGCTGATTCGTAAATAGCAAATATATTCAACTTAAATGTTTATATTAGGAAATTTTGCTTGGGCATATTAAACATGTATATAAAGTTAAACTTTGTACATAGTTTTGAGCAGTATAGTCAATCATGCTATTTTTAGATATTTTTCGGTTTCTTCAAGTATTTGAAAATAGCACATTACGCAACTAGTTCGTGAATCGCCTTGCGCACGTGTTGCGTATACTATTTTTTAACACCCCGTGAGAGAATCACGGTTATTTTCTGAAATTAAACAAAGAAGATGACGAGCTGACTTTATCATCCGCAGCGAGGGTGACAAAGACGAGTGAATGAAAAAAAGATAAATATCAAATATCTACGACTATATTATTAACATATAAATCCATATATTTTTTACAAGTTATTATGAGTACAAACTTTTATCTATAGTTCAGCAGTATAATAATTCTCATTTTTAATAAATTTAATAGAGCAATTATTAAATTGCAAATTGAAACGCTCATTGTTCAAGAGATTTCTCGTGACGAATTGTTGGTTAGCCGAACTTATCGACTGCTCTTATGTATTGTATCATCATAAGCTGTGCACGAAACACTCTCTGAACGTTTTTACAATTACTTAGAGCTACTAAAAACTAGATGACTCAACGATGAGAGAAATCTCAGTCAAAATCCTAACCATGATATGTATATAATAAACATCGACGTAAAGTCGGTAAAACATTGCGAACCATTCTGACGAAACGAGCGCATAATTTCAAGCATGTTTTGCATACGCTTCCAAATGTTTCGCACACGATGAAAAAATCGACTGTTTCGCACACGGAAAACAAGTAAGAGAAACCGTGTTTCGCGCACTGCGTGTTAAAAATGTTTTATTTTATTATTATTTTATAATTCTAATGACGTCTGTATATTAAATAATTCTGTAATAATCAAGACTTTAATATTTTTTCTTGATACAGTGATAGCTAATAAACATTTCTACGTCTGGTAAACTTTAAAAAGTGCAAAATTGTTGAAGTTACAAATAAAGAAAAATTGTCGTTGACGAATCCGTCCCAGACGCGGGACTGATTCGTCAACGACAATTTTTCTTTCTTTTAAGTTTTAAAACAATGTCTTTTTTACAAATCAGTCCCAGACGCGGGACTGATTTGTAAAAAAGACATTGTTTTAAAACTTAAAAGAATTATAGTAAATTCATAAATAACGCTCTGAAAAAATTTGTTTAGTTAGTTAAAATCATAAAGTTTATATCTGTACCCCGCAGGATTTAGATTTTGAAAAATTATTAGAATTAAAAATCGCAAAACAAAAGGTTGACGAATTATCCCTGGTTTCCCCTAAATTGCCTAAATGCCTATAGGTTTTCACGCAATAAAATCCAATCGAAACTCTCGGATATTAATATTATTCTTGAATTGCTTAAATTTCTTTTTAGATAAAATCAAATACGTCAACAATCCTCCGCAATGTCTCACCAGGGAGATAAATACTGACGCGAATAATAGGGTGAGAGAGCATTTTGATAAAACGTTTAATAATCATTCGTCTGAATTAATTAAGAAATAAGTAATTTTTTAATAAAAAAATTGTTACAGGAGCAATACCTCTTACAAGCAACTTCATACGTGCTGGGACTGAATGCCTCGTACCAAATGTGGGATTCCAAGGGTTCTTATCCAATTCAATTCCCGAAGTTCGGGGCAATAACGGATTATCGACTGTTCTTCCTCGTTTTCGCACAGGTAATTCGATCCCAAAGCGTCCTCTTTATCGACTAAAATATCACAATTTCAGCGACAAACGAATAACTGATTCCAACGAAAAAAATTCTTTTTTGCAGTCGATGTGCGGAGCTCCGACGCATGGACACGATATCGCGGCCTACAACTTCATAAACATTGCTGTCGCAAACTCGCATGGATTTCAGAAGGCCTTTCGCTGTTACAATAACCACAGGTTGTACAGGCAACCTCTGTGCGATCCGTTGGTTAACTATAACAAGCCGGACCATGTACCGATACCGAAACGAAATCGACTATTTTAATTTATTTTATACCCATTATGATTTTATACAAAAAAAGATATGATATTATTTGTACATTTAATGCGTAAAAATGTAATATAAATATTTATTATGTATGTCAGTGCACAGTATGCTTTGAATAATACAACCCAGCTACTTTATTTTATTTAAATTTATTATTTATTTAACTACTTTCCGATAAAAAGTGTAATTACAAATTTATAATGAAGGTAATATAATGATTAATATGTATGTTAGTTTTGTCATAATTTAATAAAGTTGACATATAGTTATATCTGAAACTATAATATAATCTTGGTAAACTGAGAAATTTACCGCAGCCTAAAGAAGGGTACTCAAAAAACCGCGCTGCCCGAGGTTCTATCCTGACTCGATGGTATTCGTCCGCACGATACCATACGTTTAGAAGAGTCCATGCAAATCCAGACCTTATTTTACGTACATTAGGGATAGTGTGATTAATTCTGCAACTCGAGATAATCGTACACCTATGATCTGAGTAAAATATGTCTTGAAATTGTCCAGGTCACCATAAGCACACGGTATCATCCGGATGCCACGTATAGAAAATGTGTAGAAAATATATATATATAGGTAAAGACTAACATTCAGTAAGAAGAGCAAAAACTTTCCGCCCGCTTCACATATGCACGAGAAATCAGCCTAACTGTGCAGGTAGAGGAAGAAATAGCGTGTGCACTATGGATAAAAGGCGATTATCGCCTGCCTTCGGGAGGCGTAGACTCGGTCTGCAATGCGCACTCGCGGTAATCGTCTACTTTCCGACCTGAATACACAATGTACTATTTTGTAACGTCTACGATGACTCCAGATTTTTCGACAAATATTTCTTCATCACAACACCTTCGTAGTTTAAGGGTTGAGGATGGATTTTATGCAACTTGTAAAAATTACATTCTTTCAATTTTCTATAGTTATCTCACTTTTACAACCCCTTGTGACATGTAATAGAGAGGGTGTTTTTCTTCTGGAAAATATAATTGTTGGAAGAAATAGTTTTCGCCTCTAAGAAAACACGAATTTATAGCAGAAAAATGTTTTCCAATTCCAATAAGTATTTAAGGTGCTAAATAGAAAATAATGTCGGAAATATAAAAAACGCCCAATTTTAGCCCTAGAAAACATTTTTCCATTACAAAATCTCTTTTTTAGTGTCTGCAATATTCGAGTATCCGTAGGTATAATCCCGTAGGTCTAATAAGTAGGCATTTTGGTGATATTTGTGTCATAAACTATATTAATTTGTATATTATTATTATCATCAAAAAGGTTTGTACACTCAACGTGAAAAATCTGGTCGTATGCGTTTGAATTTTTTTTAAATCCTTCAATCCAATGAAATTGCAGTATTTTAAAAACATTCAAACTCATTCGACCATATATTTTCCACGTATGAGTATACATTGATAAAGAACTGCAAGAAGTTAAAAATAAGTAAGGAAAACAACGTTTATCAACTTTAATCATATCTTTTAAATAAATTTTTAATCACTTAAGGTGGCTCTCCGGTGATTCTTTTGAAAAATGTCGAAATTTCTTTATTGATTTAAATGTTGGTTCAACTCTTCCTTAACAAGTAGAATCAGCAATATAATGATATTCTACATTTTAAGCTAAAAGATGTCATAGTTTAGTCAAAGCTATTTATTGCAAATTCACGTTATTTCGCCTAATTTCGATCGTTTAAAGGCTGTCACAATTAAGTAAAAGAAAGTATTTTTTTTGTTTTTTATGTTAAAAATTGTCTATTTTTTCTTTTAAAAGCTTTATTATTTATTTTTATAAATAAAATTAAGTTTGGTAAATTTGTAGTAATATATTATAGAATATAGCTACATTTTTAATTATTTTTCATCAATTACTGTTTTTTCATTATTTCAGTTTTTCATTCTCAACATTAGTTAGCTGAAATATTTTGTAAATATCCATGAGAAAGCTCATGTTAAATGATTCTATTAACAAATTTGCACTGTTTTTAATAATTTTTAATAAACAAATATTTATTATTTTTAAAAAACACATAGTTGAGTCAAAATTAATAGTTTCAGCTGGCTTATTTTTATTTTACTGTCAAAAACACTATCAAATTTTTTAGTTCATAAATGTCATTGTGGTGTGCGCCAACAACTTTTACCGTACAGCTTAATCTTACTTAAAATAAACCTATTATTCTCAATAACTTCAATATTATTAGATAAAATTTTTTTAAAATGTGTGTATGAATTGATAATATCATTATAAACATGCCACATAAACATATTTTGTTAGCATTAAAGCTACGGATGTTTTATTTTTCACCGGAAAGTGTTTATACCTTTAAACATATTTTTAAACCTGATAAATACAAAAATAATTTTTTTTTTCAAAATGGCCCAACAGATGATTTTTATTTTGATCTTAAAATGTTTATGGAGTGCCACGTTACAATACTCTACAAAATAAAGGGATTTGAACTTACGCCCCTTGTCGCAATATTGTTGTAAATATTGTCGAGTTTCTAAAAAAAATTAATCTGCAAATAATTTCTTTAAAATGCAGAATTTTAATACAAAAATATGCATTTTCTCCAATAACTTGTGAACAAAAATATTGATGAAAAATGTTCAAAACATTTTTGTAATCTTCTTTAATCTCGACTAAATAAGTTACCGAACTTTTAGTGTTATGGGACGAAATGGAGAGATGTTTTAAAAATCACTGAAGGAACACGGAACACGACAATCTGGAAAACTAATTTGAAAAAAATACCAGCTTCAAAAGCCTGCAGATGATTGTGCTGCCGCGGCTACGACTAAAAGTCGGAACCAATACTGTACGGTCCGAACTCCGACTGCAGTGATGGCTTATAGGTTAGATTTCAGAAAATAACAGAGGATATGCAAGACTCATTACGAATGCATTAAAATATATAATAGTTATTAGAGTTAGATAAATAAACCCGGCAAAATTATCGATGGCTGTTCTGCATCGAGCTTTGTTTACATGGTTCAATTTATTGATTTTTCTCATTTTACTTGTACTGAGACTTGACCAAAGAATACAATGGAACTGGTTTATAGTATTTATTCCAATGTGGTTGTATGATAATATTTTACTGATATATATTGCATTTAATATGATCTTGTTCTGCAAAAATGCTCACGACCGCCTCATCAGTCTTCGACGAATGGTAAATATTTTGGAGTGAATATATTGATATTTATTTTATTTAAATTACTTTGATTATTATATAGTTAATAATTATTTTCAACAATTATGTTATATATATATATAAAGAAAATATTCAAAGGTTAAAATTACACTCCAACTCACTTTTTACTAGGTATGGTACATGATTGCTGTACTTATGAAACTGAGTGCACAAATCCTCGTGTGTTTGAAACTCGAAGCATTACAGTGGGTCTTACCAGCTAAAGCAGTTTTAGCACCATTTTGGGTGTTATTTGCTGCACTTGCGGTAGATGTTTTCGTTCATCTCATACAGCATTCCAGATACTAATCATGCCTAAGCATCTCTAATATTTATACTCCTCGCAACTGGTAAGTTATAATTTATTTATGAATAAATTACTCATTTTTATAAAAAATAGAAAATGGTTTAAAAATTCATATTCACTATTCATAACTAACTAAATTGGTCTTGAGCTAATTTTCCAATGCACAATACCATCTGTGCTGCTTATTGTGTTGCCGTTATCTTGAAATGCAAATGGAAATAAAACACTTGTTCTGTCAATACAAGATAATGGACAGGAACATTAAGCAGATCCGTAATTTCATGTCTATATCTCTTGTCATCATAAAGAAAATATTTTTATACCTCTAGAAAGACACCTTATGTAATGACGTAACAAATGTTATGCACAGTTGTCTGGTTCAGTCACAAAGTATCAAAAGTGTAAAGCTTAAAGTCTGCTAGAAAAAATTCAGAATACTCTAGTCTGTAGTCACACGTTAGAAGGTTTAGTCACGAGGCAACAGTCTGCCTTACTATAAATAATCTTCATGAGCCAAGGATGAATAGGACAGAGATATAAATAAGTAAAAGCAAGTTCTTCTTTATCGAAACCACTGTCATTAGTGTTTTGTTGAACAGTTTGGAAGAGTTCTTTTTTAAAACTTTTAGTAATTTTATATTCCTGTTAATGGAATATAATATTATAGCAAATATTCAGTGTTTGATAGTTAATGTACAGAGTGGACTATACTTTAAAAATAGTTATTAATATTTAAGAAACATGCCAGTGTCATATTCTTTAAATGTGCAAGAGGTAAATGTAGCATCAATTAAACAAATATTTCATTATTTCCATTATTCACACATGGTGTAGAGATATACAGTGCAAGAGACACATTAGCTAAAAATAGCTCTTTAGATGTCTTAAGAAATATCATAATCTGAAGTTTGTATTTGAGTGTAACTTTGACTTTATAAAATTACAGATGATAATTAAGATTTTTGTACTGTGCTTGTGCCTGAATGTGGCAAAGCAAGGTGTTGAAGCTTCTCTTTCAGTGGTACAAGTTGCAGCTGGACATTTGGCAGAGTTGCCATGCCTGAGTAGCGATGATTATCACAGATTTATGTTTTGGCAGTTAAAAGATGATAGAAATATTATTGCCCCTGGAAACCCTCTGGATGAGAAAAAGTATAACTATGAAGTGCTTACTGGCAAACTATTGATTAGGGTACTTTATTTTAAAAAATTGGTTTTGCAATCACCATTTTAATTTTATGAAAGATAACAATTATTATATTTAAAGGGGGTATCAACGGCTGAGGCAGGCTTTTATAAATGTTTTTCAAAAGGCATTGAAGACGATTCAGCAATCAACATGCATATTGTGGAGCTAATTGTTAAAAAAGAATTTCAAGGTCTTGTGGAAAATTCGTTTGAGGTAATAAATCAAATTTTGTTTTTATAAATTTAAATTGAATATTTACATAGTTAAAAATATCTATGGAGAAATTGATTATTCAAATAAATTCTTTTTAGACAAATTTATTGCGAGGAATGGCAGTAACAATGGTTATAGTAGTAGGGATTGCTGTAACTCTACTTGTACTTATGTTAAAGCAAAGAAATAGAAGTAAAAGGTTTTTCGGTGAGAAATTATTCATTTTATATAAATATTTCATTTATGTTATGAACTTTATATAATAAGTAATGGATAATTGGTACAGACATGATGGAGGAATCACGGGAAAATTCTCCAGCTAAATACGTAGCAAATGTTCAATCTGCACCAGTAACGCCATCGCCCAGAACGCTTGAAGCTGGAGGCATTGACAATATGGGTTTGGATGTTGATTTTCCAAAAGTGTTTCAACAGATGCAAAAGGAACAGGCTATGCCCTTATAATATAATCCATTTATATACGTAGTTAGAATAAGCAAAGTGCTGGTGATCTTTTGTTATCCATAATGTTTTGTACTTTTCCTTTTAGTGAAATTCACTGAACTGAATAAATAGTAATGCTATTGTTGTACCAAATTTTCGAATTAAGTGATGTGGTTTTAAATATGTACGTTTTATAAACTTATGACTTCAAAGTTCAGTGATCAAACAGAAAACATTCTCAAAAAGCGAATTTGAGTATCGTAATGATTACTTATTATAAATATATTTTGTAAGTCTATTGTATAATATGTAATTACTGTACATAATATATTTCAGATAACTGCATAAATATTGTAAATATGATTAAATAAAGAATTTTATTAAATTCATTTTAATTAATCAGTAGAAAATACGAAAGATAAACGAATTCATTTTAAAAATACTATATACAGTGAAAAAAATATAAGTTTCAACTTATATTCAATTAAGTTTGAGATGTACTTGCAGCAGTACCTGGTGTAACATCCATCATGCTATCATCTAACGTCGTTTCATTCTCTTCATCATCCTCGTCTTCTTCAGGATCAACTTCAGTCTCAAGTAATCTGATTTTTCTTTTATTTTCACTTAAAATTGCAGCTACTTTTCGTGGTCCGCTTACAGTCAATTGCCTTGGTGTAATATCTAGGAAGGGTTTGGACAAGTTAGGATCAGTTACATCATTCAAGTTTACTATAAAATCTGGCCTCATGTTTTGTGGATCATTTAGTATTTGATGATTCGTTGGAAGTTGAATCAAACATGAAATATTGTTTTCCTGATTTAAAACGAGTAAACTCAAAAAATCTTGTGAATAAAATTGCAGATCTGATACTCTTTGATCTTCAGCTCTTTTTGATGGAGTTGCAGGAGCTATTAAAAAAAGAAAATAATTAATAATTTAGTATACAAGAAATCATATACAATTTAAGATCACATTTCTTCATCAAATATTACCTTGTTTATTGCCAATGTCAATTCTAATTGTTTTGCAAATTAAAGGCTCTTTCAAAGTTGTAAAATTAATTCTATTTAATTGAAGCATCTTATAATCTTCACTAGACACTGCAATCATTAGATTTCCCTCATTTGTGACAATTTGAGAGCATGAGGTACTCATTGCAGAACTTAGTGGCATAACTTTCTGCTTAAAATGTTTAGTTAAGTCTTGATAGGCACAAACAAATACTTGATTAACAGCTGTAACGAGAGTTGTGTGTGCCTGGAGCAGAGAACCTTCAAAGTCTTGTCTAATAATAAGAGGATGGGTTTGTAAACATCTATTTTCTACAAGCATGGAAGCCCATTCACTTCCTTCAGGACTAAAACAAGTTTGTAAAGGATCTTCTCTTAAATACTGTCCTAATTTTTCTAAATTGACACCTTTTCGTTTACTTGCATTCAACTCTATTTTGTCAAAACCACGAAGAAATTCTGCAATGTAAGTTAAATCTTGCTGACTTACTTTACTTATTTCAGATGGCACCCTCTCATCATTTAATCTCAATATAATAGTGTAAAGCCATCTGAAAATGTAACGTTAATGCTTAGTTATTTTTATAAAATAATACTATAAATCTTTTGTTACCTTATAAAAGCTTTGTAGTCACGCATATTATGATCAATAATTTGTTGAACCTCAGAAGTTTTGGCTAAAAATGATTGAGCAGCACTGAGAGCATTGGTGATTGGAGTCTCTTCTCTAAGTCCTAAAGCTTCATAAGCTCCTCCAAATCTCACCATACCTCTCATCTCTGCTAAATGATATATCAGAGCCATTCCAACACTATTTAAATGGTTTAAGACCAGTTTCTGTAAAATAAATATGTATGTATTAAAGAAATATTTACTTTTTACCATTTACTGTAATATTTTATTTATTACTTGAATATTACTGTAACACATGTCAATGCTGTGTCCTAATTTTTTTAATCCTTTTTCAGTGAGATCTCGCAATAAAAAATTAACTAAATCTGGGGTGGGAACTCCAATCATTAAAAGTTCTAAAAAGTCTGCTGCTACACTGCCTTGTGGTTTGTCTGCGGCATACTTTGCTAGTTTTTCATCCATCTCTAAAAGGATAGTTTCCCATGCTTCAGAAATAGCCATTAGTGTTCGTGATAAATAATCCATCAAACACTCTACATGTGCTTGAATTTGTGCCAGCTTTAACAAGAATAAGTCAAGTTTTCATAACTTATTATATTTTGTATGTGTGGCAATGCAATTAATTTACGTACATTTAAGAAAGCTTCACTGTTTTGAAGCAAAAAGCATGATAATCTTACAACCACTATACATTCACTGCTCTTCCAGCAGGCCCATAAAGCTTTACCTGCTCCACCGCTGATTTCTAATACAGGTCCATTACCAATTGTGATGACCCCACAGTAAAACATTCCAAATATATACATCATGATATTGCCATCTACTTGTCCAAGCTAAAAAGTTTTAACATTATGTTCTTGCCGTCTGTTTTAAAATTATTTTGTGTACTTACAAATAGCATATCCAGTGTCTGCGAAAGGTATTCCTTTCGTTCAGGCTCTTGACCAAAACTCCTGTTCAAGTTGGGCAGAGGTGGTAAATAATCACCAGTGCAGGACGAGCAAATTTTTTCATTGGAACTGTTGCTGCATCCGGGTGGAGTGAGCGACAACCACGCGATGCAAGTGCAATGTACATCCGACTTGAGCTGAGTTTTGTGCACAATATTTTTGTTCTCAATGTCAACCAGACACAGTGACTTTGAATTTGCGTAAGTGATTGCGATGATTTTACCATCCGGCCTCCAGGCAATGTTCGTTATCGTATCTCCTTCCTCCAGAGGATTTAAGAGCCAAACTCTTTGCCAATTCAGTCGGTGCAAAGCTAGTTCTCCTGGAAATATTATTGTGTCGTGAGATGAAAGTGTAATATAAGATTAAATGATATAGTGTACAATTAAAAACCTTTAGAATTGACTATGGCCAGAAGGTCCATGTTAGGGGACCACTGCATCAACGTCACTTCATTAGGAAGCTGACGCTCCTCCAACTGTCTTATCGTTCCCGACATTGTTTGCTATCACTTTGACTTCAAAGGTGAAAATTATTACTACTCAAAGAATGCATTTATCTAGCGTATATCTCTACGGCATCCGGTGAAAATTTGAGGTTACCATGTTATGACAACAACATTTGAACACGCGCCTGTAGCGCCGGCAGCGCTCTTCAAACGCCATCTGGCGCTCGTTCATGATTCTTGCATGGATTAGCAAATGCGAATTATCAATATTATCATCTGAGAGTGATAATAGTTTCGTCCCTGTATTGCAAATACATTAATTAATTGTTTTCGAGTGCTATGTTTAGAACTGGTTTTTGCCATGAAAAGGTTTTTCCGTATAGCGGCTTGCCGAAGTGCTAGCGGTGCAGTACGTTGCGGGTTAGGAGGCGCTGGAAATTCTTCAGCAGGGCGATCGTTAGGCTGCCGATGAAGTGACGGCCGTTCGTCAAGAGCTCCACAAGCTGAACCGCGCCGTCTCCAATCTGCTTTGGCGATGAGCAGTTGTACGATTGAATTGGCTGTGTGTTTTTATGGCTGATGGGTTTTTGACTGTATTTATTCAAACTTGAGATAGAATATACTTGTAAACAATCAATTACCACGTAGACAATTTTTTAAACGATGTCTAAAGCTATCGCGGTAATTGGAAGTTTTCTGAAAAGTTTGAATTCTAAAAAAAAATCGTGAATACATTGTATACATGTAAATAAATAGAATTTGATCCCAGACTTGAAATGGGAATACAGACGAATTCCAATTTATTAGATATTCGTTAATAGCAATACACTTGAGACAATCAATTCGCCGTCAGTATAAAAATCATGATCAATGAGAGAATTTTGTCTTTTTTCGTGCCAAGCCTGGGCTGCCCTCCAGAGCCCAGGCTTGAAATGCCGGAAAAGCGAATTCCGATAGTTCATCAGAGATTCGTCGATACAAAAACCGTGATCAATTATCCAAATTCGTCTACTATATTATTACTTATAAAAATGTTGTAAGTTCACATATAAATCGTTTAGACCTCAAAATTGAATAAAAGTGATAATTTATCATACTGCACGACACTTTATAGAACTGTTATGCTTGAATTTGACCTCAGCGATTTTTTTTCGTGATAGAGGACTATTCAAGGAACAAATATTTTTTTGGGATTTTAATTTTCACCGAGTCAATTAAAAGTTATATATACCGAAAATGGCTATGGGTTGTCATACTGTACGACTCTCCCCTACGGTTCCATAAAACGACCAATCTGTCTAGCTTTGATCGATGTCTTTTAAACGCTTTTACATAGCCTACTTTCAAATAAAGTACTTGCAAAATGTATTTTATACCAATAGAAAGACAATTGAGCAACTTAAAATTTTTATTTTTATATGCACAATTTGTAATAATAATTTAAAATATAACCAAAGTCACCCCGTCAGCAAGTCATTCCGTTTTACGGTACATTTAATTTGTGAAAAATTGCACTGACAATAACAGTTATAACTCGACGAATCTTTGTTGAGTGAATAGGGTTTGAATGCAAAACGACGAGAAAATCTTTAATTTGAGAAATGAGAAGTAAAAATTTTCAAAATTTCACTTAGCTCTAAAATTATAGCTATACAAATTATTAATCGCTATTTAAAGACGAATGAATTCTGAGTAGAACATAGAAATCCTTCTAAAAATTATATTTTTTCTTGATGAAGAGCTTGGTGGCATATGAATCATTACTTTTTATTCAGATTAATGGATTCTAATTTAATATACTTTTAAAATAAAGTACCTTTACTTAACCTCGTATAACAGCCCGAATTTTTGCAATTCACCGGTATATTTATAGAAATGAAAAAAACTTAGTCTGTTTATTTGCCGCAAAACAATGCCGTATTGCATACGATAAAATGTACCTTCGAGACTTGTGGTGCAATAAAATATTATATATTATAGAATATTTCTAATGACTTAAGTATACTATCAATTAATCGATTCAGTATTCGACTGGGCTATACAATAAGAAATTAATTTACATATCTTTTCAATTTACATATACATAAGCTTTTAAATTATTATTACTATTATAGGCGTAGTTTTTCATGACGAACGTATATTTTAGATAAGTAGCCAATATCTCAATATTCGAACTCTTAAATTCAGTCTCATTAAAATCCGTTTCCTGCACCTTTAATTGGGATTTGCATGAAAACATCCATTAGGTCCGAAATATAAAATCCGTAGAATATAGAAAAATAAAGTACACGTGGTTTTTCTTTTTTAAATAGATGAAAATTAAAAGAGAATGAAAACAGTGATGCAGTCGTCGGAATAAACTTTTTTTAAACGTATTATTCTCGAATGGTGATCAGTGTCGGCGTATTTTTAGACACGGATATACTGAAGGGCGAAAGTGACCCTGACATCTTAAACTAAGTGTAGTAAACATTTCAATAAATTCCTTATTCATTAATTGAATTACAAATACATAATGAACATATTAGATAAATTAAGGATATATTTATTATAAATTTATACCTATAACACATACAAAGTATTGCGATTTTTTATTTTTATTATGTACATCGAATATATTCAATTTATAAACAAAATTAATATCAATTTATTTATCGATAAAATGTTGATTTAAAAATAATGTTTTTATTTTAAACTTATTATCAACCAGATTAATTTATTACTTAGATTAATTACCCAATCGACTATTTATAGGTAAATACCGATTTCTTTATTGAGTAACAAAAGTCTAAAATCATAAAATAATTTACCCAATGTGATTTAATTGAAAATTTGACATCTTTTCTATCAGAACCCAAGGTCTGATTATTTATTTTATTGATTTTAATATTGCTCCTCAAAATTGATAAAAAATGGTGGAAGGAGGATGCTCATACAAAATTAACTCAATTGTTAAAAGCTTGTCAATATAATGAGAATTAAAAAAATTTTGATCCATGGAAGTGAAGAGAAACTTTAAGAAAAGATGTTTAAATTCGATAAAATAAGTGGAAAAATCAAGATTTTATGAGACAGTAAATCGATGCTCCTTACGAAGAGTAGAACATTTCACGTTTCTCGAAAAATACTAGTTCTTGCCAGGAATCTCCTACGAAAGTTGGAAATTTATAGCATCTCAGAAGAGAACTATAATTTTCTTTACAGAATAGAAGAAAATGTTAGTATTAATCAGAAAATCTAAAAAATGGTGGATTTTTAAGGCCTCTGAAAAGAACTAGGTGTCTTGGAAAAAATCTAAAATGTATCAGTCTTCGTAAACGGCCTCAAAGTAGTAAAAATTGAGAAAAGTCACCGTTTTCATGTTATTCAGTCTAGACAAAGTTAAATTTTTTTATAATACTTGACATTTTATGAATTCTTTATGTTCATATCAGTTTTATAGTACTCCTATTAACGTTTTACCTATGGCTGCATGGGCATTTGCCTTCTAGAAATAATTTTTTGGTCTGTTTTTAGCGATTTCAATTCCAACGGAAAATGTTTTTTGTAAAGCTAACCACGGATTTCAGGTATTAAATCATTAGAAGAGTCAGTTTAGTTAATTGATGTTATTGTCATTTGATAAATAATGGATTGAATAAGGTAGGAATTGCATAAATACGTTTGTTTATTTTCTTTTTAAGTCATTTAAAAATATTACTCGTTAAACTTACAAGGAGAGTGCACACCCTGTGGGAGGTGACTTTTTATCAAACTTCAGGAGGTGGTTTCTGGTAACCCAAAATGAAGCCTAGCACACGTAATATTTTGCAATGGGCCCCTGTTCTCGTGATATAAGGTATTTTGTTTCAAATATGCGTTATTTTAATAAAGAATTTTATCTCTTCCTTTGACAATAACTCTGCAAGCTATTGTGCTAGAAATATTGATCCAAAAAATAATCAAGGTAGGCACATAGAGCTGTACGTTAAGCTTAGTTTCGTATAAAAATATTATTCTGATGCAAAGTTATTAACATTTGAAGATGATGATTAAAAATGTATGAATATTCGATGAATTTTCATGCATTTTAAATCATCATCTTTAATTGTTAATAACTTTGGATTAGAATAATGAGTTAATACGAAACAAAGCTTAAATTGTAGCTCTTTTCACATACTTTAATTATCTTGAGGGTCAATTTCTCTAGCATAAAAGATTGCAGAGTTATTGTCAAAAGAAGAGGGTACATTTTTTTATTGAAATGACGCATACTTGAAACAAAATACCTCATATCTCGAGAACAGGGGCCCATTGCAAAAGTTTACGGGTTCTAGGCTTCATTTTTAGGTACCAGAAACCACCTTCTTAAGTTTGATAAAAAATCGTTTCCCACAGGATGTGCACTCTCCTTATTAGTAAACCATAGTTGTCTACAATCGTATTTCTGAAATATAAATTTTTGTCTCCATTTTGCAGGCTATTTTTGTACTTATTATATGACTCAGTATAAACAGTCGAGATGATAAGCCAACCATATACTACTGATTAACACATTCGAAACCGCAGCGAGTTATTTCTTGTCTAATACAAATGTTCAGATTTTACTAAATTAATTTTTAAAAACGCGATGTTTATTCTTCATGCATATTCACAAACTAATTATATATAGTAAATATATCTTACCATGCATTAGATACATACATACGTATGTATGTATGTATGTATGTATGTATGTATGTATGTATGTATGTATGTATGTATGTATGTATATATATATATATATATATATATATATATATATATATATATATATATATATATATATATATATATATATATATATATATATATATATATATATATCTCATATAGTTATGAGCAACTATCTAAACGAAAAAGTAACATTAATAGAAATATAAATGATATTGATGTATTATTGTTTATATTTCATGTTTAACAATATCTACCGAAATAATCGAAAATGATACTTTCAGTTTGCTACTTGAACTCTTTAAGACACAATTGCAGAACACTATTTTTTGATAACTTTGAAAGCAGTTTCAAAGTAAGAATTCGGCACTGAAAACATTTCGCAAGCAGCAATCCTTATATTTTGAAGGTTGCTCTTTCAGTTGGCGTAACGCAAAAACCTCAAAAATCAAATCCAAAAAAGATATGGCTGAATTTTTCCAAAAAATTCGAAAATTTTATGACTTTTTTTCTGAAAATCAATTTTCTTTGGCCCGAATTACATTTTGAGAAACTCAGAATGATTTAAATATCGTATAAAAAATGCTTAAGCTTCCAGATGGTGGACCAAAGTGGCATCTGAAAGATGAAATTGTTTAATGATTCTTGCGTCATTTAATAAAATACAAAATCGCTGTCTAAGCAAGTTATGTATGACTTAAACGGTTTTTTGGGTCGCTAATGACTGATTCGACGTTAGATTTTCAAATTTTCATAATTATAGACATATATATAAACTTTTAAAGATATTAAAAAAATGTTTATATATAGCCGTAATTGCAACTCTTTAGCTTTTTAAAAATAAGTGAAAATTTTGGGAATCGAAACCTAATTTTTAAACTGGCCTTATTTTTCCATTTTTATTCTCTCTCTTTTAGATTTCTTTGCTTTAGATAAGCATAAATACGTCGGTCAATGCACGGTAGCCAAGAGCTAAAAGATTTATCGATTCTTACTCCAGTATTACACTATAAAATATCTCCTTAAATATACCTTAAACGCGTGTTTATCAACTAACCTTTTACATTTAATTGTACCACTTATTCGCTCAAAAAAAATGTACACTACTATATAATTAGATACTTACCCCTACCTGTATACATTACATATTTACATTATGCCAATAGACGTAACCATGCATAAAATCCCATAAAAATCACGATCACCATCTCCCTTAAAATAAAAAAACAGCACCCTCCGCACCCTCCATAAGAAAACGAACCCCCCTTTCCCAAGTCACCAACCATGCCTCGTATAAGAACCTTAAAACAAAGACACACAGGCCGATAGCGCGAAGAGCGTCGTCCCCCTAGCTGCAGCGCGCGTCCATACAACGCACACGCGCAAGCAAAAAGAAAAAAAAGAACAGACCGAGAGAGACCATAGGGAGATTCTCCGCCAGCACCGCCGAGAGACAAAAGGGCGACGAGTAGCAGAAGAAGAAGAAGAAGAAGTACGCGTCTACCTCGTGCAGTGCAAAAAAAAAGGAACTTCAAGTTCTCGGTGCGGCGGTGCTGTGTGTGAGCGACACAGCTTGAACAGGGCGACGCGGCCCGTGTCTCGTGTGTAAGGTAAAGGGTTACGAGAGGTTGCGCCGCCCGGCGAAGGGTCTATACGTGTGCGATGCGCTGTACGCGGGGAGAGAAGAATGCAATGGTAGGGAGGGAGGTAGACAGTGCGAATGGAGTGAGGAGGGTGAATTAATTGTTTGGGACTTGTTGATCTTGATCGGGTGTATTGAGGATGTATACATATATCCATACATTATATGCATTGGTGAGGTTTGGGTAACGATTTTGTGGTTTTTTGGAAGGATGGTGATGGATTTTTTCAAATTTTACTTAGGTTACAAACTCTTATCAGGTCGTTAACACAATGCAACCACCTGGCGTCTGTAAGATTCCATACTTCTTTTGGGTGAAAAACAAATATTGTTTCACGTTGAGACATTTGTGTGTTCTTTAGAAATCAGACTTTTTCTTATTACTAGGATTTCAAAAATGATAGTAAGTGACCTATATTAAACTGATATGAGCATGAAAAATTCGTATAATCTTACGTGTATATTTGAACAATAATTTCCTTCTGTATAAAATGAAATACATACAAACATGAATTTGTTAAAGGAAAATACCCATGAATGGCCTATGCTGGATCCAGGTAAAATATTGGTATTGTACCTATATGTTAAATTGATATGAGGATACAGTTTTAAACATTTACACAAAAATTTCTATTTGTATAAAGTGAAAAACATAAAGAGAATTTAATTATCTAAATTTTTACTATTGAATGTCTGATAACATCTTGATTTTTTATTTATTTTATTGTATTTAACAAACTTTTTTTTGTTTTTCTTCACTTTCCCGGGATAAATTTTTCTTTAATTTTCATATTTTTATAAGCTCTAAATAATAGAGTTAGTTTTTTACGTCCCTTGAAATCCTCTACTTGCTACACATTTGTCGATATTCTTCTGGTAGTTTTAGTCGAGCGTACACATAACTATTGATAATTATTAGCCATTACTTTCCAATACCATAAATCGAGATGACTGTGATCACTGGGGCAACTTCGAACCAGACACACAAATACTATTATAATACATTCCTTATTCTTGGCAGAATGTAATATGCGTTTTGAAATTATCAAAAACGTGTTTTAATTTTAATGTTGAAGACATTTTAGATACGAAATCAACTAAAATAAAATTATTAATATTTAATATTAATTTTTGGATATAATTTACGTTCAAAACTTAAAAAAAATATAGGCTTGATAGCTTTGTTCTGCTAGCACTTCTGAAAGGCTTCTACATCGCTATATTTATTGTTTATATTTCAATTTTTTACTAACTACTAATTATTGTATCTACTCATTGCATGTATTTTAAACGATTGACTTACAGGTGCTCCGAAATTACTATTCAGCTATGGAATATGTAAAAAATATAAAAATGACTATTAGCCGCAATTAGGAATACAGTACAAAATTACCAAAAGAAAGTAGCTCTAATGAATGGAGTGATGTTGGTCAACCTATTTTCCATAGTTTACTCTAAGTATACAATTTTAAGGATGTGACAATAGGCTAAGCTTACTCTCTAATACTTTTGAAGTAAAATTTTTATTCAAAACTTTCCTACTGTATAAAGTGAAAAACATAAAAAAGTACATTTTCTTATTTATTTACTACTGAATGCCTGATAAAATATTGATTTTTTTACTTAATTTATCGAATTTGATTCGCTATCTTGTATTCAAGTTCTCCTTTATTACCCTGGATGAAAATTGTTTTGAAATTTTATATTTTGACAAACTCTAAACACTAACATCCGTGGGCATCCTCCTTTAGCACCTGTATCTGAACTCAATTGTTGCAGCGTTACAAATCTAACGCACTTATGCGAAGCGTCTCAAGTCCCCCCAATTCCCAATAGAAGAAGTGTTGGAATATTGCTATAAAATTAGCTTAACTGAATACATAGTTTTACTGCATCACATGCTATACAAAAATGACGCGACTTACTCATATAGGTCCAGAACTGTTATCTGGAGTTTGAGTATAGAAGGAAAGAGAGAAAGAAACTGTAGTATGCGTATGCGTAAGCCCTGTAGGTCTCTAAGCCCTTTTGTCAAGTGTTTTAGTCTCAAATGAGCTTCTACCTAAAGCAGTCGTACTAATCAGACGTGAACCTCCTTTATACGTGTTCAATAAATGAGAGTATTTTATTTGGAGTAAATGCAGTTTTGTCATTTATTTAATACCCATTTCCAATAAGAAGAAAGAAAACACTACACTCGCAAAAGAAATAACAACCATACAAAACCATTCATCCAATAAATTCACAGTAACAAGATGAGGTGAGCTCCGGATGAGACTGCAAAGATTGCAAAATTCATGTGTGAGGTATATATGTGGTGTTAGAAGGTACGAACACATCAGTCCCTACAGGAGTAAACTTGGCTGGCTTGATCTTGAAGGAAGAAGGGCGTATTTTGCGGCGGTACAACTATACAAAGTTATTAACATGGGTCAACCCACGTATCTTGCAGCCCTTTTTCAAAAAAACCAAGCTCGGACCTCTAGTAGGACTGATTCTAGGGAGCTCTCGATTCCATCGTCGCGTACCGATACAGGGTTGAAATCTTTTCAATCTCAAGGTGCGCGCCTATGGAATACGATCCCTCGACGTATTAAGCATTTGCCTTTACTACGCAGTTTTAAAGCGACAATTCGCGACTATTTGCTATGTAAGTCCAGGGACATGGACCATGTATATGTAATGTAGAATGACGCTAATCATACGAATGTTGACTATAATAGAAATTGAAGTTTGATAGTCTCAAAAAAAATGTATTATTCGTAATGATAAGAATATGTGATAAGCGTTATAACGTGATTGATGTACGACAGATATAATATTGTGCAATATATGTAAGTTAATGACGAGCAATGTCGAGCTGTGATATGATTGACTATACTAATGATCTCTGTAAATATGTATTATTATTGAATGTAGTTTATTGCTTTTGTCTTGCACAAAATAAACATCTAATCTAATCCAATAAACCAAAAAACCAAAACCCACCAAAATCCAAAACTCCAGAACGCAAAAGTGCGTCGTCTCTCTCTCTCTCGCCCCTCGGCTCTCCCACTCACCCGAGCGAGCTTGCGCGCGCGCTGGCGAGTTCGCCGCGGCTCCCCACGTGACGCTATATACACTCTCCGCGCGTCGTCTCCTTCCTCGCTCGAGAATCCGGCATCGGCGTTCAGTCCGTCGGTCGAGAGCCGCGGCGCGCGCGAGAGAGCGAGTCTAAAATCTAAATCCGTCGCCGCGCCGCTAGCCACGAACGCGCGCACCTTGCCGAGGAGGAAGCAGCAGCAGCCGCCGGCCCAGCGATAGTCGATAATCGCCAGTCGCGGCGAGTGATACGCGCAACACCCGGGGAGGACGAGAGAGAGAGAGAAATAACAAACAAAAAACCCCCTGGGGGAGCGTCGGGGAGATTCGAGTATTTCGTAGCCGACCGGGAACCGAGGAAGTGGTGTGGTTTGCGTGTGCTTTGTTCTCCTGGACGTGCGCGAGGATACCGGGAGGATACCAGGAGGATACCAGGAGGATACACGGAGGAAGCGAGGATGATTCGCGTGGACGAGACCGATCCCGTCGGCGGTAAGCTCTTGAATTTGAATTTGTCCCCTCGCGGATGGATGTTGCGCGCGACGCGGGCTGATCGGAGGCGCGATTTGGACTTGTGATCTTTGGAGATGCGTGATTTTGTTAGTGGCAGGTTTTTGGTTTTGTGGGAGTTTCGGGGATTGTGCCGAGTTTAGGGGATTATAGCGGCGAGGTGATGAAAGTTGGTCTATTTTGGACACGTGAACGGAACTTGTGGTTCTTTGTTTGTTTATGCAGGGTGGAGTATTTGGAGCGAGTCTACCTGCTTGAATTATTAGGGTGATGGTTGAATAAAATAATTCTGTGTAGGCTTTCAGTATGTTAGCGTATCTGTGGGTTCCCAGCATAATGGCGTAAGTCCATCTTATTTTTAAATTGAGTATCGAGCGTTTTTTGTATCCTTGCATTGTATTTTCAGATAGAAATGTAAAGAATCAGGAAAGTGTAAAAAGTGTGACTATTCTACTATTAATGAATTTTTTTATAAGTTACTTTAAATGGAAAATAAAAACTTATTGAAAAATAAAGTTTAAAAACATAAAAAGTGGACTTACGTGGTTATGCCTTCAACCCATAGATATACAGTCAACATTGTATATAATCTAAAATTACTTTCATATTCTGTTTCATCAACTGGGTAACAATACCGATAAAGTACTAATATTATTGTTTAAACCAATAAATAATTAAAGTATTTGTACCAATTGTTTCACCATGACCAGTGTATTCATTCGCATGATAAATACATTTTAACCTCGATAACTGCTTTTAAAAGTTTTACAATTACATGAAGAAGTTATTAATGACACATTTCACCCATATTATTATGCTGGTCTGTGATCGGTTGTAACCAGCATGTATACAATTAACGATGCATGGCGAGTTTATTAGTTAAACAAAAACCCACAGTAATTGGGTACTGTCGTCTGCTTCAGGGGCACAGTGATTGACATACTTATAATAAACAATATTTTTATTTCTCCAAAATCTTTCTTCTCAATGATAAACACTTTTTCCACCCCTAATCGATAAGAGACGATTAAAATTACTACTATTCTTCAATCACAGTATGTCTTAACTATGTTTCATTTATTTATTTATCAAAAATCAACAAGTCGATAAAACGACAAAAATTAACAAACAGCAACAATCTATCACAAATACCAAGCAACCCTTACATAAGACTACAAAAGCGAATCTAGCGAAATTCCCTTAAGAATAAATAGTTTTGGAGAGTGAAAGCCGCGCTCTATATATTTACGGAATGTAGAATTGGAGCAGCGGCGGCAGCGGCGGCGAGCTCAGATGGACACGGACTCGCGAAGTTTATTTCGGATCGCTGCTGCTATACACTTCTGCCGCCTCTCTCTCTCTCTCTCTCACTCTCTCTTTCTGCTCTCGGCGACGATCGATAAAATAATTTTTGCCGTATGAATCTTTAACGGCCTGCGCGCGAGAGCGAGGCGTCAATCCTTGCGCGGCTTCGACGTCGCTAAGTGGAGCGAGCGCGCGCGAACTCCGGGTGAACCAATTTCGGATTAGCGATCCTCCGCGTGCTCCAGTTTTAATTGTTGTACGCGTGTGTGAGAGAGAGAGGGACATTGTGGACGTTTTGAACGAGGGGAACAAAAGATTTGAATGGATAACTGGGGAGGATTGGTGTTTATTTAGGGGTCGTTTGGATGTGTCGGTCTAATCTTTTGATTGTTGTAGCCGGCGGGCAGGATCGAGTTTTCGATTGGTTAGTAGGCAGAACTGGATATAGTTTATCATCAAGTTTATCGCGTGAAAACATGTCGTATTGAAAGGTTTCTTGAATTATGCATGGATTGGCAGTTACATACATAGAGATTATTTACTGTTGTAGATGAAAATTGTGCTACAAATGACGAAAAAGTTTGCTGGATTAATGCAGCAGCATTGTTTGTCGTATACAGCAAATATTTTTGCTAAAGCAGCTAATACTTTTGTTGTTCTAGCTAAAATATTAGATATATCAGCTATAAAGATACAGTCAAGGCGTTTTGCTGTTTTAGGAATAATATTTATATATGTGTACTAAGTATTTCTTTAAATTTCCCAAAACTGGGACCGTGACGATATAGTTTAAGTTTCTCCTAGAATTTCCAAAAATATTACTAAAGGCATATTTTAGTAATACGTGTATTTATGTATAATATATGTAGACAAAAAGTCCTTTCTAGACTGATCAGAAATACAAGTTTTATTTCTTATAATTTTAGATAATTTGCGATGTAACTTCGAAACTAAAAACGTAATAAGATTCTAAAATTTTATTACTGATTAATCTAGTGTAGCATTATATTCAATATGACGGCAAGCAATATTATTGTCCTATTGACTATAATGTCGATCTGTGAAGAACCAATTTTAAATTTAAGAATGGCTTATGTAATTGATTTGTACGTGGCCAATAATTACCTATGTTAAATTGTTAACTGTTGTGCAGATGTCTTTTGTCTTGCTCGAAAATAAATTTTGTATCTATCTATCTATCTATCAATCTATCTATCGATCTATCTATCAATCTATCTATATCACTATATATCTATATACGGTCTTAAATTCTAGTTAAGATCGAGAGAAATCTTTTTTTCTACATATATTCAATATGTCACTATATCGATGGCCTTTACTACGAATGCTAAAAATCTAAAAAGGGCTAGTTTATATGCCATGCCTCTGAAAAGACTTAGAGTTTGTCGAAAAATCTGAAACGTGTGCCAGTCTTGTTAAAGGCTATCGATGTATGTATTGTGCACTACTAAACGAGCCTTTTTTAGTAATTTTTTTAAATCTGCGAGAAAAGCATTGATTCTATATTCTTATAATAATTATTAGAAGCAGTTAGAGTCAATGTTTTGTAAAACTAAATAAATAGAAAAAATTAATAAAAATATTTTATTTATAATTAATAAATTAATACTTTCTCGGATGCAAAGCCCAGAATATATGCGGGTCATGAATTTATAAAAAATTTGGTTACATTAGTCATTACGTAAACAATACGTTCCTAAATAAATTTCCTCAGATAATGTGTACATTGTTTACAATGCTGTTAAAGCAGTAGTCATGATAACGATTCCGAGACTTTTTTATTTTTCTATCTTAATAAAAAATTGATCGTCTTATACACTAGCCGCAGCGAAAGTATTGAATTAAAATTAAAAACGAAATAAATAATTGAAGCTCTGCATGAATAATCGTTCTGAAGGGGAGTGTCGCAACTTCGAAAAACGAATTTTGCTGAAACTTGGAAAATAGTATTATGGTACCTCAAAATGAAACCCAGCACCCGTAGATTGATCTAATTGGTCCTAGAACCTGAGATATAGCTGAAAACGTTAGTGCATTATTCATATTCCCAATGTTAAAAATCTTGTATGTATAAAATATACTAATAATGTTAATAAAATTTGCTATATCTACTATATAGAGGCCCACTTGATAAAACTACGGGTTCTGGACTTCATTGTTAGGCTCCAGAAATCGATCTCCAAAGTTTCATCAAAAACCGTGATCCGGAGGTCTGATACGCTCCTCGTGAGAAAAAAATAATAACGGTTACTAGTAAAATCTGGGATTGATTAAATGACTGATTAAACACTGGGACAGATTATACCAAACTGTCTAAGTAAATTAAATCTAATAAGAAATGCCGCTCTGAATTCTGGGTCTATATAAGAATAATAAACAGCGTTTTATTATTTAATTAATATAAAAGTTATTAACGTTTTAAGGAAACTCAAACTTGTAATATAACCAATACAAATGGATAGATTACTTTGCGCTTTTTTTTTTCTTTCAGCGATTATGGAAACATGAAAATATTTCATTGCCCATCTACAATGAATCCCCCTATAAACAATTGGGTAACGAATCCCTAAACTTCTCCTTGCAACGAATTCACTAAACAATCCAGTACCAATAATTTCTTTCCCTCCATCGCACAAATCCCAACAACACCCTTTTCGGCATCTCTCCCCAACTGAAAATCCCCAGGCAACCTCCCATACACTCATCGCGATCAAAGCCGCAGCGCTTGTATCGCGAAATTTATTATTAACTAGGTCGCGTGCGGAGCCCGTCCACGCTGCAGCTGCGCTCTCGCTCGCGGAAATAATAAAGCCACGCGCGCGCGTGTGTAAACTACAAGCTGCCGCGCGGCGTACGACTGTGTGTATACTCGAGCACACGCGTGCAACGCCAGTATACAGCCACGGTCTCGACGAAATATATATCCCATAGGGTCGGCCGGTCTCTACTCCGCGACTATTCTTAGGTTTCAGTTCGCGGCGCTCGCGGTACGAAATTCTTCTGCTTCCCGCGGCGAGCTTAGCGAGCGAGCCGCGCGCCTGTGTATGTATAGTGAGAGTGTAGAGGTGGATTTTAGCTGCAAATGGCTCGGATCGCGCGAGCGAGCGTTGATGCGCACCGGGGACGGAGGAATCTCGCGAGTGTGATTGAGGAAACTGGGCGGGATTGGGCTTGATGAGGTTACGAGAGGGAATTAGGCGAGTAGGCGAGATTTTGGTTTTAATTTTTTGTAGGGATTAGTGGAGTGATTGGTGTTGATGGGTGGATGGAATTTGAGGGGATGTTGAATGTTAGACACCGAGAGAAAAATGGGGGTTTAATGTAGTTGCGAGAAGAATGATGTTGAAGATATTGCGATGAGGAGTTGGTTTGATTGTCGGGTGGAATAATCTTCTTTAGGTACGTCGAATCTTGATTGAATATTGGGAAGGTTTTCCGTAAATTGGAATGAAAATAAAATGTGTGGTAATAGGATACTTACTATAGAGAAATCAAAAATTAAACTAGTAAGGATAAACTTGAATAAGATGCTGTATATTATGACCAGAAATTTTTCATATTAGTTCAATATGAATTATTTAAATTTAAGTAAAATATTATTAAAACGAAACTTTATTGAACTCTGGTAGAAATCAGACCATTTATAAACCACTGCATACTCAGAAACTGGTAATTTTCATAACGCGGCTAATTCGCGGTCAATTCGTGTCCACTTTTCTACTAAAATGGAAAAAGAATGTTTATTGAATCAAAATACACTGAGAAAACATCGATTGACAACAGTTGCTATATAGTCCAGTTAGAAACATTTTAATTGGGGTCACATACCAAACTTTTTAGTAATATTGTCTATTTTATAATTACGGTAAGTAAATTCTTTCGATATAAATAACGATTTATTATTGTATAGCGAGAATATTTTAAAGTACATTTAACTCTGATTTTTATCTGCAATTTTTAATTTTTAACTTTTCATGTTTATATTTTTTAGATTGTTGCTATAAATATTATAGTTGTATTAATTTTGCACACGAAATCTTTTAGTCGTAACAGATACTTTTTATTTTTCTGACATAGAGAGTTCGCAACCTGCGGGAAACGGTTTTCTATGACGATTCAGGAAGTGGTTTCCTCCCGTAGTTTCGTCTCATAAGCCCTTAGGGTCAAAATATGACCTTTTGTTATCAAAATACGCATTATTTTAGTAAAAGATGGTATCTACACTTTGAATCACAACTCTTCAGGTTTTTTTCTAGAGAAATAATGTAATAAGATAAAAGAAAAGTTGACAAAAAGAGCTTTAATTTGAACTTTGTTTCATACAAAAATATTATTCTGGTGTAAAGTTATGAAAAATCAAAAGTGATGACGAAAAAAGCATTGAAATTTGAGGATTTTCAGCTCTTTAAATTGAGTACTTTTCCATGCATTTTTCGTCATCATTTTTTACTGTTCATAACTTTGCATAGAATAATATTTTTATATGAAGCAAAGCTTTAATTAAAACTCTTCTAGTCAACTTTTTTATCTTATTACATCATTTCTCTAACAAGAAATTTACAGAGTTATGATATGAAGTATAGGTACCATTTATACAGAGATAATGCATATTTTAAATACAAGAGGTCATATCTTGACCCCAAGGGCCTATGAGTTAAACTACGGGTACTAGGCATCATTTTTAAGTACCAGAAATCGCTCATTGAAAACCTCATCGAAGCCTCATTGAAAACCGTTTTCCGCAGGTTGTGGACTCTCCTTGTGAGTGTGTTTCCCTTGAAAATGATAAAAACGTTTGGGTTTCCAATGATATTCATCTGATTTTCATAAGCACATTTCTCTGAGTTTAGATTAAAATATTAGATGAAGACGTTCGAATAAATTGTTTATGGTGCTTTGAATCACAAAGATTACAAAAGTTTGTTATGTAGGAGAAAATAAATTTGATAAAAAATAAACGAAATCTATGCTAAATACATATGCTTTACTTTCAGTGATTCCTCATTAAAAATAATGTAACATACTCGACATGTATAGAATGGGAAAACGTTAGCTGCGATTATTTTTTAAATTCATTCACGATCAATACGACAGGTTTTAAAAGTGAAGATGCTCATTTATAGGTCACTTGTAGCTTGATTTACTTGGAGAACTAAATTACTCAGCTAATAACTAATTAAGCAAAGTGGTTGCCAACATTTGCTTATTGAAAATATGAGTAATAAGCCGTTAAAGCAACAAAGTATAACTATTACACTGCTCCATTCGTGCATAAATCAATTAACTGGGACTTTGCCTGAAATTGTTTATTCTATATTTTAATACGAGGATAACTTAATTAAAATGGAAATTTTTTTTAATAGCCTCATTATTTTTAGAAAGTGCATTAACATATTAAAGTAGTATACTGTGTCTATACATCGTATATCTACAAAGAATTTTGAATAAAATTTTATAAGAAAATTATTAAACTGTCACAATTAAGGTTCAGTTATCTTTTACTAACAACAAAATATGGTGTTATCGATTACTAAGAACAAAATTTGGTGTTATCGATTACTATATTTATAATAGTAAAAGAGATTTAATTTTGAATGCTATGTATATGTTAACTATGTCATTGTAAACTATGTATCGTAAACTATGTTATTGTATTACTATATATACTCTTATGGTGCAGCATATGAATACTATAGTAACGATACTATAAGCATTTAGCGAAATATACGGAATAATTATTTGAAATTGTTATGATTGAGTTGTAAGAAAGTATATCTTTTAGTAAATATATATTACAACGTAGCATAGCAACTAAGCAAAATCAAAATTTCCCTTGATATTAGCAACTGTTCACTAATAATTTATACAATTATTTCTCTATTCAGGTATAACAATAATTAATACCATTTCCACGAGTTATTACGTTTACTATAATTTTACGGTAACAGTTAACACAAATATCCAGTCGTAAGAAAATTCCACTGAATTTCGTAATACAACAATAAACCTTTTCCCACCTTCATCTATTTACATCCATAAGTCTTCAATCACTAAGTCCGTGCTCTTCTGCTTTTTCAGAGATCGAGCCGAGTTTCCCCTACCGAGATGTCACGGTGCGCAAGGGCGTCGAATTCAAGGACCATTACGACATCGAATCCGAAATCGGCAGGTACGTCCATGAATCTCCGCGCATTCCTGCCGTGACGCGGATCGAGAAACTGCGCGATACATCGCGACGCGAGGGAGCACGGCAACAAGAGCAGCGGAGTATAAAAATGGAACGGCTCAGCAGTCCGCGGTGTCATGAATATTATTGCACTTCGGAGTTCGCACCGTTATCGAATGAATTCGCGCGTGTATACGTAGTCTAACTGGAGCGATCGTTATACCTCGGCAATAAAAGGAAGTATGCTCGGTGTATTTTTTTTTTCTTTTATGAATTGTTAAGTTGACCGCGAGGCTTTGATTTTTAAAATGGAATTCGTTAACGAAGCGAGCGATTTCTATAGTATATATAAGTAGCGGCATATTTCTTTATTGATGATTGTAGGCTGTGAGACTTGGGATGTTCTGAAGTCTCGTGTAGCATTTTTCGTATTGTTCGTTTAAAAAGTAAGGTTTGGGATTATTGATTTTATATTAGGTACTCGGACTAAATAGAAAACCTTTTCTTCATTTTATAATCGCATAAACATAATTAAAGAACGTAGGCATAAATTTTATTTATTTTTTCTTCACACCCAACAGAACATTGACTCGGATATATCGATAATTGAATTTTAAACTAATCAGTCGACTTTTATTCCTCTCGATAATTTGACATTATAGGGGAAACCGGGGTAAAGTGAGCTTTCTCTATATTTCGGCATAAATAAAACATTTTTATTTATTTTACTTATATAATGAAATAATCTACGTAAACAATGATTTTTACATTCTTCGTGGTTTATATAATTGGTTATTTAATGACAAATTTAACAATGAATTTTTTAGCCACTCAAAATGATAATTTTGCATGTTTTTGTTTTTAGATAAAGAAGTTTTATGTATGGAATACAGAAATGTTTTATTTTATACTAACAAGGAGAAGACCAACCCTGCGGAACTCGGATTTTGATGAGGCTTTGGGAGGTGCTTTCTGGCACTTAAAAATGAAGCCTAGCGCTCTTAGATTATTCTAATGGGCCCTTCGAAATATAAGCTATTTTACTCCGAATATACGTTGATTTAGTGAAAAAAGGTACATCTTCTAGTAATTATAAATATGCATGTATTAACACTAGAAAAAATAGCTTGAAAGGTAATAAAAGTAGGAAGAAAGAGCTTTAATTTGAGACCTGTAACGTTAAAGAATATTAATCTGAGCCAAAGTTAATAACAATTGAAGATGATGACTAAAAAGGTATAAAATATCCACGAAATTAAAACAGTTTAAGTTCTACAAACATTCATGCATTTTTAGTAATCATCTTCAACCATTAATAACTTTGGCTCCGAATAATATTCTTTAACGTTACAGTTCTCAAATTAAAGCTCTTTCTAACTACTTTTATTATCTTCGAAACTATTTTTTCTAGTGCTAATACATGCATATTTATAATCACTAGAAGAGGTACCTTTTTTCACTATAATAACGAATATTTGGGATAACACAGCTTATATCTCGAATACAATGGCCCATTAGAACATATTAAGGGTGCTAGGCCTCATTTTTAGATACTAGAAAGCACCTCCTAAAGCCTCATCAATATCCGAGTTCTGTAGGATTAGTGTTCTCCTTGTAAGTATGCTAAATACTTCCAATATATATTCTTTTTACACGTAAATTTCTTTAAAAATATTGTCACGTCGCACGTGTATTCGGGGTAAATTGACCGCGATAAAGCGCGCTTATATAAACAAAGCTTAATCTCAAACTGGTTCTGCGGTTATGTGAGATAAATACATCTTGTAAAGCTTTAAACTTATATGTCTGTTAACAAATCAATAAAGTTAATAAAACTATTTAATTTATTGGAATTTAAACTTTTATTCGCATATTTATTGAAGCTCACATTGTCTCGCGCAAAGGCTCATTTTACCCCAAGTTCGTGGCAACGTGAGCCTTATAGTTTTTTTTTCTTGTAAATGATTTTAAGATACTTTTAATTACAGTCTTGGTGCTGGATATTTATATTTAATAAAGTCTATATTACCTTTTTAATATATTTAGAAGTATACAAATAGTTGAAATATATTTATATATTCCTGCTCAAACTTTTTTAGGCTCACTTTGCCCCGGTCTCCCCTAGGGGTCGTGAAGGAAGGTCGAAAATATTGAAAAATTCTAATTATTGAGATTAAAATGATATATTTGAAATAATATTGTACAAAATTCGAATTATCTCTGGTAGAAATGAAATGGCAATTTAAAGGTTAGATGATACATTTTTTTTACTAGTAACTAGCTATTTTTTACCAAATTGTATAAACATAATTTATAATTTCAAGTCTAAAAGGCGTTTAATAAATCAGGAGTATGCGCACAAAACCAGATATGCTTCCATTTTTTGTGAAAATAGATTCTATGTTTTTTAAATAGTAACGCACTATTCTCGACACATTTAGGGTATTTTTTAAATCCTAACTCAAAATTTAGCTATTAAATAAAAAACATCTTTAAATGCGTTATTGTTTTTGATTTATTAGAAAAATAATTTTTCTTATTTTTCTGAGAATTGAAAAAAGTGGAATGATCCGGTTTTGATCATACACTCCTCAATGGTGTAATTTCTACAAGGGGGTATAAATTCTTGTTTAAAAATACTAACTTCAATTTTAAATGGCTATAAATCTGAATTAATCACAGTTAAATTTGTAAGTGGAAATTCGAATAACGAGATAATTTTACTATTAAGGAAAACGTACCAGTGATTGTACGCGTCTCACAGGTCGGACAAATTTCGCAATAACTATGTTGATCAAAATTTTACTATAAATTCTATTTAGGTAATAATTTACGATGAGTATTTAAATATTAAACTTTTTTCGTAGTTTATTTAACATATCGATGGGTCCTAGAAAAAAAGTCGTATCTTTATTTAAGTTATTTGATTCATCATCTTTGAAGTAATAAAACTATAATAAGACAGTTTTAACAATATTTTTTATTTACGTATTAATATAAATTGATTTACGATTAATGCCTTTATAATATTAAATATAAGCTTTAAATCAATGTTATAATGATATTCAGTGTTTATAAGAACCAAAAAAATGACATAAAGAAGATAGGTCTTTTCTAATCGTTGCTCACGAGATACGTCTTTTTTATTAGGACCCATCGATATATAATTGTAGATAGAACTATATAACGTAATGTTTTATAACCTTACCGCTGTAGCCAAACCTTATCCAAAATGCGCTTTGAATCATTAATTATTCAAGTTTGCGTAAAAATAACGAATATTCAGTACCTCAGAGAAAAACTTATCTCAAAAACCTTGATTCACAAACGTTCAAATCATGCCCAACTCACTGTATCAAAAAATCAAACCGCTCCTCTCCGAATAACAAAAAAAAATTATTCCTCCGCTATCGGATTCCCGCGAGCTCGGCCAGCCACCTCAAAGCACTCTCGGCCTTGCTCTCCACAACCCGCACGCAACCCATCGCCAGACCTCCTCCCACGCCAAAGAGAAAGAAAGCAAAAGCCCCTCGCATCGCGAAAAAGTGAAAGCCAGCGATATAGACACGCGCTTGGCCATCTGCCCCGAACTCACCCAGCCAGACGACATCCCTCTTTTACAAGTAGATATTACACCGAGCGAGGGCGTAAAAGGAAAGAAACACACGCACTATACAGCCACGGCGATGTAAGTTGGAAGACGGCTAAGAACACACGCGCACACCGGTCGCGCCAGTCAATTTTGATTATAGCACCGTATTTGGCAGCAGCCGCGCACGGCTCGCCGAGGGTGCGTATAGATAGTATCTAGTGGTCGCCGCCGCCGTCGACGCGGAGGCAGGAAGCCGCGCAAAATTGATGGCCCCGCGTGCGTGTGCGCGTGTGCGTTCCGCGTTTCGAAATACACACGCGCGCGCGCGCGCGCCACTCCCCCGACTGCCTCGTTCTCTCGTTTTCTGCTCGTTTCGTGATGTAGCGCGAGGGATTTTGGCGCTTAGATGCTCGTTTCTGGGAGGAAGTGCAGTCTTATAAATTTGACGGGGGGTTTTTTTATTGGGAGAGTAGCGGTGGTTGTATTGAGGTTTTTATGGGTTTAGGAGGAGAGAGGTGTAGGTGTATGTGTATGGGTCGTTTTTAAGATTCACGTAAGAAGTTGTACTTTGACTCGGTTTGTTAGTTGGATCGTGATGTTTATGTGTCTTTAGTAAATCATAAGGATTTTAAACTGATTATAATTGTAGCTTTAAAGAGTGTGAAAAATATTACGCCGTACTCCGCATGACAATTTTTATAATTTGTTTATACAGACTTTCGTTTCATAATATACCGATGTTTTAGTAAGAAATATATTTTTCTCACATATCAAGGTTAATGACTTAATCTTATTATAAGATATACTTAAAAGATTAAATAAAATTTAATTAGAAATTGGTCGTTTAATAATTACTTTTGTCTTACATAAAATAAAAAATAAATTTATACGAAACATAATACAATATTGTACGAGTACTTAAAAAGCAAAACTTAAACGAGCGAGCGGAAGCGAGCTAATGACTAAAGCTAGTTAAAAATAATAATAAGAATAATAAGAATAATTTATAAATAAATAAATAAATAAATAAGAGGAAAAGTACAATAACTCACTAAAAATTATAAGATAAGAGGTTAATTAAATTATACCAATATAGATGGGTGTCACGATATGCTTAAATTATTATCTATAAATGATTGGAATTATGCCTGATTATAACGTGTCAGTTGAAGTGCAATGAGGTGACGAGTGTAAGTTGTGAATTCAATAGATACCAAATTTATTAACCAGATTATGGATATTTTAGAAAAATTATTAATTACGTTGAGGTCATAATAAAGATTGGTTACTAAGACTTTCAATTAAGGATACTTGGCAGTGAAAGCCAAAAAAATTTGGTTTAATTACATTTTATATTTTATGCCAAAGTCTCTTGCGTCTTAGTTTTCCTTCAATCAACTTGAAACTCTCAGGACTTCATCGTTTATACTGCAACACTGACGAAAATATCCATGCCTTGTTAGATAAAATAATTTTAACACATTCTTGTTAAAAATATATTAATATTTCACTCGTTATTATTATCAAAATTTAACAGGATGTCTCGCTAATTAATGAATAAATCTCACTAATAACGAAAAAATGAATACATTCCTACACACTTGTATAACAATACAAAACGACAAAGAAATGAAAAATAACGTTCGAAAGAATTCCTAAATTTAACCGGCCGAGGTCATCTCCGCTACTCTTTCGGCCCATACCGATATAAAAAACAGCTCTCCCAAATACCGATTTTAAAAATATATACGCGCCGCCGCGCCCAGAGTCAATTATTGGCTAATGAGACGAGGCGAGAAGCGCCACGCGAGAAAAGAATCCGCATCACGCGGATTGTCTCGTGCGCTTTGTAACGCTCGCGGGGCGACGCGTGTTCGGCGCCCTCGTGCAAGATCAACATCATACCGGCGGCGGCGGTACGGCGTCACGATAAATAAACTTGGTCGCGCGGCGCGGCTCCCGCATTTTTCGTTATAAATAGAACGCGAATTTTTCAACACCTATTACCCGCCAGCAGCGTGGACATCAAAGTCCGAAGATGATTTCTTTTTTGTTCGTCTCGCTCGCGCGCGGTTTTGTTCATATTTTTCTGCTCGTTGTTTACACTGTGGCGCGGGACGTTCCGAAAGAGATCTTTTCAATATCGCGAGAGGTTAATCGCTTTTTAGCCGAGAGAAAAATATGAAAAGAGAAAAGAAAAAAAGAATAAACAAATTGATAAATATAAGATTTTGGAAATTATGGTATTCCCGATGCGTTGGGCGAATGTGTATAGGTATTGTTTCTATTTTTGATTGTTGTAAACAAGAGTCGCTAAGTGATACATTCGCATGGCTGAGGAATTTCACTTTGCAAACGTTATTTCCGAGAGATGGCTTATTTCTTACGCTCATAAACTTTATTGTGCGAATTCTGCGCGCGTGAATAGAGCGAGCCGTAAATTTGAAAAATGCATCAACACTGACGAATGGCCCTATAGCGAAGCCAACATTCCTGAGAATGTTTTAGCGCTAACCTTATGCATCATCCACCGGTGCCGGGTGATCCTCGCCTTGAAGGAAGTTTGAGCGTCTTTTACAATTAGTGATCAATGAATTGAAACAAATTTTTACAAGATTATAGGAAAATTATATTAAGAAAATTTTCAACTACTATTAAATGGGTATTTTAAAGCTCTGTAACGTCGCTTGATTCTTTTAATTTTAAGGGAAAGAAGAAAAGAATTCGTAATTTTTACATAAATAAATATTATAGTTTAAATTTTATCGTGTATTTTAGTACAAGTTTTAGAATAGAATTTTCTAAAATTTTTGTGGATCTTGTAAAAGTTATATAAGCGTTTTCGGAAAACGAATGAGATGTTTCATGAAATAACTTCCGTAACATTGTACATCTAATCTTGAGTTAATATGAATAAATGATGAACAGTATATCTATAATTAGCATAGATCAAATTTTGTAAAAAAGATCATTGCACCTAAGAACTAAAAAAGCATTTATTGATAATTTATGCCTAAAAAGTTGAATACTTACCGTTTACCATTTCTTCATTAGGAAAATCTTATAACACGTATACTACCGTAGAGCGAAAAATAGTTCACAATAAAATAATTGCAAAAATTAGATTAAAATATGCTCAAAGTAAGCGTCTTTCCATATCCATCTGTTACTACTTAAATTCGCGTAATACACGTGAGGCAATAACTTATATCTATCTTTTTTCAACTTTTCCGTATGTTATACAGAACTGCTTTTTTAAGGTCTTTTATGACCTAACTGTCGGTAAATAAGTTTCATAGGGTTTGCCAGGGGTCGGAAGCTCTCTTTTAGATATATAAAAGGAGACCTTTTTGATGAAAATTACTGTTAAGGTGGTTCATGCGTCAATATGTGCCTAAAATATAAAAATTTATATGACAAACTATGTTTTCATATTACAATATAAGAATCGATACAACATGAAAAAGGACACTTTTCCATATTGCAAATGTATAAACATCGTCGACTAGAGAAAAATTCGACGAAACACTGGAGCATTTTTACTTTCTATCCGATTTTAATTCTGAAGCTCTCATTTTGTTCCTTGAAAGATTTCAGGGGGATTTTCGAGGGAGAGGCGATATAAAAATGTCAAAAAACCGATGAACCTGTAAAGTTACAGCCTACAAATTATTACTTGTACACCTTCGAATTTACAAAAACACGAGTATTGACTTATAAACAATTGGCTGTAACTTTGCAGGTTCATCGGTTTTTTGACATTTTTATATCACTAAAGTCCCCCTGAAATCTTTCAAGAAACAAAATGATATCTTCAGAATTAAAATCGGATAGAAAATAGAAAAGTCTCCACTATTTGGTCGAATCTTTCTCTAGTCAACGATATTTATACTTTTGCAATATGGAAATTTTGTTTAAATCATTTTTTTTCGTCGCATGAAATGACCATCTTTTATATTATATCGTTTCTCATATCAATTTTTATATTTTAGGTGCATATTGACGCATGAACCACCTTAAAATCACAGTTAGTGTGCGATATCCTAACTTCACGGAAAAAATTAACCTGGTGAGTGAAAAACATTAACCAGGCGAATAATAAAAATTGCCGAAATTGACGATAGATTGCATTTATCCTCATCACGGTAAAAATATATCGAATAAAAGTTAATGTTTACCTTAAGATGGAAGACGCTGTAAATCGGTCTTAAGGTATAAGTATTTTATATCAACGGCGATAATATAAAGAGGAAAGAAACTTTTGCGTCCATTAGGAGCCCATATACAGTACTGCCCGTAAGGCTCGAAAGTCAGCGATCGCAAAAAAACAAATTACGAGGTGGTTGACAGGTTTCCGACTAAACGGATTATCTGATATCAAATGAAATGGTCAAAGCAATTAAGAAACGCATGTCTATGTTACTACGTAGGCGATTTAAAACATTTGAAAATTAACAAAATGGTCGATATAACTTGTATTGTTCGCCATTTTGTTCATTTTCAAAATCCACAAAAATTCCCTATATTTCTTTGGTCTTATCATTTCAGATAAACCTTGGGTTCCTGGTAGAAAGTTAGCTAGAATGGCTGGTTAGCTTATTAATTATTAGCCAAATTAATAAGCTAGTAATAAGTCAAATTATAGCTAATGTCTAGCTAGAATCTGCTTAAGACTATGCTTTAAGCAAGAACGTATTTTGTTTATCTAACCTATTTATATTTTGTTTTGAAAAGTTATTAGATTTTAAAAATATACATTATTATACTTTATTAAATGTTTAATATAGTACGGCGCCAAAATACATATTTTTATCAATAAACAACAACTTACGAGTATTTGATAACTAATAATTTCCTTTCCGATATTGTTTACCAATTCACCAAATTTCGCCATAACTTACATTATTCTGTTTTTATTGTTATTTTTAAAATAAAAATAATTATTTTAAACTACATGTATTCTATTATTTATAACATAAATTTCTTTAATAAAGAAATTTAAATTTTACTCGGGACTTTGGTACTTTTTGTGTAAATAATACTTTTTAAATGCACGCGTCGTTATGTAAACAAATAACCTTACCTCCATTACTACTAGACATTTAAGGTACATTTTTAACTTGAATTTAGTAAAATATTTAATGTAGTATGATTAGAATTGCGTATTACTTTGATTATTATAAAACTGTTACTATTTCCATTATTAATTAATACATAAATTACTTAGTTTATCAATTTTATATTAACTATTAAGCAGAATCTAGCTAGAAATTAGCTAAAAAGTATGTCGTTTCTAACTGATTTCTAGCTAATTTCTTAACCAGAATTATAGCAGATTTAGAAAATCTAGCTAATATCTGGCTAGAAACCAGCTGTAGATCTCTACCAGGGTATAAAGGCTCCTAATACATTCAAAAATATGTTATCATAATTATGTATTTTATCTCAAATAAAGTGTCTGATAAGTTTCAGAGACATATCACATAGTTTCTGTACAGTACAGTATTCAGACCGATTTCCAGTGGCTAATTCCCCCCTTAAGGCGATGTTAAACCCCTATGTTATTGGTAAATGCGGGGAACCACTTTTCTCATTAAATTTTAATTTTTGAGAAAATATCTCTCTGGAGTATTCTTGTTTTATATTGTAACAACATTTCATAGAGATATTTACAAAAAATTAAAAATTAAATGAAAATAGTGGATCCTCATAATTGCCGGTGACGGGTGGGTTTAGCATCACCTTAAGCAAGGGAATTTTTCCTATGAAGTTAGTTAGTAGATGTCCTACGTTTTAATATATTATGATAATCTGAAAAAGAATAATAAGAATAATTCTATATAATATATAAGGTTTTAAATTGCTATAGTTAGGAATCGGTTATTAGAATTTCAAACTTCATAAAGACCGGTCTAACATAGCGGACAAAAATTTAAAAAAAATCACATTTTTATAAAAATCATTTACCATAGTATTACGGGTTTAATTTCAAACAGTATAACAATAAATCCATAATAAGCGGACCCAAAAACGCCTAAAACATGGTAAATTCTTTTCAATCCAAACAAAGTTGAAAACCTTGAAACATTAAAGCAAACAATGTATGATTCCGAATTCCCGCAGTGCTCAAACCATCCAAAAATGAACACAAAAATATACTCGTTTCAATTCAACAATCAAAAGATAAAGAATCTCTCACTCCAATATCTCCCCTAACTTCTCCAAAAACTCCTAGAAGAGCAACCAACCTCCAATGACACCTCGCAAAGCTATTTCCCGCATTCTTCCATTTCCTCTCGAAACGTAAACACCGCGCACGTCGCAAATGGCGCTATACTCCCGGGAACCCTACACACACACACACACACACACCCACTCCGTTCAGCACGCAAGCTAATCCTAGCCGATTGACTCATACATCGGCGCACTCGCCGAATGAAACATCGAATTCCTGCCTCTCTCGCTATCCACGTCCTCGAAAAGTCTACCCCCGCCCACTACGAGCTTCCTGCATGTAACTTCCTCTTGCTTGTCCGCGTACACGCGCAGGTGGTCGAAGGGATGCACGCGTCTCCTCTCTAGAAATACATAACGAGCGTGGCTCTATACGCGCTCGCGCGATGACACACGCAGCGCCGCGAGACAGAGAAAGAAAGCTCGGATAATCAAGGTCTCCGCGGCGGCTATAAATAATGCCCAATGATCCACGTGGGCGGGGGGGGGCGAAGGGTCGGAGTCGCATAATGTAGGGGGGGGGGGAGACACTCCGCTCTTGACAGGCGCGGGTTCACGCGCCGACGACGAAGTGTGTGTGTGCGCGCGAACGTGACTTGGCTTTGGCTTCATTACAAATCGACGGCTGGTGCGATTCTTGCGTTTGCCAGGGTGGGAGGAGAAGGGAGGTAGCGTGTATAGTCGAGTCGAGTATTCGCAACAGGATATGTCGTGTAGGTATGGGTGGGCAAGAGAGAGAGAGGGGTGAGAGAGGAGAGGGGGAAATGAAGATGTACCGGATACAGGTACGGTTGTTCCGAGGAGTGATTGCCGAGGCGGTGGATTTTAATGAGACGAGGGCCGGATTTATCGGCGTGCTTTGAGGATGTAAGGTGTGTGTGTGAGCGTGTGTGTGTGTACGTGTATGTGTGTGTGTGTGTGTGTGTGTGTGTGTGTGTGTGTAGGTTAGAGTATAGGATTTTGGGGAGCGGTGCCAGAATGGGTGGAAGTTTTTTTTGATGAGATACTTAATTGTGGAGGGAAATGAATATTATAGGATTTAAGGGTATGATTTTTTTTAAAATAGAAGAGAATAGTTTATTTAACGGGTTTAATGCTATAAGCTGTGTACCCCTGCAAGACCAGACTATGACAATTCAAAGTTTTTTCAATTTGACTTTCGTACGTAAAATAGCTCATATGAAAATGAAAGCTCTTTATACACTTTGACAATTGGGTTAATAAGGGTGAGGAACTTCAATTCAATAATAAGATTGATGTAAAAATATTGCATCATGAGAAGTTTATGTTACTTACTTGATCGAAAAAATAAAGAATAGTTAAGGTGTCATAGTCTTGTTTTGGGAGTGCTATATATATAACGTGAATTGTTGCACATTTTATTGCAATTTACGACACTGAAAAATAAATGTTGATGAAATTTGTGTATGCAATTCATTCATTAGATTTCTAAAAACTCTGAATAGAATTAGAAATATCAAGTTTTTTTATTAAAAGTTTGAAATATCAATTAATTTTGCAAAAGATTGAATATATTGGCTTATCATCGGTCACTGTGAACCTTCTCAATTGCAATATTAGAATTTGCAAAATTTTCTTTATGATCGGCCAAACATTGTTACTCAAAGAATAGCAGATCACCAAGAAAATTTCGCATACTCTAAAACTGTCCAAACAAAATAAGAAACTGTAATGCCGGTATACGGCTTCTTCTTAAACACTAATCAAAGGTTCTAAAATTCTGGTGGCTATATTGACAGATATACGTAATAAGGGAGTATAAAAGGCTATCCTTTTAACTTTTTTCTCTGAAATTGTTATTTAATATAGATTAGTGGCTTTTAATTTTTCTGAAATATTTGCGTTAATACATTTTTTCGAAAAATGCTCTTCCTACTTGGCCCTTCCTTTGACGTACCATAAGCAATTCGAACTATATTTGAAAGAGAAAAGCGATTAGACAAATTTCGAAATATAACGGCAACATGGAAATGGAATCATTCATAAATGTTAATAGTTGAATACTCAGACTATGTACTCTTACGAGCCAAAACCTGCCAAGATATGTATCTCGCGCATGTGTGCAGAATCGAAAGAAAATGAATGTCCGTATCGGATATTGGTTGTCTGCGGCGTACCCATATTTCTCACTGCACCATCGTTCATTCAACGCATTTGAAATTACCCTTAAAAATATGATCCGTATTTTTAGACGTAACATTTTTTACCAGAAATGTTGTAACACAAAAATTACGTAAATAAATCCGCGTATCCTGCCTCGTATAAAGACGTTATTCCCAGCAAGAGCGCCATTGTCAAACAACCCATCTCATCCAAACCAACAAACGACTTCCCCTACTTTATTACCCACACCCATGACAAAGGGAAAAAAAAGAGAAAAAACCCGCTCGCTCTAATTTTACAAAAAATTCGTTACTCCTCGCGAAACGCCGCTCAGCTCTAAACGCCATCGAGACGTGCTTTACGAGATCCGTAAATCACGGGCGCGTACGCGAGCCCGCGCCGCTTTTTCGTGAAAAAGCTCAAAAGCTCTCCTCGCCGACGATGAACTCTCTCTATCCTCTCTCTCCCTCTCTCTCGCGTGTGGCGGAGCGATTGCGAGTTGAGAGATATAGCTGCGCGCCGCGGGGCGCCGAGAGAGACGAAATTCCTCTATTTCACGATATCTGGACGGGCGCCAGGATTTATTTCCCTTTTTGACAAACGAGATCGAATTGTCTAAACAAGAGAGCGCGCCGAGGCGCGCGGACCTCGCGACGTCTCGACGCGAGAGTTCGGGTAACGGAGATGGGAAAAATATTTTAGATATCGCGAGGATGGTGGTAGTAGGTATGATGTTGAAGGGTTAGGTGGAAATTTATGCTACTTTATACTGAGTTATTTCGACTCGTGTTCGCTGTGTAAAAGAAAAGAATAATTTGTATTTTATTTTCTTTTAATTTTAATTAAAATTCATGAAGAATTTATTTAACTGATCTGTTTCTGGGCAGTTTCTAAACACTTTTACTAAACAGTTTCTAAAGACATGTATTGGTAATTAAAACAATATTAACCCATTTCTTCCCAAGCGGCCATTTTATAGTCGATTGGTTTTTTGCCTAAAAAATTGTCGAAAGAAAAATAATAATAACCAATAGCACTTTTCTGAAGTAAAATTGTCCGCTCTTTCCGATTCTGAAGTCAGAATTTTGAAATTTCCGTTGGAAAATTTCAAAATGGCGGTTTTAGGCAAAAAACCAATCGACTATAAAATGACCGCTTGGGAAGAAATGGGTTAATATAAATTATCCTAGCGTATTTATTTAAAATAATCAATGATTTATCTTAAAACTATCGATCCCCTAATATATGAGTTTCAGTACCGTAACTACCGTAAGTGATGAATAACTTTAAAACAAAAGTCTATAATGATGAATGCTTATCATACTTCTTTTATTTGCAAGGTTTTTTAACATTAACCTCTCTGTACAGAATACCATCTAAATTAGGTATTTTTTAAAATTAAGCTTAAATTAAGCTTAACATGTTTAATTTTAGATTCTCAGAACAGTGCGAATCTCAAATCTGAAGTCAGAACTTCAACATTGAAAATGACCAATTCAAAATGGCGGTTGCAATATTGCAAAATATCGTGCATATAAGCGTCATATTGGATTCACCATTTTGATGTCTAACTTGTGTCTGTAGATTCGTACTCGTCAACTTCGTAACCTTCCCTTTTCTAAACCCCTTTTCTCATTTAATTCTCAATTTTGAAAAATTATCACTCTGTAAGGTTGTTGTTTTTGATTGCGACAACCATATTTCAGAGAGATATTTACTAAAAATTAGAAATTAAATGGAAATAGTGGTACCTCGTAATTATCGGTGACGGTCGATTTAATAAACTTTTAGTTAATTACGTTAGGATGAGTAACGGGGAGGACTATCAATTTTTAGTTAACATTGTATTATTGTAGATTATGGTATAGTTTCTTCGTAAACTTTTGGAATTTTTACGATGTCTTCAAAATTGAAGAAGATATAGGTAAAACTAGGAAAACGATCTGACGTAATTCCAACCGGCATCTTTTATTGTTTTAACGGCGTGGCGTCATTTAAAGTACTTTGAATAAGCTATAACTGTTGAAACTGAGTTTTCTATTTAAATCTCGAAACGCAATACATGTCGGTTTAGGTTCTTTATCATTTGCCGATCAAAAAATAAATTTTGCATTCTTCCGTATTGCACACATAATAAAATTACATTTACACACATCAACTTTAAAATAGAAATTGTTATAGCTCAAGTATCAACCATATTATGGGAACGGCCCTTAGGGCGAATATAATTGGCTTTTTACATAGCATAGTTAAAATCAGTTTTGAAAAGAACTAAACGCATACAGAGACTTTTCTGATAAAATTTATCATAAACATCATAGTAAGACTAATAAACATTCTGATTAATAAAGTTCAATTTTATTGTGTATCAAAGCACGTTCACTATGATTATCACGGTAAATTTTATCAGAAAATTCTCTTTTGAATTTTTAACAAAAATTGTCAAAAAAAGCGTAGAAAAACCGTTTTATTTTATACCAGAGATCGTTTATTTATAAATTCTCCTCAAACTTTCATTAAAACTCGTGAAGCATTTATTTAATTTTTTAAATTATTTATATAATATCTATATGAACTGGCTACACATAATAATTTTTGAGATTTCCATTAATAGTGTATCTCAAAAGTAATTCAAGTAATTGAGTAAGACTCATCTAGATACAAATCGCATCTATCCAACATACAATTAGATAACCCCCCTTACGTCATCTCATAAATTCATTATTAAATCAAAGACCCAGCCTCCCAATTCATTCACAGACAGAACTCCACCTCGCAGATTCAAAACTCCCCCGCGCGATCCAAAGCCCAATATACAAGTCAACGCTGCCCCGCTCCAATTAAACTCTCTCGACATCCCGCAAACACTCGTTTCCCCGCACAATGTCCCCTCTCGACACAGCAAAACACTCGTTTTGCACTTCCAACCATCTCCGCTCCTAGCTCGCCGATAAAATTGGACGTTCCGAACAATGGACATTGCCAAAAGTCGCGCATACCCGTTTCGCAACTCCGACGCGCCGTATACCGCCACGCTAAGCGGGAAAGTCTCTGCGCTACTTGCATGCGCGACATTAATTGTTTGTATAATGCCCGATACGTTTTTGCGCTCTCGTGTGTGTTTGTGTTGTATAGAGGGAAGTTTGGCACGGTGTACCGGTGCAAGGAGAGGAAGACGAGCCTGACACTGGCGGCCAAGGTGGTGAATACCACGAGGAAGGAGGACAGACGGGCCGTCGAGCGCGAGGTCGAGATCATGAGGCGATTACAGCATCCCAGGCTGATACAGCTCTACGACGCCATCGAGAACGGCAAGCAGATCTACGTCGTGCTCGAGCTGTACGTATGATTGTTGTCGAGAGACGGAGATCGACGCGGTGTATAGACGCGAGCGGGTCGTTATGATTTGTTCTTTGGATGGAAATAGATGTGTGCGCCGTGTGGTCCGTACGGAGGAATGAGGAAGACGCACGCCGAGCGTTGTTGCTTTGCTGTTGTTTGTGTAAATGCACCATGGAGTGCTTGATGATTTGCAGTTTTGTAATGTTTCAAGAATTGCAGATTTCATCGGCGGGAAGAAATTGAAGGAATTGAGTTTCGTTTGTATGATTTTTGTATTATTTTGAGGGATCTGGCGTATTTGTTGGCTGTTCCGCACTAAGGTAAAAGTGCCTATTATGGAACACCTTCAAAAACGTGTCCCTTACATGGAACCGTAAACAAAATGATAAAATAAGAAATAATAATAATATTGATAATGAACCATTAAAATCATATTGATATTTATGCTTATATTCTTTTTAAGTATTATTATACAAAAAGTAACTTTAAAAAAAAAAATTTTTCGTATGTGTTTTCAGAACCGTACAAAACGGTGTCTTTTTCTAGCCGAGACAGCTTATCACTACGACTATGTTATCTCACTGTAATTATAGATCTAAGTGATTTAATAATACCTATAATAGCTTAAATTGTAGCTTTCCATCCATAGATTCAAATTATATACATGTTATTTTATGTTAATGCTATTTTCATTAAATATTTAGCTGTTCCACAATGGGTATATGAAATCACGTTATAGTCCCTATGTATGGAACACCTTTGCAAGCACCTGTTTTATAATAAGTCTAGCTTATAGCATGTTGTTTTATATTTCATAACGTATTAAACGTTATGTTTTAATGATTTATTTATAATGCATACAAAAATTTGATAGAATAAATGTGCTCATTGTATTTGGAAACTTAAAACAAGTCAAATCAGCAATACATATCGAAATAGTTAACTCTATACCTATGGTCATTTTATGTTATTAAAGAACTTTCACAAAACGGTGCCAATTTAATTCTTATTTCATTCCTAGTGTATATTATGCGGAGTTTTATTAATTTCTATACCAATGACAAATAAAACCTATAAAATAAAGCCATATTTATGCAGTAAGTATCCGTTCCATCATAGGGAGATGGAGTTGGAACAAGAACACGGGGACAAGCTGTGAAAACAGCGTTCCATGATACGTACATGCTGTTGTTTTAGTTTTTTATTTATAATAATTCAAATAAGGAAAAAAAATTGCAATTTGCACGTTCTAAATTAATTTATAAACCATAACCATTCAAACAATATTCATTTTATACCCAATATTAACAATTTTGATAATGTAAATTAGATGATAATCTTGCACCACCTGAAAAGTGTTCCATAATGGGGACTTTTACCTTATTGCAGCAGTTTGAATTTGATGCCATCTGGTGGTTTTGATATGGCGGCCACGAGGAATCGTATAATTATATTCGCTATGTACACAATGGCGGGATGGGGTTGCGAACTGGTGATTTTATAAACTATTATACTACTACTTTGTAAATTATATTAATGTATTTTCGAATACGTATTTAAATGTTTCTTCCAAAACGAAAGATACATAAGTACATAATATAATACATAAGTAGTTTATAATAAGATTAGGTTCATTCATAGGCCATAAGAGTCTTATGTATCTTACCAACCCCAACAGTTCGTGAATTCGCCGCAGAAGTGGCGCATCGTGGCGCTGTTACGAAATTATGAACATAGCGAATATAAATATGTGCAAAACTAGAAATAGGAAGTGTGATAAAACGTAAACAAATTAATGAAAATGTAAGAACGTGTACAAAAATGTAAATTTTTGCTGAATTTAGAACATTCCTAACACTTTCTCATTTTTGTCACATTTTGGCGCGTCGCTACAATATTTAAAAGTATTTTGTCAATATCGCTAACTCATATCAACAGAATCATATATATCTCAAAGATGCAAGCAATACTGCCGGAATATTGCCGTTTTATGTAAAACAGCCGTATCTTGGAAATGGAGTCAAGACAGTCATATCTCAAAATGAATTCTATAAAGGTATATTCCAGCTTTCGATACAAGCAAGTGATATAATTTTAACCGAGTCAGACATTACCCATCAATAAATAAGATTTTTTGTGTATTTTACTAATTATCACCCGATGGATTACATTATGACATAATTTGTTTTATATTCTACATTTAAAGAAACTATCAACGTGGTACACAATGGGTAAACATTAAAATATGCATGTAATCTACGTAATTCAGTAATACAATACTGCGCAATATTCAGTTGGTATCATATAGGATGAATACCGAAATTAATTCGGTAAACATACAAATATATAGTTATAACTATATATTTGTGTGTTTACCGAATTTATTTCAGCAAATCTTGATTATTGAGAAACCTTTCAAAATAACCTGATCATATCCAGCACTACAAAAAGAAAATCTTATTTTAAGATTGACCGATCTTAAATTTGTTGCATCTTAAAATTTCAAATGCTTGAAAAACATAAAGATAATATTAATATTAAAATAAAAATAACTAAAATAATTAATATTAAAATAATATTAAAATAATTAATATTATTATTAAAATAATTAATAATATTATTAAAATAATATTAATATTATTTTTATGTTTTTCAAGCATTTGAAATTTTAAGATGCAACACATTTAAGATCGGTCAATCTTAAAATAAGATTTTCTTTTTGTAGTGTGATCTGGTCCTGATATGATCAGGATATTAATGTATTCAAAGCAGAATTTACTACACACATAGTGGAGTTGCCATACCAAATATATGAAAAATACTTAGATATATTGTAAATAGTTTTACAAAAATAATTCTCTCGGCTCAATATACTACTAGGAGTTTCTATTTGTACAAATCATATCACTTGTATTTATCGAAGAAGCTGAGATACATACCTTTATTAAATTAAATTAGAAATACGACTGCATTCACTGCATCTGCCAGATATGACTGTTTTAAATGAAACGGCAAAATGCGTCTGTGTTTTTTACATTTCTGAAATAAAACTTTGCAAATAGAAGCTGACAATAAGTCATAAAATATCAAAAATTAATTAAAAGAGTACAAAAATATGAATAAATCTTTAGAAATGGCTGACAACAACGCAAAGAATAAAGTAGAATAAAATAAAAATGTGGAAACCCTTAAAATATTCTTTAAAAATATTCTTTAAAAATATTAAAAACGTACCGAATATGTACAAAGAAGATTCATATTTTCCTACGTCTCTTATGTACGTTTATAATAGGTATCCACTTTTCATATTTTCTAATACTTATTTACATTTTATTTTTTCTACTAGGATTTTCTATAAATTTTAAAATATGATGCCATTTTATTATAGAATTGAGGGAGGAGAACTGTTCGAGAGGGTGATAGATGACGATTTCCTTCTGACAGAGAGAAGTTGCGCCGTATTCATGCGACAGATTTGCGAGGGGATAGAATTCGTGCATTCTCAAAACATCATACATTTGGATATGAAGGTCTTCAACTAAAATTATTATGATTAATGTTTTCAAAATTCTGTCACTGTGCTAATTAAAAACATTACTTTTAAATACAGCCGGAAAACATACTGTGCCTGACAAAGGAAGGCAATCGCATCAAGATTATCGACTTCGGTCTTGCGAGAGAGTGGGATCCAAAGAAGAAGCTTCAGGTTCTCTTCGGCACGCCGGAATTCGTGGCACCGGAAGTCGTCAATTTCGATCAAATTGGCTTTGGCACAGATATGTGGAGTATCGGTGTCATTTGCTATGTCTTGTGAGTATTGAATTGACTAAGCTTAATTACTATCTCAATTTAAAAAATCAGGTGATTTATCACTTTATGTTTTGACATGATATATCACCGGATTTACATTATCCCATGATTTATCGTCTGGATGCTACAGACAATGTGGGCCTATGTCGAAATCTATGTATTTCGACATTATCCACATTTTTTGAAAATTTTTCCGCAATGATATTTTTAAGCGTTAAATTAGGTGACAATGTCATGTAAAAATATCAGACAATAAATCCCCTGATTCATCGTCTAAATTTTTTTTCAAGGGTTGTATTAAGAAAATGATTATTAACTTATTTCTTAGATTAAGAATTAACATTTATATGAAATATTAATGCAATATATTTTTTAGGCTATCCGGTTTATCACCATTTATGGGCGACACAGATGTAGAGACGATGGCTAACGTGACAATAGCGAAGTACGACTTTGATCACGAAGCTTTCGTCGACATCTCAGAGGACGCTAAGGACTTTATCAAATGCCTTCTAGTCAAAGACATCACGTAAGTTCGCACTTTACACGTCGATCGTGTACACAGAATTACTTATAAAAATATACCTCTCATTCCTGCATGTGAGCTTATGTGAACGATTCTAACAACTCCATCCATACCTGAAATGAAAAAAAATCTAATATTTGTTCATTGCATGCTTGATCGTCTAACAAAAAATCAACTGAAAAACTTCAAACCTATAGAAAACTACCTATGTATTCACATCGATTTTGACAAAATCGACAGTTTCTTTCGTTGGGATTGATTTTTTCAAACAGCTCTTACAACTCATAACAATCTCCATCCTTCATACCTCTCCCAACTATGTACGGCAGCTACAATTTACCGAATCAAAAAAACCTCATTATCACGATGAAATGAAATAATTGGTCATCTCTTTTTTTTTACATCTCCGCACAAACGCTCTCGTATCTCCAATAAAAGTAAAAGCGCGCGAAACGCTCTCTCGACTCGTTGTACGTAGTTAAACCAAGCAAAAAAAAGACCAAACCCACAATCACCTGCGGACTCACAACGCTGGCACAAATCCTGACGTGGCTCCCGTTCTGGATACTTTACAGAAAACGAGCGAGCGCCAAGCAGTGCCGCGAGCATCGCTGGCTCGTCCGCAAACCGGCCGCCCCGCCGCCACCGAAACCACAACCAGCACCACCGCAAACCACCAACAACGACAAGCGGACGAAAACCCCAGCGGCTCCAGTTCCGTCGACGAGTTCCGGCCTGGAGCTCGACGTCGCCAAGGACAACCTGCGCCTGTTCGTGGAGCGCTGGCGCGAGCACCCGGACAGTCCGTACACCATCGAGAACGCTCCTCTGGAGCGCCAGAGCTCCCAGGAGACGGTGTCCCTACGTGGACACAGTCCCTCGCCCTGCGGGAGTATCTGTAGTTCGACCGGTACCACGGACTCCCAGAGTCCGGATGGCAATGGATTCTTCCTCGCGGTGCCGGACCTCGCCCTGGCCCTGGAGAGGCGAGCCTCGGAGGGTCGCGCCGCCGTGGACAAGAAGAAGATCGACCCGGCCTCCCAGATCCTCCTCGCCGAGGAGATCATCAGACTGTCCGAGCATCTGAGGTCCATCGCCGTGGCGCCGGCCAAGAAGCTGGAGAATAAGGAGCCCACGCCCGCGTCGGAGAAGAACCCCACCGCGAGGATGGGCAAGGGCAAGGCGACGAGGACGACGGAGGGCGACGCGAACGAGATCTCCGAGAAGCTCTCCAACATCGCCAAACAGAGGAAGCTCAACGGCACGGCCTTCAACGGCAGCAGGAACCTCGACAAGTACAACAGCGCGAACGACGCCAGCTCCAGCGCCAGCTTCTTCACCCTCAAGCGATCCTCCAAGGTCAACGGCAACGGTGCCAGCACCAGCAGCACTACCACCACGAGCAGTTCCTCGAACAAAGCCATCACAAACGGCGCCAGCTCCAAGTGGGCCGAGGACCTTGACTCCCCGGAAAGGGCGTCGGCCGGTAGACGGCACTTCCGGGAGATGGACCTGACGCCACCCTGGCGCCAGGCGCGGATCAAGCGCCGCTTCGGCGAGACCTGCCGCGACGTGCCCCGCATAGCCACCCTCCAGGACCTCCACAAGACCATGAACCTCGACGAGCCGACGAGCACGAAGAACCTGTTGCTCAAGCTCATCGACGAGTGGGGCGAGGTCAGGCGACCGGGTGGCGCCGGCGGCAGGAAGAGCATCAGCTTGGACTGGTGCGGGGAGGAGAGCGTGGCCAGAAAGTCCATCAACTCGCTGGCCGAGTACTTTCAGTCCGAGCAGCAGAAGGTCACGACGACGCCGCCGACGAGTCACGGGACGGCGATACATCGCTGAGGGGATGGGGTGTTACGTGCATGGCTGTTTGGATGTAATGGGGGGGGGGGTACGTGGTGTGGTGAGGGTAGGGATGTATTAGGATGAGGGGGTGGGGAGTTTGTGGGGTAGTGAGATGGTTCGTCGTGATGAAGGACTGTCATTGCGGGGTGTATGATACTCATGGGTTCCTCGGTTGAGAGACAACGTTGTAGAATGGGTGCAGGGGAATCGCGTTAAGTGGTTACTTTTGAAGTGATCTGTACATGAATATGTCGATTTGTTTCTCGTATAGAAAGTGTAAATTAATTTTTCGCCCAAAAAGGGGGAAAAGGAATCAATTTAGCAATGAAGAATCGGAAAGAGTAAATCTTTTTCTTTCGGAAACCATAATTTTCGCGATTAGTTGGATTTATATCGCACGTTTTCTTAGCGAGAAACAAATCGACATATTAACATAGCCATTTCGGAAGTAATGAGTTAATTACGTCGTCATTTAGTTACCAATTGTTGAACTGGAGAGCCCAGCTTTAGATAATGGGTACGTGCAATTAGGTGTCGTTCACATATGAAACGCTTTAAAATGAGAGGGGGCCCTTGTTAGCATAGGAAAATTAGTTAAAATGCGTTACAGAAGGGTGGGAGGGAGTCTAAAATTAGCAAAAACAGTGTTACAAAATATGTGAATGGCCCCTTATTGCAATTTAGCTGCGTATTATATATTTGCCGTGTTGGATTAAAAATTGAAAAGAGAAAAATAAATATATTTCAAATGGATACATTTTTTACAACGAGCAATTGATTTATACGATGTTGAACAGTGATTAAAAAGAGATTGTAAAAGTTTAACATTGTGAAAAATAGAGTAGACATTCCTACGTTCCGACATCTTTTCTTTAATTTTAAATCCAATATTGCAAAGCTTATAACGCAAAGTTTGAAAAACGTTGGTATAATATCGGATGTATATACTGTGAGTTCTAACTGTCATTATATTTGCGAGATATATTTACCGCACTTTCTTCTATGTAAACTACAGAATATATACCTTAACGACTTTGTTAAATTCTGTATTAAGACTTTTTTCACTACTTCAAAATCTAGTAAAAATTCAAAGTATTTCCTTCTAAATGCTTGCAATATCTGTTAAAATCATTATATTTATTATATTTATTGTAATTGTATTAAAATTTATTGTAATATAACTCTGTTTATTTAAAAATTGTTTGTAGATTTTTCAAAGCGTACGTTTCATTTACTGTGATCTTGTATGCGTTTTCGGCGTCAGCGAAAATTGCCGATCAAATTTTCAAGTAAGCGTTTTAACGTTCGACGGATGCATAATATGTAGGAATTCCGTCGCCGTCATGGTTCGCTTTATATAGTCGCTAAAAAAAATACAAAAATTTTTTTCGAATTCACGAACGTCGTTCTTGAAAAAAAGAAACGAAGCATTGGAAGAACGGAATGCAGATTAATCTTTAGATAACTTTGCGCTCGTGAAATTGGAAAAAGTCTGATGGAAATATGCCAAAAACTATATAGAAACATATAAGTTCGATCTTACCGCACAAAAGTCCGCACGAAATAAAATCCTGCGTTTTACGAGTTTCTATATATTTTTACCGATGTATTTCTATACACGATTTCTTATTTAAGAAGCAAGCTAGGGCGGCAGAATATGTTAAAAAAATCGAATATAATAGAATATTTTTATATAATTGCGACTACGTTATACTGCTTTATTTATATCTTTTTGTTTTATGGCGCTTTAACTTGCGAAATATATGTACGAAACTGTAGTACGAGTCATCGAATATTTATTATATAATTATTGACTGCGAGAAATAAGAATGATATGAATAAATTATAAGTTTAAGAATATATAAGAATATTATACAAATGATAAAGGTTCCTTATTTTACACTTCCCGAATAACGTTACTTACAAAGAAGATAACAAAAATACTAATGCAAATATACTAATGAATTGTGATCATTTATTACTAATATGGATACTAACGATTTTGGATTCTCATACTATTCATGTAAGCAAGTTGTAAAATTAACTCACTTTTCAGAAAAGAGAAATGCGATGTATGACCTTGGATTTCTGACCTCTGTCAAATATTATCAAACACAATGTGTACTAATATAATATAACTGAGGAGTACAGGGTGAACAAAATGAGATAATTCCACTTACTTTAATTTTGAGAAAATTAAGGGAAGCTGTAATCTTTTTTATTAGGCTAAATGCGATAACTCATTTTAAATGTAATCTTTAATGACTGAATTTTGAGTTTAGATTAAAAATAACACCATCAAAATCAAGAAAACTATGACATTGCAAAGAAATACACAAAACCCACTCCTCAACTAAAATTACTACCTATTTTCTTAAAACCCAAGGTCATAATTCGCTATTATATCGCACCTCTAGAACAAAACTTTGACAACTCTACATTTTCTTTAAGTGCTAAAAGTAGAAGGTGGTATATTGTGCCACAATATCATGGGTTTTTTTTCAATTACGATTGCATTTCATTGTTACATTATTGACCTTGAACTTACATCTGCAGATTTTCAACGTATATAACTAGAATCTTTATCTCTTATGAGTTGCTCTTGCACTAAAATCAAGCTAAACAAAAGAGGAGGGTCCATAAGGGCGGTATTAACCCAAAAGGTACAAACTTTTGATGATTTTGATATTTTTAATAAATTATTCATAATAAACGGTAATTTTGAGCTAAACGGCTTTTGGCCAACAATAGGTAAAAACTTTACTAAAACTATATCTAAAAACTATAAGAAAGGATAACGAATTACTCATATATCAAATTCTATTTTCTATTCTCTGTCGCTTTTTTTTTAATTTAAGAGGAGAAAATACCGGTTTTTTCTCAAAGAAACGATTTTAAAAATCATTTTTATACTTATTCTTAACGTTTTTTCTTAATAATCAAAGAGGTTTCACAACATTTGACTTTTTTAATCTGTTTAAATTCTTTTAAATATTTTTGTTTCTATTTAAAATTCAATGTTCTTTAACATTTGCGTGACAAAAAGTAGTTAAATAAGTGCGTTTTAAGCAAGGTAAAAATCAAAATCCTATGTCTGTGGTGGCCAAAAAAAAATTATCCCATAAAACAAAAAGGTAATCATAAATAATAATTACGAATTAACTTTTATTTAATTATTACTACTATTTTACTTTAAAGTCATTTTTTCTTCTTTATTTTCATAACTTCCAGTTGCGTTTTGCGCACCAGATTTTATTTTTATATTTTAAATGTATGGTAATCTACTTTTTAAATATATTTTTTATAATTCTATCTTGAGATCTATTGATAAAAGTTTAAATACAAATTTTGGCTCGGCAATAATATTACAATAAAATACATGATTTTTGTGGAAATAATAAATTAAAAACTTAATTTAGCTACAGATTTTTTTGAGAGGCAAAAAGTTTTACTTACAAGAATACATAAATTCAAGTCTATCAAAATTCACCGATGCCGGTTGCGCAAAACTATAATCAAAATAATGTCCTTTTTGGAAGCTGTTTGTAACTAATGCAAATATGTTCTTCTTACGTATTATTATGTACAAATAACGAAAAAATATATTTGTCATTGCTTAACAGATTATGTTATTTTTTCCGTAGCTTCTTCCCTTAACCCATTTCTTTCCAAGCAGCCATTTTATAGTCGATTGGTTTTTTGCCTAAAAAGTTGTCGAAAAAAATAATAATAACCAATAGCACTTTTCTGAAGTAAAATTGTCCGCTCTTTCCGATTCTGAAGTCAGAATTTTGAAATTTATGTTGGAAAATTTCAAAATGACGGTTTTAGTCAAAAAACCAATTGACTATAAAATGGCCGCTTGTGAAGAAATGGGTTAAAACAAATATGACTGTTTATCTACATTCGTCTCAAAAGCCGTTTAGCTTAAAATTCCCGTTTATTAAAAAAATGTATAAAAACCATCAAACAACCAAAACTGAGATGTTACCCTGTGGACCCTCATCCTTTCTCTTATCACACCAGTCTTGTTCCGAGGTGCAATATTAATTCTCTCTCTCTCGCATCGCTAAAATCCATTTATCCAAAGCAACAAAAGCATTGACCCCTCTGATCGATGACGTACTAAATACCGGCAGAGATCGACCGGGCGCTGACAAGCTGCTGGAGCACCGCTGGCTGGAGGCGCCGCTGGAGAACCCGATCTCGAAGGTGCGCCTCAAGCGCTACGTCATCAAGAAGCGCTGGGTCAAGGCCGTCAACACGATCCTGGCGCTGCGCCGCATGGGCGCCCACATCAACCTCGAGCTCGTCTGAACTCGGGGGACGATGCGACGCTGTTATACGTACTGCTGTTGCGCCCGTTGTTCTTTTGGATCCTCGTTGGAGTACCATTTTAGTTCTTAATGTTGTTTGTAGATGTAGAGTTACTGTGTCATTGGATTACGTCAGGTGCGATTTGGGTGCAGGAATTTAAGAGTGCGTATTTAATTTTTAGATGGGTTTCTAGCTGGATTACAGGCTTAATTTAGAGATTTTTAGGTGGATCTAAAGATCGATACAGGTGTTGCTATTCTGATCACTGGGAAAATGTATTGCTCGAGTAGCCAGCTTTTGGTTGGGCGAAACATATTGGTGTATTTCTGTTGTGATTAAACTTGAAAAAGTATTGATGTGTGAAAGTACCATCATGATTCCATCATTTGCTTTCTTTTAAAATTAAATTGCAGGTCACTGTTTGATGTAAAAAAATCTACCTGGAAATCCAGCTGATGGAAATTAAGACCTGGATTTTCGGCAGTTTGAAATCCATTTAGAGTGACTAGAAATCAACCTGAATTGAGCCTGGAATCGAGATGAAAATCTAGCTTGATTCCATTTGAATTTTTAGCTACATTTTGGTTGGATATATACTGATTATTTTGAAGAGAAATAAAACTGCGAGGGGGAGGAGGAAAATAAGGGATGATCTTAGTCGCCGGAGAATCTTGTACAAAATTCTTTGAAGGACTAGGGTGCGTTTACATGGAGTCTGATTCACTTCAGATTGGCATCTATAACCCTGTGAAAGTAACAAAGGAAATGAGCTATCCTTGTCGCTCTCACAGGGGTAGATGGCCAATCTTAAGTATATAACTATAATAGCACCACCCGAAATTTTTACATATAAGTGTACATATGTCTCTAAATTCGCGGACAAAATGTTGTTAAATTGAGTTTTGAGAGAGTTTGGTATCCTTACATAGGATTTTTTCTGATCAAAATGTAAAAAATCAGGAAAGAACGAATAAATGACCATATCTACTATTTCTGAATTGGTTTAAATAGAAAATAAAAACTTTAAACTTTAATATATCAAAAACATAAAATGTAGACTAAAGTCATTTTTCTGGGAACGCACAGATGTATTTTACCTTTAAAAAGCTGCAATATTAAAAACAAAAATGGAATGTAATTTTAAAAAATATAATGAAACATTTTATTATTTTTAAAACGCCATCAAAATATTTCTTTCACATTAACTTAAAAGATATTTATTAGCGTCTTATAACTATAGAACCACATTCAATTCTTTTTTAGCTAGTTATCAAATTTTTATTCAAACACTTGTGAATTTTTTACAAGTTTGTGTAGAAAGAATATTATGGTTACATTAAGGAAAAAATCCTTTCATTTGCTCTTCTTTTAAATTATTCAACGATATTAGCTTTCAATGTTATACTTTTCTTTAAATGTAAAATACATTTAAATGTGAAAATTTCAGGTGGTACTATAGTTATAAGACGCACTGTATTATAGTGGTCGATTTTTAAATGAAGTTCTGACAAAAGATACTTTATATCAAATGAAATATACTTAAACAATTTTCAAATTTTTATTCTTATACAACATACATTATACATACTATGTATCTAAATTAAATCCAGCTTACAATGAGTTTTAAGTTCTTCCTATTCTAATTGTACCTTAAAAACGGCATAATATAGAAAATATTATTTTGTGTCTTTTATAAGGCTAATAAGATTTGTTTATGTGTCAACAGGATCAAAATAGCATATATTATAATTCGCATTCTCAGAACAAGACTACATATGAACCCAAAATTCTGCATTTTTTGGAAACTGATTGGGTATTTGTATAAAAAACAACTCATAAGAAAATAAAAATTACTTGTATACCTTGAAAATCAGTAACAATAAATCAAAATCAAAATCATCATTTATCGCCTATAGTGGATAATAAAATTCAAGTGGAAGTATTCTCGCTCATGAAAAAAATTCATTTCTCAATCTGCAGTATTCCAAAAACGTAGAATTTTGAATCGCCAATAGTCCTTGCTCTCAGGGCCGAATTATTACAGGAATAAAATCGTATTCTATATAGGATTTAGAGAATGATTACTGCGACGTGCGTATTTATACAAATGTACTTCTTTATTATACGAGGCTGCCAGAATTCTGTACGCGTGTGAACTTTGATTTAGAATATATATAGGAGTGAAAATTCTGCTACAAATGAGTGAATTATACTGCCATCATGCTGTGGTTGTTAATTTGTATTTGATTTGATGTGGAACATGATGCCTAGAATATAAAGACTGAATCTTTATTCTAAATTCATCTGGTAGTATTTTCACTCAATTTATAGTTAATTTAATTAAAAAATATTAGATATTTTATAATACTTTATTACTTTTATTATACTTGCAATGTCAAGACACTCCAAACCGGTTTATTAACGATTTTGTAAAAGATTTAGTCATAATTTAGGCCTAATGTTATAAACGACGCTTTGGAGCATTGAGTTGATGAAAGTTATATATTAAATTTATAATTTCTAGGATGCACATTAATCTTTTAATTTAAATAAGTATGCAACACAATCACCTCGATCTTCTACAAAACTTCCTTTTAATGATTTTTTCTGATGCTCTATTCACTTTTTTTGAAAAATGAATTTTTAGTCATTTCTTATACATGGATATTTTCATATAAAAAGTCAAAAGTTACAAAAATTCATGTAACTATTGCATTCATTTTTTCAACACTAATAATAGTTTTATATAGAAAAAAAATGGTTGATTTAAAACATCCGCCTTAAAAGGAGGCCCGTACTCCTCTGTACTAAATGAAATTTGCAGTTCCAAACTTTATTTGTCGAATTTGTAAAAGTAAAAATTCAACGAATGAAATTCAAAACCGTGAATTTTGCTTCGTATCTTAATACGGCCTCTTTTAATTATTAGATGGATGCCTCGACGTCACAGATACTTAATTATATGTTTATTTTATAAATATATCTCTTATGAGTTTGGTATTTGAAGTATTATTATAGTATTTATTTATATAGTTTTTATGTATATTAATTGATTTAGATACAAAATATATTACAAAAGTCTGTAGGTGAAAAATTATACATTGTATTACAAATAATAACTATGCTTATAATATTTATGTTGCCAAAGATTTTCGATATTTACTGTATTTGATAATAATAATTTTTTGAAGGTGAACATAACTAATAACATAAATAAATAAATAAATAAATAAACATTTTACGAATGTAATTCACCTCCAAGTACAAATTGTGTGCAGTGTATCTTTCATTTAGAAAATAAAATATATACTTTTGCAGTTAGTTTCAGTCTACATTCAATTCTTGAAAACGTTCTATAAGAAAAGGAGATTTAATTTTTCAAACATTAGCAGTCGGGTAAGAGGTAATTAAGTGTTGGAGTCCTTGTAATTCCCGGTAAGACATTAAAAGCCCCTTAGCAGCTGAACTTTTAAGCGGCGGCCGACCGATGGCAGCACCTTCCAGTGTCGCTATCTCTTTCTACTGAATCAACAGATGATCATTGCGCATACCCACGCCAGGCTACTTTGACACAACTGCGTTTGTTTTCGTTTGTTCTGCTGATTGTTATATTTGTGTTTGTGCTTAAAATCAACGTTTTTCGCCATGGTAAGTTTTTACAAATGCTATTTATTATTATAGTAACTTACTTAATGTTAATCTGTAGTCTTTAATATTTAATATTTTACTATTAAATAAAGATGACAAATTTATTGGTTAGGGTAAATTAAAACTTAGACTTATTTTTAATGAAAAATGTACATTGATTGACTTTGTTTTTGTTTATTTGTTAAAGTGTGATCCAAAACAAAGTTGGAGTCCTTTTGCAGTAGAGTATGATCCATTGAAAGCAGGCAGCATTGATGGAACTGACACAGAGCCTCACGATAAAGCAGTGGCCAGAGCAATAAATGCTCATTATGAGCCTCCACATGGATTAAAATCAAAGCCAGAGAGAACTTTGTTTGTGGCTAGATTTGGACCTAAAGTAACTAAGCATGATTTAAAAGATGTAAGTATCTTCATTGATTTCTTTTTAAAACCAGTTAATACACATTTATTTTAGTAACTAAGACAATGCCACGTATTTCAGTTTTTTTCAAAGTACGGAGAAGTAGTTTCTGCAAAAGTGATATATGACGTAATTACTGGAGCTTCACAATGCTACGGTTTTGTGGAAATGAGATCGGAAGACGATGCTTGGAGACTTGCAAGGAGAATCAGTGATTTAAGTATAATGAACCATAAAATATTTGTTGATTTTGAAGTGTGTCGAACGATGAAAGGCTGGAAACCTAGAAGACTTGGTATGTATCATTTTGTGTACAATAAAAAATTTTGTTATTATAATTTCAAATAAAAATACATTTCTTTAATAACACTACATTAATTGTATTTCAGGTGGCGGTTTTGGCGGTAAAAAGGAGTCTGGGCAACTGAGGTTCGGAGGCAAAGATCGTCCATTCAAGAGACCATTTTTGCTGAATGTACCGCAACATTTGAGAAATTGAAAATTCCTTGAAACGAACTTTCTGTGTTCTAGTGAGTTTTTTTCAGTTTATCAAAACAAATGAGAATGTTACTAGCTAAACTACACAGATCCACTTTGAAATGTTGAACTAAAATAAGAAAGATTAATTCATTAGGTGCATATTCTTAGTAATTCAACCTTTTTCCTGAAAGATAAGCACAAAATATCTCTCAAAAACTTTCGGAGTGAAAATTTCACATTAACTCGACGAATGTAAAATGACATACTCACTTCAACCATTTAAAATTCTACTTATTTACGTTACTCCTAAAAAGCTAAGCCTACAATCTATTGTACTTATTCATTCATTCTTCTCAAAACGGCAATCCAAAATCAAATTCACATTCCATCTCGCAAACTAATTCAAAATGGATCTCCTCCGATTATCTCGTCACTTCCTCAAACTCAACTCGTGTAACAATCTTATTTCAGCTGCTGCAATCCTCGAATGTCGTCCCTCGCCTCCCAACGACACCTACGTGCTAGCTAATTCTCTCCGTCTCTCTCCGCCCCTCGCCAAGACAACCAACGAAGACTTCCACAAAGCGGAGACACGATAATTCGAATATTATCCACCTCTGCGCGCTGCGATATACACACGTCCACGTCGACGTCCGCGTCCACGCGCGCGCGACGATGACGAAGAGACAGGGTCGGGCGCAAGCGCGGAGTCGCTCCGAGTTTGCGTCACGTCGTTGAGCGGCGGGCGGCAACTTTATACCGCCCTCCGCGTCGGCGGCCGCCATATATGGTGGGCCGAGGCCCCCGGGGCTCGCTGCATCCACGCGGCCCGCGTTACATAGACTTCCAGAGTCGAGCGTGTATGTACCACTCCCTCGGGGCTCGCTTGATAAGAGAGGAGGCAAGGTCTTTATTCCCACCGCTGCTGCTGGGCTACTCGGAGTACTCGGTCCCTCGTTCGTGCGCCCATTCCGGCGATCGCGTATGTCAGTGTAGCTACAACCCGGGAGCGAAGGTCGGCGGCTCGCGTTTCACGTTCCGATTGCTCTATTCTTTCTTTTTTTTCGTTTCTTTTCGGAGATTCCTTCTTCGCTCTCGTGTGACTTTTTGTTTACGGAGTCGGGAGAGTCGCCGCGGAGAGTGGGAGCTTAGCGCGCGCGCCGGTGGATTGGATGGAGAGTATTTATATAGTGGATTTTCATCGCCTGAAACCGATACCAAGAGGAGGCGAGTCCGGCTGTATGATTTCTTTTTTAGAGGGGTTTTTATGGCTGAGGTGTTATGGCCTGTGGTTGGGTAACGTTGGAGTGGTTTGAGTTACTTTTGAATAAATCATTTTGAAAGTTATTTCTTGTGAGATTTGTTGTTTTTTTTATGAAATCCTTTATCCTACAATGTTTGAAGACTAGGTGTTTGGTTAATCCGAATGGCTGTGTCAATTTGTGTTTTGCAAGCGTTTATGAAATAAAATTGTTTAATAATTTTGTAGATTCTTTTTACGTGTAATAAAATAGGTAAATAATATTAACTATTATTTAAAAAACTTGTCATAAAAAAATGAATTTTTGTTATAACTTGAATTACTATTGAATGCATAATTTATACACTGACAATGCTTCCAGAGTCATTCCGAAGAGAAGCCCTTAAAAATTTTCATTTTTTGGGAATTTCTTTCTGTTTGTTTTATTAAACATTTATTAGTCCAACATAATTAAAATTTTTTGTATTTATTGAATTAACCTCTTGGAGTAATAAATTACTTTTGATTGAGTCTAATTATCAGAATTAGTTTTTAATGAAAATCGAAAAACTAAGATTTAGAGTTTTTAAAAAAGTTTTTTTATCCAAATACTTATTAACAGTATTTAAAATATATCTCACAGTTATAAAATAGTATTACAAATAAAAATATTTATTGGTGCCTGTGCACTAGACATGTGCCTAACATTGCTGTAAAGAAAATAAGTTTTGACACATATTCTTATAAGAACTTTATGAACAGTAAATGTATAATAACGAACCTGCAGTAGTATGACTATGTATACTTATTTATCTACTTCGATAATACCTATATATGTGATAGAACTATAAGATGCATCTAATTCAGCATGTAGTGCTGTGATATGACGGTGGAAGCCTAGAGCTCATGAGTGTCCGTACTGTAAGAAGGTTTGTACTGTATGACTCTTCTCTATAGCACTGAACACTGTCTTGGAAAAACGAACGTACTATGATAATTTCTGATATAATGATGTATGTATCTTAAATAAACGCAATTTTCGATAATTAATTAATTTTAAATAATTAATTAATTATTAGAGTTAATTAAAAAAAAATAATCAAAATTTTAATTATTAAATTTAGATATTAATTCATTTTTAACGCAATTTTTAATTTTTTTTTTCCTAATCTTTTTCCAAACTTTTTTATGCATATTTAGAGAAGAAACGAAACTTATAATCGAAAAATTACTGGATTTAGCTGTGGCTTTGTGGTCGGAGTTACAAATTGGTGTAAATTGTAGCATTTGCTGTATTCATCTACAACAAAAAAATCAAAAGATTCATATTTTACATAAAAATACGCTGTCGATAAACATAACAATTTTTTTTACTTGTCATAATGTACGCAATAAGTAACATACTCAAAAAGTATTTGGAAATTATCGTTATGCTGGCTCTTTAAAAAACAAAACAAACTTTTCAAACCAATTATTTTTAACGCGTGTTGCATGGTAATGCCCCTGAATGAAAAATGAACTGCGATTCCTTGCTCGCTAATGCTTACTCGGATTAATGTTTACTATTAAAATTGCTTTTAATTAAAATTTCGTTTATAGTAGATTTTAATTAATGACGTACAGTTATTATTAAGAAAATATAATTAATATTAAGAAAATATAAGTTTTGAAAATTTAGTTATAGATAATTACTTTCAGTTCGATGATGTTCTAATTTTGAGTTAGTATAGATAGTATAAAGTATGATGCGACGACATCCAAATTGAAGCTACTTAATATATCTAACAGAGGAAGAGAATTCATAAAATTCTGGATGTTCAAAGTTTAACTGGAAGCATCATTCGATTAAAACAAATGTAATGGGTAATGTAATTTTATATATTTTTAAGTACAGCTGATTATTAGAAAAAATATACTTAAACTTTTAAAATTTTGATTTATTAAAATAGAAATTCAAAGAATTGCAACTAAATTAGATAATAACCTTATACCTAAAGTTTAAAATAAATACATGAGTAACATATATCGCATAAAGAATAGTTTAAGTACCTAGCTCCAGAACCTTAAGCATTTATGCTCATGTTTATGATTTAACAGTATTGCTCTTTTAAGTCATTTTACATCTTTTAATGTACAAAATAATTGTTAATAAAAACAATATCCGTGGCCTTCGAGGTAGCTACAAATAAACTGAATAACGTGTAAAAATTTCTTTCAAATACCCATCCAGCAAATTTTAAAATGCACAGTGATCAGTGCTATTTGGGTAATTTTAAAAAATCCTGCACGTTTTAGCGGTACATTATTTATTAATTATCTACCTTTATTATTTTATGTGTATTATGATCCATAGTCCTTTAGGTTTAACAATAAGTAATTTACAACTTGAATCATGAAGTATCTTAATGCTGAATGTAAGTATATTTTTAGAGTGACCCTGAATTAAAAATCAACACTATTTTTTCATGTAAAAAGTTGCAATTTATTTTATCTATTTAATTATAAAAAACGAATCGTGTTTACTTGCATACATCATCCTTTAAACTATTGTTATAAAATATACGTTTTCACCTTTAGTTTATGGTAGCAAGTATGTCTTGTGAGTTTTTTGTAAGCTCCGTGGAATATATATGTCCAATCAACTGTATATTTTGTACCCCGATGAGAGTATATTTTGATAATAAAAGGGAATCATATTTATTAGGAACCCAGTTATGCAGTGTAAATCCTACAGTGCTTATAAAATACGTAAGATTATTGAAAATCACCCATATAATAAAAAATGTATTAAACAATTAAAAAAATGTTCTTATAGTCTAAAACAAATGTGTTAATAAATAAACAAAACTTAAATTACGTTTAATAATATTTAATTCCTTAAGAAATATATTAATAAATTATAATGTTTCAGAGCTTTACAGTGGAATGAATCCTTAAGATATTTTATTTTATTTAAATATTTAACGGGTCTTACCCCTATACAAATTTTGGCCATAAAAATAGCTTTACTGTTAATACAGTTGTAAGATGATACTTTGACTAGTACTTACAAAAATATATGACTTTTAATATAATTGCAATAGTGTCGATTTCAACTTATTTTTAGAACTTGAAATACTTGGAAAACTATACATATCAATTTGTAACAAATTCATTGGTCTGCGCAGTCTAAATACTGAACTGTGGAAAGTCGAATCCAGATTATACTTTACTTCTTTAAGTTGACGAGCTTGCCTAGTAGAATAATTAATAGTTCTAAATTCAAAAAACTTACTATTAAGAGTATGACTAACATTGTGTATCAAGACCTTATATATAAAGACAGCATTATTCAGTCTATACATAGATTTAATCGTGTTTATGTTAAAATATTTCGAAACGTTACTGTAATCATGATCAAATCTATGCATAGGGATATGATATCTGTACGCTAATATTCTTAGGTACCGGTGTTGAATTGCTTCTAATTTATTAATTGCATATTCATGATATGGCGCCCAGATAACTGAGGTATACGTTATTATAGGTAACACTAAGCTTTTAAATAATGCAATTAACGAAAAAGCGTTTTTAAATTATTTGGTTAAATGTTAAAAAATTATAATATAAAAAATATGATACAGAAATTGTTATTTGATTTAACTATACAAATGTAAAGCAGTAAACTACAGAGACAATTTTTGTTTTTATTATGTCACTATTCTGGAGCTGCTTCTTTTTATACTGAATCTATTAATAAAAATGCTGGATGGGTTATGAAATTAAGAAACTTACAAGATACGTACAAACACATTTTCTTAAATTTGTATAAATATTTTTATTTCTCTGCGACTATTGAATTAACGAAGTAGACATATTTATTGTTATTTTGAAATTAATAAAATATGTTAATTGCTTACTATATTTACGTATATGTAACTAATATTATCAAAATTATATAATCGAAAAGAATTCGCAAAATACATTAAATTCTTAATCACTTTTTTACATTTACTTTTGACGATATTATCCTACATTGATATTATACAGTACATACGGACTTTATAAGATTTAAAAATAACGAAATCTACATATGATTTGTGAAATTTTTCTCCGAACAGTCCCAGACATCCGGATAAATAAACTTACAGAAAGAGACTAGCAAAATAAACTTTTTAATGACGAGAATGAAAAATTCAAATAATTAAGTAGAATGAGTCAAACAGAGTAAGACATTGTATAGATGTCTGACATATATTAAGGTAGGTTAAGACTAGTTTTAAGTTGTATCATTACGCTTTATAATTCTTACAGGGAGAGAAATTGTATAGTAATATTAAAACTAAATTGTATAGTAAATAAACAGTTTACAAACAGATTTGTATTTTTACGTTTGAGTTTTTGATAAGTATAGGTATAGTAGGTAATTTATTCACAGATTATTAAGACTAAAAAAATAACAATATTTCCAAGCAAATCAATGACTGTACATATAGTTGAAAAGGAGGACGTGTAGTAAGTAGTCGAATACAGAGAAACGTACAAAACTAATTCTATTGCTTAGAGCTTGTCAAAACATTAAAACTAAAAGAAAAAATTAATTAGAGGAAGTGAAGGCAAAAAATGGTCAAATTCAATTAAATATGGGAAAAGATCAAGTTGCTATCAGAAGTTCAGTAGTAAAAATTACTTTTTTTTATGCTTTTAGTTTACTATAGTAGTTTTTTGGGTTTTGTCAGTCCGCGACCAAAATCACAAAATTCTTTGGCAAAATTTCAAAACTAATTTGTAAAATTTACCATGCAATGTCTTTGTATTCATTACCGTTGCAATATTAATCAGACATCGGTCCCGGTGTACCCACATAATTTACATTTTGCACTCGCCTGACCACGACTGACCTGTTCTACTGTGCATTACAAACCTACCGCGCTACGGACGATCTCTCCACTACCGCTATCAAAGAAACCGAATCACTTGAACGATAACTTAACGTCTCTTTCCATCCATCCATAAATTCATAAACAAAACACTGTCGTCATTCATCAGCCCCAATCATCCGATCCTCGTTACCGATGCGCAAATCCGCGCGCAAGCTCCGATATCATCGAGATCTGCACTCCGCCCGACAGCCCGTCCAATCTCTCGCCCACCGACGGAATGGGGAAAGCTGGTCATGATTTCCAGGGCGGCGCTTCCACCTACCTCCGCCCCTCCTCTCTCTCTCTCCCCTCCTCTCTCGCGCCGTTTTCGGCAGGGTCGCATGTATTCTCGTCCAGCCTCGGCAGCGCCCGCAGAAGAGCCCGAGTAGCGCGAGCGCACGCAGCCAGTAAGTAGCAGACTCGGGGAGGAATCATCCTCTCGCTCTCTCCGAACGGAAATAGAGGTATCCGAGAGCTTGCGCAGCAGCTTCTCCCCCCCCCCCCCGCGCTTGCGCCGACGTCTAGCCGTAGGGCCCCGAACTCTCCGGCGGAGCTGCCGCTGCCTAAGAATAAACCTTAAGATTTCGGGCGCGAGAGAGAGAGAGAGAGAGAAAGTGTGAGAGATAGAGAGAGAGAGAGAGAGAGAGCGGGGGAGGGAGTGTGTGTGAAAGAGAGAGAGAGAGATAAGTGGAGGCAGGGCGCGAAGAGGTCGGACAGCTAGCCTCAGAGCCGCTCAAGCTGTCGCGCGGACTCCACATTCCAACGGGATAATCGCAGGCCGCAGTGCAGCCAGGCAGCAGTGTGTCTCTTGGTGCCCACGAGAGACGTCACGCACACTCGTAATACACTCTCTCTCTCGATATCTCGATTTTGTCGAGCACACACGAGTTACCCGAGTGTAAGTTTCTACATTCTCCGCTCTCTCTCTCTCTCTCTCTCTCTCTCTTTCTCTCTCTCGAATTCTCTCTTTCTCTCTGGTTTTTTACGAAAAAAAAAAGAAAGTTTTTAGTTAAATGGATTCGTTAACGGTTGATGTACTGGATTGACCGTTAATGAGTTCGTTTGATGAGAGAACTTGCAGTGTGCCGATTTTCTCACCAACCTTTTGTACTACTTTTGTGCTTGTGCGAGCTTTTAATCATCTGTCTATCTCTTTCGTGTGCGAAAAGAAGTGCCTCTATCTCTCTCTCTCTCTCTCTCTCGCTCGCTGACGTTCGTTCAACTCGCTCGCGCGGACACTCGCGTAATAAGTACGTAACGTCGCGTAATACTCACACGGATCTACACACACACACATAGAACGAGGACTCTATTACAATAATACACATTCCGAAAGTGCTGTGTCGCAATTGTAGCCAGTGTCAAGTAGGAAGTATCAAAGGAAGCGGAAGGAGGATCACCCATCGAGGAACGAGGGAAGCGCCAACAAGTGTTCCACGATTCTGGAAGGGAAGGGCTTCCGAAGGATACAAGTGGTGCCCCCGCAGTGTGCAAGAGTACTCGGATTTCGGGATTCTCTCGTACACGTACCGAGGGAATTTTGGCGTGCACATTGGTGGCCTCAAGTCTTTTGGTATTATATCTGCTGCTTTTGAGAGGCGCTCTCTCGCTCGGACGCGCTGATGTAACCGGAGATCAACGACCGTGTGCCAAATTCTTTCGTTTTCTATTTTTCGCTTTTTTTCTTATAAACCGAGAATGAACAGTGCTTAACGATTATTAATTAAGTTGTAATGTTGCATAGATCGGTAGAGATTGGTATTATGCTTTTGATCGACTTTTTTTTATAAAAAAAATAAATAACAGTGGTTAGCGATCATGATTCAAGTTGTAACGTTAAAAATCGGTAAATACATATTGTACTTTTGCTCGAGTCTTTTTTCTTTCAATAAAGCGATAACTGATAGTACTTATCAGTCATGATTCAAGTTGTAACATTGTTAATCGGTAAAGAGTTATATTATACTTATGTTCGAGTCTTTTTTATTTCAATAAAGAAATAATTGATAGTACTTAACGGTCATTAATCAAGTTGTAACATCGTTAATCGGTAAATACTTATATTATACTTTTATTCGAGTCTTTTTTCTTTCAATAAAGCAATAATTGATAGTAATTAAACGTTATGATTCAAGTTGTAACATTCTAAATCGGTAAAGATTCGTATTATGCTTTTACTCGAGTTTTCATTCTTCTTTTAAATTTCATCTTGCTCTAAATTCTGTTTTGGAACTCTACTTAAATGTAATTTTGAACACTCTGCTACTGAATTTCAGTATTATGTATATTCTAATAATATCACAGACGATGTTAGTCGAGAGTTCAAAATAACATTTAACGTGGGTATACTTTGTCTAAAGCAATCGAATAGCAATAGCTCAGTGAAATTTCTTTCTTTTTGTTTTTATTATAGAATTAACTTTTATTCAAAACACACTAATAAATAATATATATTCTGTTGTTTTTTAAATCAACAATATGAATTTCTACTATATAGCTAAATTTTAAAGCAATAGCTTACTAAATAGCTTGATTATCATTATAAAATTAGCTTTCTATATATATATACAATAATAAATTCATTTTCTTTTTCAAATAAACAAAAACATATTCTACTGCGGCTAGAGTTGAAAAGTAAATGGCGCATTACCGTTGTTTTCAATCTAATTCTTACTCATGGTCTCAATCACTACAATCTATACCTTAAATTCACACAAAACTTGCAATAATCTTCGCATACCAGGCCATACCGATCTCTCGAAAAGCTCCCCGCGAGCTCCAACCCCGAAAGCTATCGGAAGCCAATGACGCAAACGAGCGGAAGTAAGTACACGCGCTGAAAATCCTAAAGCACGCATTCATTCTGTCGCGAAACATTGACAACGCTCGCATCGGAGAAACGCGAGCCGAGCCGAAACGAAATATCGGCAGAGAGAGAAAGAGAGAGAAAGAGAGAGAGACAGCTTGCCAGTGCGCACGGCCATGTTGGCGTTCGCCTGCGCCGGTCCTTCTATAATTAGGCTCGCGATATAGGAAGGGATCGGAGGCCTCCTTATAGAGCTTGCGCTCGTCGGGGGAGCTTGCGTTAGTGGCGCGTGTGTGCGTGCGAGCGAGCGTGTACAAGTGAGATCGGGCTTTGAGGCGCCGCCGAACTGTGTGCGTGTGTGTGCTCTGCTCGCGGCGTATCGGGTTACTAGTGTTGTACCCCTGTCCCCGCTGCACGAACGGCTGGTGCATCTGATTCTGCGTGTGTTTGCTCCCCTCCCTTACTCTCTGGCAGTTGAATTCTCGTGGTAACCCTTTTTTTCTTATTGATCACGTGGCGATGTTCCGCGGAATTTTCGCGGTGACGGGTGTTTGGCGATGCGATTTGTTTGTTCAAAAATCGGTACACAGAGAGAATTTTCTGATAAAAATTACCGTAAAAATCATTGTAAACGAGGAATATTCTGACTTCATTACAGTGCTGAATGGTAAAATTTATAATAAATAATGTTAATTTTTACCGTTCAGTAGGGTAATTTTCCCCCTGAAGACAGAATATCCCACGTTTACAATGATTTTTACGGTCATTTTTATCAGAAAATTCTCTCTGTATAATAATGTCGGGTTACGTAGGTTTGCGATTTTTTAGCTGTAGTAGCTTCGGGAGATGTTGATATATGAACTTTTTAGAGCTTTTTAAACATTGTTTTCGTAATGAAATTTTTGAGCGATGAATCGGGTGATTATTTGAATCTGGTAACATATCATGTCAAAGTGTCAGGTAATAAATTGCTCGATTGTCACGCGATTTATCACGTGATTTTTTAGTAGGATATACCCGAGAAAAAGGATTATTTATAGTTAAGGATTCGTGTACGTGATTTTTTCTAACACGTAATATTTATAGGTTATCTAGAAAATTTAACCATGAAGTTCCGCGAATTCTTAAATGTTAAATCGTGAAATTATAAAAAATAAACGAATATTTAAGCATTAAAAACAGTATTTTAATTGTTAAGTACAGCGTATTTTGCCGTATTTAAAGTCGTAGTTCTTTATAATTAAGAATTCTTTCTCTGAGCGTACGTGATCAATAAAAAAGGTTCTTCATTTCAACTGATCGGTTGGCTTTGCAAGTGATTAAATGGATGGTTATTTTTTGTTGCAGCACCCTAATCTCCCGCAAACATGTCGGACGACGAGGAACAATACTCGTGAGTATATAATTGTCATTGCATTTGTTTCTCATTAAAAAAATTTACCGGCCCGCAAGTATGCAGTCAAAGTTTCGTAAATATACATAGTACTGATGCTGTTGCACTTTTTCAAATAAAGTTTGTTACGTATTTTATGTATGCATAATATGTAAGTTTGGTAAAAGAGATTTTGAGTTGTAAGTTATGTTGGATTGACTGAAAGTTCCCAAGTATATTTCAAGTAGTATAATACATATATGTTGAGACCAAAAGTTCATTGTTAGTTTATCGTATGTGTTTATAAGTAATAACAAAAATTCACTCACGAGTTACAGCTAATTTGATTGTCAAACTCCCTTTCTATTGCATTTATTTGTGTTGTCAATTAAACTCAATCACCCCTACAATGATAATCAGTTACATGCATCAATCGAATAAATAAAATGTTTGTTTAGAGTTTCCCTCCCTTGATTGTTAAATTTTGTTTAATTAAATCCCCTTATTGTTCATATATACATCATGTATCTGTACCCAGCATGTCATTAACCGTACTCTTGTTCCATTTCTCTTTTACAGCAGCGAAGAGGAGGTCGAAGAAGTGTAAGTGTCCCCTATCGTTTTACTCCATGTTTATGTGTGATCGTCAACGTCACAGTGCGATCGAACGTATTTTCATTAACCACTGTCTTTCCTTTCTCTTTTGCAGGAAGTAAGTTCCAGTCGCGGGTATTATTACTCCACTATATATAATCTATCAAGTTTGTTTCCCCCCAATCATCCTGCGCAATTTATTCATCATTTTTTTTCTCTCGATCAATTATCGCATCCCATAGAAATAGATACATCCCCCCCCCCCAGTCAGTAGAGTAGCTATATAAAAACGAAAACTTAAAACTGAAAAGCTAAAATAAAAACCACTAAAACATCTGAATTAAAATAGAAAATAGCATAAATATATATAAAAAAGAAAAAAAGACAATGCTGGGCCGATCGAAATTAGAATTTTTTCAAAGGAAAGCCGATATGCAGATTAGAGGATAGGTATTAATAGAGAAGCATCTCTTCTCGCCGCGAGCCTGCAGCGCGCTCCCCGAAATTTTTCTCTCATCTTCGCGCCCGTTGTGTACAAATTTTTCCGAACCTTCGCCGCGGGTATTTCGGAATTTTCGTCCATTACGCAATTCCCGAGCGCGCGCGTTTCGATAATCGAGGGAGAATCGTCGTCGCCGCGTTGAAGAAAGAGAGAGAGAGAGAGAGAGGTAGAAAAAGGGAGGAAAGAGAGCACAGCGCAGAAGAGAAGAGGCGAACTCTCGAAATGCCGGCCGGTTAAAATTAGAGTGCGTGTTTCCTTCACGAAAATAGAGCGCCGGATAGCGGCTGAGAAGCTCGGCGGCGGCGGCAGCTCGGGGAGAGCGCGACGCTATAATACCGTACGCGCGCACACCCGGATACGAATTTAGTAACACGATGCCGAAAACACTCGCCGACGATTCTCGCGCGCGCGAGAAGACTCTATGAAAGGAGGATTCGGCGTCGCGCTATAAGAGCGGTTTCTTTTCTTTTTGTTTTTTGGAAGGAGCGCGCGTGGGCTGTGGGATTCTTCTTGTAACGGGGGAGTTGTGCGGGAATTTTGGGCGCTGCGGAGTAGGAATTTTTTGGTAATTCGAGGGGCGCGCACGGTATTTGAACTGTTTGAATTTTGGAATGCAAATGTTGCTTTATGATCAATTAAAACGGAACCAGACTGTGACAACTAAACATTTTTTTTTGCTTGATTGTTGTAGGCTAAATATCTGGTACAAAAATATAAAGCCCTTCGTACACTTTGAAAAGTGATTAAATAAAGGTTAATTAAGTCACTATGTTGAATAATATAAATTTAAATAAACAATTTTATTTCATAAGAAATTTATGTTGCTTGCTTGAATGTAAAAACATTGGATTTTGAGGTAATTATATATACCTATATATACCTATCTATACCTACATATATTTATAATAAAAACCAAAATTGAAAAATTTTAGATTAGAAACTAAATCTGTAGTTGTTTTTCAGAATTAGTTGTTATTTTAGAAAATTTGTAGTTAAATCATCTAATTTATGAGTTTACAAAAAGCAAGCATTCCGAGCTTCCACAGTTTTGAATTCCACGGTCTAAACGCTTCTAAAATTAGATTAGTCTAAATACCAGAGTCCCCTTCGTGTATCTTATTGTCATTCTTCATTTTACCGCGGTTTTTCGGCTTTTTTATCGCGCAAATAAACATTGGCAAAGAAAATCTTTTAAATTAAATCAATTTTTGAATTTTCAAACCAGCAAAACAGCATCGCAGATTATATTATACAGAACAATGAAGCGAAGGATTGAGTAATTTCGCTCTCGCGCAAATCCGTTGTTCCCGCGTTATTATTAGAGCAAAATATACGACAATAGGTATAGGCGAAAGCGCGCGCGGACGAGCAAAGCTGCAGCGCGCAATTATTTTTGGCCCCCTGATGAGGTTCATCGAAACAAATCGCTAACCGGTTGAACAATTCGCGTTTCGTGTAATAAATCAATTTTATTATAACAGACGCGTGACGGGCTTACTTTTTTTATCGCGGACCTAGTCGATATAGAAGGAAAAATTAAGAGACTCGAGTGCAGGTGCGCTGAATTGAAAAATTTAAGTACATGTAGCGAGTACATTTTTTCGATGCTGCCAAGTTTCGTTGGAATTTATTAACATAGTCTGAGTAAATACTATTTCATTCAACCAAATAGTCGAGAAATCCACTAATTTAAATATGAATCAACCAAATATTTACATGATCGTGCGTTTTATACATCTATTTGTTACGGGTATTCTTTACCGCTCGGATCTCTTAATTTGCTCTCGTAAATCCATAAATAGCTTCAGGAATCTTTTTCTATCGCGCTTATTATAATTCTATCACCCCATCCTTAAATCTGTACTTTTAACCCTTCAACGTGAACAACGGGAGAAACCGTGTAACTTTATAAGATGTGTTAATATTAGTTAATAATAGTTTCTATTTTATTTTCTCAAGCGTTCAATCGTCATATTAATATTTTTGCTCTTCGCGTAAACTCAGTTACGTATGCTAAATTATTTAAGAGTGTTTTCAGCTTAGAAAGTAAAGAAATAACGCAGTCAAGCAAAATAGATTTCAAATTGTTACCATTACAAATGCGCAGGTCGCGTTTAAGGGTTAAAAGGATGAATCGTCAATATATTTCGACCCGCACCTTCCACCTGATTATCATTCCCCTCTTTTCTCAAATAGCGCCCCATAATAGTTTAAAAAAAAAAACAATGAAAGCCAATTACTGACTCTGGTTTTTCTCTTTTTTTGTTCTCTCCATCTCTCTGTCTATCTATCACCACAATAAAAAAAAACAACACACAAACCAAACCAAACATGGTCTCAATTACCAAAAAAAATCCACCACCACCACCACCAACCACCGTCCGACCGATCGACGCACGCGACGCGCGAACTGAATCGATTCGATACTTGATCGAACGAAAGGCATGTGGAGAAGAAGATCGAGTAAGTGCCAGAGTTTCTGTCGTAATATTGACGCATATTTTACTTTTTTTTCTTTGTTTGTCTATATGTCTATATCTGTCTTTTTTTGTTACTTTCTTTTTTTTTCCTTTTTTTTCATTGTCGGTGATATCGCAGTCTTTTGTACGTGTCCGCTATTTTAAAAAAACTACTCGCTCTTATTTTATCATCGCCACGGGATGTAGCACGACGTATTGTTGTTTTTGTCGATTGTTTTTTCGCACATGCAGACCTTTTTAAAATTTTGCTTTTAAACCTTGGTGAAGGAAGATGAAAAACAAGTTTACGAGCGTCGTCGTGCTGCAACTTTGTCTGTTGCCATGCTATATAAACGTTTTGTTCGTGTATCTGCCGTATAAACTTTTCTAATTTATCTTGATCTCACTACCTTTTTTGTTTTTCCTTTTTTACTTAATAACGTATGACGCTACTTTTTTTGATGACCTCTGTCAGAGTCGTAAAGAATTTCACTCACGCATCTTTTTTTCAGTATCTTGTGTCGTTTTTTTGCCGTATTTATACTCTACGCAAAATAATAGCCGCTCGCCTTTGCTACATTTGATGCAGTCTGTTTCTCATACTAGCAACAAATGAATTTTTACAATTACTTTTGGTTTTCCTGTGATGTCTCGTATTCGACTTTCGTATAATACCTTTTCATTTCTTTTGTAATGTATAATCTGCCGCCAACAAACAGTTTATTGTCCGTAGCACGCGTGCGATTGACTGGTATAATAATATAACACTTTATTTTTTCATTTGTTTAATCCAAGATTACTTTAATCACCATGCGCAAAGATTATACGACTCTAACGCAATTGTATAACGCAGTATTTTGTAGGATATCAATTACTCATAAATGTTTTTTATTTATCAATTTTAATTTCTTTGTCGCTCAGCGTTAGCTTTTGCTACAGTTAACTACAGTTCAACATGAAATTTCACTATATTCCTAGTATTTCGACAAGGACAAAAAGCATATTTATCCGACATAAATCTCACCTATAAACATATATCATACAACAACAATAAAAAAGAAACACACACGATCACACACGAAACAATACATCACGCATTGCCGCGCGCATTTTGTAATCTCTATTACTCACCCTCTTACTATCTCTTTCAGCTCTTATCTCACATAATTTTCCGAATATAATAATAATAATAATAATAATAATAATAATAATAATCATTTCATACTCTTTTCTTTCTCTCTTTTGCATATTATCTGCCCGCTCTCTCGTATACATATCTCAAAGAAACTATATAATAATATCACTTTGTCTACATCTATCTCTGTTGCCAGTGCTCATTCTTGTTCTCGTATGTATACGTGTACAAAAGCTCGTGTATGTTATATGTATATTCTTGTTATTCTTGTCAGCGCGCCTTACATTGGCTGCTCGCGCGCGACGCCGCTCCGAGCCTTCCACGGGTTGCGTCGCGCGCGCGCGCGTATAAAGAGCTACACTCGGCTTTTCTAAAATAAAAAAGAGGGGCAGGTCGCTGAACACATGCAGATTGCCGTTTATTTTTGTATGCGTGCTGTGCTGTTCTCCGATTTCAGTCAAGCCGTGCGCTTTGGTCGGAAAAAAAAACTAAAAAACTCGAATCTCGGAGGAATCTCGATAATTTGAAGTTGAAGGGAGCAGAACAAATTTTTCATTCTCGATCCAGAATCGTGAAAAAACTCGAATTATTAACTTTCAAATTGATTATTGATACAGAAATGTACAAAATGTTTATTATTAATTTCAAATTATAAAAATTCGAATAATCGATTTGGATTTATACAAAAATTCAGGTTAGCGAAGAATTTCATTTTTACATGGATAAGTTAAAACTTTAAGAGGCCAATTAGTGAAATATCTAGAAGCTTCAATTAACGAGATATTTCTTACATTATTTAATATATAGAAATTATTGAAAATTTAATTCGAATTATCGAGTTTTATAAACGTTGTTTATTTATTATAGAAATATAAATAAATTCGTATCAACGATTTAGAATAATAAAAAATGTAATTATTGATCAAGAATCTTAAAAATTTGATTTATTCAACCAGAATCATAATACAAAAATCAAATAATCTAAATTCTTTATTTTTAAAGGGCTATGTCAAGAGTATAAAAGATAAACTTTGAATTAACATGTGTGAAATTTATGAAATTCATTACATTATTTAGCTTTGCAATTAACGAAAATTTACTTCAAATTATTGGTAGAAAATTATTTAGTTTTATCTATTTTCCTTGCTTATAATTATAGCTCCTAGTTTAATAAGCAGAGAACCTTGATAAAGGTGGCTCCGTCGCGTAGCCCCGTATCTACGTGAGGGGCCCATCATTTTTTTTTCTAATCAACGTAATTTTAATGAAAATGATTCAATATCAATTGTCAGACTTATTGAACTAAACATACGTTATAATATACGAGAAATAATAGCAATACGCATATATATGTATTCAAAAATACACTCGTTTTACTTATTTATTAAATATTTTTTATATTTGGCTGGCAACCAGGTATTTTTGTTAAATAATCGGAATCTATAATTAAAAAAATATAATCTCCTGGTGGTTCTCTAAAGAAATCCTGGGTTTTCATATAGTTACAGGCATACATGCATATTTTGCCACAAGAGCCCATGTTAAAAGTTTTATTTTCAAACATTTTTTTCTCTTTAGTTGGCCTGGCAACCCCACCCAACCAACATCATAATACAATGAATAAAACGCACACTTTCAGTGGGTTTTTAATTTTTTATCAATGATAGATTTTCAAACAACGATGGAGCCATCTTAAACTGAATAATTTTCTACCAGAGATTAACGAGCTTTTTAAACATCGTTATATATATTGTAGGATTATACAAAAATTCAAATTATTAATGTTTGAATTATCAATGTTCGAATTATTGAGAGTCGATTGTATTTATTATAATTTCTATAGACGATAATTAAATAAACCGCAATCTGCATAAAACGATCGACGTCAAAGTGTGCCATGATTGTTAATGAAATCGTAAGAGGCTCATGCAAAGAAGACAAAAAAACAACCAACTAAAACGAAACACGATAAACAAATTGACTTAAATAATAAAAAACCTAATTGAATGAAAAAACCATTGAATAATGCATTGACTTGCTTTTATAAAAATGCACTGTATAATTATAAGATAATATACATCAGGATGCGAAAGACAAGCTTGCCAATGATGATCATGTTCCTTGAAATTTATTAACCGAACTGTACTTTCTCTTTTGTAGGGGTAGGGCGTCCCAAAAGTAAGTTGATACTCGAGGTTGTTGTTTATATGAACGTCGTTAACATTACTCGTTATTTACCCAAGCTGCTCACAAAACAAACCCTTTTTTACACCCGTCTGTTAATCTCCAGAGCGGACTTCAGTGAACGAATTTATTATCTTTGCAAAATATTAATCCTTTATCATTTTTCATGAACATTGCTCGAAGAATTTTTAGTATCTGTTTACAATATCGACAAAAATACGAATTTTCATACTTCATTTATCTAGTCTTATTAATTATATTTGTTATGAAGGGATTTGCATAAAATATTTGTACTTTATCAACAATCATTAATCAAACGAGGAATTTCACATAATAAATTTAAGCTCTATTGACTTGCAAATATGCAAATTCTCATTTAGTTTATTATTAGAGTTACGAAATTCACTGAAGACCCACAATAATAAAACTACTCGTCTTAATGTGCCATATGTATCCTCAACCGCCTCTCGTCTCTCACATAAACGTGTTCCTTTTTTTTCTTACTGTTTGTCAAATAATCATTAACGAATGAGTTTTTTTTTGTTTATCACACATCATGTTCTGCGCGAATCACCTTTTTCTCGCAGGCATCAATCTTCTCGCTGATGAGAACGCGACCGATTGTTTTGTTCACACAATAATCCGCAATCTGTGTTTAATATGTCGTGTACGACTATAATGTGTCTGCACTGACTGTGCAGCAACATGGAAAAAGTGCCGGAGACACAATGTGTTACATTTTTTCACTGACTACATACTTAATAAACAGGCTCCAAAATTACCAGTGTGCACTTATAATATAATCACAGTAATAATCGTTTGAAAGGCAGCATCCTATGTTTTATACTGTCCTCGTTATCGATCAGACATCCTGATTCTGTATATGATAATGTAATCGTCCTGTCGATCGAGTATACATATCGAGTACACGGTTATTTTCTGTTAAACACTTTTTTTCATATTTTGCATTTAAGGAGACGTAAAGTGCTAATTAATATCGCAATTTGCCAAATTATATAATTTATTTTACTTTATTCTATTCTGAAATCATGAATTTATGTATGAAATAATGATTATACAAGTATCCGAATCTGTTTTAAAATTCATTCGAATCCTATTAAAAATAATTACGAAAATGTTCCATGGTATAACGATGCTAATAGCATTCATTTTCTAAATATTTTCAATCCTATTTATTTAATATTATTAAGAATCAACGGATTTTGCAGTCCTGACATAATTTGACAGTACATCAAGTGTCATTTTTCCCAAGATCTTTAATTATGATTAAATATTATTAACTAATATACTGCTGTCGGTGATAAAGTTATATCTTTTAAAAAGCACTATTGCGTCTCCTTGAACACAATCATCTTCACAAATGCAAAATCGTACGCGAAAATCCACGCCGTTAAAACATGCGTTAACGGAGCGCGCGCGCGTCGAGCTGCAATTATCTTACGCCGGCCGAAAGTGTCAACGCGTGTCTAATCTAATTCTGAATTCGTGTCAAACGTTGACACGCGGCCTTGGAGAAATTTAAACTCGGGCGCGTCGAGGATTCGCCAAAACGCGCGCCTCGCGATCAAAAAGCCGCGATGATCTCACGTCGTCGTGCATTTTCGCCCGAAATCGCACGTAAATTCGAGCCTACTTACTGTATCTCAGATATATCTCGTCGTCGACATTGTGGGTTACTCTTTGTACGACTTATACGTGAAGTTTTTTCCGGGGATCTTTTCTTCGTCTCGTTGCGGGGCTTTACACGATTTTTGTGATTTTTGGAAATTCGTCTAATTTTTCGATTTGCCATGTTGTTTAAATGGCAATCGTCACCTTTTATAATTGTACATACGATACTGGTTGAACGTATTTTTTTCTTTTAACCCGCGAGCATGCGCGTGTAACGCCTTTAAGATATACTGCTCTATATTTCAAAGGTATCTTTTTAGTGAAACAAAAATTATCTGAAAAAATAGTTTAGTATTTTAAAAATGTAAACAAAATGATTTTTATTTATCGAAAAATAAATCCGAACGTTTCTGGTATCTTAGTTTTGTTTATACTAACTGTTTACATAGTTATCTTGAACTATGATGATGAGCTTAAAGGCACCCACGCGCATGTTCAGATAGAGAACAGCAAAAACGCGCCTACTAGCGGGTATAATAACGTTGTTTTTAAAAAAAGATTTCTACAAATCTCATCTCTGTACATAAACACAATTTTGTTTTTTGCATCGCGACAGTCGTACTGTAAAAACGCGGATATCCCAAAGCTCAACTCAAACAAAGAAAACAAATAACCACCCTCGAAGCCCACTTCCATCCTCAAGATCCCAGAATCACGCAATAAAAGTCTCGCAAGCCTACATAAAGCACGGCCTCAGCCTCTGTGAAGTCGATTGTTGATTAATACAAAATAATTCACACCAGCCTACGGCTTCTATTCACTATTTTGATTGTTCTTTTGTATGTTGATTTGTCTGTATTATACACCATCTCACGGCCTATGTGTGTCTGTCAACGTGCTTGCACGTGTCTTATATATATACCTACTATACAAAGTACTACAAATGCAAACAAAAAAAATAGCGCCAATGCCTGCCAGTGTCTGCGTCTCTGTCTGTGTGCGCGCCGTGTGCGTGTGCGTGTGCGTGTGCGCGTGTGGCATACTGTGTACATACTCGTCCGTTCTGTCCGTTGTACGTCCGCTTGTCCACGCCGCAACAACTATTGAGTACAAAAAAAAAAGCAAAAAAAGAAAGATAAACGAGGAGACGGGATGAGAAAGAGAGTTGAGACGACGAGGAGAGGCGGACGCGGTAGTACGCGGCGGCGGATGGGACGCAAGCGATTGTAGATAGAGCCAAAAACAAGTCTACGATCACGAGCCCCCGTCCCGCTACGAAAACTAAAGAGATCTACTTTTGTTGTTTTTGCTCGTCACGCGAACTTCAGGGATTCCGGTGCAAACGTCGAGTTCATTAATGTAAGCTATTCGTTTGTCTGCTTGTATTTTAATAATTGTCACTGTTGAAGATTTCAGTTGAAAACTGTATATGATTATTCGGTAGCTGGAATTTCTCAGATTTATACATTGTATTGATTTATAATGGGAGTGACCCACATGTGGGAAACGATTTTCGATGAGGCTTTGGGAGGTGCTTTGTAGTACCCAGAAATGAAGCTCTATAGCCGTAATTTGTTCCAGTGGGCCCTGGTTCTCGAGATTCGAGCTATTTTACTCCGAATATGCGTTATTTTAATGAAAAATGGTACCTCTACTTCATATTACTACTACTTATGTAAGTTTTGATTCTGGAGAAAATGTAAATAAAAGTAGACGAAAAGAGATTTTAAACTTCGTTACGACAAAAATATGAATCCAGTCCAAAGTTATTAATAATTGAAAATGGTGACTTAAATGCATGAAAATCAACGAATTTATAAAAGATAAGTTTCCTCGAATATTCATGCATTTTTAGTCACCCTGTTCAACTGGTAATAATTTTGGACCAGATTGGTATATGTATATGAAAGAAAGCTTAAATTAAAGCTTCTTTCACCTAATTTTATTTACCTCTCAAACCATTTTTTAGCATCAAAACTTATATAATAATTGTATGAAGTAGAGGTACACATTTTTATTAAAATAACGCATATTTGGAGTAAAATAGCTCGTATCTCGAAAGAAGGATGTATTGGAACAAACTACGGGTACTGGACTTCATTTTTGGTACTAGAAAGAACCCCTCAAAGCCTCATCGAAAATCGTTTCTTGCTAGTTTTAATTTGACAAAAAATTATTACCTAATCTGACAAATTCTGAAACATTCTCTTTGAATCTGTCAAGTTCTGAGAAATTGTCGTTAACTCTGTCGAGTTGTGAAAAAATCTGTCTAAGTCTGAGAAATTCTCTTTAAATCTGCCCAGTTGTGAGCAATTCTGTCAAATTCTGTGACATTCTATCAAATGTTGAAAAATCTTCGTAAGTTGTGTAAAAATCTGAAAAATCATGTATAGATCTGAACATTTATATCAAATTCTTACAAACTATTTCGTCTTTAAAAATTCTATCAGAATTTAAAAATTTTAATTTTGTCGATTTCAAATAAGTTCTTTAGAATGAATGCAAAATCTACAGAATTCTGACAAATAATTTCCACATTTGGATAGTAGCTGAAAATTCAAACACATATTTATGAATTTGTATGCACATTGGTGTCTTAAAAAGTAGTCATGTATTTGTGGTTGGATTTTAAGTACCGTGAAACGGGGTTAAGCGAACAGATTTGGAGCAAACCAAGCAAACTGATATAATTCAAGATCTTCACTCTGAAATACAAAACGTACAGTTTTACAATTATTTTCTAAAATACCATCGACATTTTCAGATAGTTATGTGTAATTTCACAGTAAACATTGAATACAAGTTCTACCTAAATATATTATTGGTTTACCCCACAGTGCTCGATTATCCCTATTCTATGTAAACTGAAATTTCAAGAAATCTTTAACAGTGCACATAGATAATTTACTTTATTACAAGCAAATTATCTCCGTAGTATTAAGAATCAAAAAACGAAGATCTAACGATACGCTTAATTTGTTCGTGAACAGAGGCAGGAACAGAAGAGAAGCGATCTCGACGAACAGCTCAAGGAGTACATTTCGGAATGGAGAAAACAGAGGGCAAAGGAGGAGGAAGAGCTCAAGCGGCTGAAGGTACGTTCGCCCCTTCGTTCATCAATACCATCGAATCGCAAATCGAATGCACGTAACGCTAATTGCCCATCAATGTTGCGAATTTACAGGAGAAGCAGGCGAAACGCAAGGTCTCGCGCGCCGAAGAAGAGAAGCGATTGGCCCAAAAGAAGAAGGAAGAGGAGGAGCGTCGCCAACGTGAAATCGGTAAACATTTTCACTCGTAAATCATTCATTTTCCATCGGGATTTGTAATCTTCTTTATTAAACGGGAAATTTGCGCGTGCTTCCAGAGGAGAAGAAACAGCGTGACATTGAGGAGAAGAGAAGGCGCTTGGAAGAGTCCGAGAAGAAACGCCAGGCTATGATGCAGGCGATGAAGGACCAAGCGAGCAAGAAAGGACCCAACTTCACCATCACGAAAAAAGACCTGGGTGTTAGTATACGATCATTCCTAATAATAATACCCTTGAATTCATTGATTGAATTTTCACCTTTGTGAAAAAAAAAGTAGAATCAACCTGATTTTTAAGCAGAGATCGGTAGGCATTAGACTTTAAAATGTTTTCGAATACTGAGTAATTCTTAAGTGTATTCAGCGAATACCTTTTTAATGGTCTATATTTTATTTATTTGTCATGTATGACCTCTAGAAACACGTTTGTGTTTTAAGAGTTTTCATATAAAAAATTTTAAATAAATCGAAAACATTTAAGGGTTGAATACTTGTTGATCTCTGTTTTCAATGTTCACCCAATTTGAGTGAATATTCATGTAAGTAAATTACAGTAAATTTTTAATTTAAATTTAAATTTCTCTGAGAAAGTTTAATACGAAATTTACTGATTACAAACTCAAATATGATAAAAATACCCTAAAAAGAATTAAAAATTTCGCACCACCAACTCAAGTGTTATCAATATACGTTTTTACGAATTGCCCATTAATTTCGTATTTCGCGATTACTCTTGCAGGGAAACCTGTCGTCGGCACAGCTCGAACGCAACAAGACGAAAGAACAGCTCGAGGAGGAAAAAAAAATCTCCCTGAGCATTCGCATCAAGCCTTTGGAAATCGACAACATGAACATCGACAAGCTCCGCAACAAGGCCACCGAGCTCTGGGAGGCCATCGTCAAACTCGAAACCGAAAAGTACGATCTTGAGGAGCGCCAAAAGCGCCAGGACTATGACGTAAGTTGGCCAGCTCTTTATTACTTAGCCAGAGGATTGCGGTGGTTCTTTTTATAAATTTTACGTGACGTTCGATTGTTTTACTCGTGGTTCTATTGCAGCTTAAAGAACTGAAGGAAAGGCAAAAGCAACAGCTCAGGCACAAGGCCCTCAAAAAGGGACTGGACCCCGAGGCCCTTACAGGCAAATACCCCGTAAGTATATAGAAACGAATCGTTATTGTCTTTAATGAGATTGCACTAACTGAGACTGGGATGAAAATTATCAAAAAACAGTCTTTTTTCGAGTTTTTAAATGCAACAAATTGTATTGACAACATGTCGTGCAATAATTTTCCTGAAAAATCGAGTCTATTTTGCTAAGGAAAACGCTCATATCTTTTATCATTATCAATCAAAGTTCATGCAAACTTCAGGAAATTTTACTTAATTCATACTAAAAATTCAATTTAGGCATAATATAAATAAATAAATAAGTAATAAAAGTTCAAATTATAATATACTCTCGCGTTAAATATATTTGAGATAAACTATTAAGTAAAACCGTTTAAGTCTGACATAATAATTTGTCTCTTATACAAGAGCTACCAACACATTTTCAAATAAAGTATGGTCACAGACGATACCAAAATAGCTACCAAGTGACGCATCTAGTCTGTAGCCTAATTTTGTTGTTTTCTTGCGCGTGTCGCTTAAAATTCGAAAGGCTCATATGCCATAGCAATTTAAACAACGTTCACTTGCATTTAACTAAAAATTTTTGAATATTATTAATTTTAATAAAGTTCAGAGGTAGACTATGGACATTAATCGAACATATGTACCTAAAATATTAATTTTCACGTATTATTCTCGATTTAATACTTTAGAGTATCGAAGTACTTTGATTATGAATAATCATTTTAGATTACAAAGTAAAATAATTGAGTTAATAATTAATAGCTTAACATAATAAAGATTATAGTGGTTAATTTTATTACATATAGGGGAGAGTCCCCTAGCGTGTTGGGTTAGATGCCTAAATATTATTGAATATTATTGGAGGTTCTTGTTTTTAAACCACAACTCCGAAAATTTTCACGAATATAACGAAAAAGCTGTTATTTTCCGTGTCAAAAGTTATTTTCCGAGGGATTAATACATGCTTAATATATGAGCTAATACTAATTATTTTACATGTAATATGATTTAAAGTAAATATACTTAATAAACTTACTATTTTATAACTTTTACATATTTATTAAGCACAATTTTTAAACATTTAGACCAAAAATACTCTTTTAAAAACGTTAGGTGTTTTGAAAACTCTTAATCTTAATTATTCGTTTTTGATTAATATTTAATATTTAATTTAGATAATTGAATTTGACCAAAACTAATCTACTACGTCAAGAATATCCATTCATAGATCAAATTCCATTTTGAAAGTTTGATTTTCACCGAAGGAATGAAAAGTTACAGCTATAATTGCTATGAGTGTCCGTACTGGGGTACTCCCCCCTACCTATAAATCTTATTTTTTTCAAACTTAAATATAATTTTTGGCTACGCCTGCAGTTACATTAAAACGTACGTTCTTTTCAGCCCAAAATCCAAGTCGCTTCCAAATACGAGCGTCGCGTGGACACCAGGTCCTACGATGACAAGAAGAAGCTGTTCGAAGGCGTGAGTATTCTATTTTCCATCTCCATTACCCAACTCTTTGCCAAGAAAGAAACGAAAACACACTCTAAACAGATATATATTCCTCAGTTCATAGTAATTCCCCTACTTGCGTAATCCATACAATTTTTGCAGTAAAGTTATTAAAAAAAAAGAATCACTGCACAGCCATTATACAGACAGACATTATACAGAACTATTATATAATATCCCACCCTCTGAAAATATAAGTTTAAAAACGCGAGGATGTCTTGACTTAAATCGCAGGGATATAATACACTTTACGCGGAATACCATGAGAAACTTTGGAAACAGAAAGCGGAACAGTTCATGAAACGCACCAAAAGTGAGTCGACGACGATCCCCACAACGATATTCAACGTTTATTAAATATTGTACCCGTTCATCTCGAGTATTTACGTGTTTGATGATTTTGCTTGCTGTTTTTTCACCTAGTCTTTTTTGTTCGTAATAATTATCATTTTTACATTTTCTGTTGTACAATAACTCACTTAAAAACTCGAGGTTGCTGATTAGAACCCCGTTTTTTAATTGATTAACTCCCATAACGGATTCCCCGTATCACAAATATCCCAGTGACTGACTAAATCAAAAAATGACTGTAATATAAATCGAAAGTATCCCAATGAAATTATATTTTCTTCCTGTTCACCAATACTCCAAACCTAAGAGTAAAAATTGCCGCAAAAAAGTGTTAGACGAGCATTTTAGCTCTTTTATAAAAATAGAATATGCTGATTCTCTACTGTAAAAAAGTAGAAAATGTCATTCTCATCTTTTTAAAAAGTAAATTAAGAAGTTTACTCTTTCGAAAAGAATAAATCAAGGAGTTTATTCTTTAATAAAGCCTACAAACCTAAATTTTTACTTTATAATGAAGTAAAAATTCAGTGTTTACTCTTTCGGTAAAAATAGAAAATTTATAAGTTTACTCTTTTTAAAAGAATAAACATCTCAATCTACTCTTTCGAAAAGTTAGAATAAACTTACAAAAGAATAAATTGCTACTTTTGCACTTTTCTGAGTCGATTTGAACTCTTTTAGGTCTATGATGAAGAATCTTACATCGCACCGATTTTGTACTCTGTGATAACCGACATAATGAACAATCGTCAATCCCCGTGAATAATACAATCCAATGTCCGCCCCCCCTGAATGAATTGTTTTCATCGAGACCTACAAAGCCGAGAGAGATGGAAGAAAAAGAGCGAGAGCCCGCAGACCGTGATAAATCGGTCCTTCGCCCCCTTTAGACCCACCGAAAGACCCCTTGTGTGACGATCCCAGCATGCCATGGTTTTTGTCCGTTGTTGTTACAGGGCCTGACGGATGCGATCAAGGAGACCACGGAGAAACAGTGGACTCAGCAGAAGGATCAGTTCCTCGCCCGCCAGAAGAGTACGTATCACGTTTGTCTTGCTGTTTCCGAACCGTAGTTTACCCCCTCCCCCCTTCATTAAACTGTTGTTTTTAATCAGTTTTTCTGTATCTCTATTTTTTTTTATTTTGAAGCAATGTACCTCGAGTCTCATAGAACCAATAATTATTAAGTGACCAAGTGGTGTTAATGAGCGACCGGCAAGTCTCAAATTTATGGAATTTTTGGTAGAAGTCTACTGAACTTTTTACAATTTTGTAGTTTCTATTCTGAAGACGTTAAATTGTAAATTTCATTAAAATATTCCAGAATTATATATATATAAGTCAACATCAGTATTTTATATTAAAAATAAAGCTAACTTTGAAAGTGTTCTATGCATCACGGCTAACAAGTAGTGGTTAAAAGTTATTTGACTGCTTTATTATTTTTTTAAAGTATACAAAGAAATGTTTTGTAACTGTATTATGAAAAAATTGTATTTAAGTTGAAAACCAAACATTTTAAAATGATAGAGGAAAATGTATATAAATGATATTGGGACTGTTCAGAACCATATAGTAAAGTAAGTCTATTTTGAAAATTTTGCAAATAATCATTTCAAAATTTACGGCATATCGCATGACAATTCGATTGATTTAATTATTGTCATTAATAATATACAAAAAATTAACCTACGACTCTTTAAATTACTCAAATTGCTGCTTGATATGTCATTATGTTTAAAATCAAATGCTCTGTTAGGTTCTTAGAATGAGAATTCACTGTAGAAGTGAGCAAATTTGAACCAATTTCGACTATTACTGCAGAATCGATTTACACTCTCGTTAAAGTGAATTTTTACTCTGAAGCAAGAGAAAGAATACTCAATTTTTAGTGTTAATTCACTTTAATAAAAAGTATGCATCGAATTCGCACTGTAGTCAAAAAGATCCATATTTGCCTACATCTAGAATAAATTCTCACTCCAAGGCCTTAAGGTGATGCTAAAGCCACCTATCACCGGCAAATACAAGGATCCACTTTTCTCATTTAATTTTCAATTTTTAGTAAATATCTCTATGGAAAGTTGTTGTTCCAATCAAAAAGAACAACTTTCCATAGAGATATTTTCTTAAAATTGAAAAATGCATGAAAAAAGTGGTTCCCCGTCTTTACCAATAACACAGGGTTTAACATCACCTTAAGAGAGTGAGCATTATCAAAATGTACAAATCATGCAAAATAAAAATCGTTTCTTTAATAAAGAATCCGTAAACCTCTATCTTACAAATTTCACAAATCATCTAACCTAAATACCTGCCGGTTCTGTCTCTCAAAAACCACTTGGCCATGCAGCTATCAAACCTAAAAAACAAAGATCTAACTCTATGCATTTTTCGCCCCTTCTTCCTTGAAACAAACAGCGAAGCTGCCGAAGTGGTTCGGTGAGAGGCCGGGCAAGAAGGCCGGAGATCCAGAGTCGCCGGAGGGCGAGGAGGACGTGAAGGCCGCGGCCGACGACGACCTCGAGGAGCCGATCCTCGACGACGAGGAGGAAGAGGACGAGGAGGAGAAGGAGGAGGGAGAGGAGGGAGAAGAGGAGGAGGAGGAAGAGGAGGAGGAGGAGGAAGAAGAAGAGGAGGAAGAGGAGGAGGAGGAGGAAGAGGAAGAGGAATAAGTAAAAAAAAAGGGAAAAAGCAAAAGAAAAAAAAATTTATATGTATAATCACGTGCGCGTGTGTGCACGAACCGAGGAACAGCAATGATGTTACAACGTGAGACACGCGCGCGCGCGCGCGATACGACGACTAACACATATTTCGTCCGGGGAGCCAGAAAAGAAAATATCCTTTTTTTTTTGTTGACGAACAAATTTCTACATTCGCTGTAATACACACATTAAATGTTATACAAACACACACCGACACACAGAGCACGAGCATCTCTCCTCTTTTTTCTTATTTAATTGTTTATGTTATTATTATTATATTGTACATGTCATGAACAAAAAAAAATGCTGCACGATTGCGCGTTGCTATATATATGTGTATAATTATCTCTCTTTTCACTCTTCCATTGCCCTTCCCGTACCTGTACTTTCTTTTCCTTCTTTTGGGGTGCAGTGAGCACCGTTGCGCTTGCTCTTCTTTTTTTTTTCAATTGTAATATGTGACTTACGCAACGCGCGCACGAGAATAATAAGAAAAAGAAAGGAGAAGACATATATGCATCGAATGATGACGAACAGAGGAAAAAATAGATCAACATCTTTCACCGCACAAAAATAATTTATGCTATCACTCTATCTTCTATTACTGTTGTACTACTACTATATACGTATTTATGGTTACAATTAATAAATAATTATTATGATAATGATAATGTACACACGCAAGCACATACATTATTTAAAATAAAAAGATCAATACCAGCTCATTTATCACGGACCAAGCAGTTTCAGTCATTTTTTTTTTAAGAATATGATCGTTTTGTTTTGTTGCTTTTGTTCCTTTATTTATTTCCAGAGCAATTATGTCACTTGTGAGCACTTATATGTTAATATTTATTGACTTGAGAGGGGAGAATTGATTTAGTTAAAAGTAATAAATGTGTAAAAATTACAAAATGTACTGAATTTCTTATACTTATTTATCACAATTTCTTTTGTAAGTAAATTAGAAATTTATTATTTTTTAATGAACAATTAATTGTCCATACAGCTAAAACTTAATCAAGCAAGAGATAACTGTAGTTTTCAAGTATAATTAAATAGACATGCCCAGCGTAAGATACCATTTGTGTAGGTAAACAAACGTATTTAGAATTAGCACAGTATACCACTCATACATTCAAACTAGCTTCATACCTTTTCTCAAGCTTGTCTACATTTGAAATTGTTTCGAGTCGATTGTTGTATGAACGTTTGAGTCTTACAAATTAACTCTATATCTAAGAAATTACAAATACGTGAAAGCATTTAACAAAAAAATATATTCAATTAACAATTGTGTAAACTGAGTAAATGAAGTAATTTCAATAATGAGTAATGACAGTGACCAATATTTATTAGCTAATCTGTCGAGCCAATCATCAGTAATACTGTCAGGACGATGTACATCAACTCCAAAGGGTATTAGTCGAGTGTGCATAACTTGTCCGGAACTAAGTTTTGAGAAAATAGAGTCGAAAACCGCTAAAGAAACATCAAGTTTGACTTTGAATCCAAAAATTTTTTTCGCACCAGTGCCGATTTTTGGTAGGTTTACGAGAAAACGACTAATTAGCAACTTATTTTTATTTACCTTATTAATTTTAATTCATTATAAATAATATTTAAATGCAAATAATGAGATTAAAAAAGTATTCTAGAACACGTACAAATCCATATTTTTACGTTGATTGTAGGTCGTCGAAATTTACAGTTGCTGAGCAACTGTGTAAATGAAGCTACAGCACCAGTGTATGTAGGACGTTACTTTCCTAACCAAATGTCGTATAATATATAAAAATATTTTTTTTATTATTTCTTTTAAAGATCCGATCATGTGGCAGGATCCACACTTCAAAAGAAAGAAAAAAATGTTCAGTTTGTAAATGTTCCATGAATTTTACTATCTAATATTTAACTATCTAATAAATTGCATTATATTAATTTTTTACAATACGCTTTTATAGTTGGCCAAGCCAAACGTTAACAATACATTGCTTGATAACCCAGCAAAGAAAGAAAGCAGCAAGCTAGGTTCTTCAATAGTAACTGATCATTTTAAACGACAGATAAAGAAGAATAAAAACAAAGAATTGGTAAGAAAGCAAGTAGATATTAAAACAAAAATATAAATGCTAATTAATTTGAATTATTTTACAGAAAGATTGTGCTAATACAATTTCAACAAAGCGTAGATCGATTTCTACAAAGAAAACTACTCATTCAGCGGTAGAAACATTAAGATTCTTACAAATTGACATATTATCGTGTCGTTTCTCTAACACTTCTATTGTAGCAAATGTTATTTTATAATTCAACAGACTAAGAAGCGCCGATCAACTCACGAGAGTCAAATTCCAGTATTCAAAGTAACGCCGAAATGTCCTAAATCACCGAGACTCCTGACGTCTATGAGAGCAAAAATAAGGCTACATCGCGAGCGTATGAGCAGGGAACACGAAAAAGCAACGCTTGCGTCAAATAATTCCAAGAGTCCTATTTATATAAAACAGAGTCACGCATATGCGGGTAAACAAAGCGATAAGAAGTTAGGTACCAGTCTTCCAAAGTGTACAAAATCCTCTTCGCTTAGAGTGACTACACCGCGGACTGGAGTGAAAACCAACAGCAAAATTCCCAAACTAATACAAAGTGAACGGATTAAAGCGCGTTTTATAGAATGTCCGAACCCGTCTACGCTATCGAAAATACCCAGAGAAAATTCAAAAACACTTTATGAAGAATTCCATGTTGAGGATAAATCAACAAAGCGTAAAGCATGTACTACGACTGAGGTACCGTACATTTAATTTATATCTAGCGTAATACTTGGCCAATTTTTTAAATATTTAACGGGTATTTTTTACAGATTGTTAAAAGACATATTCAGTGCCAAAGAGAGGATTTGAAAAAACGTACAGCTTTTAAAGCTCAGCCCATTCGCGTGTATTCACCCGTACAACCCATGAAAAAACGTAAAATAACGATTCCTGAATCGCCGAAATTAGGTAAACGTCGTCGTCTAGATACATGCCCTCCTCGTTATTGATAAATATTTTTATACGCAAAATACAGTTTGATATTTTTTATAATAAATTGAATAATATAAGTTAGATAAACTTTCATGGAATTCTCTTGTAATTTTTGCAATTCTAATTAAAAGTGTTTTTACGTTTAACGTCTAAACATTATTTATATATCTATAGAACAAATGGAGTATTAAAAAAAATGTATGGAGTAAAATTTTGAATAAATGCATAAAAGAAAAAAAATTGTATAAAATTATTGTCTACTTTTATTAGGACAAGTGAAAGACATACACAACTGTTACATGTATATTGGTCGATGTGTTTTTGACGAAATAATCCAAAGAAAATTTCGTTTATGCCGGCAAAGGAAAATTAAAAATATTAAAAAATATACAATATAAATTCATGTAAAAATGCCTCTCCACGACATGTCTTAAAAATTTCGATCCAAACGTACAATTATTCATATACATGATACATGACCGATCAATCCCGCAATTAAAACATTGTAGAGGCAGAATTAGGAGAATTATTGATCCAAAACATACAAATAGGTACTCATAAAGCAGTGGAACAAAAAGCAGAGGTGTGATTTTCTCTTTATAATTATGTATATATAAGGCAACTTGTGTTTACACAAATCTATTCAACATCTATGATATACATACATATATATATCTTATAAGGCCGCAATTTACATAATATAATAAAACTTTATAACAATGCACATAAAAATTTCAATTATTGCGGTTGCTTCTCATTACCATATACATATAATTGGTGCTAATCACACAATTCAGTGATTAAAATTACATTGGACGTATTACTTTCGTAAATATTCGATAAATGCATGACTATGAACGAGTCGTGTTTGTATAGTATATAGGAGCTGGCTAAATTTGACTATAGAGATCAAAACGGGAATGTGTTGGTCAAAAAGCAATTAAATATATCTATTTTTAAGCACAAATAATAATAAGTACACATTTGTAAAATATTCTTTTAATACTGTGACAAAAGTATAAGAAAATTTTCAAGACAGGTAATTTAAAATCTTTATTTACAAATATTTAAAATAAATTTTCTAATCCGATTTCATCGTTGAGGAATGGAAGTTTCTTTCTATAAAACTTCATAATCATGTAAATAAAGACGAATTTTCTTAAGTACATTTCGACTCGCTTTATACTTCAACTAATCTCACTACCTTATTTAAAAATGATGATTTTTTACTTGGTAAAAAATGGAAAACAGTCTTTGCTGCACCAACGTAAGTACAAGTTTATATATTTTAAGGCACATTCAACTTTTCTTGTGGCAAATGGTATAAAAAATTTTTCTCAATCAGGCCACGTTTTCTCGTGTAATAAAATTTTTCTAAAAAACATAGAAATTCCAGTCTTTCAAAGTGTTGGAGTAAATTGTCGATCGGGAAGAAAAATTCGCAAACACACGAAATTTTGCAGACACATCTCTTTAGTCTTAGCAATGATGGCATCACACGTTTAAAAGTCGTAGACAAAAGAAAACGGAGCTCGTCTCTCTCGCGTTGGTATCGTATAGGAAAAAAAAACTGCCCTTCAAGAAACATGGCACACGATCCACCAGAGCCTGAAAATTTTTCAAAAAAAAGAGAAAAAAAATTTGCGCTGAAGCTTCGGCACTTCGAAGATTACAGCCAACGTCTATCTACAAAGTACATTATAGTAGAACTTAGAGCTGGAGAAAGAAGCAGTGGTAGCACCAGTGAGGAGAGAACAATAGATCGCTTAGCACGGCAAAAGTATATAGCGCTTCCTGTTTTCGCGGCGACGCGTGCCCTTCGTTGGATGCAAAGCTCAAACTTGACAATAGATTCAGCAACTCTGTTATAAATAGTAATACTATGTCGCGGATTATTTTACGTTATATGCTAGCAGGTAAACGTATTGTTGAGGCCTCCACAAGGGGGAGAAGTTGTGGCGCGGCCTATAATTGGGTCGTGATGACTGTCTTGCGAGTTATTACAGTGTGCTTGGCAGGACTCTGAGTTGTCGTTGGTGCTTGAGCCGGATCCGCAACCAACCAGGGACTAATGTCTGATGCTGCTGGTCCATCGTCCTGTTGGAAATTTCACGAGAAAAGTACGTTTAATACCAGTCGACTGCGAGAGAGCAAGCTTGGCTTGCAATTCAGTATTAACAGATTCAGTCTTTATATATATTATGTTTAAATAGATTTTGTCATTATTATAGGTATTAAAATATTTTTTTATAACACGTGAATAAAAAAGACCATTTTCGGCGCCTGTAAAGTGCAGCGAAAATAGAGTTTTCCGAGCGTCAAATAAACAGTACCGAAAATACTTATTTTCGCTACCTTTTATTGGTAGCGAAAATACTCATTTTCGCCACCTTTTATTTTCGGTAGCGAAAATGACTATTTTCGGTACCCTTTATTTATTTTTGCTCCTTTTTCCTTAATAAAGCTTTTAGAAAATTTGGAAATTGACAAATTTTAGAATATTCTGGAAAATTTTGGAAAATACTGGTAAATTTTGAAAATTTTATATATATAACTGCATACATATACACATATATATATATATATATATAATATGTCATAGACTTAAGTGGACAACTCGAAAAACTCTATTCTCAATCCACTTTGTAGACGACAAAGAATGGCCTTCTTTATGCACTTGTTATAAATAGTACGGTATGCAACATGGGGCAAAAGGGTATTTCCAGACTCGGATGATGATTTTGAGCATTCGACTACGTCCCGGGCGCCTTCGGCGCCCTCGACTTCTACTTGTGCTCAATCATCGTCCTAGCTTGAAAATACTCATTTTCGCCCCTAGTTGCGTAATATACTATTCTTTCCGACTCAACCGTAATGGCCACTTTATTAACCTGAAAAACGGGACAAAAGAAGCATATGATTCCCTCTCATCTACTTTTTCTCCACAAATTTAGTTTTTTCCGTGGGTCCCACTTTTCAAGTCAATAAAATGACCACAGTTAAGTCGGGAATAAAATTCTATTATGCAACACGTTGATAATAGTGTATAACTCGTCTAGGGAAGTAAAGAATTGGCGAGTCCGTAGCACGTGTAGATTGCCAACCTCGCTTTAAGCCCGGGTGGAAATCTACACGTGCTATGGGGTCGCCATTTTACCTCCCATGGTGCGTATACCATTTTTCACCATACCCTGGCCGAAAGTACCACATTTCCTCCCGACTCCGAAACTGAAAAGTGTCATTTTCGGCCCGGGTATGGTGAAAAATAGTATACGCACCACGGGAGAAAAAATGGCTACCCCATAGTACTTTTCCTCCCTAGATGCGTAATATACTATTTCCTCACACCAGTCCCGAAAATACACATTTCTCTCCAGGCGCTCAGGGGGAAAAGTGGTACCTTCGGTGCAGGTGTGGGGAAAAGTCAATTATTCCCTTGTTACATAATGTACTATGGCGCTTTTCCGTCAGCACAAATCCATGGAACTGGGTTTGGACGACATAGACAGATGTATACGTTTGAAATAGGTTAGACAAGGACAAAGCAAACCCAGTTCTCGGAAAAATGCCACTATTATATTATAAGAATTTATCAGTCTTCAATCACTGCAAGGTTCGCAACTCTATTTTCGATGGATTTAGGGTAAAAGTGGACTGATTTTAGTCAATAACAGGATAGGTAGTATTTTCCTGAAGCAAATGGGAAAAAAGAGTTACTTTTTAAAAGTAATTTTAATAATAATTGTTTTATAAGAGGGAATTATTCTGTAATATTATTCTAAAACAAATATAAAAACGTAAATTTCCAAAACTATAACAGGCTTGTGGTTATTGTATAATAATGTTTAAGAACAACAAAAATAAAAACAAAATTCAAAAATTAGGAATTATTTGACCTTGGAATTATTTGGTTATAATATTCGAAAACAGTAAAAAATGTCAGTATCACGATATGGGGCTATTCTATAATGATCGATTGTTCGTAAAAACGTAAACTTATAAGATCAGGACAGATAGATGATTATTGAGTAATATTATTGAGTAATAATGCTCTAAAATAACAAAAATAGAAACAAAAATTTTCGAAAAGGGGAAAAACGTCTCGTTATCATTACAGAATAATTTCACGTCTATTCTGATTGCGAAAAATTGTTTTCTTTATTCTTATTGATCAAGAACATTATTATAGAAAATAATCCCATACCTGTCGAAGTTTTGAAACTTTGAACGTTTAATTTTTATTGTTGTAAGACACATTTATTGTTCATAAAAAATGAATGGTTATCAAATAATCCCCCCACCCGTAGAAATTGTGCGAAATTTATTATTTGAGAACATTTGCGCGTTTTACTGTAGATAAAATGTTTGTTACTGCTAAATAAAACAGGATATGGAGTAAAACGGAAGGGAAAGGGTCGAATTTAATGCAAAGGGGATAAAAGAGGATGCCGGTGTAAACAGGGAAAGAAGGTCAAAAAACGTAGTCTGTTGCGATCCCCGATGACATGCAGAAACCAAATCTGTTAATCGATTTCACCTACGTATTCAAGCAGTACCTGAAAATTCACCGCCAGAAACAATTTCCCTAAAACAAAATACCATTCTATTTTCTCTCCAGAAAAATTGTTCCTCACGGCACCCAATTCTAACAAAGTCACAAAGCGAAAATCCACGTAAATCACTAGCAAAACTGTACAAAAGGTAAACAAAACAAAAAAACCAACAGAACAACTCTGCGCAAGCGGTGAGTCTTACTTTATGCGTGAGGGTGGTGGTGGTCGTCTGTATCTCCTCCGTCTTGACGACTCTCGTCCCGTTGACGGTGGCCCCGCCACCTGAATTCGTCTTGTCCTCCAGGTCGACGAGCACCACCGGTGCCTCCTCGACGAGCGGCGTCTTCGGTGCGGGCGTGGGACTCTGGCCCAAGTCACTGGCAAAAGGATTCAGGCCCAGCGTCAGAAATGGATTCGAATCGATGAACGGATTCGTATTGACCTTCTTCTCCTCGGCCACGGGGACGATCGACGCTGCGGGGGAAGCGGGCGCCACCGTCGTCGTTCTCGCTTCCTCTTGGACGACGGCTTCCTCCGTTGGGTCGTTGCCGACGACGGGCTCGTCTCCGGCTGAGCCGCTCGTGAACGGATTGAAGGGATTCTGAGAGCGGTTGGCAACCTTGGGACTGAAGGGCGTGGTCTTCTGCTGGATCTTGCCCCAGCTGTCGAGGGAGAAGTGCGTGACGGTGACGGCGTCGTCGACCGGCGAGGGACTCGGCGACGTGCCGCTCACCGAGAGGGTCAGCTTGTCGCCACCCTGGATTGCGAGAGAAGCAGAAAAGCAACGACATTGTGGCTGTGTGTGTGGGGGGTGTAGGTGGGAGTAGGGCGCTCTACACCTCGAGTTGAGTTTTCTTTTGCGTTGAAAATTTAATGACGCTTTTGCGAGATTATAGATTGTTTTTTTTATAACAATCGGTTTTTTTGGTTCTTTATGTGTTCAATTGGAGTACGACTAATGGTTTTACTCCTTAGCTACTGCGATGGCGTCCGTGGAAATCCACTCGAAATCAAATTAGGGGTAATTTTGTAAATACGTTCTTAGCCCTTTAACCTTTATGTAAAATCTTTACAGTTAAAACCATTACAGTTATTGTGTGAAAGTTTGGCGTTATAAAATGAATTAATTTAAGCTTGAAAAAACTAATTCTTTAACCTTATGTAGCTTTGATTTATATTTTGTACAAACTTTTTGTAATGCAAATCTTTTCTTTTTACGCATTTATAATGATGATATATCAGAACGGTGTCTGATAAGTGATAGATTCGAGGTCACTAGGTACACGATTCAATTTCACCACGGTAGCTAAGAGTGAATCGAACAGCATTCTCATAATTGTACAGTAGATTTAAAATTTTAGAGCTCAAGGTGTATACCTACTCCTCAAGCTAGCAACACAAAGCAATAACACAAAATGTCAAAACGTCAATTGTGATAGCAAAGAAACAAAAACTGATATGTATCTCAATAGCAGCAAAATCAACAGTGAGAAGCGCACAAACTTTGAAACGTACCACAGAAACGATGGTCGCGGCATCAGCAGCGTGTTGCGTTTTATCAGCAGCAGCAGCAGCAGCAGCAGCAGCCGCAGCAGCAGCAGCAGCAGTAGCAGCAGCAGCAGCGGCAACTATAGGCGTCGGTGTCTCGTTAGTCGAAATAGAAACCAAATTCGAATTCTTTCCTTGCTCGAGAGCCTTTGCTTTCAAGATATTGCACTTCAAAGACTCCGGTGGAATGGGTGTACGAGGAGGCAGTGCGGTAGCACCGATCACTTGATTGTTCGGAACTGGTGTAGAAGGTGTGCACGTAACACTTTCGATGGTTAAGCTAGTCTTCATTGGCTCCATCTCCTTTTGACTGTTGGCCACATCGGTTTGATTCCTGGATTCGAGAGGCTGCTGCTCTTTAGCGAGGGACTTTAGAAGTGAATCAACTAAAGGCGAGGACGTTCCTTGAATGCTACTGGCATCGGAAGAAGACTTTGTACTGCTACACCTGCTCGGTTGCCTTTCAAGTGGCTCCTCCTCAGCTATTGAATAGATAATTATTACAATGGTAAAATTATTATATTTATTAAATATATTTAGCAAAATTTTAATCTCAACACTTTTAGCGATGCTGTGGAGTATACAATCCAGCTTCTAACACACAATACAACTCCGTAGAAGAAAATTTCTACACAGAAAAAGGAGTAAACACCCAACTTTCCTCTTTACTCTTCTCCTAGCGTAGTAACTTTTCTTCCAGGATGTCAGTACAGTACAAAGATACCTACGTAAAATGTCTCTTTACCTGACGAGGGTTGCGGCGTCGACTGATCCAGCACCTGACGCTGCCTGTCCCTCAGTACGTGGCTCTGCCTGCGGGCGTAGCGCTGACTCGGCCTCCGCTCGAATTGCACCGTGCGCCGCGCCCGATTGAGCTGCGTCGTCTGGAACTCGGTCTTGCCGCTGTAGCGAAAGCGCGAGCCCATGCGAAACAAGTTCTGCCTACCGTTGGCCCCCTTCACCGGGGCCCGCAGTCTGAAGAAGGCGTGGTGCTCGACGGCGCACTTCCACAAGTGCTTGCAGGCCTTCTCGTTGGCGAGTCGAAAGACGAAGGTGTGCTCCTGCTCGCCCCTGCCCTCGTCGTCCTCCTCGACCACGACCAGGGTCAGCTTCTTCTTCTTGAAGTCGAGCCGGCCGATCCTGGGCCACAGGAACAGGCCGATCTTCTGATTGCCCTCGAAGACGAGGATGCCGGTGGGGGTCAGCCCGAGGGAGTACTCGCAGGTGTCCTTGCCCATGACCGTGTGCATGTCCACGCCGTACATTTCCAGCCATTTGGCCTTGCTCAGGTACGCGGATTCGGCTTGGGCGGGACTCTGGCCGTTGCACTTTCTGTACTCTTCCAAGATCTCCAGTTCCAGTTGCTCGGTCTGACCAGGCACGAAGCGGAACTCGGATACCGTCGCCGCTGTGTGCACCGTGGGATCGTAATCACCGAGTTCGGCTGGTGTAGCGGGGAAAATGGAAAGTTAATGTCGACTGGGATACAAAGTACGTGGGAGTACGAGTAAAAATTAAGATTGAAAATTTACGTACATTGCAAGGTCAAAGCAGCAAGCTGGACTGTGATTTGATGCGGACAGTGGAGTTTTCCTTCGAGTACATCTTGTTTGAGTTGCAAGAAAAATTGATATCGCGTCAATTCTTCTCTCAACGTATTTGGTTCTGATGAATAAAATTTTACTTTCAATCTCAGTGTGTATGGTGGTCCAACTATAAATAAAAGAAATTATTTTTTTTGATGATTATTTTAAACAGTTATTATATAACACTAAATTATTCTTACAAACGGTGTTCTACTTACTTTTTACTTGTTTCTTTATCGGCTTTGTCGGATCAAGCCAGTGCTGGACATTGTTACTATCAGTGTACTGCAGTCCGAAGTAATCTTTTTCTATCAAGTCCAAACTATAAAATACTTGCTCGTATAAATCACTAGCTAAGGCTTTTTTCTAAAAGTAAAAAAAACACGTGTTAAAAAAACATGGCACTACAAGAAAAATGTTTGTTACTTCAAAGGAACAAAATTCAAAAGAAACTAGGACATTTATATTTTCTGCACAAGAATTCCCTAAACTCATTTTGTATTTAATTTTTTTCACTGAAAAATTTTATAAAATAAATCTTTTATTGAAACTTAACTTAAAAGAGAAACACTCACAATATGTTTGACCACAATTCTACTGTCTTGTATAAAAAGTTCAATGACTTTACTGAAACAATGGATCAGTACAATGACATCAATTTTTTTTGTAATGCAGTGAATGCTGACTACAATGTGAAAAAATTCAGTCTCTGTTGAGGAAGCATTATGACCCATGAAATGTAGTATTTGTAAACTTTCAAATATTTTTATAGCTATAGTACAAACTTATTATTCCAATGTGTACTAATTTATAAAATACATAAACAGCAAATTATTTAATTGTAATAGCTAATGTCAAAATCTTTAAAGTAACGTTTCATATATCTCTGTCATCTGAATTAACGACCAGATTGGAAGTTCTTATTAGTTTTTAATTTGTACTTAATTAATTATAGAATATACACGTACAAGTTATTGATAAATTGTGAAAACAAATCTTTAGTTTGATGTTGTAAAATTATAAAATATGTAAAATATTTCCACCTTTCAAACTTGAGGTCCGTAAAAAAGTAAATAAACAAACAATAAACAACTAACTGAATCTCGAATCCTTATTCTTAAAATACTACGGTACAGAATTTTTCAGCGCCCAAAATCAAATTCAACACACGCATAAGAAATAGCATACAGAATTCTTCCGTAGAAATTATTCTCATGCAAACATCTCTGGCGTAGAATGAAAATCTGCCCGATAATAACATCCAGCATGGAAGCCAGTTCGTTACACTTCGAAGCAAACCCCTACATCAAGAAAGCTAAAAGACCCCCAGAAAGCAAGGTGTACACTCACCGACAGCTCTATAGGCAGATCGGCCCCGTCCAGCAGCACGACACGGCACTGGACGACGTTCTTGTTGCTGAGCAGCCGCTGGTTCTTGATCTGCGAGGAGGTCTGCTGGCCGCTGACGCTGCGGGCCCGGCGCCTCGACAGGAACCTCAACATGATTCCTCATTCACCAGCTCGTGTCCGTGCTCCCTCTCTCTCTCCCGCTCTCGCCAACCGCTGCCGTCGTCGCCGCCGCCACGGCTTCGATGATCCTTATCGCGTCGTTGTACCTCTCGTGCGATCGCGACGTGGAAGCGCCAGCCGTCGTTGCACCTGGCATCATATGTACATATTTCTCAATGCATTGAGATACAGCCCCGTTCCTCTCTACAGGTAATATACACGCTAGCTCGCTGACGAGGACGATAACTGCTGTTTCTGCTGCTGCTGCTGCTCCGCCCAATTGTTACAGCACATGTCAAGAGAGTCGATGCAGCGAGAGGAGTGCACGGGTACAGAGAAAGAAGAGAGAGATAACAAAAAAAGAAGACGGAGTCGCGAGTTGTCTACACCCCCGCAGCGGCCAGGTGATAGATGCGAGCTCGAGCGTGAACGCGAATCGACATTGGGCGACGCGGCGGCTCGAAGGTGTATTCCAGCACTTTGATCAGCGGCACCGGGGTGAAAAGCTGGCCTGCTTGCTGCTGCTCGTCCTCGTCGTGGGCGGAGAATGTAGACGAGGATGCTGCGGCGGCGCTGGTATAAACATGACAAAAATATCACTAGCACTGTCGTGCGCACAACACGGTGTCCGTCTGGCGCACCATCACCGACGTAGGAGAAAGAAGAGAAAAACGGTATATGTCGAATGTACGCGTGTGTGTGTGTTGTGTGTCGCGTAGCGTAGCGACTCCGCGAGAGTTCGAGATATGCACGCACGCCCGCGATATGCTCCGCAGCGGGAGTAGCGACCGAAGGAACGTTTTGAAGTGTTGGGGCCACGTTGGTTGGAATTTGGGTGCGAGGAGGTCGCGATTGGAGGATCGCGGTTGGACGTTGTTTCCGTTGGGTTCTTACTCGACGCGCATGCGCGAGGGCAAGAGCGACCAATGTCAGCTGGTTTTTAGCCGATTCCCGGTGGCGGTGCGAGGCTCGTCGTGGTCTCGCGTGGATTCGATTGGTCGGGACGTGGCTGAACTGACGCGTATCGGACATTTTGGCAGTGCAAAGAGTGTAGCGGGTTATCTCGCGAGGATTTCAAAGATTTGGTCGGGAGTGACGAGTTTTGGATGTATATTTTGAGTGATGGTGGCGTATAGGGTGTAATCGTATATGCGTGAGAACGGTGGAAGGAGAGTCGTTAGAGAGGAATAGGAAGCTGCTGGGGATGGTGGTGATGGTGCGTCGGGAGAGGAAGAGGAAAGAGGTAAGTGAAGACAAAAGACTACTCGATTCGTGGAATTTAGAACGGATTTTTTTCTCACATATTGACATATCTAATGCGTTGATTTTGTCTGTTACGGGCAAGGATAACATTTTTTGAATTTCTCATATGTATGTGTTTAGATACCAAAATATAGGTGTCATTAATCTAATAATATACTTTATATACTTTTATGAAGACTTGCGAATAATTAGTTACAAGAAAAATATGTTTACAATTTATGATAAAGATAAAATATTAAAATTATAGGATGATTTTAGGATGAAAAAGTTAATGTCCTTCAAAAGGTGAGTAGATGAAATCGTTATAGGAATGTTTATTCGGTATTGTATGTATAACAATTGTACTCGCTTACGCGAGGTATGCATATGCCCGATTATTCATCTTTGTTTTCATAAAAATGGCGAGCAAAAAATTGAATTATAACTTGTATGTAGTACATGTGATTGGCTTGACAAGCAGCAGTTGTTTTGTTTTTGTAGTAAAACAGTAGTAAAACATTTTCTACTGCACTTTATTATTTTGAGTACTAAACGGTACTTATTTTACGTAGTTCGTCCATCAAACTATTATTATATTAAGGGGGTGCCGGAAACGGACACTTCGTTTTATTCAATGAATAAAAGAGATTTTCAAATTTCGCGAACGTACGCACAATCTATTTATCACTATATAAGAATGTACATTGCGTACGTTCGTAAAATTATATTAAAGTAAAAATTGACTGATAAAACGTTAGTTTTTTAAAAGGTTCTTTTCTGAATCGAAGGAGAAAATGGCTTATTTATAAATAAATAATTTATTTCTTTATTTTTTTACCAGAAAATTTATTCTAAAGGTAATATTTTTAATTTAACTATTGTAGTGAAACCTGCAAAACTTGATCCTACTCTTTACAATATATTTTCATTATTATTTTTGAGTAAACAATCCAATGTATTAAAAATTTATTAATAAAATAAATAAAATTGGCTCGCTTTCTCGAAAATAATAGAAAAATTAAATTGTACAAAGAAGTGCTTCGTCTTTTAATATTTAGTACACGTTATAAAAATTTTATAAAATAGAAAAATAGATCCTACTTCAAAAAATGGCAGTTTAAAAAGGGCATAGTGCGTTTCTTACACATAAGAATTGTACGCGTAATTATTGTGCACAATTTAGCATTGGTCAAATATATCTATATATAATTTGACCAATGTTAAATTGTGTACAATAATTACGTGTATAATTCTTATGTGTAAGAAACGCTCTATGCCTTAAAAAGTAAAAATGATACTTTCTTTAATAACGAGATTGAGAAAATAATAGGCCCAAAATCAAATGTTTATTATCTTCATTTAATAAAAGTCAACGTTTTAGTCAATGGAAATACAACTTTTTGGAGTTTGGACTATCACTCGAAAATGCGTAAAAGTATTGTCAAAGGAATGAATTTTGAAAATCTATCACATTGAAATTTTAACAATTAAAGGGTCGGATGCAATAAGGGGATTAGCGCTCGAAAACACGTAAAAGTATTATAAAATATTGTCCAATGAGAGAATTTTGAAACTTTGCCAATTGATACACATGTATAAGGGGACTAATGTGGTCGTTTTTCGACCGGCGGGCGAGAAAATATTACATTACTGCCGTTAATACTTCACTAACTCTAAACATGTAGTATCATCCGGATGTACTGTGTCACAAAATAGCCATATTTAGTTCCGAACCGATTTGCTTCATAAGCATAACAAAGGCTTGTTACAAAGCGCGTAATCCAAAGATGTGTTGCAAAAAATATGCTATAATAGTATATTGTGTACCAAGGGCGTAAAGTGGGCTTTTTTAGATCGAGTGGGGAGTTTGCAGTACGAGTCGAAGGCGAGCGAGCACGAGCCGAAGACGAGTGCGTTTTGCGAGCCGAAGACGAGTACTACAAACACACGAGGTCAAAAAGCCAACTAGCCCTTGGTGCACACCATATTTTTTCTGACACATGTATGGATTTTTATGGAAAAGTCTCGAAAAGTACAAATAAGTAAATAAATCAACAGCGGGCAAGAAAAGCTACTTTTTGCCCGACGGTCAGAAAACAAGCACTTTAGGCTCGCTCTTTAGGCCCAACAAACCGCGAAAATCGTGCAAGTGTTACAAAAATATACTATTTTACTATTTTTAGATTAAGTTTACTTACAATTCAAATAAAATGGTCCCAGATTATCCAAAAATGTTGTCAGTACTATCGGTTTTTAATTAGTGTTCAGAAAAATCTGAAATTTTGTATACTAGTACATCTTAACCTCAAACTTACTCATATACAATTTTAGAAAGCTACACCAACCCAGAAAAAAAGATATTAAGAATTTTATATTTACGATTTTTACGTTTTTAACGCGTAGCCTTATGGGAACTCACGTTTCCGACAGTTGCAACCATGTAATTCATGAAAACTGCTGTTCTGATTTCGTCGAAACTTTGAGAAATATATATTTAATATCCCACAAATATAATGCAAAAATCCAAATGTTGATTCACCAATTTGGAGAACTAATATAAACAAACGAATAAAAATTTTCACGCTCATTCAACCATTTACGTACACGGTTTGGCCTACCACGGAAGTCAAAAGTGGCCAAACACGCATTTGACTCATCGAGTACCGATAGTACGCAGAAATACCTTTTATTAAAATAATATCATCTTAACAAGTATAGCACTTTTATAGTCTTAGCGTAAGAAATATGTTGAGATTCATGGTGCAGGGAACTACGATATTTCAGGTAATTCTTAATTAATGCTTAAAATACAAAACTACCTATCGTAATTAGTAGAATATTACTACTATACAGTAATTACAGATATTAAATAATTAGATATTGTATATTTAATTAGTAAATACACATTACTAATTTTATCTATCAATCTTATTAAAAAAGGCTGCCAATTCATAAGTACTTAGCTTCCTCAAAGTAAATTATTTGTTCCAATATGAATTTCTCTATTCTAATACATTATTTTTAAATTGCTCTATTTCTTTCTTATTAATATCTCAAAAAGGTATATTTTTTATCATTGCTTGTTGTCAAAAGATAAATTACAAACAATTATAAGCTTATTAACAAAAAATTGCATTACCCATTTCAAAATATTGTAAACAAAAAAATCGTTATAAAACAAAACCGAATCGAGGAATCTTTTTTTCTGATTTCATATGTTCATAAAAAATAGATAAAATTCATCAAATTATTATAATTAATAAAATATTTAAGTATTTGAAAAGTTAATTTATTTTATCACCACAAGAAAAAGTATGGATTATAAAAATCGTTATAGAACAAAACCAAATTGACGCAATTTAAAAAGTCTTTTTAATTTTGAATCTTTATAAGAAAAAACAAAAGAAAATGAACTTTGAATAGACAAAAATTACCGCTTAATACCCAAAAAAAAGCGACCAAAATAAAAAAAAATCATAAAATGAAAAATCATTATAAAACAATAACGAGTCGATGAATCTAAAAAAGAAATATTCAATTTCATCAAAAAACAAAAAGAATATGAGCAATTCGTACAAAAATTACCGTGTAATACCCAAGAAATACATTTTAAGCTCTTCCAAATGCACAAACGCACGCATATAGACACACACACACACGCACGCATACACACACGCTCATACACATATCCATAACATTTTCTAAAATAGTGTAATTTGATTCCAAATGGCCCAAACCATATGACATGTTTTTAAGACAACTTTTTTTTACTATTACAAAGCTTCCTTTAGCAGCGACAGTGGCTAGTTACTGGTACATCTACCTTATATCCCTGAAAATTTTAAAGGCACAAGATTCATTGCCTGCTGAGAAAACACACAAAATGTTAAAAAACTGAGTTTTTTTGGTCAATGATAATTTGAGTAATGCCTAATATTATGCTTTGTACCATAGAGAATAAAAGTCTCTTTAGCCTCAATGCCTTGTACTATACGGAAACAGCATCTGACCGAACCTTTTTAAATGGTACGAAATCATTGGTTGAAAGTTGTGTTTGAACTAGCCACATGGAAGAATCGTTGTAAAAGATTAGAGATGTTCTTTCTGTTGGCACTTTACCTGTACCAGGTGTATTATAAACTAAATTTATAATAAGTTTTTTGGATGACAAAATTATTGTCCTTTAAAAAAGACGAGGTGAATAAGCAGGTTAAAATTAATTGTAGAGAAAATCGTTATAGGAATACGATATATTTATTCGGTATTGTACATTGTACTCGCTTACGCGAGGTATGCGCGATTATTCTTTGTTTCTTTCATAAAAAAAAGGCGAGCAAAAAATTGTATTATAGCTCGTACAGGTGATTGACCTGACTGGCGGCGGTTGTTTGTTGTTTTTCTTTTGTAGTAAAATAGAACACTTTTGACGTCACTTTATTATTTTTAGTACTAAACGGTACTTATGTTACGTAGTTCGTCCATCAAAATATTTACAACTTAAAAACTAAAATACCGCTAGCTATTCATTTAGACGTATACGTACAGACGAATCAACTCTATCTCGTACACAGAGTTAAACATTATAGTGAAGAACATTTTTTGTTGATAACTTTGGCTATAAGAAAAATTACGTTTTCCTTGATTAGAGATATTGTTTAGTCTGCACCAATTGCGTGAGCTCACTTTTGTATTTCCAAGGGAAGATACGTACAGCAGTAACTGTCGTAACTCGTGTACGAGCGAGTTCTTTTAACAAAACTTAAGGTAAACTAAAGCTTTAACAATGCCAAATACAACTGCAAACAAAACTACATTGCTGTTGACTACAATTAAAGGAACAAATCTTGATTCTCCGGAAGTTAATGGCTCCGGAGAGTGTTGAGCTTTCAAATTTACAATTACTCACTTAAAAATAGCTAAAAATTATAAGCTGTATTTTACAAAAAGAACAATTTTTATGAGTTAAACGTAAATTTCAAAATGCCACTAGAAAAAATAATTAAAGTGCAATCTTGTCACACATTATACTAGACCCACTTTCTCAGTTTAAGTATAAGTTTATTAATGTTCGTAAGAATACTGTAGTTTATATGGATACATTTTATGGCAAATACCATTAAAGCTCGTGTTTAATGCATTTATAAGTTAATGTATCAAATTACCATCATTGTAGACACTTTTCCCTGTTCCAGGGTTTTTCAATGTTGTAAATGACATTTAAAAAGATCCCTGAAGAAATGTTTAATACAGTATTTCATCCATCACTGACCAGATTATTGAATTTAAAAATAAATCCTCTATTCGACTATATCCATCGATATTTCGGCGTGTTCAAAAAATATAAATTTCTAGACTCAATAACCGGCCAATGATTAACTCTATGTATATTAATTATTTGCATTATCACTGTGAAGTATAAAAATTGCTGCTTCCAAGTACAGAAAATCTCGTTATCACAATTGTATTACAAAAAATTTCCAAGTCAGTCGCGATCTTCTTTCTCGTCATTCGAAAACTGTCACACCTCTTGCGCGTTGCGATCAGAGAAGTATAACAAAACTTGGTTCCGATTTGGCAGTGATGTAGCTAGATTTTGTGAACTTCGTTCCCCCCCCTCAATTTACTCTACTTATCATACTCGAGGCTTGTCAGCAAAAGCTCGACTTTCACTAAGCAACACCAATAATTAAACAAAACTTTTGCTTTCCCTCAACATTGTGCATTTGCGTATAAATACTTTATCGCATCCTTCACTCGATGGCCTTGGCGTTCTTCGACTGAGCCTCCGCCGGCGCCGAGGACAGGCTCTTCAGCAGACTCCCGAACTTCTCGGCGATCCCGGGTCTGCTGGACCACTCGCTGGACGGGAAGGCGGCCACCAGTCTCTCGTGCAGGGTTTCCGAGGTCATGGGCTTCTTGAATTCCAGCGCTTCCAGTTTCTCGGCGTCGCTCGTCTGCTTCTCGTCGCTCTTGGACGTCGCGTCCGTGACCTTCCCCGGCGAGGACGCGTCCCCGTGCTTCTCCAACGAGGGCTTCGTGCTGTCGACTAGATTGCCCGTGCCCTCCGTCACGACGGAGCTCGAGTCAGGGCTCTCGGGTGACTTGTTGCTGCTGGTCACCTCGGAGCCGGAGGTTGGCTGCTGGCGCGCTTTCTCGGACTTGGAAGAGAGGGATGGCTTCTCGGAGGTGCTCGAATTCGAAGCTGCCTCGCCGATGCCGGGAGGCGGGGACGGGGAAGCCGTTGACGTGACTCGTGGACTCGCGGCGCCCTGCTGCGAGTTGCCGTCCTCGGTCGAGGATGCGCAGTTTTCGCTTTGCTCGAGATCGGGCTTCGACGAAGCTGGAAGTGTACGATAAAATGTTATTGTCGTGTTTTTTTCTTTCTAGTTGTATTTTGTTTTAATCGATTAGAGGAAATGTGCTTGCACCTGGCACGTAAGCCTATTTATGCACTAAAAATTTTATTTTCTGTTTATAACATTTTTTTAAGTACCTATTTTTTAATCTACTTTAATGCGATTTTCATCAAATTTGCTGCAATTAGCATTTGGTATTGTTAGTTTTAAAATTAGGTATGTCACAAAACAAACATTTTCAAAATTAGTTAAATACTTTCGGATATATCTTGACGTCGTTTTAATTTTATTTTAAATATTTTTTTTATTATTATTCTTTTTTTTAGTTGTGCAAATTAAACATCTTATTTATCTAAATAACTATCTAGTATTTATAGTACATTGTATAATTTTTATTATTTAAAAAATGAGTGACTTCACTGACACTTTCATTTTCTAAATCTTAAGCTCTTGAAGAAGACTTTTATATTAAGTTTTATGCTTTATTTACGAAAAATATTATTTTGTAATATTTACATGTAATTGAAACCAATGGTCCATGAAAAAATCGATTTATGGATACAAAAAATAATTATTGAATAAAAATATTTTCTTTATCACAAAACTTGTATGAAATAAACTATAACTTTTTACATTGAAGCTATACACTAAATATTTTAGGTATTATGCATACATATTCCATATAATATAATTCAAAACAGTTTTCAGAAAATTAATTGTACTTATATTTTTGAAAAAAAAACCATTCAATACTTTTAATTAAACATATTTTAAATATAAACGTGTAGTTATAAAAATATATTTATTGCTTACGTCGTTATTTTTCCAGGGCTCAGACAAAATACGGGGATTGCTCAATTATTCGGCTAAACAGAAAAAATTTCGTATTCGTTTGTATGAGCTTACCGTATAACATTTTATTTCTTTGGTAAAGAACTATTAACAATGTAAGTCAGGGCTGTTACCTATCGAGATATGCCCAAACAAAGACTACTGTCCAGCAAAATATATATTTCTTACGTCCAAAGTTATTAAAGATCAAAGATAGTAGTAGAAACGGCCAAAAAATCACATAATTTTAGGAAAATTAAAATTGCCGTATTTTCAGCTATCTATCGCTTAATTTCATCACTATCTTTGATTGTTAATAATTTTTAAGTATCCTTTAATGTAACGTATCTGAAAATAAAGCTCTTTTCGTCTTCTTTAATGTTCCTTAAAAAAAAAGGTTTTACATTCCTGTATGTCTAGGTATTAACTTCTCAATAGCCCATTTTTAATAAATAATTCCGCAAGTAACAGTAATTCGCCGTAAAAATATATTACAAGTTCTTTTTCGCGCAAAATCGTGGTTGCAAAGAAGACAAAGAAAAACGTGTTTGCACAAGTGCATCTCAAAAGTTGTTTCACTTTTCACTTTTATACCCATAGATTTGTTTTAGAATTCCTCATATAGGCACATTTCCTCCGTACACTGAGAGAAAGGATTCTTTGCGGCAAAGCATATTTTCTAATTGTTAAGTTTCGTGGATTTGAATACGGTCAAATGAATATTTCTTAACAGTCAAACACATCGTTTTAATAGTTAAGAACTGAGTACTTGAGTAGCGTCAACGGATGACCGCCTGACTTTAGGGTTAACTGAATTTATCATATTTCTAAGATGTTTATATGACCGTTACATGTTAGTATAAATTTTCGCTGCCACGATTACGTTTACGTATAGGATAATTTTATATTTGAATGCTTGAAAAGCATCATTATATGCTATAAATTCGTCAAATAACCTTTCGTACTCGGCATGTTTATCTTACTCGTGCAGACTTTTCTCAAGTTCGAGTTCTTAACTATAAATAATTCAACATTTTTTTCAAGTACACGATTCATTTGCCACAAGGAATCCCTTCTCTCCGTATAACTTTGACAAAACAATTCGAAATCTCATCCCCCACCTTCTTTCGAGCTCTCGTTCTTCCTTCCCTTCCGCTCGGTCGGTCCTGCGTCCGCGCCGCTCGTGGACGTATCGCCGTCCCCAACCGTCGACCCCGGTGCTCCAGGCCCCTTTCCACCCCCGGTCCCGCTCGTCTGCTTCGCGGTAGCTCCCCCGGCGCTCGACTGCTTGGCAATCGGCACCGCGAACGCCCCCACCGAGGATCTCGCGGGCTTGATCGGCGCGCACTGCGCCGCCAGGTGGCTCTTGCCGATCTGAGTGGCGCTGCCGGCGCTCTCCTTGGCCGCGGCGGCGGCCTTGGCGACGGCGGCCGCCGCCGCGGACATGCGCATGTGCGTGTCGATGTGGAACTGCTCGAGGCTGGGCGCCTGGCTGAGCGCGTAGAGACTCTGCAGGCTCGGGAAGACCGAGGAAAGATTGGCCGGTGGGGCTCGATTGACGCTGTTGTTGCTGCTGCTGTTGCTCGAGGACGGGCCGGAGAAGCAGGACGCGTAGACCGGGGCCCGACTGGGCGTCGGGATGTCGCCGATTCGATGGGCCGCCGGGGTGAGAGAGCCAGGGGGCGCTCGGTAGTACCTTTGACCACCGGTCAGGGTCACCACCTGACCGTTGGCCGCGTAGCTCGAGACGTCGTCCTTGATCGTTGGTTTGGGACCGTTGGCCTGAGACTGAAAGATTAGGGGTTCGGGTGAGCGATGATGGGTTTGATTTGGGATGCTTTCATGGGGGATTGTTATTGATTCATTGTGCATTCACAACGAGTCGCAGATTTAGGGACACGGATGTTGTCAGTTGTAAACGAATAAAATATTTGAGCGAAAAATTTTAGATGTGCTTCTACGATTTCCGAGCTTAATTTGCACGCTTAACCCTGAGAAATTGGAATATGTCAGCTGTAGAAAGGATGAAGAGAAGATGTATTGTTCTGCACGGAGATAATTGTACGCAACGGTGGTACTCGTAATAGGTTAAAACGTGAAAAGAATATGTTTGAGATGCGATTTAAACGCTTTTAGTCCTATCATTCAAATTATAATAATGAAAAATTGAACTGATATTAATCATTTTCGTCATCATATATTTTCTGTAGCACATTGACTTTTTCACCCACAAAATCTACTTTGAATTAAAATTTTCAGCTTTATTCAGTTTGATGATTTTTTGATATTTTCATAAAAAAGATATCATCAGATTCATTATATATTTTGTTGTCTGAATACGTGAAATAGAAGCTTTAAAAGTTCCCCACTTTTGCGATATAGCCAGAATCATCTTTCTCTTCCGGCCTTTATAACTGGCGTTTAATAAGGGCTATCAAACCGAGCTTTGCGCTACGTTTCCACTTCAAACAAGTACTTCAAACATACGAAAAGAAACAATACTAAATTCCGTGAATCAACAAGCCATGACCAAGGGGGTTCATAAAATATTACAATATCGCAACGAGAATATTATACCCATGAAACTTACCCAAGTCGGTGGTTTTGGCTTGATCTTTGTAGCGGGCGTGGGAATTCTGAGCGGATGCACGACCATCTTCTTGGTACCACTTAAATCCAAGATATTTCTCGGTTGTTGCGGCAACTGGACCTCCTCCTTTTTCCTTTTCGCAGCCGGTCCCTGTTGCTGCTGCTGCTGTTGCTGCTGCTGTTGTTGTTGCTGCTGCTGTGGCTGTGATGGCTGCTCCAGTGGCGGTGGCTGCCTGCCCTTGGTCTTGGCCCCGGCGTTCGCCGCGGGCATGCGCATCTGTCCGGCCTTGAGCGCCTTGAGCACCCTCGGGTCGACGGACTTGTCGTTCAGAGTGATGCTCGGATTGAGTTTGTCCAGGTTGCTCTGATTGTGATTGTCCTTGGCCGCACGAGAGTCGAGGGACGAATCGCCGCCGCGACTCGGTGACTTCGGGGCGGTCAGAGTGATGCTCAGACTCGCGGGTATGTTGAGGCCACAGCCGTCCAGGAGATTTCGCGTGTCGTTGGACATGAGCATCGAGGATGGAGGTGGCGTGTTCTTTGGCGAGGTGGAACTGACCGCCGAGTTGACCGGGGAGGCTGGACTGCCGGCGTTCGCGTTCGCCGCGTTACCGAGGGACTGCAAACTCTGCAGGGGCTGAGCGAGTAGAAATATTGTTAATGATGTAGGATTTTTATGATAATTTTTAAAGTAAGTAGTCGACGTACTGGTAGAATTGGCCATGCAATTAATTACCCGGGAAAACTTTCATTGTCTACATTGTAGTGTAAGGATATTCGTATCTATCAGCGAATGTCGATAGATTAATTGTGATGGAAAAGAGGATATGTGTTCATTAACATGTAATCATATTTATCCCTTTAACGTAAAAGGTATAATTAAGATGAGAGACAATTTTTAATCTTAAGAATAACAATTTATTTACTGTTGCAACTATATTAACTATGTTAATGAATGCACTGATATTTTTGTCCTCCACAAAATAAACTATCGATTTATCTATATATGTAGACCTATGAGTCATTGACCCGAAAGCTTTGAGATTACAAAAAATATCTATATTAGAAAAAGTAGCTTTCGTATCGCTTTAGTTTAGAACATATGTGATAAGATTGATGCACTGACACAGGTAGGTAATAACGAATATTTTTTTCTACCAAAATAGCAGTATGAAATGGAATTCTTTAGAAAAAATGACGAAAATAACCCTGAGGCAAGATGAAACATTTATTGCGCGATAAAAAAAAAACATATATTTAAGCAGTTTTTGCGTAAATATCTATAAAACCATTTCAAAGGAAAATTTACATCATGTTTTTATAGCCCTAAATAACCTCAAAAGAACATCTGTTTTTGCGCTATATTCATGAATACGTACTTGGAGTCATTGTTGACCGAAGTAAAATATTGGTTTACTCTATTTAAAACACGTTTAGATAAACAATACACAAACATGTATATATTTCCTACGTTAAACTGTTATCGGGATGATTAAAGTGTTAATGTAATTAAATGTTTATACTTACTCTAGCCGGACTTGGAGGTGGTTTCGCGTAGACCATCGGCTTGGCCTGGTTCCTGTAGCACTTCACAGCTCCGCCTCTAGCGGTATTCACTCCCGCTCGCTTTCCTGTCTGATACTGCTGCTGCTTCTTGCGCACCTCAAAGATCGGTAATCCAGGCGGACACTTCCTCTTGACGGCTCCAGGTGGCAGAGCCGAGGGCGGATCGTTCGGAAACGCGTATACGTCGATCGGCTGCTGGGGCTGTTGCTCGTTGCTACTGCTGATGGCCTGAGCCTGCGCCGAGTTGTTCTCTCCAGTGCTGGCCAATTGCTTCGGGTCGCTGATGCGATCGGCTATGTTCGTCGAGTTAACCTTCGCCTCGCTCTGTCGCTTCTTCGTCGGGCTCGTCTCCTCGCCGCTATTGTTCGCCGATTGCTGGCCACCGCTCGGGACCTTATTAGGATCGCTGCTCGCGTTCTTGCTCGCGATGATGCTCCTGACTTGCTCCTCGACGCTGATCGGCTCCTTGTTGCTCTTGCTCGGCGACAGATCGGAATTCGACACCTCCTGGCTCTGTTGTGCTGCCTGCTTGGAAGTCAGCCTGAAGCTGTGCAGGAACTGCTTCTTCTCCGACTGCTCGGCTGGCTTCTTCGGCTGCTCGGTTGGCTTCTTCGGCTGCTCGGCTGACTTCTTCGGCTGCTTGGCCGGTGTCGGACCATTCGAGTCGACGTCCACGAAGGTGACCTTGCGCTTCTGCTTCTCCTGCTTGTGCAGGTCCTGCATCGTCTGCTCGACGATGCTGCTGGTGCTGGTCTTGTCCAGCTGGTTGGGACTCCTCAGGAGGACATTGCTGATGACCTTGGGCTTCTTCGAGCTGGAGCCGGAGCCGCTGGTGTTGGTTGTGCCGGGTGGACACTGCTTCAGGGTGATCTTGACGCCGTTCGAGTTGGCGCCGTCGCCGATGCTGACCACGCTGAAGGCCGCGGCGGTCAGTGGCGGTGGCGAGGCTTTGGGTGGTGCGACGCTGCTGGGACGATCGTCCGCTGAACCGTTGCTTCTCGCGAGGGTGCTAGGTCCACGTAGGACTTGGTAACGGCCGTCGGAATTCTTCATTATCTTGAGGGGACTCTTCACCTGCTTCATCGAGTCGTCGGACTTGGGCAGCAGCGGTGGCAGTGGCTTTGCAGGACTAGGCCCAAGGTTCTCGATGGATTTCACCCTGGGACCGGGCGTCGATCTCTTGGCCAGGAACTCCTGCGGTTTCTCGGGATCGCTTTGCTTCACTTCGACTGGGCAGGGCTTCTTCGGCGATGGTTGTGGAGTATTGACTTCTGGTTGCGGCGTCTTGGATTCTGGCTCGGACGGCTTTTTCGTTTTCTCGTCCTCGCGGTCGGGCTCCGGTGCTTTTTCGGGCTCGGGTTCGTTGGTTGGTTCGTTCGTGATCGGCTGGCTCGCACCCAGACCAGGCGTTGATGGCCTGTCATTCGGCGGTGCTTCCAGTCGCTGTTCCTCTTGTGTGATACGGTAGAAGAATCTTATTGGAGCGTTCTGAAACGATAGTAACGTGGGCTTAATTTATTTGCTGGATCGAAATATCACTGAGGAAAGTGATTATACCCCTTTCGTAAATAGGCCTTTGGAAATTCAAAATATTCTTAATTCTTCTTTTACTAAATATTAGTCATTGCAGCAATATGCAAATATGTACACAATATGAAAATAAGTATATTATATTGTATGCAAATATGTTATTCAATATGAAAATGACTATAAAGTCTTTATTAAATAAATTGGTTAGTTGGTGAAGTTGGTGTTGTCGAATTTCAAGTTACGTAGTTAAAACAGTTTGAGATAGCAAGTATAAAAAATGCACTTTCAATGTAATTTAAAATTTCGATAAAAGAGAAAGCAAATATTCTAGAATTTTGTGAATATTGGCAATGCTAAATTGGTTGTCTGTCTAGCACACACAAATGACAAATTGGAACAATTACACCAGAAGATATCAAATAATTTAGTAACATTGTGTACAAGATAAACCAATGACATTTGACTACAAAAGTTACTTGTATTAAATTTCCACCACATATTTAGTTCGAAGTTAACCAATGTAATGAAATACTCCTCCCAGCCGAGAATAACCTCCAACCCCGATACAACTTACCCGTTTCCACGCGAATATATAGGCTACGTCCATCAGAGTCCAATGCTCCGGCAGTGGGGCGCGTCTGTGGCAGATGTCGATATTGTACCTGGTAACATCAACGCCGTATTTCAAACCGAGAAACTTCTTGAGATGGGCGATGGTGACGAGGGCCGGACACTGGAGATATCGCCTGTTGGCAACGCCGCCGTTGAGCTTCGGGTGCTTCTGGCAGTTGAGCGGGGCCTGGCTCGAGTCGACGTCGCTGTTGTTCGATAGGAGGGCCAGCGGATCCGCGCCGACCGGCAGGTACTCCAGGCTCAGGCTTATCGCGTCTTCCGGCGCGAAGATCAACCTGCCGCTCACGTCCTCGCCTCTTTGCTCGGGCGTCGCTGAGTCAGCTGCAGGTGTTACAGTTTGTCATCGTTAATGGATTTGCCTCGTGATTGGGGAATCGATCGACGATCGTTTTTCTTTCTTTTGATTTCGGTTTTTTAGAAGAAAATATATATGCTGATCGTTCAAATTTTACTAGCGTGCGAGGGGCGGTTCACTTGATGACATTTTTTTAAGGTTTAGACTTATCGATGCAGTTTAGTCAAATTATTGTTATACTTGAATGAATGAACAAGTTCACGACAAATTTTGTCATGTTCCCTACTTTGTGCGTAGTCAAGTTTATGGTATAATTAATAATTTAACCCTCTGATTCCTACTATACTTTAAGATGAGGGTACACCGATTTTTTGGTCAAAATATCGATTTTTTGTTTTTACATGATATTAAAGGTATTATTTCTAGGATAGAGTCTGTAGTGTTATTTTAGAGAAATAATTTTTTTTTCTTACTTTAAAATGATTTTTATTAACGTACTACAAATATCTGTATTTTAGTATTTACGCGCATTTTTACGTTTATTTTCACAAAAGTTATTGATTTAGATGAAAAAATTAGACGAACAGCCATAACTCCGTATTAGATAATAGTTAAGTTATCATACATAGATTTTTTATTTTTAATGTATATAAAATATAACAAAATTAAATATATGATTTTTCTTTTTAACACAAGTGCTGCTTCTCTTAAAACTTAATTTCAATATTCAAAAAATACTTGGTTCAAGATTCACAATGGATTAAACTGAAATTTTGAAGGGATATTCTTCAACATATTGTAATCAAAAGTAGGTTTATTGTTTTCAAAATTTATAGATAAAATAGTATTACAAAAATTTAATTATTTAAAAAACATGCTATTTTAAGCTTTTTTTATTATTTTGAAAACACTTATATTTATTGTAGTGAGGAATATGAGCTACGTGAAACAAGTCTATTATTCAATTTGGTTTGTAAATAGCTTTGAAAATTTATCTGGAATTGATTCATCCAGAGAATTAAGGCTCAAGTCTGTTTCGTAAAATGGTTGTTTTTAAGGAGATTTAATGCAATTTATTTATAACTTCAATAATTAGTGGTTAAATGATTTCAATCTGTATGATAAATTCTATTTTTTTTATAATAAATTAGTGAAAAAATTATTGAACTCCAAATCTGAGAGATATAAAAGTAGGTCGAAGAATTCTTAGAACCCAAAGATTTAAATATGTTATCATAATACTAAATGTATCAAATTCTAATTTTCATAGGAGTTAATCCAATTGTTTAAATTATTCAATCAGAATATAATACATTTATCTTTTTTACTTTTTCGAGAATTGTTTACAAAATGGTTTTCAACTATTTTTATGGTGAACCTCCCTTCATATACATGTGTAAATTAACAACATCTACAGTGTATATTGAGTAAGTGTGCATGCGCACACTGCATTTCATAGTAATTTCAAATAAAAATATAATCGCATTTAAGCACACAACGTGCAAATCGTTCTATCATCACTAGAGAAAGAAAACACTGCATTAGCGATAAAATCATTATTTTAGCAAAATCCCTTTTCTGATTTTGCTGAAATCTTTGTATACTCAACAAAATTAAAACTGTTGCTATGGTTCGCTGTATATGTATAATAGCAAAACGAGGTGTAACTTCAAATGAAAATGCAGACAAACGTGAAATCGAAACAAAATATTGCCTTGTATGTATGTATATAGCGCACTCTCGTGAAGTATAAAATGATAAAAAGAAACGTGTCAGTAAAAAGTAAATCGTATAATACAAAAATTCGGCTTGTTTTTCATTCAACAACTCGACATTTTTATCAGTGTCGTGGTAGAGAAAGAAAAATGTTGTCTATTTTCGTTCAAAGAGCTTACCACCGCCAAGATGGTTCAGGCTCGCAGCGAATCCTGCAATCGATTACATAATCTATTTCATTTATGAGCTTGAGCGAGCATAAATTATTCCTATAATTGATACTTTGATTATCTACGTTTTGCGACGGACGGACGAATTTAGCGGATATATTTGTATTAGCGCTGGCGGTGAATGTACTACTGCGAATTCGTTATGCGGTGGCTCTTTTTTTTCAGTTATTTTTGCAATGAATTATAAATAGCCTGGATGAAGATGTGAATTTTGACAAATCGTTTCATATTCTTGTGCGCCGGCGTATTATTGCTGAGTCATTGCATTTGCAATTTTCGCCGGGGAGACCTCGAGAGATCCGGTGCACATATTTCATGAGATCCGTTAATGAATTATAGATCCATTGCACTCGATATCTCGAGGCTAGATCGCGCCTCGGTATAATAGAGGATAGAGTATATATGCGGATTTTTTTATTTAGATTATGGATTAATGAAATGCTTACCGTGCTCCGGATGTTTGCCGTAAAATTCTCTTCTTTTCCTCATTTCTTTGTGATAGAGACCTGGTACCAATTTGTACACGATGTCCTGCAATGCCTTGTCCGCCCTAGAAATAAACGCCAAAGTAATAATTAAAAATCTGTATATTTAAATCAATCATTACTTTTGTAGAAACCTAAACCTTCTTAACATAATCTAACTAGTTTTTTAACGACTATTCAATTAGCAATATCGCTTATTTTGCCCAACAAACTGGCTAAACAAAGGTTATTTGCATATGAAACTAATTTATTCTTATTTATTGTATTTTATTAGTGATTTTGCAAGACATATTAGTAAAAAAGACGTTAATACTTAACTCTTTATTGAATAAAATATGCTTATGAACTTTAGAAATTGAACAATAAGGATACTTTTGATTTTCGAATTATGAAATTGACGTTAAGCCCTTATCAAGTTTCTATTAAAAATCATAGATTAAGTGAAACTGCCTTAGAAGCATCGAAATGACCAATTTAACTAGCTTACTTTCTACCAGTGTAATCAACAATCATTCTATATTTCTTATCACGAAACAACGTACTTTATATTTGGTTTGGCGGTGTTCAGCAAATGCTTGCACGACGGGCATTGGGCGTCCTTCCTCAGGTGCTTCAGTATACAGCTCCGGCAAACTGTAAACAATTCGTTATTCCACAGTTACACAAAGCACCCTTCCATTTCCACTCCACGTCTCTTCCTCCTTTCGCGCTCGTCCATACTTACAAGAGTGCAAACACTCGACGACGGTGGTCGCGTCTATCAGGTAGCCCCTGCACAGCAGACAGATGAGGTGAGGATTCACCTCGCGCAAGTACGTCCTCTTGCTGATCCCGGCCATCTTTCATATATATATATATATCCCTCACGAGTCTTTACCTCCACAAAGGACCCTGAAATGAGACATTACGAAACACATTTATATATTTTTTTTCGATAAATGAGAAAAAAGGAGAGTGATGAACGTCTCGCAGGTTACGCATTCCCCCAACGATGTTTCAGCGATAGTCATATTTCACGCGAGAGAGAGAGAGCTCACAAAGGCATATATCCCTCCATTTTTCGTTCGCGTGCCTTGTCGCGTCCCACCCTTGTGGCCCTTCTTTTTTCTTCTTCGCCCGTCTTTCCAGGTACGGATCTATATACGTATATATACCAACACGCATCGCTTCCTATCCCGCGATCATTCGATGGCTGGTGGCGTGTACGCGTGTGTAACGTGCGTGTGAGCATCGGTCGGAAAACGAAATGTTGCTGCTCGTTCTTTCCCGGTGCCTGTTGTACTTGTAGGATATAGGATATAACGGACGCGAGCTCGTGCTCGCACGTGTTCGCACAGGCAGATATACGTATTGTCGACTGTGTGTGACAATTTGCTGCTTCCCCATGTTAGAAGCGTCGGTAAATCCATTTGCGCGGGTGACTTGCGAAAGAAATCGTTCGTTGACGCGGGGGCGGAAATGAATTTTGCTGACACAATGAAAAACTATTACGGAACGGAAGATAAATATAATATATGTTATTTCGCTCTTTATACGTCTAAACTTTAATAGAGTTTCGGTTTAACTTTGTAATTGGAATAAAGTACAATCAGAGACAGATACATTTTTAAATGTGTATTTTTTTCTATCTTTATATACTGAACAATCTTTATTTACATAAGTAGGGTCAATTTTATTCTGGAGATTCTATTAAAGTCTCCGTATAAAAGGAGGTATTAGAGAATTGGTTTTTTGGAACAATAAGAATAGGCCTGAATAAGTTACTTAAAGGACAATAGTTGCGATGTAAAACTCTTCCGATATTAGTTCAAAAGGAATCTTTTTAATTCAAATAGTTAAGAGATTTCTTTTTAAACCAATACAGAAAGTTTTGGTTCGTAGCGATTTTCGTTCTAGCAATTAGTTGCTCAAAATTACATTATTATTACAAGGTGAGTATCAGGGCTTCGGGTCACGGATCTTGCTGAAACTTTGGAATATGTTTTCTTGTTATACATCAACATAAACTTTGCATGATAAAAGCGTCTAACACTGCCCCGATCATGAGATATAGCTGTATACATTAGTATTACCCATATACACAATGTTAAAAGATATATATATATATATATATATATATATATATATATATATATATATATATATATATATATATATATATATATATATATATATATATATATATATATATATATATATATATATATATATATATATATATATATATATTATTGGGACTCGGATGTTGCTGAAAGTTTTTGATATGTTTCCTGTACCTCAAAATGAAGACCTCGTATGGTAAGAAAGTCTAACGCCTTGCCAACTATGATATATATATATATATCATAGTTGGCAAGGCGTTAGACTTTCTTACCATACGAGGTCTTCATTTTGAGGTACAGGAAACATATCAAAAACTTTCAGCAACATCCGAGTCCCAATAAACCCCTGACACTATCCTTGTTATGTTCAAGAAAGTATTTTTCTGAGTGTAGAAAACTACAGTTATCATCAATCAGAGAAATGATCTCTTAAACGAAATGAAGGTGATCTTGAATAAAATGCTAAAAGAAACATCCTTCTAAAGTAATTATTATTCTCCTTCGTGTCTCAAAGAGGTTCCACTTGATGAATTAGAAAATCCTTCAGAGGCAAGATCACTCTCACTCTAATCAAAGTCCCAGTTCCCCGAGTGACGGAAAGAAATGTTTAATGCAAATATACATTTCCAAAAGTACACACAACCCCTCGTATCGCGACGGAAAACACGGCCCATGAAAAATTCACGCGGGCAACGCTCGTTAAAAATAAATCTCGCCTCCGCGCGAGCCCTCCCAAAAACCCTCGTCCTCGCGGACGCGGCCCTACACCCGCGACTGACTTCCGCTCCGCCAAGTTCTCACAAACACACGCTCCTCTCCGCGTGTTTTTTTTTCTGGCCCTCCGCGAGAAGTGTGCGTAAATAGAAGTCGCGGACGCGCGGGCAAAGCAACTCCGAGAGAGCGATCGCGGAGGGAAAAAAAAGAGAGGAGACGGGCTAAAAAGTAAGAGAGGCGTTTCTCTCTCTCTCTCTCCGCGCGCTCTTTCTTCGTCGTCCTTAGGCACACATATACACAGCGTTCAGGGGGGGACGGACCTTGGATCGCAAACGCGCGCGGCTGCTGCGGGCTAGGAAAATATCAGGCCGGAGAATCTCGTTCTCGCTCGGTCTCGTTAAAAAGGCACTGCAGCAGGCGCGCGCGCTCGACTTTTCTCGCCGCGGAGCAATTAGACGCTGGTGTGTGTGTGTGTGTGTGTGTATATATACGTATATGTGACTTTGTTTTTTTTTGTTGTTGTCGTTGGTCGCTTTTCGTCTGGCTTTATCGCTCGGGTTCTGGGCGACGGATGATTTTTTTTTCCTTTTAGTTGGGGTGTACGGTCGTGTGGTTTGATACAGAGCGGCGTGAGCTTTAATTTGTGGAGTTAAAGGAAGGCTTTGATGTTGAATTGGGAGTGCGGATGGGGTGGTGTGGATTTTTTCTTGTAAATAATTGGATTTTCTTTTTAGAATAGCAGAGTTTGTGGGGTTTGAGTGCTCTTGTTTTTAGTTTCATTTTGGAGGTAATGACGTTGTATATAGGTATTGATATACTGTACCTGCAATTATGGGGTTTATTTTACATTTTGGAGCACGTGCTACGATTTTTTTTCAGTTTGGAGCAGACGATGTTTTTTTTGTACACACTTTGTTAGCATGCTATCAGGATGTATATATAAAACACTGACTGCTCCAACTAATTATAAATTATCTTTTCCATTTCGGAGCACGCGATCCAACGTGCTCCGATTTTTTCACTATGGAGCAGGCTGTTTCATATGCATATACTGTACTCAAATGTTTTCCTTTGCATTTCGGAGCACGTGATTGGTTTGTAGCAGAATGAGCTATAACACACATTACAATCGACTGTTATCTTAAAATTTGCAATATATGCTAACATTAATAATAATTACACTTAAAAATTTTCAAAAATGCAGCTATTGAACAAGATTTGAATCATGCGACTCCTTTCCCTTAATGAATTCCGCGCATTACTCATTCCCTACAACGAGTTTGTTTACTTCATTCGAACCAACCTTCCCCTCGCCATACACATGCTCTCAATTAAAGGCCTCCTCGCACCACGCGCCACATTCCACCAATCTCCACAAAGAAAACCCGGGCAAATATTCATCCCTGCCCTAACGAAGGCTAAGCCCGCGCGTAAAAATTCCAACGACGAATCCCCCACGCGAGCCTCGCGGATAAGGAAAATACTCGCACGTGCCACGCGGAGGAAAAGAAAACGGGCAAAGAAAAGACCGTCTCCCCGCGGATACAATGGGAAAAGCCGGCTCTCCTCTCTCCGTGGAAACAATCCATAAATTTTCCCCTCTCGTCTGGAAATCCAGCAGCAGCCGCGCGCGCGAGAGCCCAGAGCCCCGAGCGTGTAGTAGACGCGCGAGACACACACACACACACACACGTGCGCTAGCGCACTCGCACAGGGACACTCTCTTATCCTACTCTTTTTTCTCTCTCTCTCTCCTCTGCGAGCGAGCGAGCGACCAGCAGTGTACAGTATATATACACTCGCTTATTACGCTCCGAGCTGCTAGATATGTCGAATTCGTGTACATTTAAATATTGAGTTCTATACACGCATGCTCGGTATACAGCGAAATAAATTGCATTCTATCGGTTGGAAATTGAAAGTTCAAATTGTTTCACTCTCTCGCGCTGTCTCCCTATCCTGCGCACGCGTACACTAATCACTATCCACACACTCCCAAATGAATCTACGCACGCACGTACTGCACACACAGTGCACACTAACACAATTATACGTACGTATATAGAGGCCTGATGTTATTCCTTCTGGCAGTAGAGCATTCTCTCTCTCTTTCTCCTTCTCTCGCCCGTTGGCGCAGAGGCGTGGATCTCCGTCGCTAACACACTGCACTCGGTCTGCTGCCCCGTAGCTGCACTACAGTGCCAGAGCCGTGGGTCTGTCGCTGTCCCCCTTTGTCCGCGCTGATCCCGGCTGCAGCCGCAGTGAAGACGACGGCATCTCGGGCAGGAACGCGCTCCTCTTCGCCGACGGCTTTTTTCTCTCCTCTCTCTCTCTCTCTGCGTCCTTCTTGTATCGGCGATTCCTAGGGACGAGCGAATGTGTGCGCGTGTGCGTGTGCGTGTGTAGGCTAGAGGACGACGAGTGTAGTGGTAGGACCGGCGGAGTCTAGCGCCATGCCTCGCGATTGTACTTTACAGTACGTATATACAGGGACACTCGCGTTCACCGAACTCTGGCACTTCGCTCCGCACCGCGTACGTTTAAAGGAAGAAAAAAGAGCGACTTTGAGCGAGAGAAATGCGCGCGACTGCACTGCCACTGCAGTGCCAGCACCGAGGAACCGAGGTTATAGTCCGCATGCAGCAGCAGCGGCGGCGCGGTGTGTGGGTGTGTGCTTATGTGCGTGAGAGAGAGAGCGGGCGCGGGGCGGGGGAGAGGGGGCCGGCCTCCCTGTAGCACTACTACTCTCTCTCTCTCTCTCTCTCTACGATTGTCGAGCAAGCGCGTTTCTGCGAGACCCCGACGATCCGAACTCTCGTGCCGAACTAAAGAGCCAGACCAGAGCCAGCGGCAGGCCTGCCTGCCTGCCTCGGTGGTGTGTGCCGTCGGCGAGGAGAGAGAGAGAGAGAGAGAGAGAGAGAGAGAGAGAGAGACGAGAGGCAGGGAAACCAGCGCCGAACAACACCAACGTGCGCTCTCTCTCTCTCTCTCTCCCTCCCCTTTTCCTGCTCCGGTCTCTCTCTCTCTTTCAGTCTACTGAAATAATATCTATAGTGATACACAGAGAGACGAGAGAGAGAGAGAGAATATAAGTACGTTTGGCCGTAGCGTTGTTGTGTCCCCACCACTGGCTGCTTTTACAACCCCCCGCTTCGTTTCCCTCCCTTTACGACTGTTCTCTCGCTCTCGCTCTCGCTCTCTCTCTCTCTCTCGGCTGTGTGCATACATGTGTGTGGGTAGGTTCTACTGAGTACACGAAGAGAGCGAGAAAAAGAGCAAATGAAACGAACCGAACACTCCCTCTCTCGCCGAGTTCTGCTTCGCCAGCAGTGGCACAGCTGTGGGCTCTCTCTCTCTCTCCGAGGAGAGAGAACGATCGAGAGAGAGAGAGTAATGCCCTATCTCCATAGACGGTTCAACAGTGCCTCGCTTTAACTTTCAATGTTCAACAATGCTAGTATGATAATTGGAAGGCTACATGGGGATATTTCAATGCATCGGCTGTATTTTTCTTCATATTTTAATAGTAATTTATTTTTCTCCGTGTCAACCGGATGAACGTTTATTCAATAAGAATAGTTTAAGTTAGACGTTATTAGAATGCATGTGGAAAACAGTGCATAAGAAATTGAAAGAGAGAGAGAGAGAGAGAGAGAGAGAGAGAGAGAGAGAGAGAGAGAGAGAGAGAGAGTGCATAGGGAAAAAGAGGGGGAGGGAGAGAGAGTTGCACACTTTCTCTCCTCGTGCACACAGAGCGCTATAACGCATATACCATTCCCGGCTGCTCTCCTCATTTGCCTCGGCGCCTTCGTTACACACTACACGGTATACCTATACACATGCATACAGTGTATATAGAGAGGCGCGCACATGTGTATATACGATATATCTCTTCGGCCGTTTGTTCCTCGCCGCGTTCTTTGCTCTCTCTCTCTAGTCCTCTCTCCTCTGTCTCTGATTATCCTCGAGCAATCCCTTTGGGGCTCTCTCTCTCTTCTCTCCTTCGCTCTCTTTCTCTCTCGCTCTCGCTCTCCATTTTCTCCTTCGCTCTCTCTCTATATTCTCTCCTTCGCTCTCTCTCTCTATTCTCTCCTTCGCTCTCTCTCGCTCTCGCTCTCTATTTTCTCTCTCTCAATCTATCTCTCTCTCTATCTCTCTCTCTATTCTCTCTCTCTTCTCTCTCTATGCACTCTCTCTATTCTCTCTCTCACTTCTCTCTCTCTATTCTCTCTCTATTCTCTCTCTCTCTCTATCTCTCTCTATTCTCTCTCTCGGCACTACCGCGAAACACGGCGTTCGCGCGCGCGCTCTTTTTTCCTTCTCTCCTTCCCCACCGCGGAGATACACATACCTAGCTATATATACAGCTCCGAACGAGAGAAGCAGAAAAGAGGAGAGCGCGAAAAGAATAATATAGGTATACCAATGGAGGAGCGACGAGGACGGACGTTGCCCGGCCTTTACGACTATACTGAGCATATAGTAGTGGCGCTCTGTCACGATCGGCCCATTCGTCCTCAAGGTCTCTCTCTTTCTCTCTCTCTCTCTCTCTCTCTCTCTTTTTCTTGCCCATTCGTGTATTCCGCAAACTCGGCCCGAGGCTGCAGCGGGAAGGCCCGAACTCCCCCCCTCCCCTACTTCGATAATGGGAGTCGTTGTGCACTTATACATTCCCTGTATACCTATAGGTACCTGCGTAATTATACCTGCGCGCTCATTAGGAGGCCCTTTACTCGCTCCGGCGCGTGTAAACGCTGCACCACGCGTACGCCTCGTAATTCAATCCGAACGCACGGAGTTCTCTATTGTAGAGGCGCAGAGTTTATATCTGGCGCGGGCAGGACTCGTCGCCCCGGCCCGGCACTTCCTACATCGCATACACACACGTAATCGAGCTCGCCTATACCTATATACATGCGATTTCAGCTCACGCGTGGATGGGTGTACACGCCTGCCGTGTACAGCCGTGGCGCGATCGATTTTTCATGTGTCGCGGAAAGAGAGAGAGAGAGAGAGAGAGAGATACAGCCTATACCCTGTGTAGTAGTCATGTAGTAGTACGTACAACGGCGTGTAGGTTCTCGGTCCTTTTTCCCCGCGAGAGTCCTCTCTCGATTTTCCCCTCTCGGCTCTTCCGCGCGCGCTCTACCCTTGTATTCGATCCAGCTCCAGCCTCTCTCTCTCGCTCTGTGGCTGCTGCCTCTCGGAGCGAGATAATTATGCAGGGGAGAGAGAGCGAGGGGAAAAAGGCATCTTTTTACACCGAGTAGTTCAAGTTCCCCTCCGGAACTCCCCCCACTCGCGACAGGCTGCTTTCAGCCGAGCCCGGACCCTAAGCGTTTTGCCACTCGAGTAGACCCCTACACACACACACACACACGCGCACACTCGTAGACGTGCGTCGTACGCAATGTGCGTGTGTACGGTTGCGAGGGAGCTTACTTTTTCATTTCCCCTACTCGCTGGCTTTGATGCTTTTTCTCTCTCTCTCTCTCTCACGTGCGTGCACGTAGGCGTGCAAAAAAGTCCTGGGCTGCGCGCGGCTCGCGGGCGCCCGGATTCGTCGAGGGAACGGGCGCGGAAGAGGGAGAGAGAGAGAATCGAGAGCGTAGTCGCTGATTCTTTTATGCGTCCTGGAATCATAGTGAGGAAAGAGAGAGAGAGAGAGAGAGAGAGAGAGGGGTTTTTTGTTGCAAAAGGAAGAGAGCGAGAGTCCGGAGAGTCGTAAAGAAGGGAACGCTGGGATGTTGGGACTTTGGGAGTTACATCGGTTAGGTGGTCTAGAGGATTCTTTCTTGGATGCTGAGATGGGGATGGGTATCTGGTTCTTAGGCCAGTGTGCGTGCGATAATTGGGATAATGGATGGAAGATGCGCTATTAAAGAAAGAAATGTTAGCACGAGAATCTATATGAAGAAGACATAAGGAATTTCTTGATAAAAATTACCCTGGAAATCATAATAAACGTGGTGTATCGCAATTCTACGAGAATTGCCCTGACGAACGGAAACACTTAATATTATTTGACATTATTTTTGCCGTGAAGTAGGGTAAATTTTATCGCTTTTAACGGTAATATTTATCAGAATACTCTCTCTACAGTAGTGTACCTTTTATGTACAATACAATTTTTTCTATGTTTTTGCGAAGTATTAACGTATGTCAAAATTACTCCTTATATTCAGAGAAAATCACATGATGATAAGTATTACAAAAAGTGAGTTTATCAGCCTATACTATAACCATTTCCACTTTTATCTTCAATTCTCTCTTTCGTGAGGTTAAAGGTCCAAAGCTTGTATAAACCGATAACTTCACATTATGTAAAGTTACTACTTCTAATAAACTTTATTATTTCCGTATAACACGATTGAGAGGTAATGCTTGATAAAGTTATGCAATTCATATGATTTATTCTCAATTCCTAATGTAAAATCATCGTCTCCGTACAAAATGTAAGTTTACATATTTCGAAGAATAGTTCATGATCAAAGCGTTAATAAAATCACGTTACTGACAAATCTGTCCAATAATTTTACACAACAATTCAAACCCTAAACGACAATACAATAGCTAATTCAACATCAATATCCAATAAGATAACGCTGATTAGAAGCTATACCTACACCAACCATCAACCAATTCCATAAAAAAGAACAACCTATTTCGCATCACTCTTCATTTCATAAAAAAAAAAAATCTCCCCACGGACTCGGAGCTCCGGCTGCGCCTCGCACAAAGCCCCGCAACGCTGTAATCAGCGAGAGAGAAACTCGCGCGCGCGCGGTCCCTTTTTCCCTCTCCTCCCCGGCTGTACCTGCCGAGTCGAGCCCTCGTACCACGTATACACACACACAGTTGCGCTCACCTATATTGCAGCCCGGCCCGCCGTTAGAGCCGTGGAAACCGAGCGAGAGACAGCGAGATAAAGGGAGAAACCAAGAGAGGAGAGGGAAGGAATTGCGAAGGGGCAGAGGGAGAGGGGAGGGGGCAGACGGCAGAGAATTCGCCAAAAAGATTAGCTTCCTCGGTCTTCCTCTCTCCCGGTAGCTCTCCCCCCGCTTTTAACGAAGAGAGAGAGAGAGAGAGAGAGAGAGAGAAGGAGAGAGAAGGAGCGAGAAGGAGCGAGAAAGAGAAAGAGAGAGAGAGAGAGACCTGAAGAAGCATCAGAGTCCACAGAGCAAATAGCTTCGAAAATCCCATGTACCCGATGCTGATTCTACACTTTAACTCGCCACTTATCTGCTAGAAATTAGACCACTTCTGATACTATTCTTAGTCCAAACTCGACAAAAAGATGGCCAGTAACTGGTCAGGAAATGGCTTTCATTAACCTCAAAATATTCACTCTATTTACTTTGCTCTTATAACTACTGGATTTACACATCACAGCCATAAAAACAATAAGTTTTAACTCTTTGAACAATTCCTCGAGTATTGGCTACCTCAAAAACAAATTCAACCATCAGACATAACCTAAAATCTACCCAATCATCAGAAATAGGAACCATCCACTGTACTATCCCGATACAACCCAATTCCCCCGACTTCAGCCTCGTGTAACACGGACTGCGCGAGAGAGGCACAGAGGAGAGCGAGAGAGAGAAGAGCCCCCTCGAGTTCGCCTCCGCGCAATGGATTCCGCGTCGCGCTGCTGTGTGCGCGCCGCACACAAAAGCCCCAACAACGTCTCCTCGGCCGCGAGTTCGAGAATAGAGTATAGAGTACTCTGTACATGCGGGAGCGCGCGAGCATCGGCTTCGGGGCTCTGCGTGTGCGTGTGCGGCGTTTATAAGCGATGCCCGCGAGGGTTGGGGAGCCGGGAGGACCAATCAGAGCCGAGGCGTCTTCGGTGCCTTCGGGTCGACTCCCCTCGCGAGTTGCGTTCGCTGCGTACTTACTACAGGTTCGAGGCATCGGGGGATATTGCGTGTATTGGGATATAGAGAGAAAGAGAGAGAGAGAGAGTAGATGACGATGATGACTTTTTGCGCAAAATTGCGCACGGCAAGGGAGAGGACGTAGAGCTAGTTAGGACGCGAGGCTGCTTGGATGTTGGAGAGTAGGGTTTTAGAGGATGACGAATTTGTTGTTTAGGCGTTCGTATTGGACGATTTCGAATGCTTGCGAGAGTGTTGTAGCGGTTGAGGGCATAGGTGGATGCAGATGGAAGATGCTGAGTTTAGGTGGATTGTTAGTTTGATGTGTGGGTGTAGGTCCTTCGTAAAGGAGGAGTAGATTGTAGGTGGGTGTAAGTCCTTCGTAATGCCACGCCATTTTCAGCGAGACTTTGTTCTTTGTTCGTATTTTGCTTTTGAAGTAATGGGAGGTCTATCATTACGGGTCGTTATGGGATGCAATATGTGGTTGAGCAATGCAAAAATATCGCGTACTTTAAAAAATGGAATGCATTCAAGTTTTCATTAGATACGTTGACGAGTATAACCTTACGAGAACGAATACAGCCTTGCGTTGACGAATGGAGCCTTGCATTGACGAATATTGCCTTAGTTGACGAATGTAGCCTTACATTGACGAATACTTATATCATTACGTTGGCGAATGCTATATGATGTATAATGTTCTCTACATTGACGATTATAGCCTTACGTTGATGAATGTATGACGAATATTGCCTTATGTTGCCTAATATTGACTTACGTTGACAAATGTAGTCTTACATTGACGAATAAAGCCTTACGTTAACTAATGTAGCCTTACGTTGACAAATATGAGCAATTTTACAGAAAATCGGAAAAAACTCGACCAAAAAAATAAAAAATAAATTTTTGAGTCCACACTTACCAGGCCTGGTTTTCCCGAATGTTTTTGACATTCTAAAAACGGAAAAAATAGTGAACAATACCCTTTCTAGTGCTAAGTTTGATCTACGGTCACATTACCATTCAGCAATTTCTGTTTAATAAAGGTTCTTATTGAGTTGTTAATAACTCGACTCCTATTGGTCGAAAAAACATGTTTCACAACAAAAAATTAAAGTAGACGTCAAGAGCTTCAATTTGAGACAACATAGATAAAAAAATATCATTTCCATGAAAAGTTATACTCAAATAAATATAGTGATAAAAAAACGTGGACACAAAAATTTTTTTATATTTTTTTGTCGATTTGTTTCCGATTTTCTGTAGAATTGTGAATATAGTCTTACGTCGACGAATATTACCTTATGTTAACGAATATTGCCTTACGTCCACGAAAAAGATCTTACGTCCATGAAAAAAAGATCGCAAAAATATTTTCGAGGTGAGCTATTAAATACAAGAAAAACAAACGCTTAAAACCAACGAAAATTAATACGTTGACGAATGTAATTCGACGTATTATATCCACAATGCTTCTCGAATAGTAACTCCGATTTATTACATAGTTTTCGAGTTATACATATTGAAAAAAGTTATGTTAATCACACAAATCGACACATATTGAATCGTTTTGGTCCTGAAATGAAGGATTTTATGAGTACTTTATTGTGTGAAAAAATCGATTGCCGAAAACTATTGATGTACTGAAAAGTTTTCAAAAAACCGAATTTATAGAATTTTTATTATTCGAAAAATTCCCAAAAAGAAACTTTATCTGAGAAATTTGATGAAACTTTCCAGTGCACACCGGGCAACGCGGTGAAAAATTTTGACAGTTTTTGTCTGTTAAAACAGTTTATCAGGAGTCAGTGAATGGAGTATTTAAAAAGCAATCTATACTCTAACCTAATATTTGCGTCTATTTCTACACCGATGTCCAAAGTAAATATTATATCTGTGCTAATTAAGTTGCTAAAACAAAATGTACAAATATATCAACTGATAAATTTGATTGGACATACATACATTTGTTAGTTCAATAGAGCTTCTTTTGATTCAATAGTATCATCTCTATTAAATCAATAACTACGTTTTTCAATTAACAACTTCGTTTCGTTGTTATTTAAAAACTCAAGTTTGTTGAATTAACAGCATTTTTTCTGTTAATTAATGTTGTTTTTCAGTGTAGCAAATGGTGTACAAAGTTTCATACACTCTAAAAATTAGTTACTTGCAGTATAAATAATTTTATTTAGGACCCAAACGATTTGTGTTACCTGCAAAAGAAAATGCACTTATTGCGAACATTATAGTATCCGTGAATAGATATTTTTATTGCAGGTAACAAAATCTTTTCTGCCCTCTTTCAAAATTGTTTGAAGCAGAATACGCTTGCGGTGAATAACTGATTTCGAGAATGAAAAAAGGCTTTAATTTATACTTTGGCTTGTTTGATAAAAATAAACGCAGAAAAGAACAAACAACATCTATTTCTTCGAGTGTGAGCATCATCGTCGCATGTTTTTAATAATTAGCAGGTGTTTACTAGTTTCACTTAAATTATTTTTCAAAAGTAAACATTTGTTATTTAATACAATTTGAATGGCAAAATGTCTGTTAAATTAACAGTTATTAGTCATTTTCACTGAAAAACGATTCACTGACAAAAAATGTTAACAGTTTTATTAGGCGCGTGTTTTTTTACCGTAAATTATAGCAAACATCTGATGTGCAAAATTTGGGAAAGTTATTCGCATGTTCAAGTTCCGTCAGGTGTCGCGGCTTGTAACGTAATACGCTATGTTGATTTCGCATTCTGTGAAATAAAGGCGCGGAATTAAAAACGTGAAAATCTTATGATCTATATTACGTAATAATAATACCCTTTGTATACATGGTCACTCATAACAATAGAACTGGCATAAGAGACTAAATACGACTTTAGCCTGCAACTGGAACGTTTCTCGAATTTAGTTTCATAAGGAGTATATAAATTATCACCTGCAATAAACCGACTACATGCGCCTGCCTTCTCTTAATTACCGGGAAGCCATTGGCCAATTGGGGGTCAAACTGAGTCTTCTTCGCATTCTCCAGAAACAGCATCAGCTCCCTCCCCTCCCTCTTTACCTATACTTCGATATTGTACACAAAAATACCGCTATCTTACGGTCGAATGACGTGATCTGTGTAGTACAAAATACACAGGCTCTAGTTATGGACATTCAATGAAAATAATTTTTTATAAGTTTCTGACAATCTGTGCAATCTGTGTGATCTCAAATTTTTTTCTTAAATTGATATATTTATTTATTATTAAAAAAATTATAAGGATATTCTCAGATTCATTAGTAATTAAAAAAATGTTATTTTCATTGAATGTCCATAAGATTCTGTGTATATTGTACTACCCAGATCACGTCACTCGACAATAAGATGGCGCTATTCTTGAAAATAAGATAACATATACTACACCTTTGCAAATCTTTGAACCAGGGGCGATATCTACAAAAGAGTAGATTCCTCTCGTTCTCTACTATAAATTATATAACATTCTCACGTTTATTATATTTAAATCTCGCGTTCTCGGCTTCGCGCTTCACTTCCCCAGAACGTCGAATCTGAGACGTCACAGGCTCAAAGTTATACCTTGGTCATGTGGTGTGTCGAAGCAGGTTTGCACTTGTAAATATATACTCTCTACAAATATTACAATGTTTATGTTTATTGCTGTTTATTTAAAAGTGGCTGTTATAGTAGAGATTTTATAATTAATTAAATATGTTGATGGGGAAGCAGGCTTTTTGAAGAGGGAAGCAGAATTTTAAATTCGAATCACAATTTATTATGTGGATCTTGTACTTTTTCTTAAACAGGCATTGATAAATATTTTGCATCGTGCGTGATTCTTAAACAGGCATTGATAAATATTTTGCATCGTGTGTGAGATTATCCTCGTTATCAAGTTATCCTCGTGATATTAATATAGAAATATTACTAACGGTGTACAGATTATTAATGTACATTGTAGTATAGTACTCAAGCTGGATTTTCAGGACGATCGAAATATATATTAGTTGCTTTATTATTTCTTTTACACGGGTAAGTCATTATAAAATGAATGTTTATGAATATGAAATATGATTTTAAATATGATTTGGGTTTAAACAGAAAGTAAATGAAGCTTATGGGGCTGAAGCTTTTTATAAATTCTATATAGAGTTCAAGTAGATGTTAAGTATAATAAAACCCCAGCAGTTCATAAGGAAATATTCAAGTTATTATGGAAAGCAGATGTTAAATCTGAACTAGCGCAACACAGTAGATGTTATCGCTTAGTTTCAGCATTTAGTTAAAGACGACAAAAGTAATATTGCCAAAAATAATTTTAAAATCTGTAAATAATAGTTTATTAGATGATAAAAAGGCACCTGTGATTTGTAATCTGAACGCAATATGCGGCTATAACAAAAGTATGGCTGCAAATGGAGATTCTAAAGATATAATTAGTTTTATTGATAATAATATTTGGGAAAAGTACTAACAAGCTTTAAGACTAGAGTGACCGTTAAAGGGTTAAAAAATAAACTTTTTTTCTTCAAAAAGGCGTTCCTTGAAGCTCATTTTATACGTTAGATAGCTCCAAATTGCATCCTAAATTATTTATAGTATTTAATTACATTGGATTATATGCAATTTACCATCTTTAAAGTCGTTTAATTTTTTTAAAACTTCATTTTTGGCCTTAAAAATACTCCTTGTGCAACAGCGCGCATTGAAATTATTTGAAACTTTGCAGGATTATTGTTTTGTATACTTTAAACACACATACCGCGCTTCGCGCGGTTCTTTTTCTTTTGCTACCTCATAGAAGAAGCTTTGTGATGGTAAAAAAGACCGCTGCCGATTTATTGGCACTTAGCTTCCTCAAACTAAATTAATTGTTCTAATATGAAATTCTTTGTTCTAATAAATTAATTTTAAATTGCTGTATCTCTTTCTAAATAATACCTCAACAAGGGTAGGTTTTTTATCATTGATGTTTAAATAAATATAATTTTTTACTAAAATTACAGAACGTTAGGTATAATCCTTATCAAGCAATTTTTTTTTCTGTACGTCATTTATTAAAATTATTTAAATATTTAAATTAACTCTAATCAGATGTTAGTACGTAGATTTACTGAATTCCTAATAATCTAAAATTTTGTGTACGATTTGCCATTGTAGATTTCCGAAATATAACCGTTTAAACTAAATATGACTTTTTTCGTGTATAACGAAAGAAGGGAAAGAGCCTATCAAAAATTGCGGTTGTAAAAGATAGGCAATTTTATGCTCCGTATAATGCATTTACACTAAATTGAATGTAATATTTTTAACATACCAAAATACTCGAAAAACTAAAACTCAAAAATCCAAAAATTCAAAAATCCAAAAATTATTATAAAAGAAAACGAGTCGATGAATCTTTAAATTTATTTTTAATTTCCAATCTTCAGTAAAAAATGAAAAAAGTGTACCCTGTTTGATAAAAAATGACCGTACCATTCTTGAAATATAAGCGATTAAAAAAACTTTAAAAAAACACATAACCTCAAATATCTTGTAATATAAAGGTGGTTGTGATCTGGGCTTAGAACTCGGTCAAGTGATACTAAAGAGCTACCGTTTTGGAAAGTTTTAGATCAAATTTTTCCGATTTACTACCGAATACGCTACTAAATAAAAATCGATTTTTCTTACAAAAAAAATTTTCTCTTTTCAAAAGAAAAAGATAAAGCCTCAAAGATTCTACAGAATATTCTGCTTTATAGAATATATTTCCAATCATCTCAATTATTTAAAAAAATTTTCCTTGTTGTATTTCACATTTATAACCGTTTGAAAAAATTGACGATTTCGTGAATAACAAAGGGAAATAGCTTATTCAAAATTTCTGATGGGAAAAGATAGGTAATTTTATGCTCCTTCAGATGCAGTATCACTCAATCCATGATATTATGTATACGGTATCAAGAAAGCCAAAGAACTAAAACTCAATAATAATATCTATGAAGAGTATTTGCGATTGGGCTGGCAGTAATGCTTCATAACGCAAATTTGTAGAAGGTGGCCGGGTGGTGTATGAAGCAGAGCACATTATAAAATGTGGTAAAAAATACAGCATAGCCGAAAATAGTGATAGCATAAGCTTTACAGCTCTTTGATTGCAAACCTCTAGTTTAAGAGAAAATCATTACTAAATAAATGGTACGGTATAGACAAGCGGCAGTATTGTACTTTGTTCTTGTTCATGTATGTCGGTTTAGGCGAAAAATTCAAACACAATATTGCTGCTCCTTAGTATATCTACAAGTAAGTTTCTAACCTATATTTCATGTTATATATTCTGCTTGTTTACAATGCGTTCGTTTGGCCTCGGGAAGCGATGAAAACTAAGACTTAAATTCTTGTTTGCTCTGCTCTCACAACCCCTCACTGCACAATAATCACTATTGGAGTTTCTCTTACGTGGTGCAAACTCTCCGACCTCCATAATAATTATTTTATTATTGAAAGTCCCAAATTATACGCAAATTCCTATGCTAATCAATACCAAGTCCAGGCTCCCACTAGTATCACTGTTCGCCACGAGAGGTCGTGCCAACGGTGTCAGATCCCAATATCTATAGAGCAATACCAAAGTGTGCCGTTTTTCGACACGGCGCAAGCGTAGGCCCGTTAGATTAGAAAATTAAAAACATATGTATGACCTATTTTACACAAATCAAGCTGCTAAAGTGTTTAAGCAACCCTAAACACGTGGTATCATCGAAATGGTAGCATGTTTAAGGGGACCTAATCATCTTTTGGTTAAAGTTTTGTCTTGTTGGCTCAGCGAGCTAAACAGCTCTAAGCGGGCAAAAAAGTTAAAAGCGGGCGCAAAAAGTTTTTTTGAGAAAAAAATTAACTTTCTATTTCCAACGATTACTATAGTAAATCAGCAGCATTTTACCTATAATTTTCCAAAAAGGTAGCTTTTTATTATCTCTTGGCTGAGTTCTTTGTCCAGATCATAATGACGTTATAATACAAGATATTTGAAGTTAAGTTTTTTAAAAACATTTTTTTGACCGCTTATATCTCGAGAACCATTTTGTACCAGCAGGGCTCATTTTTCGTTTTTTAATGCAGATTCGAAATTAAGAAGAAATTTCAAGATTCATTGACTAGTTTTGGTTTTATAACGATTTTTCCATTTTACAATATTCTGAAATCGATGAGGTAAATTATTTTGGTATGTTAGAAATAATATGATCGCTTCAGTGTAAAAGCATTTGAATGATCATAAAATTACCTATCTTCTCCGACACGAAAGTTTTTATAAGCTTTCTTTGTTATACACGAAAACATAATTTTTTGTTTAAACGGCAATATCTTTGAAATATATAATGGAAAATCTGTAAAATAAATTGAGCTAATTAGTGAAAAACGCTGTATTCCGTTAAAACTTGGCTAAGCTCTTTGCCCAGACTATGAGAGGTCTCTTTTTGAATATTTTTATAGTATTTAATTACATTTGCTTGTATGCAATTTGCCATCTTCAAAGTCGTCTTTCTCAGAACTTCAGTTTTGGCCTTAAGAATGCTCCTTGCGCAATAACAGCACGCGATAAAATCATTTGAAGCTTTACATATGATTATTATTTTTTACATTATAAAAACATTGTTAGAGCAATTTTTTATATAACCCTCGTATCCAAATTTTCAGATTACTTTATGATTTCTGTGAGTAAAGTGTGCATACGGGTGTTATATAAAAAAAACGCTACCAAATCATTGGCACTTAGTTTCCTCAAACTAAATTAATTATTCCAATATGAAATTCTTTGCTTTAATAAATAAATTTTAAATTGCTATATCTCTTTCTAATTAGTAGCTCAAAAAACGATGCGAGATATTAAGATTTCGAAAAGTCTAAAAATACCCAAAATAGAGTCATTTTTTGCCAATTTGAAAAAGAAAAACATTTTAAAACATGTCAAAAAATGGTCAAATTTGATAAAAATCGATGTTTTCTTGTTGCATATAATAATTAGACACTTTAATCATATGCAAAAAATTTGCAGTTATTTTGCACCCAACCCTCTGGCCTGGGCCATAGCGAAAAGTTAAGTGCCTAAAACTGGCATAAGTTTTGAAATAATGTACCGGCGGTAATTTGGTCACGGGTACTTTTTCTAGCATATAAAAGCATTTCTTTTTCAGAATTACATATATTTTGGTCAACTACCCACCTAAATATAGAAAAAAACTTTTTTATACCTTTCAAGTCGATTTGCGGTTAAATTATTGCACCAGCCATATATCACCGTATAGCACTTTTTTAGAGAATTTAATACGGAACCACTTTTGTACGAGATATTTTTCTCTACTTCATCCGCACAAGTTATTTTAAGAAAACTGAAGTAAACGTCTCTTTAATTTTAATTTGATTATAACTTTGATTCCACAACTTTTGTGGATTTTCGCCATAACAAATTCGGATTCTACGGAAAATTTTACATAGAAATCAACAAAAAGTAGACTTAGTATACGACTTTTTCACTCGAAACTCACTGCCGACTGGACTACTCAGCGAGTTATCCGTCTCGGACCCGCAATTTAAAAAAAACTATGAAATACACAGCGAACGGATTTAACCATCGACATGACGAAATTTTGAACACATGAATGATTTGAGTGATCTTTTTCCGTTTTCTTCGGCAATTTACTTAATGCAACTGATTTATGCTAGGAAAACAACTCTTAATATTCACCTTGCTAACGGATTGAAGAGGGATGGGACGACAATTTAAGTTTACGACATTCATATATTATGTATTTAAGGTAAGGTTACAGTGATTTTAAAATTTTCCACCGTTCTTAAGCTATCAAGTCCAAATTTCTTTACAACATTATAACATTATAGTAAAGTTTTCACCAAATTTCAGATAATTATATTTATTATTATTCAAGTTATGACTATAATTGCATAATTATAAGAAAATAGGCACTTTACCAAAATGTTCCTGCGTCAATGGTTTCAGCGTATCAGCTCCAAAAAATTTAAGAGTACTTAGCAAGCCAAATACAAAAGAAATTAGCTTTAGTTTTTATCTAAACAATGCTTGTATCAATAAATAAAATAATATTCTAAAAGTTAAAAAAAATCGCTTGAATTGTCTATTTTTTTACAATATTCTAAGCTAACTTTTCATCCAAATACCTCTAAGAATGACTGCTGCAAGTTTAATCCAGGTCCTTAAAAAATTTCGAGACAAGGACACTTTTAAATAATAAAAATATGCATTTTATGAAAAAAATTTTTTTAGTAAAAATAACATTGGATATTATTATAAAAATGTATAAAATGTGTTTTTCAAAATAAATTTATTTTAAATTTGTTTTATCAAAACTCACTGTAACCTTACCTTGTACAGTATGTTAAATTACTCTAATAGAACTATTTATTGTCTTTATATTGTTAGAATACAGTTGTATTATAAGAGGGACTTTCTAGAATATATTTCTTGAAAATAAACTTTCTTTATTGTCACTTTGTCCATTTTTATGAAGAACTTCCACCTGCCGCTTAAACCCATCGATGCCGCTTCCCGACGATACCAATCTCCAAAAGACCGGAAAGAATTCTGACCTGCCGTACTGACCCAACATTTTACCGTTGATCATCGGCTACTTTGCTATGATAGATTCATATCGCGCAGAGTTACAATAACGACCATTTCCGTTTATCTTGCCGGCTGCTAGGTCCATTAGAACCTAATTAAACAATCGATACATATTCTGCCGTGCACATAAAGAAAGTGAGTATCTGAATTTGCAGTGAATCCCAGACACTTGATAAAGTAATTTTTATTCGGATTTATTTGCGTAAGATTTTTATTGAAAAATATCTATCCTTTCCTAAAAACACGAAATTATTAATATGGTTCAAATCTTTCTGAGATATGCAGATACCCACTTTCTTCATTTGCACGGCAGTATTATACACTAGCTAAAGTAATCCATAAATAGTCAATATATTCGTCATGCAGAATGTTATCTGAATAAGTAGAAAGTTAAAATATCTATAGTAATACATCGGGTGTCTTGTGTCTAATAAAAATAGTTAATATCAACAATCGGTTAATAGCTGATTTGTACGAAACTGTTAGATTTTATGTCATAACTTTTTATTCAAGTAAAAAAGATCGTTGCTAACTTGATTTGGCACTCTGCTTTCTCAAAGAAGTAGTAATTACATAATACTCAATAGCATTCATATTTACTATTTCTTTTATTGTATCGCGAGATTGTATCGTATAGCATATTACTGTCATATAAACTGTATATAATTATGCGACTTATTATTATTGACACAAAACAGAGATATGATACAAAGATAGAGTTATTTTGTAACGAATTGCCACAACTAGCCACGACAAAGTTAGCTTATCTCTCAATTATAATTCACTTTCTAATACAAACAACTTTTTGGCTTGTCAAAATATGCATAACTGTACTCAAAAACTTTTAGAAATGTTTGTTCTAAGGCGAATGTCCCAAATTTAATGTAGTTTGTATGTTTTATGTTATTACAAATATTAAATTTATTTTTGGAGAAGCATTAAACTTGTATAAATGCTCAAATAGTTAGAAATAATATTTTTTATGGCCATTAAATAAGTCTAATGTATATTGTAGCAAAAATACTAAGTGAGTACATAGAGAGAATTTGCTAATAAAAATTATAACACAATTCACGGTAAAAATTACCGTAAATAACTATAAAGCTGGGACTCTCCACCTTTCCGGCACTTTTTACTGATACTTTACTATAAATTTTACCGCTCTGAAATGTAAAATTTGCCTGATTTGAGAAAAAGAAAAGACAGCTGATGAAGGATAACAACTGAGAGTGCACAAATTTTAGGTTAACTCTAATATAAATTAATGTGTATACAGTAATAGAATGAGCACTGTGAAATGACGGGATCGAGCGAAACATGCACTCACAGTCACAACGACCTAACCTAACTGATCCGTCAATCGGGTGGAAGTACCCGACCTAGCCTAACTGCTCCCACCAATTACAGAAAAGCATCACGGCGTTCTTTTCACAGTGCCCACAGTAAAAAGGATTACTTGTTTTAAGACGAAAATTTTCTTAAAATTAGATGCAACAAATTTAAGAACCTTTTTTATCTTATTTTAAGATATGTTCAAAAGTTTCTTATTTTAAGAAACTTTATTTCTTAATTTAAGAAATTTGGTCGCATTATTTACATTCGCAAAATGTGAGGTTAGATTTTCGCTTTTATTGGTTCCTTCCAGATTCTACAAAACTTCAAGTGCTAAAAACTGTAAAAATGATCTACTATACTTTGAATACGATTTTATTTCTTACTTCAAAAATATCGTATGGTTTTGGTCTCGCGTAGCTATACAAACCTTGTCGAAGTCAACAGTATTGTGAATCTTGAGGTGACCATGAGATCGCGCAAAATAAGTAAATTTTATTTCTTAATATAAGTAACTACGTTTCTTACTTTCCTATTTTAGAAAAGTGTATTATTTTAAGTAATTTATTTTTCTTTAAATAAGTAATGAATTCTTCTTTTAAGTATAGATTTCATAAAATAATTAAAATTCGCGATTTCGTTATTTGTTTTAAGAACGAAAAATTTTAAGATGCAACAAAAATAAGAAATTCTTTCACTGTGTACCTCTTCTAGTGATTAAAAATATGCATCTATTCACTCTAGAAAAAATGGCTTGAAAGATAATACAAGTATGTAGAAAGATCTTTAATTTGAAACCTGTAACGTTAAAAAGTATTAATTTGAGCCAAAGTTTAAATATTCATGCATTTTTAGTAATCATCATCATTTGTTAATAACTCAAATTAAAGCTCTTTCTGTCTACTTTTATTATCTATCAAGGCATTTTCTCTAGTGTCAATACATGCATATTTATTATCACTAGAAGAGATACCTATTTTTATTAAAATAACGTATATTCGGAGTAAACTAGCTTATACCTTGAATACAAAGGCTCATTAGAACAAACTAATGGCGTTAGGTTTCATTTTAGGTACCAGAAAGCACCTCCTAAAGCCTCATCAATATCCGAGTTTAGCAGGGTTGATGTTCTCCTTGTAAGTAAGAAAAAATTGGAACATTACTAGCCCCTTAAGGGGTCACATACACCATAAATCTGAAATAATAATTGGTATTTTTAGTGCTTGATAAAAAGAATTTTAATTAAAATTTATACTTATGTAACAAATTTACCCATTTCCTACGAATGTATTACGGTGTCATTTTACCAGAGAAATAGACTCAAATATCTATTACAGTCCCAGAAGTCGAGCGTCTAACTTTACATGAAAAATTCACTCATATAGTGCAGTTGTCGTAAAGTTATAACATCTTACTGCAAGCGGATGTCAAATTTTGAAGTTTTTTTACTTTGTTTTACTAGCCCCTTAAGGGGTCACATACACCATAAATCTGAAATAATAATTGGTATTTTTAGTGCTTGATAAAAAGAATTTTAATTAAAATTTATACTTATGTAACAAATTTACCCATTTCCTACGAATGTATTACGGTGTCATTTTACCAGAGAAATAGACTCAAATATCTATTACAGTCCCAGAAGTCGAGCGTCTAACTTTACATGAAAAATTCACTCATATAGTGCAGTTGTCGTAAAGTTATAACATCTTACTGCAAGCGGATGTCAAATTTTGAAGTTTTTTTACTTTGTTTTGAAATAGACCACCTAAATTTTGAAGTACCCTCGCTATCAAAATCTTGAAAATTGAAAACGTGCAACTACTATATAATAATTCATTTAAGGAGGTTCTATCAGCATATATATGTCATAAAAAGCAAACATTCTTTACTACAATTTAATCGTACATAATGATATGAAAGCAAATGTTTTGAAATTCCGTTATTGTAAAATTAGATATCGTCAACTAGAAACAAATTTGACAAAACAGTGGAGACTTTTTTGCTTGTTATCCGATTTAAATTTTAGAGATCTCATTTTTTCCCTTGAAAAATTTCATGGGGACTTACCAATATAAATATTGTATATCATCGGATAACCTGCAAAGTTGCGTCCGATTATTTATGAAACACATGGACGATTTTATAATCAATTGGACGTAACTTTGCAGGTTAAAATTTGTCAAGGGACAAAATGAAACCTTTAAAATACAAATCGGATAACGAACAAAGAAGTCTCTACTATTTTGTCGAGACTTCCTTTAGTTGCCAATAACTACTTTTGCAATAACGGAATTTCGATAAAAAATTTTTTTTGGTAGATGAGAATACCTTGTTTTATATTATATTGACATAAATATCATTAAGAGTGATTAAATTATAGTAAAAGATGTTTTTCTTTTGAGGTCAATATGACGATAGAACCTCCTTAAAGGCAGAGAACCATTAAGTGTTTATTATTTAATAGGTATCACAGGCGCGCGATGTGCGCCACAATTACAATCATAAACGATATCAATATCAATATAAATTGCAGGAGATAGATATTAATGTCCATTTCGTATCAAACATCACTTATAAATATTATTCATAATAGTCAGATATTGATTATGCATTTTATTCTATGATTTTAATATAATTATTAAACAATATTATTACATACACAGTAAAAAGAATTTCTTATTTTTGTTGCATCTTAAAATTTTTTCGTTCTTAAAACAAGTAACGAAATCGCGTATTTTAATTATTTTATGAAATCTGTACTTAAAAGAAGAATTCATTACTTATGTAAAGAAAAATAAATTACTTAAAATAATACACTTTTCTAAAATAGGAAAGTAAGAAACGTAGTTACTTACATTAAGAAATAAAATTTACTTATTTCGCGCGATCTCGTGGTCACCGCAAGATTCACAAAACTGTCGACTTCGACAAGGTTTGTATAGCTACGCGAGACCAAAACCATACGATATTTTTGAAATAAGAAAATAAATGGCGAAAACCTAACCTCACATTTTACGAATGTAAACAATGCTACTAAATTCCTTAAATTAAGAGAATAACTTTCTTGTAATAAGAAATTTTTCAGCATGTGTTGAAATAAGAAAAAACTGTTCTTAAATTTGTTGCATCTTATTTTAAGAAAACTTTCTTCTTAAAACAAGTACCTAATCCTTTTTAATGTGTAAATATGATTAAGTGAAAACGACAAATAATTTTAACTAAAAAATAGAGTTAAAAATTACCAGAGATTATATCAGATTTCCTTACTTGATTTATTTTCAGCTAACCGTTTGAAATAAATTTACATATTATTAGTTAATATACTAAAATTATTCCCACTTTGTTTTTCACTGTCTATCGTAATTATGCTTTTCACATGTAAAGTAATATTAAAGATAAATAAAACTTTAAATAATTATTATATTAAACGCATTCCAAAGTGTAAATGTATATTAATCGCAAATTTTTTGTGTTTTTCAAAAAATGTTTATCATAAGGGAATAGATAGGTTCATGGATAACGAGATAAATTGATAAAGAAGTGAGTAGATAGATGGATAAGTGGATAGAGGGATGTACGGATAGTGGAAAAGTTGGATATAGAGCGGCGTGGATAGTAGAATAAGTGGATAGTGAAGTGCATTGATGATAGAGTGCGGGAATAGTAGAGTGCTTGGTACGAGTAGCATGGTCGATGTGCATAAATATAATTACAAATGAAACTTCTGATCGTTTTTTATGTAGTACGTTTTGCATTATCTCTCTCTCTCTCGCTCTCTCTTTCTTTTTCTCTTTCTCTCTCGCTCTCTCTCTCTATTTCTCTGTGTGTGTCTCCCTGTCTCACTCTGTCTCTCTGTGTGTGTCTCTTGCTCTCTTTCTCTCTCTCTTTCTCTCCTCTCTCTATCTTGCTCTCCTCGCTCTCTCTTCCACTCTTCCAAGATTAATTTAAAAGATTAATAGAACATAAACATAAATTTACGACCTTAAATTTAAAATTAACTATGATAAATTAGATTATGCATGAATAGGTTCAATTACTTTGGGCCAATCAAATTTTTTTCTATTTGGGATTTGGCATATTCTCAAAGTATTTGACAGACTGAAGATAATTGACAACTGAGCACATCTCTGCGTGGACGAAGTCACTACTACGTATACCTGCGTGGACGAAGTCACTACTGCGTATGCCTGTATGCACGTAGTCACTGCTGCACATGTCGGTGTGTATGAAATAACAACCGTGAATGCCTAAGTGCAGGGAGATATTGTTGCGCAAACTTGCGTTAATGAAGTCACTATTGCGCACACCTGCATGCACACAGTAATAACTGCACGTACATACATTAACACAACTGTGCATGCGTATGTGCATATGGATACAATAGCGCCCCCTTTCTCATATTCAATTAATTTCACCTACTCAATAACTATGCCAGAGTATACATGCAATTCCACACGCTTTCTCTTTCTTCCCCTTTTACCCCACTCCATGACCACCACCATTCCTTGCCCCTCCCTCTTCTCATTCCACCCACCTCATCCATCATTCTAATCCTCCTATACTTACGGTATTTCCTGTCTTCCTTTCAAAATTCTTCCATTCTCTCCTACTATATATATACCACACGCGCTGAGAAAAAGAGTAGTAATGGCTACTACTAGGGGGTAGGAATGATTACTAAACTGGCCAGAAAAAAAATATAATGTGACACGGTTTGTAATGATTCACAGCCAACCTAGGACTGAGTTCAATTATTTTAATTAATTAAATTAATCTGGTGGATCGAACTAAACTACGTATTGCTGCTGCAACAATACTTTGTTATTGCTCTCACAACTATATTATTTTGCTTGCAACAACCATACAGTATCACCCACAAGCCTAATATAGCAACGACAGCAATATGTATGGTTACTTGAGTAATACCGGTATAGTTATTATATAAATATAAAAGTATTAATGTGATACCCAATCCTTTTTGTCAGTGTACCTTTATATATAAGTTATAATATAGTATCTATTTCTTAGCAGGATAGTAAATATTACAAGAATGTCTAATGCTGAGTCTCGTAGAACCAAAATAAGATACAGTTGGAACTCAAAACAAGACGTCTCGTATTCAGTCCTAAATTTCATAGTAACGAGTAAAATTTTCCTACATCATATTGGATTTACTAGAGGGACTAGTTATGGTTACTAATTTTTTATCTCAGTGCGTGTATTTCATAATAATTTTTATTTCCACGTCCCTCCACCTCCCCAATCACCCACCACACTTCACTCAGCTATAATTTCTTCATTCTCTTACACTCCCGGTTCTTCCTGACCCCTTCACTTCATTCCTCAATTCACTACATCGTAGAAAATGAAGTGTTAATTTGCGTCTTAAGTTTAGTGATTAATTTAATTTAATTAATAAAAATTTAATCATTTTTTTACTGAAGGATACGCATTAGAATTGTATAAGTAAAGCACTAGAAGTGTCCTAGAATCTGAATTTCTTCAAGATTTTATTAGCGAGGGTAGCTAGTGTCAAAACAAAGTGAAAAAGTTTGAATAATTGACATCTGCTTACTGGAAGATACTAGACTTTACGACAGTGGACTTATCAGTGAATTTTTCATCAAAAGTTAGACACACTACTTCTGGGCCTGTAATGGATATTTAGGCCCTTCTCTCTACTTCATATGTGTAAGAAATGGTTAATTAGTTATATAAGTATACATTTTCATTAAAAAAAATGTTATCAAGTACTAAAAATACCAATTATTATTTCAGATTTAAGGTGTATGTGATCCTTTAAGGGGGTCGGAAAGTCATTTCCCTGAATTACCGACTAAACCATACATTATTTACTTTGAAAACAACGGCACCCTAAACAATTATTGGACTGAAATTTTATAAAATTCCATTCTAATAATTATTTAGGGTGCTGTTGGTTTTAACGTCTGAAACTTCGCACATAGTTCCATTATTGCTAAATGAAGGGCTAGTGAGTTTAGGTTTTGTTTAAATATAAGTATTTTTATAATTATAAATAATTATTCACTACTCGGTCGGTAAAAATCAAGGCTGGAAATGTGAATTCTTAATTGACTTTCGAACCCCCTTAAAGGGCCAGTAATGTTGCAATTATTTCTCACTTACAATGAGAACACCAACTCTAAGGAAATAGAATTTTGATGAGGCTTTAGGAGGTACTTTCTGGTACCTAAAATAAAGCCTAGCAGCATTAGTTTGTTCTAATGGGCCCTTGTACTCAAGATATAAGCTATTTTACTCTGAATATACGTTATTTGAGTGAAAAAAGGTACTTCTTCTAGTGATTATAAATATGCATGAATTGACACTAGAGGAAATGCCAAAAATACCAATTATTATTTCAGATTTAAGGTAAATGTGTTTAAGAAAAATGCCTTTGAAGAAAAATACTTTTTTGCGTTTATAACTATTTTTTTATATTAATTTCTTATTTAAACCTTGAATAGTGTTATGTTTACTCATAAAAGTTTAACGATTTATTAGAGTATGGCTTTCCGATTTTGACGCCTAATTTCGTAATCTTTTAAATACAGAAAGACAATGAATGAATTTAAGCTATCTGTCGTGTGGCCTATATATACATATTAAGGGGGGACACCACGTTGAACGGGTTAAAACGATAGGTATCATCTGCAATTTTTTACTCTAAAATTGATTAACTTAATACAAAATCTGTGTATAGGACCTTATTGTCTAAATAATCAAGAGTGTAAAACAATTTTTTATGTATTTTATTTTAATAAAATGGAGGTGCTACAGCTATACCACTCTGAGTCATTTTTAACATTTGCGCTATCAGCGGTGCGGGGATCTCTGAAACGGTGTAAACTGGAACACAAAACAAAAAATCATTATCTTCTACAGCATAAAAACTATCGAAGTACGAATGGATTTTGAAAAATATGCACTTTTACGGAAATGTGTAACATTTGAAAAGAGAATTACAATTTTAACCTACAAATTCTTTTAGAAAAATGACTGGATAAACGAATTTTTATTGGATTGAAAATTCCGTATGTACTTCGATAAATATTATGTTTTAGAAGATGATGGATTTTCATCTTTTGATCCAGATCAAACCGTATCGGAGATTATTGCACCGCCTGTAGCACCGCTATTTTGTTGAAAAAATATAAATAAAAAATTATTTTCATTTCTTGAATATCTCGTCAATAAAGTCCTGTACACATAGTTTCTAAGAAGTTAACCATTTAAAAGATAAAAAAATAACTGAATGATACATATCAGTTTTGTCCGTCTAAAGTGGTGTAAATTTTTGGAATCATTAATATTAAAAATATACAATGTTATAATTAATTTTGCAGATTCTCTCGAAAAAGAAGGTTCTACTGATCTGAAATGAAAAAAATACTTATATATTTTGAAAGTAGGGTAGACTGGGGTATAATGAGACACTAAAGCGACATGTACTCTAGAATCCACGAGGAAGCATTATTTCGAAAAACTGAAATAATATGTGTTTACTAACTATCTGAAGGACTAATGTCCTTAACCTGCATTACAGTTGAATTTTGATTTTATATAGTAGTAGTTAACAAATCGAACATCTCGAAAATCGCGGTTTCTAAAAATGTCGGGGTAAAATGAGACACTCCCTTGGAGTATGATGATACAGCGTTTAATTATATTTAAAGTAAACTGAATAAGTCATTATAATCATTTTTAAGGGATAATATAGAATGATAATAAATAGAATGATAATAAGTAAGGTAAAATTAAAAAAAATAACTGCAAAAGTTGACTGCTTCGATAGTTGTAATAATTCGCTAATATATTTGACAGGCGATTTGAACAAATCTGGTCTCACAAATTTACCGTTTTTTTCATCTAGAATTTTGTTTTCTTTTTGAATTATTTTTTTACTCTGAAACGCGACCCAATTGGCGGCGTCAATTTTGAAGCAAGATTATTTTAACTCTATCATTATAATCTTATATCACACTTTGTCAGTTTACCCCTATGTCCTCTATATTCTACGTGTCTCATTTCCCCAACCTACTTGTCTCATTGTACCCTATTTGAGATGATTTTCTTTTTGTATAATAGCTTTGCCTCAACGTAATAAAATTAAATTTGACAAAAAGCAAATAAAAGCTGAAAAGATTATCTACAAAAGTAAACTTAACCGATTCTTGCAATAATTTAGCAATATAATCGATTGGTAATTTTAAATGAAGCTAATTTTACAAATTCTACCTTTTTCTTCGATCTAAAAATTTGTTATGTTTTTAAACTATGTTCGATGGCTGTTGCTGAAATCGAGTAAAATTAGCTTACACAAGTACTACGAGTAATCTGAGACGCGATACAATAAGTGCCACCTTATCTGAAGCAAGTTATTTCAGTTGTCTCATTATACCTCATGTCTCCTTAGTCTACCCTATGTACTTATTTTCATTTATCAAAAATAAATGCAAAATTTTCATATTAACCCTTTAAGTACAACTAGAAATCGCGCTGCCGTTATAGTTACCGCTCCTCGCTGCCGTGTATATGTGCGTGGCACACGTAGATTCCTGAAGCTTTGTCTCACGGAAAGAGTTAATGATTTGACACTGATCCACAATATGGTTATAAGGTCAATACTTTCATTGATATCTCAAGGAAATTATAAAATTAAAATTAAATCTTGCTGTGAACGTATTTCTGTGTAACATACAAACTTCTTCGAGGTACTGACTGTAGCCACTGAACTGGTCTACATGTTACACTAATATTTCCGAAACTCATTCGAATCGAGGCAATCCATTTACAAATGTTTGTTCAATGTCAAATACTATCCTTACTTAATATATAAATGTGAAAGTTTGTTTGTTTGTTCGTTTGTTTGTTTGTTTGTTTGTTTGTTTGTTTGTTACTTTATCACGTACAAACTACTGCACCTATCATAATAAAACTTTGCCGTTTGCGAATAATCGTATAGGCCACATACAAATTACAGATAATGATTTATTTTTCCAGAAAAATGTAAAATACCACGTATAAAACATAGACTACATATGAATTACATATAATGCTTTAATTTAACATTACGCAAAAGCTTCTGTAACTATACATATATATACCTATTCTTACTAATATATCTTCTTCCTACTAATATATATAAATGTGAAAGTTTGTTTGTTAGTTTGTTTGTTTGTTTGCATGTACATATACATATATATTATACATATACACATATATTATACATGTACATGTATATTATACATATACATATATATTATAAATATACATATATATTATAAATATACATATATATTATACATATACATTTTGTACACATACGTGTTTAATCATTGTAATGTATATAGATAAACATAGATTAATGATTCACTAAAATATTTATGCGAGCGAAGCTGCAGGTTTTTACAGCTAGTAGTATCATAAATGTAAAATGGTACATTCCGCATGATTTACGGTCTCAAAATGAAAGATTTTATGATCTACCTCTAATATAATTCACCTCTGTATAAGACTTAACTCGCAACTCCACATATAGATTTGACTGCTATAATTATATAATCACTCAGACAATTTTCGTAAGTTATGCATACAATGGATATATTTTGGGAGTAGCTTATTCAAACTATCCAAGTAATATAGTATGTTCTTAAATGCATTTCGAGATAAATGCGCTTATACGAGGGTAGTTCAATAAGTCTTTAGAATAAAGTATAAAAACAATTTTTTTTGGGTAAATTTTTTTTTATTTTTCAACATAATCTCCTTGGAGCTCTATACACTTGGTCAATCGCTTTTTAAGTTTTTTTAATCCTTCAGAAAAGTGCGTTTTCGGAAGTTCCTCAAAATAAGCACTTACAGGGGCAATGACGTCTTCGTTGTCCGTAAATCTCTGTCCACCGAGCCATTTTTTCAAGTTTGGAAATAAGAAAAAGTCACTGGGGGCTAAATCTGGTGAATACGGTGGGTGTTCGACCAATTAGAATTTTAGTTCTCCAATTTTAGCCATTGAAACGAAGCATGTGTGAACTCGGGCGTTGTCGTGATGAAAGAGAATTGTTTTTCTCGCCAAATGTGGTCGTTTTTTTTTAATTTCTTCTTTCAGCTGCTCTAATAATGATGCATAATACTCACCAGTAATTGTTTTACCCTTTTCCAAGTAGTCAATAAGTATAATTCCACGTGCATCCCAAAAAACTGTAGCCATAACCTTACCAGCTGACTTTACGGTCTTTGCCTTCTTTGGAGCTGGTTCGCCTGTGGAAATCCACTGTTTGGATTGTTCCTTTGTCTCAGGAGTGTAGTGGTGTATCCATGTTTCATCCACAGTCACAAATCGACGAAAAAATTCCTCAGGATTCCGACTTATGCGCGCCAAAAGAGCCTCAGAGGCGACCACTCTATTGCGTTTATTCTCGGCTGAGAGTAAACGCGGCACCCATCTTGCCGATAGCTTTTTCATGCCTAATTTTTCATGTAGAATTGAAACAACTGCACCTATAGATATCCTTGTGGCCTCAGCTAACTCACGCACTTTTAATCTTCTATCCTTCAACACCATATCGTGGATTTTATTGATGATTTCGGGAGTAGTTGCTTCTACGGGCCTTCCTGAACGTGGTTCGTCACTTATTGATGTACGACCACGCTTAAATTCATTTACCCAGTTATAAACCGTTGCTAAGGCAGGGGCAGATGTGCCATGAACATGAGTCCAATTCATTTTTTATCTCATATGGAGTTAAACCCTTTAAATGAAAATGTTTAATTACCGCTCTGAACTCGTTTTTTTCCATTTTTCTTAACAAGCAATTTTTTTTTTCAATTGGTTATAAAAACACGTAAACTCAGAAGATGTGGACTGTGACTGCACCATATATCTAGTCGGGAGTGGTGCTGACTGAAAACAGATGATTTGGAGCGATTCGCGCGCCATCTGTTGGTCATTCTAAAGACTTATTGAACTACCCTCGTAGTTTCAACTGTGCGTTTAAATACTCGGAGATGCATACATGTTTTTGTATAGCTCCGTAAGTGTTTAACTGATTGATTTGAAACTTTCAGGGAATATGTTCTTTACGATATTCGACGGTTAAGTCGAAGAAGACGCTAACTAATCGTTTGCTTGAAAAAGAGCCTAACTCAGATTTCGCTGGAAGAAGAGGCTAACTTGCGTAATTAGGGTTACTTTAACTAATTATTTCTCGCGTTTAATTTTGTAAAAAGTAACAAAAAAGAAATAGGTGAATTAATATTTTCGCTAATCATGTGTTTTGCTATTTCTTATTGTTGCTCTTTACAAAATTAAATACGAGAAATAATTAGTTAAAGTAGCCCTTCTTTACGCGATTTTCGAGTTAACCTCTTCTTCAAGCAAACGCCGAGTTAGCCTTTTCTTCGACTCAACTGTCGAGATACGAATAAAAAAATGTATTTTTCGACAATTCCTGCCTGCATATATATATCCCCTTAAATTAAGATATGAACCCATGATTGTCTTAAAGCCTTCTGCTTCTATTACGTATGTCTTTTACACTATCTGCTATAAATAAGTACTATATATAAGTCGTGAAAAATACCGCCGAAAACCGCTTTTAATATACAGAGATAATGTTTGGTGCTTAAACAGTGTAATTGTATTACTGCCTCCTTTTAGACGATAACACTTTGTTGCTTAAGCCATGTAAATTATTTATTGCAAGTATTGAATGTAGTGATTGCTTACAAAATGGTGAATACGGCGTCTAGTTTCCGTTATCAAGGATTATGAAATGATTTCAAGATCTGCATTTGGTAATTATCTAATTATAAGGATAACTATAATTATAGGTTCATTATACTTAAACTTCAAATGTTTTAACTTTAAGAGCAGTATCATGTAACTAATCAACGCTACATAAATTTATATATATATATATGTCGTATACGAAGGTGCTGCTACAGTCCCTTCTTAACATACATCTACAAAGTTAACGGAAGAAAAATATACAATAATTCATCTGTAAGAAGAGAAAACTAATTATTTAAAATTTATAAACAAATAACTTTCTCTTCTTACAGATAATTTATTTAAAATTATTTTATAATTTTCTTCCGTTAACTTTCTAGATAAACATTTAAAGATCAAAAGAAGCCCTGAAACATTAAAATTGATTGAGAAATAATAAAATTTTTTGGAGTTTTACTGACTTTTACTCTTATGATGTCACGGTTTTATTGGAACTATTTTTGGTCCTTACGAAGACGAGCACGTTTGCGGCATTTGCCACGAAAAGTAGCATATTTGGAAATCTCCCACGAATACTAGCACATTATGCCACTTTTAAACTGAGTAAAGTATAAATTATAATTTCATGACATATGAGGACTCTTGTTAGAATCACAGGTTTTTAATACAACTTTGTTTAAATACAAATTAAGTTTCATTACAGACAGTGATATATAATGTGAAAAACCATAATATTGTGAAATATATTTTTCATCATACCCTGGCCGAAAGTACCATATTTCCTCCCGGCTCCGAAACTGAAATGTGTCGTTTTTGGTCCGGGTATGGTGAAAAATAGTGTACGCACCACGGGAGGAAAAATGGCTATCCCATAGCACGTATTTACCACCCTCGCCTTTGGCTCGGGTGGCAATTTACACGTACTATGGACTAGCCAATACTTTTCCTCCCTAGATGCGTAATATACTATTTTTCAATTAAGGCATGAAATAGGCCTTTCTTCATGCCTAAAAGTAGCGTAGAAAATCGCGCATTTCGAGCGTGTTTGTGAAAAGTGTGAAAAAATATTCATTTAGCGGGAACAATAGTACTTTTCGACACTGGTGGGTACATTGGCTTTTAGTGCATGGGGCGTTTTTCGGCCGAGCGAAGCGAGGGAGAAATGTCAAATGCGCTAAAAATCGACTTACCTACCAGTGTCGAACAAAATTTTATAACACGAAAGCCTAAAAATCATGTCAAAGTTGCGATTTTTAGGTGAGAGTGGTATAAATAACTTTTTTCCGCGTCTCAGAAATTGTAAAGAAATGTAGGAAATAAGCTCACGACCCATTTTTTCAGGTAAAAACATATATATTTCATTTTATATATTATTTACATTTTTCTTTGTTACTTATATTTGGTTTAATTGGCAATTTTTTTAAGTACATTATTATTATTATAAAGGCCAAGTAGTAATGGTAAGCAGCAACGCTGCCTGTCCGCTTCCCTACGAGCACTCTAAGTGCTGCTCTTTCGTTACTCATCCTAGCTATACATGCCCAGCCCACCCTAGTCTTCGGGATTTAATCACTCTGGTAATGTTTGGCTTCCCCTATAGCTCGTGTATTTCTTGCTTATGTCAAATTCTCCATTCTCTAGTAATCTCATCTATTTTGCCCCCAAATATCTTTCTAATGACTCTATTCTCAAATACTCTAAATCTATTTTCTTCCCGCTAGGTTAACGCCCACGTTTCGCAATCGTATAGAAGTACTGGCATTATGATTTTTCTATATATTTCTAAGTTAGTCTTTCACAATAGTAATCATGATTTTAGTACGTGATTTACCGAATATAGGCATGCATATTGGTATTCCCGAATCAGCCTCTTCTTGATTTTTTTATGAGTTTCATTTTTGAGGTTTATTATCGTGCCAAAGTATTTAAAGTCGTCTACTTTTTTGAAAGATTTGCCGGAGACTTTCAAGTCGGTATCAGCAATCTCGGGCCCTGCTCTGCTAGTGTCCATGTACTGGGTTTTCTCTTCATTTATTTCTAGGCCTATTTCTTTAGCTATTTTTATTATTTATTAATTTATTCCAGTTACATATAACATTTGCTAAATTCGATACAGAGTAGAAATTATTTACACAATAACACACTATAATGCCGCAAATCCTGCAGAGGGAATTGGCATTCCCTGTTCACAGGTCCGGATTAACAACAAAAATAAAAAGTGCTGGTTAGTTTTACTGTATTCATTACAGCAAAAACCTCCAACCATACTAAACCGTACTATGCAAGTACCATTCATTCATAAGGATAGAATGTATCCACGTATTAGTATTCCTACATTTTTTATTGCGGTTTCTCTGTTTTAAATAAATAAATTTAAAACCAAATGAAATAATAGTACTGTTGGAATATACATTCAAGTTGGAGTACACATCAAGCTCTCAGCTAATGAAAAACGGGAGAGGGTTTTTCTTACCTGTAATTTTATTGTACCCGCCGACGACCAACGGACCTCTGGAGAGACAAGGTCCAGTGCTTCATTCCGAGGCAGATCGCCGAGTCGTGCAGACCACCCACGACATATAGTTATTGTGCTTATAAGTCACTTCAGTGTACCGAATAATAGACAAATAGATTGGTTGTGTTATATATAGTTCTTTCTAACATTAAACTAGTGCGCTGATTACTCTGTAAGAATATTGTAATTTCGCAGTGAATTATTTAAATAACGGTTTAATTAAATATACACTCGATCTTCCACCTTTCCAACAAGTACATTATGTAACAAGGGCAGAGTCGAATATTTTTCCTGCGGGTGAGTTTACTGGTAGTATCACCCGAGGGAAAAATCGACTTTTTTCTCGAGTTACATATAGTACTTTATCCATCTCAACTGTGGCCACTTTTCGACTTGAAAAGCGGGACTAATGAATTGTTAAAAGACAATATTGTTAAAAGACAATCGAAAATCAGGGTTATTGGTAGAACTTGATGAAATAAAGGAATTTGGACTAGTTTCAAGTGCGCATTTGCGGGAAAAAAATGCTTTGAGGGCAAAAAGTGTAATTTTGGTCTCGCTTTTCAGGGAAGAAAGTGGCCATTTTCGTTCAGATGGGCATAAATTAATATCAATATTTATTCAATTAAATATTTGAACTGTACGATTAAAAGTGAAAATTAAAAATACGACAATCTTTAACTACGTTGTGCACGACTCGAAATACGTAATCTTCTACCCAACTTTCTTTCATGAAAATAGGCTCTATCATGCCTTTGATGAAAAAATACAGTGTGTAACACGGAAGTAAAGCTTTTTCAGACTCGGGTGTAGTATTTTCAGCAATCAGCTTTATCTCGAGTGCCTTCGTCGCCCTCGACTTCGACTCGTGCTGAATACCTCACCCTCGCTAGAAATAGTTAATTTTCCGTCCTAGATACACAGTGTACTATTTTCTTTTGTCAATATGCTTTTGGCCTTTGAGTAATGCAGTTTTCACTGCGTGATAAAGTTATGAAAGCGTTTCATGCTCTCATACTTTATACATGCCTTCCATTAATTTAAAGCTTTCGCGATGACGCGTACAAAGGACAAAGGATTCAATTAACCGTGTCGTCAAGAAAATCGAAATTTATATTGCTACCATTTGAGAATTAGAACCGCTTAATAAATAAATGGTTCCGATAGATATTAGCTACGGGACTTTTATGACAACGATATATACATAATTACTTTTCGATGTGATTTTGTATTTTTCTGGCTATATTAATTACAATTTTCCATTTAAATTAGAGTATTGTATTTTCTTTAACATTATATTTTGTTCTTACTCGCCTTTCTATTTTCTACAAAAATCTATTATAATGTCTACAAAAGTTTATATTATAAAACTAAAAATACGTTTAAAATGAATAAAATAAAATTATGTAATTCGTTGTATATTTTACTGTCAGTTTATTAGTATCAACCTATTGAGCGTTCGTGAAACATATATATGTTACGAATTGCCAAAATTTCTTTGCATTTTGTGTGTTACTGTATAAGTAAAGATTAATAAAGCTATATATCGATGGCCCTTACGAAGACGAGCACAATTCGCCGTTCTCCCACGAAGACTAGCACATTTCGCCATTGCCCCACGAAGACTAGCACATTTCGCAATTTTGCCACGAATACTAGCACTTTTCAGGATTTGCCACAAAAACTAGCACATTTGAAAATTTACCACGAAGACTAGCACATTTGACGATTTTCTGTTGACTGATTTTTTCAGGCACTTTTATTTATTCGGATTGCCCGATTTTCTCGGGTAAACCGATAATTTCTTGAGTACCAAAAGGGTCTACTACCCGACCCGGACCCGAGAAAAGAAGAACCGACCCGATTCACCGAGAGTTTATCAGTACAACTTTAATTTACATATTCTATATGAAAAATGCTAATAGTCTTCGTGGGAAAACGGCGAATCTTGCTAGTCTTCGTGGGGGAATGACGAATTGTGCTAGTCTTCATGGAAAAATGGCGAAATGTGCTAGTCTACGTGGGAAATTTCCAAATGTGCTACTCTTCGTGGCGAGTGCTGAAATGCGCTACTCTTCGTGGTAGTTTGAAATGTGCTAGTCTTCGTAAGTGCCGTCGATATGGACTCTTTTTAAGTGTATTTCAATACTTATATCGCATGATATATATATATATATATATATATATATATATATATATATATATAATCTCTCATATTACACCCCCAGAACGAAACTATAGTACAGCCTTTTTAAATATAATTTTTAATTTAAAAATGGCTCGTACGAAAATAAAATGATGATGATATGATACATTTATAGAAAAGGGAAGAATACCGATCTTTAGTTAACAGTATATTCTTGTAGATCATAGTATAGTTTCTTTGTTAAGGGGGTGTTGGAGCTAAAAACGCGTTTTTTCTTTTACTAATAACTCGTCAAATATAAAATGCAAAGGAGAACTGTAAGAAGAGCCGTATAGATATGAATGATATCAACGCTACTGTGTAAGGCAAAGTCATTCTGTTGCATCATTTTTATAAATAATTGGAAATACTAAAGGTATATTTCAGTGTAACATAACCTAAAAATATTTTGTATTTCCAATTATTTGTAAAAACAACGCAACAGAATCCCTTCTCTTTGTATAACAATAAGATTGATATCATTTATATCTAGGCGGCTCTGCTTTCATTCTTTCTTTAAATTATAAGCAGTCAAAGATACACATAAAAATCGTGGTTACACCGAAACCGACTAAGTCATTATAATTCAGGGGGGTGCAGGTAATATGACCACCTTAAGGGACTTTCGATTCCGAAAGTTGCAATTTTCGCATCGAAAATAAACTCTACGGCGAAAACTGGCACATGCATCTTAAAGTACGTAGAAAAAGCTACAATTTTATGTACATGTTTTTTTTCGCTTATACCACGCCGACAAAAGTGGTTTCATTACATACATGCATTGCTAAGAAATCAGAGTTTAGATGCTTTCGCGCGTAAATATGACACTATCATATAATTAGAGGGCGCTAGCAGCGGGGCCACCGCGCATCTCAACATCTATTGTCACAATATATATACTGTAGGAATTACGCGTAGATGGCCACATTACCTGCATGGCTATATTACCTGCACTCATCTTATAATAATTTAGAAGATAGACCTTAATCTCGAAAAAAAGTGTTCCTTGGATTTTCGGATAATTATTTCAACTCCATTGTACTCAGTAGCTCGAAATCCATAAGAAATCGTTCAGAAAAGTGCTCAAAAGGTTTTCTCAATATACTTACTAGGAGAGTGTCGGAGGTTTGGAAAACGATATTTGCTAAATCTTTGAGATGTGTTTTCTGACACTTAAAAATGTAGTGTAGAACCCTTAGTTTTTTCCAATAGGCCCTTATTCTCGAGATGTCAACCAATTGATCTCAATTGTGCGCTATTTTAATAAAGAAATGTTTTTAGGATAGAAAAAATTACTCGACCGTATAACTCGAAGTAAACAAAAGTTTTGAATTTTTTAAAAAGTGTCTTCCAGTATGACCACCTACTGCTTATAGCTGATTATTTTTGCTCTAAATGCTTAAAAAATGTGCTTCAAAGATAATAGATAAACGTTATAAATAGGCTGTTGTTTAAATGTATTTTAATTTAAATCATATCATATATGAATTAATTAGTATTTAATTAGCTTATATTCTGGGCATAATACACATGATGGAAGTAAATTAATATAATAGAGAGTACTATAAAAATTTATAACCTTATTTATACCCTCACATTTATTGACACCCACCCGTGTAGCCAAAAGCGACGTCCGGCACTACACATTTATGGTACATATAGATATACTTTTACACGGGTCGGGCGTCGGTTTTGGCTGCGCTGACACCCACCGACGCACCCACACATTAACGGAACCTACACACACAAAGATCACTTGCTAATGATGACAATGGCTATGACGTAAATGACGATGAATACGACGAAAAACGATGACATTGAAAAACAGCAAGAAATTAGCTAAAGAAGTTAAAATAACTAACATAAATGTACGTCAATGTACCAGCATTTAAGCATATCCACATAAGCTGATGCACACCAATGCGAACACGTATACGAAATTAATATAATAGAGAATATTTGTGTATTATATAAGCTCGTCGTGAGACGATGGATTTCTGTGACGAACTTGCTCAAAATGGCACAAGTAAATATAATACCCTATAGGATATCGTTAATAAGTCAGTTGAATAAAAGAACTTGTATATGGGTTCGAACTCTAAAAAACACAAAATGTTAAAAAATGCTTTCAGCTATACTGATGTGCAGCAATCTTAAAAATGCAGTGAGCTTGAGATTTTGTAAATCGGTTTAATTAAGTTATCGCCTCAACAAATACATATAAACAGGTAAGTTGTTCCGCTCTTAATTAATTAAGGCTTTCAAGTATTTTTCATATATTTTCATAAAAGTTGTTTAGCGTCGAGCTTTTGCATACAAGCCTAGAAGTTTTGAATTTACTCTAATATAACTGAAATGTACTTATAATACAAGGCACTCACATGAAAATTCCTGTCCAATTAATCATTGTTTACTTTATTGTCAATATAGGGTACTTGTCCGTATTAGTGTGCCATGAAGCAATTTTTTGCATTTAATAATTGATTGCTGAACGTATATAGCTTTAATCTTTGCTATTGAAGTTTATATAGGTATTCTAACGTTCCGTGTTTAAGATGGAATTTGTTTTAATTGAATATATTAAGCATTCATACAGATATATTGGAAATAAAAAAAAAAGGTTTTGGTCCATATTAGTGTGCTTCTTCAATGGGCTATAACGTATTACTGTGCCCAATTTGCCCGTATTAGTGTGTGTGTCCACAATTCTCTGCCCCCCATTAGTGTGCCTGCTCAAAAAACTGTGCCCCCGATTAGTGTGCTCATGAAATCTCATTTTAATTATTTCTATAATTACTGCTAAATATTAATATTAATGGAATCTATTTTTTGTTTAAGTATAAGATAACTTAAAATAAGCTTAATTAAATAATTTTATTATTATTATTTTTTATTTACATATTATTTTGAAATATTATAATAAATAATTGTAATTAGATAGTTTTTAAGTAATAATTAATAAATATAAATAAATTTTCAAAATATTTGAAATTAATAAATGTGATAGACACAGAGATATTATGAACTAAACTAAATATTTGACACAGAATTCATAATCTATAAATTATCTAAATTCATGCAAACTGATACAATGATAATGATTTATTATGCACTATTCCATAATAACAGCTTTGGAAAAAATAAAACTTGCGAAAACTTCTTCTCCCTTCTACAAACAGAAGTGAGGTTATTCCGTCGATCATGAGGGGGCGCATAAATACGGACAAACTTCGAAAATGTCGCGGTATTACTGGATTCATTAATAAATTAATAAATTGAGTCTAAAATGTTCATTTCACATTTTTTAATATTAAATTGAATTATTTTATGATATAATAAATATTTTGTTTGTCATAAATCACGTCCGAATAATTAAATTAAGTTTTAAGAAGTCAAGCAATCCTTAGCATTTTAGACTAGGAAACAAAGTAAAACCACCAAATCATGATTCATATGTTTAAAAAAATTATAACTCTATGAAAAACATTTTAAACTTTCATGTAACTCTTGTAAACTCTAACTTAATAGTTTATCTTAGTTTTAAAAATAGTTTTAATGATTCATTTATGATTTAATCGCTGCAAATTACATTTAAAAGAAAGGCACACAAATATGGACAGGCTCATAAATATGGACAAGTACCCTATCATAGTTTATTGGGACTGCCCCTTATGCATACATACGCTCAAGTATCTTACTGCCGCGCTATTGTTTTACTACGCATTTCAACATCTAGCGATACACATATATGTTATGCTTAAAGATGGACAAAACTCTCAATCAATTGATTTTCATTATGTAAATGAAATTACTTCTCTGAAAAAAATAAATAGCATACAAAACACCGTACGTATTTGTCCTAGATTGAGCTTTATAAAAAAACCTTCTCGTAACCATATTCATTAGTCCTGAATTATCCTGCAGGTTGCACGCAACGTTAATACACAGAGAGAAATGTTTAATAAAGACTATAACGAAATTCACGGTAAAAATTACCGTAAATAACTATGAAGTTGGGACACTCCGACTTTCCGGCACTTTTTACTGATATTTTACTATAAATTTTATCGCATTGAATGGTAAAATTTGCCTGATTTGAGAAAAAGAAGACAGTTGATGAAGAATAACAACTGAGCGTGCACACATTTTAAGTTCACTCTAATATAAATGTGTATAACTGTAGTTATTTAAGTATTAATGATACTGCTATGACAATTGGAAGAAAATCCACATTTTTAAAAAATATTGTGAAACTTTATATGTTCCACTATTCTTTTAATTTTGCTCTAAGATTCGTATACTGAATTTTTACTCCACGGCAGGCAAATTTAACCCTTCAGTGCGGTACAATTTATCGTAAATATCAATAAAAACTGCCGGAAAGTTGGAGTATCCCAGCTTTATAATTATGAACGGTAATTTTTACAGTGAATTTCGTTACAATTTTTATTAGAAAATTCTATCTTTGTAGCAAAGTGAGAAAAGTTGTTTTAAACTATAGCTTTGCAATGACAAGCAATCATGCGCTGCTTGACATGATTACTATTTTAATGGATCGGCGCTACTGTTATTGTCTGCTTTTCGATATGTATCACCAAAATATATGGCAGTGTCAGATTATTACGGTTCCGATGCTTTATCGTATAAATTATTAATCAATAATTTTGATTGTGAAGACGGCATTCTACAGATGGAATAGCAGTCTATCACAGATGTACAAGAGTTTTCAAGGATTCTATTGAAGCAAGAGCTTTCAAGCTATAGACAAGTACTTACGAATCTGATGACACAATAATGCTCAATAGCACAATCTACTATATTGTGTTAATGATTGTCTTCGCGGAAATGAGGGATGCTTATTTAAAGAGATTCTAAAATTGATGTGCGATCGTAAAATAAATCTCGAACAAGTGTTTACGCAATTCACCTCATCGTTCTATAATTGATTGCTTCACATCCAATCTTGTTACACATGAAGATAAAATTGTAATTGGCATAAATGTTATCCTATAGGTATATAATAGTAACTGCAATTAGGATTGACTGCAACTTGCTATACTCAAACAACTCTACTATCGGTTTGAAAAAGATAGGTCTCTCATTTTACAAGAAAATAACTTTCTCAAAAAAAAAAATCGCATAGAAAAATGAAACGCTGGACTTTAAAGCGTAACTATTCACGCCTTGATTTAAAAAAAACAGAGTTTTAGTGATTATTTTTCAGTACTAACTTCGGAAGCCTGCCATTTTGTTAATAATGATAACAAATGTTTATAAAAAATGAGGCATACGTTTTAGAGATTCAGGAACACGCTTGTACAGGCATTTTTCAAAAATATTAAAAGTGTGTTTAACGGGTTGTAAAAATCTAAGAAAATGTATCTCAGGAATGAAAAGTCGCAGAAGATTGAACCTGGCTTAAAAAAAGTAAAAAATTCAAGTAATTTAAAAACTCGAGAAAAATTAAGTAAAAACTATAAAATTTTAAGTAACAGAAGTTTAAAGTTTACAACAACAACTGCTTTATATGTTTAGGTAGCTCGTCATAAATCTTCAATGATTGGAAATACATTGGCGAGCGAAAGCTCGCTCGTGCGAGATCTTCATATGAAAAAGAACATGCAGGAATCAAGTTTCACCCACGCTGATCTCGTTGAGATGATTAGCTTTGTTTCTAAATTTTGCAAATTTACAACCAGCTAATGTTATGTTAAAAAATGGCATAAGTTTTAAACTGCTCTTACTGAAAAAATCGATTATTTTTATTTAATTATTCTCGCGTTTTGAAATTGCCTGAATTTTTTAGAATTTCTAATGGAGGTTCATCTGGTTAAGGAATCATTTAATCGATTTGAATGAAATGTGGTATACCGATAGATATAGTTCACTAAATGATTCAGTTAAATTTTCGGAAGATAAGGATACCTTAGAAGCGAGATATTAATATTTTTATTTTGAGACATTTAGCGTGTAGTTTTATGAGAAATCGCACTTTTGTCTTTTTCATTTGCGTATTTCAAAGAACTAGAGGAAGAATTTTTCTCGAAAATTTTTCTGTTAAGAGACAAATATTGGACGAACATTTATTGAGCTTAAAATCACGCACTGAATGCTTCTGAAGGTAAAAATAAATTAATCGAAAACAAATCAGGTGAATTTAACTTCAAAAACAGAGTCAAATCAGTGTTTGTATTAAACTTTTTATACATAAATAAGATGGATATAATGACTTGAATTGTATATATAATCCTAATTTCTTATAAATTTATTTATACAAAAGCTTAAATAAAGCATACTTCGCAAACAAGAAAATTAAATACAACACATTCATTTTGGCTAGCTATGTACCAGATAAACCTCCTTAAGCGAGATCCGATCTTTCTGCAACTATTCATAGTTGAGATACATATTCTTTGGGTTTTACAACCCTTTAAACTTTATATTTAAAGGATTGTGAAAACGATAGAAAATTTATCTCAGCAATGAAAAGTTACACATTTAGTTCATTTTTAAAGTGTTTTTGAAATATTCCTATACATAAGCGTGTTCCTGAATCTCTTAGACGTATCTCTATTTTTTTACAAACTTTTATTATCATTATTAACAAAATGGTAGGTTTATGAAGTTGGTACTGAAAAATAAATGCCAAAAATCCGTTTCTTTTTCCCCTTTAATCGCGATTATAATTGAGATAATAGTTTTTATTAAACGCAACTCAGGCCAATCAAGGCATAAATAGTTACACTTTAAAAGCCCTGCTAATATCGTCTCTCTATGCGATTTGTTTTCGCTTATTCGCTTAAAACTGAGGGACCTATTTTTTTCAAACCGATAGTATAATGATTGCACAATTATACAATGGTGTTGGTAATATAATGACAAATATAAAATATATTATTACAACAGATACGAATCATCAATCTTCTAGGTCTCATAGGTATACAAGCTGCAATAGTTTTTTCTTGCACAATAATGCATAATACGCGGCAAGAAATTGGTAGTTGGCTTCGTATATAAATTACAGCTAATAAGTGCCGCAATCTGTACTTACTAAACTTTGCAACGACAACAACTGCAATTGTTATACTATCATCCTAAGCACTTACAACAATTATGATATTCCAATAGTACGATAAGTTATAAAAAATGTTGACAGACAATCTTGTAGCTCTCGCAGCTCCAATATCCTTTCCCACTCTACTCTAATAAATTGATTATTCTCCGAAAATTCGGAATGTTGAATCCTAAGATCCCGGCGAGAGCTACAAACTTGCTCGATCCCCGTGTAAGAATTGCCATTACTGACAATATGGGCCACTACTGGCTCTTTCCTGCTAAATAATTGATCCGACGCCAGCATCGCTCCGGCACTTTATCTTTACTGGAATGATAACAACGGGCCAGTAATGAAATTTTTATTATAAATGTCTGGTTTTACTGTAATGCCAGTACTCAGCCGGACTTGAAAATTCAGCACGTCAGATTGAAAAACAAAACCCACGTAAGAAATTGTCATTACTGACAAACGGGCCAGTGCTGGCTCTTTACTGCTAAACAATTAATCCGACGCCAGAATCGGTCCGGCACTTTTTTTTACTGGAATGATAACAACGGGCCAGTAATGAATCCTTTATTATAAATGTCTAGTTTTAGTGTAATGCCAGTACTCAGCCAGACTTAAAAATTCAGCACGTCAGATTGAAAAACAAAAGTATCGCGGATTTGTCATAACCTACTTTTTAACTTCTAATTTTTGTAAAATGTTATTTTAAAATATATTTGCCAATTATATAAAACAAATGCTACTGTTTAGCGGAATCATGCGATTAAGATCTATGCATAGTAATTTTAGTGAATCCGTAAAAGTCTGCCGTAAATGATATATTTTCTGTTATATTTTGCACTAAAATTGCGAATATCGGCAGTTCTTGTAATTCCTGCATTGGCCCAGTACTGGCTTGCTAACCTCGGCCCATTGTTATCATTTCAGTATTGCCCCAGCATTAGAACAGTAATATTGGGCCATTAGAATCTTCTTGTATAGGTCGGCGCATTTATTGCAACCTCATACTCTTCAATTATAACCATTGCAACTGCACAAATGCCCAGTGCCACATCAACCATCGCGCTTGTTGATAAATCCTCAAGCTCTACACTCAAGCTCAGATTAGTCAACTCCTCGCATCGACCCTCCGCGTGCTCGTACACGCAATTCCACCCCAGCACCGCTGTAAAATTCCTGCGCAGCACTCCCATTTTTTTACGAGTTCCTCGTAACTACGCTGCCGCGGCCCTCGGCAAAGGAAATGGCGCGGCACGACGCCGACGCCGACGCCGACGCCGACGCCCGCCGCCTGTACACCCCAGGCAGCCGCGATCGATCATCGACATCTTCGTTCCGGCCGGTCGGCGCGATTCCTCGCGATGGTACGACCCTATTACCAGGCGAACGCGTATCGTCTATACAGCAGTCGTGTGTACCGGACTCGAGACACTTGTCCGACATGTTAGCGCGCTCCGCAAACGACACGCGCAATACCTATATATATATATATGTGTGTGTGTGTGTGTGTGTGTGTGTGTGTATATATTATAGATATATATATGTGTGTGTGTGTGTGTGTGTGTGTGTGTGTGTGTGTGTGTGTGTGTGTGTGTGTGTGTGTGTGTGTATGTGTGTGTGTGTGTGTGTGTGTGTGTGTGTGTGTGTGTGTGTGTGTGTGTGTGTGTGTGTGTGTGTGTGTGTGTGTGTGTGTGTGTGTGTGTGTGTGTGTGTATATATATATATATATATATATATATATATATATATATATATATATATATATATATATATATATATATATATATATATACACACACATACATATATCTGTGGGTTCCATGAAAAACGATTTAAGTCCATTCTTTTTTTGAAAATAGAGTTTCGAACGATTTTGGTATCCTAACATAGTATATTTTTATATACAATTGCAAAAAATGAAGAAAGTGTAATTCTAATTATCCATATGTACTATTTATGAGTTTTTTTAACATTGGAAATTGAAAGCTTAAAACCTTAATATCTCAGAAACAGTTAAGTCGTTTTTTTGAAAATTGTGTTTCGAACGATTTTGGTATCCTTACAATGTATATATTTTTATATCAAATTTCAAAAAATCAAGAAAGTGTAACTATAATTATCCATATCTATTATTTATGAGTTTTCTTAACATTGGAAATTGAAAGCTTAAAACCTTAATATCTCAGAAACAGTTAAATCGTTTTTCCGGGAACCCACAAATATATATATATATATATATATCCATTTTTTTGAAAATTGAGTTTCGAACGATTTTGGTATCCTTTTTTTAACATTGAAAATTGAAAGCTTAAAACCTTAATATGTCAGAAACATGAAAAGTGGACTTAAGTCGTTTTTCCGGGAAACCACAAATATACATATACATATACATATGTATATATATACATAGTTCTAGAGCCACAGTAATAAGTAACTAGCGTTCCCTGCTCCGAATCGGAGCTGTGCCTCAGCTTCGCTCCTGCTACCTCGCTCTTCCCCCCTTCAAGCACGTGCACCGTACCCAGGTGCATAGGCACAGCAGGGTGCAGTGTATCCAGCTAGGTACGCGAGCACATACCCACAGCCTTCGGACATACATCAGTACGTAGCCAAGCGCAGCACATTGTACGAGAAGGAGGTCGTTCTCTCTCTCTACGAGTCCGGCGGGAGGGGGGAGGGGGGAGGGGGACACACACCAGAGAGAGAGAGAGAGAAAGAGAGAGACGGACAGAGAGGTAGGGGGAGGAGGCGCGCGCTCGCGCTCGTGCCGTCTCGGGAGTGCTCGGCCGTCTCCGCGGGCCGGCGGGCGGAGCTTAGGCGGGGTCGATATCTCTGCCTCGCGCTTGCTCGCGCGCGCGCACACGCGCACACGCATGCACGCGCACAGAGACGGCGACGTGTACCGTACCGACACTGGGCTTTGGCTATGTTCGGAGAGCGCGAGAGACAACAGATAGCCACCGAGCGAGCGCGCGCGTCGTCGTCGTCGCCGCCGTCGACGGGGAAGACAGGAGCTCCAGCTGCGCGGGCCGCTCTTCCGTCGTCGCCGTGGTCGTGTTCGCGCCGAGGAGGAGGCCTTCCTCGAGGAGGTACAGGCGACACGGGCACACCGGGGGAAAACGCCTAGGCACGGGCGAGCGCGCGCTGCGCTGCTTCGTGACAGCGCGACGACGCTTCGGAGAGGCCGTGAGTGCGAGAGAGAGAGAGAGAGAGAAGGTGCGCGTCCGCGAGAGAGGCTATCGTAACATGGTGTACGGCGCCGTCGTTGCCAGATATCGGACGTGAAACGTTGCCGCGTGCGACGTTGCCAGGTCTACGCGCAGCGGCGGCGGCAGCTCGCGAAGCGGAGCAGCAGCGGAGGCAGCAGAAGCGGAGTCGGTGCTGCTGTCTCTCTCTCTCTCTCTCTCTCTCTCTCTCTCTCTCTCTCTCTCGCTCGCTCTCCGTGTATATAGATATACAAGGCTGGCTGCCACGTCCGCTGCTGTGCTGGGATATATACTGATTGGCCGTCGCTAGCTCTCTCTCGCTCGCGCTCGTTGGCCGAGCTGCGCGCTGGGTTATATTATATATCCTCGATTGTGCTCCGTCGTCTATATACACCGGTAAGCTTTTTTCATACTGTATGGTTATATATGTACGTGCGTGTGTGTGTGTGTGTGATAATGTCTCTATGTGCACGCGGCGCGCCGATGGGTAAGAATTCGCGTGGAGCACGCGCATTGCGCGACGACACATCGATGCTTGTGCTGCTGGTGGTGGTGTGTATATAGGATAGGAGGCCTCGTGTGTATAGTTCGTCTCGCTCTGACGCACGTGACTTTTAAATGCCCGGCTGCTACCTCGTTGAGCAGTGCTCTGGAATTTTTCCTTTTTGTTTTCTTTTTTAGGATTGAGTTTCGGAGTCGTGGCGCGAGGTGCGAAGTGTCGTTGGGTATACGGTTGTGGGGAGGGAAAATTGAGATTTGACTTTTGTCGCGCGCGGCCTTGAGAGTGCGTTTCTGACGAGGTAAACAAATATGTCCGGTACATGGGGATTGGAATTGAGCTGGAAGGAAAGAGAGACAATTTTTTTTACTGTCGGGGGAAAATTCATGATAAAAAATGAAAGGGTTTTGGACTAGTTTTATTAAAAATACTCATTTTTTACAGAACACAATTTCGTTCAAAATCTTGCGAGTAATGAGAAAAATGTAAAGTTTTCTTTCTGGAATTTTTATTTTAAAATAATTGCTTACTTACGATAGTTGCGATGCAGAAACTCTTGTGTTAAAAGTTTGATTATTTCAGCTGCTTATTTTAAACAAATATACTTGGTCAATAATATTAGTAATGTTTTGATTAACAATATACATAAACAACATGTCTTTTTTGCAAAAGACTACTATTTGCCATCAATTTAAAATTTTAATGAAAATACTAATAAACTAACTGTCAAGGAAAACTGTTTTATTTGTACCAGAATTTGTTTCACCTTATTTAAATTTACTATAACAAATTTGTCTTATCTTTCATATGTAAGTATTCCAAATTATGCAAAAATAATCATCATAAGATTTTCTATAGCATAAGTTAAATATTACAAAGCAAATGATGGAAAGCGACAACTTGCAATGGTTTTGGTCTCTGTAGTGGTTAGAATCGACAGGTGAAAGTCGACAACAACAATGCTAATAGTTTACTGAATTATTGCATTTTCTCGTCAAGTACAGCGTAAATGCACACGTCATGCATAAGTTTAACTAATTTTCAGCACAATTCTTACTATTAGCACTCGTTGAGCAGCTAACCTTAAAATTTGCAATAATCATTCATTACTAAAAATTAAATTTCAAAGCCTCAAAATCGATCCATATAAAAGATCCCCGATCGATCCATCAATCTCCACTCGCACCAAACGAAAGAAGAAAAAACAATCATTCCCATTTCAATCAAAACAAACATTTTGCAGCACGACGAGTCCCCCCCTCGCCCACAAGAAAAAGACCTCTTCCCTCCGCGCTCTCCTGCTCTCCTCAAATTGATAAAGTGCATCTCACGCGGAACAGATGTTGGCGGGCGGCCGGGTGCAAGCTATATCTATACACGTGGATAAAAAGCACGCACGCGCACCCGATGCAGCGGGCGCGGGCGGGCGCGTGGGTGTGCGTGAAGCACCGCTCGATAATATCCGGCGCGCTCTTTTCATCCTCGGATGTTGATCAATTCGCTGCGTCGTCCGCACGCGAGCACACGCGAGAGCGCGAGAGCATTATACATATAGATATATATAGCAGAGGCTCTTTCGCAACTCTTCGGTGTCTTTTTTTTCTCTCTCTCGCTCTCTCTGGCGTTTCTTTTAGTTTTAGTTCTGCGGTGGTTTTGCCTCGAGAAGCCACTGGAGCGGTGCATACGACGACGACGGAGATATATATTACGCCTACGTGTGTGCGCGCGCGCTCACGAATGCCGGGATTCCGATTTATTATGCGACGCGAGCGAGCGCGCGGCTTTTTCTTGCGAGTTGGGTTGTTGGTGGTTTTTTTTTTTCTGTTAGAGGAGAGGTTGTCGAATGTTTGGGTAGTAGACGTTTTGCTTGAGATTTAACGTTTCTTGGATATATTTATCTATATGGGATGTTTTTTTACTAAATTTTCGGCGTTAGAAAGAAAATTTACTTGGGGGATACGCTGGTGTAATATTTAGAGAACCAACGTAAATATTGATGGAAGTACAACAAAAATGTATATGTACCCGCGGTAATATATATCAGAGAATATATGACCATAATACTTAAAAAAGTATTAAATATATAGGTATGGTGAAATTATAAGTAACGCAGAAGAAATTGAATATTCTTATAAATATAAAGAAACGGGGTTTCAATTGAATTAATGCTTTAAAAGTTTTTTTTTTTACACAAATAAAATATTACGTGCTCTAGTTATTTACTGGCTCGTGGATAGTCAATAGTCAATCTCTAATGCATTTATTCTATCTCTAATTAATGATCCATAGAATACAAAATTAACTCATGTTATAGAAATCAATCTAATGCTGATCCAGTAATCGGTCATTAATAGCTATAAATGGCCATTAATGACCGATTACTGACTCGGAAGGAGAATGATATCTACCAGGTCTACTATTTATTCGCCAAGCGATTACAGGACAAAATTTTGATGAATTGGCTTAAATCTCTGGCACAATGCTCAGAACATAATTAGGATAAATGTATTTTTTATTAAGTTTTCTTTAACAATTATTAAGAAGATGTGAAAAGTTTTTATACTAACAAGATCTACCACCCTCCGGGAAACGGTTTTTGATGACTTTCGGAATCGTTTTCTGGTACCTAAGAATGAACTCTAGCACTGGCAGTTTGATCTCATATTATGCTCCTCAATATATGACCTATTTTACTCGAAATGTGCTTTATTTTAGTGAAAAATGGTACCGCTTCTCTTGTTAATAACTCCTCATGTAATCAAATTTAAAAAATGACTCAAATATATATGAAAAAAGATAGGAAGAGCTTTAATTTTGCACTTAAACATTAAAAAATATTAATTTATTCCAAAGTTATTAACGATTGAAGATAGTGACAAAAAATACATGGAAATTCACAGAATCTCAAGTATTAATAATGCCTTAAGTTTTCATGTATATTTTGACAATCACTTTGATCATTAATAACTTTTGGATTAATTAATATTTTTTAACATTATAGTTGTCAAATTAAAACTCTCTGCCTTCTTTCGTATATTTTGGGGTAATTTTTTAAGTTTAAATACAAGTAGAGTTATGATTAGAAGAAGTACCATTTTTTACTAAAATAAAGCAAAGTCGAACTAAAATATGTTATATCTTGGCAACAAGAGCCAATGAAATCATACTGCGCGTACAAAAGTTCATTTTAGGTACCAAAACTCATATCCCATAGTCTCATCAAAATTCATTTCCCATAGAATGGTAGCTCTTCTTGTGTTATAGTTGAATAAAATATTTACCTAAACTTACTAACTCTTTACATTTTCCGCGCTCAGAACAATTTTTATTTCTGTATATCGATTCAGCTTATGTTTTAAACAAAAATTTGAACTGCCTAAGTCAAAATAAAATATTTAGTGGAGCTTTGAATATTTACGTTGATTTTCTAAATTAAATGCTTTTCCCCGCGAGAAAAACAATTGTCCCAATAAAATTATCCTTAATTAACATGCTCTCAAAGAAAAATTAAAAAAAATAAAAATGTAGAAACTCGAAAATCATATTTTTTTATTTTATTAGTTATTTAATTTTTTTAACAAATTCCATAATGTTGTAAATCCTGTAATAATTTCGCAATCAAAAAAGTACTATACAAGATCATATATGATATAACAGGTGAAATGAGAAATATTTAATCCTAGCTTTCGATCTAACAACGCCTAAACTAACCCAATTCAAATCGATCGGCAAAACTATCGGAAAACCTTAAAAAAAACCCGTCACCACCACCACAGCTCGCAAGATCCTCACCGACAACCTCAGCCATCGATTATAAAGTTCCGTCCAAAACTCGTTTTCCAGGACTACACACGCAGGATGGATAAGCCTCAGCAGGCGCAGGATCGGCGGGACTCCGCAGCGGACGCCGGTCCCAAGGAACTAACCTGCACCGGCGATAAGGAGCGAGGCGAGAAGCCCCTCGTCAAGGACCTGAACGAGCACATCGTCTGTCCGCTCTGCCGGGGCTACCTCATCGACGCGACGACTCTGGTCGAGTGTCTGCATTCCTGTTAGTATATATGTATATCCACCTCGTGGTCGTCACGGTGCATTCTAAATGTAGTACCGAGGAAGCGCTAATGTATACGTAACACCTGCTTGCAACTCGCTGTACACGGCATACCTTGCTCCCTGCTTTGCTGCAGCCGCTTTTTGTCACCTTCTTGCTTTGTTTCTTTCTTGCCTTGGCTTGGGTAGGACGGGGAGACGTATATGGCTGAAGTCGAATGGGAGAGTCGTTTTAACGACGGAACAGGGTTTTGTGGTAGCTGTATAATTTAGCTCTTGGTGGTCTAGTAATTAAATCAATTAGACTTTAGTTGTATTATCAATTGAGTTTAAACTTTGAAGTTATTTTTTTGTCACTTTGTCTGTGTGATCGTGATCTTTTTGAATCTATTGCTACGGGCTCATTAATCAGTTGGAACCCACTTTAATTTTCAAATTAGTAGCAAAAGTAATTTAGATTTAAGTGGCTTTCTTAACATTTAATTTTAAAGAACTTCTTGCAAGGATCAGGATTTAGCATAATGTTTTTTAAATCCAAAGGTAAAAAAGAAAAACCACTTAAATTTCGATATTTAGTAGTGCCTCCCCTTAAGATCTATTTTTGTCAATGTAACCTCCTGACAGAAACTACTCTTAACTAATCATAAACTAGATCTATGATACTACGTGAAATGTTTAATTTTATATAATAACTCACACCATATGCATAATTTTACAATTGACAAAACAATATCCAATTTTTATAAATTTTAGCACTTTCATGATTAATTCCTACTACCCCTAAAAATTGTCGCTTGGAGTAATAACAGTAGCCCTAAGTAGCACCCACCTTGCACATCCCACCTTAAGGCGATGCTAAAGCCACCTGTCACCGACAAATACGAGGAACCACTTTTCTCATTTAATTTTCAATTTTTAGCAAATATCTTTATGAAACGTTATTGTCCTAATCAAAAACAACAACTTATCAGAGAGATATTTTCTAAAAATTGAGAATTCAATGAAATAAGTGGTTCTCCGTATTTGACGGTGATAGGGGGTTTAGCATCACCTTAAAAGGAAATCCCCTGACCTCCCATCCATCAAACACTGCAGTCAATAAAACGGGCGCTACCCATTTCCGCCCACTCTCATGTTCGCAGTTTGCCGAGGCTGCATACTGCGCCGTCTGCACAGCGGTCCCAAAACCTGTCCCACCTGCAGCGCGAGCGCTCTCAGTCCCCCCGTGCCAGACGTGGGCCTTCAGCGTCTGGTCTACTTGGTCGTACCGGGGCTCTTCCGCTCCGAGCAGGAGCGTCGCCGTCACTTTCGCCAGGTCAATCCCCAGTGCGTCGGTAACCTCGCGCAACCACCCCTGGGCGCGCCGGATCTCAGCTTCGACGACCTGGTCAGCCTTAGCCTCTGCGAGTTGGACTCGGAGAGCGAGGATACGATCAGGTATCTCAAGTGCCCGGCCGGTGTGACCGTCAGGCACTTGCTGAGATTGCTGATGCTGAAGAGGGGCTGGGACGATGACGAGGGCAAGAGCCAGCAGTGTGGGAATAGCAAGATCGAGATGATGTACGAGGTTAGCGCGGGAAACGGGCTGAAGGAGGAGATGGAGGTGCTCGATCCGTCCTGGACGCTCATGGATCTGGCTTGCATCTTCGAGTGGAAGAAAGTAAGCTGCACTTTTGGATTTCAATGCTTTGCAATAGTTTTTGGATTAATTGATTCTTTAATCCTGTGACGCGTTTTTCATTCTTCTTCAATGTCGGTAACTGTAAATAATTAAAACAATTATGCTCTCTAATTCTGGTAGAGTATTTCTTTTGCTTAATGAAAATAAACCAGGAATGTTGCAGTGTTTTGCTATATCATTCATACTCTTTTCTAAAAGAGATTTGCCACTTACCTTTAAGTAAATACATCTAGGTATATCCATATACTCACTTGTGTAATTAATTATGATTTTAAGTTACTAGCTCTTAATAAATGCTTTCAAATGGGAATCGGTCCAGGTTACTGGACTAGATCCTTATAATCCACTAGACCAAATATTTGCTGGAGTATAAGCAATGTATGCTGATTTAAGTGTATCACTAAACGTGTGAAAGAATTTGGTTTTTTATATTATTCATACTTAATGTATTTAATTGATTAAATTGGGTACTACACATACCTAATCTCAAAATCTTTTGTATCTGTTTTCACTATTTAAAGAGTAACTGTAGTATACTGAGAGAAAGGATTCTTTGATTGCTGAAAATATTTTTTATCTGTTAAGTTTTGTGGATTTAAACACGGACAAATGTATCTCTTAATAGTTAAGAATTGAGTATTTAAGTCTTGTGTCGCAGGCTGATTGCCTGACTTTAAGGTTAACTTAATTTTTCACGCTTTTATAGTTGACTGCCACGATTGTGCCTACGCGTAGCATCTTTTTTTTTTATTTTAGTACTTAAAATGCATCAGTATAAACTAGAAAACCGTTAAATAACTTTTTGTACTCTGGATATTTCTGTTACTTGTGTGGACTTTTCTCAGGTACCAGTTCTTAACTATTAAGTAACTGTAACTAGTAACTGGTAGATGACTCAAGATGTACAAGTAATTAATAACACTCGTTTTGTTTGACTAAAAAATATCATTTCTTCCAAGTAAAGCATCCAGAAGTCATTCCAAAACAAGTGATTTAGCCAGTCACTTGTTTAAAAAGTAGAAAAAATGCTTTCAGATGCATAGAGTAAGTTTTTAGTATTCAGTGGTCCTTTGAAGTATTAAATGTTCGTGTCCCTATTGATATTATTTTATTTGATAACATTAAATTTAAAAGAAACTCATACGTCCTAAACATAACGCGAACCTCGTGGATTCTCTAATTTCAGGAAGCTCCAATGAAGCTCCTATACCGTATCACTCGAATTGAAGAACCCCCGGCCAACAAGTCCCTAACCAATTCTTTCGACACAAGCAGTAGCAGTACCACCACGACAACCACCGACACTAGCAACCAAGGCATAGAGAACATCCAAAGGCCACCCACTCCTCCCCCTAGTCCCAAACCCGCGATACCTCGAACGGATCCCCTCGATAAAAATCCCGGAGTGATCCCTCCCACGACCACGACAACGGTGGTCGACCAATACTCCACATCGAAAGACGTCGAACCCAAGAAACCACGCTGCGAGGTGACGCCGGTCATGCGGGCGCCCGATCCACCGCCCATCGAGGACCGCTCGAAATCCGGTAAGTTACCAAAAATGGAGCACCAGCACAAGCGCAAGAAACGCCGCAACAAACGTGTCATAGCCGAGATCACGACCACACCTCGCGAGGACCTGCTGAAGCTCAAGGTGCGCCTGACTCCCTGTCCACCTAGAGTCACGTCCAACACCGGCACCGACAGTCAGACCAAGGACAAGCTCATGCAGATGCGAGCGGTCAGAAAGGAGAAAACGAAAGACGGCAGCCAGAAGCACCGATCGTCCAAGAACCAAAAGTCCGGGGTCATAATCGAGGAGGTGAAGACCGTCTCGGACAAGGAAGAGTTCACGGAGCCGACGGTGAAGCCAACGGTGAAGCCGACGGTGGAGCCGACGGTGGAGCCGATCACCGTACCCGAGAATATACCAACCCCCCCGGAGAGCGAGAAACCTGTTGTGGTCATTCCAGTCACACCCATGGAGATCAGCAAACCGGATGAGAAGGAAAAGAAGAAGGAGGAGACGGCGCCAAAGAACGAGGACGTGCTGCGGAGACTGGGCCTGGTGGCGATCGGCGAGGCCAACAAGAGCCGGCAGGAGAAGGCCAAGAGTCCGGCGCGATCGGGCGGCGACAAGGGCGACCCGGCCGTGGAGCGCGAGAAGCTCGAGAAGCAGCTGCGCGAGAGCAAGGCCAACCGCGTGCGCAGCCTGCTGGCGGAGAAGCAGATGCGCGACACCCTCAAGAGCATCATGTCAACCAAGGAGGCCAGCTCGGCGAACACCTCGACGGCTGCCTCGACCACCTCGTCGTCTTCCACGCCTAGAAGTGGGACGCCAACCACGACGAGCGCCAAGAGAAAAGATCCTCCACCTCTGACGCCTCTGCGGAACGTTAAAAGACCAAACGTCACCTTCGCGCCGAGCTCCTTCACAGCCGGGAAGTACGAGTCACCGTTGGATCTGAGCAGTCCTTCGCACGTCTCCAAGGACAACGCGCTGGACCTGTCGTCCGGAATGCCAGAATTGACGGCTGCCAAGATCGGACCTGGCGACAAGCCTGTCGGCATTCTTAGGAACAGTGCCAGCAGAATACCAGCGGAGAAACCTAAAGAAGAGCCCAGGAAGAGTCAGGATTCGAATCTGAGGACTCTGTCGGACGCTGCGGTCGCGTTGCTGGGAAGCGGTACCCACGCTGACAAGTCGCCCAAGATACCGCCAAATTTTATGGGTAGTCCGCTTGGTGGAGTAGCGAGTGTCGGTGGTAAGGTGGCTCTGAGAATTCCCCAGCCTCATCAGAGAATCACGGGATTCGGCATGAAGATCAAGCCGAACATCGGCGTGAGGCACATACCCAACCCCCAGGCGGTCGTCGCATCCCAGTATCGGAACCAGAGGACCGGATACTACAATCTCGCTCATCAGCCTCCATAAGTATGACTTTGTATTTGTTAAGCGCTTTCTGTGTGGGTATTCTCCTTCACTCTTCCCTTAGGTTATACGTGCTGCATAAAGGTCGACTTTGTGATTGAGTGTAGCGAGTCATGTGTCGAATACGCGCGTGGGGTTTACTTTTTAGTCGAGTGTTCTTTTTAATGATAATGTATACACGAATTAGAGTGTCAGTTGTGCAATATAGATTTGGTAACGGGGGAGAGGTAGTTTCGTGATTATTTAATCCTACATCTTGCTGAATGTGTATTTGATGAAAGAGACAATATTTTCGATATATGCATTTGGATTGATTGGACTTTCGCTGTGTTTAGATGATCTTTCGAATCGGCAATGTTGTACTCAACCGATTCTTGCATTTTTATTGCTGTATAAACCAGTTCTCACCAATACGCGTAGTAAGAGATGTATAACGCATGTAATGAAATTTTATTGTCTTTTGTTTTATCGCTTCATTAATAAAAATTGATTCTTTAGTAAAACGTAATGAGTGTAAAAATTTTAATGCGGTATGAATTTTAGCAGTAGTAATATTTAATGGTGCAATTTTACTTTTTACGCGAATTGATGAATACTGTAACAGAATCCAATGTAAAAAAATTAATTTTGTCAACCTATGTAATGTCTAGCCGAGAAAGCGTGAAACTTAGTGATAAGATTTTTTTCTTAGAAATGATGGAGGTCGAATAAATTGTGATATATAGGCATCGTAAAAGCATGAAAATGTCACAAAAATAACGTCTCGGAGGCTAATTGTAAACTATAACAATATAAATTTCGCTCGTGTAAATGGAAAAAATAAATATTAACCGGAAACTCTTTTATGAAGCGAGCTAAATGCGTGGATATGCTTAGGAGGAGGTAACATTGTAAGAAAAACCGAGCAATTATGCTGTACAATAAAACGAAATACCGCTACGCATACTCGAACGCTCGACCAAGAATGATATTCACTAACTCGTTCCTAAAAGTTGGACAGTTCCTCACGAATAAAAAAAAAAGAAAATCCCTCGGAGAAGGCCAAGTTTGCGCGCGAATGACTTTTAGTGAGAATCTATTTTGCAAAGCACAAAATTCCCCTCCGGGCATATCTGGGAGTTGAAAAATCGGCGAGACGATTTCTCGCTGACGACTAAAAATCGATAAGAAAAAAGAAAAATAATAAACACGAAAAGAACCAAGGTAGCAGAGCATCGGACTTATTACTCGATGTTTTTACAGTCTTCTGGCGCTCATCCATATCCTATGTATAACCGTGCCAGATATGCAGGTAACGATTAGCGTGTAAGCGATAAGTAGATGTACGTATAGAAACGCAGGCAGAACTACTCCGCGTATAGCAAAAGCAGAGAAAAGATCGACACGGCGCGAATGAACCAATGAAGGTCGTTTAAAACGCTCTATTCATACAATGGAAAGATGTTTTATTTTTCTCCGAACGCGGAGAAAAGCGAACGAGGAAAACAATGCAAAACATGTCAAAAGTAGTTAATGAAATTTTAAAAATAAAATTTACTACGGGTTATTTGTACTTTCGAGTTGCGACGTATATAGTTGTCGGTCTTATCCTTGTAAACGCTGAAACTAAAAAAAATGAGTACTCAGAGATGCCAAAGAGTAAAAGAAAAAACTTGAACGTGCAATTTTTAGTGCAATTTTTATTACCGTCGTCGGGGATTTGACTTGATCGATTGAAATGCGAAGTGAATCCGTCTCAAGGCGTCAAAAGCATTGAGTCCGTCGATATCAAAGATCAGTTGGACCAACCTTAAATATTATTATTAATTTTACTATCATCATTATTATTCTGTAAAAAAAAATTGTGTTCACTTTATTTCATGCGGAAGTAATATGCGCAGAAGCGATATCTAATACGACGATGTGTTACAGAGTGCAATACCGTTTTTCGTAACTTAATGGAGGCTAAAACCAAAAGATAAACCAGAAAAACTGAAAAATACATGCATCCTTAAAAGTGTCTCTTCTTGAACGCTAATAATTATAAACTCGTTTCCTTTCACTATTTTATTATGTAGTTATAATTTACCAAAGTCCTTGATAGTATATAGCTGTGCACAATTTATTTTTATAATATTTCTAAGAAAATTAGTGTGCAATTATGCGTTATTTTCTTTTCTTGATTTTGCGCAAAGCTATATTCATTAAAGCTATTTAGTTTCATTGCGATAAATTACGTGCGCGTGCAGTCGGTTGAAAAAGAAACAAAAGTGATTGTAATAAAACTGCCCACATACAGGAAAGGTGTCTCCTTTCCACTTTATATAAAACCCATCGATTGTATAGACTGATCATGTTCATATAATGTACGTCCTGCAATGTAAATTAAGACGACCTGCGCGTCCTTACGATTTCATCGACTACAAAATCAAAAACAGAAGAAGAGCTACTATTCATTATTAGCGTAGAAGTCTTTTACACTCTAAACCACACGTATTTCCACTTTCATTTTTAAAATGAATGATAAAATAGTTGGTAAATGTAGTGTAAATTAATGATTGCATTATATTTATGTTGTATTATTATAAATATCTAATAGATTGCAATTACTCGACAGATCTGCTAGGGTGGTGTAGACTTTTTTGGAACAAAATGTCCGACGAAAGCTACACTATGATTTATCTTCGTTTCAAAGAAATGGAAGTTAAAAATACATTGGTGTAATGTAATATCCCTGAGCTTCCATCGTCTATTAAATGAAGGAAAACCAAAACTGTCTGTGTATAGAAAATCATTATTTTCATTTTATTATTATTATTACTATGATACACATACTAATGGTATTTTTGTTGAAAGCTTAATTGAAAAGTCTACTTTTTGTTTTTTCTCTAATTTATAATAATTAATTAATTAATATATATTGGTTTAAATAATTTTATTGAAACATCGATGAATAGTGCAATTTTTGTTTTATTTCAAGATTGATTGGTAGTTATAAGTGTAAACTAACAATAATAATCATGAAAGGTCATTATTGTCAATCGATCAAGGTTATCATCGCTGAACGAACATCAGAATTTTGTCTTTTGTCGTTGCTGCGGATATTAAATATTGTTGTCTATTTAGACGCGACGTGTGTTGAAGTATAATACATGTATAGAATGTGAGTCTGTTTTATTTGTTATTGGGATTAGTTGCTCCTACTTGATTTCCCCACTTTCTTTATTGTTATGTTTTACCTACTGCGTACCTTACGATCTCTGTAATACACAATGATTAATCATCAATAAATATTCTCTTCACATGTATCTACCTATGACTTATGAGTGCATTTATTCATTATCATGTTATCCTATTCTACCAGATCCTTTTTATTGATGCTCAGTAAAAACTTATTTAATGAAATAATAAGCAATCTACATTAAATGATTATTTTGGGCGAGCAATTGCGTCTTACTATCCTAATATTACGTCCATCATAATCAACAGCGAGCGATTTTATTGAGCTATTAATATGATTAAGGTTCTATTAGAAGCTCTTTAATACATTTATTGTCAGCAAACCTTGTGTAGCATAATTTATGAATTAAAGTAATATTATTTGAAAACGTTTTCTTTCTCATTAATTGATCGGCAATTTAAAAATCGCTAATCTGTAGCTGACAAAATAACGATTTCTTATGATTAACGATTTTATTACTCTGGCAAAAGCCTCGAGGGTGTATTAGCCAATTTTTGGCCAAATTGTCATGTAATGACCAGATTTTACGGATTGGTAAATAATTCAGCCTATTTCGTCATAGATTATCCTTCCCAGAGTAACATAAAAATTTTAAACTTTACGAAAAAATTAATTCTACATTATATATTACTGAAATAGATTATTTCAAATTAAGCGTTATTAATATACAGTATGGCTAAATCAAATAAATAACATACTTTACTTCAGAAAATTAGACTTAAAAAAGTATACTTTAACTTAGAATTGTAGATTACATATATGAAATTGATATACATTTGATATGAATTGACGAATCTAGTACATTAAAAATATGTATGATTTTAATTGTGATTGGGAAATATTTTTTAGGTTAAGATTTATAAAAAATGATTAATTAAAGCAGATCACATAGTTTTCAAAATCTTTTACAAATGCAGTATATTTACTGATATGGTTTTACATTTTTTAAATGTATCTCTTTTGGCAATATTCCTTAAAACGCTTCTCTATGATTCATATTTTCAAATATTATTTGTTTAAAAAAAATAAGTAAGTCAAAAAGTATTCGCACAAGGTCATAAACTTTTTTCACGGTTTGAAGTTACGAATAAGATGCAATTAGATTATTTTACTAAGGTTGCAAACACTGGATAGAAACGAAATTGGGCTAAATCCAGTGTTGTCGAGGTACAGTTCCACTAAGTTTTGTTATAACGAAATATCCTAATATTTACTTTGTTTTGGAGTTTACACTGTGCATGCTTCGCAGACACAGATCGTAGTAACTAGTCAATCGGAAATTTTGATTGGACGATTTCCACCAGGGTAATAATATCAGTTTAATGTTATATTAATTAATTATATTTATTTATTTTTTTTATTTATTTTTTTATTAAATAAATACTTATTTTTAGATTTATAATTTAATAAATGTATTTTAATTTCATCCAGAACCAGAACGAGTAGAATTGTGAGCTATATAAGATCAAATCCTGATGATAAATCCATCGCTGTCTGTTATGGATAATAATAAGGTAAAAGAACGCTTTTAATACATGTTCGGTGCTCCGCTTGAATCCGAAAAGTTTTTTAATTCATTGATCGTATTTAGCCTAATATACGTAAATTATTTACAATTATATTAATGTTCAAATGAACAAACGCAGATATAAAATAGCCACTTATATTATGTAAAAGTTTAAAATAAAGTGTACCGTGGATGAGTCCAATTTTTTATCAAGACGAACTTAACGAATACATGTATTTAGTTTTCTGACAACTTTCAACATTGATTTAGGGAAGAGTCCCCCAGCATGGACTCATATCCAGCATGGACACCCATGAATATTAGGCTTCATTGCTTTTAACTTATCCCTCTGTAAGTTCTCGCAAAAATATTGGATAAATCACAATTGTCCGTGTCAAAAGTTAATTTTCAAAGCTCACCCGTCTCTATAAATAAGTTTTTGACTCAATAGTAATGTCTACATCATTTTTAGTACTTCATTAAAATGTAAACGTGTCGCTGCACTGATATTTTATTTTTCATAAGCGATGTAACCTAAAATGCTGCATACTTTTTTCTCATAATTTAAGTTTTTAATGTTAAAGTTAGATATAATGTCGAGTTCACAATTCAACTATTAAGTATTATTTAAGAACAGAATCTATTTCGTATAATTAATTTTTATTGCCAAAACGTCGTTGACAGACATTAAGCCGGTTTGGTTCGCAAAAATCATTTAGCCTTTCACCACATTAATTTTTATTATTCTTAAAATTTGTCAACTTTTAAATTATAACTTCTAGATATGTTTTAAGATATTACAACTATATTATTTATGTGTAAAGTCAAACATTATTAGTAAATATACTGTTCTCTAACAAATATGTAAGTTTTATATACCATTAGTAAGCGTTTAGACACAAAATTCTAAGGGGGTCAATACTGGGAGACACTTTTTTGAAAATTTAAAACTTTAATTTTTTATTTCTCATTAATAGTTTATTCAGATAATTAAATTTGACCGAATGGAATTCACTACATCAAAAAGATCCATTCATAGAACAAATTCCATTTTGAAAAGTGATGGTCAAAATAGCTATAGGTATCCGTATTGGGCACTCTCCCCTATAACTAGTTTTATAAACAATTTTTACACGTTGCAAATGTATACACGATTTTAAAAACTACGCAAAAATTATTCATTTGTTAGATATAAGCCTACAGTAAATAATTAAACTCCATGAATGTCTTTTTAATTTGTAAGGTCGGTAACCTGCCCGGCAATGTTACAGATCGTAGATTATTAATTACACATACATATAATATGTATTAAGTTTCGTCGTCTGACGAATTAATTGATTATTTCATCCGCCTTACATTTTTAAACATATATATTTTATATATAGCCATGATTTGTAAATCATTTTAAAACATTTTAGTTCTAAGAGTACTAAACCACCTTAAAATGGATTATTAACCGTTCTAAAAAAACTATTTTTATTGAAAATTCTTAGGATCCTCTTGAATGCCCAGAATGAAAATGTGTATACATCTAGATGTATATAGGGGAAACTTACCTAGTACCCCAGCCGTTTCTCTCTTCCACTACTAGATGGAAGCTTTTGGGTACGGTAATTTGTTGTATAATATTAAACATACTCCGAGATCATTGCTTTAAATTTGAAATGGAAAAAGTTGTTCGGATAAATAGTCGTTAGGCTAATTTTACGAGCGTCAAAAGTTAATTTTAACAGTTCGGTACTTATTGTGCAAATAATTTTGGGTCTTTTTAGCAATTTATACATGATATTTCAACCTTTATCTGCTAAAAAGAATGCTCGATGCCTCGGTAATTCCTTGCCTTCGCACAGTACTATCTAAATTGGTAAAATAAATTTCTTGCCTAGTACTGCCCTTACAACTTATGCCTAGTACCGCCCATATATTATTATATATGTTTTTCGTAATTAAAGTATTTTAAACTTTTAAAACTTAAATTGTATTGTAAGATATTCTTGAGTTTTCCTTTGTATTCTTTTTTCTAGCAGCAAAATGTCGAAAATTGAATACAAGGTAAAACAAACGTGGAAGAATGTAAAAAAGTGACAAAATAACGACTGATAAATGAAATATCACAAAGAGAGTAAAAATAGTGATTCTTTTGCTTCTAACAAATGCCTAAGTACATATTCTTAATAAAAATACTATTTTCTGACCTCAAGTACTTTTTAACTGTTATTTATTGGTCATTAACACCATTAAAACTATGAAAACTATTAGTCGGCGGAACTAGGCAAACCTTTTTATAAATCGTAAAAACGCAAATTTTAAACTTAGATATATAATTAATTCAGATAATTATGTTTGATAAAAAGAATTTGTTCTTTAAAGAAGTCCATTCAACAAACAAGTTTCAATTTTTATTTTTAAATTTCACCGTCAAGGTCAAAAGTTACCTACAGCCAAATTGCTATGGGTGGTGGTACCATAGGCAAGTCTCCGCTATACATTAACGTACCTCAAGGTTTTGTGAGTCAAACGGATCTGATTGGGGCTTTTAAAGTTTTATTGTATTTAAAATACATATCCTTAGGTTATGAATTTGAGAATTTATAAACAAATTATTATTGACCAAGATTATCGTCTATAAAATACAAAAATTTTCTATTAATTAAAATTTTATTATTTTTATCAAATTCCCCCATTGATAACCTAAGGATATTGGTTATTCTGAGTGTAGCGTTATACAGTTGTACTTACAAAAATTTTCAAAAACTGTATGTGTTTTTCTTATAATATTTGGTTACGTAACACTCTCACTTTGATATAATTATAGCAAACGATGTAAATACGTGTTGGTGTACGTTTTTATGAGATTAAGTTACTTCGAAGTAAAAATATTATAATTTAGACAAAAAATCGTCAGCAAGAACATTGAAACGTTCGTTGTGGTAGAAATCTTAATATATTTACTTCGGCTAAATAAGTGTGATATTATTAACAGATTGAGGGCCGGCATGATGCATATTATATGTCACGAATTGACGCAATTTTCTTTGCATTTTGTGTTACTGTAAACATCAAAATTAATGAAACTTTTTATGTAGCCGGTTATTGTATTATTCAAGCTCTTCGAAAGACGTAGAAGCAACGAGTTTTTATCAAATGTTTGAAATTTTAATAAAATTTGTAGATAATTGAAAAAATCTGCTTATACATTAGCCGCCCTGAACCTGTTAATAAATTACAAAAGATACTATAAAAATATTTACTTCCATATTCATTTATATACTTTATAATATATATTATATATAGTGATTTGAATGAAATTGAATTGATTGTGCGGGACAGATAACGCTATATATAAATACATTTTTTTCTTATAAATATTTTGATTAGGGAAGTTCTGTTCAGGCGTAATATAAATAAGATAATATCTGTGGATTCCCGTAAAAACGATTTACGTCCACTTTTCATGTTTTTGAGATATTGAGGTTTAAATTTTTTAATTTTCATTTAATCTAATATTTAAAAAACTCATAAATAGTAGATATAGTCAATTATTATTACACTTTCTTGATTTCTTGTATTTTTATTTAAAAATGTACTACTTATGTAAGGATGCCAAAATCGTTCGAAACTCAATTTTCAAAAAAATGAACTTAAGTCGTTTTTCGGGGATCCCACAGATATAGTGTTTAAGAAATATTGAGATTTGACCTGTCCGACAGATGACGCTCGTTTGATGCCCCGTACAATTTTGCCTGATAATGTGTATCTAAAATTGAAACTATGAACTTTGGAGCAGCTTATGTACATTGTAGCTTACAAACTAATAATAACTGACTATAGATTTTACCTGCTTGGCAGATGACGCTCGTTTGATGCCCCGTACAATTTTGCCTGATAATGTGTATTTAAAAATTAAATTATGAACTTTGGAGCAGCTGATGCATATTGTATAAGTTGTTTGTAGTTTACAAACTAATAACAACTGACTAGGTAAATCCCTTATGTTTGGTAACGTTATATCTGAATTATTGAGTTTTGATAACGATTTTTCAAAAAGACCAGATAGATGACATTGATTGAGTCGGGAGACAAGAAATAACTGCCGCAAAATGTATAATAAATAATTTGTTTGCTGTGATTAATTATAATTGCTGAAATTGCTTAAAAACTGTTCAGAACAGATTTATATTTTACAAGAAATTGTAAAATAACTAAATTATAAAAACGATAAATTTAAATTTGTATGTGCAATCTCTACCGGAAACTAAGCAAAACTTGCATTTTTAAACCCTTCCAACGTAAGTTTTTAAACAAATAAAGCAAATAAAATCAGAAATCTAAAAATTTCCTAAAACTTAAAGAAGAATTTTTTTCTCTTTAATTGCCTGGGACATTAATCATTGAACGGCCACAATCAGAATTACGACGCGGACGGCCACGTGGGGTCATTTTTCCACCCGAGACTTATCTCTTATAAATAAAAAATACATTAAGCAAAAATGTGTATAATATAGGGGTTTTCAATGGCGTATATTCCGAATCCAAAGCCAAAATTGAGAATAATAAAAGAATAGCAAAAGCAAAATGGCGGTCGTATCAAGAGAAAACACTTTCGTGTATGGAAGAAACTGTGTAAGCTTACGTATAAAATAAATATATTTTAAATGGTTTCAGGACATTCAGGGGTCGCTAAATTCAATTCTAATCTAAACAACTTGTTTATATACATTTAGTTTACAGATCTAACCTCAGATTTGTATTCAGCGACCCTTGAAACTACTTAAAATAAACTTTTTTCACATGTAAGATTTCACAATTTTCTCCATACAAGAAATAATTTTCTCTTGATACGACCGCCATTGGGGATTCGCCATTTTTTCTTAAGTTGGACTTCGGATTCGGAAACTACGCCATTGAAAACCCCTATATACGCATTTTTTCTTAATTTACTTTTTATTTGTAAGAGATAAGCCTGAGGTAAAAACTGACCTCATGTGACCGTCCGAGGGTTAAATTGTACGCTCTGCTCAGAATCACCCATATTTATTTTGACAATAAACCCTTCAAAACCCCGATCCGATTGGTTTGATTCTCAATACCTTGGAGTACATCGAGAAATATATTGCGTTTCCATTATGGCTATTTAATGGGATGAACTACTGAAAATTGGTGCTTTAGCGGTTTTTATTTTTTATATTTGGATCTACAAAACATTATGCCAAATCCATGCGAGAAGTTGTTTAAAATCACTTAAGAAACATGTAAAAAAGGGTTTCAACTAAAAATATTAAAAACTGTAGAAGTTACATTTTTCGCGAATAATTTTGTTGTATTCTATAAGTAAATCTATCTTCTCATACAGTTTTTAATGTGATTAGTTGAAACTTTTTTAACACGTTTCTGATATGATTTTAAAGAACTTTTCTCATGGGTTTGGCATATAAATTTGTAGATCCAAAGATAAAAAAGAAAAACCGCTAACACATCAATTTTATATAGTGTCCTCCCCTTAACCCCCCTGCGTAAGCGTTTTACCCGACTTTTCCGTTCCCAAATGCATATTTCTTTTTTACATGTTCGGAAATTGGATGACATCTCTCTTTCTGTTTTCGGGGACGCGTAAAAATCGAAAGTCGAACCAAGCTTAACATAAAGAGCAAGTTATCAGCTCTAATTTGTCGTCTACCTAAATAAAATTTGTTTATCGAAATTCCGTTATTGCAAAAGTAGTTATTGGCAACTAAAGAAAGGTTCGACAAAACAGTAGAGACTGTTTTGTTTGTTATCCCATTTGAATTTTGAAGGTCTCATTTTGTTCTTTGAAAAATTTCAGGGATTTACCCATATAAAAATTATATATCATCGGATAACCTGCAAAGTTACGTTCAATTGTTTATAAGTTCTTACATGTGTTTTATAAACAATCGGACGTAACTTCGGAATTCCCCCCTGATATTTTTCAAAGAACAAAGTGAGACCTTCAAAATTCAAATCGAATAACAATCAAAAAAATCTGTTTTGTCGAATCTTTCTTTAGTTGCCAATAACTACTATGATAATAATGGAATTTCGATCAAAAAAATTTGTTTAGTTCCATAAAAATTCCTTATTTTAATATATTGACCTTCATATCATTCTGTGAGATTAAATTGCAGTAAAATATGTTTGCCTTTTATGGCATATAAATGCCAATATAGAACCTCCTTAAATTGAGCAAGTGTCTTTTACATTTTGATAAGATACATTCAGATTTACCTATAAAAAACAACTAACATAGAATGCAGGGCTTAGCTTAGCTTTATCTTCATGTGATGTTGAACCCTTCTGTCCCCGATAATTACAAAAACCCACTTTGTTCACTTAATTATCAAGTTTAAGAAAATCTCTCTCTGGAGCCTTATTATTTCCAATTACACCAACAACGTCCCAAAGAAATATTTCCTCAAAATCGATAATAAGACGACAAAAACGGGTCCTCGTAATTATCCGGTCTGTCGGGTGGGTTTAGCACCACCTTAAAGACACATTAGCAATCAATCTTCAATTCCAAGGTATTCCCAGGCCCTCATAATCCAAAAAACATCAACCCTAAAAGATTCACGCCGCACCGTCTTATCATCCGCCCCGACTGTACAGTCCACTCCACGCTCCTCGACGTGGGAGTTTCGGATAGTATACAGCGGCTGGATCGCTCGGAGCGATGAACCCGCTCTCTATATCTCCCTCTCTCTCTCTCTCTCTCTCTCTCTCTCTCTCTCTCTCTCTCCTCGAGCAAGCCGCGCACAGTCCCAGCCCAGCCAACTCGCGAGACAGAGAGAGAGAGAGAGAGAGCGCGCGAGGAGTATAGGACATATATACCTATTTCCTCGAGCGCGCGCGCGCGCGCGGCCCAGCAGCGGCAGCGACTGATTTATCCTGCAATTATCGATCTGGCAACGCGCGCGTATATACATTTCTCGAACGACCAACCAGTAGACGAGCGAGCGAGCGAGCGAGCGAGAGAGAGACACTCTCACTCACGGCATTTCGCGTGTGTATACCTATACACGCGACGTGTACGTGTGGGTGTGCGCGTATACATATATACGCGAGAAGTGCAGATAGACACGTGCGCGCATGCGCGCCGGCGCTCTCTCGGAGAGGCCGCGGCGACGCCAACTCGACGAGAACAGCGCGACTATACACGTATATTCCGACTCGTCTACGTATATATATATATACGTGTACGCTATTATGTGGTCGTTGTATATACTGGCTTTTATCAGGGGCATGCCCGAATCGGATTCCTTGCCCCGCGAGTGAGCGCGTCTCCGCCGCCTGATACGTCCCTGTGAGAAAGTGTCGCGGCGACGGCGCCCTCGTCGTCTCAATTCGTGAGCTGCTATATTCTTTTGGACGAGTATGTAGGTGTATGCGTGCATGCGCGTGTGTGTGCACGGCCTTGGCGACGCAGTCGACGCACGATGACGATGGCCGCGCTCGAGGGAGCGCACTGATTTCGGCTATTTATGGACGCGGTGTATGTGAATGCGTGTAATGAAGAGAGAGAGAGAGAGAGAGAGTCGAGGACGAAATCGTTTCGGCTCGTTGATGATAAGATGGGGAATGCGTGCTCGAGCTATGAGTTGGGTTGTGCGTGTGAGTGTACGGTAATGTGTGCGCGGTTGATAATTTGCTTATCAAGCGTGCATGCTCGGCTCGTGAACGAGAGCTGTATTCTTTTCTGTTTCTTTTTTGCTTAGACAGGAATGATTATTGAGAGCGGAGCGTGTAAATCTTTACAGGGAATAAGATTTTAGCATGCTTTGCTGTATTGTTTTTATTTAAATGGTAGACTTATTGCGAATTATATTACGTGTTGCTAGAGTTGTATATCTTATGGCATTATATTGTTTTACTTAATGTCAATACGAATTATTCATACTCGTGTTTTTCACCGTTTCCTTCTGCAGTTATTTATGGAGAAAATAGAAAGAACGAATGAAGTATACGGTTGTATTTATAACGTTAAGAAATCGTGCATCTTGGCTTTTAATAGCCTTATGAATCAGTCCTAAAATATTGGACTTGAATAAACACCTGAATAAAGCGCGACGCAATTTCGGTATATTTATCTTCTATGCAGATATCTTTAGAGTATTAATAAATCCCAAAGTAACAAACATTCATATTATTAAAACGTGCTAAGACAAGATAAGAAATTACTATATAACTTTCTAAACTTGTCCGCGCAAACATCTCACTCGAAATATATCCAGTGGCCGTGCTCTACACTCGACAAAAGTGCGATAACGACTCCACTCCAAAAACATAAAAGCACGGCCATTTTGAGCGAGAGACCCTCGCTTCAAAAATATTCGCGAGATCACGCGAGCGTGCGATCGATGCGCTCATTAAAAATATAATGCGCCCAACTCGCTCGAGCCGAGGCTTTTGTCTCGCGGCTGCCGTTGCGGTTTCTGCAGGCGCGCACAAAAGATCACGTAAAGACGGCGGCGGTCGGCGTCGCCGACGAGGCACAAAAGTAATAACACGTTGCACGAGCATGGACGCCAGATGGCGATAAATGCATCTGGCTCGTGTACATCGCCTGCGTTCCGCGAGGTATATAGCTGTAATACAGCTAGGCCCCGATACGCGTAGGCCCAACCAGTACGTACTTCGTACATCAGCGATCCTGGAGTACAAGCGCGCGAAATATCGCGTTTTTCGTCGGTTGGCACGTACAGCGGAGGAATTCGCCGCAATGGCCGCGCTGCGAGGCGAAATGTTGCGCAAGAGCCTCTCGACGCGCGCGCGCGCGGAGCGAACGTCGATTGCTGCGCAGTAGATGTCCCGAGGTTTCGCGCTCGATTTCACGGGGCTGACGTGATCGGGGAAGCGAACGTTGCGTGGGAAATTCGTGTGGAAATTTGAGAAAGGGGGTGTAGCATGTAGAATAATTGAAACTCTCGACGTTAGCGAGAAATTAGACTGTTTACGAGACGGTTTTAGACGGGAAATGAACTGTGTTTACGTAAATCGGTAAGAAATGACTGGTTACTAGTCGAAAATGGATTTATTTCGCCTTAAAATGGACACTATTCAAATTACGGGGAATGTTTCTGTAAGGACGGATATGGTGATTCGCCTTGACTGACTGTATTGGTGGTAGCCGTCTACCAAATGGGAGAATGACAATTATTGTTTTTAACTATAATTTAAAAGGTTCAGGGTAATTTTCAGAGTTATTATGACAATGTCAGTTAAGAGACTGCTTTAAAAAAATACAATCAATAGCAAACACTGATATTAAACCGATATTTATAACATTTGGCCTATCTCGTTCAATTTACCACCAAAAGAGCAGTTTTTTGCCGCATCATCTATCTTTACATGGGTCAAATGGCGCTACTGGTCACTTAACAAGGCGAATGGAGCTCGTTAAGTTTTATAGAAGCACGGCTAAGCTGTACTAATAAGCCATTTTACTCATAACCGTAAGAAGCATAATAAGAAAGAACTTATTATCCGCGCATAACCTTACTTCACCTACTCACAAAACAATTAACCATTCAACCAAAAGAACTTACATTAACAAACGCAATATCCAACTCCCTAGACCTTCCTACTCCCCAAAAAATCTCCCAAATTCTCACACACCCTCAAACCAATATTGTGCAATATACATATGTAAGTTAATGACGAGCAATGACGAACTGTGATATGATTGACTACACTAATGATTTCTGTAAATATGTATAATCATTGAATGTAGTTTTATTGTTCCTGTCTTGCACAGAATAAACGTCTAATCTAATCTAAACCCTCCTCCTTCTCTCACCCAAACTTCCCCTAATACACCAAATCAAACCCTCTACAAAGCGTTCTCACGCATCTTCAAGAACAAGCCTTCAAAGCCACCTCTCACCACCCTAGTGTGAGAAATCCATTAAATCCTATTAATTCCTTTTTCCAAACATGAAAACATCCTATTTGCGAATAAGACGTATATCCAATTTTTGTATTGGCGAATAGGATTTAACAGATTTCACACACTGGGGCATCTACAAAACCACTCTCTCAACCCGAAAACCAACCCCTATCCCCAAAACCCACTCCAGCCAACGTCAAAACCCCGCATTCCTCAGCCGTGCCACTCTGCAAGTAACGCAAGCACCTTCACGCAGCAATGGTGATCGTAGGCGAAAAAAGAAATCCCGCGGCCGCGCCAGCAGCTGCGTGCGCGTCGATGCCGACGTAAGTGGGCGTGGGTCTCCCGGGCTGGGCGGCCGGCAAGATGGCGGCGGCCCGGCCAATGGGCGTCGAGCGGCCCGAGACTCCGCCTTACCGGTGGCAAGCGACGGGCGGGGCCGCGGCCCTTTGCGCGCGCGTATAGCGTCGGGTCGGAGCGCAGCGTATGGGACGGGATGGTAGCGTATTTGTATAGGTTTTGCCCGTTGAGGGTTTTTGGAGGGTAACTTGGAGTAACTTGGCGCGTATGTTTTTGCTTAGGGTAAGAGGTTGGACGGAAAAATTGTACAATGAGAGAATACATCGGTCAGACTTGTTGAACTGTTCGGTAGTTTTGACCGAAGTGAGTTCGGTAGTATGTGTACGGTAAGAATAGCGGAACAAGTTCGGCAGCTGAGTCTCCGTGCGTCGCGCTACACTCCTAACCTCACTTTTTCATAAATAATGTATATTTTAATGAATTTCTTATTTTTTTGTTACTGTAACCATTTTATATATGATTAGTTAGTCTAAGTTACATTTTCGGCGTTCTACTTTAACCTTACTTCTGATTTACCTTATCACAAACGTGATAATGAGGCTACAATAAAGCGCAACACCACACATCACTTTTAATACACATTCGGCAAAACAGCCGAACTGTTCCGCAGTTTTTACCGAACTCCTCAGTAAGAATAACAGATTATGGCCTCCGCAAACTTAGCAATGCGACTTCGGCAAGCCTAACTGAACCATTCTCTCAGTGTAGGGTAATCAAATGCAAAATGGAAGGGGGCTTCTTTCGTCGGGCGCTTGGAGTTTCGAGTGATTTTGATAGTAAAGAGGGCCTGGATTTTTTGTACAGCGGTTGTTGGTTGTTTTTAGGGATGTGGTAGGATTTGTGGAGGGAGGAATGCTCGTTGCTTTGGTGGAAAAGATTGTCGACGTGGAGGATTCTTGGGAAATTGCATTTTCTGGGTGGAAATGTGCTGCAAGAAGATCGTAGAGAAATGTAGTTTTAGCTATGGTTTTTTAGGAGTTGAATCGAAGAGTAGAGCGTTGTATTCTTAATACACGTTCGTTGTTGTTGATGATGATACCTGCAATGTAATGGGAGTCGCTTTGATTGATTCAGTAGATTATCAAGGCGAAAGGCCGGCATTGTTGCGCATTTATAGCTGATTTATAATTTATCTACATAACTCTGATCGACGTTATGTTTATTTAATTCGATATTATCTTTACATTTGTTATTCTTTTGTGCTATAGCTCCTAGGCTTGCTATAATAGAATAAGCGTCCCTGGCTGTGTTTTATAAGCATTAAATATGTTAATTATTTAAGCTACTTACATAGTTATAATACTGTATAGCACTTGTAATTTTTCTATGCTTTTATTCGCATGGAAATAAATAAATCTACATGAAGAAAACGTTCAACATCACAAATAAAAAAGAGATGTTATATTTAATTCTTGTACATGAATTATTAGATAATCGGTCACTGTCTATCGATAAACCTTCTTTTCATTCGAAACCTCATCTGATAAAATTTCCAATAAAAATATCATCAAATCGTTAAAACCGTCCAATTTCACAATTGTTCATCGTACTTAATTCTACAAAATGGTGTCCATTTATCATACCGAAACTACTCATCTACATTCCTCTCGATCGCTCTACTCCAAAGCATCCCTTGCACGCAACATCTCGCTACAATCCCTCAATATATCCAACACACGAAATCCATCCATCGCCACGTTTTTACCATCATTCAACGATAATTTCTCCAACCTCCGCGTCAATCCTCCCCCTTGACCACACCCAAAATTCCACCCACGCACCTCTCGTCATTCCTCCAAAAAAAGAGAGAGAGCAACGAAACGCAGCGCAGCCGGACAAAGACGCGGATGAATTTTCTCATTTTCCCTTCAGCGTCGTCACCTCGAGGTTCTCGAGGCTTGAAGCACAAGCTCTTCGGGGGCACAGCAGCGTCGCGGAATATAGACACACAAGCGGCTGCGCATGCGTCGACTTCACTCCGAGGTCGATATACACCACCATCACCGCGCGCGAGGAGATGCACGCTCGACGAAATAGAACCTCGGCGTGTGCGCTGCCACGGGAATTTTACAAGATTCTCGTCACGGTGTTTTGAGATTTTTCTCTCGGGATTTTTTGGGGAGAAAATGCTTAGGAGTGAATGCTTTTTTGGTACGTTGTGCGTACGGAATGTGGAGGTGTAATGGTATTGTTTGCTATTAGGTATGCTTAGATTAGAAATTTATTGTTTGTTTATTGATGCCAGGAGTTGATTCTGTCGATACATGTTCGAAGGCAGCCTTGGATGATAACTATAGGAGCCGTAATGTAGACGTCAGCGTCACTCATATGTTCGATAGGGATCAGGAAAGCAGATGGACGCTAGGGCGAGTCGAGGAGTAAAACCGAGAGTATAAAACGCACGGTAGGTATAGCTTGGAGTCCTGCGCTTCGTAAGATGGTTATTAAATGTTCTTTGCTATGGTATTGATTTCCGACGTTACATTTGCTCGTAAAACTGTGCGAACAAAATGGTGTAAAACAACGAAAGGACACTTTGAGGTAGTGTGTAATTACAATTGCGGAGCAAAGTATGTAAAAAGGTAGACCGAATGACAGTAAATACCTACGAGTTTATTGTTGCATTGTGCGATAGGATTACTATGTACATTTTTTCAACTCTGCTCGGCGATTGCATGAAATTTACATAAATTACGCTGCTCTGTGCTCGCGCAATTACGAACAATAAGACCGCGGCGCGTGTAACGTAAAATGGCTCGTAAATTCTTTCTATTGTGAAGCGCAACGAGTATCGCATAAAGTCGAGTAAATGGCTCGGATGCGTGAAAAATAAATAAAATATCGTGAATGAGAACGGCTTTATGAGCCTTAAAACTCTACATAATAGAAAAATTAATTAAAAATTAGATTTATTAGCAACTAGATTTTTAGAATTTCATTTAATACGTTGAGGTCTCGAGTATTAGCACTGAAATTTACAGATAAATTATGAAAAGCACATTAATTTTTAAGTAGAAACTCACATCATTTTTATAATACATTCCAGATAAAAGAGATTATTTAAAAAAAAGCTTACGTAGAATTATTACATTTTCACAAAGTCGTGAAAAATCAGTAAACAATTATTAATAAAATAAAATTTATTTTAATAATGATTTATTTCAGAGCTGTTCACTTCGTTCAGTTACAGCGTGAACAAATATTAATTTATTGCATTATTGAAATCGGATAAATAAATACCAAGTGTTTCTGTAAATATACCAGATCAAACAATGAATAAATGCTTTGCAAAATATTGAAATATTGTAAATAAACTTTTGTATTATAAGTTCTTATATTTTATAATTATTATATTTTCTGATAGAAATATTGTAGTCATATAATATAAAATTACTAATAATTTGTATTTAATAATCTACAAATATTTAATTTTCCTTTGCAATTGACATTGAACTTCACCAATTAGTTACAATTTAATGTGTTTTAATTATTACCAACAAGTTATGCAAATATAAATTACGGTAAAAACTTAAATGAATTCACGTTGAAATACTTTGCGATAGCCGATTGGCTAATCGACATTTACAAAAAGCTAGTCGGTCGGTTTGAAAAAGAATTGTACCATCATTACCACTTTACCATCTGCGTCGAGGACAGAAGTGGATTGGTGGCGACATCTCTCTGAGACATCGATACTTTCAAAAAGCGGAGCAACGCGGCGGGCAAAGCGTCCACCGGTACGTGTTTCTAACGTGTTTACGTTTTAATGTTTTTTTTGTGATAAACATCAACGGATAGAGTAAAATTGTGTTATTTATTGATACTTGTTAAATGACATTTTAAGAATAACACATTTTTATTTGTAACTTTGTAGTACTCTAACAATGAGAGCTACTAAAAGTTAGATCAGTGTTTTTGTAGGTTATCTCAGTGAAAATAAAAACACGTTTTCTCGTTTCTTTTCTAGTTTATTTTATAATTAATCAACAAAATGGATCCCGACTTCTATGATGAGTTTGGAAATTACATTGGCCCGGAGTTGGCCTCTGACAGCGAAGACGAGAATGAGTACGGAAATGCTGGGGATGAAATGGACGATCGGGATCGATCAGATGAAGACATGGAAGAGGACAAAGATGAGTCCAGAGAGAATATGGAATCGAATTCCATGGCAGTTGTACTGCACGAAGATAAAAGGTATTATCCCAGTGCTTTGGAAGTTTATGGACCAGAAGTAAGTAGATATCAGTCAAACTATTTTGAATTTTGTCATGTACATATTGTACAAAACTTGATGTTTATTTTTAATGATTGATTATGTAGGTAGAAACTCTTGTACAAGAAGAAGATGCGCAGCCTCTTGACAAACCGTTAGTAGCGCCAACGAGAAAAGCAAAATTTCAAATTAAGCAGCAGCAACTTCCAGAAACGACTTACAGTATTGACTACTTGGCTGATTTAATGGATTGTCCAGATTTGATACGTAATGTAGTATTGCTGGGACACTTACATCATGGCAAAACTACATTGGTTGATTGTTTAATTAGGCAAACTCATCCATTCATGCATTCAGTGACAGATGAAAAACCTCTAAGGTAAGAATCTCAATTTAATATAATTTATAATATATGACATTATGACTTATACATAATATAAAACTTTAGATATACGGACACATTGTTTACCGAACAGCAGAGAGGAGTTTCTACAAAAGCAGTTCCAGTCACACTTGTTTTACCCGATGTCAAATCGAAATCTTACTTGTTGAATGTTTTTGACACACCAGGTCATGTCAATTTTTCCGATGAAGCCACAGCAGCGATTCGTTTGTGTGATGGAGCTGTTTTAATGGTTGATGCTGCAGAAGGCGTCATGTTAAACACAGAAAGGCTGTTAAAACATGCATTACAAGAAAAACTAGCATTGACAGTTTGCATCAACAAAATTGACAGACTTGTTCTCGAACTAAAATTACCTCCTCTTGATGCTTATTACAAATTACGTCATATTATCGAGGAAGTTAACAGTTTGATCGCTCTGCATTCAGATACAGAGAATCCTTTGTTTGTAACACCTGCTCTAGGCAATGTGTGTTTTGCAAGTTCAGAGTATAATGTTTGTTTCACATTAAAATCGTTCGCCGCACTCTATGCTAAAGATTATCCAGGATTAAATTATGTTGAATTTGCGAAAAGATTATGGGGAGATGTCTATTTCAACAATAAAACTCGAAAATTCACTAAGAAACCACCGCATAATACAGCCCAAAGAAGTTTCATCGAGTTTATTTTAGAGCCACTGTATAAAATATTTGCTCAGGTTGTTGGTGATGTTGACACAACTTTACCAGAAGGTACATCAAGTACATCATACCTCTTCAACTAAAAATTTAATTTAAATTTCATTGTATAACGATCAAAATATTTTTTTACAGTATTGGATGAACTTGGAATACGTATGACGTCCGAGGAAATGAAAATGAATATTAGGCCATTACTTAGGCTAGTATGTACTAGATTTTTAGGAGACATGTGTGGATTTGTCGATATGTGCGTCGCTCATATACCAAATCCCAAGAGCAATGCTCTTTCAAAGGTGTCGCACATATACACTGGGCCAACAGATTCTTCACTAGCACAGGATATGGTTGCTTGTAATCCAGATGTAAGTTTTTCATCATTTATTTAACCTTCTAGCCACAAAGTTATTTTATAAAAATTAAGCATTTCAGACGCCCTGCAGAAATTTAAAAATCTAAAGCACTCATACAAAATTTCTTTATCGAGTAAAATGAGTTTTAAAAAATGAACCCTTTAATTCTTGTTGGTGCACTTAAGAATACTTACCAATGTATTGTAAACTTTCCATACTTTCAAAATTAAACAAAAACATTTTTTCAATTTTGCCAACATCTTAGATTGTGCTATAAACATGTCCATGTCAAAAAGAAACCCAAACCAATTATTAATTATGACTAAAAAGAGAATCTAAAAAATTTTGCAATTATTAATTTTGAAATTTGTTGCTTATTTTATTTGTGATATATATAAAATATTATATGTTCTTTATGTTCCTATAGTTCTTTTCAAAGGTCTCTTATAAAAACTAGCAATTTCTAAATTCTCTGATAAAAACTAACGAGAAATACTAGCTTTTGACTTCTGAAAAATACTTAAAAGTAAAAAGCAATTGAATCGTGTTTTCATTGCAAGTGTAACATAGTAACATTTGTCATCTGTATTTTTCTTCATTGAAATGTATATAGTTTGAAAAACCTATTTTCACTCACAAGAATGAAAACATTAAAATCGTTCCATCGGCGAATATGAATTGAGACCCATGCAAAACACCATAATTCCCTACAACGCACACCTCTAACCAACTCTCGCTGCATTCCAGGGCCGACTCATGATCCACAGCACGAAGATGTACCCCACCGAGGACTGCACCCTCTTCGTCGTCCTCGGCCGAGTGATGTCCGGGACCCTGAGCGCGGGCGAGCGCGTTCGCGTCCTGGGGGAGGCGTACACCCGCCAGGACGAGGAGGACTCGCGCGTCCTGAGCGTGGGCCGGCTCTGGGTCAGCGAGGCCCGCTACAACATCGAGCTGAGCATGGTGCCCGCGGGCAACTGGGTCCTCATCGAGGGCATCGACAGGTCCATCGTCAAGACGAGCACCATCACCGACCTCACCGACTCGGACGACTTGGCGATCTTCAGGCCGCTCAAGTTTAACACCCAGAGCATCATTAAGATTGCGGTGGAGCCGGTCAATCCGTCGGAGCTGCCCAAGATGCTGGACGGCTTGAGGAAGGTCAACAAGAGTTATCCTCTGTTAGGTGGGTTGAAGGGGCTTGGTCCGTTGGGAGGAGTGGAATTCAGTTTTATGCAGTTTCGTATGAGTCGTTGGCTCGAAGAACAGGACGTAGATATCGACCTTGCCAATCTTCGAAGTCTCTTACAAGCTTTTGAATGTTGACGATTTTACTTTCTTAAGTTTTTAGAGTGAAGTGACTGCTTTAGAATCTGATTGAAGGGATCATTTTTAAATGCTATTACGAGTTACCCTAGTGTGAGAAATCTATTAAATCCTATTAACTCCTTTTTCCAAATAAGAAAAGATCCTATTTGTGAATAGGATGTATATGCAATTTTTATATTGGTAAATTGGATTTAATAGATTTATCACACTAGGGTAGGTACAATAAACATTAAAATGACTTTTTCTCATATTTGGTTGAAAATCAACTCCGATGCAGTCAAAATTTCAATAGATGGAAATAGAATTTTATACGCTAAACAGTTTTATCAAAATTTCATCTTTTTATCGAGTAGAAACTTTCTCCAATACAATTGCCTTTCACTCAAAGTTCTTAGATGTCATGCGAAACATAGATTTTTGTTATTTTAAAGAGTGGTTCAGACAATTTCTGCTTTAAGGTGAAAATGTTACCTGTTACTCGGGAAACGCGAATAAATTTGAATTTATAAAGAATGATCAGTTGACTAGAGTATTCTTTCATTTGATACATAGAACAGATAGTTAACTTTGTAGATCAATTTGTCACTTCAATTTGTCACATGATTCATAAAAATTCCACTTTTCATCTCGAATAGTGACTGTTCACTCTAAGAACTGAAACTTACAATATAAATCTAAATCTTTGATTCTCAACATCATTTACACGTAAATCTTTAACACAGGTACGAGGGTAGAAGAGAGCGGAGAGCACGTGGTTCTGGGCACGGGTGAATTGTACCTCGATTGCGCGATGCACGACCTGCGTAGGATGTACTCGGAGATCGACATCAAAGTGGCCGATCCCGTGGTGGCGTTCGCCGAGACGGTCGTGGAGACGAGCTCGCTCAAGTGTTTCGCCGAGACGCCCAACAAGAGAAACAAGTTGACTATGATCGCCGAGCCGCTGGAGAGAGGACTGGCCGAGGATATCGAGGCGGAGCAAGTGAAGATCACGTGGAACAAGTGAGTTTGCAGGCTGGTTTTGATTTATTTACGTAGGAAAGTTGATGAATGAACGAGTGGTATACTAATGTTATTTTTTGTTTATCGTGTTAATTATTTGACATTTATTTTAGGGATTGCTTGCTTTTTGTGAAAATTTATTCTGGATGATTTGTCAAAAGTTATGAATTCTGACTTCCAATTCTTACAATTTAGTAATTAAGTATATATGACTAATTCTGATGAATTCTAGCAAACTGACCAGATTGGCAAAGATTAGACAAAATTTATAAAGGCATTATTAGCTCTTATCAAAATTTAAAATAGCTAAAGTTTATTAGAATTTACAAAAAATTGAGAAATATTGTCAGAATTTATCAGGATTTGTTAGAATTGGCTCAAATTAGATAGAATTCATTCACAGTTTGACAGAATTTTCCAAATGATGCCAAGTTTTGCAAAAATTGTCATACTTAGTTGTCAAATTAAAACGAGAATCAAAATTCATGACAAATAACTTTTACCAGGAATTATACTTTTTCAATGAAAATGATTAATGTATTTAACTTTGTTTATTTTAAACATAAAGGTAGCTTGTTTATGTGTACATTTGAGCAAAGCTATAACTTTGAATAGCATCTAAAAATGAGAATCCAAAGTGTAGATATATCACTCAACGTGACTAAAAGTAAAATTACGACTTTTTCCCCAGAAAAAAGCTCGGCGAGTTTTTCCAGCAGAAATACGACTGGGATCTTCTGGCCGCCCGAAGTATCTGGGCTTTCGGCCCGGACGCCACCGGTCCGAATATTTTGGTCGACGACACCCTGCCCTCCGAGGTAGATAAATCACTGCTGAATAGCGCTCGCGAGGCCATAATTCAGGGCTTCCAGTGGGGAACGCGCGAGGGTCCCCTGTGCGAGGAACCTATTAGAAACGTCAAATTCAAAATTCTCGACGCCGTTATTGCGCAAGAACCCCTTCATCGCGGAGGTACTTATTACATTCCATCGATTTTCTCCCTTTTTTCGTCTCTTTCATATGGGTGATTTGCACTTTACAATGGCGTTTTTCTTTAAGGAAATTACAAAATGTATGTTAAGGAAGACATATTTTCTTAAACAATTTTCTTTTATATGTATTTAAATTGAACTTTAGGAAAAATTGTGCACAAAAGTAAGAGAAATTTATTTATGTCAATAATTTGTGAACAGCATTTGCATTTTTAATGAAAATTTTCGAACACGAATTTAAACTCCGTATGGAATCAAGATTCTAAAAAATTCAACATGACTAATGCAACAATGTAAACAATCCATAGATAAACGATCATAATAGAATCTGATTGGAAAAATACTTAAAGATGAAATGATGCAATATATTGAAAAGTGACTTTATCGACGTCAGATAAACTTTCAAACGAGAAAAAGTATCGCATCTATTTCAATTTTACTTTTTATTCCTCTTGGAGGCGTAAACTTGTACCACATTACGTTTTCCCTTTACTACCGAGGTGGCGTCTGTGAGACCCCACATAAAATTCAATCATAACTTTATCAATATTATATTTCCAGCCCTAAAACATTTTTGTAAACTCATTAAATATAATTATAGTTATTATGTAAAAGTTTGGAGCTATAAAATGAATTAGTTTAAAAAGTTATAAACAATTTAAGCACAAAAAATCGAAAAAGTAAAAATGGAAATATTAAAAAATTATATTTTTTTATCAAAAACGGTTTGTTTTGGAATTTTTACACGTTGTATGAATATTAGAAAAGTTTATACTAGATTTAGTAAAAGCGTTTTCAATTTTTCTTACTTTTTATGTGACTATCTTTTTAACGCACTTAAAAATGAAGGCCCACAACCTCATTAAGCAAATAATCTTATCTCATATATAAAATTACTTTTATAATCGAATGTTGTATTTACCTTTCAATTATTGGTGTCTCTTACTAATTCAATTTTTTTATCAAGTAAATATTACGTATATAAATCGATATTAGCGAAATTTGGCCACTAGGTCTCACAAACGCTACGTCGCGACTTACGTTACTAAATTTCACCTCGGTAGTAAAGTGTTAAAACGGTCTTATGGTAACTAAAGAACTTTCCAACCTAACTGCACGCAAGTATATGCTCAATATTCCAAAAAACTTAGTGAAAAACGCCATTGAAAATTCCGTTCTACTCATTCCCTCCAATGTACATACCAGTAATTTCCCTCCTCCATCCTATTCCCCACGTAATAAATCCCTCCCACCCATAAATCCCCAAATCTCGAACATCATCTCGTCTAATGTCTCACCACTTCCCATTCTACACCCACCGAAAGTCGCAAATCACCCACGCACAATACTCCCCCTCCCACCCACCACTAATCTCTTTCTTCTCTCCCTCCAGGTGGTCAAATCATCCCGACGGCGCGTCGCGTGGCGTACTCGGCCTTCCTCATGGCGACGCCCCGTCTCATGGAGCCCTACCTGTTCGTCGAGGTGCAGGCCCCGGCCGACTGCGTCTCCGCCGTCTACACCGTCCTGGCCAAGCGCCGTGGCCACGTTACCCAGGACGCACCGGTCCCCGGCAGTCCCCTCTACACGATCAAGGCCTTCATCCCGGCGATCGACAGCTTCGGCTTCGAGACCGACCTGCGCACGCATACGCAGGGCCAAGCTTTCTGCCTGTCGGTCTTCCACCACTGGCAGATCGTGCCCGGCGATCCGCTGGATAAGAGTATTACGATCAGGCCCCTCGAGCCGCAGCCGGCTACGCATCTGGCGAGGGAGTTCATGCTGAAGACGAGGAGGAGGAAGGGCTTGTCGGAGGACGTGTCGATCAACAAGTTCTTCGATGATCCTATGTTGCTGGAGCTCGCGAGACAGGATGTGCTGCTGAATTATCCGTTGTAGGGAGGATGGAGTGGACGATTGGATGGAGTGTATGTTTACGATGGACTTGTATTTTTCGCGGGGGGTGCGCCTCTGTGTAACCTGCGTTTTCCTTTTTCGTGCTGTGGGAGGAGGACTTTTAAGGAGGGCTCTTTTACAGAAGTTGTGGTATATGTATCTTATTTTTTTTTATTGTGCATATAGAATTGTGATGTATTAGCGTTAGGGACCTAACTTCTAATTAATTAAAGTATTTTCTGATCAACTCTTGTTTCCATAAATGCAAATTTTACTGTTTACACTTTAAATACGTATTTCTTGACAGTTATTAATTTGTTCTTAAAACAATTTTTTTGTAAAAGTAATGTTTGAGGTTAACAGCTTATGTAAAAGAATGATCAGGAATTGGTTTCGTTTCGGTATAAACAATTCTTTTTATTAGTGCAATTTTTGAGAATTTAGAATAAATAAAAAACAAACCAAATTCTGCCAGAGAGTTCTCTTTGAAAGCTACCCGTTTTGAATTTTGCATTTTCTCTTAGATTTCTAGACTAAGGACGCCAAAGATCACATGTTTATGATCTAAAAAGTTCGAAACAAGAACGAAAAAGAAATCCTATTTATTAAATAGTAATGAATTTAGTATACAGACAAGCTATCCCCCCTGAGCATTTTAATTTAAGATGACCAAATATATTTGTATAAAGAAAAAGGTTTAAATAAAATGAACTTTATAAGTAAACAGGATGAGCGAGGCGTCATTTCCACTCATCGCGATAACGAATACAAAAGCAAGCGAGCAATCCGAGAGGAATCACATATCCTTATCTCGGCGAAGAATTTCGCGCGCCATCAGCGTCTTGCTACATACATAATACCACACGACCGAGCCTCGAGACACGCGCGCACACCCGACGTACAGTAAACCCATTTCCGCAGCCAGCCCCGAATCACGTGCGAGAGCTCGACCCCAAAAACACGTAACAAAGATAAAAAAAAAGAGAAAGAAGGCGCGCAAAACCAATCGAAAACTTGCCCCCCAATTACTCATCCCAATCAATCTCCCGCACGTCCGGCGTCGAAGCGAAGACGTGTTCCGTTCGGCGCGTAATTGCGCGACGCTCGGAGTCGGCGCGCACGTGGTTCGATTCTACATCTCGACCCTTGCTCTCTTAGGTATGTCTCTCTCTCTCTCTCTCTCCTCTCGGTCCGAGGCACGCGGAGTTCGGTTCGAGTCGTTGGGCCGCGAAAAGTGCGTCGCCGCGCTCTTCCCCGAAATCTAAAATTGGGTGCGCTGCGTCTCGCAAGTTGGGAGTAGCGGCGGGGCGCTATGCAACAAAACAGCGCGCCGGGAACGAGGAGAAAAGAATCCGGAGCAGTGGACTGGGAGTAGCGCGAGAGGTGAAAAAAAAGAGAGAACGGACGGGGAGGAAGAATCCCGGAAAAGCGGGCATATTGGCTGTTTATTTTGATTTACTTTGATGTGCCAAATTGGTTAATCGCAGGGTGATACGTTTCTCTCTGTCAAGCGGGAATTAAATCGGTTGAAATTTTAAGTAGGTTGATTATGATATTTTGCAATTGTTTTAAACGAGAACGGTGAATTCAGTATCAAAGGGTTCTATAAAAAATATGATCGTTAACTTTAAAAATATTGAAAGTCATACAATTTATCTCAAGTACAATGAAAAAAAAATTAGTTAAATCTAAGTAAACGTTTCCTTGAATCGTACTAAGAAAAGATTTATTTGATAATAGTAAATATTTAATTATGTTTAGACTGGTATTCATCAATTCAATAAATATTTACTAAATTTAAGAAATATTTACTTTATTTAAGTAAATCTTTTCTTAGTACGATTCAAGGAAACGTTTACTTAGATTTAACTAATTTTTTTTTCAGTGTAAAAATGTTTGCATCATGATGAAATATAATATGGTAAACTTATTTATTAAAATTATAAGTACTATATTAAAAGTTTATTTAGTCATGAAAAGTTGCTCACATTAAAATGTGATCGAACCCTCTAGCTCTTCTCTGAAGTCGCGAAATATTTGACATAAATGAGAAGTCGGTAAGGTAGATTCCTACCAACTTTCGTTGCGAATTTCGGAGTAAAAAAAGACATCGGCACGACCTCAAAAAGTCATAAGCAATTTGTGATTAACATTTCAGACCAACTACGCTGTTATTTTTTGGAGCAAAATGCCTTTAAAATGTATTTATTCACGACATCTCGAGTCTCCGGAATTTAATACAACATATGCATAAATCAAAGGTAAACCATCGCACAATTACATCCATATCACGTGCGTTGATTCTTAAATTACAAACTATGAAAAGCAAATGCTAATTCAACAGGTTCAGCCTTGTTACGTGACTCATCGGCGGCGCGCGTTCGACCGAACACTTGCAGATAAATATTTATACTTATTACGAAACGCCTCAACCAGCCTTATCGGCTTTTTGCACCTCTCTTTTTACGAGCATCCACGCGTAGCCCCAAAACTTTCAAATCCCATCCTCCTGAAAAAGAAAGAGCCACGCGAAACCAATCGAAAAAAACTACCTGGACACGCAGCAGACAGGAAACCTTACACGCATCCGCATAATACCCCCTCGTGCAAGCCCCAACCTGCGCCCATCCCATAGACAATGACTCACGCGATTCGCTCGTATATAAGTATTATACGAATTTCTGCAGCAAACTGTAACTCGTTCGAAAATCCGCGCTCGATTCTCTCTCTCCTTCTCTCTCGTCGCGCTGCAGCGACGCGCGTGCAAGCGAAAAGAGAGAGAGAGAGAGAGAGAGAGAGAGAGAGAAGAGGAATATTTTTTTTCTCGAATCGATATATACATGTAGCTATATATCCCACGCTACCTATACCTCTCCGCGCGAGTCCCGACATCGCGCGCGCACACCACCGGCATTCCGCGTTCTCGAATATTGACTTGGCGGCGGCGCGCGCGCGCGCGCAACGCTCTCCGTCTCACTCCCACGTGCATGTATGTATACCTATACCCTGCACACACTCACGCGCACACTCACACACACACGCGCACACGCACATACACACACACACGCACACGCACACACAGATACACACACACACACACACAAACACTCACGCACACGCTAACACACGCGCACACACACACACATATCGGGGAGAACGGTGTACAGGGTGAACGTGCAATGGAGAAGACGGACGCGAATGAGCGGGTGCATGCTGATGAATGAAGAGAGGAGGTATTGGGGGATCGAGGGGGGGGGGAGCGGGAGACCGGTTATGCGAGGTGGAGAAAAAGAAATTTCATGCCGTATTTGGAAATGTAGTTTTTAGAAATGAAGGATGAAGAAGTTTTTTGAAGGTGAAGTGTATATAGCGGCTTTTCGGTAGAGTGCCAGGTAAATTTTGGTTTGAAGAATTTATACCGATTTAGATTTTTAAAGAGAGATAACGCGGTTATTTTCGATTTCCGATTGCGGCTCCAAAATGATTATTGTATTTTGAAGCAGTTTTTTTTAAAGATTTAATTGGCGCTTATTACCAGTTTCTGCCCCAAAATGATTAATGCATTTTGGAGCAGATTTTGCAGGTAATTAATTAATTGGAAATTAATTACCAATTTCGACGTCAAAATCATTTTGGAGCAAAAATTGGATTTGAGTTGAAATTATTCTTTTTCAATTCCTGCTCTAAAATTTACCTGTATTAATCATTTCGGAGCAGAATTTAAAAATAATGGAAATTTAATTAACAATTTCTGCTCGAAAATGATTATTGCATTTTGGAGCAGGAATTGGAAAAAAAAATAATTACATAAGTAAGTTCCAAATATTGCTCCAAAATGTTTAATGCGTTTTGGAGCAAAAATTGGAATTAAGTTGTAATTATTCTTTTTCAATTCCTGCTCCAAAATTTACCTGTATTAATCATTTCGGAGCAGAATTTAAAAAATAATGGAAATTTAATTAATAATTTCTGCATGAAAATGATTATTGCACTTTGGAACAGGAATTGGACAAAAATTGATTACATAAGTAAATTCCAATTATTGTTCCAAAATGTTTAATGCGTTTTGCAGCAAATATTGGAATTAAGTTGTAATTATTCTTTTTCCATTCCTGTTCCAAAATTTACCTGTATTAATCATTTCGGAGCAGAATTTAAAAAATAATGGAAATTTAATTAACAATTTCTGCTCGAAAATGATTATTGCATTTTGGAACAGGAATTGGAAAAAAATTAATTACATAACTAAATTCTAATTATTGCTCCAAAATGTTAATGCGTTTTGAAGCAGAAATTGGAAATTAAGTTGAACTATTCTTCTAACTTTATACAGCAATACAACTTTCGTTTAACATTAATTTAAAAAGAAATTGTTTACTATAGGTATATACGATATGAATGAGTTAAGTTTGCCTCACCAAAATTGTACAAAAGTTTTGGTCCCTGCTCCAAAACGCATCAAGTTGCAATTGACTTTTTCTTTAAACGTTATCTTAAAATTGTTTTTAAGGTGGGAACAACTTCCCAAATTCTGCTCCAAAATGCATCAAGTTCTAACTTTTATTTATTTCATACAACATACCTAAGAATCTAAGTAACATTATTTTAAACTGTTTCTTTGAATTTTAGATACGAAAGATTTTTCTTTATCGCAAAATGAGAAAAAGATTGTTCTCAGTTTACGCTCGAAAATGAACTCTAAAAGCTACGTACACCCATGCATCATCCATCATCCCTCGCGTCAGCATCACGAATAAAACCGCGCATGCATCATTCACAAGCGGTCGCGCGCTCTCTTGCGACCGCAGTCACGCAGCCGGCAGCTCCACTGTAAAACCAGCCTCCACAGTCCACCGAGGAACTCGTCCCCGCGTCCACCTCCATCCGTGTATTCGCCTCCGCACACACACACGCGCAGCGTAAACTGGATTCGCTCGCTCGTACTCGTGTTCGCTGCGTGCGCCTCCGCTCTATCTCGCGCGCCGCGCGCACGCTCCTCCACCTACACACACACACACAGTTGCACACGGTTACACACAGTCGCGGGAGTGGCACCCACACGAGTCTCGCTCGCCGTGGCGGCGCTGCTCTCCAGTCCCGTGGACAGAGACAGCAGAAACGCAGGCGCACGACGGCCAGCGAGCAGCAGCAGCAGCACGGCAGTCAGGAGCAGCAGTGTGTCGTAAACGCGCTCTGGCTCTGCAGCGCTCCACTCCAGTCCGCCTCTGTGTACAAGTTGTACAACGCTCACCTTCTCTCTCTCTCTCTCTCTCTCTCTCTCTCTCGCACTCTCCGCTCCAACTCGCTGCAGCAGAGCGATCGCGCGCGCGCGCGAGTGTGTGCACAGACGCGTTTCTCTCGCGACAGCGTCCCAGCGTGTGCGCAAGAGTATCCCGCGACGGGGACACCGCGCGAGTGCGACGGATAATCGAGAGATAGAGATTTCGCGTGCGTGCGGGGGTGTAGGAGGAGGCGGGCGCGCGATGCGCTAGAGAGAGCGAGCACGAGCAGCAGTGTGCAGGGTGCATAGTGTGTTTGTTGCCGAGCGCCACCGCGCGTCCTGCAGTGTGTTTTTTGTTTTTCTTTTATACGCATATACTCCAAGTCGCACTCGACTTGCGAACTCTGTTGCGCAGGAGGATAGGAGAGCCGTGTGCACCAGGTGCCAGCTAAGCGGAAGAAGACACGATGTCGCGGTGCAGCGCGGCCCCGGTGCTGCTGGCGATCGGCCTGCTGGCCGCCGTGGCGAGGGCCAACGTCAGGCCGACACCGAGCGGCGGCTCCGAGCACGCAGGTGAGTCAGGAACACCTTAGCTCCTACGTCTGCACCTACGCGCCGCTTTTACGCACTTCTTTCTTCCTTTTTCTTTTACTCTCCTGTCTGCGGTGTACCTGCCTACTCGCGCGCGTGCCCTTTCTCCTTGCGCGGAGTCGGAGGTACACCGAGACGAAGAGAGATAGAGAGAGATGGGTATATGTATATATATACGTTTATCTCGCTCCGCGACGACGACGACGACGGCGGCTACACGGCCCCGTTTCTCCCTCTCTCTATCTCTCTCCGTCCTACCTGTGTGTATACAGTGACTGCGCTCTCGTGATTCTTGCGCACACGCACACACACTGGGTTATATACCTATCCGTATCCCACGCACACACACACACACACACACACACAGCTATGTACTGCGCGCTATATAGAGGTAGAGGGAGTCCGCCGATCGCGGGCGAACGTCTGGCGCGATCGATTTTTCCGCTTAAAGTCGACTGACTGCCTGCCGTGAGTTGACGACGACGAGGAGAAGAAGGAAGCGCGCCGAGTATATATGAGTCGAGTGTCTCTGGCCTTCTTCCTTCTCTCTCGCTCCCTCTCGTCTTTTTGTCTCTTATCGCCCGAAGGCGAAGGATGTATATGTACTACCTGCGCGCTCCGTGTGTCCCTCGTCGTCGCTCTCTTTTTTACATGCATACATACATGCGCGTGTGTTCCCTGCCCTTCTTCACCTGTTCTCGCGTGCCCGTATTGTTTCTTTATTTTCCCTCGCTCGCTCGATTTTTCGGACTCGCGACTCTTTCCTTCTCTTCCCCTTGTGCATGCCCTCCGCCACCCACATCGTACACACGGCTACACCTACTACGCGTGTACGTACAGGCGCACGTCGTCGGGTCCTTTTGGAGCTTCTGGAAGCGACTACCTATAAACTCTCGGCAGCTTCTCTCTCTCTCTCTCTCTCTCTTTCTCTCGCCGTCGTCGTCGTCTTACATCGACTGTATATATGCCCGACGACGACGACGACGACTACTCCGCCACTCCACCTATTTATAAAACGCTTTTATTTTTCCCATTGATTTTTTTTTCGTATATAACGCGGCCGACGCGCGCGCGGGCCCCACTTTCCTCGTTTCGCCTCGCTCGGGCGCGATGTACAATCGCTGCCGCTAAGCGCGTCCCACTCTCCGTGGGCCGAAAAGCGCTAATTGCCCGAGTAAATAAAGGAGCGATCGATTCGCGGGCCACGCATCTATAGTAAATTGTGCTGGAGGGGAGGTGAAATTGAGAATGCGTGTATACACGAGGTGTATTGTACATCTCGTCGGTGGCGGTGATTTCTTCTTTCTTTTGGATGGGGCAGAGGTGTAAGTGGTACACGCGGATGCTTTGTTTCGGTATGCGGAGAGATCCGATGCATGTTTCGTTGTGTTGAATCGTTCAATTGTATGATATACCGATATGTTCGCTCGAAAGGCTTGCGATGCGAATCTCGCTGGAAAAGAGTCTCTTCGAAACTTAGAAAGGACGCAAAAGCTCTTCAATATTGTTATTTTATAAATAGATATTGTACGACGTGAAGTTTAGTAAAGTAGACACCTCGATTACTTCCACTTTTTGATATTTCGAAGGCAAATATTCGAAAAAACATGAAAAATAACTGTGTACAGAGGCACAAAACATGGTTTAGTCACACCAGATTTTCCGTCTAAACGAGCCGACGGTAATAGGAGCATCCTACTGATTATTCATACCTGCAGTATACCACCCGTTTCACCTCTCCTCCTCCTCCATCCTCGATCCCTATATTCCACTTACGGACCATCCTCGTCGTCGTCGCTTGCCGCGGAGGCGCGCGCGGGCCATAAAGCTCAAGACAAAAGCGAAGAAAAGAAAGAGGGAGGAGAGGGAGATCCGTAATGAGGCTCTTCGGAGTTCGGAGCGCGACTCGGAGATAAAAATAATAATTCCCTCCATTATGTGAAAACGGGGGAACGGTCATATATATAGGTGCGATAGTCCCGGCGGACCTTTTATACACCCTTGCCTGCTCTATACCACTCCTCCTCTTCCTCTTCCTTTTTTTTTTCTTCTTTTCCTCACCTCCGCGAGGCTCGCTCTCCGCGCCCTAGCAAATCGCTTCCGGATTCAGGCACGACTGGGCTTTTATTGACTTTCCACGCGGAGTCGAGCTATAGCGGAGCCGGGGAATTAAATTTCGTTCTCATTTCGCGCTCGCGATCGATTCCCCCCCCGCGTGTACGAGCCGCTGGTATATACCTCGAGAGCGAGCGATGAAAACAAAAGGGCAGACTCGTATATGCGAGGGGGGGAGGGAGAGAAAATAAGTGGAGATGATGGATGCGCGGTACGCGGTGTGGTTTGTTTGTTTGTTTGCACGGGAGGACGCGCGGAGAGTTGGACATTCCTGGAGTCGCGGGGATCGATCTGGAGGAGGCTTCGCGAGACTCGGTGTGTATAACCTCGCTCGCGGATTATAGCCCTCCGAGCGTTAATTAAGGTGGTTCTTCCTGCCGAGGGGGAGAAGAAGGGGCGGCTTAGGTGGGAAGCTAGATGTGATATTTTGTTCTTAGGGTAGGGATCGAGCGAGAGGAGTTTGACGTGGGTGTCATTAGGCTTTTTGGAGAAAAATTAAGGACGAGTATTTAGGGTAAAGGAGTTTTTAGTGGGTTATATTTGTAATTAGAATTTCTGGTCTGTGTAGGCTTCATTTTCACGTGTATTGTTGAAGAAGTCTTTTGAAATTTCGGTAATCTAATATTGCATTTGCCATATTTAGTTTCTTCCAAGCTTGCAGTATCTAGGTTTTCAATAATTTCTGCGTGTTACAAATGCGTCATAGTTATACGCGTAAATTACTCGATGCCATAATGCGCCTCCACGGTTAAAAAGATTAATGTATGCTAACAATTTGTAACACATAATTGTATTCTACTTTATTGAAGAAAATATACGTAGATTGTTTTCAAATAAATGTTTGTTGCTTTTATACACATAAATGTAAAAGATTTTATTCATCAGTTTAAGGTGTTTGTAGCTGAATTACTCGCTGATTTTTAATTAACAACCGAAAAGTTACTAATCTGTAACTTTTAGTTTCACGGAAGAAACACGTTCATTCTCCACAGGGTTGTTACCCGTTTGACCTGATCCACTTTAAAAGTGTAAACTCCACTCTAAAAATGACTCCGAAAGCGAAATGCGAAAAATTAAATCTAAAAATCATGGCCAAGACCAGTATTAATACTATTAATAAAATGGTTGTAGAACTACTGCAGAGCCAATTTTCAAACCGGTCTAAGGAAAGGTTTTAATTTTACTAGGTTAGGCACTATTCTAGATGGCCACTTTCTACGTACTTTTACAATTTCTTTAGTACTAATAATATAATAACGATAAAAATGTAAGCGGTCAAGTACTAGCGATTTCAGAATCTTTAACGGTTACTAGAATTTTTCCATTAAGCATTAAATCTCACTCTATAGTAAGTGTTTTATAAGGAAGTAGAGAGTATTTACAAGGGCTCAAAATGCATTACAAAGTTTATGGATTAATTAAAATAATAAGCTAGCTAAAGGCAGTCGACTACCTCGTGCTTTCACCTTATAACGAACGGTTTTGCAACGATATTTTGGCCTCGGTTTTGGCTTTTTACTCTCTGACTCTTAGTTTTAACATTGGTGTCAGCTTTGTGTTTTCGTTTTATGATTTTAGCTTTTCGATTTTTATTCTCACAAAGGAACATCTATCTATTCATTACTCATATGTATTTGGTTCAATCTACATTCGCTCTCTTTCACTTACATATAAAAACACAATATAATTATAACTAACTATCCACGGCATATCGTAAAAGTAAAATTTTCTACTTTTTCTCACTGACGTTTTCAATATAGTCCTATAGTAAACGTTTCCTTGTTAGCAGGTTTAGCGTAGCGTACTAAGCCATATATGTGTCACAAATTGGCGCAAATTTTTTTGCATCTCGCGTTGGATACTGTAAAAGTAAAAATTAATGAACCTATTCGAGCAGCCAAATTTCTATACTTTAAGATCTTGCAAACAGCTACAATTATCTTTCAATTCTCTTATCCCATAAGATCCCAGAAAGAGGTCCAAAAATCAACTTTTCATCGAATATTTCTATTCTCAATTAATTGTCTAAAGATTCTCCAAAATCGGCTTACCCGAAACCAGCTACACTGACTTTCCAGCCAAACCCACCTTGCTCTCAAAACAAATACCCAACCCACGAAACTTTCCTACAGGTAACCCCGAATTTTCCATTCCCTGCACTGCAGGTACCTCTCAGCTCTCTCTCTTTCTCTCTCTTTTTCCCATCCTCTTTTTTTTCGCACTGCCGCAGCAGCGCAGCATCAGCCTCCTCCTCCTCAAGGATCCCGCACCTTCCTGTACCTCTCCGCTTTCAGCTTTCACTCCTTACACGGCCATACAAAAATCCCTCTCTCTCTCTGAAAGAAGAATCTGTCGCATCTCTCCCGCAGGCCTTTTTTTTTCCTTCCCCCGATCACCGGAGAAAAGCCAGAGGAGAGAGAGAGAGAGAGAGAGAGAGAGAGAGAGAGAGAGAGAGAGAGAGAGAGAGAGAGAGAGAGAGAGAGAGAGAGAGAGAGAGAGAGAGAGCGTGCACACGCATCTTTTGTGCCGAGCTGCGGAATTTCACGAAGGTCGAAACTGAAACTCGAAACACAGCAGCAGGCAAAAGGACGTTTGGGGGGGAGGGACGTGTATCCCTTGGCGCGAGCGCGAGAGAGAGAAAGAGTCCGAGTCTCTCTCGGTATGCAGGTGCACGAAGCTGGAGGAGATTTTTTCGCCTGCGCGCTGTGTATGCGTGTGTATATACCTATATATATACGTATATACGTATATGCACGTCCGGCGGCAGCTGTGCTATATGTATACACCTATATAATACATGTACGTGTGTGCCGCCGCCGCTGCGGGATTTTGTTGAAATCGCAGTCCTCTCTCTGCGGTCTACCTGACTACTACCCATATATATATACCTATATATATAATAGCCGCGCGCGCGCGTGTACGTATATATGTATGTATGTTATACCTTTGGGTCGTCCCTTCGATCGTACATTCTTTCTTTCTCCGGCCCCCTTTTTTCCTCTCCTTCTTCTTCCGCTTCTCTTTTTTCCCTCTCGTGCACGCGAGGCTAAGAAGAAACGAACGAGCTGCGCGCCGTTGTACTGTACAGGCGTATAGTCGTCGTCGTCGTCGTCGCACAATGTATACACTGTGTAGCGTTATAGGTATATATACGGAGCGCGGCGCGTCTAGCCGTTTATCGCACACCTGTTCACGAGTGCATATACACTATATATAATACAAAGCGCTGCTGCCTGGGCAGACTAGGGGCTGCTCGTGCATTATCCTGTTCATTTGCCTGTTTGCTCCTTTTTTTCTTCTTCCACCTCCCTCTCCTTCATCCTGCTTCTCGCTCGCGATTATGTATAAATATACAAGCGGTGTGTATACGGTTTACAGAGCGCTGCCCGAGAGTTGTACACGGCTAATGCGAATGCTAATGAGTTTAGCGCTGTAGCGGTAGGCAGTAGGTATACGAGGCTCTTATTCGCGCGTTATATTTATTATTCTTGTAGAGCCGCGCGTGGGCCCCCTTAAAATATCGGAAAGTTATTTATTCGGAAAGCCAAAATATCGGAATATTTAAAAATAGGATTTAGAAAAATTCGGAAAATATTTTTACTGGGAGTTAAAAATTTGGAAGATTAAAAATCGGATTAGTAAAATAACGGAAATTAGATATTCGGAATGCCGCAAAATCGAAATATTAAATGGAGTGGTACGCCGTACTGAAAGTATGCATTCTGTAGGGAATCTACACAGAGAGAATTTTCTGATAAAAAGTACCGTGAAAATCATTGGAAACGTGGAATATTCTGTCTTCAGGGGGGAAATTCAGCACGGTAAATTTTACCGCTCAGTAGGGTATTTTTTCCATGAAGTCAGAATATCCCACGTTTACAGTGATTTTTACGGTAATTTTTATCAGAAAATTCTCTCTGTGTAACGTTAAAACAGCATATTCTTATTGGCGCCATAAGGCCCATGTAAAAATAAATGAAGTGTCTAGATTTGTAATCAGTTTATATTCGTTAGACATGAGAGAAAATAGTTTCCTTTGAATTATTCTTCCACTTTTTGATATGTCCGACTTTTAATTTTCCGAATTTTTCTAAATCCTATTTTTCAACTTTCCGATTGTTTAAATATCTGAATTTTAAATATTTTGGCTTTCCGAATAAATAACTTTCCGATATTTTAAGGGGGCCCTCGCGCGTCGCTCTTTTTAAAAAGCTCGCGTGCCGCGCCGCGCTTTTTTACGCCACAGTGCAAAGCTCTGTCGCGGACGCGGGATTGCCTCGTGACGGAATTTATATGTACGACTGGTGTGTACATGTATACCCAGCGTCGCTGGCGCTTTTTCGCGCGTACGCGTGTACGCGCGTGCAGCGAGTTTAATGGAATTGACGTAGCGGATGATTGACCGCTCACGCCTTTTTCGCGTTGTGTGCCAGTGCGAGCGCGCGCGCGCGCGTGTACATCATGTGAAGAGGAAGGGAGAAGGGTCATTCGGAATTCTGCCGCTGCGGCCGTTAAAAGCCCTCTGCTCTCGTTGGAAAATCGGGGAAAAATGCGCGCGAGCGCGCGGGAGAGAGGTGATTTTTTTTTTAGTTTTAACGTAATTTTTGGGGGTGCGGGCTCTGTTTTGTGCGGCGGGTGAAAAGGGAAATGTTAAATTGTTGGACACGTGGATGGGAATAATGGTGGTTTGGATGTTTTATAGTTGATGGCAGACTGTTCGGAGGGTTTACGCGGATATAAGTGACGTTTTAGAAAAAATTGAGTTACAAGCGTTTTCGTGATTGGAGCAGTGGAAAATGGTACACTGAAGCGATAGAGCAAATACGATAAATTAAACTAAACTAAATTATTTAATTCACATTGCATTTTATGTGGTAATTCTTAGTATTTTCTAAATTTTAATAATGTATTTCTAGAGGTTTTTCTGGATATAAAAAATGCACTTATATATTCCGCATTTATAAAATGATATTTGGACTAGATATCAAGCCATTTTTACTAAAATTGGAAAAAATGACTAATTAGTAGTCTAAGAATCGTTTTATTTAACCTCAAAATGCTCACGTTTCTGCCATAGATATCGAGAAAAGCGGAATATGACTTTCGTCAAACAAGTATAATTAATTTTCATCTTTCAATTTAAAACACGAGTAAAGGCACAATAGCTTCTAATCATCTAAAGAATACTAAACTCGTTCTTTTGTCAATAAGATTCAAAATATAATCTATAGTAAAAATACACGTACGTTTATATAAATACAAAATCTATAAATATTACAATAAATATATATAAATATTACAATAAATATATATAAATATTGAAATATTTCTTTTATATGAAATGCAAAGACTATTTGTACAAATATACGTTATTCGGATTCCAATGCAACATACAATCGGCAGTTACACTGTATATTATTAACAGTAAAATTGCTGTGATTCAGATCGAAAAGTACGACCATGACAGTATCGGCAGCATTATTTCCATCTATACAACACTCGTCTAATAATACATTCCTCAACCGAGCTATCATATACCATTCACTTCCAGTCCGACGCAGCAGTAATATTTTACGTTTCCTCCTTTATATACAATCGCTCGGTCGGGGTCTGTTTTTAAAAATTAACTGTTTTCTCGCAGGTACGCACGCGCCCGTATATAGACACACTTTTTGCCAGTTGAATTATTGCGCGATGAAATGAAATTCCAGCCGCCGTAATGGAGTTAAATCCCACTCGAAAAGATTCGCAGAACGTGTATATATATACACAGAGAGAGAGAGAGAGAGAGAGACGGCGAGCGCAAACGATAGAGCTTGGAAAATTAAATTCCTCTTTTGAATGCAGAGCAGAGGCAGCGGCAACCCTGATGCTCAAGTACGACCGGTGCACATATAGTCTTGGATGCCCGAGCACAAAGAGCGCCAAGATTTTTGCATACTTTGTACAATTTACGATTAAACAACTCGTTATTCTACAAAAGTGTTCTTTCTCTCTCTTTCTCTCTCCGCTCTAACTTTTCTCCGCGCAGAGAGTACTTAAACGCCGTATAAACGTCTCCGCGCGATCGATCCTTACACGGAGCTTGGAATTATGACTCTCCGCGCGCGATTGAGGGGCTCATTTTCGGAATAAAGTGCGGCTCGTGCACCGCCCGACTGCCTCGCGTACAGTTATCTTTCGAGAGCACCGGAGCGCCGCACATCGACTTTCTCTTTATTACTGCATTGTAAATAATGATAAAAGTCGAGCGGTGCGCGCGCTGGCCTCTTACGTGTTAACCGGTGTGCGGCCCACCGCGCTCGTACCCGGTAAATTAAATAACTCGAATTATTGAAATTGTACGTGCGTAGTATATACGCGGTGTATAAGGTAAAGTGCCCAGTATCGGGACAAAGTGAAAATTGGGGGCAGTACTGCGACAGTAGCAAAACACTTCTGTTACTATTAAATCTGATAAAAGTATCGATGCATTAGCGTTGTTTATGATGTTGTCTTTGTAGTCAAAACGATATTTTGTTAATTTAGAGCTTAAAATTATTATAAAGCAAAATACAAATCTTTTGAGGTTACGTTTCAGAAGCGTGTATAGGCGAATTTTAGTCCCACTTCACATGCCTCTCAATTTGCATAAGCTAGTAGTGGGACCCATTTAATAGTATATGTCCCACTACTGCATCCAAGCGATGTACCAGTACTGCGTCCATGTCTATATATCCCGTCCCACTTCTGTATCCTTGTGTACATTTTTTCAAACATACTCTTTTAATATAATAAAGCATTTTAATGTATTTGTATGTGCATAAATAAGTAAAATTGATTGCAAATTAATGGTTAGATTTAAATGTTTTGAACAATTTTGTTTGTTGGTTCTAAAATCGTTGTCCGTTCGTGAATCAGATTAAAAACTGTCCCAGTACTGGGTACTTTACCTGATTCCTGTGTGCGCTCGGCGCTCAGTCGGGACAGATTAAAGTCGCCGGGGATTTAAATGTATGGTATAACGATTAACGGCGCGAAGCGAGTAATTAAGAAAGTTGTCGCGCGGGTTTGATGTATATGTTGTTGAGGAGGAAAAAAAAGCGCGAGATCGAGGCCAATTTATAATGTATAGGGGAGCGGTCGCCGTATAACATTCCAGCCCGCGCGCACTCGTTTTTAACGCAAAATAATTTAACGGCGTATTATCAATTACGGACACGCGTTTATGCTCGCTCGGGTAATTGGATCGTTCGGAGGCAGAGTGGAATAAGTAGATTTTGAAAATTTTGCACGCGCTCGTTATTATTTCAGCGCTTGTGATGCGCCGAATAGTAACGTCGATGATTTACGTGGAGTAATGATTTCGCGCTGATTTATATTAATGACGATAATTAATCCGCGCAAATTATTTGCGAATATTGGGAGTTTTGGAATTATCGTCAGCAATGAGCATGATAGTCAACATCAGTTTCAAAATACACGGAGAAAACTATATCGGAATGCATTGCGATATCGGTATTGGAAAAATGTCACAATAAAAACCTTTTTTCAAGTTAATGTAAATTAGCATGGCACACTAAAAGAAATTGTTAAAATGATAGTGGAATGACTACTCTAGAATATGATTGAAAGGCTGAGTTTGTGTGAAAAAATAAATACTCTACTTTAGAAAACTAGTAATTTTCCATTATACTTTCATCGAAACTCCATCTTTTCATCGAGTAAAAACTTTATTCCAAAAGAGTTGATGTTCACTCAAATATCTTACATGTCATGCGAAACATTCATTTTCGTTCGTTTAAGAGTAGAACAGACACTTTCTACTTGAACATAAAATTGTTTAATGTTACTCGAGATACTCAAGTGAATCATGACTCAGTAAGGGTGACGAGTTAACTGAAATACCCACTTGATACATACCGATAGCTAAATCCGATACGGTGAATGTCTCACTCGCGAATGATTAATTCTTCACTGTAACCAGTTACATTAAACCTCCACCTTTTCATCCCGGTTGACTTTTCACTCTAAGCACTCGCGAGAGGCCTATTACTTTTTACGACAATTTTCAATTTCCACAATATAAATCATAACCGCCATTATAGCACGGCGTCGTTAACAATATTGTTTCCTCGGTACAGACTTATTCCATTATGCGCAAGCCACTTGCCACTCCCCTAATTTCTTCCCGAAAAAACTGTAAATATACCCCGTCGCGCTGAAAAACAAACCACTCTCTCTTCACTCAATCCCTCATGAAATTTCGATACTAAATAGCCACGCGCCCACGAACGCGCGCGAGCTCGCGCCTCATCAAAAATTCATCTCGAACTTCTCTAAATACCATTAAAGCCCGCCCGAATAATAAATGACGCTCCTCCTCCCCCTCCAAAGTACATCAACTTTAGTTCCTTCGCCAACGCGCACCTCCAACTTCCACGTTCCTTCCAAGCCAGAACTTTTTTCTCCCTTTCAAAGTATTAAAAGCCTCTCTCTCTCTTTCACTCTCTTTCTCCCCGAGTATTTGCCATATTTTATCGGAGCCGAGAAGAAGAAGAAGAAGAAGAAGAAGAAGCAGCGGAGCAGGGAAAATCTTCCTGTGGGAGGGAGGCGGTGCGCCGTCGTGTCCCGCGGCTCCCGCTCTGGAGGAAAATGTATGGAGAAACCCCCTCTGCGCCACTAACCCTTTTAAAGTGGCGCTGCACTCTCAAAATTGGAGCAAAGTACGACGTTACGCCCGCGCTTGCGGAATACAGAGAGACACACACACACACACTGACAGACAGACAGTGAGACTCTCGACACCGCAGCAGCAATAAACTCCTCATGCATATTACAAGCTCTCGAACCTTTAGCGCGCGCAGGTATATATATATACGCATTCCGCTCTGGAATCCGCACTCTCTCACTCCCTCTCGTGCCATTCAATTTTTTACAAAATGCAAATTCCCTCACCCTCTCTCTCTCTCTTATCCGTATGCTATATAGAATCCAAAGCCGAAGAGCGTAGGTGGCAGGCAGGCGCGCGCTCGCTCTTTCTCTATCGATTACCGATGATTTCCATTATAGCGGCTTTAGCCCTCGGCGCGCGCGCGCTCGTTTTGCAGAGGGAATAATAAAAGCCGAGAGAATGCCGGCACTATCGCGCGGGGAATGAGTTGAAGTTTGAGCCCTCTTCCGCGCTGGGTAAACACAGCGCGCGTGAATGTGTGCGAGCGATTGTGCGGACCTTTGACGCGAGGCAAGGGAAGTCGCGAGAGAGAGAGAGAGATTTAGATTTCTTTTGGGGAGGAGTTTCCGTGCGCGCGTATGTGGTGGGCATTTGTTTAATAAATGCGGTCGGGTGGAAATGTAGGGCCGGGGATGGCTGGTTATCTGGGTAGTTGTCGGGGGGCTTTGTGAAGGAGTTGTGGAGCGCGTTGTCGCTGGGGAATTTGTATTGTGGGTGGACGCGAGGACGGGACGGCATTTTTTTGCTTAGCGATTTTTGTAGGGAATCGAGCGCTTGAGAGGGTAAGAGTCTTTTGGGTACTTGGGAAATTGAAGAGGAGAAATGTTAATTCGTGAGAAATGCACGGTATTTCCGCGTGAAATTGAAAATGTCTTTCAGTCGCGTTAAAGAGGGCTTTTCCGTATGGCTCGCAAAGGGAACCGTGAGAGACATATACGAGCTATTTAAAACTGATACATTTTTATCTAGATCTGTTTAAGGCTTTTTATAAAATACTTCTGTTATAAAAAATTTGTTTAAAAATATCATCAAATTGAGATTTTGTATAGATATTTTTAAGATCTACTGTGATCTACCGTGAAGAGCAAATAAAATAAAACAAAAAATTACCTTCTGTCGTTTGAAATTTTTTCTATTTAGAAATCTTTTAGCATATATTGTACAAGGTAATTTTTTACTTAATTGCTATTCACTTACATTCGAACCAGATCTTAATTTTATGAACTTTTTTAAACAATGTTTTCACAAAATATGTATAAAAGATTTTATTAAAAAACCTAAAGTTTTGAACGTCAGAACATCTAAACTGTGTCTCGTACGGCTCCCTTTTTGAGACATATGAAAAGATCTATTTAACGCGAATGAAAGATCTTTTTTTATTTATTGCATGCTTTTTACAAAAACATTGCATTTTGAGTTGCCATTATCTTGTTCGGGGGCTTGTATGTAGACTAATTTTGCTGAGTGGTATACGCGAGGCTCGCATGCATTGAAATGCGACGACGGTGCATCGGGACAAAAGATCGAAAGATTGTTTCTGCTTTTTTTATGCGGACGCGGATATGAAAATCGAAACGTTTTATTGAGATTCGAGAGAGAGCGAGAGGGCTCGGTTTTTATATACTGCTGCCTTTTTCCCTGGATACATCTCGTCAGATAGATTGCTGCATACGTCAGGCGTTTCGTGGATTTTGATCGAACTCCGAGGGAATTGTTTTCCGGTCGTAAATGTAGGGGATAGCGGGATACAATGGGTAGGGTATATTTCGAAAAGCTTACTGTTATTCGAGATTTGTTTAAATACATTCGGTAAATATACAAGTATATGTACTTTGTAATAAATATAATTGTATTATGATACCAATTAAATAAGCTTCTAGAATTATATTATTTGTACACTTTAATGTTTATCCATTGTGTAACACGAACATGGTATATTCATTGTGCAAATGTACATTCACGAGCATTATAATTATGGCAATAACGTTATAGAGAAAATTATTTTTTGTATATAGATATTAAACGTAATTGTAAACTATTATTCTAAAGTACGTATGTATTCATAACTTGTTATCACGCTTTCATGATACTAAAAATAGAAGTATTAACTCTTAAAAACAATTTACTGAATTGAGTTAAAAAAATTGTTACATATCTGGTCAAATTTTGTATGAAACTTATATTCATACTAAAATTTAAATTATAATTTATATTCATACTAAATTTATGCATACTTAGTTTTTATTGCATCAGTCATTCTATTCGGTAGATATTTCAGATTATCCTGCATTATATATACCGACCCATTGTAGCTCACTCTCTCGATTTTTAACTTCTCGCCGATATCATATTTTTTATTCACATTTTCTCAGTAAGCAAATATAACTTTGTTACGAATACCGAGAGAAGCAGATTTCCCTTTATACACTTGCTCTAGTAACGCATAAAAAGACTGTAATCCGAGGGGAAGACTAGATTCGCTGATTCACAGGTTTACGATTTAATTTATACGCGAGCTTTGGGACACAAGTGTCATTAAAGCCGGTGTTCCCAACATTACGCGTTAAACAGCATTAACGTAAAAGGTTTTTTCAAAAGAGAAGCGAATCTCACTCGCGATCGCACTGGAAGTTTATTACACGAAAAAAAAGAGGAGAGGTACGAGCTTTTTTTCTGTAATTTTAAATCCTGATTATGACAAAAAAGAACGAGAACGAACGCGAGCGATCTATATTATGACTTTTAATGCAATATTGTATACACGACGACGACCAGCCCGAGTGACAAGATAAATTTGTCAAAGCAACTTTCGAGCGCGTTTCGCAAATTACGCCGTAATTTTTTCATATAAAAGTCGTCGGAACGCGCGCGCGGCGGCGGCGACCTTTCAATACTCGCGGGATACTTCGGAAAAAGTTGGGAGTTAAAAAGTTCGTCGGGGGAAAGAGAAACGTAGAATTGATCTTTACGAACGTAAATACGCGGTGTTCAAATATTTTTTATTTATCGATTGCTTTGACGAAAGAAATCGTTGTAAGGATGACCGATACATTTTTCCGTTATTTTCCACGCTTCTTTTCCCTTTATGTATTAAATGGATGAGAAAGCTATTAGAGTTAGATTGGATATGAATTGTCCGTCGAATCTTGCCCAGTCATTTTCTGTTATTCCACCTTTTCTGCAATCTATATAGTAATCCATTTTTTAACGATTTTTCCAAATCGATCCCGAGAAAACCTATTGTAAATGCATAACAACGAAAATACTCAGTCATCTCTTATTACTATTTAGAATACAGTAATGAAGGAATACTTGATGTACATAATGTCATTAACGCTTCTCCATGCTATGGTAATCCTCCAATCGATTCTTATCCGTCATTTCCCATTACTACTGAAAATACAGAAATCCAGAAAAGCTCGATTTGCAGAGAGCATCGTTAATGTTACTCCACGTGCCTCTATAATCCCCAAATCGATTATTCCTCGATAAAGCAAAAAAAAGAAGATCAACCCTCTCTACGATGGGATTACCTTAATCAAGAATTTTCCATTAAATTCCTCTCATATACAGCTGGAACAACGTCTCGTATCTATACGACTCTTTCGTTTGTACCTCCGGTCATTTCCTTCCCACCGAGAGTCCCCCTCCTCAATTGGAACGCACCGGTCCAAAACAGGATCCCCCCGCGGAGGAAGAAAAGACATTTCCTAACTAGAACTCAATTCGGTCGGGGCGGCAGCCGGTGCAGCTACGGCGGCGAGAGTTGAAATAGTTGAACCCCGGGAAAACCCTATTCTCCTCCCGAGCATGAAGGTCCCTTTAGCAAAGACAACCGTTTTCCGCGAGATGCTATGGCCGGGGCGAAATCGAGTTGCGCTATGTGTGCCGTGGAAAAGTTTGCAGGGGGGGATTTGACCTCTGCGGCGCGTCGCGCGGGAATAAGAGCGCCGGGATAAAAACAGCGGAGGAGTTATTTCGCGAAAAATGCGGGAACAAACGAAAATTGTCGGGCGAGTGGTTTGCGCAGGAAGAGGAACTTTTGCTTGTTTATTTGCGATGTAGAATTCGCGAGCTTGGAGATATAGATAAGCTGAAAGAGCTCGATGTTTGTTTATTTCGGAGATGGAATCGTACGAAGTATTGTAACTTTGATGCGGTACAGAGTTTGATTTCCATTTGATTGGTACTTATTTTGGTAATAATCTTGGAAAGGTAATAGGTATTGAATGTACATTTTAAATTGAAGCTGTATCGCTGAAAATATGACAGGATATCAATCAAATATTCAAGAAAGATGAAATGGAATCAATTTCATAAAATATACTTTTTACTTTAATTATCTTCGAAATTGAAAGCTAAATCTACTTTTTTTTAAATATGTCGTTTTAATTGCATTATTATAAAACAGTATAAATAAAATCATTTTTATCTGTTTGCTGAGATAGATGAGATATTGTTTCTCTGCAAAGTATTTCTATTTTTGGATTCTAAATGAATAAATATATATTTAATTTATGGTCATGACTATAAATCAATAGCAAATTATCTGTGCATTCCATAATTATGTTCGCATATAAACTATTATCATATTTTGTTTTATATTTAATTAGACATTTTCATATATGACAGAATGCTGGAGATTACAACCCACTTATCGGGTATGGAAATATGGTATGATAACTGTCAAATTTGTTTAATGACGTTACACATGAAAAAGGATTGTTGATCGTACTTTAGTTCATAACTAAATCCACAATAGTTATTAATATTGATTGAAGATTATTGAACATAGATGAAATATAATTGGATGGCCAATCTCATCATTCAAACAATCGATTGAATACATTTAAATATTGTTAACTCGTAATATATCGGCGAACATATACTCACGAGCTCTACTATTTTCCACATTTGTAACAATAAAGACGAATTCTTAAATGTTAAAAAGTACGACTTCAAATACTTTGAAAAGATTAAATTTTCAATAGTTAAAACACTTTTTAATTCTCAGCATTCGCTAATTTCTCATACACTGGCGACTCAAGAGTTAGGAATTCGTGCTTTACAGTTACATTTTCTCCTCATCTGTAAATACTATATAAGTACAACAAATTCTACAGTATGTAAAATCAGCAAGTTTTATCATTTTAAAAGAGCTATTACATAATTTACGTTAAAATCCAGCTTGAGTCCCACCCAATAATTCTCCCATCCAATAGACACCCTATAAATAACCGAATCCTCAACTACAATTACTACATACCGCTATTATTACAACCTTCGTCCCTCCGCTAAGAATTAAAAACCCTCCCTAACGATCAAAACCCCAAGAATAACAGCCAATATCCAACCTCACGTACTTTCGACCCCTGCTCCTACCTCCGCCTGCCCTCCGATAAACACACAACCCACGTACACCACCCCCCGGACGCAATAAAGATCTCCGATCTCCACCCTCCCCAGTATTTACACTTCGTTTCGTTTGCTCTTATCCCCAGCTCCACGGCTGGACCTGGAGAGCCTGGAGAGCGGCTACCACGGCCTGGTCAAGGAGAACGAGACCCTGGTCGAGGTGACGCCGCAGATACGCGCCCTGGGCGCCAAGGTCTGCTCGTTCCGCATAGCCAACAAGCACCACGGCGAGGCGCCCTTCGAGATCGTCCTCAAGGAGAGCGGCACGGCCGAGCTCAGGGCCCTGCGCGTCCTCAACTGCGAGAAGCGCAGGAACTACAAGTTCGACATCGCGGCGGTGGCGTGCAACGGTGCCCAGTCCGACAAGTAAGTCCACTTTTTTTTCTTGTCGTACGGATGTTGCGGAGTAGACGCGAGTAACCGAGACGATGCGGTCGTTGGAGACGGAATTTTTCTCTCGGGTCAAGTGCGAGATTTAACTGGAGACACTCGGTAGAGGGATATTTGCGTGGGGTATCGGGAGTCTGAGGTTTTGCGGACGGTGTGTTTTGTTTTGGGATGAATGTCGGGTGAGATGGATATGATTGGAAGACATGTTGAGAAAAAGGAATGGGTTTAATATCAATAATTTTGTATTCATATGATAACTGTGCGGGTATTGCTCGAGTAACCGCACAAATTGCTGTCGTAGCTATATTATGGTTGCCGGTGATATTGCGTGGTTGGCATAGCAAAATAATATTGCTGTGAGAACAAGGACAAAGGATTGTTGCAGCGACGATGCGCAGTTTCTGAATCAACCAGAATCTGGATATTTGAGCAATACGTTTTTTTCAGTGGCAGTATTGTGTAGTAAATATGTCATTTAATTAAATTATTCAAATGTAAAACCTTCATGTAGAACCTTTATTTTTTGTTAACGTAACAGTTTTATTTTAGTTTGAAATTTAATTTTTAAATTAATTCGAGCAGAGTTTACAAAGGTATAATAAAATTTTGCATATTTAACGTGACGTATAATCCCCCTGTTACCGTCAAACACAGGTAACCACTTTTTTCATTTAATTTTCAGTTTTAAGATAATATCTCTGTAAAGCGTTGTTGTTTTTGATTGGGACATCAACGTCCCCGAGAGACATTTACTAAAAAATGATAAAAGTGGATCCTCGTTATTTTCGGTGACGAGTGGGTTTAGCATCACCTTAAGCTAGCAAATTACTCATCTCAAAGTTTTACTGTGTGTGGCGTGATCGCATCAACAAGGCTATGGACTACATAGTCCCAACAAGTAGTAATGATATGGCTATGACGATGATGCAAAACATGATCACAGTGGATATAAGATTATGATAGATGCGGTCATTCAAGCACTATAACTGCTAACCATTAATAGCTGGCCATTATAATAATAAGACAACGGTTTTTTTCCAATACTGGGTAAATGTTCTGTCACATTAATACATTTTTATAAAAAGTAATATAGGGGTCAGTATCCCATGCTTAATGTAAATATATTCCAAAAATCAATAAACCGTGCGGAATGTGAAGTAAAACGTAATTTAATTAAATGTTTATCTGAAGATATAACTTTATATGCTGAAGTTATCAATAATAATCCATGTATGAAAAATATATATGCGCGAATATAACGACGCCCCATATGACGTAAATTTCAGATTTCTCAAAAACAGTTAGTTTTTTTCAGAGGCCTCTTAGAAAAAACTAGTACTTTTTAAATTTTCTGATAACACTTTCTTAGAACCTCCGAGAAAATGATAGTTTTAATCGGAGGGTCTGAAAATTGTTAATTTTTGTGGGAGACTCCTGACAAGAACTAGTATTCTTCAAGAAATAAAAACTATAAATTAACAAAACATTATGTTACATCTTTAGGTGTCAGTAGCTCGGCCATTAACCCTGTGTTTGTACATTGTGGACGTACTCGATTTTCTATAAAATTTACCATATTTTTCTATGAAAATTGTTTATAAAAAATGCCATATTCAAAGTAAAACTTGCCTAACGTATATAGAATTTTATATAAATATAATAATTTTTATAGAAAATGAAGTCTATCTCTAATACATAAAACATATTAATAGTAAATTTTGCTATATAATTCGTAATGTTTGTTCTATAATTTCTCTCAGTGTATAAGCGTAGAAGAGCGAATATTGTTATTAAGCTTGAGGAGGTTTTTTATATCACAGTAGAGTACTTACTTTGTGTACAAAGTGCGGATACAATATATAGTTAAAGTGAAAATCCATTGCGATGCAACGCGATAATATGAAGGGATATTGAATTTTGTTTACATTACGTGCGTATAGATTAAACTCGCAATACAACTTTTGGTTGATTTATTTTATAGAAAGAGAAAAAATGCGATTAAACTCGCGTTCTTTTATCAAATATACTCGTGTTATTAAAAGTGTTGTTTGTTTGTCTTTCTCTTTGCGTTTTTGATTGAATATAGAATTTCCCCGAGACATTCAGTAACTCTGGCTCTATATAAATTTTCATTTCGTACCAAGTCGATTTTTACGGTTTATTGTTATACATTGTTGAGGAAAACACACACGGAAAAGCAGAACTTTCCCTTTCTCGAGTTAAGTATTCATATGAATTAAACTTGTTAATTTTTGCATTTATATTATTTACCTGTCCGTATGAAGCGGCGAATGCTCTCGAATCCGCTATTTACTCGAGTGTTTCTTGTTTATCTTCACATTTGTTGATAATTACGTTTTATTTTCATTTTCATTATTTAAAAGCTGTGCGAAGCATTCTGTGAATTATAAAAAGAAAAGACTACATTGGAATCTCATTTACTAAATCAAATTAATATAATATTTATCTAAAGGATAATTATGTAGTTCACAATGTACCATATCACCGTATATTATTTATGGCTTATGTTTCACACTTAATGAAATATTTTCTTTAATCAAGAGAATAATTTTGAATAAGTTTCTAAGAGGAATATGAGTGATATTCCAGTAACTGTGATTTTATATGTCCTCCACTCTAAATTGTGTAAAAATATACTCAATCTAATTTTTTCTGTTCAAAATTCGAGAGCATGTACACTGAAGAAAAAATTTGTTAAATCTAAGTAAACGTTTCCTTGAATCGTACTAAGAAAAGATTTATTTGATAATAGTAAATATTTAATTATGTTTAGACTGGTATTCATCAATTCAATAAATATTTACTAAATTTAAGAAATATTTACTTTATTTAAGTAAATATTTTCTTAGTACGATTCAAGAAAACGTTTACTTAGATTTAAAAAAATTTTTTTCAGTGTAGGAAATGCCATCTAAGGCACACCCGACTGGGTCCACGCAGCCGGATAGTGTGGGTCTGGTTGGGGATGCATCCGCCGTTTGTATAATATAGAACGAAAAATAAAATAAACAAAAACGCGGAAAAACTACATAGCCGTTGCATCGCGAACCGACCCACTAAAACCTACCACCCTGGTACCGTTTATCACATTACCTCAGGGTGGTGCCATTCTAGTATCGTCTCGACAACCGTTGCTGCCTTGACCTGAAACAAATTTAAAAATTTATAATTTTAAATCTCCCAAGGGACCGTTAGATCTAACCTGTCTTATTTACACGTGTATTCGAACCGGCGCATTTCATCTCCGTTCAGAAAGGAGAAGTTTCCTCGTCCCTCCCGGCGACATCCATAAAAGTAGAAGACGTACGTCTTCCGGTTAAGAAGACGGTTCGTCATCTCCCATCACATCCATTTCCACGGGGTCGTCCGCCATCTCTGGTTTATGATGGGGTATCGGAGCGATTCCTGGCGCTACAGTCATAACTTCTAATAATAATAATAATAATAATAATAAGTATCATTATTAATAATAATTATCATTATTAATAATAATTATAATTGTGGACTCAGATGCTTCCTATGAGTACAAAAAGGAATATAATTCTCGATTCAAGTAGTATTTTTTTATACAACATTTAAATAGGAAATAATATCGATTTTTAGTCCACATATATATTCTTATAAATCGTGGTATAGTTTATTTTTAATCTATTGGCATTTTTACAATATCTTCAAAATTAAAGAAGATATATACGCAAAACTATCAAAATTTGACTTCAGTCAAAGTACCTTTAATAAGCTATAACATTCGTAAATTTACTTTTCTTTTTACTACATAATAAGAAATATGCATTGACTTAAGCTCTTTACTTGTATCTATACGAATGCTGATCACAAAATAAATTTTGTATTCATCCCTATTCAAGAAGATTCTACATGAAAAAAAGACTTCTTATTTCTTTGAGCATTTTACACTACAAATAGAAGTTTACCGAGCTTTTGCTTTGTTTAAACCTGCTGTCATTATATTTCAATCACTGGTGTACAGATTTAGAGCAAAAAGCTCCTTGCACATTCCAATCGCAACCTGACCTCTCTCCCCATCCGACGGTCGTACAAAAAATTCGTAGTTAGCTTCGACCTCTCGAGCAAGCAATGAACCGTCGGGCGCCAATCGAACAATGCGCAGTAGTCGTATCCTCCCATCTCTCTCTCTCTCTCTTTCATTGCACAGGAGCTTTCGGAATCGCATTGCAATTGGCATTGCAATGCAGGAGATTTTAGTGCGCGCGGGATCCGAATGTAGATGATTTTCCGGCAGGCTAGACACGACTACGACTGAGAGTAATAAACGTTCCTGGCAAAACAGAATTAGGCCAAATTTTCAGTTCAAAGAATTTACAGAGCATAAAGTTATCAGAGAGCGAGTAGTTCACGTAAACCAAGCGCGCGGAGAACTGAATTTTGCGCTAGAACAGAGTAGGAAAATACCGCTGTCCTTTGAAATCAGAATTGCGTTTGTTCTTTATGACTGCTTGACACCTGATGCATATTGCATTTTATAAACATCTCTCATTGTTCTATCTACAGTTTCTTTTTACCTAGATCTTATTAAATTGTATAATTTTTAAAAAGCTATTATTTTATACACTACTGTTGTTAGCAAATTCAATTATTCTACAACTCGTCAATTTATAAAGATTAATGTGGATCTGTATTTAGACGCATCACTCTCAAATTTTTAATACGATGAGGATATACGACGTTAGTAGAAACACGTTCATTTTTTAATGTACTTAATAGAACTATAATTCATAATTAACATTATTATTTAATGATATTCTGCATTTAACAATATTTATGTTTACATTTTTTGTATTTTGACGTTTATATAGTAAGATTGACATATATAAAATTTTACAATCTGCAATAAACGCTTCATTTATATTTTGTTTTATGAAATATATTAAACAAACGTTCGCCTTGTGACGTTTTCGAATAAATCGTCATTTTATTTCTACTGAATAAGTAAATATATTATACAGTGAATTTCGTTAATAAAATTTTAATAACACGACCTTATTGGTAATATACGAAAATCCTGATATGAAAATGTTATCCACTATACTTTTTTGGGCTACTTTATTGACGGCCGTAAATGTAACGCAATAAACTATAAATCGTGACCCATAGGGTTCATACAATCTTTTTCATTTTACGATGCTGTTAAAACATAAAGAGATTGTAAGACTGTAAGGGTGTCAATATCTGCTGATGCGAAAAAGCAATTTTTTAATTTTTGAAAAAATGCATTATACTTTTTTTAACTTTAATTTTTATAAAGAGTAGCATCAATCTTAATATATTAGTAACTCTCTTTCGATGAACTAGTGTATTTTGTGTTTCGATCGATAGTTTTATTTCATCCTTACAGTAACTACATATATGTACGTATACGTTTCATATGTAAATTTCGATTTTGTAATATTTTTTTCTGAATAACTGCTCTACATTTAAACATGTAACACATTTTTTAAATAAAAAATTCAACGTAGTGTATTATTTTAATCGCGAGACATAAATACTATGAATTAGCGGCGTTTCAAGCGTTACAAGCTGTATATACTGTACTTTCAGACGTTCAATTACGATATCACCATACTTAAGAATTAAAATTGATGTCGCATCCATATTAGGTAGCATTTTTTGCCTCGATTCAGTGTCATATAATCAAGCGTGGATTGCCCAATCGTTGACTCAATTGCATTCCCTAAAAAAGAAAGGGGATAAAACGCTTCGGCGATCCTTATGTAACGACCGGCAATTTGTGTTTACACGACGTTTATTTGTTTAATTTGACCTGTTTAATTGATTGATTACATGCGATTTTTTTCTAAAACTGTTTTTTATGTAAGATGTATGCAGTTCTACTTGTTCGCGATCAAAAAGTTATATATTACATATTCTTGATTGTTATAAATATAATTACAATAAAGATAATAAATATTTTGAGACATGTAGGATATTAAATATTTAAAAATGAACCTGGTGGCAGTGAATATTTTATATTCGAATTTACATTTGTTTAAACGTTAAAATAAAACTTTTAAAAACTGGTAGATGCGACGTGAAATAAATAATTAAAAAGTTTGGAAGTTTTTATCGAAAGGAGTTTTAAACTCAATAATGTTCCATGCAACACAGATTCCATTGGATTTGACTGAAACTTTAAGAGTACTCTTATAATATCGTTTATAATTAAAATTCGTTTGAAGCTGATCTATTTGCATAATAAACTCATTAAAACTTAATACTTAATATATTATGTAATATTGGGAATCTAAAAACTAGTGACTTTTATGCAATTTGTTTTAAGTTTTCGTGATCGATTCAAAATTTTATTCAACTACATTTATAATTTTCAACCAATTTTTACCGTTTAGTATCATTATAAAATGTAAAAATTTCTTTCTATTTTATTGGATGATATGATAGCTGCATGAACCTGTATAAAAATAGATTTTTATCTCAAATTTACTAATGAAATTACTCCAAAATTCTAGCGAACGCTTGTTATTTCATTATCAAAACTGTCTCAATAATTATTTTGAATGAATGAAGATAAAAAATAATAACTGTATCTGTGCAGTTCGAAATATAAAAAGTCTGTTGTAGCATACGATGCTAAAATATTTTTTTACGAAAAAAAATTTTAATTGTAATATAAGAGAAAGAAAATTTACGTTAAAGGGAGAGCGCATTAAAATCGTAACTAAAGTGGGCTAAAAACACGATTAACCGTGTTTCAGCATAAGCCGGAGCCCCGGAGCTCCTTTGATTTAATCTCAGTCCTTTCCTTGAATGTTATATGATAATTCTATGGAGGGTGAAACGAGCTTAAAAAGAATTCCATGCTCCGTGCGGTGACTCAACAAAGCACCCCAACGAAAAATGTTTCTGCATATCTGCTATACGTATCAGCCACAGTGTTGCCCTAATTTATTTCACATCGAAATACCAAGAAAAATCCAAGCGTCACGTTCTTTCTAAAATACATTGAGAATAAAAGCGGTTATTTGTAGTTGCTATAAACTGTAGTATACTAAAGTATAGTATCTTGTTTCTTTAGCACAAAATTTACTATTCTATTGTTTAATGTTAAATAAGTGCTTTTATACCATTCTAATCTCAAAATCACACCTATGATATGATTTTACGGCACTCGTGGTATAGCATACGGCTCGCAACTACTGCATAAGTAAATTATTTACCTAGTGTGAGTTTTCACTCTCGCTCCACTCGAGCGAAAAACGTCACATGAGGCAAATAATCTACTTCCGCGCCCGTGTCGAAATGTACTATCATCTAGTACATTTAAATCTTAATTTTTCATGTTCAGTTAAGAAAATGCATAGTAAATAATACTTCTTTTAGTACATAGATTAACTATTACGTACTGTACACGTACATAAAAAACATTAGCAAAAGAACATTTTTTTTAAAATATTGATTCAAACCCTGTTTTACAATTCTGAAATGTAATAACTTGAAATCTTAAAAAATCTGCCCTATAATTATATATATAACAATTTAAAAATATTTTAAACAAATTGCAATTTTATTTTCGACACGATTTAATTTATGATCGTTTTTAAATGAAAGTAAATTACCTCGTGGCGATCAACAGTGTTGTAATTTAATTAAATAATTACAGAAGTAGTTGAGTACCTCTAGCTAAATTAAAAATATTTTATGTACCATGAAAAAAATGTATTGCTCGAGTACCCAGATTCTGGTTGATTGAACTAAATTGCGTATTGCTGCTTCAACAATACTTCGCTATTGCCGTTATTATACAATATCACCGACAAATACAATACCAGTATAGTTATATAAATATGTATAAAAGTATTGGTGTAAGACCCATTCCCTTTTCTCAGTGTAAGCCAATTAAAATGTCATGTGACCTGTTCATTTATTGTTGGACTTGAATATGTTCACTGGTGCATTCACCCTGCACGATATTTATATTTTTTTAATTCCAAGCTAAATCATCAATAGTTACACTTCAGTAAAGTTTTATGCCGGTCACTCTGGTATTAAACTGACCCAAACTTAAACGGTTGTCATATTTAATAAAGTGTTTATTGATTTGACTTGATAAAATTACTTAGCATTCTTGAAACAATGTAAGGTACGAGTCAAAAGTCTTACAATTTTTAAAATTTTTAATTAATATGTTAAGTTACAAGTATTTAAGTGCTTTAAGCCATTTTATACGTATTTTGGTTTTACAATATCTTTACTGTGCTATCTATTGTTTAAAGAACAATTTAAGAAAACAACTCTTATTTCGTACTTGAAGAATATTCAGTAGGTAATTCTTTTTTTACCCTAACTAAAAAAAGTTTAAGTATGACAATAGTTTACAGTTTTTGAAGTCACACGGGCTCTACTTAACCGTTGGAATTTAACACTCTTGAGTAAGAATTTCTATGTAAAGAGTCGCTTCCAAATGCAGCAATTTTGTATTCTATGAAGTCACTGTTCTTCAATTTTTCTACAATAAAATTGACAACAATCTTTATAAGAATGTGAACTTTATATAGATCACTCGAATAATGTAAGATAGAACTTAAAATTTAATTTGCGGTGTCACAGACCTTTTCAAGTTAGATAGCTTAAAAGTTACGAACAAAATTGCTAGGACAAATATAATATTCGTCCTTTTGACAATCCGGAATAACTTTGTTTGGATGAATATATTTGTCTTAATTCACAGAAGGGTAAATAATTGTTACTTAAATATGACTATATTTTACCCTTTAAGAGGAGTCCGTGTCTACTGTCCTTGTCTAATCACGTTTTTGCTATTTATTCAAATTATAGTTTGTTAATTGAAAAACTAAAAGTTGGCCCCAATTGGTATTAAAATAAGGAATATTTTGAGACCTTAAAAAGTATTTAACATTATTTCCTTTTCGAGAAAACTTCGGAACGGAAAAGCTAACCTCAATTTTCGCGTTTCGAAGTTATCTCGAAAAGAAAATAATGTTAAATACTTTTTAATGTCTCAAAATATGCCTTACTTAATCTTTAATACCAATTGGGTCCAACTTTTAGTTCTTCTATTAACAAACTACAATTTGAATAAATAGCAAAAACGTGATTAGATAAGGACATAAGATACGGACTTCTCTTAAAGCCCAAGCTCTTTTCAAATTAAAAAACTAATATTTTTCCATTTAGTCATCTTAAAAAGGTTTCAAAATGGGTTATAAATGCTTTAGACTCTAAAAATAAGTCCTAGAAATATAATGTTTAGACGACAACCCTATAATTGATTGACTCGCCCTGCTCTTGAATTACTTAAATTTCAATAACTTATATAATAATTAATTATTTTCTCTGTTCTCACACAAGTATCCATCGCTAGAATTCCGAAAAATAATTGTATTTAGAAAATATAAGCATTCTATTTAATTTTGCACCTAAAAGTAACAGCAGTTTCCTCTCCATTCAAACAAAGCGTCACATATTTTATAAACCTTCCTTTATCAATTACCAATATATTATTAAACTATGCACGAACGTGAACGAAACACACCGTCTCTACGATACCTAAAGATTGAACAAAACACACTTCCTCATCAATCTCAATAAAAAATAAACCTCGAAGCCAAAAGCCAAGGAATCTCAGGACACGAAACCTCTCTTCTCTCTTTGCAGCGCGACGGTGCACATCACCGTGGTCGACGTGAACGAGTACGCGCCGCAGTTCCTGCAGCCCGCGTACGTGAGCACGGTCGACGAGGGCCGGCTGTACGAGGAGATCGTGCGGGTCGAGGCCTCGGACCGTGACTGCACGCCCAAGTACGGCGACGTCTGCAAGTACGAGATACTGACGGCCGATCAGCCCTTCGTCATCGACAACGAGGGCGCGATACGCAACACCGAGCCCCTCGATTACGAGCGGTCCCACAACTACATACTCAGCGTGGTCGCTTATGACTGCGGCATGAAGCAGTCGGCACCCGCCATGGTCACTATCAAGGTAATTATCGGGGTTATTGGGTAGAAGGGGGGAGGGGGGATTGTTGATGAGCCGTTGGGATAGAGAGAGTTGTTGAACAAGTTGATGGAGATTTTTGTTTGACACTTTGCTTATCTTTTTGTGAACACATTGCGCACTTGATTGCAATGCTGGATATGATATACTTGATGGTTAGGGGGAGTCTCGCTTTGAATGGAATAATTAGGTGTGGTTCTTTATGTTGAGGGCATGTTGGAGGCAAATGCAGATTCCTACATAGTATTTGTCGTTATTTCAAGTCAACTTTTGGTTTTTATTAATGATCTCGGTTATCCACTGTTTGTAATACCTTAAGGTGGGTCTATACTGATTTTTGAACAAAGAAACGAGAAGAATTTTATGATACATTTTGAAGCTACATTTTGGGACCAGATAGAAAAGAAAATGTCGTTATCAACAAAGTTATAACCATTCGAAGAAAATAACTAACATTGCTTCTAATGTAGAACTGAATATTTAAATGTGTTTTTCTCGACACTTATTTTTCTAACTTCAAAAAGTTTCTCGCGCATTTAGAAATCAGTGTAGACCCACCTTAAGGAACACCGGATGACTGAGATAATCAATAAAAATAAAAAATTGATCACGAATAATGGAAAATCCGATAATGTCGGCAAGTACGCAACAGCATACTGTCGATGACATTCTCGGCTTAGCAACGAGAAATTTATGAATATCTAGAAAAAACAATTTATGAATTCACTCATACATGATTCATATCGCAACGAAAATGTTTTAAAATAGTCTCTTCATTAGCAATTAAAAATACATACATTAAACTTCATAACATGTACAAATTTTATTTAAAAATATACATTGATATTTGTAACCCCAGCAGCCAATGGCATGATAAACACCTGAGAAAACAGCGCAATCGGGTAGATAAATTTCTCGCCATAGAAAGGTCTGAAATAAAAATTGTAACGGTTTCTTAAAATATGTCCTAATGGGTTCCGTTAAGCATAAGATTATTGCTAAAATATTATTTTTTAACAAAATAACTGAGCTTTAAATTTTTTTTTGAAAATTATCTAAAAAATCATAAAGAAATCGTTAATTTCATAACTTCATAAAAAACCATAATGCGATGAATATATACTATTTCAACTAACAAAGGCAATTAAAATTACATAATAGTCATTTATTTACTAAAGTGAAAATTTCGTAAATCTCGTGACCGTAATGCACCGACACACAATACAACAAAAATCGCGAATTTTCCAAACCTCAAAGTAGGATCACTTCCTAATTGCTAAAATACGCAAAGGCTGCCGGAGTAGTACCCAGCTCGAGCTAACGAGAATTATTTCCAAAGGACTTTGGCAAAGCCAAACTAAATTCCATCAAAGTGCACGAACTCTTTCGCGTACCTAATATTACATTTGTAATACTAGAATTTAGATATCAGAACGTATGTGCTGTTGATGGAAGATTATGTGCACATATCAAAGGCCTGAATAGAAGTCACCGCCGCGTACGTGTACAATGAATAGCATTTGATTTTGGTATTCTGGATCCGGTCTGAATAGCATAATGCATCTCTCTCTCTTTCTCTCGTGATAAACGAGCCCTGCGATCGACCAAATTAATGCCATTATGCGCGGAGAGTAGTTCGGCCGCTGGCTGCTGTGCACACGGGAAATTCTTTGGCTTTCGATAAGATATCCGAGCTTGTCCTAGATTATTTTCTTTTTGTGTGCACCGAGCGAAAGAGAGATATTGAGTTTTGTCCCCCTACGGCGACGCAGGTTACCGCTGACGTGAATCATGTTTGGTGAATCGTGGTTTTGTTTGCCGAGAGAGCGAGAAAGAGAGAGAGGGATACAGGTTTTGTCGACGATATTACGACGCACGCGCGTCATATATACGAAGTTATCGCACGCGAGCAGAGTCGTTACGCATCCATCAAACCGAGTTTTGCCATAAATCTTCGGGACGATCGCGCAATTAACGAATTGACAGTTCGGAATTAAAGTAGAATAATCATTTTTCGCTGTGAATATTTGATGCTACACATACGTAATGCTATTTTGAGGCGATCGATAAAATATAAAAATATACCACGTGACAAATTGATTGTCTCCGATTCCGCCAATCCCTAAAATATTTATCGCAATTATAATCTTTTATTTTTCTAATAAAATTTTCAAAGCTATTTATTTATTTATTTATTTATTTATTTATTTATTTATTTATTTATTTATTTATTTATTTATTTATTTATTTATTTATTTATTTATTTATTTATTTATTTATTTATTTATTTATTTATTTATTTATTTATTTATTTATTTATTTATTTATTTATTTATTTATTTATTTATTTATTTATTTATTTATTTATTTATTTATTTATTTATTTATTTATTTATTTATTTATTTATTTATTTATTTATTTATTTATTTATTTATTTATTTATTTATTTATTTATTTATTTATTTATTTATTTATTTATTTATTTATTTATTTATTTATTTATTTATTTATTTATTTATTTATTTATTTATTTATTTATTTATTTATTTATTTATTTATTTATCTTATATAAAAACTATTTATAATTCAATATGAAAGTATGACTAAAATATCAGGCAATATTGATCTGAATTTGAAATTCATAAGCATCAAAAATACACCGAAAATAAATTTACTACCGAATCGTAGGTATCAAACTTGCCCCGATCAATAGCTTCATTTTTATATATTTACAATCATCCTCCCGGAGCCCTACACAAAATATAAAGTAGAAAACAACCGCGGATGTAGAAAACTCCACTTTCTAAAACTCGTATACCCCAACACCCGAAAGTAAACAGTTTAAAAAACCTATCAAAACTAACCAACAAACTTCCCTTAAAAAACCCACACACCCACCCCCACACTCTCTGTTTAACATTACAACCTGCTGCGAGCCGACGTTGTCAACTTAATTAACTTCGTAAAGCAAACTCCGCGGCGACATTAAATTAAACACGTATCTCTCCGCACCCCCGTTATACCACACGCGGACGAAAAAACAAAAAAGGAGGACCCGGGCCGCGACCTTCCCTCCCCCTGGCATATTAATTACTTAAAATGCTCGTTTCTAGCAAAGGGTGGGGGTTGGGGTGAGTCACGCGCGAGGTATAGGTATCGGATTCGAGCTGGGTCGCCCGAGGGCTGATGCGTGCTATGCTCGACACACGCGCGCGCGATGTGTACGAGTATATATACTCTATAGAGTAACGTGGGGAGCGCATTACGAGGCCCCCGGTGCCTGGCCTCTCCTGTGATTTATATCACGTGAGTCACCGCGCGACACGGGGGCGTCGGGTGGCTGCGCTGAGTTTTTTTTCGAAATTTTTGGATTAATTTGGATGGGATTTAGGTGGTTGGTTTTTGGTTGCTGTGTACATGGAGAGAAGAGATGTATTAAAAATTACTGTTTACTGTATGCAAATTACTATTTTGTGAAGGAACAGCGGGATTTACTTGCATTCTGATGCTTTTTACTGTATTTTGTAGCAGTTATTGTTAAACGTATATGATGTACTGCAATTAAAGCATATGAAATTTTACTATTTACTTTAGTAAAAACTGTCATTTATAGAAATTACAAAGAAATATAGTAATTTGTGCTGAATATTATAGCAAAAAGTACTTGAAATTATAGTAATGTTTGTTATATTTTCCGAATACTATATTTTTTTGGTAAATTTTACGTACTTACGTATTAAATTTTCGTAAATATTTTAGTAAACTCTAAAACTTATACACAATCTTTTGCAACTGAGAACGATGCTTTTAATTCGATGATACAAGATCTTTTTCATAATATTAATACATTTAAGTTAATTAGAACTGCAACAATGAATAAGTATATAATTATTTAATTAATGTTGACAAGATAAGCGTAAATGAAAACAAAGCCTAGTGTAACTTATAAAGGATGATTCGAAGTATATTAAACGAAGATCATGATGGCGCAGTAGGTAGAGCGTTCGCTCCAGGTGCTAAGGATCGCCGGTTCAAATCTTCACGCGGTCGGTTTTCTCGGTAAAAATAATTTTATTTAATACTAAAGTGTACAAATATAAAAAATATAATATCTAGAGTAAGTAACAATCAGGGAAACATTAAATTGATATAATGTGAACTTTAAAATTACTATTTAATATTTTAGAAAATTGCTATATTAAATAGTAAAAATTGATAAAATACAAGTAAATCCAAACAATACAACAGAAAATAGTAAAATTTAATTCATATATTAATAAGAATTATAACATCGTTTCTCTCCCTAAGCAAAATAAGAGATCGCGAGGTTGACGATGCAATTGTTGGGAATTGCTGCGGAAATGGAGTTTTGACACGAGCTGCGTACACTGGGATTCGTGGAGAGAGGACGATTGTTCACTTGTTATTTATGGATATGAGAATGAGATTTTTATTAAGAATTATGATTGAAATGTGTAAACTTAAGTTTCAGTGTATTTAGTAACGTAAATAAAATGGGGCAGGGAGAAAGTAAGGCAAAACATTTATAGCTTTTTTGACTAATTTCTTGAACATTTTTCCTCTTGCTTACTACGAGTAATGTAAAGTTTTATTCATTCGAATTAAAATTGTAAAACTGAAAAAGTGTCAAGCCTTAAAGGACTCCGCCGGTTTTTTACATCCACCACTAATTAAGAAAAAAAAATAGGTACTATGTGTGAATTTTGAGCTTTTGCCAAGAAAACTGAAGAGAAAAAATATTTGAATATCTGAATTTTAATACAAGATCGTATGGCGAAACTATCATTTATACAAGATAGTAAGTTAAAAATGACGATTTTTTTATAAGACGACCAGAAGATTATAGAAAATTAGTTACAGATTTTGGTTATTTGAATAAAACTCTCAATCGCTAGTCAGATATAAAAGAAAAATGAATAAATATGCATTGTTATTAGTCTTCATATATAACTTTTGTTTAAGGCAATAAATACACGTGACAATTAATACTGAATTATTTCTACTAGAATTGAATTGGTTACAATTAAAAAAAAAATTTGTCCCACTCACGGATTCCTGTGTATGTTTGGTACTATGCGACGGAGCCGCCTACAATTAAGCGAACTTGTTGAAAAATTCTCTGCATATGTGTTATACGTGTCGGAAGAATAATAAAAATGACGGCTGCGAGAGATTTTTCACCGCATGCGAGATGTAAAAAGTTGGAATTGCAATAGCATTCCCTTTTTTTAATTAAATTTTGTAAGCCCTGATGAAAACTTTGATTGGCAAAAATATAAAAAAAATCATGGATTTATGCTTTGTAAAAATACAGGATCGAGCGCGCTGAACTTTTTTAATATATTTTTTTTAAAACTTCGATGTACGGAAAATACAGCGGGGATTTGAGTCCATTGTAATGGTGCGACTAGGTTCGCATTTAAATCAGAGTAATATTTTCTTTGCAAAAGTCAATTTTATACCCTTATGTATCAAGTTTTTTTTTCACGCATACAATAACAATGGAATAAATCAAGAGCTCTGCGTGCGCAAAACTTATATCGTTTACTTTTAGACATACTTTCGAATTAAAATATTCAATGCTCCGCAAACAAAGAATATACATGTGAATTTCCGGTGTCACTCGATCAATAAAGGCAGAAGCTCACAAAAGATCGTTAAAAATTAATAACCGCCAATCGAACGTGGCCAAAATTCTTACACACAGTATTCGGAATAGATATTGAATAATACAGAACGAGTCGTATATGTGGGCCATGCATGATTCATGAAAGTATATTCATGATATTGAATATAAATAGTTTATATCACTACAATCTATAACTCTTAATACTGTCTGCAACAGATTGCTGATTGCTGTGAGAATTATTAACTGAAATATATAAGTTATTAAAGTCTGGAATTGAAAACATTGATAACATTGCGCGACATGTGTTGTCCGAAAAGTTATTTCGAATACATGCATTCTCCAAATACACTCTGTGTCTAATTATCGAACTTTCATAATTTATACAACCGAATATAGCGTAATTACATTGCAATAAATAATATTTAACGTGTCAGTTTTATAATAAAATACTTAAATTTTATATTATTCTATTTAAAAAAACACCATATAATATTAAACGCGATGCGTATAATTCAGAGAGCTTCTCGTTTACGTTCAATATCATATATAAACTTAAACATTAACCCCAAAAGATTTTAATATCCGCGCTATGCATCTTTTCTAAATTAAAGCTCCAAAAATACCGTCGCGAATACATTTTTCACTCTTAAAAAACAAAGAGAGTAAAGAAAAAAAGCACTTCCGCCATATAACCCGCGCTATCTTTACATACTCACTGCAGCTCAAGGCTTATCTCTCTTCTTTCAAAATCGATTTTCCAATAAAGCCTCGGCGCTTACTCGCGCTCTCTCTCTCTCTCTCCCCCAAACTTGTGAGTTATTAGAGCGTCGCGCGCGGAACACCCGGATACACATTACGCGCCTAAAATCACGACACTGTCAATCCTAATGGCTCGTGTGCCTTCGCGCGCTATCGATCAACTACGGGGCAACAAAAAAGCTCGCCTCGCTGTACAGCGAAATCCCTCCCTCGCGCGCGCGCGCGCGCTACACGAAATAAAAAATATAAAAGGACACGGGAGAAAAATCCAACACTCCAGCGTGCAGCTACATAGCTACACACGGCTTTCTCTCCCGCGTCATAAAACTCCTGGCTTCTCTCTCTCTCGAGCCCGGCGACACCCACACGAAGTGGCGCCCATGTGTGCGCGCTGCATACAGTACGGGTTAAAAGTATTAGGAGAGCGTTGAAAAGACGCGCGCGACTTTGAATAGGTGTGTCTTGCTTCTTGGCGAATGGATTGATAATGTGGTTGGAGGGGAAATTAGGGATCTTTTCGAGACGAAGATAATGGGGTAGTGAGGGATAATGATATCACGCTAAATACGTTGGGGTGAAATTTCACTCTCAAATTTGAGTGGGTGTTTCATAGTAATTATACTGTATCTCTGTGAAGTGGAATGAAACTCCCAAGATAGACAACAAGAAAATATCATCAGCATATCTTCCATTTTCGTTTGAATTTATTCTTCAATGGCATGGAAAATGAATAATAGTAGAGAAATTTGCATATCCGAAGGTATATAAAGAAGTTGTTCTTGAAATTAGCATTTTAATTGGTGCATTAAAGAATACATGGAGAAAATAAGTTAGGTTATTACTTGGTTATTGCTTGGATATCTAGCTCCGTTCATTATAGTAAAATTTTCTTCCACTTTAGCGTGTAAAATTAATGTAAAAAGTATCTAAAAGGGCTAAAAATTGTCATTCTTTTAATTTTGACCCTTTCTAGGTATTGTGTAAACCGATTTGAACGGGTGGGGATAAATATACCGAAAGATAAATTTGCAGATGGATAAATTTACCGAACGGTTGAAATTGCCGAAAAAATCAATACCTATGGATAAATATGACGAAAGTTAAGAATGCGGAAAACAAGAATTCCGAAAAATAAAGCGCCGAAAGTTAAATACCGAAAACGTAAATTTGGACAAAAAAGTGCTTTCATTAGAACATGCCACTGTAGTATAATAATGTGTTAAATGTTTCTAGGTCGTTTCTTTTCAATATTCGATATTTATAGTTTTTACCCGTTGCCATTCAACATTTCGGCATTTTTATCCATCGGCATTTTTGCCCGTCGGAACTTCTTTTTTCGGCACTTTTGTTAATCGATTACTTTACCCTATAGCACATTTCACCTTTCGGCAAATTTATCCTTCGGTATAATAAATTCGTCATTATTATCCGTCTTCAAAACTATCTTTCGGCAAATTTCTCCCTACCCGATTTGAACTTTTCCAGTCGCATAATTAAATCGAAGAATAAATCCGATTTACAAAGAAAAGAAGGATTGTTTTTGCGCATACCTACATTTTGGTATTTTTATCATTCCGCAGTAAAACGAGAAAACGACTTACTTCCACTTTTCGAAAGATCGAGATATTGAAGATTCAATTTTTAAATTGTCATTTTAACTTGCGCAAACTTAGTCAACAGAAGTTTCTCGGTCTTTTCAGCACGTATCTCAGCTCCGTTCCATAGAATCTCAATCTCCAAACGTCCCACTTTCCTCGTCTTCCAAGAATCTTCCATTCCTCGTCGTCCAATCGCGTTGAAGCCCAAGCAAGCCACCTCCGCAACTTGAAACTCATCCCAGTGTAATTTTGCCTCCCACTGTACCCTCGCTCTACACTCCTCGCTCCTCTCCCGCGTCATAAAGCACACCGGGCGAATATATAAGAAAGAAAAGCAAAGAAAGCCAACCCTCTCTCTCTCGCCCAAAGGCTCGCAAACAAGACAAAAAAAAAAGCGCGCGAAAGAAAAAGAAACACATCGCGCGTCCTCGTCACCCTTTATACCCTCTCTAACTCCTTGCGGCTCGTTGAAAAAAAGGTCAACAGGGTCTGCTCGCCGGGCTGGCGCGGAGTGCCCGAGCGCGTGGATTACGCCGCGGGCGTCGAGGCCCAGCCCCTCCTGCCCTCGGCCCGGCTCGAGCTCTGCGACGCACCCTGCGCCCTGCGCAACCTCCGGGCGACCCTCAGCCTCGCCACCGATCACATCGGCAAGGGCTGCGACCGGGACACCTACACGGTGCGCAGCCAGAGGAAGCTGTGCGGCGCCTCCAGGGACAGCGTCGACCTGCTGCCGACCCCCGGGCCCGCGACACCCTGGACCGCGGGTCTGTCGAGGGACGAGGGACGCGAGGCCGACGAGATCTTCGAGTTCGACGGGGCCAACTCGGCGGCCATCGTGCCCGAGGACGTGCTCGAGCACTCGCTCGCGCAGAAGTTCAGCATCGGGGTGTGGGTGAAGCACAGGCCCAGGCCCAGGCAGGATCCGCACGTCAAGGAGCACATTCTCTGCGCCGCCGATGATCACAGTGAGTACATTTCTTTGATTTGTGTTGAGTGGGACGAGGGAGGCACTGCTCGAGTGAGAGATTTTCCGATTGTTGGGGAGGTACGTGAGGACGGTTTAAAGTTTTAAAGTTGGAAAGAGGAACGGTGATATTTGGGAGGAGCAATGGTACGAGGCTATTGAATGTGTCCTTTTTAGGCAAAAAGTGTTCATTTAGTGGAGCTCTGACCGTATGTGAAAAAAATAATTGATCAAATACATTTTTATTTTTATATACTCCTCGATACATTTTTTAGTAAACATTTATTTGAATGAAATGAATCGTCGTTGGAACCTATATATACTTCATACTTTTTAATACTATTTTCTGGTAAAAATTCCAACTGTTTAAATATAATTGTTTGATAATTTCTCTCGGTGTACTTTAATTCCGCAATATTAATTAACAGTCAGCCGTTGGCTGCATTTTGCCCACTGCAATGATCAAAGAACTTTTAATGAAATATTCCAATAACTTGTACTGATAATATAATATTTATGTATTCTAAACCTTATGCTATATGGAATATCGTAAAATGAATAAATCATTTAATTGAATACAAAATAGAAATTTCCGTTTATTCGATAATAAGTATTTTTAGGAATCTTTTACCATGTCGTTGTAATAATACATTAATTACGGGTTTCTCGGTGTTTTTTAATACCATCGAACGAAAATAATCGGAAAAAATTTAGGTAACATTTCAGATGTCCAAGAAACAATTCCCTTCAGAAATACATTTAAATTACTTATTCGTAATTAAAAATGAATTAAAATTTTCGCAATTTTTTATTTTGCTTTTTCTTACTTAGTTTGTACGTAAACATTGCCTATAATCTTAATAAAACTTATATTTTTTTAATAAAATTCTGCAATAAACGTTTCAATGAAAATTGTTTGTATATAAAACGTTCACTGTAGCTTTTGAATTTATATTCATTCTACGAAAATTGAGAATTTTCTTATGTCTCAACTGACCTGAAAATGGTAATCTTATATTTTTTAGTAAAAACATCGTAATATTATTATTAAACAAAAAAATGAATGAATATCAAAATAGATGTTACTATAGATTGTATATGAATATTCGTTCGTTACCGCTGAAATTTTCCACTGAATTGCACTCGTTAATTGCTTGATTAAGGTGATACGAAACGCTGTATTAACAAGAGAATGTTTGAGCTTGTTCTGTATTCTAGTATAACATCGAGTTTATAAAGAGATAAATGAAAATGATAATGAACGAACAATATACATGTAGATTTATGTTATGCGTAGAATAAATTTTGCAAAATGTAATGTAGAGTTTTTGGTATACACGCAAAGTAACAAAACACTCATTATCAAGTTTAATAACTTAGATAAACAAAAATAATAGAATGGACGAATTACCCTAATAACAGTGTGACCCGGGAAAATCATTAAATGCAAATTTCCCGACGAGAGTATTCAACTTCACTGTAACATTTCGTAACAATTTGAGTGTTTCAAAATTGTTTCGGGAGAGTTTCGAATTACACACAGAGTGCTCTCGTACACTTTTAGGCTTGACGCGTATATTACGCATCGCACACCCGGAGTAGTTTAACTAAAAAATGTAGACTAAAGGTAGGTAATCTTTTAATCTTCGGATTTACGATTTGTAGAATGGCTTCTGAAATTTAATATTATAATAGAATACATTATTGTATAGAACTGAGCATCTATTAAAAATTCCATTATACAGATCGACTCGTTTCTAAATTCGTATAAGCCATTTGTTCATTGGGAACGCACAATGGAATGATTGGACACTCGATTGCCGACGGTCTAGATGATTTTTAAGGGGTATGGCCACAGTTGCAGGCATAAAATCATGTGTATATTCAACATTTTTCTTAATATGAAAAAAAAATTTATTAATAAAAGTAAACAATGGTATATTAAATACATGTCTTGAAGTATCAAAAAAAAATTTTTTTTTAATTTTTCCAAAAAGAAAATGTCTGCTTACAGCGCGTTTCCGGCAGCACCTTTTTTTCTTTACGCTATTCTGCAAATAAAAAAATTTTTACGCTATAACTCGAATGGTAACTTATTTCTATGATAATAAAGCATCAAAAACAGCCAAAAAAAATTTTTTTGAAAATTGTACTGTGGTCGTACCTCTTAATCTAGATTATATCTCGTACTTTAATAGCACAATCCCTTTAAAATTACGGAAATACTTTTATATGACGCTGGTATTCTATTTTTATCCACTCACAAGAGTACAGTTTTGTTGTTTTCTTGAAAATTTCTTTCTACAAACTCAAGACTTCCGAGATCATTAATTTGAGTAAATTTTACGCAAGATTTCGTGTATACTAATACTAAGAAAAAAATTATTTTTATGTCGGTGAAACATAAGAAGAAGAGAATTTACGTCAGATATCAAAGACTAAACACAAAGTAGTGATTTTATTAAATACTCTCCTTAAAGTATTTCTTCACGTGCATATAAGTAGTAAAAGACAGTTAAAGTGCTTAGCGTGTATTATGATTACTTGTAATACAACAAAAAAATAATTAGACACGTTTTTAATGACGGCTCTTGGGACTCGTGTGCTTAACGAGATCTAGGTCTGAACGTGAAAGAATAAACCTTTTTTTTCATCTTCAGAAAGAATATATGAAGGCTTACAACTGTAACACACGATTTCAAAGATTTCTCATTCGTACTACACACAATTCATTTTCTTTATAAAAACTTATCGCAGAAATGATTTACATATTGTACACATTTTTTTTTTAAAAAGACCCTGTTTTAAATTTTAAAATGCTAAACGACCCAGATATTTTGTATACAACAATATATTGTATGTCGTATTCTTTTATACAGAGTTTATAGTTTGTAAAACATATTTTTTTAAAGAAACGAAATTGAGACTGTAATAAACTTAAAATTAATTTTAAAATTTCAATTGATTGCAAACAAAAATATACCTGGTATAGTTTACTGAAAATATTCATAGATCATCGATTTTAATTGATTAAAAAAAATCTTACATAACTAAATTTGTCTATACATTTCTTACGATATAAAGATTGATATATTTCCACAGTTTGATTAGTGTTACATAAAATTGGTTGCATATAATGCATCAATAAAATTACTATTATATTTCTTTCAAGAGTATGTATTGATATTTGAATAAAAATATTTTATTTTATATGCAGAGAACCTATTGTTCGCGTAAATTTGTAACCTAAGAAATCTCACACTCAAATTTCAATCGAATATTCCACAAAAAAAATCCATCTACACATTTCTTATATCCAAACCACGCCGTTCCCTCTAAACCCCAATGACACACTCTAAACAAAACCTGTCCCTCTTTGCACAGAGATGAACCGCCACCACTACGCCCTCTTCATCCGCAACTGTCGTCTGATCCTCCTCCTGCGTCGGGACTTCACCGAGGGCGACCCCGACATGTTCCGTCCCGCCGAGTGGCGCTGGAAGCTGACCCAGGTCTGCGACGACAGGTGGCACCACTACGCCATCCAGGTGAACTTCCCCCGGGTCAGCCTGTTCGTCGACGGGGAGGAGTGGCACGCCGACAAGATGAATCCCGAGATCATCGACGACTGGCCCCTGCACCCGGCCAAGGGCATCAACACGACCCTGGTGGTTGGCGCCTGCTGGCAGGGCTCCGACAACAAGACCAAGCACCACTACCGGGGCTACCTGGCCGGCCTCTCGGTCCTCGTCGGCAGGAACGAGAAGCCCGACGTCCTCAGCTGCCTGAGACACTGCCAGGAGGGCATCCACGTGCCCTCGATGGATCTCCTGCAGCCTGGAACTCAGCTATTGACCAATTCGGACTTGACGGAATTGAGGATCGACGGGGACAACAAGACCAACGTGGAGACGCTGCTGAGACGCATTGGGTACACCAACTCCAGGAGATTCCCCACGCCCGGTAGGCGCAACTTTAGATTGGACACCACGATTATCTGCGAGGGCAGGGAGGACAGGCCCCTCAACGTGCCCTCCATACAGTCGTACGTGTTCGTGCTTCCGCCACCACGTCCTGGTATCACCGTTAACGGTAGGTTCTTTTTCTTTTACTTGTTGTGGAGTTTTGGGGATTGATGGAGGAATTGCGAAGTTATTATTTATAAAATGGGCTCGACGTAACATTTTATAAGAGGAGATGTCGAAACATAACTTTATAATTCAAAACGTTAAAGTACTTAGCACATAAGTGGAGGCCATACTGGGATGTGAAGCGGAATTCACGGTTTCGAACTTGATTCCTTGAATTTATGATTTTACAAATTAACGAATAAAGATCAGAACCGTGAATTTTCTTTAGAACATGAGGATGACCTTCACTTAAGAACTTTTATTTAACATTTGTGTCTGAAAAAGTTAGCTAGTCCATTTGAAATGAATCGTAATGATTTTTTTCTTTTATTTCGTTAATTCCGAACGTAATATTGATTTTCAAACAATTTAAAGTTACTGAAATATTTGTTTATTAGTAAATTGTATTATTCACAAGAACAAACTTGTATTTGGTTTCTCGGATAAAAGCAAGCACTTTGTTACTCGATCGGAAATTCGATTCAGCGCATTACGTCTAGTACATTAGCGCGAACACTAAAATCTCAATATAATGGAAACTTGAAAAATGATCTTACGTCGTTATTCTGAAAAGCCACAAAGTTATGTTTATACGTCACGTATGATATGAGTTTATTTTTTGTATATAACAGCAATAGAATTTTACCAGTCGTATAACTGAAGTGTACAATAAGAATTTGGACGTTTCAAACAATAATGTAGAAAAGTTATACACACTTACTCAAACATAAAGTTTCGGATCATTCGTAAAAAAGTTTCAACCCACTGGATTGTTAAAGGAAAAATGTTCAAACTTTTAGAACAAGTCCATTATAAGGAAAACCATTGAAATTAAAGTTTTGCAAGAGTCGTACAATAATCGTCCAAGTTTTCGACTGTTTTGTTTGAAAATCAATCATCGCGCGAAAAGTACCGCCGCCGCGCGCACATCTCCCTCAAGCCGGAAGCCTTTCCCGTACGCCCGCACGTACGTAAACTCTTCAAAGTCACGGGATATTAAAGGCGAAGAATGTTTTAATTCCCGCGTAGAACCCTAGAGGAAAATACGATAATACTCCGCTTAATATCCAGCACCCTCACTTCTCCCTGACAGCCATAATCCTTCCTCCTCAAAAGGCCGTAAAAACTTTCGGGCATTGTCTTTTCCCTCCTCCTTTCTCGTCGCAAAAACCAATACTCGCACTCGAAAGCTCGTTTATCCACGCACTCCCTCATCCGATACATATAATATGGACGTGTCAGAAAGCTCGACGTTCGTCAAACACATAAATTTTGATAATATTTTAACTTATCGCGCTCGATTACTAGCAAAGGCACATGCTTGTCCGTTACAAGAGCTTTATTTGATACCGGTATCCATGATAAATGCGAATTTTACTGGATGCGGGTACCTTTTACAGACTCAAATGAATCGTCAGGGCATTTTTTATTGAATAAATATGTAGCTTTATTTCGCTCTTTTATCAATACATGTATTTACTCGTTCTTTGAAGCAGTTCTATAAAAAATCAATATTTGACGATAGTGGTGAAAAATTAGAAGCAAACTGGGTAGTGGGTACTTGTTACAACTCCGAATGACAGTAATAAATTTTTTATTTTACGATTCGGGACACGCTAATTTTACCTTTTCCTTTACTACGTTATGAGTTTTAAACGCAATTACTTCCAGAGAATCCTCTTGTAACAAATTTATCTTCAGAAATCTAACCGAGTTTGAATTTTTAACGTATTAGAAACAAGGTTTACAAGCAATCGTCAGAATATCTAAAATACATGTATTTTCTGGAAATAGTCATTACAAGCTGTAAACTATCTTTGCAACAAAGAATAGCATTTTCATAACCATTTATGTAAAAAAAATAAAAGAATATACAAGATGATTGGATATATGTTGCCAAAAGTATCCACATACATTTGTATTCGTATTTTCAACTTTAAATTCTAATTTTAAATACTTTTAATTTTGATTATTTTAGATACAGTATCATTTCTTAAAAACCTATATAAGTTATACATTTTTGCATCAATAACTTTTGTTTTGATAGTATTGATCAATTTATGTATTTTTAAAAAGATACGTATATATTTAGTAGGTATCTCATAGATACTTCGGTATCTTGTATCTGTACACAGCGAAAGTATATATAAGTCAAATTATTGTACAGTGGAATTTCAATCAAAGAATGTGAAAACATAGTCACTAGGCTAAGCTTTTTAATATAGAAAATTTAGAGTATTTTCTAGATAAAAATTTGATCATGAATTACGGAGATTTTACCGTTCGCCCGGCTATATTTTCACTCGAAATCAGGATGTCTCACGTTTTCTTTAATTTTCATGGTAATTTTCATTACAAAATTTGGTGAATCTTTTTGTAAAAAAAAATAATGAACGTTGCTAATGAACATTTACAAGAAATAAAAATGTCTACCCTTTGAGGTCCGAACTTTTATTTTCATTTGAATAAAAACTTCATTTGTATTCGTAATGCTAGAAATATCTTTGTATTTAAATGATAAGATATATCAGTATAATATAGAGATGGATATGCAAAAGTAATATTTTTTACTCCTTTACCAGCATGAAAGAGCTGAAAAATTAAAATTAATTATATTTAAAGTTTTGAACAGTATAAAAACGTATATCTTATGTATTATATATAAAGCCAGTATTACCAGCTCACGTATATAAAATCACAGTTTATAAACTCATAATCATGGAAATAATATTTCTTTCTGGCGACAGAAAAGTTTAAAAATTGAAAAATTTCAATCAAGCTCTAAAGCTGCTATCAAAAGCTTAGATATATTGATGCTGTTCAAAAAATACTTTTAGGCCTTACTTATTAAACAAATTTTTAAATAGAAGACTAATTTCTCACATCGTATTTTATCTATCATTTGCTTATTCTATACTAAAATGATTCTAATCTCTCGCAAGACTATAAAAATTCACGAATCAAACAGTACTCTAAACCACCCACGCTCCAAAGTACAAATCTTCCCTTCTCAAATCCCCAATACAACTAAATAACCAAGCAATCAACCACCTTCTTCTTGTCCGCTGTCACCAGGTACGGGCTACGTGGCTCGCGAGTACGCCGACTTCCGGCTCGGCGTGCGCGTCTTCCCGGACGCCCGGGTGACCGCGGGCACGGCCGCTCGCCTCGACGCCTGCGCCGTCAGCGTCTACCCGAGCCTCAATCCCGACCACGAGAGCCTGAGCCTGCCCGGCGACACGCTGCGCCGCTTCCACTCGATCAGCGCCCGGGTCGACCGGGACGGGGTCGTCCTGTCGGGGGCCGACACGCCCCACAACTACCAGCAGATCATACGCTTCATCACCTACATGAACCGCAAGCCGGCCTACTACCTCGACCGCGTCTTCAAGCTCACCTGCTCGGAATTGAGGTATGTACTGTGGGGCCGAATTTGGGATGGGAGTGCTTTGCTTTTGAGGGGATATGGAAGGAGGACGTATCGGTTTTGTGGTCGCAAGTAGTAATGTGATCTTGAGAGCATAGTAAGCCATGTTTTTCAAAGAAGTTTGTTTATTCTTAAATGATTGGTTATAATTGATAAGGCAAATAATGCAGATCCTTGAAAGAAATTTTCGATTTTTTAAAAGACGGCTTACTATGCTCTTTGTATTTTTTTATTTATGTTTATTTAGTTCCATGTATTGATTTACAATCATTTTACATTTTCTCCCCTCTTACAGTCTTTTCGTCTCCTGTCCTATACTATGCCCTTTGTATTTGTATAAACATTGTCTAGTTCAATTTATAAGAGTTTTTGTTATTATCTGGATTTAGAAAACAATTTTGTTTTGAAAAATACCCTTTCACCTCCCCATAATTTTGTAATAATCCCATGAGTGCGCAGGTAAAATGTTAATAGGGGACTTATAAAAGTGACTCGAGCGTGAAAAATGAATTTATAAAGTCTAAAGTATTTAAACAACAGTTTCCTTGTGCATACAATGGAAGCGTGAAAAATGTAAATTCTTTTTTAATTTTGACTACTGAATGTCTGACAAAATCATAATTATTTCACTTAAATTTTTTAATTCACTGCGTAATCTACTGTGTAAATCCAAATGTGTAATTTTGACTTATTGTTAATTTGACACACTTCCATGTGTGTGATTTAGTTATACACAGTAAACTGTTGTACACGTGGAAATGTGTAAAATTGGCTAGAAGCCACCTATGTTAAAATAACACGTTTATGACGAATTTAAGCGTGTAATTTTATAATCTTAAATTTGCTGTGTTCGTCCCTCATTTTTAAAAGTTTCCCTTTACTTCCCCGGATAAAATTTTATTTTAATTTTTATATTTGGACAAGCTGTAAACAATATAGAGTTAGTTTTGTGCGTTCCCCAACGTTTCCCCTGCTTACTATACGCATTCTGCTCGATTCTGCCTGTCGTAAAAATGGTAGTAAACGTGGTATATCTTGACTTCACGGTAAATTTACAGTGCATCGGAGTAATTTTTACTGTGTATCGTGTGATAGGAATTCCATATTTTACTGTTTTTATGGTAATTTGTATACATCAGGAAATTCTTACCGTATACGGTATTCTACTAAAATAGATATTCTTGATGTCTTTTTCTTGCCATACCATTTTCTTTAATACTAAATTATTTGTTTTTTTAAACTATGTACACTAGTACCGGCGGTTATCAGTTACAGTATAGATACAATTAGCTACTACAATTACCCCATTCTCATTAACTGAATTTGTATGATGATTTTAAACTGTATGTCATCTCCGAAGCCTTTTTGGAGGCGTTGTAATCTCCGAAGCCTTTTTCTTCATTCTGTGCAGAACTTTTCGTGTAATGGCTCAAGATCGCTCGAATCAACTTATAAGTTTCCTCAGCACGTAATCTTACATTAGCATATTTATAACTAGTTTCTAAAATTATTCTTAAAAGACCCACATTTTTTAAGAACAAAAATAAGATTAAAAATATTCTTTCGGTAGAACAACGCATGTAAAATAATATTTAAGTAGACATGCATGAAAACCATTAATGTAAGAGTTTTTGTCAAACTTTTATATGCAGCGTTATAGAAAAAATCATGAAATTTTGAAGTTTAATATTGCATTTCTTTTATAAATAATTAAAGTTTATTAAAAATTATTGTACCTCTTATTTTGGTTCTTGTTTCTAAGAAAAATAATTGAATTTTTTTACACACGTACATCTTTTTGCATGCAATATCGTAGAATTTATTCCATTGACAAAAATAGTAGGAAGACGATGTTTTTTAATAACTAAAATTTAAATTTTATAATTTACAAAAACAAATAATGTAAAATTGTTGAAAAATTATAATGAAAGTTATTAATAACATAATTAATAATGTTACTAGTTACAAGTTCAAAAAATTAAATTTATGTTTTATTTGTATATTTTTACTCCAATTACCGTATGACAATTTATAATGAATTTAAAAGTAACGTATTAATGGAAAACAACACATTGTTTTCAAACAAAACCCAATATAAAGTAACATTGTTTGTTATGCATGTATTTTGATTTAAGCGGTTTGTAACTCGAATCACCCCACCGAATGACATGTACTGCAATCTTCAAACCTTCATATCTTTATTTATAAGTAATTTATATTATAACTCCCTAACTAGTTGACCACCGTCTCTCATTTCGATTGATTATACTGATCAGTTATCGGCGTCCAATCTATGTACATTTATACAACAATTTCCTGCGCTCATGATGTTTAATTACTGTGAAAACCTAAGCTATCGACCTCTAAAGAGTCTATAAACACTTTAAAAACTAATATCCTACACAAAATACTCCATACTTTATAAAATCGCACGAATCGAGCAAAGCAACAAGCTCAAACACGTCGAAAACAACCAAGTCAACCCCGTCCTCGCGAAACCCAAAATCCCCAAAGTCCCACACAACTCTAACCCTCGAAATCTTCTTTCTCTTCCCTCCAGCGGCCGATTCGCCAGCAACGAGTACATCCAGACCCTGGCCGTGATCCACCCGAAGGAGAAGACGACGTCGCCCGCTCCGCACTCGACCCACACGGCGAACGACATACCGATGGCGAGGATCGTCGAGCCGCAGCCTGGCCACGCGCAGCTCTCGCCCCATCACGCCGAGCTCAACGAGGAGTACGCGACGACGCAGCTGCGCGAGGGTGGCCACGGCGCGGCGGCGGCCGGCAGCCACGCGGTGACCATCGTCGCGGCGTGCTGCATCGGCTTCCTGCTGCTGATGGTCGTCGTCGGGGCCGCGAGAATGCGAGGTAGGTCGCGCAGGAGTAAGGGAGTAAGGGATGTGTCCTTTGGGATGACAAGAACTTGAGTTGTATTGGTCCTTAGACAGCAGGGTTGATTCAAAATTAATTGTTTTTGTATAGCTAACCTGCGACGAATTCGTCAGAGGATTCTGAAATAAGTATTAGTAATTGTACTTTTTGAGTCAGAAGTAGATTAAAAAGAGTTTCATTGAATCACTCACTAGAATCACACATTAATAAATTAAGAATACATATAGAATATATAAAGAGTTAAGAATTTTTTTATAATATATAGACGAGAATTAGTTTGAGATAATTATGTTGGGATTCGTAAAGTTTTTTGAGTATTTAAGAAGAATTCATGAATACTTGTCTTGAATCGTAATAATTCATAAATAATTCATAAAAGTTGTGAAAATGTTTATTTAAGTGTTCTGCAAGAGTTCAGTTATAGCTGATAAAAGAATGTATTTAATGATCATAAACAGTTGATAAATAATTTATTTAGCGTATCTTCATTGTGTGATATTCAAGAACTCTTTATGCATTCTTATAAAATTCAACATTTATGAACTCTTTTTCAACACTGATGCTGTCTAGGTTCATATACTCAATGTTAAAAATATTGTATATACCTATAGATGTAGTAGTGATGTTAATGAAACGTACTGCACCTGCTGAATAATGGCCATTTGACTCTGTGTGATCAAACTGTGGTTATCGAGCTTCGTTCGTAGGGACCAGAAAACATTTCCCAGAGCTTCATTTAAATTGATAATTTAGAGACACTTACTTAGTGAGAGAAGAAAGCTAGATCAAATTAATCTTTTCTTTCGGAACTGAAGCTATCGTAACTGATATGAAAGTAATTCCAACAGGTTTTGTAAAGGTATATTTACAATTCAAAATAACAAATGTTGCAATATGCGAAGATATGCTAATCTCAATTGTAAAATTTGAAAGCGCTGCATGACAGTTTCTCTGAATGCGGTAAAATTCAGCGGCGACGATCACAATTGCTTGACGGCGTGCATGAGCAAGCCGCTTTTCCATAAGCGGTAAAAATTTCCCTCAGTATATGTATATTATATATATTATTACGGTGTGAATATAATCTCAACTGAATATTCAGAAAAGCAGTCGGTGTAGAATTGCTAGTAACTTCTGAGCGATATCTTTTCCTTTCTCTGCATTTCAGTTTGTACCATCCTGACTAGTAAAATCTAATTCTCCATATGTGAAATCAGAATTTCTCGGATTTGGTAATATATTTTACATCTCTCTCCAGGAAAATTTACTAGTCTTCTTAGGAAGTCCTGCTATTTCGTACATTACTATATTTGTTATTTTAGCCTTTACTAAGAATTTTACAAATTTTTGTCATATTCAGCTAACTATATGTACACTGAAAAAAAAATTTGTTAAATCTAAGTAAACGTTTCCTTGAATCGTACTAAGAAAAGATTTATTTGATAATAGTAAATATTTAATTATGTTTAGACTGGTATTCATCAATTCAATAAATATTTACTAAATTTAAGAACTATTTACCTTATTTAAGTAAATCTTTTCTTACTACGATTCAAGGAAACGTTTACTTAGATTTAACAATTCTTTTTTTCAGTGTACAAATTTCTACGGCCCTATGGGACACCAAATCCAATCTACAAAAAACCACGAATATCCCCTCACAAATTCACAACAACTACTACAATCCCTAATTTAGAGCGTAATCCAAGCAATTCCCCCCCAAATACCTCCCGGTTCCGATGATTGCGCATTCTCGATACGAGGTCAAGAATGCTCGGCCAGAGCACCAAGATTCCCCGTACACCGGCAGTCCAGCCCAACAAAGACCTCCCGCACTCGTTTCGCAGGCGCAATACAAACTCCCGCGCCATCTCTGTACCGGTTTGTTTATTTAAAGGGATAGGCCGCGGCGTGTTGTCGCCGTTGTCGTTGGCATTGGGACGCGCGGCTTACAAGGGTTGATGGGGGGGCATTCGGCGCTCGTAATATACTTAAACCGATTAACTCCCGTGTGCAAAGCGTCATACCTGTTCGGGCGCACACTCTCCCCGCACCAGCTCCGGGGCTGTAATCGCTTTTACGAGGGTTATCCGTTTAAGCGGTTAACGGGAGGATTAATATTAGCGCGGCTATTGACAGTTGGGTTATTGTAAATCAAAAGTGGAAAATTGCGAGAGCGCGGGGTGCGCGGAGCGTGCGGAGGGAATATGTGGGTCAGTCGTATTGAAACTATAAGCGTCGTTGTGCACGTGTAAACTGGACAATTGCCGAGGGAGTTTTTCTGGTTTCGAAACTATTGATTTTGTCTTTTAATAGGTGTGTGCGTGCGTGTGCCTGCGCGTAATCGTAACGAGCCGGGAATTATTGTGTGATTTTTCTTTTGTTTTTTTTAATATTACAACGCCTCGTATTATGACAAATAATTCAAATAGTTAATGGAGGTTTAATATAATTTTATCTGATATTGACTATAGAAACATTTTTAGCTTGATGTTAAAATGATTCATAAGAAAATAGTTATTATACCCATAACGTGGACATTTTTAAATACACGTTGAAGATCTGTAATATAATAAGAAAAGTCAAACGAAAACAAGTTCATAAGCCAAGTTTTTTCTACAGTTAGTTTTCTAAAAATCAATATTTTGAATTGTCATACATAGTCTTGGTCTGGGGGATGCGACACGAAATACAATAATCAATAGTTTCAATTATTAGCTTCAACGCTACACGGTACTTATATTGTACCGTGAATTGTTTGCCTCGGGCGCTACTACACCGGTACATATATATGTACCATGTATTGTTTTTTTAATTAACGTATCAGCTCGGAACGGAAAAAATAAACAAATCTTTTAAACTGGTAATTCCCTCGTTCTTTATGACCTAAAAAACAAATAAACGATAAATTGCGTTATATATAATAGTGTTAAAGTACGCGAATAAGGAAGAATAGAGAATTTATTCTGTGAATGGTATTGGCGTAGATAGTAGAACCTAAGCCAAAACGTATTTTTCTTTTTAATGAAATTAAATTTACGAAAGTTATAGCTTATGAAAAGCCTTTTGAGTGGCGTTACATCATTAAAACTTTAAAAGATATCGGCCGTAGTTACGTCTTAAACATTTTTAAGTTCCGTTTAAATTTTCTTTAATTTTCAAGATATCGTAAAATTCTAAAAGCTTACAACTAAACTGTACCACGATCTATAAAAATATATTAGAAGTTATACAATATACTATAACATAGTTAATTGAAAGTTATAAATTATTCTACCATAGTATCAATTATGTTTTAAATTATCCTATTATGTATTAGATAAGAATACTAATTTTTAAATAATGTCATGTTATAATAGATAAATGCATATATTTTTTATAAACTGTTAGAATTATTGTGTTAAAAAACATTTTAAAAATTGAACCGACCGGCACCTTTTAACGTCTCAAAAGAGCATCGTCACACAAAGCACTTTCATCAGACTATAGCTTATGTAAATTTAGCGTTTTTTGGAAAATTCAAAAAGGATTATATACTGAATCATGTTCTGTACTAACTTCAAAAGATGGCCGCCAGCATTAACCCTCAAGCGACCAACAGTGCAAAAAGAGAGAAATCACTTCTGTTTTCTTTCTTATTCTATGCTTTAACGCCCAAAGGTTTTTACAAAAATTAGGCATTCCAGATAGAGTATGATGCTTGAAGGTGGCTCCAGCGTTAGATATAGTACACTAAATGATCTTGTAATATAAATTTTTGGGAACTTATAAATGAAAAAAATTAAAAATAAACATAACCCAAAAAGTTACGTCCAACTGTTTGTACTTCACTTTATAAACAATTGGAAAAAATGTAAAATATAGTCTGGCAAAAGTCTAGCTCTGAAAGTCTTTCAAATGTTTAGCTACGGAGACTATCCCAGACTATAAGCACCAGAAAATGAATTTTTACATACAAGTAACAGGGAACTTGCATGAAAAAAAAATTAGGTACGTCAGATGGAATATCGAAAATTAATCGGCGCGTGTTTTTTCTTTTTCCAAATAAATGATTATAAACAACGGTATAGTAGGTTGAAATGTCGCGTGACATCACAGCACCGCACTAAATAGATATACTACGATGGGATATCGGGACGTATAGCGATTTTTCAATCTGCTATATCATTGTTTATAATTATTTATTTGACGCACCTAATGGATTTTTCATGCAAGTTCCCTATTAGGTCAGTAAACTTATTAATATCGACCGGAATCGTAAAAAATAATAGTTTTGGATTGAACCATAGAAATTTTGTTTTAAACATAACAATCTTGTATGAAATTTAAATATTTGTAAAAAAGACAAATATTTAGATTACAATAGTCTGGGATAGTCTCCGTATTTTTTTTTTTTTTAAACGGATTATAAGAAATTTTATAATCTATGCATGAAAATGTATCATTAACACAACCTTGGATCAAGGCTTAACGTCTTATACTAAAACTTAAAACATAAATATCTCATCTATCCGAATGTACAACCCCATGAAATTTGAAGCGCACACGTCTAAGGTAGTTACAAAAAGCAGACACATCCCTCCGTTTCAAAAAATTCCTACAAGCCCCTCCGTACCGGTCCGTATTCCACCCGACCACCGTGATCGAGTCACAATTTCACCCGTTCGTTCCGTTCGATTTCCAGGTGCCAACGAGCGTCGCCGAACGGCCGGCCAGGAGCTCGCCGCCGAGACCGAGATGGCCTGGGACGACTCGGCCCTGGCCATCACCGTCAACCCGATGGACAGGCTAACCGAGCAGGAGGCCGCCCAGAGCCGCCGCAACGCCGCAGGTGCGGCGGGCTGCGGCCCCGACGACGACCTCGACGACTCGGCGAGCTCCGACTCCGAGGACGGCAGCTTCAGGGACGAGGACCTCGACACGTCCGACTGCGACAACGACTGCGACCTGGGCGCGGGCCGCGGACGCTGTCCCAGTCCCGATCTCGAGTGGGACCATCCCAACGTCTAAGCGGGCGAAGTGGGTCGCAGCCGAGGAGCCACGCTAATTTACATTACCGAATAAGGTGGACTGCACGTGTTGTTTAATCGATTTGCGGCTTAAGAAGAGGCCGTATCTAATATCCTTGTCTAATTACATTTTTGCTATTTATTCAAATAGTAGTGTGTTAATTGAAAAACTAAGAGTCGTCCCCGATGCTTCGTAAAATAAGAAATATTTTGAGACATAAAAGAATATTTAACATTGTTTCCTTTCCGAGGATACTTCGAAACGCGAAAATTGAGGTTAGGTTTGGCGTTTCGAACTATTCTTGGAAAGGAAATAATGTTAGGTACTCTTTTAGGTCTCAAAATGTTCCTTAATTTAAGATGAATTGGGGACGACTCTCAGTTTTTTAATTAACAAACTACTATTTGAGTAATTAGCAAACATGTGATTAGACAAGGACAGTAGATACGACTTTCTCTTAAGGGGACACCGGATATCTCTGTCCTTTCGAGAAATCATTTCTTTGAAAAAATAGTAGTTGTCCCCGCTTCGTTTTATAATAATCTAAATATATGTCCAAGCTGGGTTCATATGCTTGTTTGTTTTCGGGAAAACTTTGACACACTATGAGGGCCAACTACGTGGAGATTAGCCTATACATACTAAGTTTGTCAAAGTTTTCTCGAAAGCAAAACAATCATATGAAACCAGCTTGGACATATATTTAGATTACTATAAAACGAAGCGGGGACAACTATTATTTTTCCAGAAAAATTATTTCTCTTAAAATTATGAATGAAAACTCAATTAGATAAGGACAGAGATATCCGGTGTACCCTTAAGAGAATCGGAATTTCATTTGCTTTTCACTTTCGTTTTGACCCTTTGAAGCCATGTTTTTGGAGTCTTTGATGAGGATTTTTTGTACTTGCAAAATGTCAAGGAGCAAATTTGTTGCTTGTAAACACATCTATTGAGGAACAAATTCTAAAGAAATTACCTCATTTTCGGGGAAAAGTCCTTATATTTACTGTGCTCTATAAGTAATATTGCCATGAAAATTTTATCATGTGCGTTTTCGTAATCAGCGACCCAAAAAAACTATAAGTATAAGGATTTAGTATAAATTAACAATAAAGAGAAATGTGTGCTTCAAAGGATTATGCCCCTTGCGTTTCTACCCGAGAACTCGCTTCCAAATGCAGAAATAGGGAACTTGCATGAAAATAATTATTTTTCGACGATGGTTATTATATAAATAAAGACAGGAAGATGATTTACAGATTTGGTTGAATTTTTTAAAAGGAACAAAAATTATAAGTTGTAGCTTTTTATCGCCTTTTATGACATCACTGCAGGTGTCTACTTCAAAGGAAGCCGCTACTTTTGAATACGCTGCATCTTCTTTAATATTTGATGTACTGCGAAAATTCAAAAAGTTTTAAAAGAAAATATAGTATGATTTGGCAGAATTGGACATAAGAAAATATCATGCAAGTTCTCTATTGTGTATTATATGAAATCATTTTTCTTTGATCTTTTTAAAATTTACAAGATTTTTTATCAGAATATGCAGTTTAAATCACTATAATAGTGTAAAATAGAACGTAAACTTTAATTTGCGGAGTCACAGGCCTTTTAAAGTCAAGGGTAGATCAAAAGTTATGACTAAAAATGTTATGACGTATAAATTGCTCCATCTACCACGGAGATCTCTAACTTTGGACTAGTATACTTGGCTAAATCCACATGCGAGTTAAAAGGATTAAACCAATGATTATCATTAGTTGTCTTCTTGCGACTACTATAGCACAATTTAAATATTTTGAAAAAGACTAGTTGTTTTCAGGAGCCTCTCATGAAAATTGTTACTTTTCAGATTCTCAGTAAAAATACGCTTTTTTGAAGATTCTAAATAAAGTATTAGTCTTTATCAGCAAATCTGAAAGTGATAGTTCTTGCAAGAGGACTCCAGTAAGAATTATTTATTAATATAATATTTTTTGACAAACCTGAAATCGGTTGTCTTCGTAAGAAGCGTCGATATAAATGCAGAATGGATCAAACTAACTATAAAACATTGATTTTCGAAAATAAAATAAATACTCTTTATGATTCTGAAGTCAGATCTTCAAAATTTGTCAACCGAAATTAAATATGGCTGCCCAAAAAAGGCAAACATTTTAAAATTTATTTTACTTACTTTTTAAGCGACCGTATACGAACCGCTCAAGAACTATAGTGGGATAATAAGTCTCGTATCATTTCCACATCACACATTAATTTGAATAATAGATCGATTTCGTACTAAATCATTGATGCCAGTGATTAAATTAATCAATTAAATTATAATGCGATACTTGTGTCTCAATTTGTCAAATGTTCAAGTGAACGTTTGAAAAATGTTAAAAATGGACTTATTGTATTATGTTTTTTAACGGTTCGTTTAATTTAAGTCGAAAAATTTCTAAAATCTGACTTCATCATTACTTTGATACAATTTTTGTGTTTTCTGAGCAAACAACAAATCGATATCCATATGGTTGTGTAGGAAGTGCAACTGCATGGTTGAGCTTTAAAGATTAAAGAAATTCAGGTGTATATTACCTTCAATAAACCATTTCAGTAGAATAAAAATTAATCTCGTTGATTTTACAAGATAGGATGTGACTCATTTTTCCGTGCTCAAAATAATAATACTCGGTAACACCAAAGCCCACGCATTTTTTCTATAAATATATGCGTAGCTAGAATCGCACATCTTCGTGCTATTAAATTAACGCTAAAACTTGCAAACTAGACTTCTATAATTATATTTAGTAATATAGGTATAAAATAAATGATCATACTTACAAAGTTTCTTATCTCAAATTTAGGCATCATGGAGCTTCGCAATGCAAATTCATCTACTGTAAGATCAAGAAAGACAACGTTTGGGGGTGAAGTAGCGGCAGCGGCACAGCCTTGTCTCGAATTTATCAAGGGCTCGAAAACAAAAAGAAGGCAAAGTTCGCAGAAATCGGCAAGTTCTGAATTTGGCTCCAGAGACTTCATATCCTCCCTATATAGGACACCTTCAAAATGCTCGGTCTGTAGAGTCGTAGGTGAACTGTGTTCTTGCAGGTAGGTGGAAGTGTCATATTATATCCGTCCCCTTAGATTGAGTTTCTAGTACCAGGCATCGGTGAATCGACGGTGTACTGCTTGAACAAAAAAAAAGAGAGCGAGAGATAGAAAGAGAGCGAGAAAAAAATGGAAAAAGAAGAGAAAAAAAGAACGATTTAAATCTGTAAGAGTGCGGGACGCTTTATCTAATAGTTGAAAAAAAAACTCTTTCTACATACGGTACATTGTTAACAACAGCGGTTGTCGAGGTATGCGGATGTATTATTCTTCGAAACTATTTTCACACACATATACACGAGCACACACATTCAGTAAAGAAAAAAAATGGATAAAAAAATGAAAACATATTTAGACGTTTTCGGGATGACCTATGATATTTCCGGAAGTTCCGAAGGCGAGTACGAAATTTTTCAATGTTGGAATATGCTTGCAAAGCTTAAAAAATGGACTGCAGTCGAGTAGATTGAGACTAGATATTTAATAAGAAATATTAACAAAAAATGCAAGAAACTATATCAATCATTTCGTTCATTACACATTTGTATAAGAATTTGAGTATTGTTGGTAACGTATCAAAGACTTTTAAATGCACAAATCGACTTTTACAAATGATACCAAAAAAATGCGAGTTTTACTACAGTCTGCCTTATGTTAAATGCTTGACTAATGCAAATATAGTAGATAACAGAGTTTCATTTTACGCTTTTATTATATCGACTTTTTTCAGAATGCTCACACACCCATATATATATATATATATATATATATATATATATTGATATATATATATATGTATATATGTATATATAAACATTGAGCAGAAAGAGAAAATATCGCTACTGGTACTAATGGTATCTGAAAACATTGTTCGAAACATTTAATCATCATTATCGATTGTAGGCTCCAATTAATAATAAAGAAAAACATTCTCAATAACATATGGATACAGAATAAGCCGATCGAGCTCTACGTTTTGCATTTCTCTATACTCCCGAGAATTCGCGAATTCTCGGGTAAAACCGACATTTGTACACTATGATCTCGTAGCTTTTCTTTGGAAAACAAGGTGGGTCATCGGTGCGGAATTCTGATTCGCCACGAAGAATTACAAAGAAGAAGGTAAAGGGAACTCTTTCTCGGAAGTGTTTTTAGCTTCCAAAAATTTTAGCAGAAAAGATAATAACGGTCTCTCGTATACAGCACCCGCTTGCAATAACATTGATCTAGCTTCTTCCTGACATCTTCCAATTTTTCTTCAAAGCTTGGGTCAGAGGATCGAATCTATCGCGTTGTTCATTTTTCTGTTCTTTAGAGGGAAAATTATTTTTTATGTAAATCGGAATGCGGCCATATATTGTATATGTATTTTTCGGTGTAAGAGGGAAATGAGAAAAAAAATCCTTCATCATATCGTAACTGAGGTATATACGGGGTGGACTACGATTGCGTTTATATTATAATACAGGCGCGTGTGTCAATTACTTTGCATGCGATATACTCTCCTCGACTACTAGGTCGACAGTGGAGGACAACAAAAAAAAATGGAGGCGCGTGCCGCGGGGATCACAATTTCCGCGCACCGTTTGAGTGCAGTGCAATCTTCTTTCGTTTTTTGTAGGCCTGGAACTGTGTAATTCGTTTTTGTACGTTGCTGTGTAAACCGATGTGTTTTCTCTCCTTGGTCTAGTTGACGATTGAACTTTTGATAATTGTTGTGTAGGGGTTTCTAAAGGCTCTTCAAAACTTTCTGGACATAAAGAGAAAATAAAACTTCGGCCGAAAATCGCGATCGGTCTTCGTTTAGAGACACGTGTAATGATTATTCTCCCCCCTTCGCGACGTGGGGCATAAAGAACAAAAATAAAATTAAAAAAAGAAGTAAAAAAAAACTGTGTATTATCAGGCAGTATTTGATATACATATATACATATATATTGTGACATTTCATTCGGAAATCTCTATTTATGATGTATTTAAGTATTCGAGACGGTGAGCGCGGCCTCGAGAGGGAACCAGCTTTGCTTCCGGATCGACGCTGCCACCGAAGCGAGGATTTAGAAGCGAAATTCTCGCGAGACTCGACGAGAGACTATACGATGCGGAGTGAAAAAAAAACGAAACAAATTATATCCTCGGGACAATGAATTTTAATAAGGATAAAAAGTAAAAATCGCAGTTTGTAATATCCAAAATAATGAATACAAATACTGCCGAGTCCTAATTCACGTGTATGTATGTATTTTTAGGGAAGTTATATCGATCAAATACCTAGAACTGAATATTTGAGTATGACGAATATATATGTATTCATATAGGGACTATATGACAATTTATTTTTCCAACGTGCATATCATATCATTTTTATAAAAGAATTGGTGAGCAAAGTAAAAGGTGAAAACGATGCTTTTTGTGAGAGAAAAATAATAAAAAAACGGCTCTGCAGCAGCTGTGTGTCCCCACCCGTATGTGTAAAATTAAGATCGATTTAAGCGCCGTAGTGTTGTGCTGTGACATCAGCACCACCGCGGCTTTGCCATAATAATAATAAAAACCTAGCGTTTCTTCGTCATATCCTTGTAATGAATTCTTCACTACTATATACCGACTCTTTCGTCTGTTTCTTTTCTTTTTTACTATCATTTTGTACAATGAATTCGCCATTGTTCTTCGGCGAGGCCATTCGCGGGATTTTTCTTTTTCACCTATTATGTCTTTCTATTTGATTCTTTTTTGTATCAACGGAGCTGACTTTTAGAACTTTCTCTCTTCCAGATGCGAATTTTCTTACTCGTTTCTAATTTATTCCCCCTGGGTATAATGCGTATTAATATATATAGGTAGGTTCATGAGTCAGTTCTTCGAATGTGTTTTCTCTTCGCGATTGAGTAGGTGAATAATACGGGTTCGTAGTGCGTTCTTTCGTTTCTCTTCTTGTATTATGACTTCTTCTCCGTGAGTTTAGTCATTCGTTTAAAAGCCTGTTGCCGAGACGACTCTACGAAATGTCATCGTATGTTTTTCCTCTTTTTGCATCGAGCAGTATTTCGAGATTACGTAGATTTTATTTTAATCTACCTTAGTGGAAATGACAACTGTGAAAAAGTGTGAAAAACTATGAAAAAAATGTGAGAAGGTGTGAAAAAGAGTGAAAATACATATACTTTAGGAACATCGGTTATAAACAAATATGTACATTTTTTCACACTTTTTCACAGTTTCTCACACTTACAAAAAAACACGTATTTTATCTACTAAAGCTTGCACAATTTCTCACATTTTCTCACATTATTTTTCGTTGCATTCTCTTATATAAAGGAAATTACAACTATAAGAAATTGTGATAAAATGTGAAAAACTGTGAAAAACTGTGAAAAACTGTGTCAAAATTTATGAAATATTCTATAATATTTTTTAAAATCCTGTTTAAAATGTAAGCCTAATTTTACAGTTTTTCACGAAATTTCATGGTCTTACAAACTTTTTGACACATTTGTCACAGTTTTTCACATTTTGAAATTTCCACTCGGGTATATTCTAAAAAGAAAATCGTTCAGCTTTTCACGTATGTGACATTGATTTTTGTCAAGCTTACACACATTAACATGTACTTGCCTCTAATATATACATAACGAAAATGTTATTGTATTACCCTATTTTATTTCCGCGCATTAGTATAAATAATCGTCGCACGTAGTTTTATAAATTCGTATATATAGTGCATTTACGAATGCATATGTTTTGTATCTCTACCTTTCCTCGACTGAGACTCGAAATTTGTTATACCATCTCCGCCCTCTCATCCAGTCGTCCTATTATCTCTTTTTGTATAACGAGTTATTCCTTTCTTTTCTATATATACTTTCGTTCTACTCGAGAAAAAAGGAAAAAAAACACTTTACATACTGTACTTAACTATTAATTAACAAAGCGATCCTACAAGAGAACAAAGCAACATATATATAAATATGAATATATATTATATATAAACATTTAATGAACAAAAAAAAATAAATAAAGATGGACGAGCACTTATATACGAGAGAAATATGACGAGGCACTCGACGAAAAGTCAAATTAGAGCTTGGCCATTACCACGTGCACGGCAGCGTGCACGTATACAGCAAGGCGACGACTATAGGATACGTTATGCGCGAGAGCTGCAGCCCATTAGAGAGCTGCATAGCGAAAAATGGAGAACGCAAAGAAAAAGACCGGAATGCATTTTTTTGAATACGTTGCAACGCGATCGCGCATACAGTTATAGTTGGGCCGCGCTTTTTTTTCCCCGGCCCCTCCCACGAAATAAAAGAGGGTTGGCGCGAGTTATCCTAGTTTCGCTTTTCGCCGGCTGCCTCATGTATATTGCGAGGGATATATAAGCGTGTTATAACAGACGGATGAAAAAAAAAATGAATAAAAAGAAAGAGCGAGAGTTTGGGAGAGATGAATTAATATGTTAGCGCGTACGGCAAAGATCAATTTGTATAACGCACTATATTGTTTTTGTAGGCAGCTAAATATATTATATATATATATTATAATACGCGACACTAAAAGTGAAGAGAGAAATAAAAAATGTAAGTGCGTAATGTGCACGCAAGCGCATGCAGAAAAAATGACGACACACACAAAGAGTAAAGACACACAATTGAACGAGACGCATTCATGATTATGTGTATATGTGTTCTATGCATATTACGGTACGGATTAATCGCAAAAAGCAAAACATAAATAAAGAAAGAGGATGCACTAAAGTGTACTGCAAGGGTCATGCGTAGGTGTGTGTTTAAAAAGGACATCGACGAAAAGAGAAAGAATCACCCTAGAAACATTGTATCGCGCGAGCGCAAAAGGCGACGAGCGAATCACGCGTGCGCGCGCACCACAAGTGACACTTAAGTATTATAATGAACGAGCGGCGCGCGTTATACGAGCACGAAGAGGAAATGGCACGGAGGTCAACCTTGTAAAAACTTTAATAGAGGATAAACGTACAGCTTCGGTCGAAAAAGGACGATATAACACGGAGGGAGAGAAGACCCAGACGAGAGAAAAACGGAGCGAGCGAGCGGTTGGGTCAAACGATCTCGCTATAAATACATTTTTCTTCGCTTTTATGCATGCTCGGCATGCGTTGTCGAGGGGAATGCATTTCGCGAGATGTTTGACCCTCCGCGCGCATCGCTTTTTTATAAGAAAACAAAAAACAAGCGGCTTTTTTACTCGAGATGTACGTGCGTCCCATACAAAAGTATAAAGACAGAATTATTAAAAAAACGAACATTAAAAGAAAAAGTCATAAAAGAGAGAACACAGAATTACCCCCCCGAGAATAAGAAAATAATTATGCACCGATCACAAGGTATCTCGCGAATCATAGCTTTTGGCTTGGAACGAAACCTATATATATATATAAAATCACTATCACAAGAGCCAACTAAATTCCCTCCCAGTACCGATGAAAAATTGTGTGTGTTAACTAATAAGATTAATCGTAAAGCTAATATTAAAGTTAAGAAAGAAAAACAAATTATCATTGGTATATAGAACAAAAGGTACCACACATTGTACGCTTACATGTTAAAAAAAGAAACTCACATCAACCGAGCAGCTCAAGAATCGAGATAAAACTATAAAAGAGATAAACGAAGGGTGTTAAAGGCATTTTGTGCCGAGAGGCAACTAACTCTTTTCTATTTTGTTTTCGCCAATTTCGTTCGAAACGGTTATAAACGACGATTATATACATTATTATATACACTGAGCAACTCAGCGCGTTGTTTTTTCGTGGCGCACACAAATGTCAAATTATGATAATCTTGTTAAATCCGCAAACTGAGATTGTTCAGCAAAACAATATTAGCAATAGCAAAAAAGAAAAATCCACACATGCGCATACACACACTGCACATGCTAGGAATATAAAATACTATCTTAATGACATATTATAAATAATACTAAGACGTCAAGTGTATTTGTTTAATAAAGGTGTACATTCGAAAAAAAAATTAAATCTATTGTTTGTCTGCATTTTCTTTCAATGACTGTTTCCATTTTCCTTTTTCCTTTTATATTATCCATAAGTTATCACAAAATAATACTACAAATTAAATTGATGATTCATTTTTATGTACAAATTTTATTGTTGTAAATTTATTAGATATAATATAAGTATTCACAATGAGAACAGCTGGAGCTATGTACAGACGCTGTGAAAATGTAAATTACTCTTACAGTCGATAACATAGTCTGTAACATGATATTCTTTATAGCTAAATAGAAAATTATTTACATTTCTGCTACTGATAAAAATAATAAGCCATTGGTCACATCTGATGAATTAGTAGAATAATTTAGAGAATGTTCTTGTATCAAATTTAAAAAACTTCGCGTTTACGAAAGGCAAGTTTTCTTTGTAATTTTGGTTAAATCTAAAGAATAAATAATAAATTGTTTTTAAAGCTTCTTATATATAATAAATAGTAGTTTTTTACTTGGCTGTATAGTGTTTTATCAGTTTACATATATTGATTTTATATATATATATATCCGCTTGCTTAAATATCAAACCGCCACGTTTTTTGTATTGATGTACAGTCGCAACTTCAGTCGTTATTAAGTTAATAATTCATAGGCATTTTCAAATGCTTCATCATTTAGCATATTCCGCAATTCGATTCGTCGTCGTTATATCAGCAAACAATAATTGTCGTTTGCTCACTTTGACTCGGCAAAAATAATTTTATATTCTCCGCGCTCCAATGCAGCAGCGCACTTTGGCAGACAACGCTCCATACATAGGGGATGAAAAATTCCTCGGGCTGTTCTTCCTCCACATATTTGAATTTCAGTTCAGGAAATTTCTGAAACACAATGGTACGTATTAAATTTCAACATTTGAATAACTTCATAGTAGAAAACATACCCTTAATCTATCTTTTGGCCATTGGCTGGTGCCTTGTTGTATCGTTGCTAGTACCTGACTAACACCAAGTTGAGATTGCTCTTTTTGTTCAAGCTTGTGAGAAAAGAAATTAATTACCTGAAAAGAATAATGCGTTTTATAAATGCGGTTTAAAATTTATTTAATTGTTATGGTAAAGTTAATTTTTACCGAATCTATATTCTGTACTATGTCTTGAAACGCTGAATGCGTTCTAAACGGTTGAAAAATATCTTTTTTGTAGAGAAGGGTGTAAATTAAATTGGGGTTGTGAGCTAACTGATGTGTTAATGTACTGTTTATGATTTCTAGCACCATGCGTAAAACTTCCTCTAATACTGTCAAATCTTGGATCTAAAAAGTAATGTTTACCATTAGTAATTAACAATATAAATTTACGTGTATTGTACATTCTAAATAAAAATTCTTACTAGATCACTGTTTGCAACACTTCCATTAGCAGAAATGTTCACTGTTGTTGAACTGGAGGAAGATTGTGCTCTTATTGTAGCTTCCAATTTAGCATGCTTTTTCGCTAATGTTTCAAATAAACTAATGAGCCTTTGACTAACGTAAGGGTGAAGTGCTCTAAACTGACTTGACATATTAGCCAAGGCTGCCAAGCAATTCGTGTGTAAATATCTGTCCTAAGATTTTTAATAAAATATTTAATTTCTTTTTGTACTTCAAAAAAAAAAAAATTTGTACTACTTACTCTCATTTTTAACATATTGTACTGTATTGTCCTGATAACAACGAGAATTAATAATCCTCCTAGTGATATCTCACTTATTGATCTTTCCGTGTACCAAGTAACTCCTTTTAGCATCTATAAAAGATTCATAATTAACTTCTTAAAATATTACAATAATTCTTAATAAAATTAAATAATTCTTACGGTATCATGCACTCTTTTATTAAAAGTTTCGTCTTCACTAAGAATTAAAAGTATAATTAAAGACATGTATATGTGATGAGAAGTATTTTCTGGAGCATTGTATAATATTCTTAAAATAGGAATCACCTGTAAATAATTTTAATTTTTAATTATAGTTCATATATATGTAAATTTTAATTATATACCAATTGTTTGTGCTTACTAATAATTGTACATCAGGCCTCTTCATTATATGCTGTTTAACATTGGGATTTCGATGGAGCAACATGTATAATAAAAGTGTTACTTCATCAGTGTTTGGTATTTTGCAAATCGTTTTATACAGTTTATCAACGTTAAACTTAAACGAGCAATGTTCTTCACATGATGTTTCACAGTCATCTGTGGAAATAAATATTTATTACTTTTATTATGCAGTTATGCAGTGATATTAATGAATTAAAAATAAATACAAACCTTCTACATCTGAAAAGGAGAATAGTGCATCTCTGTATGGATTACGCGATGATGTCCAATGATTCGTAAGGACTAACAATAGTAATAATGATTGACTAGCTAATGGTGTTTCTGTGTCCCGTTTCCTTTCTACATCTTCCACATGTCCACCGTGTGCAACTTGTACATTTTTTAAACTACTGCCCATTCCCATTGTAATAACATTCCAAAGTCCAGCTGCATGACAGATATTATTTTAATTTTAATAAATTCAATAACTTTTTCACAAGAAAATGTTTCAATTACCTGCAATGCTAAAAACAATACTGGAGCCTGGTTGTGGAGTTAAAAGCCCTGGTGGCGCATGAGCTTGTTCAGCAAAATTATTTAACAATGTGCAAACCATAACTGGTGCATGCGCACTTAGCTCTTCGTTCATAACAATTCTATAGACCGTACTGTACTCTGCTGGTGTTTGTGAGAAGAGTTGCACAGAGAGTAAGACCAATAGACAATTTATAGCTTCAAGATGCACAAGATATGTGAATTCACTGAAACAGTTTAAATGAATCAAAAAAATTAATTATAAATTGCATTCATTTGTCAAATCTGTATTTTGTAGCAATTTGTATTAATTTTGTAATTTGATATTATATACTAAATATTATTATAAAATTTATTTTATATTTAGGACAGTTGACCTTTTTATATATTTAATAAATAAATAAATCTGTGGCTTCCCAGCATAACGGCATAAGTTCACTTTTTTTGAAAATTGAGATTTTAGAATATTTGATATCGTTACATAGTATAATGTTTTCTGATAAAAATGCAAAAAATTAGGAAATTGTAAAAATAAATGGCTATGTGCTATGTACTATTTATGATTTTCTTAAACATTTGTTTAAATGGAAAATAAAAAGTTAGTATCTCACAAAAATTACAAGTGGACTTATATTGTTATGCCTTTAACCCACAAAAATAAATTTGGTTAAGTAGTTTATTAAACTTACCAGAGTGGTACATCTACAATGACTTCCACTAAAGCTTCAAAAAATGATTGCAATCGAACAGGTAATAAACTGTTTGTATGCTCTTCAGAAAGTTGGGACTCTGTATGCCTAACCATTTCTTCTTCTCCCACTGTTTCAATGAGATACTTTATGATACACCTTACTGCAAAAAGCGCATTGTATGTCTGCCAAGCAGGCATAATACTGAAAATTTTTTAAAAATAAGTCGTACATTCTTGTAGTTAAAAGATTAACATAAATGCTTTGGAACTTACTTTTCTGAATCAGCCATTGAAAGCAATTCAGTCACGCGAGCTAAGGAAATTTGAATCAACGATCCAATATTTCCTGTAACTTGGTTGTTGACAAGTAATTTTTGGCAACATAAATCTAAACGAGAGTCAAGCTCAATCTGGTCATTTCGTGTAAGCGGGGGTCTCATGTTGTAGGAAAGAAAGCGACCCCAGAACTGATCATCCAAGGGTATCGGCTCTTTGCTGCAAAACCTCTCCAGATATGTATTTTTTGAGAGATCCTCATATCTGCTCGGTGTAGCACCCATTGCTTATAACTGTTGTAAAATCTGCAATTTCCAAAAGTATTCCATTGATCGTCGATACGTTCTTTTCTTACACTCACTATCTCAATAATCGATTGAAATACCTATTTATTTTCACAAAACTCAATGATTTATTTCAATGGTACACATCATGCACGAGAAACAGAACGTGAGAGTGAAATTATAAAAAATTGTGAAAATTATTTTATATACATGTTGGCAGGTTCCACTGCGCGTTCTATGATTCTCCGGTGCGGGTCAACGGATGTTTATAAATATGTAACAAATAAATTGAGCTTTACCGTTGTTTGCCACGTTGTTATTCTTCTCGAATTAGAAAGGTAAAAGGCATTTTTTATTAGAGAAGAAGCGCTTATAACCTCTACGCGATAAAGGTATTCTTTGACAGCCGTCCATACTTTGCCACTTTGCACTTTCCTGTATCTATAGTTATACATATACGTGCATGTGTGTATGTTCATGCGTGGACCAACCACCGGTTAAATTTCGCATGCTTCCTATTTTTCGCTCTGTGTAAAAATAGTTTATCTGGTTTTCGCAAACTTTTTCACTGTAACGAATTTTCAATTAAATTATAAATAAATTAAATATTTTTATTTGTCCCAAAAAAGAAAATATTAAAAAATTTAATGGATTTGGTGTACCGGTTAACGATTATTTAATAGCTTTTGTAGTCTAGTTAAATTTAGTAATCATGTACCAAACGAAAAATATATTTCAAATAAACTAGAAAAACCTTAGCACTTTTTTTGGAAAATAAAAAAACAAGTTTGCGTCATTCGAATGTAGCGCTCTATTAGCAGACGATACGAGGGTTTTAAAGGTTAAAGATATAAGGAAAGAGTGTTGATCAGTGATATGGAAAACAAATGTATATTTATATATATTTGTTTATAAAAGAAATTTACAGTAATCAGATTATTATAATAATAAGAAAATATAAATAAATAATAGTAAATATAGTCTGTTTTTATTTTATAGAAAGTATGTACACAATATTTCATCACATTGCAGTTAATTGTTGAAGTGAACAACAATAATAAATATTGTATGAAGTAGGTCATGGTAATCATAAGAAAATGTTTAAGAAAGTTATTGTGGCTGTTTCTGGTGGAGTTGACAGCGCAGTAGCTGCACTGCTACTCAAATCAAAAGGTACGAACACAATATTAAATTATGAAATTTTCATTTTAAACTATAATTCATGGTTTTCCTTTTTAGGCTTTAAATCTACTGCAATTTTTATGAGAAATTGGGATATAACTAATGAAGTAGGTGAATGTCAAATAGAAAAAGATTTTGAAGATGCTAAGTGGATTTGTAATAAATTACACATACCACTCCTGGATGTTAATTTTGTAAAAGATTATTGGAATGAAGTTTTCAGGTAACTATTTATATTTTTTTTAGTATATTATCCATTTTGTATATCTAAATATCATATTCTTTCAGTTATCTACTTGAAAATTATGAAGTAGGGAAGACTCCTAATCCTGATATTCAGTGCAATAAAAAAATTAAGTTCAATAAGTTCTTTCATTATGCTCGTCAAGAACTTGGAGCAGATGCAATTGCTACCGGTCATTATGCTCGCAATAGTTTTGGTCCATATCTTGAACACTACAATCCAGATAAAAGTAAGAATGTTTACTATTTTTTTTTCTTTAAACTTAATTTACATACTTAACAAATGTATTAATATTTATTTTGATATTTAGATGCAGCTTTATTACAAGCTAAAGACCATTTTAAAGATCAAACCTTCTTCTTATCACAAATACCGCAGGCATCATTAAGACGAACAATGTTTCCATTAGGAGAATATTTGAAGAAAGATGTAAAAAGAATGGCCAAAGAGGCTAATTTAGATATAGTTGTAAATAAAAAGGAAAGCATGGGAATATGTTTTATTGGTAGCAGACATTTTCAAGATTTTATTGTTGAGGTAAAGATTATTAAGATTAATTTAATATTCTCCCTCTAATAAATTAAAAAGAAATAAATAATACAAAATAAATTTTGAATAGTATGTAGAAGAGAAACCGGGAAACTTTATAGATCTTGATACTGGGGTTATTGTTGGTAAACACAATGGAATTCATCAATGGACTTTAGGGCAAGGTTGTCGAATTGGAGGAGCACCCACATCTTACTATGTTTATCGAAAAGACATTGATAATAATAATATTTATGTGGTAAGAAATCATTTATATCAGAAGCATATATTCTGTAAATTTATTTGTTGCATAAAAGGGCATTTGAAAAAGAATTTGAAAAAATTAATTTTTTTAAATACTTTAGGTCTCTGGAACTACACATGCTGCACTATATACAGAATTTTTTATGGCATCCAATATGCATTGGATAAACAAAGAACCTCAAGAACTAATTAACGGGAATGTATTTCACTGTGATTTTGTATTTCAACATTGTAATTCATTAGTTCCTTGTACAATATTTAAAACTGTCAATAATAAATTACTTATTCGTCTTTTCAAACCCAAAAGAGCTATCACGCCTGGTCAGGTAAATCATATAAAAATATAGTAGTTGATATCATTATGTTAATTGAATCAATTAATATTTACTTCTTGCAATTTTTAGTATGCAGTTTTCTATTCTGGAGAAGAGTGCCTAGGTAGTACAGAAATAGTGAATCCTGGACCTTCTTTTTATTTTCTAGGTAAAGAAGTTAGCGATATCGATGAAAGAAATACAGAACACATAGAAGCTTTCCAAAGCTGACAATAATGTAAATAACAAGACTTCTTTGTTATTTAGTTTGTAAATAACTTTTTCATTACTTTTAATAATCAAAAAGAAATAAATATAACTTTGAACATTGATAAAGCAATTTGTAAAAAGACAATAAACTTATTTATTTTTTAAGTTTTCACATATTGCTTATATGAACTAATATTCCATAACTATTCATTTCTTCACTTTTCATATTTGTGTTTGATGTCATCCCATAATTTCTGTAAAAGTAAAAGGAATCATCATTTTATTGTGAATCCCATTAAATAATATTACAAAAAATGTTATACGTACTCCTTTATTGATGCTGCGGAATATGTTGTCAGTTATTATGTCGAATGTCCTTTCGAAGATGAAAGCACTACCAAGTATTGTGAGTGTGAAAGTTGATGATCGTTTCAGGAACACGTTGTATAGTGTATTACTGAGCGTCATGGTGCTGGTCTTTTAGTCTAAAATATAGAGGAGCCTGTGATTAACTTAACATAGCCTATCAATTAAGATTTCCTCACATAAACTTGGTTAAAAATAATCAGTAGATTTGGCAGAGGATGAGAAAATTGATAGTCAAATGAAAATGATGCGGATCGACGATTTTTATAATATTTCAATTAAAATTTGATAAAGAAAGAATTTGATAATTTATTTAACATATCGCTTACGTAAATTCCAAAATATCGAAACTAGCAGAAAAGGCCAAAGATTTTCCGATGTTGCTCTCAGCACTTCAGCTTCAACACGAATCACGTGAATCGGACCAAGACTACTCGCGAGATTCGTGATAAATTGTTTTTTCGTTTGCTGCTCTGAATTCTGACAGATGGCGTTGATATACTGCGTTTTTGATATGTGAATTATCGTTTAATTAGAGTAATATTATAAATGAAATGGTTTACACGGAGAAAACTTATTTTATAAAATATCTGAATATTAAAATCAATGCCAAATATACGTATTCGGAAAAGAAAAGATCCTATGAAACAAGTGAATGCTGTTGTCGGAAAATTTAAAGCACGAACCTAGTAAATTAGAGGGAATATTCAAACGTATGTAGTATTATATCTATAGTAAAATTAATTGATATTTAAGACTCTATGTTTCTTAAAAGAAGCATAAAAAGACGTTCTAAACAAAAATAACGAATCAAATTACTTGAAATATTATTCGACACCCAAAACAAAAATTAATAGAGTGCCGTCAATCGTTGCTGAAATAACTAATACTCTTAACATTTTTCCCATGAAAACATTTTTCATACGAATTAGATTTACAAATAAAGGAATAAGAACTGTGTATTTTTTAAACTATAGGTTTCTATATAGCAAAAATAAATATGAAAGGATTAATAATATATTATGCAATAGAGGAGGGTGGGCAATTTCTAGCGAGGGTGAAGTGTTGTCAGCACGAGACGAAGAAGAGTTGAAGTCACTGGAGCTTGAAAATGCCTCTCCCCGATATTATACACCCTATTTTTTAACAAAGGCATGATTGGGTCTTTGTTTATGCATGTCACATGTGGGTCGGGTGTATTACCAATCGTTTTTAAAGACATATATCTGAAATGTGCTTTATATTTAAACAATTTAATCGTAATTTAAACTTAATAATTAATAGATTCAATAATTTGATTTAATAATTCGATTCAATAATTTAATTCTCTTTAGTATAATAGCATACTCTTATCATAAGTGTTTTATTTACGGATCTAATTTCACTGTAAATGAAAAGTACAAAAAAGAGGGAAAAAAATACTAATTCATCAGTTCAGGATCGTTTAAAAGAATAAATTTGCGAGTTTTGATGCCCTGTACAAACGTTCGAATTAAAGGCCCAAATCCCATTTCCTCCCTCCGCAGTACAAAATACCGAATCTCCATTTTCCCCAGAAGATCAAATCGTCCTCTACATTTGCAGCCCACATTAAACCCCGTACTCGCAAAAGGTACCTATCAGTCCTCCTCCGCACCCAACGCAAAGTCAAATCTTGGCGGCACTCCCAGCTTCCCGAAACCCCCGCGAGCCCAGGCACGCGCGGCAGCACCGTGCGCCTCTCGCACCTCGTATCCCCGTCGCGGCGCGTCTCCCCCGTCGCGTCCGCTTCCGGCCGTATCGATCGGTCCTCTCCGCCAATCCCCTGTCTCCCGTCTCTCTCGCGCACGCGCGGCCCCGACTTCCGCCTCCCTCCCCCTCCCCCCCTCCCTCGCCGTCGTTCTCGATTTTTCCCTCGGCATCTCCGTGCGGGCGATGCGCGCGCGCGCGCGCGACCCAGGCCAGCCAGCTCTCGGCCAAGCTCGGCGACCATTTTCGCCCCTGGTATGAGAGCGGCAGCGTAACCGTGCGAGAGCGAGGAGAGCGTGTATAACTGTGAGGGAGAGCGAGCGAGCGAGAGGTGCGGCGCGCGTGTGCGTTAGGTTTGCGTGGAAAGAAAAAAAAAAAGGAGCACGCGTGTACGTGTGTGTATTCGATCTGCCTGAAAGCGAGTGCCTGAGAATATTGTACGTTAGGATATATAAGAAAGATCGCTCCTCGAGGGAAGAAGCCAAGCAGCGGCGTCAAGAGGAAAAAGGAGTGAACGCGAACGCGAGAGAGAAGGATATACGAACTGCCGTCGCTCTCTGCTCGGCGTTGTTTGACTGTGTCCGAGAGATAGGATAGAAGCGCGCGCGCGCGCTAGTGTGTGTGACTGAGTACGAGAGACTACTTTTCAACCGCGAGCCGAACGTGAACGTACATAACTCCGAGAGAAAGACAAAAGACACCCGCACACATTCATTTACACACATACCCACAGAGCCCAGGGAGAGAGAGAGAGTGAGAGAGAGTTGTTTTTCGCGCAACAATCGCCAGCAACGCCGACAAAATTGTCGTCCCGGAGAAAAAGGAGGAGAGCAGCAGCGCCGCCGCCGTCGTCGTCTCTGCAGCAGCCGCCAGCATGTCGTACATCCAAGTAGCGGAGGACGAGGGCGAGGAGCCGATAGAGCTGCCGACCGAGGACGACAGTACCCTGCTCCTGACGACCCTCTCGGCCCAGTTCCCCGGGACATGCGGACTCAAGTACCGGAATCCGGAGTCGAGGGCCATGAGGGGCGTGAGACTGGTCGAGGGCAGACTGCACGCGCCCGAGAACGGCTGGGGCAAGGCGGTCTATTTCTGCGTCTTTCCGAAAGGTCAGTTTCTCCTTCGCTTCTGGTATGCACGACGGCCTGTGTGCGCGTGAGATTGTTGATCCCCGGGAGTTTTTGTTGCTCGTCTTTTTTTTTTTTTTTTTTTTATTGTTGTGTCTCTCTCTCTCGTGCTTCGGGCATGGGAAAGAGAGAGAACACGAATACACGATGGATGCGTAGGTTGTAGGGGAGGGGGGGGGGGGGGGGAGATACGGCGGCGACGATGGCGTCGCGCGTGCTATGTGTACGAACTTCTCTTCTCAGCGTCTTTGGGACGACTTTTCATGGAGGAGAGGGCCAAGGCTTTGTCGCTCGAGGAATTTTTATCCGCTTTCTTTTTAGGATTTTCATGTTGTTTTTCTTTTTGAAGGAGGTTCAGCGGCGAGCTGCGAACTGGGTGACTGAATATCATGGAGCTGATAAGTGGATAAATATTAGTCTTCTCTTCCGATTTTTACTAGGTAGTCGAACGAGTTTTTACGGATAATGTATCTACTTTCGATGGAAGACACTTCGCTAAATGCTCGCTTTGAATTTCGCGCTTGTTAAGGCTGCAAATAGACAATTTGCTAAAATATAAATAAATTCTGTTATTATGCATCACGGTAATAATATCCAAGAGGCTCCTCCGAATAATCCAACGACTAAAAAACTCATGAATCGTTTCTCTATTTTTTCATCAAACTACTCTTCAAAAGTTAGATTATTTCAGCTTCTACCTTCCTCCCTTTCATACTATACAAACATCGCATTCTTTACCAATCCCATTTTTTCAACTAAAACAAAAGAAAGAACATGCCACAGATCAAATCCTTCCCACGCAAAAGAAAAAAGCAAATAAAAAGAACTTCGATTTATTATATTTCTCCCAGCGGGCATCGAGTGATACACCTCCTGCTCCATTTAGGGGGGGGGGGCTGCGGATCGCGGCGGCGGCGCACACAGCTCGCGATATAGAAAGAGACGGAGAAAATCCCAGTGCGCCTCGCACACACGTATACGCGCCGCTTATTGTTGTGCGGTGGGAGGAGGGGGGGGGGGGAGCGCCGGCGTCGCTGCTGCGCTCAATATATTTCCCTGCGGCAGCAGCTCGCTTGACCCGCGCCGCGTCGCAAACTCGCCGGGAGAGAGAGCGAGAGAGAGAGAGTTTTCCCTTGCCTCTCTCCTCTCCTCTCCACCCGTCGACGACGCGCGAGCGCACGCGTATGCATGTGTGTGTATGTACATATGCATGTGTATGTACCTACGTATACGCATGTACACGTGTATGTATGTGTATATATGTGTGTGTGTGTATGTGTATGTGCATGTGCAATGTGCATGTATCTACGTATCGGCTGTACACGTGTATGTATGTATATAGTTTAGGCTGCGTCTGCAATTGGGAGTTTATTGGAAGCGTGGAGTTTGAAATCTTTTATTGATGTTTTGGGTTAGGCGGGATTGCCGGGCGGGTTGAGGAGGAAAGAATGATTGAATATTGGTAGTTTTAGGGTAATAGGTTTTTATGGAAAATTTTGAAACGGATTAAGGGGTTTGTTATTGCCTACGCAAACGTGTTGTGGGAAGAGGTCTATGAATTTTTGTTTTAGCCATTTTTGGGAATTGGTTACTAACAGGTCAATACGCTAGTCCTTTGGGAATATAATTTATTTAACATTATAGGAAATAAAAAATGTATGACAGTAAAATTCTGATGAATATGTAAGGAATAAAGCAGAATTCTAAGTATGTTTCTTTTTTCGACGGGCAAAACGGCGCCGATTTGTAGCGTCTGCTCTGAAGAATATTATAAACTAAAAATATGCCAAATTTTATTTTATTTCGTTTAAAAGTTTATCGGTCAAATTTTTTTTTGTTTAGATATTTTGGACATAGTAAATTAGTTTTAGTAAAATATGATTCATTAAATTAAATATTAATGTAAACCGAAAAATTAAGATTTTAAGTTTTCAAAATAGTGTCTCCTGATATGGACACCTACAGTTTTTAGAAGAGTATTGTAGTCTAAATGCTTGAAATAGTTGCGCAAAATATATGTAAAAGTTGCAAAATAGTTAATTAATTAAGTCTGTTTAACTTTAAATCATATGACATATACAATAATTAGTATTAATTAGCTTATATACTAGATATTAACATTCAGGAAATAACTTTTGACACAAAAATAATCTTTATTCTTGCGGGAACTTTCGGAGGGATGATTAAAAAACAAGAAGTTCCGAACATATTTAATAGAACTGTTGTAACATGCATATAATCTAGCATGTATCACTAGGAACCCAATATCCATGGGAATCCATACTGCCATATGGTCGATACTGGGCGACTATCACCTTCGTTCTGAAATATTCGTTAAAAACGGTTCTATTTGACATTTTCATTAAAAAAATTGTGCTATTAGAAATTTTGTTCGGTAAAGGTGTGACTGAAACTAGCGGCTGATTCGTAGCTGCCGCTTTGTCTTTGCTAAAAAAAAATTTAAAAATGTCCATTGTTAAAAGTTGTATATTAAGGCATGCACTGAACTTTTTATTTTATGAATAAATGTTTTTCTTATTAAAAACGTATTTTTATTGAATCGGTCGCCACAACTTGGCTGTCAATTTCAGTTCAGTGTTATAATGGGCCTAAAATTTTCTCGGACCCACAACATGGCTTCTACCAATTACTATTCATATGATGCCCCATGTTTAGGGAATTCTGAGCAAATAACACATGTAGGGCTACTCCCACGTTACAACTTTTTCAGATGAAATCAATACCTCAGTAGGACCTGAGGGGCTTTATTGAGCCTTGTCATAATTTAATAATTATATTGAAAATATAGATCAATAATATAAGCGTTCACTACTATTAAGTTCTTGAAGTGTTCTATCACTAGAAGTATTGAGATGTGGACCACATTGACTAGAGTAAACACGGGAGTCTATTAGAGTTAATTTACACTTAAATTAGAGTGAATTTTTACTTTAAAAAGAGTATATTTTCGCTCGAATTTCTGAATGAAAATTCACTCTAACTAGAGTGTAAATTGAGTCTATTGGAGTCAAATATTCATTCTAGTCAACGCGGTCCATATCTCAATACTTCTAGAATGACAGAATACTCTAAGAACTTAAGAGAGTAATGTCAGGTTAGGCATAAAGTAGCAAACATGGAAAACAATCGAAAGTTTCACTACAGCTTAAATACACGATTTTCTGTGGCAGAGGCTGCCAATAAAAATTAAGAAAATACTCAACGAAAAAGAAGTCACACTAGGTCGCAGAACTTTTTGGCACCTCTGCCGTAAAAAATCATACATTCAACGCGTCGTTCTTGTTCTTTTTGTTTCTACACATTAAAATTCCTGAAATCAGAGAGCACAATACAACATTTACATCCACCTGTATCGTAGGGAGGCGCGAATTTCTAGCAAAAATGCGCCTATATAAAAGCGTCTCGCGAGCATGCGCGCACACACACGTACGATTTTCTATTGGAGACACAGCCTTACACTCACGTTCTCGGTGTGTAAGTCACGTTGCGCTGTATTACGCGAAATGGGGAGAGAAGAAGCCTCTCGCTCGTTCGGTTGGCCAAGAAAATTTCCACCTTTTTTTCGTGCTCTCGTGCGGTCGAGCACTCGAGTGCTCGCGTGAACAATGAACCCCCCGTCGCATCTGCTTCTTTCTATTTTAGGTTTCTAGGTAAACGCTTTTTTTTCTTCTGTTTTATGAAAAATTGCATTGGGGAATTTAGGATCGCGGGTTTTGGCGATGTTAATTAATTTGTTTTTAGGAGTTTATGTAAGGTTCTATTTTTGGAAAACCAGTGGTCGCGGTACGTTAATTTTGAGTTACCGGGGTATTTAAATTTGCCGGGGATGTTTAAGTGTGTACGTCTAGGCCTAAATTTACCTTTCTATTGCATAAATTATTAATATATTGATATTACATTTAAATGCATTATATGCAAATTGTTAAAAATGGTGACAAACAAAAAGCTAAATATTCTTGAAGCACTTCGCACACCGCAGTATAAACAAACAAATAAACGCAATCAAATACACATTAACAGCTAAGAAGATCATTAGGAAATTTGTAATTCTTTTTTTAATGAACACATTTCAGTTTATACAATAATTGTAAATAATTGATATTAATTGTTTTAATTATAATTGCAATAAAAGGTAAAATATTAGTCATCTTTATGTGAATGTTTTGTAAAAAATACATAAAATTTCCCAAGGGTTTGAAGGTTATATATTTTCATAACAGATGGTTTGTAGGGTGGAAAATCCCCTTAGAAGAGAGGGGAAAATGTTCCCCCAGTATCTTTTAGAGGGATGAGATTATAATGCATTTTTACTGATAATCATAGGCATTTCAAAAAGGATCAATACTAACCATAATGCTTTGTAACTAAAAATAGTACATAATATAAAATGAATTGAGCATTACTTTGTAATATAAAAGAAAAAACGTATCTTATGTATTTCAGAAAACAAACGCAAATCTGACGATAATTTGGAGAATTCAACTGCTAAGACAAAGCGAATGGAGACAAAGCTACGCTGCACTGACTTAATTGTACTTGGTTTGCCATGGAAGACAACCGAGCAAAATCTGAGAGAATATTTCGAGACCATTGGTGAAGTTTTAATGGCCCAGGTGAGTTTATATTTTTGCCCGAAATTCACATGATTTACACAACGGTGCATTGTATAGTTGCCAGCTGGCAAGATCCTTCGAACCATGAGACTCAATAATCAATTACCCCCTTCACGACAAAATAGGTGAAGAAAGACGCAAAATCCGGACAGAGCAAGGGATTCGGTTTCATTAGGTTCGGAAGCTACGAGTCTCAGTTGAGATGCCTCGCCCAGCGCCACATGATCGACGGCAGATGGTGCGACGTCAAAGTCCCTAACAGCAAGGTAAGAAATCAATTTCGTTAGCAGAGGTGTTTTTGACTTGTAAAATACATCGAATTACATGGGATCGTCTAGCGATGGTCGCAAGGAAATCTTAGGTTTATGCGTGTATGGTCACAAACTCGTTAATTAAAGGAGATTGGAGAAAGCTTTTACGCTTTTGTTAGCGGGTATGATGAGCGCGGATAAATGGGGGACTGACGCATTCAAGTGGAGCATGACATGTTGTATACATTGACGGAGTGCTGATGATGATTCTGTTTTGAATTTTTTCGTTTTGATTTTATGACCCATAAACCTGAGATTCTCCCAGTTCTTAATTTGTTAGTTTTTAAAAGACTTTGCAAGGTGCAAAATGTTTCATTTAATTATTATCAATTTTTTTTATCAATTCCTAAACAGCATTATTCAAATTTGTCTTAAATTTACGTTATTTTTTCAAGCACCTTGAAAAGGGAATATTATACGTAATTTAGTAAAAAAAAAAAGCCAACAAGCAATTTTACATTAACCAAGCACAATAGTGTGGTATATGTAGATGAATGTTTAAGAGACTTAAGAGAGCGAGTATGAGAGTATATTGGAGTTACTGAGTGTAGTAAGAAAGTAGCAATTGAACGAATTAGCGTGCGTGTGACGCTTGAGTTTCAAAGTATATAATTCTTGAGTTTTTGAATCTTGTGATGTTCTTTATTAATGTTGAAGTTAATCTGGAGCACTAGAGTGAAGAATGATTAAAAAAAAAAGCGCGAGATATGAATGGGATATAATTGAGAAAGCATTTGGTGCGAAAAAAATGTTTTTTAAAAAAGGTGCATTTTGCTTTTAAGATTTCCGTGTTTTTATTTATTTGTAGCAAGCAAACGATATGAATTCCGGATGCGTGTAAATGAAGAAAGCGTTTTAAAGGCTGATGTTTGAATAACGATATTTTTCGAATACTGTGTGTGTGAGCATAATAATTTTTTTACTAATAATCGGATGAAAACAAAACTTTTATGGCATAATGTTTGCAGATCTTCTTTTGTTAAATGTATGTGTGTGTCGCTATTAAAAAGCTATTTCGAATTTTTATATAATCATGATGTACGGTAAAAAAATCCTCAAAAATCCAGTAAGCGCAAATGAGAAATACGACATTTCGAATGTTCATTCTTTGTTTAATACTGTATACCATGATTTAACATATAAAACGCGTGGTGTGTGCATGAAAAATCAATAATACGATCGCAACACAATACGCGATTTATTTCGCGGAATCGAGCACAAATGCGTTTAAATAAAAAAGAGAGTGTTCCTCATCGGGTGTACAGAAAAACAATGCGGAATGTGTATGCTTTAACGTGGTGACCGACTATTTTTCTTTCCTTTTCGCGTGTGTATATCAGTAATGTATTCTCTTCCATTGTTGTTTGTGTGCAGATAAACTCAAAAGTGCTTCGAGTACGAGCTGTTTAATATGCTTACAAAAGAAAAAAAAGAACGATTAATAAAAAACAGAAAAAAAGAACATTGCTGAAACATGTTGAAATCTAAAAGTAATGATGGATATTTTTAAAGAAGCACCTGTCATTCGGATGTGCGAAACTGTTGCGAGCGCGTGTATGTGTTTGTATAATATCAAGTATGGATCGTGTGCTTTTTTTTTTGGCGTGCATCGACTGTTCCCTGCGGCATGACAGTCTCTCGGTACATAGACTTGATGTGTGACCTGTCTTTAACTCCGCTATGATTACAGTGAGTTTCATTTATTTGATTGAACCTTATGTTTAATTTTCTTAAAATCCTAACGAGTATGTCGTATGCTTTGTGTGAACTCGACGAAGAAACGAGAAGAATGATAATTCGCTGGGTAAAAGAGAATAGATGAAAATCATTGTTGCTCCTGGCGAAAAGCAAAACCCAAATTCGGGGTAATTCCGTACACCGCTATAAAAAATTTCCGATATCAGCAATATAACAATCTGCTAACCAGACATTACGTCACCTCTATCGTTGATATACAATCGTTTCGCACTGTATGAACTTACCCCCAATTTCGGTTTCCTTCCCCCACTTTTCCCAACCTTTGTACAAAAGCCCTTTTATCCTTTTCCCCCGTATTTTGTTCCTGAACTATGTCTTCTTCTCAAACAAACAAAAAGTATGTGGACAAATCGACGCAACTTTTGACTGCTCGTGTAATGTTATTTAAGCCATTTATTGCTTCAAAATCTCCAATAAAATCTAGAAAATGAACCCTGAAATTTGTATAAGATCGCAACGTACTGCATAAGTTTGAGTCGCATAAGCCTACCTAAAAAAGTACCATTTCTATTACGTAATAAAATATGACACTTTTTGGACAAGTGTTCAATGCGCATCATTTTTTCGCCACACGTTGCGCGCATACAAATTTCGTGGTTCATTCATTTGGTTCAATCGAAGCTTTTGAAACAAAACTACACGACAGGTAAAAAGTTTCACACCTTTGCCTCCATCCATCCATCCCCCGCTATTTTCTTCATGGTCCCCCCTGTATGTTAAGAATGCCGCCAAAAAAACCGAACGAACCAAAACCAAACTCCCCTCCTTCCCCAGCCCCAAAAGGCGTGCAATCCCCAAGCCGTGATGTGTGCTGGCAGCCTCAAGCCAATACGTGTGTCGTTGTGTCTGGTTCCAGAACATAGATGGCATAGTGATGTCCCGTCAGTATGACATAGCCAAAGTCAATGAGTACTACCGTCCGATCCCGGTGCACTCCTCGCAGTCCTCGAGCCGTCATCACCGCGGCGGGGGCGGCGGCGGTGCGGGCGGCGGCGGCGGCGGCGCCAGCAACAAGCCCTACGTAAACATGAGCCAGGATTCGACCCCGCCGCCCAGATACGAGCCCGACTACGATTACAAAACCACCCACTACCCGTCCTACCCGCCCAACTACCCGTACGACGACGCCAAGTACAAGTACGGCGGCGCGGGCGGCGTCGAGGGCGGGGCGGCCCCCCAGCCTGCGCCCCAGGCCCAAGCCTACGGCACCGGCTACGCGGACAAGTCCTCGTACGGCGCGTCCGCGTACGACAGCGCCGCGTCCGCCTACGACTCGAGGGGCTACGCGGCGCCCGCTCCCGTCGTCCAGCCCGCGGTCCAGGCGGCTCCCGCGCCCGCCGCGTATCCAGCCGAGGATTACTCGAGGTACTACGACGAGAGGGCGGCCTCCGCGTACCAGCCCATGGATCACCACCAGCAGCAGCAGCAGCAGCAGCAGCATCATCAGGATAAGTACGGATACGGGTACGCGGATACCAGACAAGCCGCCGCGGCCGCGGCAGCAGCAGCCGCGTACGAGCACGAGGCCTCGAGATACGGAATGGCTCCGGACGCCAGGTACGACGCGAGGTACGCGGTCGACGCCAGGGGCGTCGCCGACGGGAGGGAGGACGCGAGGTACGAGGACGCCAGGAGGTACGAGGAGTACGGGAAGGAGCACCACGACGCGAGGTATCATCATCATCATCACGACGCGAGGGACATGGACGGTAGGTACGAGAGCTCGAGGTACGCGGCGGCCGCCGCCGCGGCGAAGGACAACTACTACGACAGGTACTACAAGAACCGGCCTGCGAGGGAGCACCACTCGGAGTCGTCGAGATACTGAGGAGCCAGGGATGAGTGGTTTTAACGGCGCGGAGTGTGCGTTGACGAGATACAGGGAGAGAGTCAACGGGAAGAGGATTCATTCTGGCCGAGCGTGCGTGGTTTTTTTTCTTTTAAATGGGCGAGAGAGAGGATGATGGGAGAAGTTTCGATGCTGAGTGTTGGGGTGAGATTTCTGCTTTAGGTCGTTGATTGCGGGAGAGAGTTTTTTGTCTGCATTCGCGTGGGATGGTTTATTTGATTGATACGGGGAGATGACTCGATGTTTCTGTAACTTTAGATTTATAATTCGTATTTCTGATTGATGCTTGTTTAATCTTGCTGAAATTTTGTATGTTCTCGTTTGCTTGATATGAGGAGTGTATTGCTAGAAACATCTGAATTTTTCGGACACTCGATAGTGTGACTGCTAGACCTCGAAATAATTAGGTGATTAATAGTTTTTTATTAATCAAAATGTACCGAATAGAAGGTATCCATTTGTTTATTTTCGTGACTTGCGAAATATGATTTTTATAGCTGGAATAAATTTGCAGAACGCGACATTTCGGAATCGGGATAATTTTTTAAAATATTACTACGTTTTAATTATCTTTTAATTGTCACTGATGATTTTCATTCGCGTCTGATTCCCGTTGACTCGTGGATTCCGTATACAGATTTTGTATAGAAATCTTGGCAGAAATAATTTGTAATATGAAATGTATGCATAATAATTATATAATGATTTTCTTCTTGTCTGATTACGATGTTTTAAACTTGCCTATGTACTTTAGTCATGTTACAAACATAGGATTTACATTTACCTATATAGTGTGCAAAGTGCGATATTTGTAGTATATATAATTATAATTGATGTATGAATTACTAAAATGGATTGCAATACATTGTGACTTTGCAAAAAAAAAAAAACTAAGTCTATGTCATGTGTTGTGTTTGACTTGTATAAATTTGAAAATCTCTGTAAACTGTTTTCAATCCCTTTAGTAAACTTCCAGATTGACTTAAATAACATCGCACATGTTTTTACAAACCAGAAGCGTTAAAGTCGAGAACGAAATCGATTCAATGTGCTACGAATATGAATAAATTTTTTCTAGAAGAACATTGATTGTATTTTGTACCACGAAACGAAGGACTGTAAAGTATGTTGTGAAAAATGTCACAAGCTTATGTTTCATGAAATTTAACTAAAATTATTGGTAAAATACAGCAAATAATGTGGGTAACTAGATAGAATTCATTTTTTTATTAGAAAGGAAAAATTAATATTTATGTTTGTATTCTTAATAATTACTAAAAATGCCGATGTGCTACCAAATTAATGTTTCTACATTTCAATGTTATTAATCTAAATTGTGGTTTGTGTATTACGTAATGCAAAAAATTTGTTTTTACTATTCTCTTTTCTTAAGCATGATATTAATGAGCAAATCTTCCTGTTAAACTCCTATTTTCCGCATGTAGTGTTACGTAATATTGCAACGACGCCAAATAACAAAATGTAATTGTATAAATGTATTTGTCCAGTTTTATAAACGAACCTTTTTATTCGATCTGCTTTTATAAAATTGCACAAACGTCTATACTATGTAAAATTGAAGGAGGTGTCTAAAATGTGCTCTCCCGAGTATATTGCGTAGAGCTGCTAAAAATATTATACACAATCTAAGAGAAAAACACATAAAGTGCCAATGTCCGTATTCGCTCGATCGATTGTAACGCGCGCAGAGTCTCTTAAACAGTGCATCCACAAAGTGTAATATGAAACAGTTGCTAGTTGGTAATAGGTAAGGTCGAAAAAGAAAAAGGAAAAAAAGTTAAAGCTAATGAAAAGGAGAAAGAACAGATTGATGTTGCGTTGTGTGTGTTGACACGGTTTTGTGGTCTGGCCTTGTAGGAGGGCATGATCCAGCAAGTGCCGTGCAAGGTGTTCGTCGGGCGGTGCACCGAGGACCTGACGGCCGACGACCTGCGCGACTACTTCTCCAAGTTCGGCGAGGTCACGGACGTCTTCATCCCCAAGCCCTTCCGCGCCTTCTCGTTCGTCACCTTCCTCGATCCGGAGGTCGCCCAGTCCCTCTGCGGCGAGGATCACATAATCAAGGGAGTCTCGGTGCACGTGTCCAACGCCGCGCCCAAGTCCGAGGGCAACAATCGCACCAACTTCAACAATCAGTTAAACTCGAACATGCGAGCGCGCGGAATGTCGGGCGGACCTATCGACAATAACATGCAGGGAAATTACCAAGGTAACAGGTACATGGGCCACTCGGGCAACAACATGGGCCCGAACGGCTGGAGCAATCCGGGGAACCGCGGTAACCTCGACATGCCCAATCTGCAGGCGCTGGGCATTACGGGCCAGAACAACGGTGGCGGCCAGGGCGGCGGGATGTCCAACCCCTTGGCGATGGGCGGCCTTAATCTCTCGGCACTGCCGATGAATCCGGCCCTGGTCGCGGCGGCCCTCAACCAGGCCAGCTGGGGCCTCATCGGCAATCTCCAGAACCAGGGCAACGACCAGGGCTACAACAACCAGCCACCACCACCGGGCCAGCCGCCGGGCTCCGGCAACAACAGCCTCGGCAATAGCGGCAACTCGGGCTTCCTCAGCTGGATGAATCAGGGTGGCGGCGGTGGCGGAGGCGGAGGCGGTGGAGGCGGCGGAGGAGGCGGCGGCGGTGACGGCAGCAACAGCGGTAATCCGGGCTCCGGGGGACAGGGGGGCCCCAACAATTCCAACGCCTCGCAGGGCACCTGGCAGAACCATCCGGGCCAGCGCGAGCCCAAGTCGAATTTTCTTAAGTACGAGTAAATTCCGCAGGGACTCTGAGTCTACTCGTAAAAGAAGGGCCCGATCCCTGAGTCCCGACGTCAACATCCTCGTAGAGACGGGCGCGCGCGACCCGCACCCAATGCCAAAGCACCAGCAGCACCAGCAACAGCAGGACCATCCTGCCGATCCTGCCGATCGACCCGATCGACCCGATCGACCCGAGGAGGAGGAAGAGCCGAAGCGAGAGAAGCTTAACGGCGACTCGAACTGACGCCTCTTGCTTCCTTCTTCCTTGCTGTGCTCAACGGAAACACTGAGAAAAACTCATTCTCGCCGATTTATTTACTTGGTTCGAGTCAATAGTACATCTAGAACAATCGCTTTTCTCAGTGTTTCTTGCTGAGGGAAAAGGGAGCTTCGTTGATGTTTCAATGTCGACGAAGCTGTCTTTTTCCGGCTGCATTTGCGCGCGCGCGCGCGCACGCTACCTCTCTAGCCCGTAACTTCACAGGTGTTTTTTTACTACTACTATTCTACTCTTATCAATTCATTTATTTTCAGGAGAATCTGGATCTTTACTGATTTTTCTTTCATTTCAGTAGAAATCGCGCCGCGCGTACAGCCGTGAGAGCGACGCTCGAGCCTCTGAGTGATTTTCTTTCGTTTTTTATTCGTTAACTCGTACGTACCTTTGCCGTCGATTTTAGCTTACTCTTTCGTTCGTGAGAGGTGATAAGTAATTATGTATAATTTGAGTGACTGTATGATTGTTCATTTGTCTTTGGGGATGATATGATGTACAATATCGGGTGTGAAAAACTGGCTCGAGCGTCGCTCTTACGGGTACGCGCGCACTATACTTTTTCCAGAATTCATTACTCCTCTTTTTATCTAGCAGTAAGATTATTTTTTAGCTGATTTCCGTATGAGTTTACGGAGTTTGTAACGAAGTGACGGGCTAGAGATGATCACGATCCCGTATCTATGAACACACATACACTATTACACACACACTTACACACTACTTTATTCAATCCCTGAGCTCACATCGTAATTGTATAAAGAATATACACGACACTCTCTCTCTTATATTGTTTGACATTGGCTTTTGACAAATTTTCCGCAGCACAATTTCTCTTGGACAATTGTAGTAAAATAAACGTTCGGATTATTCACACGATTAAAAAGTTAACGATTGAAACAGAATAAAATGATAAGAAACACAGTTGATTAATATACGGATCGTTGAGTATGATAATGTGCAAGCAAAAGTTTCAAAGCGCGGATGTCGAAAATTATTAGGTTTATTATTGTAAAATACGAGCGCTGTGACCGATTTAATTATTATAAATCCATAAAGTCGAGATACTATGAAATGAAAAAGTGGATAAACCTAATGCCTGGAACTAATAGTAATAATGATGATGATGATGATAATATTGTAACAGTTAAAATGACAAATTTATGAGTGTGCATATTCGGATGCGCGCTGTCGGTAAGACAAACTCGCGGCGCGGTATTACCGATGATTCTGATGTTGTGAAAAAAAAAATAAGATGAAAGAAAGAACAAAATAACGCAGCGTGTATACATTTGATTTTATTGAAAGTTTATTGCAGTGTGTTTGATATATTTAATACTTCAGCTGTATTTGAGGATAGTTATTTATTGAAAGAAAAGAACTATATAGACGACTATATAGCTGAATGAATTGTAAACGCAAATAGTTTAGTATAAAATAATTGCTGATGAAATTTTAGAGAGAATAGATAACGTAAAAAAGAGAGAGAGAGCAAGAGAGATTGAGGGTTAGGAGAGAAAAACTAAAGACAAAGTCAAAGAGAAAAAGAACGAGCGACCGAGTGAGCGTGATATTTGAATAAAAAATGAAAAAATACGAAGCATGAGAAAATGTTAGCGAGGGAGAGAGGAGAGATTTTCAACGTAAGTATGAGAGAAGATGAAAGAAAGGTAATAAAAGAGCTGCTGATGCGAGAGAATGTTGCGAAAGAGAGAGAGAGAGAGAATACGAGGATGTGGCAGAGAAACAGCAGAGAGTGGAGAGTGTAACTTTAGATGTTTAAGCATATTTAGATGTAGATTTCATCGTTAGTTGGTAACCATGAGTTTCATTTATCATATAAAGAAAAAAAAACTATCGAACCTTGGTGGGGCTTAATAGAAAGATCTTATCTATCGAGTATAAAATTCATTATTAATCGTCATTAACTTTGCACTTGCGACCGGTCTCAATGGATCGACATGAATTTACCAATTTATAGTTCTTATATACGAATTTGTCCAACTAATAATATTTTAATAAATGAATCTTCAGCATTTTATTCTTTTATTTTTTAGTCTTGCTTGATCCTTTCTATAGTGTTTAACATTAAGAGCAAAAAAAGTGTGTTTACCTAAATAATGTGTTATTATATAGATGTGATGTCTTTCCATGAAAGTTCGGTCAGCTTGATATTTACACGTAATAAAGGAAGTAAAAAAACACAAAGACGATTGCAATGTCTTTTCTATTCTATACGCTATAAAACTTTTCAACTAATACTTAAAAAAAAAGTAAAAAATTGAGTCTAGTGCAGTCAAAACGAGAAAAATTGTTCTATATAAAAGTATAACACACTTTAATTAGAAGTCTCTAAAATTCCGCTGTGATCCAGACGGAACTCATGAAATAGGCCTTCGGTAGCCGGAGAACTCGAGATAGCTCTAATCACTAAGAGAAGCAAAAAAGAAGGTTTTTATGGCCCTTTCAAGGGCATGGCTCTTCAGTCTCGCGACTATGTAATAACGACAGCATAACACACCTTCCACCTCGTTTTTTGCCTTTGAAAATAACACTTTTTGCCTGTACCTGCACGTAAAGTGTTAAACTTCGTTTATCACCGCAAATATTTTAACTGTTATTCTGGAATATTGCTGTTTACTGACAGGTACAGACGTCGAATGCTTTAATTTTAATTCGGGGTGTTCCATTTGTTTGTATCACAGAGTCACATAAAACGTTAAATATCCATCCACCAATTGCAATAATGAGGAAACAATTTTAGAATAGTAGAATCGAAGCTTGAACTCTGTTTCATTATTCTTGTAGTGCACGTTGTAGCGATTGATACGACTGGTGAGAAAGTGTTAATGACCGATTCTTTGATTGCGCTTAAAAGCTGAGAGTGTTTCAATTAATGTGCATTGTGCAAGTTTGATTAAATGGTGAAACGTTCGAATTTCTGATTCGGCAATTCGAAACTTGCGAATAGACTGATTTCCAGCTGTTATCCGAAATTTATTGTTCGATTGGCTTTTTGATTTGTTTCTCTCGGTTGAGTTTTTTCTCTTACGTGCAGTCACTCTGACGATGATTTTGTTCAAATTGCAGTCAATATGCATAAGTCGAAATTGTTTTTGTCTTGGTGTGCATCTTGGGTGTGTGAAAGAAGCTGAAAAACAATCTGCCGTAAGAGTCTGAGTGATTTTGCAATAAGGTTTCGCAAGTCGAGCCAGTTGCACGGGATGTTTTACACGATGCTATAACGAAAGAATGAGAGATCACCAATGAGATGAACAAAAAAAATGATGAACTTTGCAAATCGTTTAATTATTATAGTCAATAAAGACCTTAACATAAACAAGTCAGGCATTCTTATGAAACATAAATTATAAAGATACATTGTATATCTCGGCATTAGCATTTCGTACAAACTGCTTCGGGACTACGCGTCTCTTGTTTCAGAGTAATGTTAATGAAGTAAAAAAGTGATTAGATTAAAAGAAATGTATAGAGAGAAAGAAAAACCATCTTTGAACATTCGTAGAACGAAGAACCGAACTTTCGTTTTTTAAACCTATTATGTAGCTGACGTTTCGTGATATTTATTGTGTAACTGTTGTGTATATAAACACTCTGTTGAACAAATATGAATGAAAAATCGATAAATTATAAGTACGTACAATCGTTGCTCGCGTGTAATAATTTATTGTTCAAAGTGTAAAATTGGAAAAATCCATTTATTTTGCATTAAGTAAATGGCGTGTGTTTAAGGTGCCTTTTCGTGGAGCGTCAAGTTTTTGCGTCAATTTGACCATGTGATATTTTTACGTGCGCTTTCGCATTTTTCATGTTAAAATTCTTTAACTTTAATAAACAATTGAACTGTCATGTATATTATTGAAAAGGTTATCTGAATACAGTTTCAAAAAGTGTTGAGACTGTATTTATATTTCAAGGGAACATATTTGAACGTTTACAAACCATCATTAATGTAGAATATTACTTTTTAGGAAGATCATATATGCACAACAGTGAAATAATATATTAGAAAAATAATAAAATTAATGTAAACATTGGGATTCGCCCGTAAAATGTCATGTGGTCGAGTTGACGCAATAAATTTGACGCACCATGAAATTGCACCTTATTGGAATGACTACCCTTATACGTTCTCGTTTTTCTTTCTCTCGCATGCATCTTTGAAGCACTATCAAAGACTTAGAAACCTTAGTGATTGGTGTATAAGAGAAATCCCTGCATTCTCAGGGCGATCGGATGGTTCTTTTGATACCAGAGACTGAATTGAACTTACATATAATACCATTGCTCGTGCTTTTGTGTGGATGTGTCCGTGTGAAAAAGCTCATCGTAATATAAAGTTAATGAAAACAAATTTTAGCGTCAGACTTTTCGAAAATGATTAAATAAAAGAAAGGATCTGCTCGCAAACGTCAAAGTACAGATATAACAAATAGAGAAAAAATATACCTATATTAATTAAAAGGAAAAAAAGGTAAAGTGTAGTTGTATTTGATATTATTGATGCTCTATATCGTATTAATATTGTATAATTGAATGAATTGCAGCAAAAGGGAGAAAAATGAGAAGAAGCGCGAGAGAAAGAAAGGGAGAGAGAGAGAGAGAGAGCTGATGAGCGAGAGCGAGAGAAAATAAGAGATTTTAAAAGATTGGAGAGTGCATTATGCTGATACTTTCATGAGTGTGACACAGTTATTTGACAAAATATGAGGAAAACTTAAATGTGCGTTTGAACTTTTCCCGTACTGTGGAAGTAAAAGTTCTTGAGAGAGCAGATGATCGAATGTTTTGTACACAAACAAAGGACAAGAGAGAAAGTTAGTTTGTAAAAAAAATAAAAATAAAAACGTGACAGCCCGATGATCATAGACAAAGACTGCATGGATCATTGAAGTCATTTTACGAGTATAAAGAAAATCCTATCGAACTCGGTCTCTTCCAAACCGTTTACAATAACGATAAATTCACTTTTTTAATGTAAAAAATAAACTAAAGGGAATCCAGTGCGAAAATAACATTTTCCATGCCTTGAATGCATCGCTTCCAAGATCAAATCTTACAAAAAACCGTTCCATTCTATTATTATTCTTATTTTTATTATTATTAATGAAAGTTTGAATTTTCATTCAGTCTAAAATCTAAGAGGTCAATAAACTGGATTTCCTCTTATAAAACACATACACACACAAAAGCGCACTGAAATCGCTCGTGAGTTCGGTTGAGTATTAATAGCGCGAAAACTTGCCTTAAGTATTTAACCACACGTCTCTCATAGATTAAAGTTAGGAGCGAATAGCGTGAGAAAATAAAGTGGGATTAATAACTCAAAAGAGAATAAATCTTTATTAAAGAAAAAATGTTGCCTTGCAAAGCGATTTGGAAGCGATCGTGAGGAATTTGTAAATACAGTCAGTGAATGATTTTTAAAGTATAAGTTTGATGATGATGATGATGATAATGATGATGAGAGATGCGAGATCTATAGATCTGTCGTGGATGAATACGTAAAACGATGAACAAAGAAACTATGATAAAAGATGCGTGCTGTAATATCAAGAATGTTACGATTAGTTTGTTTGTTTTTTTAATTAAACGAAATGAGAGAATAATAAAATACGAATAAGACTCAATGAAATTCCAGCTCTTTGAGAGACTGCTCTTGAATAGTCAAAGATCTTGCCATTGTATAGAAAAAAATAAAAATTGAACTGAGGCGTCGAATCGAATGTAAAAGTTTCTATGACACACGCAGCTGAAAGATCATCATACATTGCGCAACGGGGAGATGGCCGACTCTTTGTGTCGTTGTAATTCTCATCGATTAGAGAGAGACATTTGACAGAAAACGAGATGAAACGTTGATAGACAGAGAAAACCACCGAGTAAAAGTAACAAAACAAACGACAATGAATTATGTGTCACGAAAGAGAATCGTTTCTTCGATTTGTAGAATCTTTGTAGTCCTGTAATATAATAAAAAAATCTTGTATGACGCACGAAAGAGTAAAAAATTGTACATAAATAAACGAATGTCAGATGAGGGGGGATCGGTTTAACTAAGGAAATGCGCTTGAATAAAGAAAAAAATAATAAAAAAAAATCAGGAATCGAGCTCTTCTCTCTCACAATCTCGACGACGATCCATTTGCTATATACCGATAAATTATAAATTTGTGAATCGAGAAACAAAGGGGATAAAAATAAATTCGAGAAAAGAAAGGTTTAGAATCACCTTGATGCTGCTGATGATGTTCGTTTTTGCTACGCACGAGTTCTTTATGAAAAATAAAACGTATAATGCAAAATAAGACACACACACACATTTATTATCGACGAGCTGATATTCAATGGTGGAATGAGCATAATAAAATTAAATATAAATGAAATAAAGATCGTTGCGTGTTTTTTCACCGTGTAATTCGTCGTTCTTCGTAGGCATCTTTGTATAAAAAATCTGCATTGTTCCAGGCTGCCATTGTTTGTTTCTTGTTTGTTTTCCTTTCTTTCCAGACAAACACCTATTTCATTGTGTATTTGTAGTGAGCATTTTAATTTATTGTCGCACGAGTTCACGAGGCGTATGATTTTCTCTCTTATGCATTATAATTGTATGTATACTTTCCCACAATGAGATGATTCTGTTATTTATTAATGCCGAACTCGAAATGAACGGACAGAGTATTATTATTCCACGTGTTCAGTCAAAGGAGCAAGTCCGGTGTGCAGAGAGTGACCAGAATGAAGAGAAACGAATTATATACAATTTAACGTGATTTGATAAATAAATAAAGAGTAAAGATTGCGTGTTAAAAACGACCGGCCGTAAGGTGTGTGTCCAACTTCAAGCTGCGAATCCTTCGAGGTGGAGTGTTCTTAATTTTTAGTATAATATACTTTTGATGTTCTGGAATAAATGACAAAATAAAGTTATATATGCAATGGATGCGCACGTTTTTCATTTCAATTTTAATTTTACTTGTGTGTGATTCAAATATACTTTTATCCTATCTTTTTGTTTGTTGCAAATATTTTCAAGTAAATATGGCAAAGTTATTTTCTTTTTCATAGTTAATAAATAGATGCCTTTACAATTTCTTAACTTTCTTAACATAACGTTTTCATTTTCAATTATTCTGATATAAACGTTTTATGTTACTTTGCATAACTTTGAATAGTAAAAATAGTACATAGAATGATTTAAATATTTTTTGCTCCACTATGATAAAACTTTTCTGTGGTATACTCTTGTTTTAAAATTGTATAAGACTACATGATTTTGATGCGTTGGAATGATCGCCGTTGGGCTTGAGGACTGTAACTCTGGATGAAGACTGGATGAAGTTGTTGGGATCGTTTCATGACTGGGCTGGATGTTGGCGAGTCGAGTCGATGGTGGTTGAAGGAGAGTGAACAATTATTATTATAGGTGAGCTCAAGCTTTGAACATGGAATGTGACTCTTAACTCGATGCAAAGTGTAATACAAACTTAAAAACTCAGATTTTTGTCGTTTTCTTTGTAAAGTCACATTTTATGCCTGGTATAAATGGTGTGAGTGCAATGATGTGTCGACTAATAGAAACTTATACACGAGTGTTTGTGTAAACAATTTTGAGAAACTAAAAGAATTGTAATTTAATACGAGTATTTTTAACGATTGCATACGTTTTGCATATTAAAACCAAATACTTACATCGCAACATAAATTATGAATGCTCTATATTAATTACGTAACGTATTTTTGCAGATACTTGAGGAAATCCAATATCAACCTCCCTGAAGCAACCAAGAGTGGATCGAAGACTCCTTGAACTTTATATGAGCTCACGTAAGAAAAGCCGTTGTACCGTGCTGCGCATGAGTGTTGTAATATAAAAAAAAGAGATGAAGAATAAATAAAAGACAATTTTTTGAGAAAAGGTTCATAAATTTATTTCGTTATGTTAAAGTTGTTCAACATGAAACTGATGAATGCTACTCTAACAAACTCCTAAAACTTGAGTCTCAATACGTTCACTTAAAGTAAAAAGGGCATTTATTTAACGGCTTACATGCTTTAGAGAGAAGTCTTACTCTGCCTATAATAATAATTTAAACATTGCGTGTCAGCGGTTATATAAATCGTCTATACACTTAGTGATTGTAACGAACTTTGCGATTCTTCACATTTATGAATACAATAATATAATATTTTACATTTGCTTCCTTATAGAGAATCTTCATAATAAAAAATAAAATTTTTATTTATATTTACAACTTTTATTAGAGATTAATCAATTATCCTGCTTAAAATATTGCGATTTCACGTGAGTCTTGTCTCTTATGAAAATGCAAATTCATAATATTCATTGAACACAATATGTAATTTGAAAATATAGAATTTATCACATCACCAGGATCTATGGTTACGTGTTTGATATTGCAAATTATTCCAATTTGTGGTTTGGTTTATCTATGAGGAAGCAAGCAACCAGTTTTTACGATAGTGGTTTTTAGCAATTCGAGTTATTGTAAGCATCAAAAATTTTCCATTGTATATTGTTTTTTTCAGTACAAGTTTTGCATTTGAAGTTTATCATCTAAGGTATGAAGGTTATGGGAAAGCTAATATACAGTTACATTCTCATATGATATGGTCTACAAATGTATTGGAAGATCAGACGAATTCAAATCTAAAACCTCTACCACAATCATTTGCGAACGGACTGTCGAAGAATGCTTGGAACCTGGTATCCATATCCATGTCTGTAAAGTAAATTTAAATAGTAAAATATATATTGCTTTCAATGATTGCAAGCAACAAAAAAAACGCTTATGATCTTACCATTGAAATTGTAATCAGATTCATCTAAATCCTGACCGCTGTCGTACCGCGAACGCTTTTTGGGATCAGATAAAATACCATATGCCTCTCCAACTTCTTTGAATTTCTTTTCCTGTTCTTTCTTTTCAACGTCAGTAGCATTTGCATGACGATCTATTGAAAAAGTTATAATTATTAATATATTACTATATTAAAATATTAAATTCATAAAATACAAAGTATAAAGTAAAATTGCAAATTGTAATTTTCCTAACCTGGATGATGTACCATAGCCCTCTTTCTGTATGCTTTTTTGATATCGTCTGTAGAAGCATTCTTGTCAATGCCAAGAATTTTGTAATAGTCTTTCCTTTTAGATTTTTTCAGTGCAACTTTTGCTTCAAGTAATAACCGTTTGTTATCTGTAAAGAAGAGTAATTAATTATATTATATTTTAAAAATTTATTTTAATTAGCTTAGGAAAAATAAGAAAATGTTGTTAATGTTTTATTTACCTCGACTTCTATCCATTTTACACGCTTTCTCATAATCTCTTACAGCTTCTTCAAACTCTTGGAGTTCCATATAACATGCTGCCCTTCTTAGAATAGCTTTAAGATAATTATCATCTAATTTTAATGCCTCATTACATTCGCTAACTGATTCTTTTAATTTTTTTAGCTTTGCAGCTACTGTTGCTTTATTGAAGTGTAATTTTGCATTGGTTTTTGTATTTTGAGTATCGACGAGTAATGCTTCTGTGTAAAGATTGTATGCTTCTTGATATCGCTCTGCTTTAAAGGCAACGTTTCCATCTTCTTTTTTTTGTTTTAATAATTTTGCTTTCTGAAATGAATAATTACCGCATTGCTTCGATTAATTTCAGTAAAAATAAATATGCATCAATTTACTTTTTACAGTACAGTTTCTCTTATTAAAATATTTTCAGTTTAATTAGATGTTAATAGTTTAGAAAATAATTAAATTTTGTAAATTTTTATTTAAAACAAAATAAAGTTTATTTGATATTTAATGTTATTCGTTGTTAAAATATTACGGTTATTAAAAATATTTCAATGGTATGTCACAATATTTAGCTCATTATGTTCTTATGCAGATCTTTTTATTTGTTAGAAATATTAAGAGCTGGAAGCTTTTCACAACTTTTTCCACAATACGGTACTTACATTCCTACATGGAAGATTTGCTTTCATAAGTTTGATGTTCCTTTCATCTTTTCAAAAGTATAAATTTTAGAAGTTTCTTTTATAGTATAATTAATAAAAGTTAAATAGAACTTAAAATAGTATGAATCAAGAGGGAAAAAGCTAGAATTTAGTAGTCACAGATAAATGTGGTCTATAATAAAGATAGTATACCTTATATATATCCAAGGCTCTTTTGTGGTCAGGAGCAAGGCGCAATACTTGCTGGAAATGTTTAAATGCTTGGTCGATGTTATCCTGGTAGTATAAACAGGTCCCTCGAACATAGATAGCATCTGCATTTTGTTTGTCGGTATGCAGAATATCACTAAAAGACAATAAAACATGTAAGTATAGCTTATAAATTGATTATAACAAAAATTATAATCACTGAATACTAACTTTGCACCCATTTCTGCTTCGGAGTATCTTCCTAAGTATGCTAAGCATTCGGCTTTCGTAATTTTAAATCTAGCACAAAATGGGCTTACTTCACAGCAACGATCCATACAGTAAACCACCTGATTAAGTAAAGTTTTTATAAATTAGTATTTACCGGTGAGTATTTTGCCGTCAATGGCATTATAATATTAAAAGACAAGACACAAACCTTGCGATAATCTTTGATGGAATAAGCCATTTCAGCTTCTTTTAAAAACCTCTTTAGAACGGCAAGATCATTCAGTTCTGCAACAATTGATTGCTTTGAAGGTTCTAATTGTTCTAATTTACTTATTGCAGTCTCAGTTTCAACTACATCTCCCAACATTAGAGAGCACTTAATGAGACGTGTGTATGCCTGTAAAAGTAAAAGATAGCTCTTAATAAAAGTCAATTTATTTTTGTAGATTATTCATTAAAGAAATAAATACTTTAGTAAATCTAGGATCTAGTTCAACGCATCTTTTTGCATCTTTAAGAGCATCTCTATACTGGGATAACATCATATAACATGCACATCGGTTGCTGTAATATCTGGCGACATCTGGGCATAATTCTGCAAACAAACCCAAAAATTGTAATGCAATTTCTCAATCATTAAAAATAATATTCCATCAATCGCTTACCAATAACTTCATTGTAACCTACTAAAGCCTGTTTATATTGTTTTGCACTGTAGAGTTGATTAGCCTCTTCTTTTTTCAATTCAGCCAGTCTGAAAACGTCAATAGAACTATTTAGGTATTGCCTTCCTATCCACAAAGCCATATTCGTCGGTCATATATCACTAATGCCCTCATGCATATACATGACATTAAATCTATGTAGACGGAAATTCTACGAGTCACCAAGTTATTCACTTACGATGCAATAAAGGAATTATAAATTGTTGCTGTCATTTATGTATCCGGCGAATGAGTTACTATGGCAATTTCAAAGAAAACATTTGAAAAACATTGCAAAAGCATTGTCAAATAAGAACCTATAATAATCATGCATCGAGCCTGGCCTGATCTCATTTCATTTGACCTTCACATCGATAACAAAGAAAAAACAATGCCCTCAGGACACGATCAAGCCAGCCTCTCGGAGGGCCAAAGCCAATACGCATAATCCCAGCAAACTTGAATTCTACTCTCTATCTCTCTCTTTCAATCACCCCAAAAATAACGAGAGCCTGCAAATGCCAAAGACGATAATAATAGACACCATCATCCCTGAACAAAAGAAAAAGTCGCGTGTTCTCGCTCTCACAAGTGACAGGTGAAATTCGAAAATAAATTATTTCATCGAGTTCGAATCTGTCATCCGATTTTTTTTCGCTGACAAACATTCTCCCCCTCCCCCCCTTGTCGATCCGGATATACATCATTGCGTCTCATCAATGTTTCAATGTCGCGTAATTAGGTAAACATGGAAGCGGGTACTCGTTAAAAAAAGTAAAATAAATAAATGCAGATTATGCATTCTATTATGATTGCATCACTTTGCAGCTAAACTTTTCCCAGTAACTCATTATAAACGAAAGCAACCACGTGAAATTTCCAGCACCAGTAACCTCCACATAAAAAAATCATTACATCCTTTCCTCGCAAAATCCAACAATGTCTCCTTTCTTGGAGAGCTGCCCCAAATAAAATAAAAATACGTATGCATACGCACGGTGTCCATGAGATGCATGTGTGGGTGCAATGACCCACGCCACACACCAATCACCATATACAACACTCGCGCATAGGGTGACACACTATGCGAGTTACACTCGATCGAGCCGTCCATTACACACTTCGCGCGAGCGCACAATGTCGAAAAGCACGCTTCGCACAAACAGAGAATGAACCAGAAAATAGAAAGAAAAAAAAAGAAACACTAACTGCTCGGGCTTGGGTATCTTGGGCTCGCTGGGTCCGCAGCTCGCGGGCTCCGCGTCCACGTTTATCACCTCGTCTGCCATGGCTGCGCCCTCGCCTACACCTACACCTAATCCCGTGCCCTCCACCGTGGCTGCTGCTGCCGTTCTGTCGTCCGTGTCGAGACAATGGTGCTTCCTCCTGCGAGCACCGCTACCACCACCGCTGCACGAGGAGTCCGCCGTAGTGCCTGATATAATTATGCCTGCTGCCTATTACACGGCCGTTTGTGTGCGTGCGTGTGTGTGCGCGTGTGTGTGTAGCCTCTGGCTGCGCGCGAGAGAGCGAGCGAGTGACGACGACCGTGCTTGTGCCTTTCTCTCCGAATTCGGCGCACTCTCTTGTTCTGGTAGTAGCTGCCGCTGCACCTTGTGCGTGGGTGCAGACACACCGCAGGCTGTGTCGAGGATCTTCGATCTTCGGTTGTTCCGTTCTGCTACGAGTGTGTCTTGGAGTTTCGAGACGTGCGCCGAAGTCGGGGGGGGAGACGTGCTCGCGAGTCTCTTCTCGTGCGTCCCGTCGTCGCTGCTCGCTGCACACGCACGCACCACACACTGAAGCTGGAGTCTGGACTGCAAGGGGGAGAGGAGGAGGAGAGGATGCGGATATACCACGCGCGACGCATGTATGACGCGCGAGGCGAGGATGCGACGGGGATCGCTCGGTTGAGAAGGAAGGGATTCGTGGCGAGGGTTACGAGGGGTGAACAGAGATGGGGTTAGGAGTATGCTGAGGCGACGGTGAGTGGATGGCAGGGGTCGGAGTCACCGTGGGGATTTGAATTTTCCCGCCGGGAGACGTTTCGAGGACTTATACCACCCAGCTAACGCGAATACGTGCATCTGTAGGGGAGGTCGGAGCGAACTTTACCATTGTGACCTCCACCTCGCACCGTATTTTTTATTATACGTCTAAAATTCACATAGTAACATCAAAATCGAGGTTGATAATAGTTTGTTATTATGTAAAGAACACCGGACAACAGCAATTTTGTTTATTAGTAGCCTCAAAAGTTTTATATTATGAAATATTGTTACAATGGACGAATGGAAAACGGTAAAAGTGATGATGGTCATCTTACCGTTTCTTAGCCTTACTGATAGCTTCACCTCGCGCCGTATTTTTCATTATTTTACGAAATTCTACGCAATTATGTACGCTGGACAACCGCATTTTTGTACCATAAATGACCACAAATTTTTATTTTTATGATATTAATTTTTGAGGTTAGGTAAAATCTACACCAATCAGGATAGCTCCGACCTCCTCTTAAGACTTCGTTGAGACGCCTTTCTGAAGATAAGGGAGCATCTTCATTGATTTTTGTAGAGATTCTTTAGCTTGAATTTACCGCCACGGTATGCCAGCAATGTGCCGTCATTTTGCAAGCTCGAATTGTTAGAAATAAATCTGTTTAGTATGATTGTATGTGTGTATGTGGCAGACAGAGCGAGTGAGAGAGATAGAGTTGTGGACTGAGAACTGAGACCTGAGACTCGAGATGGCGCTGTGACGTCAGCTATGGGCAAAAGGGCAGCTGCAGAATTAGCGAGAAAGGGAGAGAAAGCCGTTGGCGAGACCGGGCACGTTCCGGCCTGCAAAAATGAGAATCTTGAAATAAAAAAAATCATATGTAATAGATCTTAATTAGCCCTTTCGATCTAAATTAATCAATTTATAAGCCCCTTTTTCGTTTTCCCAGGAAAAATCGAAATATAATTTTCCATTTGTCTGCATTTCAAATACCCATATCTCTTTAAAAGAAGGTTATTTTTTACTCTACCAAGAGTAGAAAAATTGCCCTTTAGCTAATCTAATTTGCCCGCGCGATTAGCTTAATCTAATTTCTAAGCCAATTACTTGCTCATTGCGCAAGTGCGAAAGCATTAAGGTGGTACTTACAACAAAAGCGTGATATATACGATATATAAACTGGCGCGTGGCGCGCCTGAAGTTCAAAAGCGCGCGATTAATACAAATACTATAACAAAAACTTAATAATTACATTACTAATTATCAATAATAGAATTTATATAATTAATAATAATAACAACAGCAGAGATAAAAAAGGTGCACTTATATGGTGGTTGATAATTATACTAATGGATATAGAGATATTACAGCAATCAAAGGTGTGTAAGTACGCTCGTCGCAGTTATACACGCGGTGTTGAATCTTTTGTTCCAGGAATCAGGACAGCTAATAAAGTGGTAATAACATACTTTTTACTACTGTCTCGTTCTAATATAGCAAATTTAATTCATAAATTATTATACCAAGGCGGCATCAAGTAATATTGTGTATCGAATACTTTAACTTATTCTATATATTAGTTTTTGTACATTACATGCATATTTTTTAAATAAAAAAAAATATTATTATTCTAAGTTAATTATTCTATTAAAAGCTTTAAAGTAAATATTCATAAAAAACATGTTTTTTGTGCGCATATATATTTTTGATTTGTCACAAAAGAAAATTAAGATAAAACACTTTCATTCTAGAATTTAGATATTATATTTATTAAATTATAAGTATAATTATGATCTTCTATCTAATTTTGAAATTAAAGAAAAATCGTTATATCAATATTATTGCAGAAATTAACAAACAAATCCATGCAAGCAATAAAGGTATATGCTAAATCACAACATATTTTATTCGTTTATTACACATTGTGGAAATAATTTATAAATATAATTTTAAATCTACCATATTATAAATAATACTTGTTGTTTGGTCAAGCTTATATAATTAATGCACTCTTGACTGAACTAAATCGATGAGAAATCTTCCTAGAGCTTTAAACTTTATGACTCACATATTAAGTCTCCGATTAACAAGTAATATTGGCACTAGAAATTGGATCGAACATGCCAGAGTTTACAGTGAATGACGGGAAAGTGTACTATATCTCATGCTTGTTATTTGGTCAGGCTTATATAATCAATGTACTCTATACTGAACTAAATCGATGAGGGATCTTCCTAGAACTTTAGGTGATGCTAAACCCCCTTGTTACTGATAAATACGGGGAAACACTTTTTTCATATAATTCTCAATTTTGCGAAATTATCTCTCTGCAAGTTATTGTTTTTAGATGAGACAGCAACATTTCAGAGAGATATTTACTGAAAATTCAAAATTAAATGAAAATAGTAGGTGCTGGTAATTGTCGGTGACCGGTGGCTTTAGCATCCCCTTAAAATGTATGACTCATATATTTAGTTCTTGATTTAAAAAGGCAATATTGGCAGTAGGAATTGGATTGAACACGCCAGAGTTTACATCGAATAACGGGAAAATATACTATAAATATTAGTGATCTGTTGAACAGAAAGTAACATAGGATTGGTATGCCATAAACTATTAGTCATTGAGCCGATGTCATACGTTTTCTAACATAGTGTGCATAACAAAACTAACAAATGTATTTGTATGTATACTATGTATTTATTGCGAAATGCGACTGAACATTCAAATGCCTATCCTAATATTGAATAAACGTGTCTTATTTTTTACCCTTAACCAACGTTATAGGAAAGTTTAATGAAACAATACGTCTCTTAATGAATTCTTATACTTAAGGTAACCTTCAGGCTGGGTTTAGATGGAGTCTTAAAACCTCAAGTATTTGAGCGGGAGATTTAAAATAAGCTGATTAGTGCTACTCTAATTACTATTTTATTAGTAATTAGTATACAATCATACAAAATAAATATTTAAATTTAATGAAGAGACTATAATTACTATTATAAAATACATTAAACTAATTACAAATGTAATTAGAGGTGTGATAATCAACACAATTCAAACCTCCCGCCCAAATACTTGAGGTTTTAAGACTCCATCTAAACGCATCCTCACGGAATTATTTATAGCCGCGAATAGTTGAACCGACATATTTTTACTTTGAAATAATTTCATTGATAGAATAGTCATCAATAATTCATGCATTTGTATGAACCTCTCAAACTTTACCTTGCATTTGAAGATGAGTTGAACTAAATAACAATAGAACCTCTTCTATTGAAATTCTAAACTTTATTTTTGATGGAATCGGGAGAATCGTCGAGGAAAATAAAATAGAACAATGTCAAATTTTCTTATATAAATAATTATATTTATATCCATTGATATCACAATAAATCAATTCGATGACTAAACTTTGATAATCGAGTTTTAAACGGTTAATATTATACTTTAAAATTTTCATAAAACATTAATAAGAGTCCAATAGATCAGCTAAAATCATAATAAATTAATCAATCTCATAGGCTTATTTATATAATATATATACTTGGAAGATCCCTATAACTGTATAGGTAACGTTTTGGATCTTACGTATATGTCTTTATATTGGATACTTCTTTGTATAACTTACTGTATTTATATGTCTAAATATGTCTGTATATGATTTTTTTTTACATAATTTGTTTATATATCTTGTATAATTTTCAGAGAATTTTGGTTGCACAGTTTTCGACGGCCTTAGAAACTCACATCTTTCACTGCTCTAAAGGGGACGCCAGATATCTCTGTCTCTCTAATTGAGTTTTCATTCATAATTTTAAGAGAAATCATTTTTTTGAAAAAACAATAGTTATCCCCACTTCGTTTTATAGTAATCTAAATATATATCCAAACTGGGTTCATATGATTGTTTTGTTTTCGGGAAAACTTTGACACACTATGAGGGCCAACTACGTGGAGATTAACCTTTACATACTAAGTTTGTCAAAGTTTTCTCGAAAGCAAAACAATTGTATGAAACCAGCTTGGACATATATTTAGATTACTATAAAACGAAGAGGGGACAACTATTATTTTTTCAGAAAAATTATTTCTCTTAAATTTATAAATGAAAACTCAATTAGATAAGGACAGAGATATCCGGCGTCCCCTTCATAACATACTGTTTTCCAGCTGGCATGAACTTATATTACAGTAATTAATGAAGATATAGAAATTCCTTTGCATATATATATATATATATATATATATATATATATATATATATATATATATATATATATATATATATATATATATATATATATATATATATATATATATATATATATATATATATATATATATATATATAATTTTCTATCTATGTACAAAGATTCTCTTTTGCCTTTATATAGTTACTTCCTTCTTTGGATATTATCTTTTCACTTTCAAAAATGTTTATATATTCACGTTTTGATCTTTTAATTCAGAATAGATAATATAAGAGTACACAGGGTGGACCATTTTAATCTATTATGGGCAATATCGCAGAATTATGGTTGGATACAGAAAAATGTTTCAGCAAAAGTTGTAGAGGTCAAAGGGGGTCAACTTTTGGTACCAACGACCTTGACCTTGAACTTGTTTTTGAAAGTCATTTCAAGGTCAAGATCATTTTTTTAAATGAGAAAACCTACTTTTGACTCCGGATTTGAAAAGAGCAGAAAATTTTACGTTCAAAATGATATTTCCTTATTTCGCCTAACAGTTTATACACTTTCCATGTACTTTTCATGCACTTTCCTTCCATTGCAAATCTGATGTCTAAATTTGCTGCCACGCCTAGCCGTGCCTTAATTAAGCAGTCCAGTATTGCGCCGTGAGGTTAGCGCCCGAGCATAGTGAGGTGCTATAAAGTGAGTTTCGAGCGGTAATTAAACATCTATATTTAAAGGATTAACACCGAAAGAAATCAAAGCTGAGTTGGATGAAGTTCATGGCACATCTGCTCCTGTGTTTGCAACTGTTTACAATTGGGTGACTGAGATTAAACGTGGCCATACATCCACAAAAGATGAACATCGTTCGGGACGCCCAGTGGAAATGACTACCCCGAAATGAAAGTTCGCGAAATAGTTTGGGCTACAGGCATATCGCAAGGTACAGTCGCTTTAATTTTTCACGAAAAATTGAGTGTGAAAGAAATCTAGGCAAGATGGGTGCCGCGTATTCTCACAGTGAAGAATAAACGCAATCGTGTGGTCGACTCCGAGGCTGTTTTGGCGCTTTTCCGTCGCAATCCTGAGGAATTTCTGCGTCGATATATAACTGTGGATACAACATGGATACACTACTACACTCCAGAGACAAAGGAACAGTCAAAACAATGGATTTTTGAAGGAGAACGGGCTCCGAAGAAGGCGCAGCCGGTGAAATCAGCCGGAAATGTGATGGTCACGGTCTTTTGGGATTCACGCGGCATCATCTACATCGATTACTTGGAAAAAGTAAACACGATAACAGGAGAGTATTATGCGTCGTTATTACACCGGTTGAGCGAAGAAATCAAGGAAAAACGTCCTCATTTGAAGAAGAAAAAGATCCTCTTTCATCAAGACAATGCACGGGTGCACACAGTTTCGAGAGCCAAAATTATGGAATTAAAGTTCGAATTATTACAACATCCACCGTATTCACCAGGTTTGACCCCCAGTGACTTTCTCTTATTTCCAAACTTGAAAAAATGGCTTGGCAGACGACGGTTTACGTCGAACGAGGAGGTCATCGCCTAAGCAAATGCCTATTTTGAGAAGCTTCTGAAATCCTACATTTTGGGCGGCTTAAAAAAATTGGAAAAATGTATAAGGCTAAAAAGAGATTATGTTGAAAAATAAAAAAAAAAAATTTTCTATCTTTTTCTAAGGACTTATTGAACAACCCTCGTACCTTCACTATACGTTGGTATAATAATAAAACCCTAGGGAATGGGATGCCCCGAGGCGGTATCGTACTCTGGACCAACAGACATATATGTAGCAATACGAAGCGTAAAACATGACTCTTCGACTGCCACGACCCACGCAGAAGATTTCAATCGATTGTTAGAGCTCGAAAGCTTCCAAAACATAGTAAAAAATAGGAAACAGTATCAAACCAGTAGTTATTGAGCGCTGATGGCGGACCTGATGAAATCCAAGGCAAGTGAATATACTTTAGCTAATAAACACTTACTACTTTTCGTTATTATTATTTCATATTACTAATCATTACATAAAATATATAAAATATTTTCAACTATTTTGTTAAGGTTTTTTAAATAAATTAGAGGAGCCTTTTCAAAATATTTTATTTCAAAATTAAATTATTGATGTATTAAAGTTGGTCTACACTGATTTTTTCAAAATCGTTAAACATCCGGAATTTTATTTCAAAATTTTAATATGTTATTAGTAACCAAATAGGAGGAATACATACCAATTTTGAGTAATTTTCACTTTCTTAACCCCCGTCTTTTCGGCATTGAAAAACCAACAAAATGAGATGTGAAACTTTAGGATAATTTTATTAGTTTCATGCAAAATTCAAAAAACCGTTGTAAACAAATATTTTTTAACATTTTAATAATTTGGCAAATTTTTACCTACAAATTTGAAAGTAACGCAACATCGACACAAGTTGTAGGTAATAATATACTAAAAAAGTATACCAAAATAGACCGAGATCTTTATTAGTTTTTGAGACAATCTATGCAAGATAAAAGTAACTTTTTCAATTAAACGAAAATAAGGAGTTTACTGATTCAGATTCAGATAGTTAAAGAAACTGTTAAGATTCAGATAGGGAAACAAATTATTAATAAGACATCAGTCTCAAAAGAATTTATTTCATAATTAAAATAGATATATTATTACAAATATTAAAAGTATTCTAGTTATTATTTTTATTTAGTGAAATCAATCGTATACTACAGAAATAATCAATAGAGCCAATAAAATCTCTTGGAGAAATACAAAGCCCCAAAGCTGTAAGTTGGTAGCATTTTTCTTATTCTGGGCTACAGTTGTAGGTATGCTTTCGACATATGGCAGCCTACCCTCGCGTAATTAGTAACTTGTACCTGCCTCGAGCTCACGGTACCCCACAGTAGATTAAAGCAAGTGGGCCCTCTCAGCCTTTAGCCACGAGCACCCACTCGTGTGATCTCGTGCAGCCGCATATCCATTTAAGAAAACATTTCTCTTATTAGTAGTCGCCCTGCAATTTACAATTGCTCTTCGTTTATTCCAATTTTTCTCCTTGTTTGCCATCGTGCCTTATAGATAGTAATAATCTTTGTAATAAGTATATCGTAATTTTTCGCTATATTTATCTGGTAAAGTTATATTTTGTATATTTTGTCTTGCAGATTGTAGAAATTCTCTATGTGGTTATTGTAAAAAGTTACGCTATAGAATTTAATTATTATATTTTTTTTTATTTTCTCATGACGTACAGAAGAAAAAGTATAAAATTTAATTACACGAAATAAAAAATACAAATAAACGATGAAGATTTTATATTTCCTGGTGCCCAAAATTCGCCGCTTTTTAACATCCTTCTTTTTGTTTTCAACAAAAAGATTCCCGCTTAGATTTGTTCGTTTTGCAAAAAGACACAATTCTAAGTCGCTCGCTTCGATTCTCTCTTATACAGCAAAGTCGGCTTTGAAAGAAGAACACCACTTATTCGTGCGCGTTTCCCGCTTCGGGAATGTACTAGAAGATCCGGAGATGCTGAGTTTTAGCACCTATATAACTGGGACAAAACTGCGCGAACAAGTGTTCGTCTATTTGAAAGCCGGTTTAGTAGGAGATTCAAGGCGCCTCCGAATAGACTCGTTTTATAAAACGGAAAATTTACGATTCATCTATTATTTGTTGATTTCAATTTCAGATTTGTGTTTTACTGTATATATATGCAAATTTTTTAAGAAAAACAACGATTTTTTAATCTATCAAGTTAATAGCTGCAACATATGATGCTGTATAATTGAACCTTTCAAGACCGAAGAAGTCTCTGCGTATAAGTTAGAAATAACCAATACACCGATTTGACTTTTTTAAAGTTATTACCAAAGCATTCTCGAATAACTTTTTTCAAATTAATTTTTGGAGCATTTAAAAGTTAATCAGTTTATGTGTCTAAGACACGACTGACTATACCCGAGCATTATCTACTTCGAATTTGAGTAAATAAACTTTCATGCTTGTTGCACGCGATTTTCACGGTTGAGGCGCAAATTCTTGCCTCACCGTAAAAATATATGAATATGTAGGTGTAATTTACCTTCCCAAAAAAAGCGTAGCATTTTCACGTAAGATTACATGAATATGCAAGTGTAATTTCCCTCCCACAAAAACCCAGCACTTTCATGTAAGATTAACGCAATTCGCGCTACTACTTACACTTCACACACACTCACACACACAAAACACACACAGATACATATACACACACACACACACACACACACACAAAGACAAAATAAACAGCTCGCCATCGCTTATACTCTTTGTTCCCTCGAAATCCTCGAAACGATGCATAATACATCCCCGTGCGAATTTCATGCATCACTAGGAATTCCCTTTCGGTCGCGCGCGTACGAACACTCGCTCTCAAAAGAAGCGCCCACCAGAAGAGAAGAAGCACGAATATAAAGGAACCTGTAAAGTCGCGTGATATAATGGACGAACAAAGGCGCGGGGCGCCTGATTGCGATAATTGTAAATATATTTATAAAAAGAGTGTCTCGCGGAAGAGGTCACGCTGAGCAGCGAGAGAGCCGGGGATGGGTATAAAAGCAAACAGCAGGTGGAGAAAGAGAAAGAGAGAGAGAGGTAGTCGGGAAAGCGCGACAGTGACTTAACAAAGGGACTGAACAAAGTCGGACGTGCGCGCGAGTATTACACGCGGCTGCGGCTTTTGAAGAATGTGGATCTCACGCGCGCGAGCTCGTGAGCTATTTCAAATTTTGCGATTGTGTTGCTGCGACCAAGGCAGCGCGAGACAATGCGATATATTATACGAGAATTTCATTTGCGAGCGCGGGGCGGTGATACATGGTCGATGTCTCTTGAAACGCTTGACGCGCGCGGACGGCTTTTGCACGGGATTGTTGATCGTCGGCGGATTTATGACGGTTCCGAGAGTAATTCGAGCTGATATAAATTTCGTGCATTCCTGGTAGGAATTAACGTAAGTAAATAGTTTTGTGTGTTTAGAGAATACGTTATTTGGGGAAAATTAGCAGGAGAGGGAGGGAATAATGTAAGCAGTTTTTTTTTCTGGAATTTTCAGTCCATTCGTTCCAAAGTAACTTATGAATTTTATTTTTATGAAAGGATATTTTTTCATTAAAATTAATCCCGCCTGTGCAGGCTAATTTGAATTGACATATAATACAATTAAAATTCAATCTCCATCATTTACAATTAAATCAAGCTTGTTTTTCATGCATCATTTGTCAGATATGTATTATATGATTTTTATATTTTAAAATATTTAGCAAAGTAATTGTTTTTACATCTAGAATCATATAATATAGAGAGTACAAATATTTATAAAATGACAAATCAGAAGACCGTCTGATACCGTCTCTGATTTAAAATAATGCACAAGCCTAAATGTGTCCTTAATTATTTACTATATAAATAACCTCGATAGATTTTTCAATTGAAAATGTTTACACAATGAGAAAAAATGTTTATTCACAGATTGAGGGTGGTTAATGTATAAGTCGATTTTTTGAATTATCTGCAAAATCAATTAACAAATCAAACATTTTATAAAAAGTCGATGTTTCCACCTCTTTCTAAGAGCTTAAAGAATACATTAACCGGTTGCATAAGACGTTTAATTAATTTTTACTTTTACAGTAAGACAAAATGCAAAGAAATTTGCGTCAATTATATGCGTCACACCGCCCACAACCTATTAAAAATAGCAAAATTATTTTTTTGTTTCGAAGTTTCGTCTAAAGTTAGACTTTATATAGATCTTCAATGCGCTATATTGATAAATAAATTATTATGATTTAGTTTTAAATTATTTCTTTCTATAAATAGTTCTGCTCTCCCTTATATATTTTACTCTGTATATACATTTTTTATGATGTGCAGAATAAAGTATGATTTAAGTTGACCTTCTTATCACTGAAATAAAATTACGACTGATGCACTGCAAAGGAATCCAAGATACCCCAATCAGACGTTACATCTATTTCAGAATGCATTAAAAAAGATGTGCTAATTAATGGGTCATCCTAGTCCATCTATTTTAAATTATACACTCTGCCTTTAGCATTCATATCAGAAATATAATCAAAGTTCATTACATGCGTATTCTTAACGTGGAAATGAATAACTCTTTGCAGTTTAAAATTATCTCGATTGATTGCTCTTTCAATTCGTCACTGCAGAAAATGGACTGATTGATAATAAAAATCACTTGTATTCGTATTGGTATAATGCATCATCATCTCAATAAGGAAGATATAAAAGAGGTGAAAAATTGGGTCCCACAAATGAACAGTAAGGGTGCCGTAATTTCTTTCTATATTAGTCTGGTAAAATTATATTTTTTAGAGTAATGTAATTTAATCCTTATTTTTCTTTAATTTTCCTGGATCTATAGAATGAAAACTATAAAATGTGATGTCAAGAAATAAAAAATAAAGTACAAATAAATTCTACAGTTTTCAGATTTGCTCAGGGTCAAAATTCGCAGTTTTTCAGCATGCCCCTCTGTATTTTCAAACAGGAAAAGTCTTAGGTCGCCAGCAGGTAAAATATCTAGTCGATAAAAAACAAGTCAGATAAGAAAACAATCGATGTTTATCTACGAGCTTAAACACTGCCTGACCACAATATGAATTGATTAGAAATAAATTTTTATATACACCGAAGAAGTAAAATAAAAATCCAGCTAGAAATCGACTATTACTTCGGTTTCTTTCTAAAATTTGATAAAAACTTTTCAATCCGTGTATTTATGCGAGGGCGTAAGCGACGCGCAGGCATGCAAAAAATTGTAGATACACTTGCGCTCCATCGAAACAAAAGACGCGCTGCTCAGCGTACTCGAACTACTCCATAAAGTCGCGAATCTTACTCCTAAACTTTTTAGTTAGTTTTTTTAACAAAGCACGCGTTTTTGCGAAACGAAAATTTCCAATCAACTTTATGTACTTACTCGATGAGTAATAGAGTTTGAGAACGCTGAAATTGTATAAAAACTTGTATCGTAAACCGGGGAGTCTGCGCGTCGTTTTCAGAATTTAAAGAGTGTACCTTCAAATATACCAAACTATGAATGATGGTTAAAGTCGTCTCAATCGTTAGGTTTATTTTTTAGCCACTTTTTAATTTATATAGATTTCGGAGCTAAATTTTAATTTTGAAGCTCTTGTAAGTTAATTATAATAACATTTTATGTATTATGTACACTCGTCGTGTAATCTGGTCGAATGCGTTTGAATGTTTTTGAAATACTGCAATTTCATTGGATTTCATTGGATCGAACGCATGTTTTTGTTAACCACATTGGAGGATTTAAAAAATTTTTAAAAGCATTTGACCAGATATTTTCATATGCGTTTTGAAACACTGCAAGTTCATTGACCATATATACAATTTTGTTAAATTTTATCTTTGTAAAGATGCACATTAAATATAATTAATAAATTTATTATAGACTTTCCACACCTTGTTCAAGATAAAACAAAAAATTTTAAAATATTTAAGTAATTCTTTAGAACTGTTATAAACATACCACTGCCAAAATTAAGAGAAACCGAAAAGAAAAATCAATTTCTGCGGTTCAAATAAAATAAAATCTAAAAATTCAGGAATGTAAAGGTTATAACTGCTTCTGAAATCCTCAACATGAGTAGAATAGAAGTATTTGTTATGCTTAGCTGTAGGTCACTCCAGTGGCCTAAAGTCAGCCCGATTCACAAAGACAAACTCTGCACTCTCGAGTGCATTATTTCAACCCCCTTAGTCGCACTTGTCGGTTGCACGGCTGCTACAATCCTACTGCGCGAATCTGTCGCAATTATCGTGCAGCAGAAACCTAGTCGAATTGTGAAGCAGACCGCACGTCGGCTGCTGCAATTTTTATGATTGCACGCACGATTGCAGCATAATTGCGACGAAATTGCGATGCTTTTGTTACCAGGGTCATTGGCACTTATCTTCCTCAAACCTTATTAATTGTTCCAATATGAAATTATTTGTTCTGCTCAATTCTGCAGTGAGAAGTCGAGAAGTTCAACTTTTTAAATGTCAAGATACATAGGTGGGGCACAAATGTTATGGGAAAATGAAACATTTTTTATCAAATTTTTATCTTTTTTTAGGTTAGAACAATCAGCTGTTCTCTCTAGCGCTGCGCCGCCCGTCGATTTTTGTGTGACCCCCGTGCCCCATCCTGGGGTGACGCTTATACCCCACCTCGATACGATTGTTATCATTAATATAACTTTAAAATTACGTATCTTAGAGTATTCATTCAAAAAGGAAATTAAAGTTGAGGAATCAAACTTTAAAATGCACTCAATTACAAACATACTTATTTCCTATCTAGCCGTCGATGAGAAATTCACGAGCGCTCATAACTTTTAGGCTCTAATTTTCTATTCATGGCTCGTTTTCACGGCAGCAAATTGATGCGGCGTCCGCGGCAGATGGTGTATGCTAACACGTTGGTGAGAGAGAGAGCATCGCTCCCGCCAATTCCCCCCTTGTGTGCGCTCTCTTTCACGCACCTACGTGTTAGTATAGAGCATTCTATTCGCGTCAATTCGCGTCAATTCGCGTCAATTCGCGTCAATTCGCTGGCGTCAAAACAAGCCCTCAACCTTATTAATTTAATTTGATTTTTTTTAAAGTAAATGCTATGGGAACAAATATGCTATGTTTAGATCATAATCTAAATTATAATACAAATTTTGAATAAAAACATTTAGTTCTGAAGTTTTTATAAGGGTGCCGTTTTTTTATCTGAGTTCTTCGTGCCCCACTCTCGCTATTGTGTACCATGAGGGAGAAATATGCTTTTTTTGTCCGTGTGTGGGGTTTGCCATACGAGTCGAAGGTGAGCACAAGGGCGAAAAAGGGTCTCCCCCTGATGCACACCGTATTTTTTGTCAAACATGTACTGATAACGTGTATTTTTTTCCTTGTTGGAGTTCTGTATTCTTGCACATAACTCAAATTAGCAGCTCCAATGTATTACTTATACTCTAAAATGAGTTTGCCGTATGTTTACTCTGCCAAGGTAGGTCCATATCAATTTATCCTTCGATAATACTGTCCATGACTGTGATCACTAATATGTTAAAAAATTTAAGCTCAGAGCTAAGAATGTTAAAAATTACTGCAAAAATTAGAAGTATTAATTCAAATTCAATTTAATTTTTTAAACTAGTATTTAAAAAATTAAAGTATTTGCTAAATTTTTATCAATTTTAGTAGGTACAGCCATTAAGACTTTTATTTTGAGTAATATTACCGATGGATAAACTTATATGGACCATCCCTTTTAGATAAACCCTACGGCAAACATACATTGGAGTGAAAGTTATGATTCTGGGGTCGACCACTGCTAATTTGAGTTATGTGCAGGATATAGACAGAGCTCTAACAAGTGTAAAATATTTTATTAAAAGTATATTTTGAAATACCACAGTCACATTTTGAATTACTTTCAATTCATGTCACACATAAATACTAATAATTTTTTTCTTTTTTGCAGTGTCTTTTTTTTCTTTTTTTCAGACGCCCTTTTACCCTCTTAAGGAGGCCAGACCAGTCTGAGTTCAATTCTAAAAGACATTTTCTTGAGCTAACTACATTTTTTCTTTAAAAGCGATCATTCGATACATTTTTTAACTATAAATACGTAATATCTGTAATTTAACCATTGTAAAACTTTAAAATCTTGCCCCTATGCGACACAATATATTACTAGTCAATAAAAACAACTTATAGCCTAATAGCGAAGTACGAGATTTTTTAGATAAAAAGTTCAGAGTATTAAATTCTTGCAGATTTAGATACTAACTCAGACAACTACATTGGCATAAACTTACGGCATATGGTAATAGAGTTAAACTTGTCTATTTGAAACTTGTAGCCGGTTTTATTCTCGCTTGGTACTGTACCAATTGATACGAATCTGCTTGTTTCATATTCAAGAATTGATTGGGTAAAAGTAAAAAAATCGACAACATCGTGTCCAACGCTTTAACGTATTAATTGCAATTCTACATACTTTAAGTGTTGATCTGTCCATAAAATTATTAAACTGTATACAATTTACTATATTTTCTGCCTAAATAGACTTCTATATTACCTATTTAACTTTATCTAAATAAGCACTTAAACGCCGAAAAATGTCTTTCCGTAATGCGTCCGTAATCATAAATGTTACTTTCAGCTCCTTCAAATTAATATTAAAAGGCTTTCTTGACTATTCAATGCCCATATATCTTGAAGTATGTATATTTAAGTTTTTAATTGATACCGAAAAATGTAAGGATTCTCGTTGTAAATTATTAAATTACTTAATTGAAATATGTCCGGAGTTTTGAATGTCTTTCCGTAACACTTCAATATTTCGTATTTATTTACTGAAGAAAAAGATTTCAAGTTTTAAGAATTCGGGGATATAAAAGAAACAACCTTTATTTAATAGAAAAGATGTTTTAATTATTGAAAAATTCCATTTGTTGAAGGTTAGCGTCAAAAATGTTTATATCATTATTTTCATTGATAAAGAAAAAATACCCCCTCCACTTTTCCTACCTATCCTAATTTTGTCCCTTTATGCTACTTCACCCATCCATCATCTCGACACTGACCCTCCTAGCACGATGTTAAAGTAATAATATGTTTAATGTAGCGTTACGATGTCCATATCATTATTATCATTATTTTGTTAAGAAAAATACCCTATTCACGACCCCCATACCATCCACCACTTTTCCTACCTATACTAATTTTGTCTCATTATGATAACGTACTCTTCCATTCTCTCAAAATTTACCCTTCTAGCACTATGTTTAATTTAGTTATAACATGTTTAATTTAGCGTTACGCTTATTTCTGGTTTCACAGATTACAATCATTCTTTTACTATAGTGAAGCCTGACATTTTTCTTAACAAAATAATTAACCTACACTCTGGACCTAAAAGAATAAAAATTGACGTTAGAAAGAATAAAAATAGCATTTTATTCTTTTCGCAAAGTATAAAACGCTGATTTGGTTCTTTAAAAAATACTTGATATTCTGAAAATTTTGCAGATTCTTGCTTACGATAGCCCTGTTGTAGTACTATTTTTTTAAGAGTCATATAATGCCCTGTTATCTTGTAAAATAGGAGGGACAAGAATTGTTCAACTTTTTGACACCCTTAAACAGATAAGATATTTTAAATATATATGAGTAATTTCTACAAAAAATAGAATAGAATAAGTATTACTTGTAATGATTTTCAGTCTATTCCAGAACGAAACTAGAATCTATAAGATATACGTTTGGTATATCTTATACCAAATATAATATAATACCAAACATAACCAAACCATCGCGGACAGCGCCCCCTGACGTTGAGCTTTTTCAATTTTGGGATTGTGCATGCAGCGACTCGTACCCAAACAAATGTGAAACGTGCCTTTTTCAATTTGCTTTTTAACGAATCTGTATTGTTATCCATGTAATATAGTGATTGTTATAATTAAAGCTGAACTTTAACTAGTCAGTGAAGCATACTTTGAGACTTTTTATATGGGGATTCCACTCCTATATTATTCCTTACTTTAACATTATTCAGTATATCTATGCATGTTATGTATATTATATACCCGTATGGAAAGTCTCTAAATATGCTTGTATTGACTAGTTGAAGTGAAGCTTTTTATTACAACCATTATATTACATCGATGACACTCTGGGTTTCTTAAAAAACGAATAGAAAAAGGCACGTTTTACGTTTGTTTGGGTACGAGTCGATGCACACACAATCCCAAAATTGAATAAAAAATCAATGTAGATGGCGCGAGCGTTTATACGCGCCAAAGATATTTAATACACACACATACACACACTCTCGCACGTACACACACGCGCACGTACGCACACATACACACACACATGCATACATCCATTTTCTAAATATAGTGTATTTTGATTCATAATATCTCAAAACATGTTTCTATAATGTTTTTAACAAAACTTCTTTTTTATGATCACAAAGAAAATATGTTTTATGAAAAGGGCTTTTGCATTATACGTTGTTGATGCATCGTCGAGGTTATAAATGAGGTTGGTAATGTTGACAAGTCTCTGTTTATTTTCGAAATATTCGTAAAGCAAATCATAATTAAATAACTTTATATTATACAAAACATGCGATCAATGTAGTGCATATTTAAAAAATTAATTTTGCGCAATTTGAAATTTAACTTTTGGACATGCTATAAGTTAATTAAAGTATAAACAAAGGCAATATTAAAACAATTTCTTTCACACTAATGTTTTGCAAACAAGCTTCCATTTCTGACTAAACCCCTATATAAAAGAAATTAGTTGATAAAACGAGTTAATTATTTTTGCCAGTTAGGAGAGTAATGCTCGTTCAAATTTTCATTAAATCTAGGTCTCTAAATCTTTATATCTGTGGGTTCTCGGAAAAACGACTAAAGTCCACGAATTATATTTTAAAAATATTATAGTTTAAAGTTTTTATTTTCTATTTAAACTAATGTTAAAAAAAATCATAAATAGTAGTAGATAATATGGTTACTTATTTTCACACTTTTATGATTTTTAGCATTTTGATCTAAAAAAAATACCATGTAAGGATACCAAAATCGCTCAAAACTAAATTTAAAAAAAATGGACTTAAGTCGTTTTTCGATAAACCCACGGATATATTACAACAATAACAAACTATCTTATAATAGTATGTTACGCAACTAGGGGCGAAAATGGGTATTTCCAAGCGAGGATGATGATTGAGCACGAGTGAAAGTCGAGGACGCCGAAGGCCCTTTTGCCCCAAGTTGCGTACCGTATTTTTTATAACAAGTGCATAAAGAAGGCCATTCTTTGTTGTCTACAAAGTGGATTGAGAATAGAGTTTTTCGAGTCGTCCACTTTATTAAGGAAATGGAGCAAAAATAAATAAAGAGTACCGAAAATACTCGTTTTCGCTACCAATAAAAGGTAGCGAAAATAAGCATTTTCGGTACCCTTTATTTGACGCTCGGAATACTTTATTTTCGGTGCACTTTATAGGCGCCGAAAATGGTCTTTTTTATTCACGTGTTATAAAAAACACCTTACGTGTGCACACATAAGGTGTAAGTGTAACATACTTTTTAGTAAACATACGTTTTTTATGAATCACAAGGATTGCATAGAGATATTTGAGCTTACTAAAGATTACAAAAGATTTTTTAGGATCTTTTTTTATTTTATTGATTTTTTACCTTGTACACCATATTACACGAGTGATTATACCTCCTCGCTCTGAAATCACATTTCCAACCAAAGCTCCTATAACCCTACATATATCCAACTTTAACTTTCCCTCCATCCACAGTTTTCTCAAACCCAAGCGTACACGTCCTCTCCTCCCACAGTACGCTGTACCCTCCAGTACTCTGTATACCTCCGTATCCTCCACGCGCGGTCGGGAAAAGCCCCGCGGCTGTGGGTATACCCACGCACACGGCGGGGCAGAGCGGCAGCCGTCTCTTTGGGCTCTCGTCGGTCCGGCTGCGGCTCTGTTTTTGTCCGCGACGCACGGCGTCTTCGGGCTCTTTTGATGCCGGAGCGGAGCAGATTTTTCAGCAAGGGCGGCAGCTAAGCCCCGCGGGCACTCTGGCGTTCTCGTCCTTACGCGCGCGTGTACTGCAAGAGAGAGGGAGAGAGCGGGAAGAGGAAGCACAGGGAAAAATTACGCTGAATGACGCGGGTTTTGTGGATAGACGGTGCCGTGGGATTGAAAGAGGTTGCGCGAGCTGAAAGGGTTATGTATTATGGTATTTTTCTTGTGGATTTTTTTTTCGCTTTGGGAGCGTGGAGATTGGTCGTTGAGTGCGAATGTTATTGACTCCAAGGAAGTGGGAATTTCATAGTTTGATGAGTGGTTATTAGTGGTGCATAATTATTGGTAAAGTGTTGTTTGTCTGTAGGCATTGATTATTTTTAAAGGGCGCTTAAATGAATATATAAGTTTGAAAAATTAGTTATATGAATAGTTACAATTAATACACGAAGTGGTTTCTTTTTCAGGCATTGGAAATAATAAATTTTACTTGACTTTTTTTGTATCCCAGTTGAATACAGCTATACGTAACATGTTATACGTAAAATTTACGACATAATTTATTAAAGACTTTTAAATGAATTTTATCATGACACTGCACACCGAGGAGGATGCTCGGATTTATAATATCTGATCTATCAAAGGAGAACGTATAAACCAATACAATTGTTCAGAGCTCATCAAAACATGAATTTTGAACAAAAAATTTACCTCCTAAAGTGTGGGAAAAGTTGAGAAAATCGTTATAAAAAGAAATCCGAAAATTAAGTAGAAATCCCTGAGTATAGTTAGACGGCACACATTGCTTTATATTGCATTAATCCAGATATTATTTTTTATAGTTTTTCCTGAACTTAGACGGATCAAAACTTCTTTTTAAATTTGTATCTAAACGAGCATTAAATAATGCTGGTGGTTTCACACATTCCCTCAAGGGGGCTGTCGTGCGCATCCTACTTTCAAAATTATTTTAAAATTGTTTTAATTAATTTGCGTCTCAAACTATGTGTCTAAGTGCCTTTCTGCACCTGGATTTTAAGAAAGTTTCGTTTTAACTTTTATCATTCATTAATTTTCATCCTATTTACGTACGTATATAAATAATGTGCAGTGTGTAAAAATAGAGAAAAATATTTTATATTATACTTTTAATCATTTATCTGATTTTGGTTGTATTCATTTTATTTCACTTTAAAGTTAATGCGAAACTATATTGAAGTAAGTATAGCTATGAGAATGTCGGAGAGTTGGAAAACGAAATTCTATGAGGATGTGAAAGCTGTTCTTTGACACCTAATTAGAACCAAGTAAGGGTGCAACACTTCAGTTTTAGGCGTTAGAAAACCCCTCTCATAGCCTACCGATTTTTAGTAGTGCCTCGATCCCCTTATTTTTTCATCGCGAACTTTTGTTGATAATTGTGAAAGATATAAACGTTTTCAAGAAAAGAGACATGCATAAAATGTTTAAAAATATCCAAAATTATGAAAAAAGACGGATGCTTTTAATAACACAAAAAACGTATTATTCGCGATTTTTGGAAAAACTTAATCAATTCTCTCAATAAATTAAAACTATTAGAATTTCAATCCAATAATGATCCTAAATGTATAAACAAGTATTCTCCATGACCCATGAGCATCAAAATTGCGTCTCGTAATCCGAAAGAGCTGTGATGATCTTCAAACCTCATCTGAATGGAAGGAGCATCAAGGCTGACCACATGGAATACCCAAAGATTACCCACCCCAAGAAAACATTTGAAGCCCCTCTCGCCAAACTTCACGCTCGCGTTCTGCATCCCACGCGAAAAAAAAAAAGAAACAACTTTATTCCGAGCAGCGCGCGTTCTAATAACTCACTCGACTCGCGCAGCCCCTACCGCTTCTAGCTCGCTTGTCTTTTCATACCCGAGCGGCTGCTGCCGCCTTTCAGGCTCTCCTCTTGTAATACGACTCTCGCTTGGCCTCTTGCTCTTGCCTCTCTATTACCGACGTTTTTAATTTCATGAAGCCCGCAGTCCCGCTTTTTACCCGCGTGCATCCACGCGTATATATATATATATATATATATATATATATATATATATATATATATATATATATATATATATATATATATATATATATATATATATATATACATATATATGTATATATACATAATCGCCCATCGTTTTTCGACGAGGAGACTGCGCGCAAGGATTCGCCAAAAGTCTGAATGACTTTTGCGCGTTGAAAGGAGCACGAGAGCAGGTTTATATATATTTCCCGGTTGCGGATCTCTATTTCTCGCTCTCGGCTGGCTTTTGTAAGCGGCGCAGGAGTTTTTTGCGTTATTTGTTCTCGGCGCTTCAAACACTGCTTCTCTCTGTGCAAATAATCTTTGCAGGGGGTGTGTATAGCTGTGCTTATGATTCTGCTGGGAGGGTGTATTTTTAGCGAGGTTCGCTTTACTTTTGGCGACTGGAGCTTGTAATTAACTTTGGCGCTGGGATCGTAATATATAGCCTCAAATAATGGATAAAATATAGAGCGAGGGGTTTGATAATTATTTTGTTCTTAAAATATACGACTTTCATGTCGTAAATAAAGCGCGAAATGTTATAGCGACACGGAGTCGCTTTTAGAAGATATGATTTATATTTTGACAAATTAGTAGCTCATAAAAACTGCTCAAAGCAGAATCGTAAAACACACTGATGAAGGAACGTATATTCCACTACCTTCGTGTGGTGGAGAAGTGCAATATTCTTAGAAACACATATCGTTCAGAATTTAATCCTTAAATTCGCACACTTATACGCGAGCACATGTTTTATTTGCTCACATGCTCAAATACATACAATAGAAATAGGTATTATTTGTTACTCGCATTTTTGCTTTGTATACATAGTATACACAATAGATTTACATAACTTTTCATGTTATGCTTCTCACAAATTTATAAAAGTTAAGAGCAGTATAGGGGAGATTTGTCTAGTACCGCCACCCATAGCTATTTTGGTTGTAACTTTTGATCTTGACGGTGAAATTTAAAAATAAAAATTAGAAATTGCTTGTTAAATAGACTTTTTTAAAAAACAAACTTTCTTTTTTCAAAAATAATTTTCTGAATAATTAGAAATCCAAGTTTAAAGTTTGCGTTTTACGATTTATAAAAGGGATTGCCTAGTACTGTCAACTAATAGTTTTCATAGATTCAATGACGTAGATGGCCAATAAATAATAGTTAAAAAGTATTCAAGGTCAAATAATAGTATTTTTACTAAGAACATGTACTTTAGCATTTGTTAGAAACAAAAAAATTACTATTCTTACTCTGTGATATTTTATTTATCAGTCATTATTTAGTGTTTTTTTACGTTCTTCCCCGTTTTTTTACCTTGTATTCAATTTTAGACATTTTGCTTCTCAGAATAATACAAAGGAGAACTTAAGTGTATCTTACAATACAATTTAAGTTTTAATAAATTAAAAAAAAAATTAATTACGAAAAATATATATAATAATATATGTCCGAACAACTTTTGCAGCTTTGAATTTAAGAGAAGATTCTACAGAAAAACCCAAAATCTGTTAAGTATTGACAAATATATATTTTTTTCTTGTACATAATAATACATAAAAAGACCATATTTGCATTTGTTAGAATCCCCTAAACCGCAGTTAAAATACCAGTGCAGCCAGACAACCTTCAAAAAAGGATATTATTCTAATTATCGTTTTGCGCAACTCGGATCGGTGAATTTGGATCAGCTTGAATTTATGTATTCTTTTAAGTAAAACTTAAAAATCTAAGTTGCAATATTATTTTATTTTTTGTTCTAAAAAAATTCTGTAGCTAAATTAAGTTTTTAATTTTTTATTTCCTCAAAAATCATGTATTTTATTAGTAATATTGCCAAGCCAAAATTAGTATTTAAACTTTTATCAATAGATCTCAACATAGCTTTATAAAAAATGTATTTAAAAACTAGATTACCATGCATTTGAAACATAAGAAAAAAAATTTGGTGCGCAAAACACAATTGGAAGTTATGAAAATAAAGAATTGAGAAAAATGACTTTAAAGTTAAATGGTAGTAATAATTAAATAAAAGTTAATTCGTAATTATTTATGATTTCTTTTCTGTATATGGGATAATTTCTTTTGTCCACCACTCTTATACGGGTTTGACTTTTACTGACGTTTAGTCTTACTTAGGGTGCACCTATTTAATTTCTTTTGTTACGAAAATATTGAAAATCATAAAAACAAAAATACTAACACCTTAAAGAATTCAACTTTTCTTGTGAAACTTCTTTCATTATTAAGAAAATTGTTTAAGAATTATTTTAAAAATATAAAAAAAATATCGATTTTTTACCATAAACCTATATTTTGTTTCCTTAATCCTTTAACGCCGAAACGGTTGCTCACGACTGTCTATTGAACACAGAACTATTGAAACTATCATTTAAATTCTGTGTAAAACCTTCATTTGGTGGTGTCGTATCCTTTTCCTCTTGAACTGCAGCATTCATGGACTCTTGCGCCACTTCCTCGCACACTTCACTCAGTTGACTGTTTATTGATACAAAAGCAGATTGTGCTTCTGGCTTTTGAAAATCCATGATGCTGCATAAAGTAAACAATCCAGCGCGTCACTTTTCTTATTCAGTTCCAATGCGTTTCCTTTTTACCTACTTTCTTACTTCGTTTATGGCAGCTATCTGACCACACTATGTACACACAACATCAATTTTAAGTCCTTATGTACTTGACTCACTGAACTGCACATTGCCATGGCTTTTAATGCAATGTACAATATTTTTGAGCTCAGAAAATAAAATATTGATGTCAATAATAGGGAAGAATACCGATTTTTAGTTAACAGAATATTCTTGTAGATCATGATATAGGTAGTTTCTTTGTAAACTTTTGGAATTTTTACGATATCTTCAAAATTGAAGAAGATATAGGTAAAACTTTAAAAACGGAGTGATGTCACTCCGACCGGCATCTTTTGATGTTTCAACGGTGTGATGCCATTCAAAGGGCCTTTAATAAACTATAACTTTCGAAAATTGAGTTATTTTTTTAAAATTCAAAAAGTGATGCACGTCGGCTTAGGCTCTTTACCATTGACACACGTACCGAACAAAAAATAAATTTTGTATTCTTCCCTATTCTATTTTTTGAATCACAAGACTCATGAACTGATGATGCGCTATTGAGTTTTTTTGAAGATGGAGAAGGTCTTTGTAAGGAGGCACGTGTCAACAGGAGATGAGCTCGAGAATAATTATGCAAATTAAATGTCGTAAGTATAATGGATTTTTTCCTTTTACGCATTATTAACTACTTAAAATGAAGTATTTTTTGTAGTTTTCCGCAAATCCTGGACTAAGCGGGTCACCTCAATCAATATAAGAGTTTAAGAAAGTTTTAATCAATCAAAACATTATTTTTTTTTATTAAATCCACTAAATTAATCATTATGTATTTCAGGTAAATCCACAATAAATTGTAGCTTATTATATCCAGATGCGGATGTCCACTATTGAAAAGCTTTATTTTGATGGGCAGATTAAATTAAAACCTCAGAAAATTAATAGGATAAGTATTATTTCAATTTATGATAGATATTTATACTTAGTGACAATTTAAATATTGATTTTCTCAATATTCTGTTTTTTGAAATTGCAGGTGCTGGCCCGTAAGATTCTAAGTGAACCGCTGGACCAAACTCCTCCAGATTTGTGGATATTACTTTTCAATACATAAGTTATGGTATAAATACAGGAAATTAATGTTGAATATGTAGAAAAAATTTTGCTATATATATATATATATATATATATATATATATATATATATATATATGGTAAATTGATTAAAAATTGATTAAAAAAAGCAAAAATATGTCTGTAAAAATTTTGCTACGTATTCAAAATTAATTTCCTGTATTAATACCATAACTAATGTATTGAAAAGTAATATCCATAAACCTGGGGGAGTTTGGTTCAGCGATACACTTTGAATCTTACGGACAGTGGATTGGGAGCTTAAATAGTCGTTCTATTATAATTAGGTCCTTTGTGGCTTTTAAGAGACCATATACCTCTGAAAATGTAGATAAATATGTATACTTTTAGAGAAAGATGTAGATTTCATTCAAATAACCTGACATATTTTAAAAATTTATTATTTTTTTTTATATTTTAAAGGAGGTGTGCCCCATTAAAGCAATGATTTCGAAGTATATTTAATAGCACTATATTATGCAACAAATTACCGTAACCAAAAGGTTTCATCTAGTAGTGGAAGAGAGAAACAGTTGGTGGGCGGTACTAGGCAAAGGGCGGTGTACATAAAATATTTGTCTTAATATTTGCTGTATTTATTTTACAATGTATTTCTTACCATTATTATTGCCCAGTGCAAATATAGTATTTACATTACGATCCTTCTTACTACATCAATTTACATTTGATGAATTTATTATTTACACCCTCCGCATAATTCGACTCTTGGAACGCGTTTCGAATTTTTAAACATCCTCCAATGTAAGTGCTCGAAAAAAGTATAAAAGAGCAAACAAAAATAACCACAGTATGCAGAGACTGTGCGGAGTGTGCATCAGCATTTTCTATTTTGAATTGAATCAATTATGTCTGTTGATATAAAATGTTATCCGTCTAACTGTACCCTGCATATTACTACTTACACATATGTAAATTTAAGTTTCTTGCTAACTGGTTACAGATTGTTTTTAAGAATATTTACGATACGAATACAAATTTGATTTGTTGAGTCATTGCAATTGATTTATTTTGTTTACAAAATATAAAGCCGGGTAACTTTGGCCACAATTTTAAATTGTTATAACAATTATATCGATAAAAGTGAAAATGCTAACGTGCTTAAGGAGGTTGTATGCATAAATATATGTCATAAAAAACAAATACTTTTACTACAATTTAATCTCATATAATGATATGAAAATCAATATATTATAAAATAAGGGTTTTTGTCGTACTAGACAAAATTTTATCGAAATTCCGTTATTGTAAAATTAGATATCGTCAAATTGAGACTTTAAAAAAGAAAAACATGACAAAACAGTAAATACTTTTTTATTTGTTATTCGATTTTATTTTTGAAGGTCTCATTTTGTTCAAAGATTTCAGGGCGACCTCTATCAAAAGTAAATAACGTCGAATAACCTGCAGAAGTTACAGCCTATAGTTTATACTTGTTCAAACTTATAAAAACACGTGTATGGATTTATATACTATAGGCTGTAACTATGCAGGTAATTCGATGTTAATTAATTTTTATATGGGTATTTCCCCCTGAAATCTTGCAAGGAACAAAATGAGACCTTCAAAATTAAAATCGGATAACAAATAAAAAAGTCACCACTGTTTTGTCAACTTTTTCTTTTTCATAGTCTAAATTTGACGATATCTAATTTTACAATAATGGAATTTCGATAAAAATAACTTTTTTTAGTTTGACGAAAACGCTTTATTATATAATATATTGACTTTCATATCATTATGTGAGATTAAATTGTAGTAATAAATGTTTGTATTTATGACATATATATACGCATACAACCTACTTAAATGAGGCGTTGTATTCCAAAACCTGTCAAGCTCAAAAAATCGAAAATTGAGTTAGCGCGATACTTTATGTGATGCCCTCTATCTGTTTTTAAAGTTAATATACTAAAAAAAAATCACCCATAAAATTCTAAAAATGAATTTACGTTACATATAAAAACTCGGCCAAGTCCGAAAACGATGTTTTCAAAACGTGCCAAGTCCTAACTTATTAAACACTGGTAAATAATATATCTCATAAATAGTGCTAAATTTAAAATCTTTCCTCTCAATATATACTACTCTCCGGGCCTTCTGTCCTTACAAAAATCTTTGTTCTATCCTCTTTGTAGATAAACGCAATAAGAAAATTAGATTATGAAAAATTTAAAGTTTTCTCATTAAATCACTGAATCAAACACAACTTAACTGTCAAAATGATTCCCTTCCACGCTCCCAATATTCAAAACCACTCAACCCCCTTCCCCCCGTACACAAAAGAATCTTACATAATCATCCACAACTAACCACCTAAGTACCCTCCACCTAATCATCTTACAACCTACCAAATCCAAATCTACCTCACCTACCTACACCACCAACGATACCACTCGCACAGATCCCCCCAAAATGCCCCGTTCGCCTCTCAAATCGTTAGCCCCGCGCGTCTCCTCTCCAGCTCGCGGTCCCTCGTTCTGCTGATATTCGTCGAGAGGAGAGGAGGAGGGGGGGGGGGGGCTGGGCGAAGAACCGAAGAAGCAGCGGCAGCGTGGCGGTGCAGCAGCGGCACGCGGAGAGCAGAGCGGAGGCGCATGTGCGCGAGGCTCTCGCTTAGCGCGGCGGATTCCCTTTCGTCGCTCGTCGTGGCGCGTCCGCGAAAGGCCGCCGCACAGTTCAAACGGCGCGCGACCCGCGAACGCGCGGCTTCTCGCTGTCTGTCTGTCTGGCTCGCACTCGCCGGACGCTTTTTGGTACTGTGGGTGACAAGTGCTGCTGGCTGGACTGGTTTTTCCTTTTAATAGTCAAGTTTGTCGAGGATTTGGAGGAACATTTAAGTGTGATTTGTTTGTATGAATACAACAGTGCGGGGCATTTCTTTTGTTTCGCGAAGGACAGTTTGATGAGACGGATAGTGGGCATTTTTCGATAGGACATGTATCAGTGAAATTATTGTTTGTAGGACACAGAGTGCAATTTTTTTTATAAGATGCATAGTGACATTTTATTATAGGACAAAGAGTGACAGATTTTTGATTCGACACGTAGTGGAGTTTTTTACAAGCTTCTACGGGTTAACCGTTTTTTTATTTTTTATCGAACGTTTACTATACGAGCCAAACACTGTACAAAATACGCATAGTGTAATATGTTTTTTTAAAACGCTTTGGAAGCGTACTCTGGTGAACCGTTTTTTCGTTCTTCATCGATCTCTTACTATATTCTCCGAGCACTTAAAAAGAAGAAACACAGCGGCTCTCTTTTTAAATCATCTAAAAAGCTCGCGCTGGTTAATGGCATACCGTTCGGTAAATTCACCGAAGACGCCAACGTACAGCCCACAGCTTCAGCAGCCAGTGCCTCGGCATCAGCGACGTCGATCGGTCGATCGCTTAACGACCACTTACGACACATAAGACCCCGGGTGCTCACTCCACCCCACCCCTCGAACCTCGAGAAATTAATAACGCGCACGTACACACACTGCACACCGGCTACTAAGTACCTCCTTCGTTTCTTTCTTTCTCCTTCTTCCTACGCGAGAACAAAGCCGGCCTCCGTGTACTCGAGAAGAAGAAGCGCGTACGAGGGGGGAGAAAGCTCGCGGAGCACGACGAGGAGGAGGAGGAGGGAAGTTTCGAAATCGCGTCTCATAAGGAGTTAAATGGGATTTTTCGCCGAGGAGCCGGAGGTGGAAAAAGGAAGAAGAGGCGGGAGTAGTTGGCGCGATTCTCACTGTGCGGATGCTGCTACCCCCGCTGCCGCTGCAATTCGCGCCAAGAGGAAAGTTTTAATTCCCTGCTTTCGGGAGGAAGCTGTTGCATCGTAAGGTGAGTTATTTTGCTTCTTGGGTGTTTTGTTTGGCCGGTGGATTATTTGCTTCCAGTGTGGGGATAGTGCTGCCAGGGTGGAAAGCGTGTTATCGAACTTTTTCTTACGCTCTTTTAGTTGTGGAGGGAGATTGTACACGAAATGTTGTCGCCTTGCAGAGAAACTTTACGCGTTGAAAGAAGAGGGAGAAATAATTTCCTTCTGCGCTTGGAACAATTGAGGATGCGGAAGCGATAAGAGGCGTATGAGTAAATTCTATACCGTTTGCAGATTACTACGAGGCACGTAAATGAAGCATTTCTCGATATTTTAGATCAAAGAATGTAATGTTCGGAGAAGTTTGCTTAAATTTGAGTACATACGCTCTTTATGTTTCCGCGCTCTCAATTATATAGTAATACTCACAAATTGTAACACTGTCTGGATTACGTGTTTTTTATTTCTACGGGGTGGACCCATATATGGGTCGTTTTTTAAACGCCCGCTAATCACTTTATAGCCCGTCGGGTGACAACGATCACGTTAATCCTGTTTTATAGGCGAAAAAAAACGAAAATCGTGCGTGTGTTATAAAAACAAATATTCGTAGTAAAAATGTAATAAAAATCGTTTGTCACTATAATTATAATCCTTTAATTATTATTTATAAGTATTTTAATTAAAATAAAAATGTTTAATATTTAATAAAGATATTATTTACTAAATTATTAAATACATAAATAATAATTATGGGAAAAACCTGTAGGATAACAGTAGGCCAGCTGTGTGACAAGGCGATAAGAGTCATATCACTTGAACTACTTGTGCACTTGTCAAAATTAGAAATTTTATAAGTGAATTTTATTCAGTCTTCATCTTCTAAATAATTGAAGCACTCGGAAATGAAAAGTATTGTTTAATCCTTTTCGTAATTTTTTATTCGATCATAATATTTAGGAGTAATTGTAATAATGTATTCTTGTAAATGGTTGTTCGACTAATTGAGTTAAAAATAAATTGTATAATTAGATACTCATACTTATTTATTCAAGCTATAACAGATATTGTTATATATATTTTACAATTTACTATTAAATACATGTTACATTACATAATGTATTCTATTGCACTTAGGGATCGTTGACATATTACGTAACGCTTTAAGGGGAGAGGGGGTACTTGTTAGCGTTAAGGTGTGTGTTAAAGATGTAAGAAAATCAGTGAAAATGCGTTACTGTGGGGTGGGAGGCAGTATAATATTGGCAAAAACAGCGGTACGAAATATGTGAATAAATCCTTATTATTATAATGCGACAGAACATAATATATCAATTGTTTTGTTATATTGAACAATACGTCAAATACCTAAGTATAAGAAACAATAATGATGTTATAATAATAAATTCGATACAATAAATAAATTATTATACAATAGTAGGAGATAGATCACAGTACGGATAGCCAAGCTATTTTGTCTAAACAGTTGATTGTCTGAGTTAAAATAAAAATTTAAAAATGGAATTTGTCATATGACATGACCTTTTTGATGTAATAGATTAGTTTTATACCACTGTTACCTAAAAATCCCAACTTTGACATTATTTTTAGGCTCTGGTCGTATAAAATATTGTTCGACACTGGTGGGTAAGTTGATTTGCTTCGCTCACTTCGCTCGGGCGAAAAACGTCCCATGCGCTAAAAAGCCAAGTACCCACCAGTGTCGAAAAGTAATATTATTCCAATTATATTATCTTAATGAAATATTAATGAAAAACAGTAAATTATCATTTTTAGTTTTCAAAAAAGTGTCTCCCAGTATAAACTATTATATCTTTTAGAAAAGTATTTTTTTTTAAATTGTGTTTAAAATAATAAGTTATGTAAAGTTATAAGATAATATATTTATAACGCTTTTTTCGTAATATTCTCTCGAAAATTTTCGGAGGAGTGATTTTAAAACCAGAACCTCTTATCTTATTTCATAAAACTATGACATGCATCTAATGAAGTTTGTAGAGTGCTGTCATCTAGCAGTAGGAGCCTTGGATGTCCTTATTAGAAGAGGGTCCATACTGGATGACTCTTCTCTTTATAGTATTTATTATCATAAATTATATACAATAAATTGGCGCTCCTTGCTATGACTATATCGGCTTCAGTTTTTGATAAAATTATCTTTATTTCTGAGACAAAAACTGATATTCTTAAAAAACAAAAAGTTGTTTCGAAAAAAGGCAAAATTAAAACATACAAGGGAATCTCCACTTTGGAACAGTTAAGGATTTTCGTGTATAATATCTTTGCTGGTCAAAGAACTATGCCCAGTTTGGGTCCTGAGTGAGCAGATATGAGACTTATATTAATCAATAGGGGAGTACTTGAGAAGTTCGAAACAAAAGATTTTAAATGTCTAGTGGAACTTTGGTGACTTTTGAAGTTAATTTTTCTCTCTCCAGATTACACTCTTCCAAAAGAGATTTTAAAAAAAAAAAGGTATTGTGATTATATTGGATTATTAGAAATATCATCAAAATAGCTGTAGGATGTACCTCATTCACGAAATACGCGTCTTTTGATATAGCTTACATTGAAAATTAGAAGTAGTAGTGGTGCAGCAGTATATACATAACTTAACAAGAGATACTAATTGCTTGCAATTTTGCCAATGATTTCATACATGACTAGACTAGTGATGGACAGATATTGCCAGAATCATGATATAAAACTTTGGACAGTTGTAGTATCGAAGAAAGTTAGTTCATGAGGTTGAGTTTGTGAAATTTTTTCAGGTTCCTTTAGTGCCCTACAATGCTAACCGTGTTTTAATACATAAAAAACAGATTTAAGTGTCTTTTTTTAGACATGGTCCCTCACTTTGTGACACTTTTGTTTAATCTAATTTTAACCACCATAAACATGTTTTATTATTAGTTTCAGAAGTTATAAAAGAAAATATTACCTTACTATAACAATTATAATAATTTTTTATAGATATATTTTGCACTGGTAGAGATGTATTTATATATTGCTTATCTTTGTATTTTGTAAAGAGTACTAAAAATGTAGTGCCAAACAAAGACGAATTTGAATTTTATGTATAAAAAATAATCCCAACAACTAGTAACGGTGGCTACAGTGATGATGCAAACATAATCACAGACGATATAAGATTATGACAGCTGCGATAAATTAAGCTGTATTACTGCTAACTATTACTAGTTAGCCATTAAACAAAAAACATAAAATAATAATAATAAAAATTATAATAATACTAATAATAATAATAATTTTATAAAAATAATTTTAATAATAATAATTTTATAAAAATAATTTTAATAATAATAATTTTATAAAAATAATTTTAATAATAATAATTTTATAAAAATAATTTTAATAATAGTAATAATAATAAAAAAAAAGAATAATAATAATAATAGTATAGAAAATCGTATATCATATTGTACGAACTACCTAAAAGTCTGAAATTTTATTAGACGTCTTTTTATAATAAAACTCAAATGCACAAACCACCGTCAATGCACATACTTGGAAAGTTTCGAAACCTGTAATAGTTTCCCAAAGTAAGTGCTGTTCCAATGTGGATGATTCTCCCTTATATTGTTAACAGCGTACACCTTCTCATAATTTATAAACTTTGTAACGTAACATTTTTCAAAGTAACGTAAAACAAAATTACGTCTTCTGTTTAGATGAATGAAGTGCAATATTCTTCATGAGAAACTCATTCATTTATTCATCATTAGAGGAGAGTAATGCTTTTTTATGTACACTTATCTTTTTCAAACTTTCATTTTCTTACTGTTCAGGAAAAAATCGTACCCTTGTAATTTATATATATTATAGCACACTAACCTCAAAATGCCAACTTTATTGTCGATTTTGAGGTTGTTGTGCTATAAAATATCGTATGAGACTGTTGTGGGAGGTGTTTTTCTACCTTGCTCGATTTTCTCACTCGCTTCGCTCGTGCGAAAACCCTCGAGCAAGGTAGAAAACCATCTCCCACAACAGTGTCATAATATACTATATATATATATAATACAAAAAATAATTATAGGTAGATAAATGAATGAAAGGATGAAAGTTTGCTAATAGTTATAAGTATATATATATATATATATTCATTAAAATATACAGTCACAAATAACTATTAGCAAACTTTCACCCCTTCATTCATTCATTTATCTATAATTATTTTTACTTTTAATGCCAAGCTTAAATATACACAAAAATACCCCACTCTCCTCCACATCCAAATGATTTAATAATTTTTTTAACCAGTTCAACTCCCTGTCTCCTCCACCTCACCTACACTTCCGCTCGCTCACACGAGAACTCCCGTCCAACATATTGTCCCCCACGCACGCGTTATACCGACCTTCGCCACTCTCCGAGTTCGCATCGGCTTCCTCTTCGCGCGCGAGTTTGACACCCAGCACCACCGCCACCCAAAAGATAACGCTTTCTCGCGCACTCCAGCTTCCCACACACACTCTCTCTCTCTCTCTCACTCGCATGTCAGCCGCATGAATGCCCGGCACGAAGATAGAAGAAGAATCCTCAGCGGCAGAAGTTGAAGCTCGCGACGGGGCCGGGGGAACATCACGGGCGAGTGCGGGCTCCGGCTCGGAGAACCGCGAAGAGTTTGGCGCTGACGGCCTCGAGAGGTGAGCGCGCGGGGCCTCGCCGTTGACTCCCGCAACTTTCGCTCGAGGACCGATGCGAGGGAAGAAGAAACGCGGAGTTGGCGGCGGCCTGGAGGGTCCCTTGAAAGTTTCGCGAGCTCGCGCCTGGCCGCTCGACGTGGACCGAAATTGTTGGCCGAGTGTCTAATGGCGCGCGGGGGTGTGTGCTTGTACGGTGTGACGGGGCTAAATTGTTGGGATGCTGGTAGCTTTTGACGGTAGGAGGAAGTTCGTATTGCAGCGATGAGACGAGAGAGAGAGAGCATTGATGCCCGTTGCGAAGAGTAGCGCGTTAAAATTGTTATTATTTAATTTAATTGAAGGCAAGGTTTTTTCAAAATTGAAAGAACATTCTGTTTACGAGAAAAGTGTATCTATTTTTATGTTATTTTTATTGTTGTTTAAATCATTTCGTAGTGCACGAGAAAAAGGAAGCTTTGAAGCATTGATATGATAACTCAATAGTCTATGTTTTTTCGAAAACTAAGCAACAAACTATTTTCATAAGTTAAAATGTTTGAGTTTGAATTTTATTACTACATTATAGATAAATAGGTAAATATAACCTACGTTTACTGATTTTCTTGATATAGCTACAAGTTTAATTTTCTTATGACCTATTTTTTGCACTAATTGCTAACTAAAAATATTTTGACTTGTCGAAATCTTGTCCTGGGCGTGTCAAATACTAATTGTTGAACACAAAATATAATGGTTTCGTCACCTTTTGACTTTCAGTTTAGACACTTCTTAAAATACTTTCAAGCTTCAAATTTAAAAAGAAGAATTCTTTTCTGAATACTTTCACAGTTTTGTAATATAGGCAAAAAATCTAAAGTTCTTTAATTATCTCTTAACAAACTATAGGTAAAAGTATTCTAAAAGCAGATATCTTGTAATCCCTTTTAGGAACTATGTTAATGAAAACCAACTTCCACATTTATATGTAAAAATTCTTTTATAATTAAAGAAGCGTTGAAATAATTGCTCTAAGGCTGTAAATCATAAGAATTCTACACTAAAAAAGTTCATATTTATATCAACTTGTATCTCTCCTAAAAAGTAAAAAGTAAGATCCTACTAAAGAAAGCATCAAAATAAAAATCTTCCAAATATGTCAACATTCAAGTAAAAAATGCATCGCCAACGTGTGTAATCCAATAATACGCAACACTCTCAAAGACACGTGCATCATCTGGAAAGAAGAAAATCTGGGCCAAAGTTGACACTTCCCCGCGTGCCTACACAATCACACACACCCACACCGCCTCACCAGAAATAAACTTACATCCTCTCCGACTCTCGGCGCAGCTTTTCCCGATCGGCCGCGGAAGAAAATCACTTTTCAGCCGGTAAAGCGGATCTGTCGATATCTCCGCTTCTCCGAGACAAGAAAAACGAGCAATGACCGCGGAGAAACAGAGAAAAACGTACAAAGTATATACCTATACCCACGGAGCAGAGCGGAAGAGGAAAGAGCAGCGATAATGTCAAGGTCCGGCCGTTTAGCCGCGCGTTCTCTCTGTGTGTGTGTGTAATATGTGTACAGAAGCTCTCCCATGGAGCGGCTCTTATCATCCCCCCACGCGCGCGCGTGTGTATATATATATCGCGTCTCGACTCGTAGTTAATTACACGTTGCCGCCGCAGATTGAAACTACATCTGCGGCTGCTGCTGCTGGCGCAGCTCCTGCGAAGATGGATGGCGCGGTGCGCCTGTATACCCGTCACCCGCGAGCGTGGTATAGATACGGTGGTTCCGTTTAAGGTGCTGGAATGGGATCAAATTTTTTACGCGTTGAAATTTGAAAGGGTTGATGTATTCGTTTCTGAAGTTTCAATATTTAACGTGCGAGGCGTATAGTAGGACTGCGTTAATGATAATTTTTTACGTACAAGGTTTACTTGGGTAGATTTTTTAAAATTATTGTGTCATACTGAATAACTACATCTATTGTATAAAAAAGAAATAACTTTATGCATCTCGTTGTCAAAATATAAAGACTATCTATGGTTTATGCCTAATGTTGTTAGTCCAGGAAGATAATTTCGAAATAAAAATTACCTACATACTAAAATACTAGAGTTCATAGTAAAAATGTATGTGATATTAATTTATATTAATTAACGTTAAACTTTATAGTCCGTTAAGGTAATCTTTTTCGCGAAGTCTGGATGTTCAACGTTTACTGTGATTTTCACAATAATTTTTATCAAACAATTATAATACTTTAAACATTTAATATTTTTTAAATGGTTTTACCTACTTACATAATTAATTTTGACATTATTTTGTCAATATTTACAAGGAAATGTATGTAAAAATTAAACATATTGTAAATATAAACTAAAATAAATCTTGTTATTAGCAGTGTGCAATGTATTGAAACAATACAAATCAACATCGGCTCAAAAGTGGCTATATATATAATGTAATATAATACCGATTACAGATTGTATACAATTTGTATTTTTTATTTATAACGTAAAATTAGATAATCGAAACAGTAAAAACGTAGTAAGATACAAGATCAATATTGGTACATATTATCCCTGTATCCTCGATAAACATACATTTATTTCTTTTATCCAAAAGAATGTTCATTTATAAATCTTCATAGTTTATTAAGTATTTGTCAGTATAGTAATAAAAGTAAAATGCAACTTTGCTTGTCCAAATATTCGGGCTAAAGCATCTCGGTAATGGCACTTTAATCTTAATTTAGTAAAAAATTGACGTAAAATCTGTTTAATGTTTGAGATTTCTTAGAAACTTGAAATGACCTATGTCAGATTTAATTTAATACTGCGATGAAAAAAGTGTATTAAAACTTTTATTTTCTTTGGAACAAGGCTGATCAGTACTCGCGCCATCTATATATCTCTATATATTACAGTACAATCCCATTCAGAATTTCATATAACCTTTCGATTTCAGCGATTTTTAAACATGTTGGCAATATGTATGTATACTTGTTTATAATACAATTTATATAGTTTTGAAACGGTAGAATAAAATTAACTTTGTATCTAGATTATAATCCTACCACTACCTGAAATTTACTCGTACCCTGAAAGTTAAAAATATTTGCTAGAATTTGTTTCAATTATTTTAAATCCTCCAATGAGGTTAGCATCCCATCCAATGCTAACATCTAGCGGCATCTAAAAAAATTCAAACTAACTCAACCAGATATTTTTAACGTCGGGGGTACCTCTACACCTTCAGCCGCACAACTATAAATTCAATCTTACACGTATATAACGTCCAGCACGCGTTTCTTTTATTCAATTAACCCAATCCTCGCAGTCCTGCACACCTACGCGATCCCAAAGCTCATTCAATTATCGACATTCCCAGCTACAGCAGTAAGATTATCGACAGCACAAAATCCAAGAAGATATACTCCCACCAACACTATATATACACAGATCCCGGATGATTAAAAAGGCGCCTCGGAAGTAGCTATACCCCGCTCTCAAGGATATAACCACCTTAATTAATCGCCGTCGTTAATTCGCCCGGGCAATACGGCCACCCCGCGCGCGCTTTCATTACTGTCGCGACACCGCGCTCACCCCCCCCCCCCCCCAACTGCGTTACGACGGAGCCGGAGCTGTACCAGCAGCGGCAGCATTTTTAGCGAGAAACGAGCAAAATGGCGCGCGCGCGCGCGCGTCCCGACTTATTAATTAACGGGAGAGGGGACACTCGAGAAGAATGTCGAAGAGCGGCTGGTGTGGGAAGACCGGGGCATGCCGAGAGCCGCGCGGAGCGACACAACACGAGAGGTGACGAGTGTCGGGGTGCACGAGGAGGAGTCGGAGCACGAACGAGTGCAGGAGGAGGCTTTTTTTTTTCTTTCTTTTTTTCTCTTTGTTGGCTGGCTGCAGCTGGTTGGCGAGGAGTGGAGTGGAGTGAGCGACCGGCATTTTGTGCTTTTGTATGGGGAAGTATATATGGGGGTGTTGGTTGTGTGAATTTTTGGGAGTGCGTGTCAAGTGTGGAATTATGGTGGGTGGTGGGGTTCTTTTTTTCATGGAAAACCGGTGGGTTGGAAGTAGCTTTTCTGGAGTATAGGTGATGTCTCCATTCAGATTTATTTGAAACAGATAAACTGAATAGATTTTGAATTTGCGTGAGCGTCGCTATCAGCGGTACATTAAAAACTAGCGCTTCGCTCGCTCTTAAGCTCCTCCGCGCCTTGCATTGCTTCGCAAACGCGAAGCGTTTTGCATTACCGGCACGACCATACTCAGCTCGCGCTGCGCGTTAGCTTGATTGTATAATATAGTAAAAAACTACATTTTTCGATGTCAAAAATCGTTTTTGGACTATTAACTTGATTTAAAAGCATTTTCACATCTTGGTGTCAAGAAAAAAAGTTGTATTTTTCCAAGATCTACAACTTTTCCATTTAACTTTTTCATGTAAAATGCATAGCTGTAAAGTTATATGGTAAAAAGCTGTTTTTTCGATGTTAAAATTCGTTTTTGGCCTGTTAACTCGAGTTAAAAGTATTTTAATAAATAAATGTCAATATGAAAAAGTTGTATTTTTCAAAGATCTACAACTTTTCTATGTAACTTTTTTTCGTAGAATGCTTAGTTTTCAAGTTATAGCCCAAAAACCGTTTTTAGCGATTTTTTATAGTCGCCGCATTCAGCGTATATTTGCAGAATCAATCTGAAAATAGGACCATGAGGTTGTTATACTTAGAGTTCGCAAAAAAATTTTGAGCCTGATCCGCTAAGATTTCGCGGAGATAATCATGTAACATGAATTTAAAAAAAACACGTAAAAATAAGCAAAAAGTGCTCGCAATTTAAAAACTACGTACAGGATCGGGATAAAAAGAAAATAAAATTTCATATTGTGCTGGAGGAGATCTCTCCTACAATTTCAGCCCGATTGGTAAAAAATTGCGTGAGATATTCTATCTCACACATTTTTCGCTAACGAAAATATAAGGCACTTCCGTGTGTGGTCATGCCTAACTAACTTATTATGTGCAAAAATAACAAAATGCCGTAGATTTGAGGGAAGTAAAGAAAAATTCTTTCAAAGCCACGTCATTTTATTAAAAATAATTAGAATTAATATTTGGAAAATTTTTTAATGAAGTTTGTATACCCGCAAGTACGCATATTCCTTACAAACTATACATACGAAATAGTTTCAATTGATTTAATGTCATATTTACTGAGAAAAAAACTGTGAAAAAGTAAGCTCATTTTTCTGCATTCCAAGCAGATTGACCCGTTAAGTTTATTACATCGTATTTAAAAATATACTCTAAAAATTCCAATATCCTAAAGTTTTTTAGGCTCAAAGATATTAATAGTACATTGTGCAACGAGTGCGGTGCAGTGGCGCTATTGGACACTACACCGCACGAGTTTCACACACTATTTTTTATTGTAAGTGCTGGGAATATAACATACATTACGTAGGGGTTTTGTGTACGCTAAATGGTCAAAAGACACTACGGGTGTTATTTTCTATAACGCTGTTGAGTGTGTTATGAAAATGATGCAGGCAGTATGTTATTGATCATTTACCGTACGCAAAACCGTCATGGAATATGTCATTTTCCCAGCACGTATGATAAAAATACTTTTTTATATTATAAAAAAATTAATATTTTTTTTATTAAAAATCATTTAGGTACTCAAAAGCGGGTTACTCTATTTGTACTGTATGCGACTTGTCCTTATAATTTATTTTAACTAATAATGTATTTATTCCAGTTTTCGGGTATCTTTCTTTTTAAAAATCATTATCAGTTATTGATTTTATGTATCCGTCTCAACCGATTTTATCGACCTAAATTTAAGGATTTGACACAAATTCGATTACGATACCTTACAACTTTCTTGGTTTATTTAATTTCCGTAGTCTTTCAGATATGTATATATATTAGAAGCTTTAGTTATAGAAGCTACCTATAGCTAACCTCATTGGAGAATTACAAGAAAAATCAAATCTTTCGAATCAGATGTTTTCAACGTCAAATGTACCTACTTAAAAAAATAAGGGTTATATAACTGTAAAAATTATCCCAAAATATAAAAAAGGAGCGATGTATCATTATATAAAGAAAACGAAACAATAAACTTTCTAGAGTTTATTCGTGTTTAGTTAATCGTAAACTTGCCCTAAAATTGTATAGAACTAACTGTTAATAATTTTATTTCTATTATATGTTCATTTTATGCGTTAATCTTGTTTTTGATTTTGCATAACCCGTTTCTCAATAGAGCAGTATTTAAATTTAGAGATACAAATTGAATACAGTCTAAATCAGTGTTTCCTATTGATACATAATTAACTAACAGATATTAATTTTGAATACTAGAGCCACAAAGTAAATCAGCGACGAATAACAAAAATCGATTCGATTAATTATTGAACCCGTAATACGCAACTTGAGTGAGATACAGAAAGCTGCTTAGGTTAATTAAACGCGAACGCGCACGTGCACACAGATGTTACATATACGAGCCGCACGCATTATTATGTGTCCGAAAACTAAATCACCGCTGACTATGTATAGACGCTGTTCACCCTCGATTTTCGGAATTCGTACACACGTACGTACGTACACGTACGTTAGAGTCGCGGTAAATTTATCGCTCGCGTGAATGCGCTACCGCGTGAATTGCTTATGGTGTCCGTTTTTGAAATATCGCGATAACTCGTGCGTGAAGAGCTCATCTATATTATTGAAATTCGCGGAGAGATAGAGAGAGAAAGCGAGTGAATGTCCAAAATTGCATTTGCCGTAAGAGCTGCCCGGCTATTTCCACTGCTAAAAATTAGTTGCATATATTGAAATGGATATAATTTACGTTTATCGCGCATAGTAAAATATATAACATACATATCTCGTTTTGATAACGAGTGGTATCAATAGATTTTCGATCGGACGCGAAATCGCATTACCCGGTTGTAGTAAAAAATCTATTTACGCACGCGCGATTTATCGGATCCTCAAAAATTCTCGACGATACGCTCTGCTGGCATTCAATAGGTAAACAGGGTGCACACCCGCAATAAGATAAAAATAGACGGATGGTAGTCGCGCTCTTGGCTGCATTAGCCGCATCAATCGTCCTTAACTTATTAAGATAGGAAATTCGAGATTTGGCATCCACGCACCGTAAATAAATCTCGCGTTTTTTTTCCGTCTAGTACCTCTTCATCTTACGAAGTAAACTGAAGATTTCTTTAAAGCTCCATCTTTTTAAATACTTATTTCTAGTCCGCGACAAATTATTCCTGATTTCTTAATTCCTTAAGATTCCTTAAGGTCTATTTTTGTATTATCAGTTTTTAAGACTATTTAGAATGCCAAATCATTATAGGGTTGTAAAATTATGTGATTTGTAAGTTAACTGCACGTTCCTAAAGATTACAATAATTTTATGAATACAATTTTCCACACGGGAATGTGGGTCTGGTTCTTGAAGAATTGATTGAATGTATCCACTAAGTAGATATAGTTGAGCTCTGATCAGACAACGTCCGAACACGACATACATTTTCTTCTTCGAATTACATGATGATATACTACTTCTCATTGAAATAAAGCAATCTCTGTAACATCCAGAAAAACGGAAGGCTTGCTTTGGAAAGGATGTTTATATGAACCAAATCTTTTGTAACAAATATCATTCTTTTTAATGCTAACGGGATGTGAAATACCGACCTGATTCATACCTTTACAGCTTTTTACCTTTATAATTTTTTCTCTGTAACAAAAAATTTTACAATAAAAGCGCCTGTCTGTACCCTCTTTATTCATACCAGGAATCTACAGTTAACTTGTCAAGAGATTTCATTGTTAACTGTTGGAGAAAAATGTGTTGAAAAATATACAACTATATTATATAGTTTAAAAATTTTCAATGCATTTTTCTTCTACAGTGAATAACGAAACCTCTTTACAATTTAACTGAAAATTCCTTGTATGAATACGGAGGGTATAAATTTGCATTTCAATCAAGATATTTATTTATGATAGAGACAAACATTTTAAAAGTCATTTTCATGTCATCAAAAACATTAAATAAGTTATTATTTCCAGATCTCGAGTCTTATACAAAAGAAAGTTACGTTGGCGTAATAAATTTAGCATATTTTCTTATGTAACACACCGGATTTCCACTAGCTCTCCCCGCGTAGAGGACGGTGGCTCCCTAATACATTTTCAACTTATTGTTTTAGCAATTACTAAAGTAATTACTTTCAAAATAACTAAACATTTATTTTACATAAGTTATTGCTTTAGTAATTACTAAATTAATTACTATTGTTCAAATTCATTCTTAAGCAAGAATTTAGTAATTACTTTAGTAATTACTTTAGCAAACGTGTTTACAAGGAAAGTTGAAAAAAGTATTAACTTTGGTAATAACTAAAGTAATTCATGTAACACTTGCGTTTTACGCGCCCGATCTTTCTACATTGGCGTCCGCGTTGCGTCGCGCTGCGCGAGTACTTATCGAGGTACTTATACCAAGACCTCAAGTGTTAGTGCGTGACGATCACCGGTATGATTCGCCCATCGAACCGCGCGCAGTGCCCTGCGCGCTGGGTCGAGCGATCAGCTGTGTCTTATGATCTGCACGCTGCGTCTTTCAATTAATTCGTATTCTGACAATCAATTCACATTTGTTGTATAATTTCAAATACGACTACTCACATCTGGGATCTGCAGTTGATTATGCTAAAATGATTTTAATACAAAGACGCCATTTGATTTGTCGTAAAAAAACTATGTTAAAAAAAGCTTGAAAAAAGCTATTGCTAAAGTAATTACTAAAATAATTACTAAATTCTTGCTTAAGAATGAATTTGAAGAAATACTAAGTACTTTAGTAATTACTAAAACAATAACTTATGTCATATAAATGTTGAGTTATTTCTAAAGTAATTACTTTAGTAATTGCTAAAGCAATAACTTGATAATGCATTCGAGAGCCAGCACCCTCTTCGCGGGGAGAGATCGTGAAACCCGGTATGTTCAGTGCGGCTAATACATAAAGCTCAAACATTTGTTAAAACATCGAACTTGATATTATTAACTTTTTCAATATTGCAAAGAATTAAAAAATCGGTTGCATAAAGAGTTTCAATAATTTTTACTTCTTCAGTGTTATAAAATGCTGAAAAAATGGCGGTAATTTATTACACATATTTGCTTTACACCGCAGCCAACCTGTTAACATACATTTCTTTTTTTGCAAGTATCTTCATAGGCTTGTTTAGTCAAGCGTGCTAAAGGTTGAACTCTCTAATTCTTCAATTCGAAATACATTCTCAACCGTGCCGATTTTTTCTCTGTTTCTTTCAAATTGCTATGTTACTAAGATAAAATTTGTTGACGGAGCGTGTGACTTCAGTAACAGACGGACATAAAAGTATGGAATTTATTGTCAGTATGGTCCCCTTTTTACAGTAAAACGATATTCTTTACGCGACGTACCAATATAAACTTCCATCGAGTGTATATTCCTTTTCTTTCACAAGTAAATTAAATTATAAATTTTCTTTTACGATCAAAAGATTCCTCCCGCCAACTAAGCATCTCTTTCCTACAAAATCCTTCTACACCCGTCTTAACAACATTATCTCACCTCTTCACTCCGTCCCTCCCCACCTCAACCTCGCGTCCTCTCGACCCTCCCACTTCTCCCTTACGTTTTTCACAAATCCACCTCACCTACATTTGCAACATCTCCCTGATCCCTTCATCTCCCTTCCACTCGTTCATCTCAATAACCGTTATACCACCCGCGCGCGACGGATCCGCGCATCGTCATGCGCTCGCGCGCACGTGTGCCAGGTGCTCGAAAATTGAATGGGCTCGGCCGCTTCGAAATGTTAATTAGTCGGGGAAGGCGCGCGCGCGCGGGGCTAATTAGTCGAGCGCGCGCCGAGTCTTATGGCCTTTGGAGAGGCGACGCAGGCTTTTGCAGGGCCGAGCGAGAGGGAAAAGGGGGGTATATACGTGTGCTCCGTCGCATCCCTGCACTTGAAAGTAGTCGTCGACGTCGATGATTTTCGCTCTTGTCGGGATGGTTATGAATGCGCCGGGGCTCTTGGTGGGTGTGCTCTCTGTTTTTCTTTTTGTTTAGCGGGGGGATTCCTTTATGATGGTACAATGACGGTTGTGCGGGGTACCGAGGGATGCGGCTCTGGTTCTGCTTTTTGTTTTGGAGGGATTCTTTTGAAAAGAATTGGCTTTACTCGTGAAGCACTTTAGTTGTAATTTTTTAGCTGATGGAAATTTAGATTTGTTGTGTATTAAGGGTTGGCAAGTTTGAGTTAAATCCTGAAAATGGCACTCAACCATTTTTTTAGGTAAAATAGATTACTTTGTGAACGTTGAGGAATTTAATTAGGGTGCTTAGCTTATTAAGGGAGCTCACAATGTTCCGAATTATCGAAATAATTTTTAATGAATCGCTATAGAACCTTATGTATGTATAATGATCTCAGACTGATTAAGACATTCTTTTTCCAAATATTAATCTTAGGTCTAAATAACATTAAAAATTAGCTCCAGAAAAGGATGGTAAGTGAACTTTTATATTACAACTTTGATTTTTTTAATTAAATGAATCGTAAGTTGCTTTAATAAAATAATCACTGTAATTTTATTTTAATAAATATTTGTTTTTAACCTTTCTATTTTCGATTTTAATTACAAGAATAATCCTATTTTGGAAATTTTCTACAATTTTTAATTTTCTGCTTTGATAACAATTTTGAGTTATCCAGGTAAAAATGTAATATTTTAGTTAAATTTTAAATATTTTGTTGAGTTTTTAAGATCAAATTAACATCAGTTTAATGAAATATTGTTTTTAAAGTTACTTTTGGGTATCATAAGTTAAAGTAGATGCTTTTATTGAAATGAATACGCACATGAAAACAATGATAATGTTAATGCAAAGTAAACATTTTCATTTCACTCGGACATCCTATATGTTTCTCTTTACCTTTATAATATTTTGCATAGAATACGCTGTAAAAACATAGTCTCCGTTTAGTTAACTAGTTTTAAACTGAATAAAGTATAAATTATAATTTCATGACATATGACATGGACTCTTGCTAAAATCACAGGTTTTTACTACAACTTTGTTTATATGCAAATTAAGTTTCATTACAGCCTGTGATAAATAATGTGAAAACCCCTAATATTGTGAAATATATTTTTTCTTTTGTCAATATGCATTTGGCCTTTGAGTAATGCAGTTTTCAGTGCGTGATAAGTTATGAAAGCGTTTCATGCGCTCTTTCTATATATGGCTTCCATTAATTTAAATCTTTCGCGATGACGCGTACAAAGGACAAAGGATTCAATTAACCGTGTCGTCAAGAAAATCGAAATTTATATCGATAGCATTTGAAGATTAGAATTGCTTAATTTAAAAATGGTTCCGATAGATATTAGCTACGGAACTTTTATGACAACTATACATAATTTCTTTTCGATGTTATTTTATAATTTTCTGGCTATTGGTTACAATTTTCTATTTAATCAAGAGTATTGTTTTTTTCCTTATCATTATAATGTAATAAAATCAAATATCATAATAATCAAAATCTATTATAATGTTAAAAATAGGTTTATATTATAAATCTATAATTACATTTAAGATTAATAAAATAAAATGATGTAATTCGTTGTATATTTATTATCATTTTATTAATATCAACATATTGAGTGCGTCGTAAATCATACATATATCTTACGAAATGACAAAAACTTCTTTGCATTTTGGTGTTACTGTAAAAGTAAAGATTAATAAAGCTGCGTATGCACCTGGCTATTTATATTCTTTAGAATACCTTAGAAAGAAGTAGAAGTATCAAGTTTTGTTTTGTAAATTTGTAGAAAATTGTAAAAATCGGCTTATACATTAGCTGCGCTGAACTGGTTAAACACTTACCTATATTTAACTTGACCGTGGAATTTATTAGTCATCAAATATTGCCCTTACAGATGAAATCTGCTCATCTTTCTACAGGATTCTCTGTAGATTTCTCTGCAGAAATATGTGTAAGACTTTCTGCAGAGACCCCTGTAGAAAATTCTACAGTTTTTTCCATAAAGTTGCATTTAAAAATTTACCTAAGAATTCAGACTGTGAGAATTTTAACAGATGACAATGCACTCTTATGATGTTAATTTTTACCATGCCCTGATTGTGGCTCATTATACCAATCTCGAAAATGTATGCATTTCTGATAAGCTATTACATAAGTAACAGTGCACTAATAAGATGAAGTTCTGTAACATTTTATTACAAAATTATGCAGGACAATCTGTTAATATTTAGCAAAAGCAAACTCTTAAATGTACCTTAATGTTAATTTTTAATTATTATTTATCAATTATTTAAATTAATTGTTCACATTTCGCTGGCCACAAATCTGACGATAATAATATTATTATCTGAGAATCTGTGAATTATATCGAATGAACAGTTCAGTTATATAGTCGCATAGGAAAAAAGAACGCTGAAAAAGTTTCTATAACAAATGAAGACATTGAGCATGTAATGCGCAAGTGAATAATTTAAACTATGAACATTTTAGCTCAGAAGTCATCAAACTTCAATCCATTACCAAGCTAAATGTCTAATATTTTAAATCAATTTCTAAAAGTTCTTTCGCGAGATTTGAATTAAAATCTGACTGACAAGATTATATTCAACTCGCGTATTCACAATCTATATACCCACGCTTTGATTTAGAAATAATTAATCACATATCTAATCATTAATTGAAGAATTTCGTATAATATTTCACGCCTCCTCATTATTCGATTACCCAAAGTGCGTAAGAAAGTTTCGATAACACCCCCTCCCGAAAAAAGAAACAACCCAATAACCCGCACGTCTCTATCTCCATCTTTTTTCTCCAATTCAGCAAACAGGGAATCTCTCCGTGACTCATCCCCGCGCCGAGCAAGAATGACGCCAACGAGCTACCGCATCCGAATCTCTCGCAGTGGCCAGTCAGCAGCAGTGACACCAGCGGCGGAAAGCCGTGACGGCTCGTCGTCGGGCCTTATCACCCAACTCCCCTCGCCATGAGCAGTCGCAGCGCTCCGAGAATGATCCAGCGATCGCGCGTCGATCCCCGCACCAGCAGCAGCGGTAGCAGCGGCGGCAGCAGCACGGAGAAGATGAGTCTCAGCGGCGCCGATCTGACGTGAGTCTCGGGCCGGCGCAAGCAGCGAGGGATATTTATTATGAGCGGCCGCTTCCCAGTGCGGCTGGCGATGCGCTGCTGCTGCTGCCTGATGCTGATCGCGGCCGGGGCGAGGGGCCAGCACCAGGCCAATCCCTCGGCGAGGGTCAACGGGGACTTTGTCATCGGCGCGCTCTTCAGCGTGCACCAGCAGCCGGGAAGGGGCAGCCAGGGGGCGCTCGTCTGCGGGGCGATCAGGGAACTCTACGGGATACAGAGGATCGAGACGGCGCTCTGGACGCTCGATCAGATCAACAATAGCAGCGAGGTGCTCAGAGGTGGGTTGTATTTAATGGAGGGTGTGATTTTGTTCATGATGGAGAAGTGAGTGGATACCATACAGGTTATGGGAAATTTTCTAAATTAGATTAAAGACGTTTTTAATCAATTTCTTCCTGTTTGAAAAATGTGATCATTATAAAATGTTCGTTACATAAGTTATTGCTTCTTTCTTTTTTTAATTTTACCCAGATGTACAGAACTAAAACTATAAAATTTAACTTTATCCAGTTCGAAAAATTAAGAAATCATGAAAATTTGATATTCGTTGCAGGCGAAAAAAAATTCTCAAATGTGAAGGCTCAATGTACAAAAAAATTGAAAAACTTTTATGACAATGGAAATTACTGCATGTATATTTGTTTGTTTTTGTTCTCTCTTGATTGCATATATTTGTGTTATTGTAAGGAAAGAATATACCTACGTCTGTCGTTTACATACAATTTTGAGATATTACAGTTTGAACGATTAGATTTGTGAAACGATGACTTTATTCAAGTCTATACTTACCAGAAAAACGTACTTTTGGAATTTGAAATTTTCTGTACTCTTGATTGTTTAATCTTTTGATTAACAATGTTACTTATTACATATGCATATTCTTAAGAGATCTTCACTGCTTTATATATAATTATTCTACAGTTATAAATGTTGGTAGTACGTTAGTGATGCTAAAAATAAAACAAATCCAAAGGATATAATTTTATTGCTTTATATTATCAAAATAAATATAGGTATCAAAATCAATTTGTTTTTAATTTACTGTATTTTTTTTAAACGATTAATCTATTAACAAAATTTTTTACATAATTTATAAATATGGTTATAATTGATTCCTTATATACAGTTCTTCTTTCACCACAATATTTCTAAATTTCTATATAAAGCAAATTTTGAATTACTTGCGGAAGGGAAATGTTTGTAATCAAAATAGTTATATATATATAATATTATTATTTTATTGTGTATTTGTGTACTGACTTGATGCTTTTTAAATTTCAATAGAAAGATTTTAATTTTAGTAATAATTATTTTATTTTAATAAATATATTTTATAATTAATTTATTCAAATAGTTGTGTTAGATTTTGTGAATTATTTGTGAATAAATTTGCATTTGTAGGATACGTAGAAACTAATTATGTTATTATACTATAATTCTTCGATTTACTGATTACATCAATGTAGAACTCACATCACAGGGAAAACCCAACGGGTATATCTATTGATAATGCTATCACTATCGTAATATGAATATTTTGGCTATTTACTAGGGTGGTTCAAAATAACCAAACATTTTCTTAAAATCTCCTTATCAAATACCACATATTTCTTATAATAAAATATAATAACTGGAATTTTTCCAAAATTTTTAAAACATGTTTAGAGATCGCTAATCGATTATTTAGCAGAATTACGTTTTTCAAGTTTCTCTTTTCTATTTAGTGAACCGTTAAATTTTTCTACACGGCTAAATTGATCTGTAGGAACAGCTGATTGTTATAGAATTTTTCCAAAATTAAAAGATATTGTAAGTGCTTTTTTTATTAATCATAAAAAATAATTTTTTGTACATGTTACCGTTCAACAAATCGTCAAAGCAATTAAAAAATATTTTATTCAACTGATTTTTTTTCATATATTTAGATATGTAAAAAGATAATATTTTTAGTCTTATATTAAAAAAGTAGATTTGGTTGCATAATAAATTCAATAATGATTGAAAATAAAAAAACCGCTGCCAATTCATTGGCATTCAGCTTCCTCGAACTTTATAAATTGTTCCAATATGAAATTATTTACTCTATTTAATACTGTGGTGAAAAAAAAGTCTATTGCTTTTTATAATGTCGAGATATATGTATATATTTAAATGTTGTAATTTGTGAACTCAAATTTTAACTCAATTAAATATTATTCCTTACAAATTGAATTGGAAAAGAAAACATAAAAAATATATCTATTACATACACACACACTCACACACACAGACACACACACACACACACTCACTCACACATACAGACACACACAGACACACAAGCGCACAGCGACATACTCACACTCATACACACACACACCAACACCACACATACACACGCACACACATACACACATTCATATGGACATTTTCTAAAAATAGTGTATTTCGATTCCTTATGTCTCAAAATATGTTTCTAACATATTTTTAGAAAAACTTTTTTTGACTATTACAAAGCTTCCTCTTTAAAAAAACAATTTTATGTCTGAAATTATATTAAAAAATTGGATTATTTCTAACAAAATACATTATATATTTTTTAGGATATATAAAAAACTATTTATAGCACAACGTGACCTAAGTCCGCACTTATGTCACGCCTATCCGTGACATAAGTAGTCCATTAATGCACCGTGCTTATCACCCACGTTACGCTCGGGCGCTACCGGTGCGACAATGGACTGCTTAAGGCACGGATAGGCGTGACAGCGTACTTAGGGCAGGCAGTGCTATAAAATTGTATACGATACTTGTGTCATAAGTCGTCCATGATCCTCGCTACACTCCGGCGCTATTGCACGGCGTGCTATAAAGGACTACTTAGGTCACACGTATCGTAATGTACTAATACGATACTCGTGTCAAAAGTCGTCCTTCATAAAACGGCGTTTAGCGCTTAGCTAATAATGCCGTGCTGTAAAGGACTACTTAGGTTACACGTATCATAATGTACTATTTATCGCTTCGCTCGGGCGCTAACTACGCGCCGTGTAATAAAGTGCCACTTAGGTCACACGTATTGCAATGAAGAATATTGTATATATTTTGAAATAATTAAAAAGTTTATCTTTTGTTTGGTTTATATATCCACAGTACACTATTAGAAACATGTTTTGAGACATAAGGAATCGAAATACACTATTTTTAGAAAATATCTGTATGGATGTGTGTGTGTGTGCGTGTGTGTATGAATGTGTGTATCTGTATGCGTGAGTGTGCTTATGTGTGTGTGTGTGTGTGTGTGTGTGTGTGTGTGTGTGTGTGTGTGTGTGTGTGTATGTGTGTATATGTGTGTGTCTCTGTGTGTGTGCGTGTGCGTGTGTATGTTAATGTTTCAGAGCTTATTTTTCTTGTTTTTCTTTAGGACAGCGGCTCCATTTTTTTTTATTTTTCGACGCGTTTTTGTTTTTCTTGCAGGTTTTGATTTTTGAGTTTTAGTTTTTTGGGAGTTTTGATATTGTAGAAATAATATCATTGATTGATTGATAATGCATCTTTTCCCACCCGAGATTTTGAATGAGCTGCTTCCCTTGTTTTGTAATTCATGAAATCGTCATTTTTTTTCAAACAATAATATCTGTGAAATATAAGAAGGAAAATTTTTGAAGAAATTGATATAATTAGGAATATGGAGAAGAATATTCTGTAAAATTTTTTAGGCGTTACCTTTTTCTCTTGATGAGAGAAAAATCTTTTTGTAAAAAATCGATTTTTATTTAGTAGCGAATATTGGAGTAAATCGGCAGCATTTGATCTGAAACTTTCCAAAATGGTAGCTCTTTAGTATGCCTTGAACGAGTTCTAAGCCCATATCACAGCGACCTTTATATTTCTTTCTATTCGGTCTTTTTTTTACTAAGCAGGGCTCATTTCTTTTGATTTTTAATGAAGATTCAAAATTAAAAATAAATTTAAAAATTCATCAAGTCGTTTTTTTTTTAATTTTTCGTTTTTTGAATTTTTGAGTTTTAGTTTTTCAATTGTTTTGGTATGTTAGAAATATTATGATCAATTTAGTGTAAATACATTAAAAAGAGCATAACATTACCATTTAGTTTATATGGTTATATCTCGGAAATCTATAATGGCAAAGCATTCGCATAATTTTAGATGATTAGGAATTCAGTGAATCTACGTACTAACATCTGATAATTTAATTTAAATATTTAAATAATTTTAATAAAGTACGTAAATAGAAACAATTGCTGTGATAAGAATTATTACCTAACGTTCTGTAATTTTAGATTAAAAATAATCTTTTGTCAAACCATTAATGATAAAGAAGCACACCCTTTTTGAGTTATTATTTAGAAAGCGATATAGCAATTTAAAATTAATTTATTAGAAAAAAGATTTTCATATTGAACAATTAATTTAGTTAGAGGAAGCTAAGTGCCAATGAATTGGCAACGGTTTTTTTAATGCATCACCAAAAATAATATCTTCTGACGTATCGAACCGTGTGAAAAAAATTTAAACAGTTAAACTGTAATATGTACAAAAAAAATTTTTATTCCCGATAAAAAAGCACCCAAAATAATCATTTAATTCTTGAAAAATGTTGTGATAATTCCCTATTAATATAGAATAGTTTAGCCGTGCAAGAATAACGAGAAATGTAATGGTTCACTAAAGAAAAAAAAACTTGTAAGAAGTAATTTTGCTCAAAAAATCGACTTGAGCTATCTAAACATTTTAAAAATCCTGGAAAAATTCCAGTTATTATATTTCATCTTAAGAAACATGTAATATCGATAAGGAAACTTAAAATAATGTTTGATTAGTTTGAACTACCCTACTATTTTGTTTCATTTGTATAAGTATATTTTTATTAAATATTATTTTTAAAACAAAAGAGATTTACAAAGCTGTATCTATTTTCATTACTATTTATAGTTCTTCAAGATTCAATTTACTTTTCTGCGTTAAACTAATTGACTTTATTCGAACATTTATTTTCAGTTGGCAAATAAAGTACATATTTGAAAATGTTAAGAGAGTAACGCAGTTCATGCATACAATAAACATAGATTCCAAAGATGAGCATGCACGATAATAAAAGGAATATTCACAGTTATTTTTTATTTTAACATGTACCTATTGTATTTTAAAGTCATTTACGAAAATAATAAAATTCCGTGCAGAATATATAATTTGAAAGATATAGGTCACATAAAAGCAATATGTATTGTTTACAAACTATAACTTGATTAGTATTTAGCGGGTTTGTTACTCTTCATTTTAAGTAGTAACAGGCGAGTAAGTGCGACATAATTTAATAACATTTAATTATTATCTTTCTAATATTAAAAGTATGTGCCCAAATTTAAATGTAAATATATTGATAGCAAATTGAAATGCATATAATGAGACTAATATGTAGGTACATAAAACTATTTATACTTATTCAAACATGAAAGTTTACCCTTAATGGTCACATTACAGTTAAGAGTCACACTACTGGTGCTAAAATGACTCCAACTTTATATGGTTCACGGTTACCATGCTTAAACTGTTTATTGAAAGTAAAAAGAAAATTACTAAATATTCTGTAACAATCTAAAATATGAATCAAAGTTATTGATTTAATTTTGTAACTTTCAATTATACAATATTAAAAATTTAAAGTTAAGATGTTTTAAGTGAAACATGCCATTTTCTACTTCACGATTTCTTTATTATTCAAAGTAAAATGCAGAGAAAAAAACCTTCGATTCATATTTTACATCGTTTAAAAATGTCAATGGGTTCTAATCAACTAAAACAATAAATACTTTAACCATGGCAGTCGTTTAGTTTCTTGAGTCCAATGACCCCACGAATGCACTTGTGTATCTAAATAGTCTTCTCTCAGAAAAGTACAATAATCCTCGTCTCTTCACCCCTGCGCAGGAGTGACCCTCGGCCTGGAGGCGCGCGACTCCTGCTGGTTCGCCCCGGTGGCCCTGCAGCAGAGCATCGAGCTGGTGCGCGACGCCATCACCCCGGCCGTCACCAAGACGAGCCTGCCTCTGGACGGGATCCTGGAGTCGTGCCTCGTCGACGCGCCGCTGGTGAGTTCCATTGCTCGTCCGCGATTCTTGGCCCGGCGCGCCTCTAATAAGGAGCTGGAATAATTTATCGAGCTCGGCAGGGTGGAGGGAAATTGGCCGGGAGTTGCGTTGCGGGATTATGGGAAGAGAGCGATATTGAGTTGCGGAGGTGGAGTGTAGGGGGTGGAAATGAGATTTTTGTAGGTTTTGAGATGGGTGTTTTGTGTGGAAATTGCGTGTATCGTTTATGATCTTCGTACTGTAATGAGGCAGGATAGGTTGTTGACCTGTATGTCAAGAGATAAATCCGCGAAATTCGTCAATTTACAAGAGGTTCTTATGGTAACCGATCGATCAGTTTATGCTTATTTTCTACCTGTATGTTTGCAAGGTGCAGAAATTATTCATGAACGGCATTGTTAAGAATTATGAATAAACAAAATGTGAATAGGTTAACTCATTTTTAATTGAGTTATTGTATAATATACGCGAAAATAACAAGGGTCCCATGAAATAATTTGTCAGCAGTGATAGTTCGGGCCGATTTTGACTGAATATTGTATGCCAGTAAATTATTTTTCAGTGCTGAAACAATAAAGGGATTATATCGTTTTGATAAGAATGGGCCAGTAAAAAGAATCGACGTTGGCCCGAAAAGCGTCTCAGAGTCGGTGCAATACTTTTTGCTGATATTGAAAGAAAACAAAACATTGCAAAATCTTCAAGCGTAACTTAACCTACTTTTTAGGCTAGTTTTTAACAAAATATTAAATTATTGTACAATTTCTAACCCTACGTGAAATTTTCGACCGCGCGATAGTAATCTGTAATTATGATTATTACACTAAACTTTAAGTGAAGTATCTCGCATGTGTCTAAAAATTTATATTTCTTGTACAATTTTGAATATATCAAGAAGAAAAGTGTTGTACTGGTCCGTTCTTATCATCCCCGCATACATCTCAGTGCTGGACCTCTAACGTTTGCAAGTACTGGTAGTGTCGGCAACTAATACTCAAACAGTATTCTGCCTGAGACACTATAATTTGTTGTAAATCAGCGTTTGCAAAAAAATAAAAGTACATTTATTTATTAACTACCTAAGGAATATTACTGTACATATATGATCCGGGTAAAAATGGTTCAGACGTTCATTCATAATACATATGATGTCTGCGTGTTCCTAAGTCTTTTTATTTGTTTCTTTATTTAGATATAATTATATCTTTCTGCATTGCGCTATATTTTGGAGGATGCCCATGAATTTATAATATCTGATCGGTTAAAGGAGAATATATAAAATCAATACCATTGTTCAAAGCTCATCAAAATACGAATTTAAAAAAATAACCTCCTAAAGTGTGGGGAAAGTTCAGAAAAACGTGATATAACGACGGAAAATTAAACAGAAATTCCCGAGTATGATTAGACTTATGGCATTAATCCATAGATTATTTTTTACATCATTCCCCACACTTAGAGAGATTACATTTTTTTAAAATTCACATCTGAAAGAGATTTAAACAATGGTTTTCGTTTCATACATTCCCTCAAAGGGGCTGCTATGGGCATCCTTCTTAGCATGAACATGTATGGACATGCATAAACGTACCTGCACATGCATGTAAGTGAATGTACGTACTGGAACGTATGTATCCATACATATTAATGTAAAAAACCCAATTGAAAGAGATATCAAAAAAATTTTAATGAATTCTTGAACTCGTATGTATACGCATAAAAGTGAGTGAAAGTATATAGTCCAGTCAACAAAGAGCTGAAATCGACTTTGCGGTTAGAGTGGCGGCATTTTTGATATATGTAACCTACGACCGTCACAAACCTCTGTGTAAAATTGAAGGGTCGATGTGGTTATTATCGATAACTCAGATAAACAATATTTTTCGCTTATAAGCCTGCACAAGCCTCGTCCGTGCATTGTAAGTAAGCACGAGCAAGAAGCAACGCTAAAGTTTGTGCTTCGAGTTCGATCACGTGTGCAAATAAACTACATAGCATCGACGCGCGCGCAGCGCGGCATCTGCCGCTCTTGCTTACCTACTATGCGCGGACAAGGCTTGTACAGGCTTATAAGCGAAAAATATTGTTTATCTGATTTCTTACTAACCACGTGGATAGTCGATCTTGCAATTTTGCAGAGAGGTTTGTGAGGGTCAAAGATTACATGTATCACTAAAGTAACCGCAGAGTCGATTTCAGCTCTTTGTTGACTGGACTATATATAAAAGTGCCTAAAAACGCGTAAACACGCATGACACAGCATTATCATTTATGTACAAGCGGTCTTACAAAATTTCAAAATTACTGACTCAGAAAACAATTATGCACGAGCGTGTTTAATTATTCATGAACTTTCATAAACACGCATAAATATCTATGATCATGCGTATGCATCCCTGGTCAAGTTTTGGGCATAATAATGCATGACCATGCACAAACATGTCAAAATCCACGAGATTTGGAGCGTAATCTCGCATGATTATATATAAACACATTCATGGGGATTCATGATAATTCATCTGAAATTCATTTTCACTCAGGTAGCTGAATCTAATGTTTTACGGAGATAGTAAATTCTGAAATACTAAATTGAAACTCGATGTTTTATAACATTAAAATTAAAATTAGAGAACCGTGCATAAATAGGCTTAATATATTGATACTTTTATCATAAAAAACTTTTGCATGATGTAGATCGCGATGTAGATATAGATTGATCATATTCTGCAAAAAATTGGATTAAACTCTCGCGATAAACCAACAATATAATTGGCAAGGAATATATGTGACAAAAAATGCTGCCAACTGCTTTGGCACTATGCTTTCCCAAAGAGAATTTAATTAAAATTATTATAGAAATATGGGAGAGCTGTGCAGTACCGTCCGTCATGGTTATTTTCCTGTCTAACCATTTTAATTTACTGATTTGTACTCTACTGAAAAATGAATATTTTTCATAATAAACATACTCGTATTATCATATGTATCGTATATCAGGGTGTCAGCCATGTGTAATTGATTCTAAAATCTATTTTTATCTATAAAATCAAATAAATCTATATCCATAATAGATTGAATTAATGTTTTTTTTCTTTCATTGCAAGAAAAACTCATTTAAAAATTTTACTACTATTTAACATATACTAGTTTACAAATTCCATCATCAAAATAGTATAAAAATTATAATTTTTCTATGTTCTATTATAAATAGATACAGATTCAATATTGCAAAAATACATTATGTCATTATTAAATCATGTTTAAAAATCACAAAATAATAATATTTTTAATATAACATTATCTTTCCAGTTTTTGGATTTTTTCGTGCAATATAATACGTAAAGATGGCTAGAAGTATAGAATAGTAAATCTCATATATAAAAATACTTAATATCTACAAGAAAAAGCACAACGATAAAGCTTAGAGATGTCGTGATATACAGATGGAATAATCTCTAATATCTCCAAATCGGCACAAAATATGCTGTTAATACCTGATACGTAACAAATATTCTCTGAAATTTTCAAGGCATTACATAAAGTATTACTCAAGTTATCATTGTCGAAAAAAAATTAAATATATAGCCTTTTTATTTTTTCTCTCAGAAAATAAACCGTCTCATTACCTAAAAATTTACAGGAATGTACCTTTATATGCAACAAGTATTCAGTAAAAATATCACTGACTTTTATCGTATAGTTTTCCAGTAATAAATGTTGAAAAATAAAATTTTGCCACACAATATAACAACTGAAAAACGACTCATATAAAATCGTCTCCGGTCCTCAAATGAAGTATTTTATGAGCATTTTATTCTGTAAAAAATTCGTTTTCTAAAAACCGTTCCTAAATTGAAAAAGATTTAAAAAACCGAAATTTCGACCATTTTGCTGAAACTTTCAAGCGCACACCGAGTATTGATAGCAACCATCTGTGCAAAGTTTGGGAAACTTTAACCGCAGATTGAGCGAGTGGTGATATGTCACATACTATCAGACAGATACACACACACACGCACGCACACACACACCCATCCACCCACCCACCGACACAGACATTTTTTAAAACTAGTATAGTCGTACTCCCCAAGGCGTAAAAAATGTTTATACGTTAAAAAAAACACAAACAAATTTTTACCATCACAAAGCTTTCTCTTTGAGAAAGCAAAAATATATTAACTTTTAACATTATTTTACTTAAATTTAGATCTCAAATTTGTATCTGTCTTCCATCTATACAAATATGAACGATAAATTTTCTAGAAATCAATTAAAAATTGGTGCAATGAGTTAAGTTCCTTTTTTAAACGTTTACTAGTGATTCGTTTCAACAAAGTCTTCCCTATAAATAATGTTTTTCCTTCACTTCATGGAAGAATCACCATCAAGATATTCAAATGCAGAGTTTATTTCTCAGGCGCAATCCACTCCCATTACATTATGCTCTTTAGCCGTGAAAAACAATACGCGTTTAAAAAGTTGCCGTGATGATGAGCAGCTGCGTGTAATTTACAAAATACTGGCCGGAGCAGAGACAGGGAAAGTAAAATTAACTTCGTAATTTATCAAGTTTTTAATGGAACTTTAAAGAGCGATAGAACGCGAGGAACAGTCTGCCTTCTAATATTCTTTACGATGCAGATGAGCTCTCGAGCAATTTAAAAGACTTTGCTATGAAACGATCTTGCGAAAAGATACACAAAGATTGAGGAAGCTTCGCTCCCAGCGTATTTCTCGAATGTTTAAAACACAGAATTTTCGAAACTATAATTAAAAATAGTAAGCGGTAGCTTAAGAGAGATTATAATATATCATAGAAATGCATCAGTATATTTATAGTAGAGCTCGTCAACTTCCTCGCTTCTGTCTAACAGCGATTAATTCTCGCATTAATTTATGTGTAAACAACTCGCGTATCTGGCAATAACTCATGCATTTATTTTTGTTTAACCTTAAACTTTATTGCAGGATTTGGAGAAGAAATCGCCACTGATCGGCGTCGTTGGACCAGGTTCAAGTTCCGTCGCGCTCCAAGTGCAAAATTTGCTGCAACTGTTTTCTATTCCACAGGTAAGTCGATCGTCGCGCACGTTTCGCGTCTTCGCTTTACGATGGTCCCGGATTAAGGTGCGCGGAATCAATGAAAATTGTAACGAGTAAATTTCTACGAGGTCGTTCAGTTGGAAATCGATTAGAGCTGTTAGAATTAATGACAATGACGGTAGTTTAGTTTTATTCGATTGGTAATGGTTTAATAGTTCTTTTTGAAATGTGTTAGGGATAAAGTTACTGTGGTAAATGCTGAAAAATGTAGTGCAGCTTTAACAGTTTTTTGTAAATTTGTTTGAAGACTCTAGTGTGCATAAGTAAAATAATTACAAATGCCTTAAATTTCCACTTGGAATAAAAGCAAAAATTTTCAATATGCTTATAGTTAGAGGAGTATATGGAGGTTTTCCAAAGTACTAGTTTTTGAAGAAATTGTAAGCATGTTTTAACAAAAAGTGTCATTCATATCTATATATTTTTGTAAACAATCATTTTTAATCAAAGAAGTATTCCACTTATCGAAAAACCCTTATACGTATTTCGATGAGGAATCTATATAGGTTCCAAGTTTCTGTTAAAATTTCAAGTGAACCGAATAGCTTATGCATAAGCTATGCTTGAAGTCAATTAAAAAATATAATTTCGATAAAATGTGTTTAAAGTTATTGGTAAAATTATTTAATGTCAAACTATTTTACTTATAATTACATGTAATCATATACATTTCTACTTTACTTTGTGATGCCTGCACCATACAACTGACCTTTTAAATAAAAATTCACTTCATCTTTCTCTTTTCTGGAAGATCTAGAAGCTCTACGAAAGTCTTTAGTCGTTCTATACACTTTACATAGTGCTTTATAACTTCGTAAAAAATTCTTTCGCTATAAACCAATTGAATATTATTTTTAAGAACGTACATTAAAATTTAAAGCAACCAAAAGGACGATCTTTTGAAATTTTCATAGTGGCTTTACTACTTAAGAATGTTATTAAGTTTTTTATTTAATAATAAGCTGAGATTTGTTGCTCGCTGACGCTCTCAAATTAAGAGTCTTTTGAATTTTATTTTCATAAAAAGTTGTATATCGACGGTTGAGTGGAATATAAGAGACTAACTCGGCGTTCGCTTAAAGAAGGGGCTAACTCGGAAATCGCGTAAAGAATGACTATTTTAACTGATTATTTCTCGCGTTTAATTTTGTAAAGAGTAGGAGTAAAAAATAGGAAAATTAATTTATTCGTTAACCATGCGTTTTAATATTTTTTATTGTTGCTCTTTACAAATTTAAATACGAGAAATAATTATTTAAAGTAGCCCTTCTTTACGTGATTTCCGATTTAGCCTCTTCTTCAAGCGAACACCGAGTTAGCCTCTTCTTACACTCAACCGTCGATATATAATATTCAATAATTCATAACTCAAACTAAAATATCATATATCATATTAGATGTTAAAGAAATGCAATATGATAAATAGTAGTAAGAAATACAAATTGAAAAAGGAGTCGATAGAAATGGTGGACGATCGCAATAAAAGTTAGTATTAATGTAATAGAAAATCACTGGTGGTATATATATTTCCGATAACTTATCACGTTATATATAACTGAAAAAATTATCGAAATGTGAGGTTACGCGGACGTAATCAGACGCAAGTCTCGAAGCCCCTGGCTTGGTAAAATCCTAAGCCGCGTGTGTCGAGTATCCAAGATCACGCATGCGGGGGAGATGCAAGCGACACTGTTTGGGGAATTAACATGACTCGGCCTGGAATATCCACGTTCTTTCCTGTAGGAATAGCCGGCTATTTTTTTCCGTGATTATGCGATTTCTTTTCACTTTTAATGAAATAACAGTTTATGCAGGGTTTTTATAGATGTATAGGCTGTCTTTAATGCGTAAAAAAGTAGTTAACGTTAAAACCTAATAGAACAGGCGATTATATCGCAAAATTGAAAAAATAGTATTTTGTACGTATTATCGCGGACGGCTAACAGCCCTGTACCTGTTATCGTGTACGTATTATCTCGGTATGGAATTTAATCATAAATAGGAAGAAAAGGAATTATTTATGTATTCCATTTGTAAATTTATTTATGTCGATCAACTTTTCAATGTTTATTAATATTATCAATGATAATGCATTTTATTGTTAAGTATTAAATATTAATTATGAAAAATAGTAATATTATCACAGTTATTTTAGTAGTTTAATCTAATCACAAGTTAACAACGTTAAACATAAATTAAAACTTAAAGTACACATTTTGTGTACTAATTTTTCGGAAAATATATGGGATTCAGGTTTTTTATTTCCACATGTCCTTTTAACACGATCACTCCTTGTTGTTGACTCTAACACGCAAAATATTCTACTACTTAGCTGCAGCTATAGATGTCCTTGTCTAATCGCATCAACTGCTTTTATTAAATTTTCTTTTCCATGGGTAGATTTTGCAACTTTCTCTACATGATCTCTACACGATATTTTTGTATTGAAAATTACCTGTAAATAAACACTCCGAAGGCAGTTGATAAGAGATAGAGATTAGGATTGAGGTTATGTCTCCACTTCACTGGCTGACGCCACGATAATATGTACACTGTCGACGAATTTTTTTTTGAATTCGTGCCACGGTAAATGAGCGCTTCCGTGGTTTAAGCGTACGCAATTCCGTGGGCTTATTTATTTAAACAAAATGGTATCAATTTATCTGTTTTTACATGCAATATAACAAACTAAGGTCTATAATAACCAAAAAGTGTTTCCCTGCTATCCAATTTAAATACATTTGCGAATTGTATAAGCGTTTGAATAAGAGCACTTTGGTAGTAAGAATGGAAGTTAAATGTCTGATTTCACACCGTTTTTTAAGCATTGTATTACAAATATGTAATTGAAAGAAAAATATTTTTATTTTTTCAATTCGATAGAATGTCTTTATCTCGTTATATAAATTTTTTTAGAACATAAAATATATGTTTTGATATTTTAATTATGCAAAGAAAAAAAAACCGCGATAATACGTACCCTCACCCTACGCTGATTAATCTAATAGTAGTTTTATTTGCAAAAATAATTTCTCATCTCATCAAAAAAGCCTTTTTATACTACATACTTACAAAAGTAAAAATTCATGAAAAGTAGAGAGCAGAAAGTATTTCAAATTCGAAACTACGGCTAGTGCGTCTTTTTCTAAAAATAGAAAATAATGTCTAGTCGCTGCACTGCACGCTGACACGAAAAAATCGCTACAGTATGCACGTGGGACGCGAAGCATACGCGAGAAAAATACCAGAATTTACACATCCCCTCAGTATTAGAATGTTATCCGCACTTTTCAGGTCGGCTACTCGTGCACCTCGAGGGACTTAAGCGACAAGAGCAGATACTCGACCTTTCTTCGGGTGGTGCCGTCGGATTACTATCAGGCGCAGTTGCTCGTGGATCTCGTGCGCTACTTCAACTGGACGTACGTGTCGATCGTCAATACCGATGGTGAGCTGTTTTACATTTTATTTGCAATTGTTTGTAATTTTGCGACAGGTGATGTATTCGTATATAAATTATTGTTGTACTCATATCAACTTAGGCTGTGCGTAGGGTACCATTCTCATATACTTCGAAGTGGGAACGTTATCTTTATTCGAAGAAGATAATATAGATATCGAGCTTATTAACGTGCACTGGAGCTTGTGTATACCTAGATAAAACAAGATAATATTATACTTAACCCTTTAACGACCTCCTTACCTAGTTTAAACTAATTTTAGTAGATTGAAAATTGCTGTAAATATATAAGTTTTTAATCTAGTCCAAAAATTAAGTTTATCTTATTGAGGTTGATTCAGAGTTATACAAAATAAGTTGTTTTAAATTTTATTTCAAGCGTATTAATGTCAATATAGTATGTACATGTTATTTTCACAAATAACTAATCAATATTATGTTCTTTTTATCTCAAATTAGGTCTATTTTTGTCTTTTTTTCAAAAGACTAAACTTGTAGTAAGTTATTGCAGTTGTTTTGGTAATTATAGATTTTTGACGATGTCTTAAGTAACCTATCATGAATGATCGTCTCAGTTTTAATAGGTTAAAATCGATCAGATTTTATAATATAATTATCGTATCTCCCTTAAACATGAAAACAAACACATTTATAAGAAACTTGTCGATAAGATCTTTTTACATGAAAATACTGTAAATATAATTGTTCTCACTATCATCAATAAAATATGTCTTTGATGAAGTATTAAATTGAGAGAACCGACTTTTTACCGCGCATCCAGCACAAATCGTAAATTTGGGTTTTGAAAAAACTATAAATTCACGGTTTTATGGACGCTCATGCATCTGCGTTTGACTTAAATCCTATAACTTATAAGCCTCTTTATTAGAGATATATATTGATATCATATCTAGTCAATTGGACATTTCGCTTTTACCACATCTAAAATATGTTTCTTATAATAAAACTCTGATTATTCAATTTCATTTCAAATAAAGTTTAGTTATTTGCAGTTAAAGTATAGATCTTTCGAAGCCTTCCATATTCGTGGGTACTTTGTGGGAGTCACATAAACTTTTATTACTATTCAGATTTTTTAGTGCACGATAAGATAAATAAAGTCTGGTTTGATATATTTCTACATAAATTGTAATATATTATTAACATTGAAACATATCGAGAAATGTTCACATTCGGCATTATGCAGTGTCGTTGATTTTTTATATGAACTTTAATAACTTTTTCGACCCTTTATTCACATACAATATTCTAGACAGAAATTAAACATTTCAAATGTTGTTTTTGTTTTTTTGAATGATTCTTCTAATAAAAGAAAGAAAAAGAATGATTGTAAGACAACGAGTTTCTGACCCCTCGCAAAATCTATGAATCCTATATCATTATTACTGCCTAGAAAAGGATCTTCAATAAAAAAAAAGAAGAAATTATACGTGTTCTCTCTATTTAGTAATTATGATGTTTCAATGGTAGATATTGCTTATTAAAGCGATCAAAGCGAATTCGCTTAAAATCGCCTAATATATTTTTTAATTTTTCCTTCTTTTTTAATGTTTAAGTACTCATTTTTATTATTGAGTATTTATCTATAAATTCACCGATGTAAAATTATGAAATAATGTGCGCAAATTAAAATCCAGTTGTTTATCAGTCTTTGTACATTAACGCATACATAATTAGCTTTACTCCACACAGATTAATTATTGCATAATATTTTTCTTCAGTTTATATATCAATATGAGTATTCAATTTATGTTTTCTTTAATTATTAAGGTGATGCTAAAGCCACCTGTCACCGACAAATACGAGGAATCACTTTTTTCATTTAATTTTCAATTTTTTGCAAATATCTTTATGAAACGTTATTGTCCTAATCAAAAACAACAACTTACCATAGAGATATTTTCTCAAAATTGAAAATTGAATGAAATAAGTGGTTCCCCGTGTTTAACGGTAACAGGGGGTTTAGCATCACCTTAATGCCTACCATTAGAGCATCATAATTCTAGTTTTCATTATTCCTTTTATTTCATAAAATACTCCTATTTAATATAAACTATCAGATCTTCACTCGTCATAAAACAGATTATTTTCCTATAACACAAAAATCACCGTTGATTTTTAACCAGCCTCCTCCCCCCAAGTCCATCAACATTCCCCTCCAATCGCCTGTTGCATCGCGGCACACTATTATACACATGTCGCGTCTTGCGCGAGATTACCGGAAATCGCTCGCTGCACCAGTCTGCTCTACCCGTACTCCGATGCATAATGCAGCTGCAGCCGCGAGCGCGACTTGATCGATCGGCGAAGCAAATAAAACGCGGGCGCGCGAGCTTGTATCAAAGGAGTTATTGGCGAGTGCGGGGGAGGCGCGTGCAGCTGAATTATACGCGACGCGCGCGCCCGTGCGCGGATGAATTGAAATCCACGTGATGCGGCAATTTCGCCATTGTCCGAATTTCGAGGGCGATAAATCGGTGATATAATTCGATATCGCGAGCGGGGATCGCGAGGGCGACAATAACTGCGTCGAATGAGCGACGAGGAGTTGAATTAAAAATTCGAATCTTTAATGTATTATTGGTGATGAGGGATTTGGGGATATCGCGTGGGTGTTGGTTTATTGTGAGGATTAGTAAGTGTCGGTATGGCGATGGCGCGCGATTTGATTTTCATTCGAATTCTTTGCGGTGAAAAGGGAAAACTTACTTGAATCCATTTTTTGAAATGTCGAGATTCTGAGATTCGAATTGTTTTAATTAGAGTGCGGCAAGTATTCGACCGCAAAATATTTTCGGATACTTTTTCTGTTTTTGTAAAATTCGATATAAAAAAAGGAATATTAATTTATAAACTTTGTACACACTGTTTTAAGCCCATATTTGCGATTTAGAAAGTATACTACGAAAGTATCTGTCAGATACTTTTTTCGGATACTGAGTATCCAAGAATACTTTTTTCGGATACTCAGTATCCAAGAATACTTTTTTCGGATACTCAGTATTCGATGGAAGTGTCTGTTGGATACTTTTGTAAATCACAAATATAGACTTCTAAACAATGTGTACAATGTTTAGAATATAATATTTTGTGTTTTTATCTCGAATTTTGTAATAACAGAAAAAGTATTCGAAAACTTTTTGCGGCTGAATACTTGCAACTGTTTACCTATTTATATGAAAGTTACCGTACACTAAAAACTCGATGTTCAAATAAACTGGACTTAAGTTATTATGCCTTGAAACCACAAATCAAAATTATGTATTAAATAAGAAGATGTAAATTATTAAATGTATTTATTTATGTAAATATGATGTTATATTAAGTTTTTATTTCATATGAATATTTTAGTACATTTTAATGATCTTTTTATGACCAAGGCTTTTAACTATTGAAGTTTGGAGTTGCCCGTTGACTATGTTTTTATGAATGTTGTATATGAATTTTGTTAAAAGTAGTTCTAGGACTTTATTTTCACTGATAACTTTTGTATAACAAAACTAATTATTATTAATTAATTATTAGATAAGATATAAATAAATTTAGACTTGCGATTGATAAATTAAATATAATAATTTCAAGATTATGTATTTATCTCATTCACTAATTTTGAAAATATGTCAAAGAGAAGTAGCAAATATCATACAGTAAACATTAAAGGGCAATTCAGAAGTTACAAATAGACAATCCCAGATAATAAAATTTACTTCATGACAAAAGAAAATCCCTGTTATTAAGTTACTCATTTCTTAAAAATCTGTAATAAAATTCAGAGTTTATAATCAAGGTCTCAACTATATTATCCAATAGTTTCTAAAGCTGAATTTTTTAATTATTTTATGCCCTCTCCACTTTTTATCAGGTAGAAATTTATGTGCGAAATTTCGGCTAGGTCAAAAATGACCCAGGTAACGATCGAAGGGTTAACAAATGTGCTTACAATAAACACTAAAGGTTTAATTCACAAGTATAGTTATAGGACCCGTGGAAATATAAAAATTTCACTTTAAACACACAAAAGAATTAAATAGGTCAAAGTACCCATTTAGTGTATTTTTATTACCTTGAAGAGCACCTATCTCTGTAATTAATTAAGTTTTCCGTAAGTATGCGTAACACTTAAAACACGGTCGCTCAGTCATCTGGAAGCTACTCGGTCTTTGAACTCCGCCGCGGTGCTCGTAAGCTTATACTGCGGCTTCGATTGCCGGCACATCGGAAGCCACGCTTGTGGCTCTGCGCTGATCCTCGCACAGTTAAAATTTTTACGCGCCCATTTTTCACTTTGCCTCTGATGGATCGAAGCACGCTTTAAATAGATTGTAACATATATATATATATATATATATATATATATATATATATATATATATATATATGTAATACAGTTATCAAGGGACGTCTGTAGCACTTCTTTAGAGTAGTGAATCGAATAACAGATTCGATATACTGGTTCACTATGTTAAGTTAAGTCAAGGTTCAAAGTAAAGTCTAGGCCCAATTTTAGGGCAGCCGTTTATAATAATTATACTAATTAACTGTCCTCATGTTTCTGTAAAAATGTGTAGTAATTATTATGACCAAAAATAGGTTAATTTCTTACAGAAAAAGTATTTTTGATACGTATTGACTTTATTTCATTTAAATAAACATCCATGCGACAATAATGTAATCAAAAGAAGAACTAAATCCTCTGTAGCTTTCATCAAAAAGTACTTTCAACTTTAAATCACACCTCTCGAGCGACAGTGTCGCTTTAATTTCGGAAAAAGGCACGATTTCCATAAAGCTCTGCGGCAGTGCCAAAGCCGCAGTGAAAAAAAATCGAAACTTTGATTCGAAACTCTCGGCCTGAGAATACCGACTTGACCTATATGTCAAAGCTATACGCCGCGTATCGTAGGAGCGCCGCGCGGAGACCGAAAAACATAAAAAGAACAGCAGCCGGCGCAGCGTCTAAGACAAACGCGGCTCACTCCATCGATATAGAGATTTCGACCGGGCGCGACAATGCGTCCACGCCACTTCATCCTCTGCATTTTTCCTTTCTCTCTATCTCTCTCTCTCTTTTCTTTCTTAATACTCGCCTCGGCATAGTCTCCCCAAGGCGGCGAATTTCTTGCGCGTCGCACACCTCTCGGGAGATTTGGCGCCCCCGAGCCGTGCGCACAAAAGCTTCCGCGGTAATTGCGCGTGCGAAAATTTTTGAAAGGAGCGCGAACGAGAGGTGGAGGGATTGGAGAGACAAAGAACGAGGGGATGAGGTTTATATGTTGGAAAAGGGGTGTTTTGAAAATCGTATTAAGCCTAATTGAGGTGGTAAATTAAGTGCCGTAATGAGGTATTTTAATGTTTGATAATTGTTTAAGGGGGGTATTCCGTGTAGATGACAAGAACAGAGGTGATTTTAGGAGATTTTTCACAAAGAAACTATTTATGCAAATCAATCAAAACTTTCTTTCATGTATTTATGTATTATTGAAGAAATAAAAACAATTTTTTATAATTTGATCGATATATATAGGTATACAGCGGTCGTGAGCAGTGGCTTTGGCTTTGAGACCCTGAAACGGCGGATACTCTAGTATCCGTTAAAGTGGTCTTAAACAAAAACAGCAAAAAAATTAGTTATAGTACGATCTCCGTACTATTAAATTTCAAAAAACAATAAAAAGCATAAAATACAATTTTGGCGGGATTTATAAAAATAGTATGATTTTTTCTTTAAAAAATCAGCATTCATTTTGCGATAAAATGTATAGAATGTTATAATTCTTTAGATTTTATAGTTTTAGTACCTTCATAATCTAATTTTATATATATAAAAAAAATTCAAGTTGATTGGTTGATAATCGGTATAAAAGTGAAATTATTCGGTTTTGTTTGCCCCCACCTCATATAATATAATATATATCTAGACTAACGCGCACTTAGATGCAGCCAACACAAGTATTTTCAAGTTGTTGCGAATGCAGCACGCAGCGTCAAAAACGCGGGAAGTATTTGACTTGCAACTGATTGTATTACTTTTTATATATTTTTTCAAGATTTAAATTTTCTTATTTCGTTGAGTATTTCCCAAGATATGAAAAGTATTCGCCAAAATTTTGCGGTCGAATTCTTGTCGAACTATGATGGAGAGTATCTCAGTACGGACACCCATAGTTATTTTGGTTGTAACTTTTGAGTTCACGGTGAAAACGACAATTTCAAAATGGAATTTTTTGTACGAATGGACTTTAATTTAAAACATCGCAATCAATTTCGAGCAGTTTGTATACGACTTTCTCAACCAAATCCAGTCAATTATACTTTATTAAACACGCCAGCGTCGAACCGAAATACCATGGGTAATGGCGCTATCGAAACTGTTTTACTGCCGAGCGCGCGCACACTCCACCCATAAATTACCCCCTCGCGCAAACGAATTCGGACGATTAATTCCATTCGTCTCCGTCCGCGAACAAATCGGCCGAGATGACTGTATATATAACGTATAACGCGCAAAAGCAACAAAAAAGAGAAGCTCTCGCGTCCTTCTTCCCTTTTGTCTCCTTAAATTGCGATCCGCGAGGAAGACAAAGGTCGACGATTCGTTACTCGTAGGAGATCGATCTGCTCTTTCTTCTGAGGAAGAGAATAGTACATTGTGCAACTAGGGGAGAAAATGAGGACTCGGATGAGGTATTTTCAGCACTCGTCTTTGTCTCGGGCGCCTTCGGCATCGACTCGTGCTGAATACCTGGCTAGAAATAGCTTTTCTTCCCGTGTTACACACCGTATTTTTTTCAATAAAGGTATGATAGGGATTTTTTTATGCATGAAAGTTGGGTAGGTTATCGCGTATTTCGAGTCGTATACAACGCAGTTAGTAATTGTTGTATTTTTAATTTTCACTTTTAATCGTACAGTTCAAATATTTGCACCTTTTCTTATTTCGATTTTAGTCGAAACTCGCGCATGCGCAGTTACGCACTTGTGACTACCAGCAAACTTCACATTTGCGCGCATGACAAAGGTTAAACCTCAAAAAATGGGTCCTGAGCTTATTTCCTACATTTTCTTGCAATTTTTGAGAAGCGGGGAAAAATGACTACTTTTTTCACCGCTAAATGAATATTTTTTCATACTTTTAACAAATACGCTCGAAATGCGCGATTTTCTATACTACTATTAGGCATAAAAAAAGGCATATTTCAAGCCTGAGTTGAAAAAAAAAATTATTTTTGTATCAGCGATCGGATGATGAAGTGCGGTATATGAGTGCGCAACGCTGAGTTGTATCTCTTTGACACAAAAGATCTCTATTGAAACGTCATCGCGCTCTTCGGGAGAATATAATAAGAGTATAAGGTACAGTGCCGCTGGCTAGCTTTTGATCTCGCGGATTTTATGTGTCGCTTTGTATAGTCCGCGATATAATACAATCAGTGTGTTAAAATCAGATGTTGCGGGTACAGTTATTAGACAGGAAGTAAAAATGTTCTAAATTTCGATGATTCGTACAAAGTATACACATATAATTATTTAAAATTAATCAAAATCGATGCAGAAGATTCGAAGTTTCCGTGTGAATAAATAACAAAAAAATCATATAGAGTAGAAGCAAAAAGAATTTATTTTCATGTCAAGTATTTTTACTTCTTCTAGAACACTGAAAAATTATCTAAAATTCGTTCTTGGCTTATAATTTCTTCAAGATGAAAACGAAGAAAACAGTTGTAAGGGAATTTTCATTTTAATTTGAAATTTTTTTTTTTTTTTTTTATTATTATTTAACGTCGCCATGTTTGTGCTTCCATGTGGTGCTAATCGACGACGGGGGTCTGCGGTGTGTTTGTAAACAAAGCACATGTAATTTTTACAGAGGTGCTTGTATCAATCGGCAGAGACTAGGATTCGAACCCGGGTCACCGGCGTGGGAATCCGACACTCTACCGACTGAGCCGCCGCAGGCCCCAAAATTTGAAATTAAAATGTTCTCTTGTAATTTTTCTTGAAAAGCAAATATCACAATATAAAAATATATAAGTATAAGGTACTTTCAAAAAGCTCATATATATATTTAAATTTTCATCAAGAATATTTTTCATTAACATTACATTTAGAAGATGTCAACATTTTTTTACTTATTAAGTTTTTTAAACTTACCTTCTGTGAAATTTATGCCATAATTTAGAACTGTTTTTTAACAAGTAAATGACAAGGAAACAAAAACAATCGTTTTTTACATTATATATTCTTTTTTCTTACCGGAAACTATATATTAAAATATATATTATTTTTGTAGTTGTTGTTGCGTATCTGAGTAGTAAATCAACGAACAAACAAAAAACAATTTTACATTTATTAATAATATGGATAAAAATATTATTTTCTTGAATCATTATTTTCTTTGAGAGTGCGACGAATTTTTCTGTGAGAATTTCGAGAAGATATCGTGAATGTAGTAACTAGAAGTTTCGTGGTGGGAGTTGGAATTCTACGTGTCACGCGTGTACGAATTCTGTCGTAACAGAAGACGAAGATTAGAATTATCGTCGTGAAAGCGTGGCGTTGAAAAATTTGCAATTAAATAAGATCCGTGGTATCCTCGAGGTTTTGGAAAAGTTTTACGTGACGCGCGCTTTCTTTTTGGCGGGAAGGAACATTTCTCAGATCAGAGAAGCAGATTTTTCAAACAGTAGAACTGAGTTCAAAGCCAATTTCATGAATAAGTCATTGGGAATATTGATAGTGTAAAAGGCGTTACGTCAATGTGACGATTGTAATCTAGCGAGATAGAATATGAAGTTACATGCATACATAATTGATGTACAATCATTTTATTATTTATAAGTTTATTTAGAGAGTATAATTGTTCATAATATGAACGAATATATATAATACATAATAATATTGACGCTTCTTGTGTAGACTATTGCGCTTCTTTATGTTACCGTAAGAAGTGTTGTGTTTGAGAGTTGAAAACACTTCTTACTAACACGTTCGAAATGCGCGATTTTCCACGCTGCTTTTAGACATGAAAATAGGCCTATTTCATGCAGGAGTTGACAAAAAATTATTATTGTATCAGCGGTGATCAATATAATAATTTATTCGATTTATTTCATTCGCATACAATGTTCGAAACTTACTTCTTATATTAATGTTTTGACTCCTGAAAATGGCATCTAATTATAAGAATGGCAGTGCTAAAAAATTGTTGTTATATTATTATAAATTCAATTAATCATTATAAATTCAGTATACATATAACATGCAAAATTGACAAATGCTCAAACATCTTGTATTTCTTAAAAATTCCCTTTACAAATATTTCTTAAATTTAGTTTTCGCTAAGCTGCTTGTAAGATTTCTTTTGACTGAATTGTAGTCACCTCATTGGCTCAAAAGCACCCCGCTTTTTGGTGTCCTTCAAAATATCAAGGTCTATGCAAAATACGTTGACAACTCAGCTCAAGAATAAGAGTTTAATAAGTTCAGTCAACGTGCAGAAGCTGCACAGCATAAGGCGAAGAATACACCCACATACACACACGGTGGTAGAACTCCACTGTTTATGCGCCACATAAACGCTCTCTCGCACGTGTCTCCGATGTCAGCGGTCGTGTTTGCTCATATCTTCCTGGCGGTGCTCTGTGACGCGCGGTTGATACCACTCCGCGCGCGAGTAATTGCCCGGGCATCAGCGTGAAATATAGCATAGCATATACACTGCACCGCGCTGTACTAGAGAGTGCAGCGTATGAACAGTAGTCTCGAGCAGTGTGCATATTGCACGAGGGGCGCTGATGATAACGGATTTTTTCGGGCAGGGTGGTAGGAGTTTGGAGAATGATTGCTGGTGTTTTGGAGTGGAGTACGCGAGTATTGTAAAAGAGGGGGTGTTTGTAAAAGTTTAGGTGTAACAGTTGATTGTAGTAATTAGTTTGGAGTTTAAACGAAATAATTTGTTAGTTTTGTGAACTGGATGAATTACTCGCTTGTTTAAATTAACATTGCGCATGGAAAGTATAAAAATTTATTTTATTCACGTCTTAACTATAATAGCTACTTTATTGACTTGAAAAGCGAGTAAAAAATGGCAATGTATTCCAGTAAATTTACTTTATTCCCGCAAATGCGTTTCTCTGTCTTTCTCTCTCGTTTTCAATTTTATATTTATATTAATATTAATTATTATCTTCGACTTTATTCCCTTGTTGCATGATGTACTATTAAACCTTTTCTACGAGATAAATGACAATTAAAAATAGATTTTCACAAAAATGTCACAAATTTTACTTTCGTTTCATTTCTAGTTAAAACTTTATTTAGCAAAAAGTTTCTTCATTAAATAAAAATAGTATAAGAGATACGTGCTTCATTTCCGTTAATTTTGCATAAGAAAGCAATATTGTTTTCAAAATTATTTATTATACCTCACGAGATGACGATATGACGCACATCCTTAAAAATAAACTAAGCTACACGCTATGAAAAAACTTTACCCCGGTGTACTCTAATTTAGATAAGCCTCCAATTTATTGTCAAGTCCAGAGTGCCGTGACTCACCGCTGACTCACGCAATTTTTTTAATTTAAAACAAAATAATGACGCTCGAGCGCATTTTATCCGGCAATAGAAACTCAAGTACACCACTTCAAAAAGTACAATTGCAAAACTTTTCCACATTGTTATTAGCTTACTTCGAGAGCCCAATGTGTTCATCCGATATTGCTACCGACTGCAAAAGGAATATGAAATCTTTTGCGACATCCGCCGAAATAACACCAGCGCTAGACCTCATCCGCGATTGAAGTAGTATAGCAGTTCCGTATTAAATGCAAATGAAATCGGCCGCGGCTGCGGGCGCAGATTTCACTGCAGCCCCGTATATATACAGCCAAACTACTTTCCGAATAAGAATACGCGAGGAAAGCGAGAAAGAGGAGGAGATCGCCGCACTACAAATGGCGACCCAACGTGAGCGTAGAAAAGAGCCCGACCTCGCGTGTGCATGTATAACGTACACCTCTGCGCGATCGGGAGTCAATCAAGCTGAGTGCCGAATCAATCAAACTATCCGAATTCCCGTGCTGCAGCTGCATCCTACTCGCTACTCTATACCTTATGTTCTCCTTTTCTATATCGCTTCTCTCGATGTGTATGGACGCGCGAGCGTAAATGTAATTGTGCGCGCATGGCGTGCGCGGGATTTTTCTCGTTGTATTAAAATTTCATCGTGCGCGCAACTTGGCTTTCTTAATCTTTGCGGATAAAGGTAGTGGAGACAAGGGGATGCGACGGTGCAACAGATGGCGTGGCGCCGATCTTGACGAAAGTTCGGAGTGGATTCGCGAAGCGAGATGGGACGTATAATGGGATTTGTGTATCTAAAATCTAGTAATCAAAATGTATAATGGAGTTATTGATTGATATTGTCTGTGAAGTTTGAGAGCGCGAGTGCGTGATTGGACGAGGACGAGGGTTGGGAGTGTGGGTGATTTGGAAGTATGCATTTTTTGGGAGTATCAGAATAAGTGATTGACTGATTTTTCTACGAAATAAATATACAAAAGTTCTCCTTTTTTGAAAAAAGAAAAAAAAACTACGGAAATGACTATGTATGCTCGAAAAACACACATATCTGTTTGTTATTCGAGAAAAAAAAGCTGTTGGTAAATTCAGACTTTTAAATAGAATTTACAAAAGAAAAAGGAAATATCATTTTTCTCTAGCAATTGTATTGAAAACAAAGTTTAAGAGGCTGTCAGAGCTAAAATCGTGTGTTGTCTTTTGGTTATTACTTTAAAGTATAGAATGCAGGGTAAAATCAAGAGCAGAGCCCCGTAGTGCTCTTTACAATAAAGCTTTTACATGCAAGATAAAGTTGATCTGATAAGTTATTTTTCTAATTAATTGGAAATACGATAGGGTGTTTACGCATTGAAAGCTAATCTCAAAATTTTAATCCTACCAAACTAGTTTCGGAGTTGAGCCCTGTAGTGCTTACTATAATGAACCGATCTTTACAAGATAAAGTCAATCGGACAAAAAATTGAAAATACAAAATAGGTCGAGCAGCCAAAGGGGGGCTTCGACATCTCCTTAAAATAAGAGTATTTTTCACCAGATAATTGCATATTTTCTTTGTAATAACTTTTGGAATTTTTGTGGTATCTTGAAAATTGAAGAAGCTATCAAACTTTAAAGTTGCTGTGATGTCACGATCATAGAGCGTCATCCTTGTTATGATCGTGACGTCTCAGAGGAAATTTATAATGCCACAAGTTTTGTAATTTTAGTTTATTCTGAAAACTTCAAAAACATCAGTTGGTTAAGCTTTACTTTTAGTTTTGCATGACAGTAGACCGTGCAACATCTCATCGAATTTATTTGACCTAATTTAATATATGTCAACCTCATTAGGACGATTGCTTGTTTTCACTATAGTTACATTAGTGAATTTAAAAAAATCCGAATAAACTCGATCTGGTGTCTGTTTTATTGAGTGTACCATCATCATAAATAAATTTTCTAAATAAATTAATTTTTCGCTTTGATATTATACGTTAAAAAAATGCTTCAATCCAAATTAAATATGACCAGAACTAGATAAATTAACCATAAAGGCTATATTATTTATCAACTAACGGTGGTGCTATTATATTATAACTGATTTAATTTAAATGGATAATATTATACACTCAAGCGGATTCGAAAGCTAATTAAAAATGCAAAGTATGAAAGAAATAGTCTGTCTTTGTTCGTCTCAATTACACAAGAGAGGTTCGTCGCGTTTTCGCGGAAAGGGCGAGTTTTAGTTAAAGCGCGACTTCGCGCCAGACTCTAATCAATTAGCCAGCCCGGACACGTGAGGCTCTGCGGCTTGACGTGACGCAAGTCATAGTTATTACGGATTAGATTGTTTTGCACCGAACACGGAGCCTTTTTCTAAATACGTTTCGGATTAATAAAGTTATTAATATAAGTCTGGGTGAAGTAAGTTGGTATTTTTAACGGTTGAATTTTTCCATACTATACATATATACAATTTTAGTATACTTTTGAATTATAAGTAAATATCTAAATAAATATTTAATAAATAAATAAGTATATAAATAAATAATATAATAAAATCTTAGTTAAAAATATCTGTGTAGTTGAGTCTAGTCGAGATACATCTATAAAGTTTCCTCTATAAAGATACCTCCATAAAACTTATCAATAAATCATGTTCATTTTTATCGAGCCATCGCACCATCAATTGTTATCAAAGTCCATAAACGCTACGCCATTTTAAAAATAAAATTGCCGTAAAATCTGTATAAAAATCCTCACATTCCGTAAGACTCTCACCGTACAACATCAACGCAAGACGTCGCAGCGCAGGTATTCAAACGCAATTTCAAAGCTTTCGACGTACGCATACCCTCGGCACAAAATCGCCGAGTAATTAAATCTTCCCCGGTGAATAAATTAAAAATAAAGCGCCTGTTCAAATTATATACACAGTGCCGGAGCTCGTGCAAGCCGGCATTTAAAAAGCCGTGTATACACCTCAAAAGAGCGCGGGACGAGCGCGCGAGAAAGGGAGAACGCTAATGAAGGGGAGAGAGAGAGAGAGAGAGAGCGCGCGGCATCTTGCGCGATACACACATTAATTAGAGCCGCGCCGCTGCTGCAGCTCGTTTTTCCAGGTCATTAACAGATGGTGGCCGCCTTTTCCGACGAAAAAAGAGAGGAGAGAAGTCAAGCCAAAGGTGGAGCGTGATTATTTTCCTCTCGCGGCGAAACGAGCGCGGCATAGTTCGAGGAAACTATATTTGCGTTAGCCGTGGCGATTAATGGGGAGATAATCGACGGGTCGTGAGAGAGAAAGAGATAGAAAGAGAGCTTGCGAAGCGCGGGATTTTTGAACGCGGCATTATCGAATTTTGAAGGGTAACGCGGAGAGTCGCGACAAAGGATTGATTATTCGAGTGCCAATAAATTACGGTGGAAGTGCAAGCGCGATGACGCTGCTGTTTAATGGGGATGGTTTTGATGTACAGAACAACAGGGCAGTTTAATGACGACTGTAAACGTTGATTAGTGATCGTTGATGATACTTGTTGGCGCGTTGAGCGACTGTCCGGGGGAGGTAAATAGTTACGGTGTAATTGTGCTTGTGGATGAAGTCGTTTCGAGGAGCGTTAATTTTTTATTGCACTCGACGGTCGTCGCGCTTGTCATCGAGCTTGCGGAAACTGGATTTGTTGAATAAGTTTAAAAACAAAGAGTCGTTAGCGTGTTTAGCGAACAATTAAATCGCGTTTTTGTCCCCGCGTTCATTAAGGGAGATGTTAAACTGTTTTGTCTGTTTGCCAGATACTTAAGTCGACTTCGTATCGAGTTACTTTAATCTTCAACTTCTCATTTAATGCATATAATTATTTATGATACTCATCAATTTGTTTTGTACTTAAAACTTTTCTACTGTAACTTCGAGTCGTTCATTGTTTATTTTCTGTGATTAGTGAAAAAAACGTTTAATGTAGGAATAATTTGCAGTTGGAAATATTTTTCATTTTTATTTATATTATAACAAATTTTTTTCTGTATTTTATGTATCATTTGTGTAGAATTACCAGAAAATTTCTTGAAGTTTATTTACTAATTGTGAGAAATATTAGAATTTTCGTAAAAGACATAATGTTTTTTATAATGAAACCATTTACGTAACAATTCGCATACACTCTGTCTCTAATATAGGAATAAATTATAGCCATAGATACATTTAACATGCAGCATACAAAATTTGGTATCAAAATACTCAATAAATTTAAAAATATGAAAAATTGTCCTCTGACAATAATGCTCATCAAAGACCTAGTGTACCAAGCCTTTAATTCAATAAAAATGACTAATTCTTTTTAAAGCATTTAAATCATTGTTCACCACTACGCTCAAATTTATGCTGCATTTCGACAATGGACCGCATAATTCTTACCTCGTGCAATACGCATAACGCGCGAAATTCACGCTCAAATTCGCGGTTTAAGCCTTCCGCGGTTTGACGGTTTCGCGGAGAAGCGCGTCGCAAGATAACTCGGAAATAGTATATACGCTTCTCTCCTATCTCTCTCTTGCCTAAAAGATTAGCACTGCAGCGACGATCGCCAACGTATAAAATTCCAAGGCGCAATATAGCCTTTGCCTTTTTTAAAACGGGGTCGAACGAATGCGCGCTCTCGCGCTCCAGTAAAATTCTCTCGACGGGCTCTATCTATCTCTCTCTCTCTCGCGCGCGCGCACACGGGGATTATAGCCCACGGCGCGGAGTGACATTAGGCGCACGCGCTAAATCCACCCGGGGGATTTACTCCGTATTTTCTCCGCAGCGCTCTCGCGCGCCCGCGCGAAATATGATAATACAACCGGCTAAGTAAAGGCTGAGCGAGATAAGCGACGGCGCGCGCGCTTTATCCGCCGTTTTATATTTTGCTCATTTCTCGGAGTGAGGGATGCATGAATATTGAGAGGCGTGAGAGAGAAAGAGGGGTTATTGATTTTGTCAGATAAATGAAGTGTGTCGCGGAAAACGGGAGAGTGGCCACATTGATATCATGCTTGAAATGAATTTTGTAGAATGTGGCTTTCTTTAAATACTTAAATTTCTATGATATTCTGTCAGAGGCAGATGGGATTTTCTGTTCTTAAAATTAATCAAGCGTTCTATTGTCTGAATTTTAATTGTTTCACTGCTTTTGTGACTTTCTGTATAAGCCTTTGCGCGAAAAACAATAGTTTTTGTTAAAATTTCTAATAATAAGTTATTATTACCATAGGGTATTCAAAGATTTTCGGTTAATTAATCAAGTTTCCAAGTTTATTCAGAAATAATTAAAGATGTTCTAGCACAAACAAAACAAAATATTTCAAAAATTCAACCGATAATAAACCGCAAGCTTATAACATATTACTCTTTGAAATATTCTAGCAAAATACTAAGCTCTATTCTGAAACATAAATTTTCGATTAACCCCTTAGTCACGATTAGAAGGGCGCGCGCGTGTGCACTTGCATCGTTAGTCCACGTGGGCGCGCGAACAAAGTTTTCGGTCTACGTCGTACAGTGCGATTGTGCCGCCGCCGTTGCCGCCGGTTTTCGATAACCAAAAATCCATTAGCCTTATCTCGTGTCCCCGAGCCCCGAAAGTATACGGTAACGAGGTGCAGGCTTATAAACAAAAAGTCGGATCATTGTCATCCGCAGCGGATGAGGACAATAAGGCGCGCGGGTACTTCGGCCATCGAGGTTATAACAGCGATAATTGTGTACCCCGACCCAATTTAATCGAGTTCTGTAAGTAAATAAGGTGTGACTTTAAATTCTATCAAACCGAGTCTCAAACTTCGGTGTCTTTCTATAACACCTGTACGAAACAAAATGATAAATATCTTGAAACGTCTCGATTTTTGGTTTGAACTCTGAAAATAGTTAGTAATTTCCTTTGTGATTAAATCATCTCGCCCACGATTAAAATATTTCAAAGTTTAAATTGCATTTGCGTAGATCATAAGTAAGTTAGCGAACTTCGAACGTACGGTAATGGCGAATCACTAACCCTCTTGCGCAAAGAGCCGACTATGTTCGTCCGATCACGGGGAGCTGTTCCCATATGCACAGTACTCTACCAAACATTTTTTATTATAATTGTTTACCTAATTAATTTTACAACATGTGTGACACTATAAATTGAGTTCTCTTGGAGGATGAGAGGTCATTTAACCACGAGCATCCAGCCGCAACTGACGAAGAAGTCTACCGGTCACCTCCATTTATGTACCGACTGAAACTGACAAAAACAGATTGTTTACAATTTTCCATATTGTAACTTGCCCACGATTATATAGTGTTGAATCCTTTGAATGAACGATTTAAAGAGAATCGAAAAAGTAATAGATAAATAACATTTTCTACCATAAAAAAGCAATCTTCTAGATGGCTAAGTTCAAGCTCAATTTCGGCTAACAAGGAGAACATCAACCCTGCGGAACTCGAATTTTAATGAGGCTTTCGAAGGTGCTTTCTGGTGCCTTAAAATGAAGCCTAGCGCCCGTAGTTTGTTCTAATGGGTCCTTATATTTTAGATATAAGCTATTTAACTCCGAATAAACGTTACTTTAGTGAAAGAATGTACCTTTTCTAGTAATTATATAACTGCATTTTAGAACTAGAAGAAATGTCCCGAAAGATAATATAAGTAGGCGGAAAGAGCTTTAATTTGAGCAATATTAATTTAAAAAATATTATTATGAGCCAAAATTATTAACAATTGAACACGGTGATGAAAACTAATTAAAAATCAATGAAATTAAAACAGTTTAATTTTCTTAAATATTCATGAATTTTCAGTCACCATATTTCATTGTTATAATAACTTTGGATAAGATTAATATTTTTTAACGTCATACGTCTCAAATTATATCTCTATCTTTCCACTTGTATCATCTAATCAATTTCTCCCATGTGAACACATACAAAGTTTAAAATAAGAGTATTATTCACGAGATAATCGCATATTTTCTTTGTAATAACTTTTGGAATTTTTGTGTTACCTATCTAGAAAATTGAAGAAGCTATCAATCAAACTCTAAAGTTACTGTGATGTCACGATCGTAGAGCGACATCCTTGTTATGATCGTGACGCCTCAGAGGAAATTTATAATGCTGTAACTTTTGTAATTTTAGTTTATTCTGAAAATTTCAAAAACATCAGTTGGCTTAACTTTACTTTTAGTTTTAAGTGTATATTAGACTGAACAAACAAACATCTGATCGAATTTGTTTGATGGATTTTAAAATATGACAACCTCATTAGGTTGATTGCACGTTTTCATTAGTTTCATGAGAGGATTTAACTTTAATTTTAATTACAGGTCTCTTTAATTCTAGGCCATTTCCCCTAATATTAACACATACGTAGTTATAATCACTAGAAAAGATATCCTTTTTTCATTAAAATAACGTATATTCAGAGTAAAAAAGTAAAGCTTATATCTCGAATATAAGGCCCATTAGAATAAAATACGGATGTTCGGCTTTCTTTTTAGGTGCCAGAAAGCACCCCCCAAAGCCTCATCGAAATCCGAGTTCCACAGGGTTGATGTTCTCCTTGTAAGTGTCGCAAAAAACATCGCAAAATCAGCACCCGGTAGCAGAAATCCCGATTTAAAGTTCTTGTGACACCAAATGGTGCGTGATATTTCCCACCTTGAAAAAATTCATGTAATGGCGGGCTCACTCGATTTACTATTTTATTTCGAAAAGCATTTATTCAAAGCATTTATTGAGACTTTTAAAATGGTAGGATAAGTTTATTACTAGTTAGCCCATACGTCATAATTGGTTAAAAAATGATTAAATGTTAATAACAATTATGACATGTTAATCTATGTTTGTACATTTTAAGTCGTAGGTTTCATTTTAGCAGTGACAATTTGAAAATTTATATTATTGTAATCAATTTGGAGATTGTTAGTACAATGTCTTGCAATATTGTTGACGTCATATCAAATCAGTAATATTAATTTTTAATTACTGACTACATGTTTATAATCAGCGACCCCCATAAACGTTAAAATTAAACAGAATCGCATGTCAAATTTGCTTTTAGATGTTGGTTTAGAATCTATAGTCAGATTACAAAAATGTTCATACTTCTAAAACACCAAGTTTGAAGTAAATTGTTACATTTTTATTAATTCTAGTTCACTATATTAGATGAAATTTGAACGTAGGAGTTGAAGTAAAGCATTTTTGCAATCAATATATTTTTTATATATTTTACTGAATGTGCTAACTCTATTAGTGCTGATGATATAGTAAAAGAAATATATCGATTGCAAAAATGCTAACTTCAACTCCTGGGTTCAAGTTTTGTTTAGACAGATATGGAGGGTAAACTGTGTACACTCGGTGGTAGTTACGATTATCGCGAACGTTTTTTAAATTTTTTAAATGACGAAACGTAATAGGTTAATTTGTTAGGCAAGTTCATTATTCGAGAGTTGAGAGTTGACATTCGAAACTATAGCATCGAGTGTACCATCACGAATTTATAAATGTTTTTAATCTTATGCAAATCACAGTGATAATAATTTATAATAAACATTATATGGGAATTGCAAAATTTTAAAACTTTTGTGAATTTAAAAGTACAGACTTCATAGTTACGAATACCCCTAGGAAGAAACTTTCAAAGAAATCAGTTACAAAAGTGCAGCTTTTTCTCATTTTGTGAGGTGCCCTATATATAGATGTAGTTTTCTGTTAGCTTTAAAGGTCTAAGAATAAAAGATTTGAATTTTACATGCAATAACCACACAGAAAAAATTTCGTTTGAAAAGCTTATGCATAAAAACTCACTGATTCCATCAAACCATAATTTCCCCCATGACTTCGCTCCCGCAAAATCCATTTTTTCCCTGCGCACTGCAGCCGCTCCATCGAGCGCTAAAAAAATCCCGCCGAGCTTTATGAAATATCAGGCCTCGCGATGCGGCGAATCCGTTTGTCGTTGGGAGCGGAAGTCGAAGCGCTGCCTTTGCGTCGGAAATAACCCCGGCGAAATGGATTAGTCGTTCGCGCTCGGGACTTTCTGCATAAATATGCCTAGGCCGATAAAATCACCGCAGCGCCATCGGTATATAGGCGGCGAGAGCTGTAGCGGCGTAATTGCGTTTTCAATCTGGCCAGGAAGCAAAAGTGCCGCGCGCGAACCGCAGGAAGAAGCGCGACGAGGAACTGCCGCAGATTATTTCCTATTTTCGAGGATTCGATAAGCAGAACGAATTTTGTGTTTTTTTTTCTTGGTTGGGGAAATGTTGGTTGCAGATTGAAGTTTTTTATTTTATTTTCTATGCTATTTTTGTTGACATTGAAGTCTACATAGCTCAAACTGTTTTGCTGACTGAAAGAGAAAGGTAATAATTATTTTAAAGCAATTATTGAGAAAGAAATACGAAATTTAGTTTTGTTTACGTGTTTATGATCAATTGTCTAATTTGACGAGAAAAAATAAAGTTTGCACTTTGTACTCAAAATATACCAAAAGTATGCATATATTCTTAAAATACATGTAATATTGATTCAATTATTATAACTAGCAATTACTATAAAAAAATTTTGTTAAAGAAATACAATTTTCAGCAGTTTCATTTGTATCTTTCTACCTCATTGAGAAAGCAATCTACCAAAGCAGTTAGCAGTATATTTTTTAAAAGATTTTTGGAAAGATAATCAAAATGTATTTTCATGAATATCTGTTGTAAAATCTTCTTAGTGAAATGAGTTTTGACTTTATGGGAAGGTCCAAGGGTTGAAGTAGATAACAATGTAGAAATTATGCATGGAGGTCTGCTGCATAAGTATAGTCATATAACATGAACGTTTAAACCGAGATTAGTTTTAGCCTTTAATTATGGAAAATGCCTCAGGGTATCTAAGCGTTAAATTAATTTTTCAGCAATCCCTAGGAAACTAAAACATCTGTTTTAAGAATTCATATGAGTGATTGTCAAAAATATGGTAGTTTTAGTGTCGCCAATACACTGAGTAGAAAGGAAATATTATTACTGTTTGATAAACGATTAAAGTTCTTAAAAATGATATATTGAACATCTTAACACAAGACTAAGACAACTATGCTATATTTTTAACACACAAGTGATATATATATATATATATATATATATATATATATATATATATATATATATATATATATATATATATATATATATATATATATATATAAGAATAATTCGCGTAATACTGAATTTATTAGACAATAACTTTAGGATTTAATTATATCTAACCTATGAGACTATAAAGTACATTATACGTACAATATATTCTAATTTTTTCAGAATTTCTTTTTAAACTTATCTGTCTACAGGAGTGTTATGAATGTTGTCGCCAACTTTTTGAGTTTTAAAATCCCAGCTCTAATTATCGTATTGTAGTGAGTACATCAGCTTAGTAGCGTCATTTAGCCTATAAGGTTATTTAGTTCGAATTTCAAACAACTACGTAAGCAAGCGACCCGGTTTTTATTTTTCAGTTTTTATAGTTAGTTTTAACGTTTTCGTTTCAAAATTCCAAACGTTAAAAAGATACGTAATTACCGTGGTCATCAAAATTATTGGTAAGTTACATATGAAAAAAATGTGTATACGGTATTCTGTTGTAATAAAATGTGTATATATACAACTATGCGGAAAAATATTTTTTTTACACTAAAATAAAACTAGATGCATTTTTCTAGCAAAATGTAATTACCGTGGCCGATCTGGTAAAATCTCCCTAAGAAATACATGTTAAAACTTTTTTGTCACCTGTAGCTGTTTCCAAGAAAAGTTTGTTTCTTTTTACCGTAAATAACAACTTGAACCTCAAATTAACACTAAAAGAATATTTTTAATTTGGTCCAAAAATTAGGTAAAAAAACTACCGTTTTTTTGACAATCACCCCATATGTAAAATTTTAAATAGCCATTTAATACTATGCATATAAAATTTTACTTTTATTTCTTAGCTCTTTGGTATTCAAAAAAACATATATATGTCAATCTTTTTCCAAACTAGTGCAAAATTTCGATTAATCCGAAAAGCAATTTTACTAGAAAACGTGACACTTTTGTTTGGATAAAAGTAAACCGCTTGTTCGTTAGATAAAAGAAAATACCTGCTGTTAAATTCAAAATGGTGATTTCATAAAAGTAGAGCAATGCGCGCGGCGCTGCATTTTACCTTAAAAATTTATAGTAAAATCGATGAATACTTGTATGAGACACTTAAGGTGACCAGGTAGTCAAACTGAGTTTTTTTTAAAGGTTTATAAAAAAGAAAGTGTTAAGATTGAATACATTTCCTAATTCAAAGTCTTCTTACAACTCTAGAAGCATATACAAAATTCTATTGAAGGCAAAATATTGATAAATAACAATGCAGCGTGGATGTAAAAAAACATTTTTTATTTTTTCATATATGAATACTCCACACTGAGCACTGAACACGGTAAAATATTTAAAAAAGCAAAGCATGAAAATAGCGAATAAAATTTAATAAATATTTTAGGCGAGAAAAGATATTACATAATTTAGTTCTCGAAATCAATTTTTTAAGATTATTATTGTGGTTTAGTGTGTGAAGAAATATTTACTAGACGTGCAAAAGTAATTTTAAAGAGATCAGAGATTCTAACTACTCGTATTTTCAATCTGCATAATATAAAAAATTTCTTTTTGTTTGAGTACACGTAGCATCATTATTTGACAAATTTTACAATAAATAATTTTTTTTTATACCTTTAGAGTTATTATAATATTCCATTCAAGGAAATTTATTTTGAACTAGTTTTTTTAATTAGACTTCAAGAAATGTTTAATATTTTTGTTTTTTAACATCACCATATTTATGCTTTTATATAAAAGCAACCTAATCCCCTAATCGACGATAGGGGTCTGCGTTGTGTTCGTAAACAAAGTATTCTATTCTATTCTAAAGCATATGCAGGTGCTTGTATCAATCGGCAGAGACTAGGATCGAACCCGGGTCACCGGCACTCTACCGACTGAGCCACCGTAGGCCCCAAAAGGCTTAATATGACTGTCTGGTATCCTTAAATGAACTGATTATTACTATGTTAATTATTAAAATGAAAGCAATTTATAAGCAGATCTATCTTAAAAAAATCTCTTATCGTATTTTAATGTTCTTCTGCATCGAACATTTATTACATTTTTAAATAACTCCTTACACAAGAAATTGACCAACAGTCTAACCTAACAAATTAACCTATTAGCATCATTTCAAAAATTTAAAATACATTCGCGTCATAAAATCATTGTCCAGGTCATATATGTTCGGACTTATACAGATAACAAACCGTTTCTTTATCGAACAAAAACACCAAGCATGAAATAATCATCAATAAAGATCATTTTCTTTTTTTTGAATTGCAGAGAATTACGGTACGAGCGGCATCCAGGCGTTTCGCGAGCTCGCCGAGAAGAACGGCGTGTGCGTGGCGCGCGAGGACTCGATCCTGACGACGGCCGACGAGGCGGCCTTCGACGCCGTCATCCAGAATCTCGATCAGGACCGCGCGGCCAACGTCGTCGTCTGCTTCTGCGAGGGCTTCACCGTGCGCCACCTCATGGAGGCCTCCAAGAGGATGAACCTCACAGGTCGCTTCGTCTTCGTCGGCAGGTGAGTTCACGGACATTCGTCGCTTTCTGTACGTACGTACTGATGATCAAGTTTAATCAGTTCTTATGTATGAATCTCGGTCAAAATGGAATATTTTCTTTTTAAAGTGCATTTCGGATCGTGGCTCGTAAATTGGTATTAATGTACTTTAGTTAAAGAAAACACAAATTTTGCAGTGAATATTTTGGAAATACCGGTCCAAGAAAAATTTTGTTCACAATATTGATGGACCATAAATCGAATATTTTAAGAGACTCATATTTATGTACTTTTATTTTTAAAACTATGTCTTAAATCATAAGTGACCATTACTTCAAATCACGTATAAAAAACTCATATTTATGTACTTTTATTTTGAAAACTATGTCTTAAATCATAAGTGACCATTATTTCAAATCACGTATAAAATATTAACATTTTTTCAATTCATAATTTTGATGTTCGCAATTCTTGGTCTGATATATTGCAAAATGACATTTCAAATTTTGAAAATACGTCGCAAAATTTGGAATTATTTTCAAAAACGTTTTTTTACAAACATTGAATTTTAGTTTATATAAAAGAGTATGCTCCTGGTCGGTTCATGCCGGCCCTAGGTAAAAGATTGATGGGGATCTATAAAACTGATATGAACATGAAGGATTTATAAACTCTTAAGCATTTAAACAAAAATTTTCGTCTACATAAAGTAAGAAACATTAATATTAATTAATTCTTTTAATTTTTACTACTTAATGCCTGATAAATCTTGATTTTTTCACTTATTTTATCAAACTTGGTCCACTTTTTTCAAATTTCCCTTCAGTTTTTCAAAAGTTCCCCCCATTTATTTTTTTTAATGTTCATATTTTGGTAAACTCTAAACAATAGAGTACTACGCATCCGTGGGCATCCTTCTTTCTACTTTAGTGCTTTTTAAAACAAAATAAAGGAAATTTTAAATTCTTACTTAAAATTTTTTCTCATTGCAAGATATGGTCCACACAAAAGAACGAATGGTAAAAGAGTAACGTTATTTGTCTTCATTTCTTCGTGAACTTCTTGTTAACGGTATCTGTTGCGCTAAAAAGTATGCAAAGCGTGCAATTGATATCTCTACTAAATAAATACCTTCCGGCACTTTTCTATTACTTGTTCTTTATCGTAAGTTCGTATGTTCTTTAAGAAAAAAATCATTCGATTTTGATTGAAAATTCCATGCATTTGTGCATTAATAAGTCAAATTTATCTTAGTAACATTGTTCCACGTAAAATAGCCATAAAATCCTAGGAAACTTAAATGTTTGTCCTAGCGGCATAAGTGCGTAGGGCAGAACTATTTCGCATTTTTTTTAAAGCGAAACTCACTCCTCGACATCATAAAATGCTTAAAGAGTCGTAAAACCACGGTACGGGAGAATTCCCGCTCTTCTGTTCTAAGGGTCTCGCGGTACAACATGAATTATCGTCGAGTGCCCCTTTTCCCCGCGAAACTTGAAGGATCACCTTTAAACGAAGAAAAAAAAAAGGAAGCTATACCGGTGTCTTTGTTCACGGCACTACAAAGGGCGCACAACTAAGCCTCTCTCTATACCTATACATTAACCCAATCTATCCCTAAAAATCGTCGATTTCAAAGAAACTCACACACCCTACCGCTCAAAGAGAGAGATCTCGAGAAATAATTAGCACGCGTCCTCAGGAAAAGAACTCTCCCTCTCTCTCTTGACTTCCGAAGCGCAATAAACGTCGTTTAGCCTCGAGGCGGCCCAACTAAATTCAATTACCATCGACGGAGAGGTTAAATCGTCGCGACGAGTCCTCCCCCTTCCAGCTTCGTGCGCTGGACTGCCAGTGCAGCGGCGCACAATGGGACTCGACGTCGGAAGGTAAAGCTGTCTCGAAGGTAGAGAGCCGAGATCGACGGGGCCGCGTCGATGTCGACGGACGAGAGCTATATTTATTTCGTCCGTGTTTGGAAGGGGAGGAGAGCCTCTCCTGAGAGTGTCTGTCTGTCTGTCTGCTCAGGAAAATGAGCTGGAAAGCGCGGAGAATTAAGGACTTGACGCGCGATAAGAAAGGACTGGGGTGGGAGAGTCGCGAGAGTTCGAACGCAAGCGAGCGAGCGAACGGAAGTTAGTTATAGGGAGGAAGTCTGAGACGGCATCTATGTCTCTCTCGCGCTCGCTAGCTCTTGGACTTCTCGAGTCGTCGACGCGAACTCGTCGCTTTCTTCTTACGCTTACGGTTGCTTGCGCGCGCGCGCTCGAGCTCGCGACTCAATTACGCGAGACGGAAGCTCGTAATTGCGGTCGGCCGTGCGCGCTCGCGCATTCGGGGACTAACGGATTCTCTCTATCGCGCGGAAAGGTCGGGAGTTGTACGCGATGGGGTTGGGAGGGTCTTGAGACAAGTCTATTAGTCGTCTTTAAAAGGGAGTGAAGCTTGTTTGACTTTGTGAAATCTTTATTTTTGGGTTAGCCTGTGGAAAAGGAAAAATTGTGCACGTAAACTTTTTTTAGTATCATTTTTATAGTACCTACAGTCTTTTGTATTCCATTGTGAATACTTTATTCTCACTGTACCTTGCGTATACCTGTGCAAGACATTTCTTTTTCTTTATTAAACGTTTTTCTATCGCATCTATTATATATTGTTCATATCATTGTTCCGACTTTCGATAATGAAATATAAATATTAATCTTCAAGATTACATAATTATTTTAATATTGTTGAAAAATATCGGAAAAAGATTTGTGCTTGTCATCACTAGTTATAGATGAGTATGATCAGGCATTCGTCCAAGTAGCGTTATAATGGATAACGCTGCATATCTTTCTGTGTAGAACATATTGTGACTTCGTCCTCACTTAAGGTGAATATCCATCGATTTTAAGAGACGTGGACAAATATTTGATTCTATGCTGTATATTTCATGCAATGTATTCACAATATATATGTAATAAATATCAACATCTGAGTTTGGATTTGAAGTATAATATTTCTGTTGGTTTTTTCCGACACAAAGCAGGATTCACGAGAGGAGAAATTAATAATTCAATCACAGTTTAAACTTTCAAAATTATATTTATTCAAATGCCTAGCCGATATATTCCTGTGACGCATTTACGCTAAAAAGCCGATTCTTTCCCTAATAGTCACACGATGTGAACCACACGAGAGTCTAAACTGCACTGCCTTGTTGTTGTCGAGAACGCCAACGCTGGCCCTTTTTTTACGACCTTCTTTCGGGAAATGCACTTGAGACAAAAAACACATGCTCAACCTTTACGCGTAGCCGATTTCATTTGGTTCTCTTTCTTTCATAACGCTGTAGTTAATACGTTGCATCATTTCAGCACTGCATATTTATTTATTATCAATTTAACATTATTATATTCACCGTCAATTTTACTTTATAATAATTATCATTATTTCTGTCAGTAACAGTATTCACAATATATATGTAATAAATATCAACATCTGAGTTCGGATCTGAAGTATAAGATTTTTGTTGGTTTTAAATTTAACAAATTTCTATTTTTCTATTGTTCTTGCTACAATGTTACTATTTCGATTCCAAAAAATAGTTAATCACTGAAGAACAACGAAATATATGTAAATTCTATAACGAATCAAAATAGTACAGAGAACGAACAATCGAATCAAAAATAAATATTCTTTTAGATAAAAGCCAGTAGAAATTTCATGGTTCAGTCAGAAGTTAATTTGCAGACATTTTTTGCCCATCACTTTTGTTTCGTAAAAAAGATAGACGTAAAGAACATATTCTATGGAATATGTTACATGAGAATGAAATAACTCCTTCCATTATCTCTAGAAATCAATGAAGATTCTACCTTAAATAAATTATCAATAGATTGATCATTATAGTATAAAAACATTAATCACATTTTTCCATATAGAGCACTTACACTTCGCAATATAGCTTTGTGCCCCTCCTCGCCAAAGCAGCGAAGGATCCTTGACTATATTAATTCACTTACTTGCTCGAACAAAAAATCTTCTCTCGACACAGATGCACAAAAAGCAGCATCACTGCACTCCGGTATCAAAAAGAAAATTCATATGCACCCGCTCAGTGCACAAATACACGCAGTCTTTGACCCCACAGACGAATGTCAACGGTACATTCAGTTTGAGAGAGCGCGCAAAACGAGGTCGATGTTGTTATCGCTCGTGGCGCTCGCGTAATGAAGGGCTTTTACAAATTCGTTCACTCCCACGCACACACACACGTAGCGCGGCACGTACATCGGGAGCCTTTCAGTCGTGTCGTCTGCGCGAGAGGCGACGTCGCGTTTGCCTGATTTGCACGCGAAGGAGAGAGAAAGCGCGAGACCGAGTCATTAATGCCCGTAATCTTCGCGCGTTTCGCCCGAGTGAGCTCTGCTCTTGCCACGCCTGCTTTTGCTTCTCGAGCTCTTTGCGCCGAAACGTCGATGGGACTGGCAGCACGGCGGGGAAGGATGGAGAAGAGGTGGAAGATAAAGAAGACGCGGGTTTATTAGTCTTGCGCGATTTAACCGCAGTACGGTGAGTAATTATAACGCGGACGCGGGGGTGAAAAGTGAAATCCGAGGAGATAGCGGATGAGCGTGCGATAGTGGAGATGCGGGATGCGAGGGATGCGAATATACTTATTTGTATTGGGGGCTAAAAACATAAATAAATAGGTATGTATTAGATGTTGACGGAGAGGTGTGGATGATTCTATTGTAAAAGATGGATTTGAAATAATTTAGGGGAGATCGGGGATACTTCGTATACAGGCCAACTTCATAAAATTCGAATATCTTTTAAGATCAAGGTATTTTGGAATTTTTGGTATGGTACACTGAAATGGTCATCAAAATTGAATATTTTTATAGAAGTAGACTTGTCAGTGAATCAAACAAGAAAATATTATTCGACGACTAAGGATTTTTGCTTCCTCAAATAGGAAGCTTTGTGACAGTAAAATAAAAGTTGTGCTAAAAACATGTTAGACACATGTTTTGAGATATAAGGAATCAAAATACACTATTTTTAGAAAATGTCCGTATGTGCGTGCGTGTGTGTATGTGTGTGTATATGTGTGCGTGTGTGTGCGTGTATGTATGCATTTATATCTTGAGTAAGCCACGGTAACATTTAATGCTTCAGGGCTCATTTTGTTTGATTTTTATAAACGAAGGTGGCACAATAATAATTTGTACAGTATTTCGGATTTTTTCTTATTTTTTAATGGCTTTTCGATTTTTGGCTTTTAGTTTTTCGGGTTTTTGGTATCTTAAAAATAATATCATCGTTCTAGTAAAAATACATTTGAAAGAGCATAAAATTACCTATCTTTTACCACCTGCTTATTTCTTTGATACTACACGGTAATTTTTTACCAATGAACGCTTACCTATTTCTTCTTTTGATCAAGAATTTAAATAAAAAAGAATTTACGAGATTCATCAAATCGTTTTTGGTTTATAACGTTTTTTCATTTTTTATTATATTTTCTTTGCAAAAAATTTTTTATCGTAGATTGCTTGCGTATTACGCAGTAATGTTTGACCAAACAAAGCTCATTTTATACGTTTCTTGATGAAGATTTTAAATCAAGAAATTTTGTTAAGATTTATCGATTCGTTTTTGTTTTATAACTTTTTTCATTTGTATGATATTCATTTTTGTTTTTAAAAAATTTTTAATAGCCTTTTTCTCGAGTATTATGCTGTAATTTTTGGCCATCAAAACGGTATTTTTATTTTTTGATGTAGATTTGAAATAAAAAAATTTTAAATTGATCGATTAGTTTTTGTTTTATACCGTTTTTTAATTTTTATGATATTTTTGTTATAAATGAATCTGTTGTTCATAAACTCGAATAAAATTACGAAAAAAAATTATTTTTAAAAGTAGAATACGTTTATTATATTCATAAAAGTACATTATGTAACAAGGGCAAAAAGTCGAATATTTTTCCCGCGGGTGAGTTTACTGTCCGAGCGAGCAAAGCGAAGCGACGGCAGTATCACCCGAGGGCAAAATTGACTTTTTTCTCGAGTTACATATAGTACTTTATGCACATCTCAACTGTAGCCACTTTTTGACTTGGAAAACGGAACTAATGGACTGTTAAAAGACAATATTGTTGAAAGACAATCGAAAATCAGGGTTATTGGTAGAACTTGATGAAATAAAGGAATTTGGACTAGTTTCTAGTGAAGTCACTTTTTGTCGCGGGCAAAAAGTGTAATTTTGGTCTCGCTTTTCAAGGCAAAAAGTGTAATTTTGGTCTCGCTTTTCAAGGCAAAAAGTGGCCATTTTAATTGAGATGGGCATAAATAAAATTTAATCAACCTCGTAATCAACAACTATAGTGTTACAAAATTTATTATTGTTATTTGGATAAAATTGTAGCTTGATATGCAAAAATTTTTATTTGCTTTTTGAATGCTATACTTTGGCATAGAATTATTTATAGTTGAAACATTTTCTTGAATTTTTTAAAATAAATTTTGTCTAATAGGTGCGCGTAAAAATTTTTTTGTAATACTCTTGTTTTTATTACAAAAATATGCATACTCCGATAAGTTGTGGAAAACATTTTTGTATTGAATAGTTTCAAAATAGAGGAAGACTATAGAGCATTCTTTAGTTAATCAATATATTTTTGATATACAATTTGTTAGGAATAAAATTTAATAAACTAAAATCAATAAACTGTATTGAATAATTAACTCGAATAATTACACTTAATAAACATTTTTAAGATTTTTTTAGTGACATATTATTATTTTATCTTAAGTTTATTTGTGAAAATGGTATGTATTATATATATATTAAAATATATTTTAAACAATACTTTATCATACTTATGCTATATTTTTGTATAAGTTTAAATTACTAAATTACTATATATATATATATATATATATATATATATATATATATATATATATATATATATATATATATATATATATATATATATATATATATATATATATATATATATATATATATATATATATATAAATATATACATATATATGTGTCGACATATTAAAACGCAATAGATTTATCATTTTTATTTTTCACCCCAGTATTAAATAGAATAAATAATTTCATATTGGAACATTTTTTAAAGTTTCAGAAAGCTAAGTGCGAATGAATTGGCAGCGGTTTTTAATATTTTTCTGTAGCTTTTGCTAATGTATAACAGTTGTATCAGGTTATTTAGACAAGTTTTTGATTTTTTATGTACAATAAATAATTTCTCTGCACCTTAAATTTGTTATGTTGGTTTTTAAAGTTACGGAAGAACCAGAAATAGTAATTCAGTAAGAGATGATTTATTCCAACTTCCCAATTTAAATACATGTACATAATTTACGAAGTTGCGAATGCAATGCGTAGGCGCTATTAGAAGTAAAAATATTTGTTTGCAATTCTATTCTGTTTATTTGTATAATGACACTTAAACTAACAAATTATTATGTTTCTTATGAAACTTAAATTAATTAAAGAGTAGGGCGATTTATAGTCGGTTTTAAAGTTTGCACTGATTTTTTCAAACTCGGTAAACATCTGAAATTTTATATCAAAATTTGAATATGTTATTAGTAAGCAAAAAAGAGGAATATATACCAATTTTGAGCAATTTTCACGTTCCTAATCCTAATTCATTGAACAAAAAGCACTTTTTTGCAGTCAAAATGAAGGTTAGTTAAAAAAGTTCCTTACGTATTGAAGTTTCACAATATCAACCTAATAAATTCTCACTAACTGTAGAACAAACAAAAGTTAGTATTTTTTATTATAATTTTCTTGAAAAAAATACTAACTTTGCAAAATGTTCTTACAAATGTAGAGCTTTATAAAAGATGTGTCATAAATTTCTTTCGATTTTTTGTAAAATATCAGTGTAGACCCACCTTAAAGAACCTATTTGAGACATAATGCAGGGACCATTTAAAAGACAACAAAAATCTTCCTATTCTTGTTTTGAATCATATAAGGACCTTGGGAGTTCCAGGTCCAACACAATATTGCCAGTTATAAAATGTAAATTCAACATTATAAGTTATCTCCAACGGATTGCCTGGGAAAATATTACGATCTTAAACATAAATAAACGACAGATTAAAATGGAATAAGACTTATAATACTTACCATAATTCCTTTCGCATTAAAATCAAATGAAAATTAAAATATCACATTCATGCAAACGAAGAAAGTACGCAAATAAAATAAGAAAAATATAATAAAACGAAACAAGAGTAAATCGCGAACAAAGAAGAAGAGGGAAAGACGCGCGTACGGATGAACAATTAAAAAAAAGAGAGGAGAAAGAGAAAAGCAGAGAGAAAGCGAAGGGTGCAGAGAGAGAGACAGAGAGAGAGAGAGAGAGAGAGAGAGAGAGAGAGAGAGAGAGAGAGAGAGAGAGAGAGAGAGAGAGAGAGAAGGAGATGTAAAATTCAGCGAGAGGAGGGCGAGGGAAAACGAAGCAGGTGAATAGGCGCCGGAGAAGAAAAGTGCTGAATGAGCGCAGCGGCAGAGGGGGGGGGGGGTATCATAATGCCCGGGAATAACTGAAAGTGAATTCGTTTGTGCGGGTGTGCGTTTGAATGGATCTGTTTGTATACGCATTTATATACGTTTTTTTACGTCACTCTCCCTCACTCTCTCTCTCTTTTACCTTCTCGTTTTCTCGTGACTGCACCGGGCGCGCATTAGTCTCCGTCGTCTACGCGCGATGCTGCAGCGCGCTTACTGCAGACTCTCGCTCACTCTTGTGCATGTATACGGCTGCTTCTGTGTTTTCGAAGGGCTGAAGTTTTACGAATTTTAAGGTGGAGTTACAAGAAGTTTAAAGAGAAAAATTTATCTTTGTTATAATGTAGCTACGATATATTTTTGTGTAATAATCTGCAATGACATTTTGGTGAAAAATTAAGTGAAATACTGAATAAAGTATTTTGTTCATCCAGATTTGAACATGAAAAAAAAAAATTTTAAATTAAATTTCAACTTTGAAATTTAAAAAAATTTAAACTTTTTACTGAAATGCTATTTTTTAAAAATGAATATTTTCATTATTCATACAAGCCTTTGCGTCAAAGTTTTTTACGGATCTGGGAGAAATTTGCAGGAGATATTCTTAGACGTAATCGGATGAAAAATTAGATTCTTTTTGGAATTTTCGTGAAAAAAATAAGTATTAATTAAATTGTTTATTTATTTAAAAAATAAGCAATTTCAGTCTTTTTTTTACATTATTATTTTTGTTAAACGATAGTTCGAGAAATATAAAATTCTAACTATTTTTGCGTTTAGCTTCAAAAGTACTCTCAATTTTATGAAACTGAGTGACTGTTAAATTGACGCAAAGTAAATTTCGTGAAGTACGTAATTTACCAGAAATTAATGTAATTAACTCAATGACTTTCAAAATATCAAATATAATTACTTGAAAATTTGTGAAGAGTTTACATTAGTTTTATAATATTGTAAATATAATGTGAGATGATAGTTTCATAGGTGTAGAAATATATTTCAAATTCTTTTATGGAATAACATGCATTGGAAAGGAATCTCCGAATAGACAATTATATAACTCTTAGACTATATTTCTTTTAATATTCTCAACTTCTAAGAATAATGTTTTTGTATAAATTATCAACACTCAGATAATATATTTTATTCTTCTCGTTTATGTTATCAATTTATAAATACAAAATTTCATATCCACTTAGAAAAATTAAAAAAAAATCACAAAGTATGTATACATTTTTAATGACGTTAGTTCATTACAATATAATACACTACGGAATGACCCGCGTACGTATATATGCATAATGCGAACTCGAAAAGAATATACGAGTCGATTTGCGCGTATGCATGTCCCGCGGCGAAGGCAGGCGACGTTTTTTTCCCTCCCTTTGTATCTCTTTGCTCTCTCTCTCTCTCTCTCTCTCTCTCTCTCTCTCTCTCTCTCTCTCTCTCTCTCTCTCTCTCTCTCTCTCTCTCTCTCTCTAATGGCTCGAGCTGCAAAGAACAGAGCCGAGTCGAGAATATTACGCGCGGGTGCTTTCGAAGCCCGAAAATCGAGTGCCTCGAGGCTTTGCTCGGTGATTAATGTAGATCGCAGCTTGAATTTTAAGGCACACGAGTGAACTCATCGAAAATTCATTTGTCAATAGTTTATATAATTTTGTTAAAGGCATTCAAATATATAAAGTATCAAAAATAGTAGTTCTGAGAATTTTAGTAATAGTTTCGATGACTAAAACTACCGATATTTGATCATCGTACAATCAGAGACGTGTGTATGTATTTTACCAAACAAAGCCATGATTACATATTCTGTTGCGGTTATGGATTTTGACGAGGTTGGTGAAGATGTTTCCTGGTAGCAAATGAAACGTATTGTTCACTGCGAAACCTATTCGACCTGAATTCGCGAGATATGCGTTGTATACGACAATTATATAATAACAGTAGTATATATAACGTTTCTAAACATTAAATACTTCAGTATGATTCAATAAAATTTGTTCGCATAGTACTTATATAAAATCTTATTGTCGACATTTTTTATCACACGTAGGTATATGTATCTTATTAAAACGTATGACTATTTGAAAGCTGCGACGAACATTATAAAACATTTACACCCAAGTAACTGCAGTCTCCGTAATCGAAGTGTAAATTACCGTTTTCGTAATCTTCATCAATATTTCAGCAACTTCAAGCTCCTCACAGCAGTTCCATCTAAATTCATGATCAGAACGACACATAAATCCTCTCATAAATTATTCCCCGCGTAAATATTCAAACACACCGCTCTCGAAATATGACTCTCCTTTTAAATAAAAAATTAACAAAAGTTCCGTTTATTTTTCTTGTTTGGTGCAGCGACGGCTGGGCCGACCGCGACGACGTCGTCCACGACCTGGAGAGCGAGGCCTGGGGCAGCCTCTCGATACGCATCCACTCGCCCTACGTCGCCGAATTCGACAACTACTACCTCTCGCTGCATCCCTACAACAACACGCGCAATCCCTGGTTCAACGAGTTCTGGCAGTTCAATTTCAACTGCACCCTGCCCTGGGAGGCCGACAAGGACACCAGCTACAAGCTGCCCAACTTTCCCAACTGCACCGGTGAGTCACGTTTTTGCTTCGTTTGCGGATCGCGCCTCCGGGACAAGGCTGGGATAAGTCGAAGTGTTTTTTGACTTGATTTTTTGAGAGTAAAGTGGCTTGTACGAAAATAAAAGCTCCTCGTACACGCGGATAATTGGTCCAAATATAGGTTAAAGCAGTATAACGGAATTGCATAATTCTATTGTATAATAATTTTATTTCGTGAAAAATTTACGTTAATGGCTTGGTTTTAAAAAATCATAAAATTTTGAGTTATTTTATTGCTAGTCCTATTCTGGGGCGTGGAATATGCTCTGCTCTTAAATTTTTTTACGTTATTTTTTTCACAAGTAAAATCGTGAGAAGTTTGCATGTATTAGAGCTGATTTCAGGAGTGTAAATGTTTGATAGCCCAGACGGTTTAATCAGTGAGCGTTTTTTATTTTAAAAACATCGTTAAATATGTGTGGCAAATCAATTACACGAAGTTGGCGGATCAAACTTTTAACGAAGTTTTTTATAGATGTGAGAAAATTTCTTTTTATACGGTTCGAATAGCTCGAATAGCAAATGATGTTTCTGTTCAAATGAAATAGAGTAAAACGAGGTTAATGTTCTGCGTAGGAGAGTGATATACTAACAGATATTTTTGTTTTACTATGATGGATTTTATGCGAAATATATATCGAACATGAAGATATCCTAATTCCTTTGCGGGTGATTCTATTAAAAAGGATATTTTAGTTTTAATTTTTGATCTTAAAATGTTTGGGTTTTTTAATAATTTTATGTATTCGGAAACCTACTAATAAATTATGCTAATATAAGAGTATGTACTGATCAAACTTATATAAGTAATTATGAGCAATTATGTGTTATTTAAAAAAGGCATCTGGATTTACGATGCCTACAAAAAGGCTTCAGAAATTACTCGTTTGAAATCATGACATAAATTCTATTTTTTATCTAATTTAACTGATCTAACTAGCAGGTACAAGTATGCATAATAAATAGGTTCGAAAATTGAAAGTGAAGTACTATCAACGAAAACAGTACGGTAATATAACAACATCCGGAATATTCAATGTACTAAAATCACCCATGCGTTAATTTGTCATTTAAAGCAATTACATTTGAAAAACGTTTTCATCGCAAGCCCAACATCACAATTAGCAAGAATAAATCGTTATACGTTTCTCTTCTTCCCTCTACCATCCACCACAAACCTCGCGACTCGATAACTTCCGAACGACTGATTTCACACACATCCGCCTCCAGTCCCCGCTATATAATCCACAGCAACGCGATCATCGTGCATTTTTGTTCCCCTATTTCGCAGCGGATTATACCCCCCCTACACACACGTACACTCTCTCAGTGCGCAGACAGACGCGATTAGAAAGCTCCGGGCGCGATTCGCGAACTATATTACGAACATATCGGATATACGCGAAAGCTCATAGACTGCGTCGAGTGCGAGAGTCATTATAGAATCGCGCGCGACGAGAGAGAAAGAGAAAAGAGGAAAGAAACAAAAGGTGTCGCCCGATTATTTTTTGTGCGCGGATCATGCAAAGCAGGACGTAAAAAAGCCAAGTTCGAGTCTCGTTGTTGGATTATTCAAGAGATGGCGCAGCTGCAGCTGCCGTGCGCGATCCATATCGATCGGTCGCGTGCGCGAGCCGTACATGCAATGCATGCATGTATGCTGACGAGCGCGAAATTTCGTTCCTCTTTGATGAAGCGTATGCGTAGTCGTTGTTGTCGGGGTGGGACGGGGGTGAGGAGATATATGGAGGGGGAGCGTGTTTTCACAAAGCCGGATTTCGCTGAATCCAAAAATTGCTCATGAATATTATGGAGCGTCGGGTGGGTGATGCAGCGGGGAAAAAGGTACCGGGGAGCTGGCTTCTAGTTTTGTAATTATTATTGCGGGGTATTTGTGTGTGTTTTGGGAGGTGCTCTCTCGTTTTGTTAACAATATTTTGAAAGGCGCGTTTCTTTTTTGCTGAAGAGCGAGAATTTTAGTGTAAAACAGGCTTTGATGTAAAAGGAGTGTAGTGGGTTAGAAGGTTAGAGATTTTTGAATTTTGCATGCGTATGGGCAGGGAGAAAATATGAAAAGTTCCTGGCAGAAAATGAAACGGGGTTTCTTAAAAGTTTTTTGACCTTCTTCGTTAAGAATGCTTATTTATTGCGGAAAGCAATTTTTTAATGCTAGAGAACTTTACGTAAAATAAAAGATATATTATAAACTTTAATTGTTATAATATATACTTTATTTATAAATTACTTGGTTAATTACTATAATAGTACTTACAGTGATAAAACTTGTGTAAAAAGTAGTTATTAATATATTTCAAGATACCTTTAATAATACTAATAAATACGCTTTATCAATAAATATATATTAGTATTGGTTTAATTAAGGAGGGTCTTTTGTACAGTTAACCGTATTTTGTGGGAGCTTAGTAGACAACATAAATAAAGTCTCTTTTCCTTTATTTCTATATAAATTATAATATAATATTGATATATAAACAAATTCATCCAATTTAAATGCTACTCAAATATTATAGTGAAATCTGTATTTTTAATTTTTTTTGTATTAGATTTTTAAAGCTAAAAATAACCTTTTCAAACCGTCGAGAATAAATAATTTTCTTGATGCATTCAGTTTTCTAGTAGTCAATAAAAATTAGCTTTTCTGCATTATTAAAATATAAATTGAATTACGTGTTCGAACATCTTTCAAAGATTTTTATAGAATAATTTTTTTCCATGAATAATTCACATACAAACCACTCATTAAACAATTATCGCTCATCAATGAATCAACTACCTATATTCATCTTCCCAAAAAAATCAAATTTATTCCGTCTGCCCATTAACACTCCAATTCAATCTTCTATCAATTAAAAAGAAATTTCATAAAATCCAATAAATCTGCAAACCTCACACCCCTTAAGGGGTAACACCACTCTAGCGGCCCGAAAAAATGCCTAATTTATACAATTTTTTACAAGAGTAGGAAAGAAGGGATCAAATTTCTTTTTTACAAAAATATATTTTTTATTTTACATTTAAATACAAAATGGCAGGTATACAGCGAATCTCGTGAGAAGCCTTTTTCTCAAACCTCCAAACGGGAGAACACTTTTCTCGGAAAGTATGAGACCTGGAACAAAAAACCAAAGAAATTCTTAATCTATATAACGTTAACTTTGGAAGTACGTAGGGTTTTTTTTATTTCAATTTTTGTAGAAATGGCGCACTTCTGAAAAAAAGTCGATTTTTCTAGAAAAAATTGACATATAACCGAAAACTGGCTACGTCCTTCTTTAGAGAATCTGTTTATGAAGCTACAGTACAAATTTCAACCCAATCCATGCAATAGTTTACGAGTAATCTGTTCTCCCAGTTTGAAAAAGGCTTCTCAAAATTCGCAGTATAGCCGCCATTTTGTATTTAAACGTAAAAAAAATACATTTATGTACCTCAATATATGTACAGTAAACCCTCAAAAAAGAAATTCGATCCCTTCTTTCCTACTCTTGTAAAAAATCGTACAAATTAGGCATTTTTTCGGACCGCCAGAGTGGTGTTACCCCTTGAAGAAGCAAAACAACATTGAAACCATCGGTACAAAGCGTTCCCCTATACAACCCCATCAGCTGCGGCGCGCGCCGCCCCGCTCCTCGGCGCCTCTATTTGCATCGTCAGCGGCAAACCGCGTCCTAACCGCCACCATCTCCGCTCTAATCGAGCCCCTCAAGAATCTATTTGCTCGTCTCCGCCCTCTCCCGGCCGCCTCCCGCGGGACACCGTAAATATTTAGAAACTGATTTACATGCGGGCAGCCGGCGTCCACCTCGCTACAATCAATCGACCACTCTCCGTACGTCTCCGCCTCGAGTACACTCAGCTCGCAATCAAAGGATGGCGCCGGCATCTTAGCCGCGGCAAGGAGAGTCTACAACCTTTGGGAAGCTTTGAGAGGCGCTTTCCGGTATTTGAAAATTAATGCTACTGGATATAGTTTGCTCAAGTGGGTTCTTCTTATGTAAGCGAGATATAAGCCGTCGATGTGGTTGCTATATTCTCACGGTAGGAAAATGTTCTAAGTAAGTAAAAGTAGATGGAAGGAGATTCGTATAGAAATGTCGATCTGTTTTTGATAAAAAATTTAATCTGATTTCTCATGTGTCTTTCAGAACGTTCTTTGATAGTCGATAACTGTAGACTAGAATTATATTTTTATACGGAACAAAGCTAAAATTAAAGCTATTTTTGTCTACTTTCATTTACTTTTAGAGCATTTTTCTATATCGTAAAAACTTACAGAATTATAATTGGAAGCAGAGGTGCTCTACTCTCGCAATATAAATATGGATTAGAATATGATCATGTGCAGTTAATATTTGTTCTTTTGAGTTATATGAAATATACGAAAAGCGTTGTGAAGCTCTCATTCTACAAATGAGTATCGTTTCAACCCTTGCTTTACTAAGGAAGATGGGGCCCAATGATAAGACAAACCTTATAAATTCAACAATAATTGAAAATTCTTAATAACAATAGATCAAGGCTTTCAACGTTCTCTTATTCGCCAATTACGAATTCGTTGCCCGAATTTTGAAAATAAGGTCTCATTTGATGAATCTACAGGTATAATACTCTTCATTTTTCGTTACACTGAGAAAACTATATCGCAACCGTCACGATGTATATCGTAGAACTTCCGATATACATCATAAAATTTACGATATTAAAAATCATAAAATTAAGAATTTGTAAAAGTCACGTAACGCAGATTTACGTTAAGTTAAAATAGAATGTTGTCAGGAAAATTTCACGATATCGATATCGCATATTTTTCTCATTGTACCGGAAACCACTTCCCGCAGCCTCGTCGAATCCCTTCTCCTTAATCGCGGACACCCCTTGCCTCTACCTACGCGACCAGGCCGTCTCAGATCGCTCATGGGCCAGGCTCGGACTGCCCCAGCCGGCGTTAATTAATTAGGCCATGCGTTATGCAGCGCTACATGGAGCGTCGGCTGCGAGCGTGGGAGCAATTGAATTCTGCGATGGGCCACGCGCGCGCGCGCCCCTTCACATGGGACGCAGCCCGCAGCTATAATTGCCTCGGTGCTACCGCTGCAATCAACGATCGAACCGGGCGCGCCTGGTACATATATATATATATATATATACATATATATGTATGTATATACGTGTATAGTATTCACGTGTAGGAGAGTGCTGATTGGACTGACCATTGTTCGCAATCGACCGTGCGGGCAAAGCGGATTGAGGCACGAAGGGGATATAAGGAAGAAGTTGAAGCCGGAGGTGAAGCTCGATCGGTGCTCTCGCATAGATATGGTCGAATTAACTTGGCCGAGGGTGGAGGAGCGATGCCCCCGTGCTGGTGCTTTGTATTCCTCGATTCCCGATGCCGGGATGCGAGCTGAGGGTGTAATTGTGGATCGCGGACGATTGGGGTACTTCGTTTTTTGGGGGGGAGGTAGGTTTGAGTTGCGAGATGGACGGTTGTGTGTTTGGATCGGAGAGTTTGGTGTATAGGGGGAATTTGTTGAAGGAGGAGGTTGTGGCTTCGGGGTTTTAATGAAACGCGGGGAATGGTGATGCGGTGTTGGATGATGAAGCATAGTTATGGATTTCAGTTTGAATTGCGAGGAATGCTGGGTGGTTAGATGGATTTCTACGAGGCAAAGTTTTGAATACGGAATTTAGTTTTGTTGGATTTCATTTTAATTAGCGCGATCGAGGTTGGTGACACATACTGCTTCATAATTTAACAAAGATATAGAAAAAAATTATTGATTAACAGAAATATAAGATACTTTTGACTTGACATTGATACATTTTCCATTACTTTACGTTGGGTAGACTCGGTTTGAAACTGTTATGTGTACCTGTATATGTGTAGGCAGTGAAACTTCTCTATTCCGGATACCAATGGTTGCATACAAATTTTCCTCTTTTGAGAGATATTTTTGGAGGTAAAAATCAGTGTAATTTTGTGTGCCAGTTACATTTCAAATGCTACTGTAGTGAGATTTTCGCTTTTGGGACGTGCCTGTTAAGAAAGGTTTCACTATATGTATATCTTTACCTACAATTATTTTTATTTATTTTGATTTGTTTTGTTGGACTAAACAACTATTATTAATAATACGTTCTTTACTTAATTGAGTGACCAAAATAATATAATTTTCGAGAAGAAATAAACGATTGTTGGCTTTAATAGAACTGAACTCAACTTCCTAACTTCAATATGGCCCTATACTTCTATGCATGTTATAACAGTTATAATTTTCTATTTCTAAACCATAATTCCAACAGTCAAGATTCATTATATAAAATTCCCGGTTATTGATCCTTTTACCCTTCTTTATTTACAACGATTTCACAATATTCATCTATAGAAGCATAAACCATATAGAACTTCACTCAGAAAAAAGTGATTCGCAACGGTTACTAAACACTCCATTACAACTCATTCTGATTGGGATTACCAATTTTCTAGTAAAGTCTACTTTTTTTATTATACTAAACAAATGCGCTTAGTAAAAAATCAATTATTTTTTCCAGTAACTTTAAAAATGCAAATTCAAAACTATTTTTTAGTAATAATCTACCTTCTGATGAATGAAACTCTACTAAACTTTCTAATTACAGTAAAGAATATAACAAGAATCACATTTGTTTAGCATACATTGCCACATCTTTTACCCTCAAAACATATAAATGCATCGCCATTACACTCAAAACTCCGCTAAAAATGCGTTAACCGCTATTGCAACCTTATCCCACTCTCGCTCTTGTCAACATACCCATCCAAGCCACCCACCTCCGTACAAACCAACATCTCCATCCCTCTTCCCTCCTTCCTACAAATTTCTCGAGCGATTTGCTCTCCGAACGCTCCGGCGATACACATCCCTCCTTACTCGCCTTTTTATCCTGGTTTATGCATTTTCCCCGGCTTGTAAACGCGAGCCGAACGTCGAAAGAGCCCGACTCCGCAGGTGTACAGACGTGCATGTGCGGCGCGCACGACGAAGTTAAATAGAACGGAAGAGCGAGGGTCTGACGAGGCACGCGGTCGTACTACTGCCGTCGCTTCGTCGCGTGGCCGTGGATCTGCACCATGGGGAGGCGGGCTGCACGGTGGGATACACAGGGTGAATGCGCAGCCAAGAGCCGTGAGCCGTCGTTGAGACGTATTTGCGGAAAAAGGAGCGCAGGTCGGCTGCTTTTGAGAATGTTCCTTCTTTTTTCTTTTGGGGTGGAAAATGGAGTTTGGAGATGTAAAGTGGATTAGGAATGCGCAATTAACGTGTTTGTGTATACGTTTACGGTTCGTGTTTCTGAGTTGATTTGTTTTTTTGAAGAATTATTGTCATTTTTTAGTTTAAAAAATAAGTTTAAAGCAGTACCTAATATAACGATACAATAATATTGCAATAATATAATGTACGTACAATTGTAACATTAGAGCCTGAGGATGTGATGTGTTAAGAATTTTTGATAGATTTTAAACATTTGAAGAATAATATGTGTACTCGTATAATCAGACATGGGCAAATATTAAATAACCGGTTAACCGTCAGTGTGTTCTGCAGGATACACAATTTTCAGCAGTTGGTAAATATCAAATATTGATGGAAATGTATTTGAGCTATATAGATATTATTAGGTAGTATATTTTGATTGACCTTTGATATTCAACTTAATTCATGACCAGATAAATAGAAGATACCTGGGATCATTTTTTTACTAATTTATGTTTGTACTGAAAGTAATTATATTTTAACTTTACAGAATTATAATTGGAAGTAGAGGTAACTACTTTTAAAATATTTAGATGTATAACTAGATACTTGATGATCTCATTCTGCTCTACACTATTGTGTGAGATCCGAACTATCAAATACATGTATAAAGCAGTTTTCTTTTAGCTGGATTATTGTCCACGAGTTTGAAGAATCCCAGTTATGAGGCTCCTGAAAAGAAGTAAATTTCGATAAATTTACGATGTGCTATTCTTTCTATGGAGCGTCGACTTGTAATTTAGCTAAAAAGTCCACGTGTAATTTTAATGCTCCATTTGAAACACATAGTTACAGGCGTGCTAGGATGACAAAAACTATTACAATCGTTGACTGCTAAAGTAGTCAGGCACTAGAGGATTAAAAACCATATATTTCTCAAATGAATTGGTATAAAAATAAAACGTTAACAGTTTCTTAAATAAAAGCATGTTCATGGAATATTTTAGCGTGCTCTAAACATAATATTCAAGAAATCATTATTTTATTTTTATTTTAATAAAATATTTTAAAGGATACAAGAGCATTTTCATATCGATACTTGTTCATTTCTATATACAATCGTAACTTAAAAACTATTACAATAACGGCTAATAATAACAATCTTTCGAACGAACACAAAGCACACAATTCACGTGAACATTAAAAAGAACTACACAAAAGTCGGGCAAAAAAGAGCCAGCGAGTCAGAGAGAGAGAGAGAGAGAAAAGAAGAACTCCAGCCAAAACAAAACTCACGGAACAACGAATCGGCCAGACTCATTTTCATTATTTCCCATCGGCCCTGCGCTCCCAGCCGTCATCGAGACGCGCTCGAGTGCCTTTTATCCTTCCCGATACCCTCTACGTACCTACACTCCGCATCCACCGGCGCTGCAGCCGAGGTGAAACGGGATTAAGCCTCGCGCGCGTGTCCCCGCGGACCCTCTTCACCCCTATATAAGCTGGCTTTTGAATCACCGCGCGCGCACCTCTCTTTTTTGCAGCCTTTTTTTCCTCCGTTGCCCGAGTGTGGATCTATATCTGGAATTTCGAGTTGTACGAATGGACGCGCGAATTTCGCGTCGTTCCACTTAACGATGTCGGACGAGGCGCGCGGGCGATGAAAATTTCGTCCTCGCTCGAGTGGCCGTTAATGCTCGATGTTCGGGCGCGTGTATCGGGGACGGGGCTTCGGGATTTTGTACTCGGATGCTGCGCTTTTTTTCTTTCATTTGCTCGCGCGCTCAATTACTGGGTATAATTTTCTCCGGTCCGTTATTCGCGATTTTTGGAAAGTGGGATTTTTTTGGGGGGGGGGGGGGGGTTGCGCGCTCGCTTTTTTGAAATTTATTGTGGATACGGTATGTGGATATTGGAAAGTAGCGGGCGAATATTTCTTTGGAGGTTCATAAAAACTTTGTTGGAGATGAGCTGAACGAGAATGCAGAGAGTAGAATGAAAATTGAAAGCGTATTTTTTCGTTTTTCTTTCTGTAATCTGTAGTCGGTGGGGCTTAGTTTCTTTGAACGCGATGTTTCATGTACTTGCGAATCTGAAGATTATCATATCCTTAATCCTTGAAAGTTCTCGCATATGTCCAGGACTGCTATCTGCGTAGTGGCAAAAACTTTTCAGAAAATCTGGCTCGTATAATAGTCCCTAGTTTCAAAGACCTATGCAATTTAGTCAGAAAGTGAGGTATTAATTACTTATCGTTATTAACCGTATATAAAATTATTGTGATTAAATCAAACTATCGTACTCGGCTCACTTTTGATGATTTTCAAATGACAAATGAAATCTATTTTTCAATATTTATTATATATTTATGTTATATCATGCGTCAAATATCATATTAAATTTATTTAAAGCGATTTTAATGGACATACTAATGCTTTTCGGTAATCGTTTCCATTAAAGCCCAGAAATTGAATATAAAATGCTCTCTACGCAAGAGAAATTGACCAATACACATGAAATATTTTTAATTGACTCATTGTGACAAAATATAAGATGTAAATTAATGTTAAAATATAATTATTATATGTAGAATACAAAACGTAACAGCTTTGTAACAACGAAGTATAAATGTAATAAATACATTTTCAAACAAATTTTTTAAGTTGATGTAGTTTTCACAGATTTTCCACCAAGAAACAATCAATTCATTAAGATTTATAAATGTTACAAACTTTAGAATTTGATCAAAGATACCCCTTCATCTCGAAAAACGACCATCGCCTACAAGAACCTCAAATTCATCCACCCACCTTCAAAACTGCCATAAACAAAGAACCCGCGACCCAAGCAGTCGCAGCGTCATCTCCCTCCCTCGCCCAAAGCAAACAACGGCGCTTTTATTTCACCGCGCGGCCCACCCAAACGAGATTCAAAAAAAAGGAGAGAGAAAAACCAGAGAAGAGGCAGTTAATAAAGCGCGAAGCCGATATTTAAGCTCGGGCGATTAAACCGTGGCCGAGTATCGGCCTGTGTAATTAGGGCCGTGTAAACGCGATTAAACGCCCTGGCGAGCGCTCGCGTGTGTACACGCGCGGCGCGCATATGAGCGCGGAGCCGACCGTGCTCGCTTCATTGCGTCCGGCTTATCGCGCGCGCGCCTCGTCCGCTGCATAAATACGCACAACGAGCGCGCACACTGGCTGTCGGTATTTTATTGAAAAAGGGAAAAAAGACGGGATTTATGCGGCCAATTGAGCAGCGAGCGCCGTATATCAAACGCCGCGCATTATAAATTATAAAATGCGGGGGGGGGGGGGGGATGAAAGCGTTTTATGCAAGGTGATGGGGGGTTGTTGCACGGAGGCGAGGTGTATATGAAGTGTGGGGGATAAAATGTGTAAATTGAGAGTGTCGTAATTTATGGCGTGAAAAGTATTTGTTGAAAACTAGGGGAATAACAATAATATTATCTTGGCGTTTTTAAACATCAAGCGGATTGGAAAATAAAACTGTTATATATGATCTTGTACGGAATCGGTTGATTTTTGGATGCGTTTGAACAAAATAGGATAAGATAAAGAGAATCGATTCAGTTTTATCCGGAATTAGAATCGGGTTTTATTCAGTAATATCCGGTATAATTAGTTATTTTAATCAGGGTTATGTATAAGAATGAAACTATTGGAATTTTATATTTTGATGAATATTGATGTTTTCGAGGTTGTTGAATCAGAATATAATAGGTTTTAAAATAATGTTCATGTAATTATGTGGTTATATAGATCTGCGTATGTATGTATATGTTTCAAATATGTTGAAGACAACCAAACTTATGCCTGATTACATTTCATAGTCAATTTTAATAGTTATAGTAAAATTAATTTTTACAAAATTAAAAAATCTATTTATTTCTTTTTTTTTATAGATGGATGTAAGATATGCATATATTATTCAAGTAGATCTAATTTACCTTCAATTTATATGTCTTAACTCATATTTTTAAACACTTTTTAAGAAAAATAAACGATTTAAAATCTTTTCAAACATTTATCTGTGAGTGGCTAATAGACTTCATTTGTGCCGAAATACTATTTTATTTTATTTTCTTATGCATAAGAAACATATTTATAATATAATAATATAAATTTGAAATAAATAATTTTTTGTCCTTGATTTTGTTTTTATTAAATAACTTGGAATTTATGTTATAAAATTTAATATTAACATTGTTAATGGTAACAAATTACAAACAATAAATTTTAATTTAAATAGTAATGTCTGAGATACCTAGCTCGCGGATGTAATATAAACTTTGTACTGTGTTACAGGAGAGGAGAAGTTAACTTACGAGCGGTACAGGCAGGATCCGAAGATGAGTTTCGTAATGAAGTCGTTTTGGGTGATGGCCTACGGATTGCACAATATGCTGGAGGAAATTTGCGGTCACAACTACACGGGAGTCTGCAAAAAAATGTTCCCATTCAACGGCACCCGTTTCCTGGTAATCAACACTCTTCATACTCACATTTGCGTACAATAACAATATTTTGAGCGAAGGTAATCAGCTAATATTTTGCTCTTGTGACTTTGCAGAATCATTTGATGAACGTGACCTTCAGTTTCGGCGAGGAATTCGTGGAATTCGATCGTCGAGGGGATCCACCGGGCAGGTCGGTGCGTATGTCTATTTCCAAAATGTTTTAATTATATCTGAAGATGATCGTAATTGTTAAATAAAAGAATCGAGTATGTTTATTAATTTTAAACTACTTTACTTATTGATTCGTTAGAATCAGAGTATTAAGGATGTGAGCCCTTGAATCTCATGAAACTTTGTCTTATTATCACAAAATATGAGACAGATATCTCGGTATTTTTTTTAACGGGTCCTCGTTTTAATATATCAGCGGTTATACTCCTAGTATGTATTATTTTAGTAAAAATGGCATCTTTAGTTCTGATTATAACTTTAAGTAACTTAAGATGCATGAATATTGGAGGATTTTTAACTCTTTCCAATTGTTCATAACTTTAAAATAAATTATTATTTTTATATAAAAGAAAGTTTAAACTAAATCTTTCTTTTAGACAATTTTTAATAAGTAACAAAATACATTAAAAAAACAACTGCGCAAAAAAATAAAAGAAAGAAAACTGTCGTCGGTCTTGAATTGCGATTAAACAATCTATGTTAGCAAGTGTGAGATTATGTCGAACTCATCGACACCACATTTATCAAAATCTATCAAGCAATTTAAATTCTACGCGGGAAAAAAGACTTATTACTATTATATTTCACTAAAATAACACATTTTTCGAACAGAACAGCTGATACCGTAAATTAGAAAAAAAATACCAAGACACGTGTCTCATATTTCATGATAATCTTCTACACTATATTAACGGAATACCACTGCTGCATAAACTTTCTGTTAAAATAATTTTTTTATGTTATAATTTCTGCAAGAAAAATGTTAACACCTTCTGGTCTTTCTCTATACATTCATCTTTCATTCTCTCGCTCTGAGAATGTTTCTTCTATATTTGTCTACTATCTACACACCATAATATTAGCGGAGGATCCTTTAACGTGTGTCTGTACGTACGTACGTACGGATACTTTCGAGGCTTTCTACATCATACAAGGCGTGATTCAGATATATTGGATGCTGCACATAATTTTTAAAATGATCGTTATTTTTCAAAGTGATGTACGTACACGTTTACAAGATGATTATCTCAGACGTGGTCCAGAAGTTCTGGATGCTGCAAATCAATTCGTACTATTATCGATATTTTTCAACTACCGATAATTCTTTTCAGTAGTTGTTCGTGCATGTGTGCGAGATGACCACCGTAGATGTGGTTCAGATGTCCTAGATACTGCGAATGGGTTTTCATGATTATCTCAGACATGGTCCAGATGTTCTGGATGCTGTGAATCAATTCGCACTGTTATCGATATTTTTGAACTATCGATAACTCTTTTCTGTGGGTGTACGTGCACGTATGCGAGATAATCATCTCGGGTTTGGTCCAGATATCTCGGATGCTGTGTATGATTTTTCTTTATTATTGATATTATTTATTGGTATCAAAGATTATGTATAGTGGGTGCATGTGCACGTGTGCGATATGATCATCTAGGGTGTGGTCCAGATATCCAGGATGATGCGTACGATTTTTCTTTATTATCGATATTATTTACTGCTATCGAACATTTTTCATTATTCGCGTACGTGCAGTTATATCAGATGATCATCTCGGGTGCGGTTCAGATGTACCGGATGCTGCGGATGATTTGTCTTTATTATTCATATTTTTAGTACTGTCGAAGATTCTTTATAGTATGTGCACGTGTGCAAGCTAATCATCTCACTTATCTTCTATATCTATTTACATTATATTAACGGAATACTACTGGTTTAGAAAAAATTCTGTTATAATTATCTTTAAATGTTATAATTTCTAGAAATATTTTTTTTTATTCTCTTGCGGTCTTATTCTATACATTTACCTTCCATCCTCCTTCTCTTAAAATATTTGATCTGCGTTTATCTACTATCTACACATAATTATAGCGGATCCTGTAACGTTTGTCCTTACATACGTACGTGCGCGAGATAATCATCTCAGTTATCAAATAGTAAAAAGTAATCAAATATTAAAAGGTTATCAAATATTAAAAATTTTTTAAATATTAAAAATTTATCAAATAATAAAAAGTTATCAAATATTAAAAAGTTATCAAATATTATAAAGTTATCAAATATTTAAAAGTTATCAAATATTAAAAAGTTATCAAATATTTAAAAGTTATCAAATATTAAAAAGTTATCGAATATTAAAAAAAAAATATTCTATAATAAAATATTTTTAAAAAATTACGGTAATACATATTTATTGCTTCCAAAACGCGGGCGGGCGGTTCTTGCTAGTAAAATATAAATTTCAGTCGACTTCAGGACTCTGAGGCTCTCAGCGTCACTAAAACATTCAAAAAATCCCCTTACAAAAACAAAGGTATCAAGTATACATATTCATAGAAAAATACAAAGCAAAATATAACTTATAGCTAACTTAAAAAAAATGTCACATTCACGGGAACTATCGGCGCTGAAAAAGGCCACTCCACAATTTTGTTTGCACACGTATACAAAAAAGTAAATCCGATAGTAATCTCGCGTAACTCGCGAAAAGTTTAATGCGGCTTATCGCCGGGTATCTCCCGCTATATTCCGATTGATTCCGAAGAGCAGCCGCGGGAGTTCAAGTGAGCGACCGGCCGCGCCACGGTCAACGATATACTTCCTCGCGCGCGCGCGCGCGCCGCCTCGTTTTCCCGTAAATGTTGAAATTCAATATCCGGTCGGTAAAGTTTTCAAACCGCGCGACGGCCAACTTTTGCATCGTCAAAGTTTGCCATAAGCCTCTCGGCGGCAAGAATAATCTTCCACGCAAAAAAATTTCTCTCTCTCCTCTCTGTGTCTGTCTGTCTGTCTCTCTCTCTCTTTCTCTCTAGATGGACAAATGAGTGTCTGCACTGTTCTCGAGCTCGAATGATTTAATTGAAATAAAGACTTCTGAGGGGGGGTTTTCTTTCGGCTTTTTTTCTGCGTCTTTGTCATCGAGGTTTTATAACGCGACGACCTCCTTCGGTGGTGGTTTTCAGTGCGCGGCTGCACTTCAACAGTCGAATGATTATCGACCCGCGCGCGAATGCTGCTGCTGCGGCTCCTGCTGCACTGGAGTTGGGGAGTATTTTATACCTCGGGTGCGTTTGTCTAAATGAAACAAAGAGTAGCAACGTAAACATTATAGCCTTACGAGGGTTCGCGAGATTTCGTTGAGGATGTATGGTAGTATGCTGGTTAAAATAATTTTAGTTTCATTTTGAGGTTCTTCAGTAGGTGCGTTTAATTTGAAAATAATACATTTTTTTAGTATCTAATGATTATTTTAGTTTTGTGTGAATTCAGTAGCAAGGCTTTGTTATTTTTAGTTTTAAAATAATTGGTTATACGTGTTCTGTTGTATGTTATTGATAAGTGGCATATTTATTTTGCCCGAATTTTCGAGCGTATATTTTGAAAGAATTGTTGTTTTTGGCTTATGACGTAGCAGTTTTGGATCACTAAAATTTTGTCAGTGATTCATAACGGATGATAAGAGTACTCATGTATGTCGATGATTAGCCTCGTATTCTGTTGCTCGGATTCTGTTGATAAAATTGCACATAATAGTTTAAAAAATTAATTTTACACAGAACAAAAGTTATTAACAAAATATACTATAATAGATTTATACATACCTTTTCTATCTTAAAATGTGTATCATTATCTCTCTGTTTAATGGTCATTGTCAACTTGAATTTATTTCAAAAAGATTAGGAAAGCTTGTCTGATACAATTAAAAGTTGTTTACTAGATATGCCCAACGTTTTATTAAAATTCTTTGTAACCGAGGGCTCTTCCACGACTGTCCATTCGTTTTAAAGTAACCCTCCGCTTCATAAAACTTTTTTCATTTCAAATGCTACATATTAGGTTACCGCAGAATGAAAAAATAATGAGGGGTCAAGTGACCTATTAATGGCGCTTTTAATTGTATAACGTTGCTTCTTGTTCTCTAGCTTTACAGGATTTTTAGGCAGTGAATTAAAATAATAAGAACTCATCTATGTTGTAAATAATACTACTAACAATTATATTTTCTGGATATATTAAGAAAAATATATAAAATATCAGTTATTAAAAACGGACTACATTTTCTGTAGGACAAAATCGGCACAACTAAAGTATCAAAGTTAGTAAGAGAATATTGAAGTAAAACATTATAAAAATATAAACTTTTAAAAAAATATTTCCACTTTAAAATTATTAAACTATAATATAATTAGTAGTTTAATGACACCAGTATTCGGTTACTTAAGGATACTTGTTACTTTGGATGGCTATAAGGAGTGAAAAATTTATATATTTACACTTCTCAAAGTGTTTATACTTTATATATACACTAATATTTTATAAGTATTCGAAATTTAGAAATGTAAATATATTAATTATTACATTGAAAAATACCAGTATGGCATTAAATGTCTGATTCTCTGCAAGATTGGCTACTAATTATTTCTTCTTTATTATTTATTTAAACACGCGCAAAAAGTAAATTATAGATTTGATACCAAATAATGTGATTAAAGGCCAAATAAAACCAAGTTTTCTGTTTAAGTAAATAAGGCATATATATAGTTGGTATTACTAAAAGCATTTATTTATTTAACATAAACAATAAAATATTAAATTTTACCGAAAAGCTTACAAATCTCGAATAAATCATGTTTCACTTGACTGTAGCAACAACCACCAATCAGTTCCTTTCTCAGTGCAAACGCATCAATTCATTCATTTATTATAAACCAGGTGAATCCACCACAAATGACCCACATACGTCATATCTCATCAACACCTAAAAAGAAAACTCTCCACCCCCCACCCCCCCAAAAACATACATTAAAACACCTATTTATACGTAACCCCCCGCCTCGTTGTCTACCCCCTCCCTCCATCCCGCAGATACGAGATCCTGAACTACCAGCTGATGCCGAACGGCACGTACGCGTACGTGCAGATCGGCGAGTGGAACAACGGCACGCTGTCGTTCACCGGCTTGCCCCAGTCCCGCAGTCCGAGCCTCGTCGAAAGCGTCTGCTCCAAGCCCTGTCCACCGGGATATTACAAGGTGAGTGAGTCTGCAAGCGCTCGCGTTTAATTAAGCAGAACGCGGGATGTGTCTGTGTGTATATATACGTATATCTATATATCTATCCTGCGAGCCGCCCCGGCCGCGTTGCTTTGATCGCACGGGCCGGACTTTGACGAATAACCGGCGTTAAGTGCGCGAGAGACGAGGAGAGAGGGCTTTCGACGGAGCGATATGCGGCCCGGCTCCCGCAGCCACTCGACTTGCTCGGGGGGGGGGAGAATGCGCGCGTGTGTGTGTATTGAGTGCGAGGGAGCTCGCGCGTGTTATATATTGAGTATAATTGAAAATTTCGGTCGCTGGCATATTGGCAGAGTTCAAAGATGGATGTTTTGACGGGCGGCTGGTGAGGTTTTTCTTTATTTACTTTTAATTTTGCGGTGGAGAGGGGGGTATTGATTTTTGCGAGACATCTATTACCGAACTAATTTAAATGCGTCTGTGCGATAATGAATGGTGAGAATGAAGTAAATGTTGAGAGTAGGAAACAATGACACTTGGGAAATGCAGGTTTTCGCGTAATTTGAGAAATAGAATTTATGGAACGAAAATACGCGTGGATGTAAAACTTGGACTTGTACGAAAATTGAAGGAAACAAATTTAGATTTATCGACAATAATTATAGCTTGTAGAGTCTTAATGGGAAAATCACAAAGTGAAAGATCTGAATAGACAAAGACGTAGATGAGAGACTGTTATTCAGAGTGACCTTACAAAGTGTCCCTTTCGCGTTGATATTATAATGAACGTACGAGTTCTGAATACTAATTAAAAAATAAAACTATTGTCGGCTTTCTTTAGTTATAACAATATTGCACAGCAGTTATCAGATAGTATCAGCCGCGTTGTTATTATGTCGATTTTCCGTATCCTTTCATATTACTATAATAACGAGCTAAATTATATTGTACAAGTTGACAACACAAAATAAAATAAACTTTAATACTTGAACAAAGGGCACCCATATGATGTAAAGTAATTAAAAATTTAGATAAAAAGAAGAACTTATTAAACTATAATGCTGATGCTATGTAGTAGCTGATAGCAATCTCATAACTAATGTGCTATATAATTAAATGAAAAGATCAATGACAAAGTTATCGAAACATTACAAAAATTAAAAATGATCTTTTACTAAATAGCTCATGAAAAAAATAAATACTTCCTCTCTCTCTGTTGACAGATTAATTTTATATTGCTTTCGATTTTATGACTTATACTTTTCACTTACTCTTGCTCATCTTCATATTAATTTCGTTACTACATCCGCATGCAAAGAAATACGAGTCTTTTTAAACTTTTAAAGGCAGTCTAAAATAACTATACTCTCCGCCTTTGATCCATTCAAAAGATTAAATTTCTATAAGATTTGACGCAACATGAATAGAAAATACCTTCAAGGGCCCGCGGACTCAGCACCTGCCCAACTTCCCGCCGTTCCTCACTTCCTTCCTCTTGACGTGTATAATAGCGCGCCCAGCCGTAAATCCCAGTCCTGCTAAATGCAAGATGAATCGCGAATAGCCCAAAGCGCGGAGTATAGAGCTAGCAGCGAACTTTGGCCCGCGTTTCAATACGTCTCCACCCATGATACCTTTAGCTTCCTTCTGCACTTGACAAATCCACGCTCTACCCGGCGTTGATTTCCTTCGGATCTATATACTAGATTATGTTACGCGGATTTTGCGGTCAATGGATTTATTTGAGGGTGCGGACACGAGAAGGGCGTATAAGCGCGATTTTGGAGGATGAGTGTTGTCTTGCTCAATAATTTTGGGATGGATCAAAATTTAATTTAGCAATTGATATGCAAAGCGTTTGGTACAGAAACAACTTAATCCAACTTAAGTTGTAGCTGCTTAGAACGTGCATTTTTGTACGTAAAACACAAACAACTGGTAAAACTGTGATTTTAATGTTTCATCATCTGTAATTAATATTTTATTTGAAAATTATTTGTACTACTTGTTATATATAGGTATGCTTTATTCTATGAATGTAATTTTTGATTCCGAAACGTATTGATCTTTTTTTTTTTTTTTTTTTCATTTATTTAAGCTATAGAAACCTCATATGAGGTTTATTTTAGCTACAACATAGGGTGAGCAATACATACAATACATATACAATATTTACATTTTAGAATATTTCCATATACTTCTTGGCGGTTTACAATAAAGATTTTCATTTTTATATACTGAGACCTATTTCTTTGAAGAAGGAACAAATATACAAACATACTACAATGTTCGGTTCATATATGAATGTAGATATGTTTTGAGGAAAACAAATCTTAAGTTTCCTTAATTTGTCAAGAAGCTTTTCCCTATTTGCGTCGTATAGTTTACACTGCCAAATAACATGATTTAGATCTTCTTCGCCAGAACTACATTGACAATACGGGCTTTTAATTATACCAATACGTGACAGTGATGATCCAAGATTGTAATGGTCAGATCTACATCTATTTAATGTGACTATAAATTCTCTCGTTAATTTTTTTTTAGAAAACCAAGGATTATTGTTCTGGTTATAAAAATATTTAAAGAAATTTGTGCCTTTACTTAAGCCTTGGTTTTTTATTTTTTCGACAGTATTAAGTTTTGCCTGCTTTTTAAATAGCTCATAAAAGTCTTTAAAGGGAAGCAGTAACTTTGGAGAGTTTTCGTTTAGAGTTGCGTTTTTTGCAACGTTGTCAGCTTCCTCATTTCCTGGAATCCCAGTGTGCGAAGGAATCCATATAAAGTCAATTTTACTATTAGGTTGGATTAACGAAGTAAGTTTTTTATATTTTTCTTTGATGCTAAGAATCACTGGGTTCACTTTAATGTCAAACTTGACGGACTGGAGAGAATGAAGAACACTTAGAGAGTCCGAAAAAATAAGGAAGCTGTGGTTCTGGTTTTTTAATACTAAATCTAACGCAAGCTCGAGAGCGAAACATTCAGCTGTGTATATAGAGGCATTTCGATCAAGTGTTTCACTTATTTGAGTGTTTAATTCCGGACAGATACATGCACATCTTACGTAATTAGAGTTTAACATTTTGGAGCCGTCTGTGTAGATAGCAATAGCTTTATTTGCATTTATGAAATTATCAAATATTTTGATTGGATTTTTAGATTTTTGAAGTTCTTTGCCTAAGCTTACATTGATTGGAATAGAAGTTAAAATGTGTCATATTTATGAGAATATATATTGTAGTTTTTTGATTTCATAATATTAGCAGTTAGATTTTGAATAATATTAAGACCCTTTAGTATACTTTTATTTTGTCTACTAGCATGGTTCTTGGTTAAGTTGTAATATCTTAAGATATTTTTATGGCTTAAAGAATTTTCATTTGAAAATACTTTGGCTATATAATTTGCACATAGTTGAATGGTTCTTTCTTTAATTTGTACTAGTTTTGATTCGCCAAGAAGTATGTTAGTAGGCGTGCTTCTACGGAATCCTAGTGCAGTTCTGATAGCAGTGTACTGTATTTTTTCGATTTTTTCTTGTAAGCTTTTTTGAGTCGGATAATAAATAAAGCAACAGTAATCAATTATCGATCGCACGTAACTTTTATATAGTAAAATTAAAGTCTCTGGATCTGCCCCCCACCAAGTTCCACATAGAAACTTGATAATGTTTAGAGCCTTTGAGCATTTTTTGTGTACAGAGTTTATTTGAGGAATAAAAGACAGCTTATAATCAAATATAATACCAAGAAAACGCGTGCTTTCACTAGACCTAATTATATTGTTTTCAAAATTTAGTTCAACAGTTCCTGGTAAGATACCTTTTTTATTAAAGTGGATTAACTTAGTTTTACTCGGAGTGAGATCTAGCCCAAGTTTTCTTAAGTTCTTTTGAATTTTGATGATAGCATTTTTAAGGATACTTTTACCTCTATTTATTGATTTACATTTTAAATATAATACAATGTCATCAGCGAATTGTGAAATTCTTACGCATTTTTGTAAACCTTTTGAGACGCTTAAAATATATATAATAAATAACAGAGGGCTCAGTACTCCTCCTTGTGGAACTCCTTTATATGTAGTTTTGTAATTATCGTTTAAGCTTTCTGTAAATAAAAATCTTTTGTGCATGAGAAACCGTATAAAACTAAGTAGTTTAATGGAGACACCAATGTAGGCAAGTGTTTCAAGTAATATGTCAATGTTTACGTTATCAAATGCGCCCTGAACGTCCAGAAAGGAGGCTAGCACGTCTTTCTTTTCAAGAAAAGCTTCGTCTACTGCTAGCGTTAGATTTAGTACGTTGTCGACACATGATTTACCTTTTCGAAAACCGTTTTGGGTGCATGGTAAGATATTATTGTACTCCACCCACCATTGTAATCTAGTTTTTACAATAGTTTCAAAAAGTTTACATATACATGATGTTAGTGAGATTGGACGTAGCCCGTTACCTTCAGGTTTTTTAATAAAATGGACGAAAGAGTTTTTCCAGCTCTGTGGATAGTCGTTGTTAGCATACATATTATTAAAAATATCTAATAGTAATAACTTAAATTTAATGGGTAACTTTTGTAAAATTTCAAAGTCAATACAATCCATTCCCGGAGCAGATTTACAATTTTTGGATTCTAAAGCGATATTAAATTCAATAAAATTAAAACAGTCATCAAAGAAGTCATTTTTTTCTGCGCAAGGAAGCCAATCAGGGCTTGTTTCCACCCATGGAGGACTTAGTTTGTTGAGTGAATTTTCAATTTCTTCACCCATCAGTACATTATCTTTCTTATGTTGCTTGATTTTAACCCATTTATTTTTAAAAATTTTACATTTATTCCAAACATACTCTTGGTTAACATTGAAATTTATTGTACTAGCAAATTTTTTAAAACAATCCTTTTTCTTTTGTTTAAAGGTTTTTCTAGCAAGTGAACAGTTTTTTTTGTAAGATATTAAGTCCTCTAAGTTTTTTGTAAATTTCCATTTTTTATAACATGCTCGCCGTATTCTTTTAATTTTCTCGCAATCTGAGTCCCACCACGGTACTGGGTTTGTGTGAGATTTTTCAGCTGAAGCTTTAACTTTACGCCTTTTAGGATTGCTAAATATTATTGCATTGGTAATTGTTTGTACAAAAAAATTATATTTTTCGGACGGAGATTTATTTTCATATTCAGCTAACAAGAACTCAGTGTAAGAAATATTTAGTTTTTCGTAAAATTTATTCCAATCAGTTTGAACCGTTTTTATTTTAAATGACTTTTTAGCGTAGTAATTTTTATGAGTTTGAAGGTTAATGTAAATAGGGAAATGATCTGAACCCCAGTTTTCATCACAAACAAAAACGTTTATTTTTTCAGCAATAGTGTTAATTGAAAAGACTAGATCTAAGTTTGATTCAATATTTCGGAGTTCATTCGCATAGGTAATAGAGCTATCATTATGTAAAATTAGGTGCTTGTTATCTAACGCCGATTGAAATCTAATTCCATTTGTATCAGTGAATTTACAATTCCAAATTATATTATGAGAGTTAAAATCTCCCATGAAAATGCAATTACTATTTTCATCAACATTTTGTACGATTGTGTCCCAATCCGTTTGAGGGAGAATGAATCCTGGGGTTCTATAACAGATTACTAGGTTTAGTGGGGGGTTAATATTTGTTAAGTTGATACCACACATTTCTACCGACTCATGTGGACTTTTTATATTTGTACTTTCAGTATAAGTTAGTTTTTTACGAATTAGAAGAAGTAAACCTCCTCCTCTTCGGTTAATCCTATCCTTCTTGTAAGTGTTGAATCCGGGAAAGTTGATTTCCTGCTGCGGTGTGAGCCATGACTCGACGCAAACAAAAATGTCTAGATCTTGTAGAACCTTCGTCAATTCTTCTATACGTGGGCTAATGCTTCTAGTATTCCAAAATAATGTTTTTAGTTCATATGGAATTTTATTTCTTTCCTTATCCATTTTAAATAGTTATATATTTCTTCTTTGTTTATGTGTTTATTTGAACTAGTTATATATTTCTAAGTAATACTAATTGATATTTTAAACTTCTTCATTTTCAATAGAACAATTATCATCAGTTGAGCTTAAGTCTGTATCAGTGTTTTAAAGACGTTTTTGTATTCTTTTAATGCGATGTTTCAGTTTATTTTCTATTTCGTAGTTATTTATCTCTGATAGCATATTTATCAGAGCATTCGTGTCTTGAGTGTATGTGCTCGCAATTTCGAGAATGTTTGATTTTCCAAACGTTTCAGTGAGAAATTCAGTAGCTTGTCTATAATTTAAAGGTAGTTTGCCAGCATTTGTATAAAAAAATTCTTTGGCTACAAGTAGCTGAGATGAAACATTATTTTTAGAAACACTATTATTTTCAGATTTTTTTACTTTTTTGAGTATCTTTTTAATATTTACTTCGGCTTCTTTATCATTTTTATGTGTGACTAAGTTGCTACTTGAACTTGTGTTTGACAAGGTGCTAGAGAGTGGACGTTTGGTGCCTGCGGGTGGAAGCATTAATTTATGAACATTGTCGTCTGGGACATATATTGCTGCTTGGATTTGCTCTGTGTCCTTATTTGCTTCAGTGATTGAACTTTGTTGTATGTTGTTCTGGGTTTTTTGAATATCAGAAGATTCTAAAGAACATTGCGTTACTGTGTCAACATTTTTACAGTGTTTTGCTAAGTGCCCTTCTTCTCTGCAAAGGAAGCACGTTAATTTTTCACCTGAGAGATATATGTAGTATGTTGTGTTATCATAGTTTATAGATAGAGATGGAGGTAGCTTTGGGACGTCATCTTGATGTATATACATTTGCCTTCTGAAGCTTAAAACATGTGAGAAACCTGGATCGTTGATACCTGCCCTGATGTACGTGATTTGAGAAGAAGGAAAAATGTTTATTTTGGCAAGTTCTTCTAATATAACATTGTGTGGAATTATCGGGCAGGCATTTGAGAGAATGACGCGTTTAGCCTTTGATATAAGTGGTCTGATTTCGAGAGTATGAGTTCCAATGTTTATTTTGGATTTATTGTCTGTGAGTGTATCAGCGATTTCCTTACTGTTTAGGTATAGGCACACGCGAGCGTGCGAAATACGTGAAACAAATCTGATAGCCGAGGGTTCAATTAACTTTCCCATTGCACGCGTATACTCGTGAACAGAGATGCCTTCAAGTGCATCTAATACTACCGCTTGTTCTTTCGTGGGTACTTTAACATGTTGAGCCATCTGAGAGTACGATACTTTGGATGCAATATTCTGGGAGTTGATTTGAGAAGTCATGTTTGAGAACGTTGAGTGCAAGTGCTCCTGCAAGCAGAGGCACCCGCCGTTCTCCACCAATCACAGAAAACTATGCACTTATCCACAAAATTTTATTAGCACTAGCAATTATGACTTTAATTTCAAAACACTTTAAACCGAACATTTATACTATATCTCTTAAGAGAGGAAAATTACTCGTGAGCACTAGATTGCAAATACGTCCGACGCCGACAACGGTTCGAATCGAACTCCGTATTGATCTTCTATATTTCACCATATATATTAATTTTTATATAATAATTATGAATTATTTTATTACAAAACATTAATCATACATAATAAAACACAAAGAACATAGATTTACCGGTTGTTTTAATTTCTTACGCAAAAAACTACCGTTCTACTTAACCCGAGTTAAGTTGTTCTTGCACCCCCTGCATCATCCATAAAGAACGTATAATCTCGCAACTGCTAAAACCAAATTTGTACATTTCTAGTTCACTTACTCTTTATAGACAACCGATCCGCTAAAATCGCGTTTTACACCCTTTTCCCATCCGCGCCCTCGATTCCCAGCGGCTATTTCCTTCGACGGCTCGCGCGCATTATACTTTACCTCGGGTGAATGTTATCGATTGCAATCCGTGATTTGCGGTCGTACTTGCGATGTAATCCCGCATGGACCCGGTCAATTGCACGTGACGCTCGGCTTGATTGCGCAGAATTTCAAGACCGGCGGCCAGGAGAAGCGCTGCTGCTGGGCCTGCGTGCCCTGCGACCACGACCAGTACGCCGACGAGGAGCAGAGCAAGTGCATACCCTGCCCCAATGGACAGCTGCCCAATCGAAATAGGACGGGTAAGCGGCTTTTATTGGATATTTAAAAGGCGAATTTTAGTATTTCAGCAGCGTTGCAAATTCGTTGGAGGGTTAGAATTTCGGCAAGTTTAGGTTTTATTAATGTATTTTCGAGTTTATCGCACGTTGGCATTTTATCCATTTTGATTGGTAAATTTAGTCCAGGCTTATAATCGAGGCTCCCTGCGTAATAGGCTAGAAATATAGATAAAACTGGATACTTTTTTATTAGGGCCTGTTTATAACAATTGATAAGAATATTACTTGTTTTGGATATAAAGATTTTTTAAGCTTTTTTGTCTTTTGAAGCGTGGATTAAATAACATCGTAGAATTTTGCACATACAATGTTCGTTTCATCATGCTCGGGTTATTCTACTTGACACGTATTATATACCCTTATAATTCAATCACGTTTTAGTGTGCTACTTCGAAGGTTTTATTGGTTAAAAATGTTCGTGTCATTGATTTAACGCTTATTTTATTCCATTAAAAATTTACTTAAGTTACCCAATATTGTATAGACAATATAATTCTTCAAATTAAATAACATAAACAAAATTAACTCTTATATAAGCATTATATATTTAATAATTCTAAAGAACAAAATAATAAATATGAAGGTCAATATTAATTTGCTTCAATCTGATATTATTTAAAAATCAATAGTAAATGAGAAAAGTAGATTTAACAAAGCATTTAAATAAAATCATTAAATGTGCTTATATTAACGACGTAGCTTCGCTTGTTAAATAAAACAATATTGGAGCTATAACCGTATTCAATCGCAGTAAACCGTAAAACGAGCGTAAAGACTTTATTGTAACTAGATCAAATTCCTCACTTACTTACCTTTAAATCATGATCAAATCTGCTTAACGGATGTCCATTCTCCAGCGCTAAACATTGATATTGAATTATTTCCAATTTGCATTACTCGATCAATCTAGACATTATCCATCCCCGAAGCAGATCGATCGTCGATCATAAATTACCCACCCCCAGCTCCCCGCATCGATCCACGCTGCCCCTCAAAACTCGACCTGACACCCGCTCAAACGCGCCTTTGTGCCCTGTGCCCCAAACGCAGCCTGCTACGTTATACCGGTGGAGTACACGCTGTGGAGCGACGTCGAGGCAATAATAGCGATGACGTCGGCGGCGATAGGCCTGCTCGCGACGTTCGTCACCTGCCACATCTTCATCAGGCACAACAACACGCCGGTCGTCAAGGCGAGCACCCGCGAGCTCAGCTATCTCATCCTCGCGGGGATGACCCTCTCCCATGCATCCGTAAGTTATATTGCCGAGGAGGGGTTTGGGTTTGTTGTGTTGGCCTTCTTTTTTTTTCTTTTTTTGTCATGCAAATGTGCGCGCGCTGCGATGGCTTGGAGCACCGAGAGAGATTAAAGGTATAGGTTCTTTAAACAGCATTGGAGTTGATAGTGTGAAATTTGTAGGGTCGAATTTTTTCAGTAGTGGTTGCTGAGAGAATGTTGGTTACGAGTGCTAAAATAGGTAGTATTGTTTAGTGTCTTTTTTCAATAATAATGACAAGTTAAGCATTAAAAGTTGCAGATAAAAATTAGATAAGTTCTTTTACTTTAAAATATTCAACTTAACATTATCAAGTTACAGTAATAAATAGTTATTCTTACGAAAATCATTTATTTTGCATTACAAACTGTGCATTTTATTAAACCTGAAGCGAATTGTGCTTTACTAGTGTTTAATTAATAATGTCAATCAGTTATTTGTTAGTAAGCTTGAGCAAAACATCAAGATGATTTGTTCGAAAACGGTTATAATACGGATTTTCTTACAGTAAATATAGGTAAGATTCGAATACGTGTGTGTGTTAAATTTATATTTCATTAACTGCATAGTTTCCGAGATTAATATTTGCATTATTTGCAATATTTATAACATGGTAGTCATGGCAATTTAAATAGAAAAACTAATGTATTTCTAAATAGACAAGAATCTATAATTGAGATTAAAATGGAAATTAGTTCAAAATTAAATCAGTATGAGCTAATATATATGCTGTAATCTATAATGCCGTATTAATATAAGATTAATTCAAAAAATGTAGTTCAGCTTTTATTTAACTTTAACGCCACTACCTATGTTGCACAACACTATCTTCTTTCAATATTTTATTTTTATCTCATTACTTTTTGATATTTTTAATGAATTAACGATATTTAAAAATCTTAATTATTTTGAAGTTTATACACAAAGATTCCATCGTTTATCAAACTTATGTCTGCTAACACTGATTTTCTCTAGTGCCATTGTAATGCAACCACCTTTAATAATATAGGGTGCACTTTAAGGCGTTGATTGATTTGAGGGTGCTCATTTATTAGCGAGTACGTGCGTTGATTTAGTAAGGAGCATTTGTGGGATGGTTGGTGATGTATTTCATTAGCGGGTAATGGAGATTGGACGAGAAAGTAGACAGTTTTCCTGTCTTCTTTCCATTATCAACTTACTAAATAGATGCAGATATGCACACACATATATGAAGAATTCCACAAGGAATCTGCACTTAGACGGTTCAAAAAATAATTAAAATAGAAAATTGAGCACACCTCTGCAACCATTTTTTTCTGGTACATACTATAGGTCATATAATATATGTAAAAAATTTCCAAGATTCAAAATAGACCACGTCAGTTTTTAAAAACGTATATCAATTTCTCTTGTGGGAATTTAAAGCAGTGAAGAAAGCTTTAATTTGTGACATGCCGCGTTTAAAAAGATTAACAATATTAAAAGTTATAAACGATTAAAGATAATAAATACGAAAAAAAACGCGGCTAAATGGTCAAAAATTAAAAATCATGACATTTAGCGTTTTTTTCGTGTTTAAATGCGGCACGTCTTAAGTTAAAGCCTTTTTTCTCTACTTTATATTCTATTTCGTGGAAAAATAAGTTTCACCCTCAAAAGCCAAGTAATTGTTATATCACTGGTGGCCGTTTTTAGTCCATAATTCCCATGTTAAATTCCCATAACAGAAATTGATATACGTTTTAAAAAAATGACATGGTCTGTTTTGCATTTTGAACATATTTTACATATATTATATGACCAGTATATTATAGTTCCAGAAAATATGGTTGCAGAGGTGTGCCTTAATTTGTTTTAAAAAAATTTGTTTTGAACCGTCTAAGTGCAGATTTCTTGTGGTATTTCTCATATACATGGAAATTAGTTATATTTTATATGGTTGAATTAAATGTAACTGAAATTCAATTGCCAAAAAAGAGAACAAAACTGGATCAAACTAGAGCACACTATAATCGTTCTTTACTTACGAAACAAAGAGAAAAAAGAATCCATGTCACCATTTAATCAATCAACAAGATAAAAGATCCCCAAAAAAAAACAACAACAGATCATCCGCATGCGCGCAGCCTAATCACCGTACACCGAAAACTCCCCGTTCTCCTCTCGCTCTCAAATCGATGCTGCCGTACACTGTACACAGCCACTGCAGCGCACGCATTATTCTTACAGCGCGACACGCGATGAGAAAAAAAAAACAGAAAAGCCAGAAAACACACGTATAAAAAAAAGGAAACAGTAATTAGCGTTCGTCCCTGTGCTTTTTTTTGTCTCTCTTTCTTCTCCGAATAGGTACTGCCGATCCTGGCGAAGCCGACCTACACCTCGTGCACGCTGAGCCGCCTCATGCCCGGCATCAGTTTCGCGATGATTTACGCGAGCCTCTTCACAAAGACCAACAGGATAGCCCGGATCCTGGCCGGCTCGAAAAAGCGATTCCCGAAGCGAAAGCCGCTGTTTATGTCCGCCACTGCCCAGGTACGTATATTGCGCGCGTGGATGCATGCATCATCGACGTTGTCGTCGACGCCCATTGTTCCGAGGGTGCACGGTCTTTGCGCGTTTTCGGGGATACTTTAATGGAAAAAAACTCTCGCTGCTGCTGCGTGGTTCTTTTTTCGGATGGATTATCGAGGGCCGGTGGAGTGTTGATGACTGTTGTATTGGAATTTACATTTTTGCTGTAAAATAGAAGTAGTGCAAAATTATTAATATTTCCTAACGAGCAGCTAGGAGGATGAATATTTGTTAATATCTATAGTGTCTCTTGAGTTAGAACATCTTTATTAAGCATGTAGTGTGTTTTTAATTTTTTATATTATATAGGTTTATTACATCAATATCAACGGCGTTAGTATGTTTTATCATAAAATTTTAATCAAGGCTTCTCTACGTTTTTCAGAGTGCCATATCGTATATATTTTATACATGGTTTATTCATAAAAGCAATTCATTTTATTACCAGGTCAAAACGATAAAATAAAAAATATTATTTACCGGAAGTATTATAATTTGATTGTTTTTAAATACAAATTTTGAATATGAATTTATCCGAGAACTGAACGTTTCTTCAAACATAAATTTTGATAAAATTTGAATTCATTGTAATCGATTATTTGTAAAGGCGCATAATTGTCCTTTACTGGCATCAGGAATTGTATTCATACGGACATCTAACAGTATCCTCGATAAATATGAAACCAACTGGTTGCGAGCACTTTTTACAGATTCTTGTGACGGTTCTGACATTTTTATTTAATAAATACTTGTTTTTTTATTTTACTATCTATTATAACTTGGAATAAGAATCGTAAAAGTATACTTGTATGATTCGGAGAATGCTAATTTTACTCGTTTTTCTTTACTAAATTATAAGCTTTTAACATAATTACTTTCAGAAAATCCCTCGGAGAATCCATTGTACTAAATGTATTTTGAACTACAATAAACCCTCGATAATTCGAGTTCATGTTAACGGATGATTCGCGGTAATAAGTGAATCAAGTCTCTCGATAATCCGTATTTATTTGTATTAAAGAAATATATGATTTCCAATATATACGAGTTAAAGTGTAAATAATTTTATCAATTTATTAATTTTGCGATTTAATTTGTGTTCAGGTAAAAAGTAATGTTTTATACATTTTTAATGATGATTTAATGGATTTTTACACGTATATTAGAAAGATATGCGTTCATTAATAATTATTAGAATAAAAGTTTTAAAAATTCCAGTCTCTTCGAAGTGTCGAAAATGAAGTTTAAGATCTGTAGTTTGTTTCAATGGACCCCTTTATTCCTGATATGGGCTATATTTATTTCGAATATAAGTTGTTTTAGTAAAAAGGTACCTCTTGTGGCGATAATAACTGTGAGTATATTAAAATTATAAAAAATGATCCAAATAATAATAAAAGTAGGTAGAAAGAGCTTTAATTTAAGCTTTGTTTCGTATAAAATTATTATTATTATTTTTCTTTTAATTACATAAACGGGCATTACTGCCCTTAAGCAGGTAGCGGGTATTTTGATCCAAAGTAATTGACAATCAAAGATGAGGACACAAAATACATAAATATTCAATGTAATTAATTGAGCCTCCTTTTAAATTCAATAATTTCTCATACATTTTTCATCTCCATCTTCGATTGTTAATAATTTTGGACCAGATTAACATTTTTCATCCGAAACAAAGCTTAAAATAAAGCTCTTCCCACCTACTTCACTATAATTTAGCTCATTTTTCTTAAATCAATGCATGCATAACAATTATCACAATAAGATGTACCCTTTCCAACCTAAACAACGTATACCGTCAAGGACCCAGTTCCTGATCAGTTAAGGCACGTCGTCACGTTATTTGTTGTGTCAAAGCGTAAAGATGAGGTATTCATGGAAAATTAAATTTCTAATAACAAATATAACTGTTAATCTTTAATAAAAAATTGAAAAAACACATAAATCATCAAAATTAAGTTAAATGTAAAGCCTCAAAGAACAAAAGCTGTGGGAGCAATTCCTGATCACATATATTATTGACGCATAAGTATTTTATATGATAAACAAAAACTTATTAAGCAATACTAATACAGTAGATATACTAAAATATAACATTTTTTGGTTGTGTGATTATAAATGTGAAACTTAGGCGAGGTAAAAGTGTTCGATTATTCGTACTCTGTCTACTGCACGATATAGACTCGCGTGCGAGCATATATTTTAACCTATAAAATGCACATAGTGTTGTGATTTATTGTCACGTTTTCTGCGACTTTTGCATGATAAATTATTTACGCATGGATTAAAACTACTTATAGAATTATGTTATTACAAATATTTGTGTATTTTAAGATTTTTAAACACCCTTAAAACATGTTATTAATACTAATCAGGAATTGGGTAAACGATAAGAATTTGGACCCTATTTCTAATCACATGTTTTTACAAATATCAATAATATTTTATATGAATGTTTTAAGTGATTTATACGAATAAACTGTTGAATAACTTAATTACGTAAGTTTTTCTACGATCTATTACAAAATTTTAAAGAAATGATGTAAATTTCTTTGTATGCTCACTTGTAGTCAACTGCAGTAAGATGGTGTCAATCATGACCTTGTCAACAACGTCTAATTTTAACATTTTTTATCTTAAAAATGTATTATACCAGTAACTTTTAAATAGTTACCATTAGTAATTATTTTTTAAAACAAATTTTTTTTAGACATTAAAGTCAAAATAGTAATAAATGTAACCAAATGATCAGGAACTGGGTCCGTGACGGTACACTGAAAGTAAAACACCTCGCATCGCGAATACAGAGTCGTTGACCCATAGATCGAACACCACTCCGCGCCAACCCCAAGTCGAACCCAATGAATCCCTAATGAATCCCCCAAACCACGCTTAATCTTCCGCAGATCATGATAACGTGCATCCTGATCACGATAGAGGTGGCCGTCGCGGCGACGATGCTCGTGATGGAGCCCGCCATGCCGATCCTCGAGTTCCCGTCGCGTCACCGGGCCCTCCTCACCTGTGCCACCACGCCCCGGGCAGTCCTCTCGCCCCTGGCCTTCGACGCCCTGCTCATCGGCCTGTGCACCCTCTACGCGATCAAGACGCGCAACGTACCGGAGAACTTCAACGAGGCCAAGTTCATCGGCTTCGCCATGTACACGACCTGCGTCATTTGGATCGCCTTCGTGCCGATTTACTTCGGCAGCGAGACCAAGGTGATTTGGGATTTGGGCGCTTGTCGGTTTTGGGGCTGATTCGGCGTTGGCGGGCTTGGAGGATTCTGGTTGGGATTTGCATTCGTAGAGTGGATTTTGCTGGGGGAATGGGTAGAGAAGTAAATGGCGAGGGTTTAGATTTGCTCGTAGATGTTACGTTGAAGAATTGATGATGTATTAGGGGTTTTGATTAGTATAGTTTGCAGGTTTAAAGAATCAATTGGAAGTAGAGGAGAGTTACCCACTTTGGGAACTTCATATAATTTCTTTGGGTAGATTTTGAAATTGAGAAATAATGTATTAATACTTAATTAAGATCAGTTTAATACTGGAATTATAATTGATGGGTCCACGGGAAGAGAATGAATGTCAAGCTTTAAAATTTTGATTTTTGCACATTCTTGTGTGCATATTAAAGTGCCAGTATTGACTTGTTTATTATTGATTATTAGGACATCCAATCCAAGCTAGATTGTTTCTTAGATATAACAGCTGTTGAAAATTTAGTGAACATTAAAAAAAATTGCAAAAGGTATATTAGATATAAAAAGCAATTTTGAATGTAGAAAACTGGCATAAATGATACCTACTTTGGGTCTACTTTTATTAAGTCCACTTTCAATCATCAAGTTTATAAATTAAAAAAAGTTTTAAAGGGTTATAGTTTATAGTTGTTGATCCTACCTCTTTGTAATAATAAATTATAATAAATTTTTGCGGATGTATTATACACTGTAGGGGATGTATTTATTGCTTATCTTGATATTGCATGATTATTTAAAATTATAGTGCCAAGCACAGAGGTACTGAAATAGGTGTTGTACGCTAGTGGAAATGACAACTGTGAAAAATTATGAAAAAAATGTGAGAAAGTGTGAAAAATTATAAAAAAAATTTGAGAAAGTGTGAAAAATTATGAAAAAAATGTGAGAAAGTGTGAAAAAATATGAAATTACACATACTTATGGAACAGCTGTTACAAAACAAATATGCACGTTTTCACAGTTTCTCACATTTTTTCACATTGTTTTCATTATATTCTCTTATAAAAAGAAAATTACAACTGTGAGAAATTGTGATAAAACGTGAGAAACTGTGACAAAATTTATAAAATATTCTATAATTATTTTTTAAAATTCTGTTCCTTATGTAAGCTCAAGTTCACAGTTTTTCATGAAATTATCGTGGTTTTACACACTTTTTCATACTTTTGTCACAGTTTTTCACATTTTGAAATTTCTACTAGAGTAGGCATTAAACGTTAAACATTTAATTTATTATGGTTTGAATTTAACACCTGCTGATACAAAAAGTCTTTTTTATAAAATACTATATTTTCACAAACGAACTAATTTCTTGCGTCTATTTACATTTGAATATAAGCAATAAATTAATTTGCTGTGCTAACCACCTATAAGCCTGAAATATTGTAAATAGGCATTATCGTAATGAAGTTAAAACTCTGACCGCCGCCGCTGGCCATATTTGAGGAGTATCGAAACCAGTAGTGTCCCAAACTAGACAAGTCTCCTTTACGTTCATAATTATTACAAGAAACTTCTCGCTTCAAAATGTAAAATTTCGCATGAAATACATTCATTGTAAATAGATACAAAAGTATATAGTCACGTTAAACAATGTCAAATATAAACGATCTAAATGCCATTGTCCTCATCAATATGGACCTCAAAACCATTTAGATTAGAAAATCAAAGAACATTCTCCGATCAGTACTTACCCCGCACACGACTCACCTCACGCAACAACACCCCTCCAGCGACTAGAACCTGCTCTCAAGATCCCGATCCTCGCTTTTTCGTTCGAATTGTAGAGGCTCTTCAAAGACGCAAAACTGTCGCAGGTGATAACGATGTGCATGTGCGTGACGCTGAGCGCCTCGGTGACCCTCGTCTTCCTCTTCATGCCGAAGCTCTACATCATCGTGCTGCGGCCCGATCGCAACAATCGAGCACTCTTCACCACGAGCAAGTCGATCAGGTGTCACATAGGGGCAAGGGTAGCCGCGGCCATTGCCGAGCCCACGCCCAAGCACGCGGTCTACAGGATCTCGGAGTCCGAGGAGACCGAGTCGTCGTCAGGTAATAATTGCGAGAATTATAAAATATTGGCTTTAATTAAAAGAATAAGTATAATTATGAAAAACTAAGAGGTCATTGCCCTCCGTAATACGATTATCTATCACTGTGCGATGTTTCAAACAAAAACTTCAAAACCTCAAGAATGGCTTTCGAACGAAATTTGAAGGTTCGAGTCTAGACTAATAGACTAATATAAATTTCGTTCGAATGGCATTCGTAGAGGTTTTGAAGTTTTTGTTTGAAACTTCGCACAGTGGTAGATAATTGTTTTATGGAGGGCAATGATGTCTTGGTTTTTCATAATTTAGTTTATTTATTAATTGTAATCAATTGTTAAAGAATTCGATGTTAGGAATTTCGGTGGGAAATTTGAATGGTTTGACACCCCCTTTAATGAATTAGTGGAGAGCGAGTTTTACGAAATATCATTTCAAATTTTAAACGTTGACACTCATTTTTCGGTGTTTGCACTTAAAATTGTGTTTGTACTTACTTTTAGAATTTGAGTGAATTTGTTAGTGTTCGAGACTGAGTATAAACACTCGATGTATCTAGAGTAGTAGGACTAAAAATTGAAAAGTTAAATTACAAAATTTAAACGTTTACTCAGTCTTTTACTCTGTATCCGCTCACTTTTGTTGACTTTAGATACGAATATTTGAGGGGTTCAAATCGTATTTTTCGGCTCATGAATTTCAGTATTTATTTTCACTTGAGAGTTACTCCTAATAATAGTTGAAAGTGACTCTTAAATTAATAACTTAATACAGTGTTTACCCATACTACTACTTTGCATTTATGTTGTAAGTAACAAATATAATTTTAAGTATGAAATCTCTTAATATGTAAGATCAATTATTAATTACTTTTACTAACTGGCCATTTTACACTAAAATTCATTTAGTGGTTCATTTAATACAGATTTAGCCACGGTCTCTTAAATATAGTAAAGCTATTATAATGTGAGATCACTATTAGGTAAATATAAACTTTTACCCATAAATTAAATGGGGACAGTACTATTAGTGTAACTTTTGTAATTAAAGTGTTAAGATAAAATGCATAGAAAACAAATCTTAGTAGCACTGAACAAAAAGTAAGATTTAAGAAATACAGTTAAATTTAAGACATAACACTTAATCTGATTATCTTCGTTCACTGATCAGTAGTAAAACATGGCTGACGTGGGCAGTCTGTTTCTACTTAGCGAATTTTTTCACTGTTGCATCGTAAACAATTACTGTTTCTTTGGACATTTTTTTATTAAAAAAACAATGTTAATACTAAATTCAAGTTTCTTGCACGCATTAAGGGGGCAGGCCTGGGTTGAATACAAAAAAATTTTTTTTTTTACGAGTCCAGAAAACTTCTGATGATTAAAAACAATCATTCTGAAAATTTGTATGTTATCAATACTTAATAATATCTTAAATTTTACCAGTGTAAAACCCCAAAATATTGATCCTACACACGTCACAATAAATCACTATTTTCAATACAATATTTATTAAAGAAAGTTTGGTCCTCACACAGTTCTATGAAAAAGAATTTTAAAATAATTTTAACGAAATAGTGTTCCGCTCATTTTGTAATACAAAAAAGTCGAATAACCGAAGAAAAAAAATATTTTGTTCATGTTACCGAAAATTTTTTTTTCCTCGGTTATTCGACTTTTTGTATTACAAAATGAGCGGAACACTATTTCGTTACAAAAAATTTTATTAGTCTTTTTCATAGATCCAATCAATTTTTTAAAAAATATTAGAAAAAGTTTGCTAAAATAAATATGCGCCTAAAAAGAATGCGGCTCTAGTCACAATTTTGCGAAAAACAGTCATTTGAACAGAAAAAAAACATAATTCATAATCTGTATGTCTATTGTTATGGTCAGAACTATAGAACTATAGAATTGGATTAATATGTTTTAAAACTTTAAACGTTAATAGCATTGTTATTATCTTTTTATTCATGCGATCGATTCTAGGTTGGGTTATAACACTGGTTACAAATCTTTTTTTATCAGATAAATGGATGTATCTCCAATCTCTCATCAATAAATCATCTTTTTCAATCGCATATTTCTGTCTGTCGGCTGAAAAAAGCATCAAAACCACACAACCCAAATAAACTCACGTCGATTCACAACCAAAGAAAATTAATTTCTAAAAAAAGAACAAACAAAAAACAACAAACATCTCCAACAAAGCATCCCCCTCGTTTTCCCTCATCCACTCCCCGCCATTCCACGCACAATCAAGCATGCGCTAATTCGTCCTAAACACCTCTCCACCCCAGCAGCCTACAGGAGCAGCGGCGGTGGCAGCAGCCTAAAGAGGCGCACGCTGTCCACGCAGACGGACAAGGAATTGCTGATGTCGCTCTGCCAGGCCCTCCTGCTCGGCACTGCAACTGCGACGAGCAAATCCTCCCCGGTAAAGAGCATTCCCGATCAGCAGCAGCAGCAGCAGCGGATGTGGGAATGCGCGGCCGCGGCCACTGTCGAGTACGACGCAGCGTGCGAGGAGTGCAACGGAATGCGCAGAGCCAGCAGGGAGAGGACGACGGCGGAGGCCTCGCAGACGACGGTCGCGTACGTGAGGAATCGCCGGGGGGAGAGCGTTAGCTACGAGGCGTCGAGCGGACACTGGGCCGAGCTGGACGTCAAGAGGCTCGTTGACGATCTGAGAAGACGGTTGGTGGTTGATTTTTGGTATTTCTTTTGTTGTTATAGGTGGGGAATGATTATCGTTGGGGTTGGATTGCAGTGCTGCGGGGAAATTGGGATGGCGCGACATTTTTAGATTGATTTTGGGACGGGGAAACAACTTGTGAGGAAGTAAGGAATTATTATTATTAGACTTAAAACTTGAAAATTAGTAAAAGTAGATTGATATTATGTATTTATAATTGAGAAGAAGGATTTTAGTGTGTGAAAATAGTTTGTTTATGTTGGTTTTATAAAAGCCCAAAATTAGGGTCTTTTTTTAAATTTTTATTTGGGGTAATATCAAGAGTATCATAATTGCCTTTCAAACATTTATAAGTCTGGAAAGAGCTATTCTAGCCTCGAAATTATAAGTCGATATTTTCACTACTGTGAACATATTTAATAGATTCTACTCAAATTTTGCAGAACCTCAGTATACTTCGTAAAGATGATTATATTACAAAAGAAAAACCTTTTTTCTGAGAGATTTCGTAAAATAAAATGAAAAGTTTCGCGAAAATTCCGTAGAGAAATGAATTCGGATTTTACTCACAAACTTTTCAACAAGATGCGAGATATAAAAAGAGTAACAGAGTAAAAGACAAAGAATTGGGGAATCGACCGTTCGCTTGGAAGTCTGGAATTGTCGTTTTTATCATAGTCTTATACTAAGGATAGATAGATAGATAATAAGTTTATTTTGCACAAGTCAAAAAATATATACAAATAAGATTTACAGCAGTATATATTGTGCACGTAAAACATTGTCAGGTACATAAAATCTCAAGTTCAGGTTATAAAGTATCACATCGTTACAAAATCTAATATTGCTTATCACAAAAGGATGTGATATAATAAAAGATTTCAGTACCAGAAAAATATATATTTTGATTAACCATGCAATTCTATTTCTCAGAATTCCAATAATAGAAGTTTATTCACTTTTTTAGTATTTTCAGTAACAAATAAATTCAATAAGATATGTAAGACTTACTAATCTTGATAATAATTGAGGACTCCGTGGCTCAACCGGCTAAAGCGGCTGAAATGCGTTGTCCTCGAGGGCGCAGGTTCGAATTCCCATCAGGTCAATTTTTTCGGGGACAAAAATAATCCTTTGCCGACTTAGACTAGTGATTAGGCATTTTTTTAAATCAAATTTTATAACAAGTACATGTCTTACTGTTAGCTTTAGGGGGTTCTAGTCTAGAAGCTCCAATTTTTACGAATTATTTTAGAAGAAAAAGAAACTATATGGTTCTTTGGAATTAAAGTTCTTTTTCTACATATCAGTACACATTTCAAGTATTTATACAAATTATTTAATTGCATAATTTTTAAATATAATCGCTCACAATTCCAGTTGTACTACTTAAGTAAAACAAACTAAAAGGACTATTAAAATATATGAGTATAGCTATCACATGAACTACAGTCAAGTCGAAATATATTATTTTCTTAATTTTACAGTAATTCAAAGTTGAAATTTTTGCAAAATACAATATTTTATTTTCTAAAAAGCGCCATTCGTTTATTCATAATAATTCTTTTTTTATTTTGGTCCTAGTCATAACTAAACTCATGTATTTAAAGAATCCTTTTGGATTTTTAATTAAGGGGACAAGACACTTTTAAATCCCAAAAGAATTTTGTTTTATCATTAAAATTTCTTCACCATAAATACTTATTAATATCCTTAATTTTACCATCGAAACCCCTCACAATCTTAATCCCATACGTCACCATAAATTACCATTGTTAATATCTTACCTATAGAAGGAACTTTGATACGTGCACGCTTACACGTCATACGACAAATCAATTCTCTTTTACCGATGCTTAATTGCCGCCCCAGAAATCCATTCAAAACAAAGACCAGAATCCCCCTTAATAACCACTTCATAAACTACACCATAACCCAAGAATCATCTAAGAACCCCAATTCCACCTGTGCGCAGATCCGTAGCCGCATATCCAACCGCCCAATCGAACTGCCATCGGGGAGCAGCAGCCACGTCCACCTCGGCATCCTCGTCATCTCAAACGGCCTCGTCGACGAGCAAGAAGAAGATGAACGGCCTGAGGAGCGCCGATCGCGAGCTCCACCACCGCGACCCCGAAGCAAGCAGCAACGCAGCCGCGACGGCGAACGACGGCGGCATCGACGAGCCGCTGAGATTGATAGACCTGCGGGCGCGCATACGCGAGGAGAGCGAGCTCCAGCCGGCCGACAGCGAAGATCCCGTCATCAACATAACGATCACCCTCGGGCCCGGTCTGCCCGATTACGCGGACGCTGCCGTCGCCTCGAGCGAACTCTGAACTCCGATGTAGGAGGGATTCATTGGAAAGGGGAAAACTGAGAAAACGGTATCGCGACCGATGCGAAATGTGTATTGGGTAGTGGAGAAGGGAAGGATGATGAATATTTCTTTGGATAGTACACGGTGAAAAGTGTTGACGGGCGTTGGTTGGTAATGTATGTTAACAGGCAGATGGCGGTCATTTTTGTTTTTAACGGACGATTATCTGTAATGGAGGGTTATATATAGTTTCGTGTTGATTTTATGGATATTTGTCAGTGACATAAATGGTAACAATTTACACTCGTGTTTTTAACTGTGAGCCTTTGGACACAAAATTTATTTAATGATAGAATATCAAAAAGGCATTCTTTAATTAGGATGTTGCATACAAATAAAAAGTTGGGGTTTCACGTGAAATAGGTAGAATAGCAAAAAATAATTAGGTCGTATTTTTTCTTTTATCATAAAAATGAAAAATTTGAAAGTTACAGACGTTTAAAGTTTTCAAATTTTCGATATATATAGATATACTCTAATGCTACGTGACGTCATGAAAGTATAACATCGTGACGTCACGCAAATTTCAAATGGCTGTAATAACTTCAATTTTCGTTAAAGTGCAAAAATAAAAAATACGGCCTAATTATTTTAACATAAACTATTTGAACGAGGAATAAAAAAAAATCATGCAACAACCGAATTTAATAAATATTTAGAATATTTAAAAAAAAATTTGTTAGTACTTGTAAAAAGAAATATTTCTTAAATTGTGGAAAGGAATTTTCAGTGTAAAATTAAAAAGTTATAAAATGTACAATTCAATAAGTAAAATTACGTTTATTTGAAGAAAAAAATTATGATATTGTTTTCTCAGTGTTAAATATCGATTTATATATTATCGACGATTCGATTGTTCGATTGATTCTGTTGATAGTGAATATTGATTCTTTTGAGTTAAATCATAACTATTTATGATAAACTTCAGAGATAAATATAATTAATGTTGATAAGGTAAGAACCAAAATCGGTATGCATCGTACTTTACGCTATAAGCGCATAAGTAGCCCTCTTTAGAAAATTCCATTGAGAACAATCAAAATTGATATATGTAATCGTTTCCGAACAAACTTTTAAATAATTACTTCTTATTAGATACAAACGAGATATCAGTCTGTTCATTAAATTGAGTTTTGGTTTGTTTTCAATGGCATATTCTACATCGAAAAGATGCGCATACATGTTATATACATATCTACTTTGTTATTTATGGAATAATTACGAATAACTTTGTTAATTACAAACTTTTACACCAAAATAACAAAAAGACAAATTTATCATATTTGTTAACTTGTTTTGAAAAGTTAATTATGTTAGGAGAAAATCCAGTCGTTACTCTGTATGATTTCTAGTCAATCTTCCATGTATTTTCTCGTTTATACATAACTATACATATTATCCATTTAAGAAGAAACACGTTTTGTATTATATAAGTTATTATATTTATAAATGTGCTTAGCTGAGTAGGCAAAACTAAGATGTACATTAAAAGATTTGTTTTTATTGTGATAAACTTCGAACATTACTGAAACATACAAAAGACAATTATGAGCAATACAATAAATAAAGCATCTAGTTTTGCCTGGGATATTTTATGTTTTTAAATTTATTTCAAAACGAAATGTCTTTATCACTATATAGATAGATATATAAATCTATTTTGAAAATTATTGGGTACAATAAGTGTTTGAAAATCTGTCAAATGTATGATTCTTAATTCGATAGCAATAACTTTCAATTATTAATTTTTTATGCGTTTAAAAATGTATCCGGAAAGCGTTAATTAAATCAAATTTTTTCAGAATGGTCTCAATAAATATAAGCTAACTAGTGATAATTCTTCCAAGTGCAGAAGACCTACATATATATCGTTTAACAAAGTACCATAGAACAGAAAAAATACTAACCGATGCTATATTTGCCTAAAAATCCTAATTCGAGTAGTAAAATTTCTTACGAGTTTTGCCAAGCGAAACGCAACTAGCGTATACTTTTACAAAAAGAAGTAAAAGTACCTACCTTGTAGTATAATGAAAACAGGTCTATAGTAATCCGCAGTTACTGACGATCCTTCAAAACTCTTAAATAATAATATACAATCTATTAATTTTTTTTAAATACCAAAGACTACTAAGGAAATAAGAGGGGCCACCCTATAAACAATAAAAGGAATTCGTTCGTAAAATAAAATCTTTAAAAAAGATATTTATCTATGTATGTACAAATTATCCGACGTATTTCTTAATTTTGTATTAAGTGAAACAAACGTTAATCGAATATTTTTCTTCATTTTATCCTGTAAATAAATAAGACTACCAAAAGCACCAATACCTATAATCAAAGGTTTGTTTTTTGTACAAGCGACAAAAGAGGAAACTCTCCTTCACAGGACATCAGCAATTTTTACATTATCGATACAAAAATATTGTTTGATATATATCTGGAATTAAAATAAAATTTATTTAACGACTCTTCAAAAACCTTTGTATTTGTACTTCCTCCTGCATTTCCAGCGCGGAGAATCGAGGTTTATTTTTCTCCATCTCCGAAACGTCGAAATGCCGAGCGTGCGGATGAGCGCCGAACCCGCAGGTGCAGCGCGAGCCGGTTAAATAGAACGAAAGAGGGTGTCCGACGACGGGCACATTCGTACTACTGCGCGCTCGCCGCGTCGCGATACATACGTGTATTTATGGTAGTGCACAGGGGGAAAATGAACGGACGAGCGAGCGAGCGTAACGAACCGTTATCGAGACTATTTACAAATTTAATGAAGATGACCGACCGTAAGCTTGCTTTTGAGAACATTTTAGATTTATTTAGTTTTTCAACTTTGAGCTGCCTGATTATAGGCGGCGTGAAAGGGTGATTAGCGCTTGCGTGGGGGAATGAGATTTTTTGCTCACTTTTCTAATTAATTTGATTGAAATGTTTTACGAAAATGAAATAGTTAATAATTTGAAATAAACCTACACACTGATTATAACAAATTGTCAAAAAAATAAGACGTTTAATAGTTTCTTTAATGATACCACGTTTAAGGTATGTTTAAGACCATACATTTCATATCTAGCAAGTCATTCTTATTTTTAAAATTATATGTTTATACCTATCAAAAAAATCAGCTCTTTCGTTTACAGAATCACTGATGACTGTTACACAGCAACGAGTCTTTTGAATTTTCCCTGTCGAAATAAATCAAAGTAATCTACCCATACCGCTAATATGTTACTCTGGCCGAATCCGTAAGCTTGTCCTGCCCAATAACTCTGCTTTTCTCCTTTTTCCTACATCGGACTTCGTCAATAAATGGACGCACGGGAATTTTCTCATATAAGTACTTATCCTGAACGACTGGACACGCGAGCAAAAAATAAGTCAATAAAACTTATTCATCTGTTCGAGAGGCAATTAAAGCTGAATATCGGCGAGTGCACGCGCATATACTTTGCGGAAACGATATCGATTGAAGTGGAGTGGTGGCACTTGCTCCATTCGTTTCTTTGCATTCGATTATCCGATTTCATTTTTTGCCCGTCTCCTGCTCCTGATTATCGTCCTTTGAAACGAGATTGGGTGGCGTATGAAGATATTCTAATTTCCAGGATTATGAAGTATTACGGATTAATTGGTTCCAGTTGTAATTATGGAGATCTTGTGATATTGAAGATTAAACGGCGTGTCTCAGTAAATTTTTAACTAAAAAATCGAATTTACGAACAATTTTTATCTTTCATAGATTAGTAATAAAATATGTATAAATTAAAGTTTTGATTGTTATAAATCCTACAGTGTACGAGAATTTATTATACCAAATTAGTCAGATTTGAATATGGATGTTCAAATAACTGTTACTTTTCAAATTTCCGGTTTTTATTGTCTAAGGCAAATTAAAAGTTAACATATTGTTTTTTACATAAATGTAGAAGTTATGTTGCGTACTTTACTTAGAAATAACTCAAGTCTTGTATTAAATACAATTACTTTATATGAAATATCACATGTCACGGAACTGACCGGCTGTCCTAAAAAATAGAGTAGCTATATTTTTCGTAGAAAACGACTTAGTATCAATCAAACTTGTTTCCTGGAGGTCTGGCACTTTCCTTGTAGAAGTTATACTTCAATGAATTTCTATTTTTAATGAAATAGAAATATATATTTCAAAGGTATTTAACCTTTTATCGTAATTATAATCCATTCTCCCTTTACAATAGGCTGGGTGCGCGTAGACCTCAGCGCCACCTCATGGCGAAAAAATCGAAACACAATGGTGAGAGAATTAAACGCTTCTATATGGACAGACAATAATTTTCTTAAATTAATAAATAAAATTACAACTTGAGTCCTGTTTCACATAAACAAATTATTCTAAAGGATATTACTCATCAAAAGAAGCCTTTTATTTACTGTAAGGATAATAAATGAATTGTTTATTTCCAAAAGAATATCTATCTAATTTACAGTAGTGGCGATATTCGCATGATATAGTGTCCGACTATAAACCTTAAGAGAAAAATTAAATATTTTGCGAATAAAACGTTAAAGTAATTAATTTATTGCCGTGATTAAATTCCATAGAGGTTAAGAGAAGATGATACGACACATAAAAGAAATTTAGTTAATTATTTTGTCTAATTATAATTTCATAATACTTAATATGTTATAGTTGTTCATAAATTAATGCAATAGTATATAGCCTAGTAAATTTTATTTACTCGTATAGTTTAACAGAAATTATTGTTATGACGCAGCGTTTTGTTAAAACTTAAGTTTTTATGCAGTTCGAAGTTTAAGTAGTTTTTAAGTTTAGATCTAAGTTATAGTATGCAATTTTATTATATTTTCTTTTTTGTTTTTTGTAATGCCAGGCCTGTGCACATAATAACTTGTTTATCTCTACAGGACTTTTACAGGGCATACAATTACTCTGTAAATCTTTCTAGTTTAAATAAATAAATAAATAAATATAACTACTGCATTAATTTACAATAGTTTTTTCAATGTTTAAATTAGACATTCTTTTGGAAAAAACATTTCATTTATTAGTCTTACATTAAATAAAAGACTTCATTTGATGAGTAATATCCTGTAGAAAAATTTCAGTGTGTAAAACAAAACTCAAGTTGTAATTTTATTTATTATTTGAAGAAAATCACTGTCTGCTCGTACAAAAGCGTTTGATTCTCTCACCATTGTGTTTCGGTTTTTTCACTATGAGGTGGCGCTGAGGTCTACACGCACCCAGCCTATAGATATATAGATAGGCCTATCTATCTATCTATCTATCTATCCTTTAAAATCAATGAGAAATTTGGATAAATTATTAATAACGAATGCAGAGGAAACCCATCATAAGAATTGTGATATAATATACATCCGTCACACCTGTTACAATAATCGGTAAACTACATGTATAAACTTTATTTCCTTCAACTATGTAACATTTAATAAACAACATCCGCTGCTTAATTTTCGACATACATATCTATTAGATCAAATATTGACAATGTGTCTGGCTGTATATACGTTTACCTACTATAGCCGTACGGCAGATAAGTCACGTAATACAGGCCGCGGGATAAAAGAGCGACGCCGGTTATAGAATGAAGTGCGTCTCGAGCTCAAATGCACATACGCAAGCGCGAGCGCGTTTAATCGCGTTTACACGACCCTAATTGCGCCGACCGATGCGATACCATAACAGCCTAATCGCCCAGAGGTTGAATGTTGGCGTGGATTAGCGAGTTATTTTTCCTCGCTCGAGTGGACACGCGGGTAAAATAAAACGCGCCGATGCGTTCGCTGTCTACCTATCTTTTATTATTTTTCACCTCATTTGAAATATAAAATGCTCTCCTGTTCGCTCATCTGAAAATTTGCTTTGGTGGCATAAGTTAGGTACTAAAATGGCCTTTGAGAAATACGAAAATATAAACAAATGCTTTTATTGCGAGCTCCAATGTTGTTAATTAAATATAGAATATCACGTATTCATTGAATCTGAAAAGAATATTCAGCAATCTAGATAAAAATAGTTTAAATAAAATTATATATTTATTAATACCGAATAGCTATACACTCCCTGGAGATATATACAGATTGACAAAATTCGAAATCGCATCCGAACCATTTCGCATTCATATAGCTTATCAATAGCTGAGTATACTCCCCGATATACGCATTTTAAATTCTACCTCAATTCGCGCCCACTCGAAAAAATAATCCCATGAAAATAAATCCCGTGTCCTACAGTGAAACGTTTAATGGACCGCATCTCTCCCACTAGGTGCCGATTGGTTCACTGATGAGGCCATCATCGAATTCTATATATATGTAAGCGAGGGGAGGGGTCCGTCTTTCGCGCTCGCGTAAATATTGGATTTCAATAACCGGTCAGCGACAGCCCGCAGCGACGAGATGAAAGTTTCGCGAGCACCGCCAAGTTTTCATCCCTCCCGCCCGCAAACTTGGCCATAAGCCTCTCTCTCTCTCTCGTCGCGGGTCACCGCCGGCGATGCTTTTCTCCTCGTAATCTTCCGCGAAAACTCTCCCATTGTTTCCTCTCCACGCAGAACAAATGAGTGTCCGCCACCCGCGAGTTCGAGTGATTTAATTAAAATAAAGACCACGGGCGGGGGCTTGGGTTCTTTCAGCTGCCGCGTTCTTACTTTTTGTTTTATAGTCTTTTGTGCGTTTTTGCCATTGAAGTTTTAGAAGAAGATGCTTGGCTGGCTTCATTTTTCGGTGTTTCTTGAATTGTTGGATTGTTATGAAAGCGGTATTTAAACTGCAAAGTTTTTTAATTTGTATAACTTGCAAATGTACTTATGCAATTAACTAAGTAAGTTCTTTGGTGATTTTTCAAACAAATTTTATTTTACATAATAATTAAGCTTTTATTCTAGCGCATACCAAATTAAGGGATCTATACAGAACTATTTAATTTTTCAAAAAAGTGTACATTAATTATTTGTATATTATTATAGTAAAATTGATTTATAAAAGTCATCACATAAAACTATTGCTTCTTTTTATATTAAGTAAGTTTGAGATAATATATAAATACATATTTTCTTTCAATTTTGACAGTATGTTATTAATACCATTATCTATGCACCAAAAAAACTGTAAGAACCGCCCCAGTACCAAAGTGGACATATAGTGTATTGTGGCACAGTCTGTAGGCAAGTTCATACGGCACTTCAGTTTTCTGCCTTATTTCAAAACTGTTGGGTTGCTGTTAATATTTTAATTTTTAAATTAAAGAATAGTTATAAGCACTATCATTTAATAATGATTTGATATATAAATTAACTTTGTCACCGGTGAACAATTTTAAAAAATATTTCCTGATAATTTCATCCAACTCCATCAATTTGGTATTTGCAAGGTTACTTTAAATATTATCGAATTCAACTAAGTATGGCATTATTCTGAATATTTTGAATATATAGATTAAAAGTAGTTGTAAATTGATCCGTAACCTCATATTATCATTACAAATATGCTATTAAACCTAACATTATACCAATTTATCTAATTTTTCTAAAAAGACAACCTTTTAAATTTTTTATCGAAATACCTTTAAGAATGTATCCTTCAAGTTTCAGATGAATTAATAAAAAATTATAATATAAGGAGTAATTTCTACGTGACGAGATGCACGAAATTTTTTTAAATTATTAAACTCTTTTATTAAATTTATTCTAGGTATTATTACTTTTCCTACAATCATCTAATTTAATTAAAAGAATGTATTGATAAATTTAAAAAAATTGTATCATTTTATGAAAAATAAATTCATTGAAAAAGTGATCTATTTAAGTTTTAATACATGTTAAAAGGAGTCAAATATCAAACCGAAAAAAAAAATTTATTCATTGAGTCAAGTAAAATCATAAACGCTGTAAAGTTTCTTCAATAAGGTAATACTGGCAATCTCAATATATTGTGAAGCAGAGGACCATTTTAGGGTTTACACAGTTTAAATATTAGTATTTGATAATACCTTTATGTTACTTTGTTAAATATTAGTATTTGATAATACCTTTATGTTAAACATATTCAGAATTATTGCTTTTAAAGAAACATTCTTACAAACTAATAAAACAAATTGTTTACAGTTTAAAGATAGATGGTTACCTTTGACGAACCATGCAACATTTTAAGACAACCTTTTAGGATTACCACAAGATAAGCCTTAAACCCTATACTTTATACCGACTAGACTTTGTCGTATAATCAGTCTTACGTTTACGACTAGCTCCGAGACAACGATGCCTGCTTTTCTTCTGAATTATGCACCACGTGTGTACGTATACTCGCGCTCGCCTTAGGTCCATTCACCCCTATTGTAATCGAGCCCTTTACCTCGTGAATCACTGCGGCGAGTATATAGATGAACACGACGCGGATATCGTTACGTTGTACGGATGCTGCAGTCTCGTAAATTTTTTATTCTCTCTGGACTTTATCGTCCGAGCACTTTTCTATTTATTTCAGTTGCTATTTTCATGCGGATTTGTTCGTTCTCGCTCAACTTTTCCAGACAAGTGATCCAGCTCTTGCTTGGACTCTTATCTATATACACTGTCGGACTTCTTTCTTTCAGTTTTCATTGTACACATCCACACTAGGGACTATAAAAAATCGAATCTTCGATTATTCGTGATTTAAATTTCAATTTGAATATTAAACGACAAACTTGTTCTCTTTTTAATTCTTAAGATCCTAATTTGCTCGTAAATTAAAGTAAACCACCCAAAACCAATACGCCCATTATTCCGTCAATTCTATAGTATGCGTACGTATTTTTTCATGCAGCTGGACGTAAGACACCTTATTTATCGATGCGAATACGTAAGAGTTGCGAAGTGCATGCATGTCGATTTGGTATGATGAATATTAATGCGGAAGGTAGTGTGTAGTACATCATTAGGTAATAACGTGAGGAAGGACAGGGAAGTATTAACTTATACGTGTGTTGTGTTTTATATTTTTAACTTTCTAGATAACTATAGCAAATTTGAGAACTTACTGTACGTACTCCCGTGTCTTTTTTCTTTATTCAAAACTTTAGTATAATGAGTTACCTTTATATTTTCTAACTTAATACTCAAGAATAGAAAAAGTGCCTTTACACGTGAAAATCTATAAACATTGATAGGAAAGTCAGTATTTTTTATTGTTGAACATGCAGACGGTTACATCACGCATTTTTTACTGGGAAAACAAAAAATGTTTAGCCTATAAGTTGTACTTAGCGGTTTCCAATATGTTCTGCCGACTTTGACAAGACATCAACCTTGTATAAGTATGTTCGGTCTATCGATGCTGGCTATATCAGTTCGTGTCGTAGAAACCAATAAACTCACAGGTGTCTTTTTTGATTTCGTATTTTTGTCATACTATATATCTAAAAATGATGTATTGAATCAATTAATGTTTATAAAATCGTGCATTTAATTAAATTGATTCTTTAAATTATGAAGGTCAGGACAAGTACTTTTTTATAATAAAGAATGAAAATGTAAAAATTTGACAGATTTAGTTTTCATATAGTACGATGGATGAATCTTATTTATTAAAACAGCCAAAACCACTCAACGATCGATGGACAGTTTTCTATATTATTGATGTTTACTAACTCTAAATTAAAATAAAATAATTTTAAGAAAATAACAGTCTTTTAAAATTAACATAACATTCAAAGTAAACATCAATCTATATCAATAAATAATAAACAATAAACAACAATTCGTGCTTTTCTATCTTACATTGAGCTGAGAATTTTCAGCGCAGCTTCAAGTGGATAAATCAATTAGTTGAACGCAAAAAAGGTGTTAATACCTTCTTCTAGGCCCAATTAAATAATTGTATCGACAGAAAGCCTAGAAATAGTAGCTCTGATTATTCTGGGGAAGGTTTTGAGTTTCATTTAATTCTAAAAGAGTGAAGCAAAATTCTGTTGGTTTGGAAAACATCGCAATAAAACTATCACTTTTGTAGAACGGTTTTAGTCGCACATTTATAGACGAAAAATGACATTGATGCACTCATGAATTATAAATCAGTCTATGAAACCTATAAAGAGTTTGTCATCTATCTCCTTGAAATTACGAAAAGCACACTCATACAATAACGTCTATACAGGAAACCAACAAAGCAATGAATTCTATAAAAAACAAAAATTGAAATCCACAATTAAATCCATAAACTGAAATTACAGTGCACGCATGAATATAAATCGGTCAAACAAGCCTGCCACAAGTACGCGATCTATCACCTTGAGACCACAGAAGAAAAAAACTCACATCACTCACCTATGCAAGAAACCGGCAAAGCAATGAACTCACCAAAAGCAAAATTCGAATCGCCCAGTAAAATCCACCAAGAAAAACCCACACTGCACTCCTGAATGCAAATCAGTAAACGTGACCTACAAAGACTTCACGATCCCATCATTTCGAAGCCCCCAAAAACACATCTCACACATACACACCAGATAACCCACGAAGCAATGAACTATAACTCGGCAAGCAGCGTGCATTCCGATCACGATCGAGTTGTTTCGCGGTACAAATTCACAAACGCGACTTCTATACCTTTATACAATTATCGCGGTGTATAGTGTATAGCGTATAGCGCGAGGCGCGTGCAGTGTGTCTCTAGTCTATGCGGCTCGCCCTTGGCCGCGACGCTGAACTTCAACGAGGTCAAGGCCGCTTATAGTATACAAGAGATATGTATGCGACCCGCGCCGAGGTCATCTGGACAGTCCTCAACCTCGAGTATTACGGTATAAGGTGAGGCTTTTTGATTTTTCGTTTCTTGAGGTGCACGTGCGAATTGTGTTCGCGTGGTTGGCGATGAGAATTATGTACATTTTAGTTGGGAGCCAGAAGTTTTGAGCTTTCATTCGTTCGATAAACGTTTGATTAACTTTTGTAGGATACAAGTATAGTTTTTGTAAATATTTGATGTAATAATTGATTTTTAATTTAGGAGAAATTGCACATTATTAAAACACTTTTCTTCGCTGACTGAAACGTTCGTGAGAAAGACCGACGTGTGATGTTTTGATTTCAATGCTTCTAATGAGCAGTGTGCGTGTTACCGTTCTTGGTTTGGTACACGATAATTATAGGTATTTGGGTATACCTAGCTAACGACCGTTTATTAAATATACCATAATGCCGAATTTCTAGCCATATGGACTACGAGTGGGTGTATTGACAGTTTCTTTTATAGCGATAGATAATGTGTGTTGTTTGACATATTTAGCTGTATACAATGCAGTAGGCTTATGCTATACTTAAGTCATTTGGAAGTTTCCTTCATGAATAAAGAATTATTGAGTATCCAAACTGGTACAATTTTAAGAAAGAAACGTAAAATTAAATTACTTATCTCAACAATTATTTTTCTGTGCAAGTAATTTTGCAATTTTAAGAAATAGAATGTATTGTATTTATTATTTATTTATATTATGTACTATATTTTTATGTATAAAATTGCACAATTATTTAAAGATGTATGTATTAGACAATTAAAAGTGGCAAAAATAATAAATTTATTTAAATTGAGAAAAAATTCTATCAATAAATAACAATGGTTTAAAATATCATATTTTTTAATGGATACATAAATATAAATAATCTCTTAATTTATCTTGAAGAATGTTGTAGCATTCAAAACATGCTTTTTATAGGCATTTTGCGAAATTTTATCAGGTTTTCATAAAGAAATGTACTTAATTATTTTAAGGATTTCAGTGCGACAGTCAAAGTAAATTACTTCTTTGACTTTCTTGTTAACTGCAAATAAAAAATTTGATGTCTATCAGATACAAAATTAAATTAAAATTATCTAGCTAGTTACTTTTGTAGCATTAATTATTCATAATAATTTCCTTTTATAGTAATTATGCACTGTTAAGTTCGTCCATTGCAATTACTTTCAATACTGTTACTTAATTTCAAAAGGTGAAGTTCCATTGCTAAACATCCTGCTTTTAAAGCATTTTTTTCAAGACTGTTCCATATAGTACTCATAAACAGAAAATAACACAGTACAGCAGTTAAAAAGAGCCTTAACACATTAATGCAAAAACCACTTCCAAAATTAGTTATTAAATAATCTAGGCCTATTGACCACATCAACGGTATCACCAAAATCAGACTCGCCAATAAATACTTTATACGTTGCCTTTGAACGTTTTTTAAAGCTGCTTCACAAATGCCAATTGCTTCTTTTATAGACTTTTTTATGTCAATACTAATATTTTCACTTCGATTACCTGTAAAAGTTTATTTTATTGTAATATGATTATTAGTTAACTAGAAGAGAGCAATATTAATTCCTGATTAAATTTAAAACAAATAAATTTACCCTTTGCTAATTTAAAAGACGCCATGACAGCTTCATGATCAGAATAACTAAAATTCATATCTGGAACTCTTGTTGGAAATGGATGAGAAAAATCACATACATCAATCTATAAAATTATGTGAAGATTATTTAAAACATGAAATAATATATATGTAGAAAAATTATTTTTGGAGTAGAGTACATACTTTGTATTCTTTTGAGCCTATGTATAAAATATGGTCAATACGTTTTCCCTGCGGTAACTTTCGAGCTACACTGGAATTGGTGTAGCTATTATTGGCACATTCACTGGTCCCAAAATTACTAGGAGTTTTTGAACAAGCATCTGTTAATCCAGCTACTCCACTAATTATTCGATAAGCTAAATCTTGTGGCTCAGCATTAAGATCACCACCTAATATCACAGCATCTGCACCACCTTTTGTCATTCGAATAAATTGTGCCGTATCAAAAGCCTGCATAACTCGATGAGCATTGTATTCGTCATTTTCACTACAGTATTCAGCATGTAACTACAAAATAAATCTGGACTGTAATTGGTGTTGCTTAAAAGTAAATTTATCAACTATAATTTATGAGAAATAATACATACATGTGCTACGTAAATGTTAACTTTTAGATTTTGGATTCTTATTTTGCATAATCCAACGCCTTTACCACCGAACCAATCACCATGATGAATTTTATGTACATAGCCATTCAGAGGCCACTTATGAAAGATTACATCTCCGATGAAGTATCGGGAAAATATACAAATACCTGATCCAACTACACCACTGAAAATAAAATGAGTTTTTTTTGATAAATATAATAATATAAAAATAGTTAATTATATTATAGTTGCTTTTGTTAAATACCTAAAAAAATAATGTGAGTATGGTAGTTTTTCCTGAGTCTTTTCTCTAATCAATCGAAAATCATCGATAGACCAAACCTCTTGAAGACAAACAATATCATAATCTTCATTTATAAGCTTATCAGCAATTGCTTTTATTCGATCCACTCGATTCTTAGATACATATGGAATTCCCCTAAAATAAAAAGAGTGTCAATTAAAACAATAATACATAATCATAAGCTTTATTCTATGTTATAAACATCTAATAAAATTATTGTTTTTAAATTCAAAACTACTGTTAAGCACTATTTTAATTCCAATCATAATAAAAGAAACCAAACAAAAATATTAACATGTGACATGATAATCAATTTTACATAACCTCTTTTATCTTACCAGCAGTTGAGGGTCAAGACGCTTAAAACTATTTCTTCCACCATGTTCTTTACTCTTCGGTAATAAAATAAATGCTAAAATAAAATGTTGTACTATTTAAAGTTACAAAAACACCGGACAATCACATCACAAAGACCTGTCACTTGTGCACACCTACACATCGCGTATGGTAGTTCAAATGTTAGACGGACGAAAATGGACGTATTTGTTGCGGTACCAGCGCGTACCTTAGCAAGTGCAATTGCATTGGCCAACAGCAGCCAGCCAACTGCATTGGCGCAACTCACGCCTCACGGTCGACGACCGTCGCCGCTGGCGCAATTACAATAGAAAGTGATGGGTGGGGGACTACTTATTCATAATTCAACAATGTCCTATAATCTGTAAAAGCGATAGATTGCCCAGTGTACCTAACTTGGTCTGATTTGCTTATCAAAAGGAAAATTTTACATTGTAAATTACTTATAACGGTTTCACGCGGAAGCAGATAATAATTATTTCTTTTTATAAAATGTGAAAGGTTTTTGTTGAAAATAAATTGAAAATAGAAAAAAATGATATTTTAAATGTTTGTATTAAAATTAAAAATGTATAAAATATAGGTAAAAATAATAAATAGCAATTGATTAAAAATTTATACACACAGGCAACAATCAACTATTCACAGAATTCTGATTTTGAGTCAATTCTATAATCTTCTCAAGATTCATAATTTCTTTATGTTTACTAAGCATTTCCACAAGTTCTTCATTATCTGGCAATTCATGGCACATTGCAGCAATCAAATTTGTTACAAGCTTCTTCATCGTATAGATTTTCGAAATAGAGCGGTTGATTTTTTCTTTTAATCTGCAACAGATAAAAATGTAGTATAGTAATTAAAATGCTGTAAAATAAAATGTCTTGAACTATCTTAAAATCTGTTAGAATATCTTACTCAACAATGTTTGGATTAGTTTCTTGAAGCTGCTGATTTTTTTTAGCTTCTTTTTCTTTTAAAAAGTCTTGGTGATCATAAATAGCATGATGGCATTCTAATTTTAAGTGATATTGGTTTTTCATCAATTCTTTTCTTTTTTCATTCTTTGATGCCATCTTATCATTTGCCATATATAACTTGTGTAAACAGGCTTTAACTTTTCTATATTGGCACATAAAAATAGTTAAAATTAAAGTATTATAATTGATTTCATAAAAATACAAAACAATATAAATTTACTCTTGAATTTCAGGTGATGCTGCATCTTTATAAATAATATCTTGTATCGCTCTGCTATGATAACACAGTCTTAATGTTTTAGTATTTATTAAATAATTGGTCGTACTTTCATTTAACTCTGCAAAAGCTTTATTTAAATCACTGTTGGGTAAATCTGATGAATCTTCTGTAATATAAAAATAATTAATACATATGATTTTATTGATATTCATTTCACTTGTTATTTACCTGAATCAATTATTGCATTTAAAGTTAATCGTCTGGCATATATTGCTTTTAAAGACTCTCTTAAATCAATAATTTTTTGTCCGATTGGTTTAAAATCATCTGGAGTTTTAGCACCGACTGGGAAATTAGATATTGAATCTTGCAAAGCAGTGATTGCATCGTCTAGTTGTTGAATTTCCATTTTAGGAAATCTAATTTTCTTAAAAATAAATTCTTATACACACTGTAAAAAGACAAATTGAATATTACCAATTGGATCGTAAAATAACATTCGTACTTTACTGTCCTGAATACATTAAAATAACTGTTTAAGACAGTATAAGTATTGTATTAGGAATATATAACCATCCTCAACAGCGTATTTTCAATCGCCATCTGTAAATTCACCCTGGGATATGAAAATTCCTATACTGAGAACTAGAAACAATGGTACCTATGCTGAGAACAGTAAATTTATTGTGGATGGTTATTTTACAGTAATCATTAAATTTACTTACCTAGCAGTGTAATATGAATAGTTCGACCGTCAAATTAACTTATATTACTTAGCAAAGTTATGTAACATTACTATTCTCAGATAAGGTACCAAAATTTCATATGCAAGTACTAATTTGATCATATTTTTTTTACAGTGCACTGTTAAAACACTTTGTTTATATACAATATCATTTATATATGTTATAACCTCACATCATAGTTATAAACACTTTAAACTTTTATATTCAAGGCACCTTGTAAGGTGTCATTTAAATAAATAAAAGAACACTTAAGTTTATCTCTTCTATTAGAACTTTTTTAACTTTTTGATCTACAATATTCTAAAAATATTAAAAATCAACATGTTTGTATACATATTTACTCGTCTGCAAAAGCAGGTGTTTACAAATTACAACTGAAAAATCTATTTGAAATACACCCACTGTTTTACCGACCGATTCGATTCCAACACTTTTGCACTCGATCCAACAGATGGCCGAGTACCAGCGTCGTAAATCACGAAACTAGGTTATGTCCGTCGTAGTCCCGTCGTCGGTGTTGGTCGGCGTGACGTGACCCTCCGCGAAGAGAGACCGACTTCGCTCTTGCGGCTTGACGGAAGTAAATAAATTATATTAAAAAAATGTCAGTCCGACTATGAGGATATTAGTTTACGTCGCGCTCTCGGTATTAACGTCGCTGGTCGTTTGCGAGAGTTCGATATCAAAGAAAAAGCTGCAGATCGGCATCAAGAAGCGCGTCGATAACTGCACCCTTAAGTCGAAAAGGGGTGACACCCTGTTTGTAAATTACGTGGTAGGTTGACCTGAATTTTCTGTAATTCGATAGACTTTGTAATGCAAATGAGTTTGCGCGATGAATGTTAAAGTTGTACCGTTTTCCGCTTGCCAATTGAAATTTCTATTTTAGGGAACTTTAGAAGACGGAACTGAGTTTGACAAGAGCTCCAATTATGAGGATTCATTTCTTGTAACTTTGGGCTACGACCAAGTGATTAAAGGATGGGAGCAAGGATTAATGGGGTTATTATTCATTTATTAATGTTGTTGTAACTTTTGTTGTGCTGTTTTATTTTTAAATGCTTTTTTGATAGCCAAAAATGATCGATGTTCAGTAGTTATTTTTTTGTTGTGCATTGAAGTAAGCTTTTCCAAGAATATTTAAGCATTTGAGATATTAATTATTCATGCCATAGTTCTGATTTAAATTTCATGCAGATTAGAAGTGATTTGGCAAAAGTAAAGTCTTATTCTAGAAGCTTCCAAGATTACGTATGCAAGTCTTCAATCTAAAAATCAATGGTTCAATGAACCTTCAAGGTTGACGTTATTTTAATTGAAGTAAGAGTGAAGCAGATATTTTTCTGCAAATTGAGAAAAAAATTTTTTAATTAGATACCATTAAGTAAAATGAATATATGAATTATTAATTTTTTGAATCTCGTGTTTAACATTATTTTTCACTTTTGAAATATTGATTCGACTTCGAAACAATAGTAGAGCAATTGAAATAAAGTGAATGTCAACTTCCACTTAACGCCTTTCCTTATTTGTAACTTTATTAAATGACAGATAGGTCAATTGTGCCTGACTCCAATGACTAGCTTGTTGTCAACAGAAATAGTACATCAATTTTGATACGAAAGATTCTAGAAATTAAATATGGATCACAGATTTATTTTAATTAAGAAATTCTGTATTCAAAATATTAGCATCAGATCAAAGCAAGTCTATTTATGATTGAAAACTTAATGATCATTTCATCTTTGTTTATCTATAAATATTTTCAATTAATAAATTAAAATCTAATATTATGATTTTTTTTATTAATTGGTTCAGCTTCATTGATATCCTATATGATTAATTTTAGAATGTGCGTAGGGGAGAAGAGAAAACTAGTAATACCTCCAGATTTAGCATACGGATCTTTTGGAGCCTTACCAAAAATACCTCCAAATGCTACAGTTATATTCACTGTTGAGCTAGTGAAACTTGTTCCAAAGGAAGAGCCTCGACAGTCTGATACACATTTTCATGAAGAACTTTAGTTAAAAATGATTTTCTTATTTAAAGATGGTTTGCAGAATTCAAATGTTTTTAATATATAAAAAGTCTATGTGTGATACATGAAACTTTTGATAAGACTAGTTCTTAAGAAAGGAATCAAAATAGTAACTTAGTTCAATTTTATTTAACATAACTATAAAAAAGTTAGCTTTTTAATAATCATATATTTTTTTACTACTTTCTTACGCATGTTATAAAATAGTAAATTCTTAAGACTATTTAAAATTTAAAAATCAAAATAAATAATATTACTGTTTACCTTGTGTACTCTTATTTTCATACAAATTAATAAATAATGAAATAATTTCCAGCTGACAGTAAACCGAAATCTCACAGTTTCATAATGCAGCCTTACATAACACTTATCATAGTCATTGGTAACATACAAGCAAGACAATTAATTGTTATTTTCTACTATTGATGAGTAAAGTCGTTAAACATTCTCTCGATCTCAAGCCTTATTAAAAGAATAATTTTTCTTAGGTCTATCTATTATAAGGAAACAATCGTTATCAAATTATTTTACGTACAAATGAAAAAGCATGCAAATATTAACTGATGTAAATATTTTGATAATCGTAATATGCCTACTTTATATTTTATTTTGCAAGTAAATGTAGCGCTTAATATTTTTATTTTACTGCTTTATGGTGATAAAGTAACGTATTTGTAAACTGCTTTACAGTGTTTTTTCCATTTATATTGTTTTTCAACAATTTTTTACAAAAAAGAGGAATGCTATGAGCACGCTGAACGTTATGAAAGAATAATTACAATACATTTGAATAATTCGGAATCGATAAGTTATACTAATTCGAGCTAAACGTAGTAACTCTGACGCTCAATTTGAAACCTGCAAATAAGTGATCGTGCTATTTCATGAAACAATTTAAATGCAACGACTTCTCCCGCGGCTCGTCGTAATTAGTTTGCGATAGCAGCTCGTCTACGATTTTTGTTTACGACACTGCTCGTATTTCAAAAGACAATGAGAGCCGCGCGCAAGTTATTACCATACACGCTTATTTCGAATTCCGTATCACGTTCTCCATTTTTTCATGATTCTTTCTTCTTTTCGTCAGAAATATACTCGTTACTCGTATATGAATTCGCACTATAAGTATGTGCCCTCACATACACACACATACGTGCACACATTTTTAAACCTAGTATAGTAGTATATTCGGATATCACACATGCACACACTCATGCACACCCACACACACACTTATGCACACATCTCATCTTCCAGCTATTTTTGTTTCTTACTCGTATTATCTTATCGTCGCGGTCGTTTATTCGCCTTTTTTGCGCCTCTTCCTCGCTCGTAATCGAGCTTGACCTTTAATACATATGTGCCCGCACATTTTACGAAAGCGCCGTCGGCGACGACTTGTAGGGATCGAGCCCCTCGCGATGGCGCGACTGGCGCCTGTAATTTTTCCTCTCTACTCTCGCGCGCGTCTTATCGCTGTTGACGGCCTTTTTTGCCCCGAACTTTGTCGCCGGCTTTGTGCGAGTTTTTCTCGTGGATATGACTAAATTTAAATCGCGACTCGCGTGGAGAGGAAAGAATTTTTATGATTGAATTGCAGCTGTTAGGAATTGCTTCAGCGTTAACATTTTTAAGGAGGTTGTATGCGTAGATGTAGGGGAGACTTGCCTGGTACCGCCCGTCGCCTAGTACCGCCCAGCAGACGTTTCTCTCTTTCACTACTAGATGGAAGCTTTTAGGTACGGTAATTTGTTGCATATTATAGTGCTATTAAACATACTCCCAGATCATTGCTTTAAATTCAAAGCTGCAAGAGTTGTTCGGACAATAAGTCCTTCTCTCTAAATTTTTTGGAGTGGATGTTCACTCTTGGAGTGAACATAGATTATGAGAACATAGTCACTTATTTTGGAGTGAATATTTACTCTTAGAAAGAGTGAATAAATCACTATTTTGTAAAAGTGACTTTTTCACTCTATTCAGAGTGAAAGAATACGCGTCAAGAGAAAATAATTATTCACGTTGTTTTATATTTTACAAATGTTTTAAGAAATAAATTAAAAATACTTTAGAAAAATTGTTGGTTGGATTTGAACCCTGATCGCTTATAAGGTTCTGAGGCTGCCACTCTAGCGCTAGGCCACCGATGCATCTGAATTCGTATGCACTGATTTCTTCTATGTATTCGAATACGTTGATGAACTTTTATTTAATACTAAAATCTGTTTAAGCCATTATAACGATGCTATATTTAGTGAAACAGTCTAATATTTCTTTTACTACATTTTCTCAAATTATGCATTTTTAAGAGAAGTTCAAGATGTTGTAAACACTAAAATTTTAAAAATTAATAAAGTTTTGCAATTTAAGGGGATGTAAAATACTGACAGATTACTACCATACTGACGTATGATTTATATTTTGTACTCTGTAAAATAAATATTTATATAAAACGTCATTATGGACCTTTACTAGAAATGTTCAGTTGATTTTTTAAGAGGTATCATTAACTTTCTTAAAAAATGGGTCGAAAAATATTAAGAGGATGTACAGGGTCGCCGTACGCATTGCTTACCGCGGAAAATATTTAAAACCGTTTTCCGGTTGTTAATAATACCGGAATCTTTGGAAATTGCCAAAACCAAACAATACTAATTTTAATACAATATGTATTAAACTAGTTTAATACAATATACAATTTTTCAGAACATAGTAGGTCATTTTTATTTACATTTTTATTTTTATTTAAAAGAAAGTCGGTAATACAGATTCCTGTAATAAATTTTATTTTTTTTCAATGGTTCAATATTCTCTTGAATTTGTAAAAACTATATCACATAGTTGTATATTTTATAACCCATTTTTTTGTACAATTAATAATAAAATTTCTTGAAAATTTAATTGAAGATTCCTGGTGCAAATAATGTTTTAAACGTAAAAAGTCACAATTTGAAACTTTGATAAATTTATAGGTTTTATAATATAAATGCACACTCCAACCTAGTGTGTAAGGTAGAGTGAATCCTTAGTCACTCTCTAATTCAGAGTAGTAAAATTCACTTATTAGACTGGAGTGATCAAACTCACTCTTTTAGAGTAAAACCCTCGTTCACTCTACATTTAGAGCAAGAAATTGCACTCCAAAGAATTTGGAGAATTAGGCTAATTAGTTAATTAGCTAAGATAATTAGCTAATCTTAATTAGCTAATTAGTTAGTTAGGCTAATTTTGCCAGCGTCAAAACTTAAATTTAACTGCTCACTTATACTTATTGTGCAAATAGGTTTGTGCTTTTTTAGCGATTTATACATAATGTTTAAATCTTTATCTGCTAAAAAAATCCTCGGTGCCCCGATAATTCCTTGCTCTCGAGCAGTACTATCTAAATTGGTAAAAGGAATTTTTTTTAACAGATGATAAAATACATATTCTTAATAAAAATACTATTTCTGACGTTTTAACTCTAAATACTTTTTAACTCTTATTTATTAACCATTTACACCATTAAAAATATAAAAACTATTAATGGTCAGTACTAGGCAAGCCTCTTTATAAATCATAAAATCGCAAATTTTAAACTTGGATCTATAATCAATTCAGATAATTATTCTTGAATAAGAAAACTTTGTTCTTTAGTTGTCTGCACTTTTGCAATATAACAATTTTGTTGAAAATATATTTTTTCGTCACTAGAAGTGTTCTACTTTTATATTATATTGTTTCTGATATTATAATATGAGAACAAATCATTACATAATTTTTTTTATTTAAGGTTTATATCTACGCATCAACCTTCTTAAGGTGATGCTAAACCCCCTATCAACGTCAAATACGGGGATCAACTTATTTCATTCAATTTTCAATTTTGACAAAATATCTCTTTGGAAAGTTATTGTTTTTGATTAGGACAATAACGTTTCAGAAATATATTTGCTAAAAATTGAAAATTAAATGAGAAAAGTGGTTCCTCGTATTTGTCAGTGACATGTAGCTTTATCATCACCTTAAGGGAAGGTCGTAACCAACGCTGATTAGTACAGAGTCAACCTAACCTCCAAAATTTATACCATAAAAATTAAAATCTATATTTAGGCAAAATTTCATAGAATAACGAAAAATACGGCACGAGGTGAGGGCTAGAAAACGGTAAGATGACCGTCATGTTCACAATTTTTCATTGGTCAATTATAATAATATTTCATGATAAAAAACTTTTTAAGCTATTTATAACCAATAACGCTGTCGTCCGCAATTCTTTACATGATAATAAATCATTATCATCTTCGACTTTAGTGTTAACACGTAAATTTTAAACATATAACGAAAACTACAACGCGAGGTGAAGGTCACAATTGTAAAGTTCGCTCCGGCCTCCCCTTAATTATTGTAATATAATATAAAGTATTCAATTAAAGAGTGCTTTTATTTGAACTTTTATCTGGTCGTTAGTGAAATGTAAATATAATGGAATTTATGCGTTTTTCATGAACTCGTTGATGCCTAAAGCAGCATATAATTTTTATTTTTTTTTCTAATACGTAATAGATATTAGATACGTAATAGATTGTATACATTCGACCCCGATAGTTTTTGAGTATGATTCTTTCACATTTGTAATGATTTTTTGCATACGAAAGTCTTTGCAATGTAAAAGAAACAATTTTTTTTAATAAAATAGAAAGAATATTATCATGTTTGGTTTTCAATTGTATTTACCTTAAGAGGGGGCCATAATCGTGTACTAAGCGAAATTCCCGGTTCCAATCTTCATTCGTTGAGTTTAAAAATTTGTATAAGTTGTTCCCAATTCTTTATTCTATATAGAATTGGAGATAACATTTAGAATTTTGGGAAAATAAATTATTAGTGTTTATGTATCATATGGAGTCAAAATAATTCAAGAAACAAGTTTTGTATTTAAAAATATACTATATTAATGAAACATTTAACGTTTGTTATAATCCCATATCTTGCACATAACTCAAATTAGCAGTGAATGAGCCCCGGTGCCATCACTTTTACTCCAAAATGGGTTTGCTGTAAGTTTTCTCTGCAAGGAACGGTCCATATACCTTTACCATCAGTAATAGTGTTTAAAATAACAGTATTCATGGTTTAACATACTTCACATACGGGGGAACTTCGTGAAATTCAAATATCTTTTATTCCCGACTCAATCGTCGTAATAGCCACTTTATTGATCTCAAAAGCGGGAGAAAAGTAGCATATGATTCCTGTAAATCTACTTTTTCCCGCAAATTTTTTTTTCCCAAAAAACATTTTTTTAAATTATTTTTCTCTATATTAATATACATTTTCAATAAATTCTAGTTCTTACCGAATAAAAATAAAAATGTCAAAAATGTTTTCATTTATTAGAAATACTTAATATTTTGTACATAATATTTGATATCTAACTTTTACATAAAATAATTATAATTAGATTTGTACTAAGTATTTATACTTAAATATTAATAAATTAAACTCATATAATTTAAACTTTTAAATGTACTTAACAAGTTAATAACATTTTAATAAATAATATTAAACTTCCGTGCGCGGGTCTCGCTTGTAAATCAATAAAGTGCATCAGTTAAGTCGGGAATAAAGTTTTATATGTAACACGGGAATAAAATCGATTGTTTCCTCGGGGGATTACTGCTCTCGCTTCGCTCGGGCAGTAAACCCACACACGGGAATAATCTGCGACTTTATTCCCTTGTTGCATAATGTACTATTATAAGCTCATCGTCTTTTGTAATATTTGGTATGATGCAATGAAATTGTCATCAAAATTAAACATTTTTACCGAATCGCACCTGTTAATACATCAACAAAGGAAATTTTTGTGACGCGTACAACTTACGATTTTAGAATGCTTTCGTTTAACTTTTTCTAATGCATACAACTTGCATATTTTTATGGCTAAATAGTTTAAACAACCAAAATATTCTTCTTCCTATCCTTGCAATTCATTGTACCATCATTATTATAGTTTTGCCAACTTTTATCACATTATGGGCATTTAACATTACTTTTAGCTCTACTGATGCTATCCTTACCAAGGTGAATTTAAATATGACGACAAGAAATGTAACATTTTAAAATTAACATATTAAAATACAAAAAGATGCATGCCATCCGATCTAAAAAATAAAAACGATAACGCCTTTATTGAATAAATTATGATTGTATGTAAAAAATATGATAATATTGCGGTTAATATTATTTCTTTTTGTATTCAAGCTGCTACCATGGAAAAATACCTTGGCTGATATACTTACTATACAAAATACCGATAAAAAGGTCTACATATTTGAACAGATCTTATTTGAAAACAATAGGGCATTAACTTTCACGTAGATTCGCGTCAACACTTTTTATCATTTCTAGTAAAATGAAAACACATAAAATTGTACGCTGTTTTTGGACATAACACGTCAATTTATTATTTGCGTAGTATAATCTGTAATTTTATAAAAAATCTGTTTGTGTTTTTCTCTCGGATACAGCTCTCTATCTTCTCCTATACGATATTCTAAATCTAAAATTGGTTTCTTTCCACCCTTATCCCACCTACCCACAAGTCCGCGATACTCATCACGCGCAATCCGATTCATCGGCAGATAAACTCCGATTGCATTCGCCTCATATCATATCCACCTGCCATTGTCGCGTTATTCCGCGCGGCCTGAAATCTCTTGCCCTCATTGCAGCGCGACGACGACGACGACGAAACTGTGCCAATGACGGCGGTACTGTTCCATCCGTCTGTATAAACTTTCCTATGGGAAGCTACATATACACAATGTACACGTGATTGCACGATGAAACGCGCGCGAGCGCACCGGAATTTCGCAACGCGATCATCACGGGAAGACGAAACGATGATGCTACTGAAATGTGTATAATGGCAGCGTCGTCGTTGCGCCGGTGCGCACGATAAGAATAATATATGGCAAACACGAGGAGAAATTTCGTGTGTATATAGCTGGTATCGATGCGGAAATATAATCGCACTTTGAACACTTTTTTGTAACGATTTTCTACAACGCAATTCGGTTCGTTCACGCACATCCTATTTGTGTTTTTTGTTTGTTCCGCTCTAGTACATTATTTGTGAAATCGTTGTTGTGTTTCTTCGTGCGACTTGACGTCATTTGTAATATGTTTTACGTATATAACGTGATGGTTGTGCGAAAAAATCTGAATTTCGATACTTCGCTGGAAGTCGATCGGTGGATGATCGTTCGCGGTGTGTTTGTTACGCCGAGTAATTCGTGTGTAGACGCATCGCGCAGCGAGAATAACGTAACGCGTGCGGTAATTGCGGAATGCGGCAATTATGAAATTCCTGCGTTACTCTACGCCGTCGCATAAATTATTGAGATGTATTCTTTGGTTGAGCGGGCGTTGTAAAGTACGAGTGCGGATTATTCGATTTAGATATTCAGACACGCGCTTATTCAGAGTATTGCGCGTAAGTGGGAATTCTTTGAAAATAGAACGACCACGAGCGACCTTTTTTCTTTTTAATATAAATGCAAGTAAATATCGGTTGATCGGAAAAATGTTTTAAAGCGGATCTGCGTTTTATGCGCTTCAAGAGGGAATGAATGATGCATTGTACTGCGCTTATGTGAGGCACAGCTGCGCTGTGTTTTTATAGTTATCCACACGTTTTGGAATATAAAAGTGGTATTAGTATTTTATGCTTAATAATATTTAATACCAACTATTAAATGCTTATATGCGATTCTGTATAATTATCATAATTGGCGGTAGTGCACATAGTTCTAAGAGGAAGGAGTTTTTACGAGACACAACTTTTGGGCTGACAAACTGCTTTACAATTTTTGTATTTACTTTTTTAGTATCTATTTATAGTACTATAGTATCTTTATGGCCAACAAGTATAAAAAATCGACTTTTTAAGAAATTTATTTTTTATTTAACATTAAAAAATACACTGTAAAAAAAGTTTTAAAATTTATTATTACTCAATTGAAGATTGTGATTTTGTTTTGGAGTTTTAATGAAGTGCAACATTTAATTGGTAATATTGACTGATAAGACTGCATTGTCATCGTATCTGACTAAAAACTTTCAACAATATACAACATTCGTTAATTAGCAATGATTTTAATAGAGAATAAAAAAGTTAAGTATTTTTTTACCTAACGATTAATTAAAGTGTCGTAAATGCGAACTCAATTATGAAAAGTATACTGAAAGAATTAGTGGAGTCGGTAAATTAGTTTTTTGTTTACATGTCGACTGCATAATAAAGCATTTTCTGATAATACATCAGCGTATTTTAATGCTGCACTACATTAAAACTATAAACACGTTTTCTAATACTTCTCAAGTATGCAATAATCAATTACAAAAGATTTTTTACTCCATTTATTAATCATTTTAAAAAACTTCTTGATAAAGTTGATTTATATTGTACTGCTACACCAGAAAATACACTCAACGCATCTGTAAAATTACGTTTTCATAAAGCTTCCCAACAAACGACTCCATCCAGTCTGATCACTTTATCCGCCACAATACAATCCCCGCGTCACCGCGCTCCAACTCCAACAGCGCTATTCTCGACTCGTGTGCATACACATCTCCGTATACCTTCAATTAAAAACCACGAGTGTATATCCGTCGCATAAACGCCGCGATCATCAAGCAATCTCGCATTTCCTCAACGGCGACTCCGGCGCAATTTTCTCCTTTTCCCAACCACGCGACGCGCTTGATGATAAAGTCCCCGAAACCGTCATTATCTCGTCGACGAGCGGCCCGATTACGCGTCCACCTACAAAAAGACGAAGAGGATAGTGCGTCCCGATAAGCGTCGCCGACTATTTTTAGAGTCGTGTATGGGAGAGCGCGGGCGAGAGCTTTTGTAATGGGATAATCGCGCGCCAGCACCATTACAAGATCGAGGGCTTCGGCGTCAGTGGCCCCAAACACGTGTTAGCGCGCCGGCGACGGGGCGCTTTTAAATTCATTAGCGGCGACAATTGTGCCTCTGGTCGTCCCGTGACTTCGGCCGGCGAGTGGCATTCTAGTGGTGTACGAGCTGCTGCTCTGCTGCTCTGCTGCCTCGGCTTGTATTATGCCACTTACAGCGCACGCGCGCACTTTCATACTCTATAGTCTATATATACGTATGTAGGTGTATATAGTTGTTAGTAGTGAACACTCTCTCCTTTCGCTCTCTCTTTTACTCTGATATTCGCTTGCTGCATGCTCTTTAAGTTTTACGGTTGGTGTGCGTGTGTATGGGAGAGCTTTCGATAGAGTATTTGGATATATGAGAAAAGAAGAGCGTTTTAGGTGGCTAGGTTAATTTTTAAGAGATTGTTGGATGATGAGCTACAATCGATTTTTGTAAATATTGATTTTTTGACAATAAAATTAAGAATGCGCGTCTTACATTTCATTGTCGACAATGGTAGTGACATATAAAGTATACGGCGATCGTTCGTAGAGTATTTAAGAAAGCTAAATCGAACTCTACCGACCCGAAACCCATTAAACTATTTGGAGAGTATTACCGTGTCTTTACTTCTTTTAATTGCAAAAATAGACGTAAGACAGTTCGTGTGGATCGTCTTAGTTACATTAATATAGTATTGATTTTTTCAATGGACTATTTAAGTACTATAATAATAGTCGGTTTTTCGACTAATAAAATCAATAATATTATTGACTCAAAGCTAATTTTTCAAAAGTTCACTAATAGTGAATTTTTGGTCGATTGCGAGCGGTTATTCAATTTCAGTAAAAAAGAGACAATTTTATTTCGGAATCTAAAGAAGTTGCAAATAAATCATAGTAAACGTGCTTATTTTATTGATCAGTGAGATCAATTTTGACCAAGTATCAGACTAATTATTTTTACCACAAAGTTAGAATATCTCACATTCTCTACGATTTGCACAGCCGTTTTTATTAGCAAATCAAATCAAGCAAATAAAAAAAAAAGTTACCTGGACGAACCGTTAATTTTTTCAACTTCATTCATAATTCCGATTCAACCAACACATTCAAATTCTTTTTTTAGATATGAAATTATAACAATCTCTCGGGAATTATCAGATTCTTATAAAAACCTCTAATCGTTAAATGATTATAAGTATAATTCTTATATATTATAAAATCCTTCTTAAAAAATAGGATGAAACAGTAATGATTTCACGATATAACATATAATTTCAATTTCCAATTCCTTCAAACTCCTAACTTTCCCATTCGACGCAAAATTCCAAATCCACCTCGCGACGCTTACCGTCTACTCCAACCACTGTACCCACCGCTCGATTCATCCACTTCAGAGCTGTGCGCTACAGAGCTAACAGAGCTTACGTCGCTCTCTCTCTCTCCTCTCATACTCTCTTTGCTCCTCTATTCTCCGTCTTTCAAGGGCGCCTCTCGGGAAGTGCTTCGCTCGATTTTTTTGCGCCGAACCCCCCGCGCTCGCGTCTCCCCCGCGGAGTGCTTGCGCACATTGCGAGGATCATTCTTTTCTGCGCGCTCTCTAGCGCTGCGTCACGCGCAAATTGATACGCGCGCGTAAGACGATGAGTTGTATTAAACGGTCGTCGAATGCTTTTTTGTTGGACGCGGGAAGGTTATTGTACTCGGGATGAAATATGCTGGTTTCTTGGAGGGCTGTTGGATTTTCCGGGCTTGGAGTTGTTTACGTTTTTTATGATTAATGCAAATCGTATTCTTGTTTGTTTTGCTGATTCGATGAAGAAAGTATTCATTTACATGTTTAGTGAAGAATGAGTTTTTTATATTGTTAGATTAGATTAGATTAGTCTTGAAAATACGAATTTAGTTATGTAGATGGAAATTGGAAAAATATTATTTATATCTTCAAAATAAGTCCACCGTAATAAGGCATATCTACAGCCTACATAAGATTCTTGGGATAATCGGTTAATGTAAGCATAAACTAGTTTTTTTCGTCAGTAAAGCAATAAATTGTTTGGTAATTGTAGATAAGTCGAGATAAGTACCATTATATGCTCTCATTTTACTCTAGTATCCTGCCTAAAAGTACCTATCTACGATGTGAGCTTTAATTTTCGAGTATTATTCAAAATTACACTATTTTTTAGTTGTTCGTACTGAATCTTATGCAAGCGCTAAATATTTGAAAAATAAATATGTACACTATCTGAAGAGCACATACAAATTAGTCGAAAATAACATACAAAAGATTACTGAACTTTAATAAAGACTTTAAAACTGTTATCCTCACACTTGATGTAAATAGTTTTTGCTCATTCTTCTTGGTATAAATTTTAATGCATAAAATACTTTTTTATCAGAATGGCAGTACAATTGTGACATTATCCTAAGCATGATTAAATAATCATTTTATAAAGAAGATTTGAGAATTTTCATCAATTTCTCTCTCAGCTTGCAAATGATTGAAATTGTGGAATTCATTTTCCTTATTTAGATAATTATGTCACATCAATTTTAATTTAATCTACATTGGTAGAATATGACATGGGGTTTTATAGTAGTTTTTAATTAACTTTGTTAAAAAGTTTTAGTTTTATTTCTAAACTTATTTTATAAAATGATTGGTTACTTACAATGCTAAAAGTCACTTTATAGTGTGCTTTTATTTTTAAGATTAACAACTAGTCGATTTAAACAAATATGCTTGAGAATTAATTATTGGTAACGTTTTAATTAACAATAATTTCTTTTCTAGAAGACAAAGACTATAATTTGCTAGCAAAATAACTTCTTTAACTTCCCAGGAAGAAAGGTTCAATTATACACTAAATCACCTTATTTAATTCTCAATCTTATTCAATAGTTTTTAATGAATACAAACATTCGTCTAAAAACTGTTTGCTAAAATTTTACGAATTTTCTCGATGGCAATTGATCAGTCACGATTCTAAATTTTGCAACTCGTTTGAATAACTCTGGCAGGTCTATTTTCGTTGTTCAAGGTGCTTTCATAATTTCATCAATCTGCGCAACACCAACATTCCAAAAAACAATATTAAACAATTTTCCATGCGAAATAAAATGTTATCTTTAACAATCACACTAGTCCTCGAATATCACTATTGTAAAATCAACATCCCAATCGATCAAAACCAAATCTTTTTTAATACACGCCGCTTGCATTGCACCGTATAACGTCATTTACTCTTTGAAGTCGTCGCTCGCGCGCTCCGCATCAAAAGCGGAAAAGCCGCCTATTCGCGTGGGAAATTTTCGCAGCTCGTGCCTCGTTATATACACACAGTCACATCATAACGCTGCGGGCACATAAACGCTTTATAGAAATTCCGCGGAGGCTACGTCATCCCCGACCACGCGCTCTCTTTACTTTCGCATCGCCACTACTTCTTCTTCTACTTCTTCTTCTTCGTTTTTTGCGTGCACGCAAAGGGATAAGGAGAGAGGCTCGCCTTCTCGAACTTGCTGGAAGCTTTTCTTGCGGCTGGCGGTGACGCGCTGCGAAATATTTTCGAAGGCGACACCGCAGACGCTTCCCTCGAAGAAAAAGCCGGCAGGGAGTCAAGGATCTCTGCGCGTTCGCTGATTGGATCGGGTTGCGAAATAGGACTCATTGTTTTTGCAGCCGGGCCGACGCTATTTCCGATATCTATATGACGCGCGCGACGTGCATCTATATTACGAGTGGATCTGTAGAGCAGTGGTGGCTTATCGACTTTCGTTCGGCGCTTGATCATTCGTCGACATAGTCTCGTAGAGGGGATAGAATATACTTATGGGAGATTCTTATTTTCTTAATTGACGGGTGATTGAATTGAATTGGATTGTGTGTGCGTGTGCGTGTGTGTGTATGTGATTTTCTTTCTGCTCCGGAGCAAGTGAGATAAATAGAAGTTATGCGAGAGTTGGAGTTAATCGGTCTTCTATTTGGAAATGTGTTATATCACAAGACTTGAAGGGAATTATTTCATTTTAATGGAAATGTTGAACTTTCATTTCAACTATTTTGTATTAGTACTTTGTCCAATTTTTATATCTTTTTATATTTTTACATTCTGAAATATCTTAAAATAATTATTCATTGTATATATATCAATTTATTATTCATATAGGTAGTTAGCGTAAATTAATGAAGAAATGATAGGTATTAGTAACGAAATAAAATAATTAATAAATTAAAATAAATTATATTAATTAATTATTTATGTGAGAGAAGCTCGCTTTCTCATGCGTGGATAGCGTGTGCGAAGTATTTTGTTTCACGCACGGATGTAAAAACAATCATTTTGTCGCGAAAAAACTGTAGGTACCTATTTATAAAAATTGAACAACTACAAAAAATGGAAAATTAAAAAGAAATGGAATAATTTTGATAGAATAGAAAAATTTTAAAGAAATTAAAAAATATTGAAAAGATTAAAAAATTGTAAAAAAATTGAAAAATTTAGACAAAATTAAAAAATGTAAAAAACATTAAAAAATTTTGAAAAAAGTGAAAAATTTTGAAAAAAGTGAAAAATTTTGAAAAAAGTGAAAAATGTTGTAAAAATTGAGAAATTTTGAGAAAATTGAAGAATTTTGAAAAAATTGAAAAATTATGAAAATATTGAAAAAATTTTGATGAAATTGAAATATTGCAAAATATTGGCAAGTTTGAAATACTTAGATAAATTTTGAAAAATTCTATTAAAATTATTGAATTTATTTTGAATTCATAATTTTTATATAATTTAATATTATTTTTTAATGATTTATAAATAATCTTTTTGCTATAATTTAATTTTTGGCTAGTGTAGTCTCGAGTGTAGTTAATGTAAACAATACTTTGTTTTCTGTGTTTTTTAAAAACGTTTTAAACACATTTTTGTATTTTTCATAAAAGTATAAAGTTTTGATTTAACATTTATAAAATCTAATTCAATCTTCCGACATGGTAAAAAAACAAAGAATCGATTCACATTGCAGCGTAGTATAGTTAAAACACTAAACCAATAAAATTATACTGCGCATTGCTTCAAATAAAAAAGTATTTTCGTAACACATTCCCTCATCTGATGTAACACAATTGTCGAAAGTGTATTTCGCTGCAAGAGTAATCTCGAAGCCTACCACCGATAAAATCTACAAATTCCAACGAGATAAAGCACCTCGACATTATTACCACAAGCACGCATCATTTTCGCGATAAAATCCCCGGCTACCGCACTTTCCGATCAATCAACCTCCTCCCACGCTCATCACCTCGTCCCGCAAGAAAAACACCTCGCCAAGTCCAAATCGATAACACGCGCAATCGTTCAAACAAACCAATATACAATAACCTTCGCCACCCACCACCGCCGGCCTATTTCCTCTGAAACTTTACTGCTTCCGCGTCGCGACTCTCGTCCTCTCGTAAAAAAGAACAAATCAAATCCTCTCGCGCCTACAAAAACAACCATACAGGTACACGCAAAAATCACCACTGACTCACTCGCGCTCAACCACCGCGACTACGCCACCTGCATATAACCCTGTATTAATCATCTGTACATATATCCCTCCCTCTCCCTCGGATTCGGCGCATGCGATACACACACCGAACACTGTACACACAGATAAAGCGCGAGCGCAGTTACAAGAAACATGCACGCGTGCCGCGGGGAGGGAGAAAAAAAAGCCGGCGTCCACTTTTATATATAAAAGAAGCCGGCGCGGAATTTGCGTGGTGTATATATCGTAAAACTCGCGGTGCGAGCACACACGCTGCGTATATATATATATTTCGGCGCGCAGCAGCTCTCGTCCGTCCGCGTCTCTTTTTATCAGAGCTCCAGCTCCGTATATCCACTTGGCGCGGGGGTTCAGGCTTGAGCTTCGCTCGCGGCAATATACGGCTACGGCACAGTGACACAGTAACGTCGGAGGCGCGCTTCAATCGAGCGCCGAGACTCGACGAGACAACAGCGCAACGGAGCGGAGCTTTCTCTCCCTTGAATGCGCGTTTTGACTTGTAGACCATTTGCGAATGCCGAGAGCTCGGAGCTTCTCGATTGCTGGGACGGAGCACAGTTACTAAAAGGATACGAACTTTGGTTTTGGACGGGCGAAAAAGAAGAAGGAGCAAGGGAATAGGCTGCTGTTGCCGTTGGCGCTGTTGAGGGCCTGCAGCAGGATGTCGTCGAGCAAGAAGAAGTCGATCGAGGCCGTGGCCACGAGCAAGAACAACTTCGGAGTGGACGTGAACGCGAAGGCGAGGACCGGATTCAGGAATCTCTTTGCCTTCTGGCTGCTCGGACTGTGCAATAATTACGGCTACGTGGTGATGCTCAGCGCAGCGCACGATATTCTCAACGAGGTGAGTGCACTCTTTGTTTTCTTTCTTTAAATTGCTTCGTTGTATTGCGTGCTTTGGTCAGCGCTTAGAAGTTTGCGCGGAGTATTGCGGTGCGTTATCGCGAGGTGGGTATACGTGCTGCGCGATGTGTGTGTTGTAGCTCGTGAGCGCGCTCTCAGCGTCGCGCTCGCGGTTCTTTAGATAAAGGTTTCCGTGTGCGAGCGAGCGCGCTGACGGCGGGAAAGAATTATCGAGTGGAAATAAGTAGTTTGTTGATATTTTAACGATTTGAGGGGATAGATGGCACTGTCGTTGGAAATACTTTCGGTTTAATGTTTATTGCGGGAACGCGAGCTTTTAAGCTTTAGAGAGCTTTTAGAGATAAGTGTTATCACTTTTCTATGTAATATGCGTAGAATGACAAAAAGTTTTAAAAAATGTATGAGTTTGCTTAAAAAAGCGATTTTTGGTATTTTAATAACACTATTTTTCAGAAAACTTATAGCACAGGAAAATCGAGCTTGACATTTCTGTTGTGAAAACGCAAAACGACTTAAGTACATCCACTTTTTTTTAAATTGAGTTTTTAGTCATTTTGGCTTCTTATAAAAAAATCATAAATTGCAATAGTATATCTATTGCTTTCATTTTTTTATAATCTATTTTCTTTTGCATAGGTTTAAATAACAATTAAAAAATTAAAACCTCAATATCTTGACATTTAAGTCATTTTGTCTATTCACCACATAATTTATATCAGATTTTCACGATGTCGACTTTTTAAAAAGTTACCTTTTAAAGATTTAACGCAAAACTGTGTACTCGATAAGATTTGTAAAGTATTGTATCTATCATGTTTTTCAGTAAATTTAAAAGTAATATAAAAGTCAATAATAATATCATTTTTAATTTTAGCTTGCTTGAATTATTTCTGTTTTATTAATTTTCGAACAATGACAATGAATCTGAATCACTCTGTTTAGTGACAAACGATAGATTAAGATTTGTGCGTTGTATTATGAATAAACCACATCACGTGCTTAATAAAGTACAATATGACAAAGTATCACTTTTAATTGAAACATAGTTACGTCAACGCTCATCAATGAATTCAAATTTATCGGCTCATAAGAGTATGTGCATGTATACCGGCGAGTGCAGTCCAAGTGCATTGATTTTCTGAGAAAGTTCATCGACTTTATTATTCATTACCAACGTGTGATGCAACTAATTAATGTTTACGTGATTAGCCAATATATTAATTATGTGTAGGAATACATTAAGAGGAAAGTTAATTTTTTAACTAAGAATAAGAATAATAGTTTCTTTTGAAATCTCATAAAATTTAAAGTATTAATAACTGTCATAATTTCTGAAATCACTTAAATGTATATGAAATAAAAATGAAATATATCAAAATTAAATATATAAATATTAGGAAGTATTGAAGAATAGCTGTTGATTTTTTTTTTCAGTTGTTTATACTATGACCTATGACTAAGATTTTTAATATTGATTTATTATTTTCGATTAACAAAAATACGATTTGTTATGTTTCAGAATAAAGCGCTTATTACTCAAATATAAATAAAGACCATTTTTTACATGAAAATTAATTTGTTCTGATAAATAATTTTCACTTTAAAAGCATTAGGTATTTTCAATATTTATTAAAATATGTTTTATGTCTGGATCAACTGCTTCTGGAGATTTCTTATCTTACTTTGTAGACATATGTGTATTTAATTACGTCTCGACTACAAGAATTCGCATAAAAGGCTCGATTAAAAAAATATGCACTACAGACTTGGCAATTTAAATTAATATACATAGTAGTTTCTAAAGCATTAAATGAAAAAAAAATCAATTAGCTCTGTTTTTAACCCTTTCAATCCCAACCTGTCTCTAGTAGGTATTTACCTATATTTATAGGTACATTATTTAATATAAATATGATGATATTTATGCATCAAAAAAGCGAAAAATAATTAGTTTTAAAATTACAAATATGGTTAGATTTTAATTGATCTTAGCCATAAAAATGAGATTTTAGGTTTCTTTTTGGCAAAAAAGATCCCGTGGGAGCTATAGGCTTATATCCATTACTAAAACTAACTCGTTTTAACTAAATTTGAATCTATAATTATTCGATGTATATTTATTTTGCATTTCAACACGTCAAAATTATCGCGTTAATTATCAGATCTGATACGAGAAATTTGCATACTTCGCAGTTCGACGTACAGTCAGTCATTATTTTTGTAAAAGCTAACATCTGTTATGACCGTTATCTAAAGCAAAGAAAAATTGTATTCACGGCTTTTAATACTCTCCTGCCGTACATATTCTTTTAATTACAGAGAAGATTCAGAAAATTTACGACCACTAAAATGCAATATTCAATAAACTTCGTCCGACAAAGCATGCGAATATTTCGGCGACAAAACACGCAAACTCAAATGCGCACCGCCTCAATTAAAAGTCACTTACCACGCTAAATAACAGCAGAGAAAGAAAAAACCTCAACCGCCCGCGAATCTAATCCGATGATCTCCGTCTTTAAATCTCTCTGAAGAATGCGCGGCGTCGGCAATTACTTTTCGAGCTTATCACGCGCGAAAATCCGCCGTATACCCACCCATTAGCTACATGATGCACGATTTCCCCCGACAAATGCGACGAATCTCGAACTCGTCACTTCCTCACACCTCGTGAAAAATCCCGAACTTCTTCAAAAATACGAGCGTGTACACATTACAATGTTATGCGAAGGTGTATGAGTAATACATAGTTAATATTAGCTCAATTTAGTGACTGATAGGTGTATACGATTACGTGAAATTAAGATTATTAGGTGAAATTATTATTCTTATTTGACGAATGATTACATTATGGTATTGTGATGGACAAATAGACAAATGACTTAACCTTTTCTTGCATGCGAATGTGTACATATTTTTCGTATTTATCTACAATAATCTTAAATGTCTAATAAATGTTTTTAAAATAACAGTTATGCTATAATTATGTTTGTTTATTTGTATTCACAAATTTACATTATTTTTCAAAATCACATTTTTGTAGTTTTTAATCACTAGAATTACGTACATATAAAAAAACTTCAAAATTCGTGCTAGATCATAAAATATGTAAGAAAAAGTTAAGTCGTATTAAATCGATACGAGGAAAATGTGTTTAAAATTTTTAAAATGTGTTACAAATTGTTATACTTTCATGGAAAAAACATCTGATCGGATTTATTTGATTTTTTTTGAAATCCTTCAATCAGGTTAGTAAACATGAGTATACGATTCTATAGAGTTGTATAGTATTTCAAAAACTTCAAACAATTCAAGTCCAATCAGATATTTCTTCCATCGAGTGTACAATAATAAATTCTAATTAACATAATTAATATATGCATAAACGCTTATAAAACATTAATCAATTTTTTTAATGCTAGTTTCTAATGCGATGTAAAATCACTCAAGTTCATTTTCTAGAGTGCGCCTGTTATATTATATTAAGTATTTACTATGATTTTTAATTTAGCTATACAATGCCTACAAGATGCTTTGGGTTTGTATTATTCTACTACAGCCCAATATTTCTTATTTTCATCTACAAATAGAGACTATTATATCTATCTATCTAAAAGCGACGATCTTGAAGTCGTCACTTCCTTACACCGCGAAAACCCTCAAACTTCTCCGAATACAAACGCACGAGCGCGCCTGACGTACGACACAATTCGCTTCCGCGCTCAACAAGATGCATATAAATCATATAGGAAAACGAAGTCTCGCCGCAGCTCATTCAGGGCTGTCGAATATGATGTGTCTTGCCTGTATACAGGCACGTTTTCACTCTTCATCCTTGCCACAATTGTGCCATGTGCTCACACACGTACACATAAACATACACTCGCGATTACGATCCGTTCAAGGGCGAGGTTTCCCATTGTGTGTTTTCATACACATTAGCGCCCGATTCTTACATAAAGCCACCTGTCAACTGTCCGTATACGAGGAATCTTTAGAGTTAAGCGTGTGCAGGAGAGGTGCGATTAATTATCTCGCTCGCGCGTGCGGACATTTCCCGGTCCCGGAATTCCTCCCGCGCAATTTTCATTCCTCGGATTCCGCACGCGTCGCGGGAGAAACGATTATACGAGCGTAATAATTACAAAGCTATACTTAATTGCGCTCTCGGGGAGTAGCGGCTGTTTTCTCGCGAGACCGGCAGGGGAATGTCAAGATCGGTTATTGTCATTGAAACGGAAGAAAGCGCGTAGGAGATTTTCTGGCTTTCTATATTTCTATTTTGTAAGTGTTTCGATTTTATAAGTATTTTGCTATTTTGTGAAAGGTGTAGACGGAAATGCTAACGATATTGTCGTATACTGGCGGATGTAATTAGTAGAAAGAATGCATTTAGAGTTGTTTACTATGAGGTGTGTACCTTGAATGACGTATTGGTTGATTTTACGAAATATTGACTTCTACGATAACTGTATTTCTAATTTTATTTATATTATAGGGTGAATTTCGTATAATAACTCTATGTTGCTTGTAAGAAATATACTCTACTTTTTAAAAGAATTATATTTTACGATTGATATTTCAATTTGCTCACATTGTGTTTTTAAGAATCGAATTGCTAATTTATGTGTTTGCCTTTTCATATCTTGATTGAGCAATTGTTCACGTAATCTATCTACAACTTTGAGGATGAAATAGTTCCACTCCTCTGTGAAATAGAAACTACGGATGATAAACGCTGCTGAAAGTCCCGCAAGACCGCACGGGGCATTAACATTTTATCGCCTAATTAAATTTCTTTACGTAAAAAGACTATATTCTTACGTAAAGATAAACAAGGGGATCATAAAGTTTTTTAGTATTTATTAAACTATGGCAGCTATAACCATTTAATTAAAATATTATTTCTTTTATTTATCAAAACATTATTTTAATAAAGCTCTAAATTATGCGCATAAATATATCATTTAACGACACTTTGATTAAAGAGAAATGTTTTATTGAACCAATTAGAGTAATGGTAAGTAAATTGCGAAAAGAAAAATCATTGAAAACTGAAACTTTTTCTTTTGAATCAAATATAAATGATTTCTGGCGCTTTCTGGAATAGCCTCTTAAGACATTTTTTTTTTAAATTGAGTTTTTAGTGATATTAGCATCGACAGGTGGTATACTTTCATACATAAAGTCAAAATTTAAAAAAATTATATTTTACTTTCCTTTTTTCACAATCTATGCTTTTCATTTGTACAGGTCTAAATGGCAATTATTAATTGAAACTTCGATATCTCTAGATCACGAAAAATTGACTTAAGTGGTTATTCTGGGAAGCCACATTATGATTCAAGAATAATCTACTTTTTTCAATATTAATCAAAAGTCTTAATTAAAAATGCTTCTTATTGAATCGAAATGATAGAAGTCGTCGTCGGTCAATGTCTGTATTGCTTCAGATTTTTCTTTATTATTGCTTTACACATACCTTTATAACACATTCACTAACATAAAAGAGTATCACTATTGAACTGGAAATAGTCGGTAGCAAACCGGAATTGTTCCGACGTATGTATACAATATATACATAAAGTGTATACTTATGATCTACTAAGTTTATATTTTGACAAAATTTTATTTATTTATATTATTGTTAAATATTTTTATTCAAAACTTGATATTCTCAAATGTGTAGTATTGATTAAAGAATATTAAAAGATCATTCTAAGCACAATTTTGTTTCTAAAAAATTATAACCATAAAAAAATCTCAGCATTCAATCTTCTTCTTACCCATTAAAAACACCATTTCTTTACGTACACATAAAATACGCATTTTGCATAAAATCTAAGTTAATAGACCAAGGCCGTCAAACCAAGGCCCCCCCAACTCACACATTTTGGCACTACATATCTCAGACACGCTCCAGCGTCGTTTGTTGTTATAAAAATGCAAATCCGATCGGCACATCCTGTCTCTTGCGTACGCATGCGAACGACGACATTTGGCGCACCTCTAAACCGCAGAGGTTAATAATCGAAAAATCCCACCGCGGCCTTCTCGACTATACGTGCGCGACCTTTCGTCTTTTTCGGATGCGATGTCGCCTCTTCCGAGAGCAGCAGCAGTAGTAGTTCCGCCTGCCGACGGTCTTGAGAGTAAAAATTGCAAGGAAGCACACAGCTGATGCGTGTATTCGGGCTCGATGTGGCCGCATGTCGCGTCGTGCCGCGAATTCGTAATAAACGTCGATTCGATCAATGCCGATATGGTCGTTGACCGGTATCTAATCGTCGTGGTGTGCGCGCACCGCGAGTTCAGGTGTATTATGACATTGTAGGTGTAGCCGTGCGTGTGTAACAAGTGTGGAAGTGTGGGTATATGCGTTTGAAGTAAGCGGAAAACATAGGACGTGAATAGAAATGTAATTTTAATAATATTATTGAGATGTGGGGTATCGCCTTGGTATTGTGTATATGAAGGTACTGGTGAGGTTCTTTAGTATTGCGCTAAAAGTGCAATTTGTTCTATATATGGTGGATGCGGAATTGAGTTATTAGATCATTCAAATTAAATGAGAAATTTGCATATTAAATTAATTGCATTATGCTATTTGCAGCGCATATGTTAACGATGATTGACAGTGCTTTAATGGTGTAATGAATGGCACTTGTATTTTCCGACATTTGCTCTTGTAGAAAATGAAATGGTTTTTCTTTTTTTTCCTTAGCAGTTCTTTACCAGTATTGTTAAAACTGTTCATTTGTTGGAAAAATAAAAATTATAATGCTAGAAAACCTTGCGTGAAATAATAGAAACATGATAAACGTCCATTACTATTGGACATTTTTCTTTGATAATATAATTGGTCACTTGGTAGGTACAGTGCTGAAATTCATGTGTTAGAAGTTGGGTACCTAATTGTAAGATAAATAACTAGTTATTTCGAGCAATAAACAACATATAACAGCAGCAATAATAGCTCATATAATTTATTATTAAGAAACCTATATTATTTGATAAAAAAGTAATATCTTAAATCACATTTCTCAAAAATGCACAAATAAACTATTTCACTTCTACCGGGGTGCAAGAATCTTTAATTTCGCAAACCCTGTACAATTTCAGCAGCAATACTAATAAAGACAATTTTCTGATAAAAATTACCGCGCAAAACACAGTAAATGTGGAGTATTCTGACATCATGGAAAAAAATTACCCTGTTGCAGGGTAACGATTGACGTTAATAAATCCATCATAATCTTTACCGCGAATTATGGTAATTCTTACTGCCATCTACCACAGTAATCTTTCCGCGCAGTCCGAACTGTCCAATGTATACCATGTTCTTCACGGTAATTTTCATCAGCAAATTCTCTCTTCCTTGTAACCCGAACTACTTCTACAAGCAGATTACATTAGAAATTGCAAATTCACGCGAGTCTCACGTCCGCGGATTTCCCCAAATTCCTTAACTCGAGCTCATCAGGATCGCGCAATCAAAAGCCGAGCAGCAGCGTCAACTTCCTGCGCGTCCGCGACGACCTCTTCCGCGCGACCGAAGGTGACGGCCTCGCGCAATTTGTCAATTTGCCGGCGCGCGCGACTCGCGCACAATGTACGCGGCCGCGTATTATTAAAGCGGGAAAGAGTCTCGGAGAGCTGCACAGCGTCGCGCGTTCTAATGAGCCGCGCGAGCTCGGCGATTACGTGCACGCGCGCGGGTACACCGTGTGGTTGGTGGTTGGGTTGTTTGCGACGGGTAATGGGGTAATGGGTTTGGGGAGAGGAGAGTGAGATTGGTGTAAGTAAGTGTGTGATGGCGCCGCGGGTGGGTGCTCTTTGGATTGGGGATTGATCTTTTGATGAGGGATGTGGTGGGGATCAGTTTGTTATGAGGTATTGAATATTGTTGGAGGGTTTTTAGAAGTTGTGTGCATTTTAGAAATATTTAATTGAATTTGGCAATGATTCTTCGTGTTTGTCGTAAGTTATATAGATTTTGGGCTATTGAACAAATTAGAAAGAGTTAGAACGAACCTAGAGAGTTTTAAACAAGCTTGTAAGTTTTTAAACAGATATCCACAGTTACCACTGATTTTCTATAATTTAGATTAATTTTAGACTTTTTCTTAATTATTAGAAACTACTTTGAATAGTTTTTAATATGTTGTCACAAATTTTAATAAATTTTGTTTAATATTAGTAAATTTTAAGATAATGTTTTTGATTAACATAATATTTACATTTACCATCAAAGAGAAAGTCAATAAAGTAATTTGCATTTTTATCTATAATGATTTTTAATAAAATAAAACAGTTAATAAGTATATAAGTAAGTAAGATTTAAAACTTTAAATTCAATAATTAATATATGCAATCTCCGAATAAACAATTAAATATTTAATGAGAATTACAATTATTTACTGTTTGAAAAGATTGACGACGTTTTTTGTCGTCCTCTATACCACTTTGTTATAGATAACGCTCGTTCTCAATTTATCGAAACTAGAATCAATCGAATGCAAAGTGAATCCAAGTGACATTCATCTTTCAGAAATCCACAGATTGAGTTATCACCAATCGTCGCATTACGCTATACATATATACATACGGAACAGTGCTGCGACGTGTCATCGCACCGTTTAACATCACAGTCCTTTCTGCAATAGTAGCTGATCATATCTCATTTAGTTTGTACTGGTTTATACAATCATTGCTAAATGTTAGTCATTCACTAAGTATCGTTTCGATTTTTCATTTATTATAATATGAACTTTGAAAATCACAAATCGAAGTAAAATTGAGAGAGTTTTACAATATTTCATTAAATGCATGAAAAACGCACTAATAAATTAACTCACTTAAAAACCGAGTATTGTGACATTTTTCAAAAAATTGAGTGGGCTTATAAAACTATTATACCAAAGCGATTAGAGCGATTATACTAAAGTAACCCTTAGCTGGCACACTTTACCAGGATTACATAACTGGCGTACTGGGGTCTTTCACGCTCAACGACTAATACTTCTTGCGAAAAAGCTATTAATCTTTGAACAAATTACAAGACAGTCTTCGAGTAATGTCTTAGTTAAAGTTTATCACATGCCATAGGTTTTTTTAGTAAAATGCATTATTAAGTACATGAAAAAAATTGGTGTGTTTAAATGAAAACTGAACTAAGGGTTAAACCGAATTAGTTAATTAAACTTGCATTCTTTCTTATTGTAATTCTTAATATTTTTCAATATTTAAACGCATTCATTCTCAAGAAAATAATAAACTCGCACCCCTTAGTTTTTAAGCGCCACAATCAAGATTTTCCAAGCAAACTTAAAAAAAGTAAAACCGTCGCATTTTTCTTCACGAAAAACCTAAAATCAATATTCACACAATCAATGACCCCAGTCTTCAAGCGAAAACCCTAACTATTGTCCCGGATTGTGCATATATATATATATATCCAGCGCGATCTTAATCGGCCAAGGCGGCGCGAGCCCCAGTTGCGCTAGATGCATGAAAAGCAGCGCACGTCTCAAACGTGTGTGTCGCGTCCCGCTGCTCCGTATTTTTCACGGCCCCAAGGACGGCCTTTTATTGAGAGCTAGCGGCGCGGCGCTGCTCGCGGTGGACCTATTAAACTATTTGATGAAAATCGCTGCTGCGCTGCTCGCGGTCGCGATGAAGCTGGTCGGATGGATGTTTTTCTACTCGCCCGCTCCTTGCCGCGGATGCTGCATATGCGTACGATGTGTATAGTGCGAACGGAACGATGAGGTGCGGTTTGTTGCTCGTCGTAGAAGGAAATTCATTGTTCTTGGGGTTTGAGGAGAGGAGAGATGGGACTGTATTTACAAGAATTGAAAATTATGGGTAAATTCGTAAAGTTTTCGAGTTTTCATACAAGAATGTTAAACGAATTTCTAAGGAATATTATGTAGCTTCCTATGATGAGGCACACTGTAGTTGCACCAGTTTTTGAATTACTTATACTTAAGCATTTTTAGGAATTGAGTTACCATTACGTTCTGAATATCATGAAAAGTACCAAAAAGTATAGCTATAGGTCCTTTTGGTAATGTTGTTGATATCTTTCGGATTCTTCTTATTATGTACAAATACAATTAGTTACTAATCATTACGAAAATTTTACAGCATTTTCTACTTTATATTTCAAACAATCATGTAAGACTTTGTTGAATACAATTGCACGCTAAACTGGCTAGTAATGAGACTTAAATTTATTATATTAAACTCAAACCGTCCAAAAAAATTCAGATTTGTCGTACCCCTTGATAGTCTTGCTGTGGGCTGGGTGGATGGATGAACGAGTGGATGGATGAATGGATGGATGGATGCATGGATGGATGGACGGATGAATGGATGGATGGATGGAGGGATGGATGGATGGATGGATGGATGGATGGATGGATGGATATTTAAAATTAGTGGAAGGAGTGTTAGCGAATGAGGTATTGTTGCTAGGTTGTTATAGTTCTCAATGTAATTCTGAGAACTTAAAAAGTGATGACATTTTCTAATTCTACTACTGACTACAACTGACAAGCCATTAAATGAAGGCTTAAATGATTGTTTGAGGATACTGTACAAATTTTGCGATAATTTGTCTCTATATGATAAACTAAAAGGTATAAGCATAAAGTATAAAATAATAAGAAAAGTTAAAAATTTGACAGATTTATCCAGTTCCTACCTTGGTATTAACTGAGAAAGTCTCGTCTTGGCATGGTTTTAATTTCTCTTATGACATTTTTACCAATTAATTAATTGTAAAATGAAAAATAAACTAAAAAGAGTTTTATATTATATTATATAAAATGTGTATTATATTAAGCATATATATATATATATATATATATATATATATATATATATATATATATATATATATATACATATATATACAAGAGCCCATAACCTTTGGAAAACGGATTTTGATTAGATTTTGAAAGGTGTTCTTTAACACCTAAAAAACTCATTACCCGGAGATTATGTCACTCGTGTTTGCATAATCTTCTTTTTGAGTTGACGCGCGGAAGCGCCGGCGTTTGCATATTCTAAAGTTTCCACAGTCGCCGCGAGGAAAAATGATGTGCGAGGCATTGTATGCAAAACGTAAAAATCAGTTGGGAATCAGTGTTTTGTCGGTGAGCGAGAATTTATTGGTCGGTGATGTATATTATTCATTTGACAGAGAGAAGTAGATTTGTAGGAATGTGTAGCTGTTCTAACCGGTCGGACATTAAGTGATTCTTTTTTATTCTTTTTTATGGTCTTGATGATTGTAATTTTGAAAATATACTTTGACACGTCTCTGACTCATCAGAAACATAATTTATCAAGCGCTTATTGAATATTTTTGAAAGTTAAATGCTATTTTCAATAACAAAACGTTTTCTTAGCTACAAACATGCAAGTTTCAAATTATTTTGTTCAATTCTTATAAAAAGCTTCGGTTTACTCTTTCATGCTCGATATAATGCGTATGTATTGTATATTTTTCAATTTTTTTTCTATGTAGAAATTTACTTATGATGACTGTGCATTCCAATTTCTTTAATTTTTTTTATTTTTGCATTCTTTTATATTTTGATTCCTAGATTCATATCTCAATACATTCTATGTTCGTCTGTTAAGAGGAAGTACTACTGAAAATTGATGTTTTAGCGTTTTTTATTTTTATCTTTGGATCTACAAAGTATTACGCCGGACCCACGCAAGATGATTTTAAAATCACCTAAGGAACACGTAAATAAAAATCAACAAAAAGTATTTGAAACTGTAGAAGAAGATAAATTTCAAAACAATGCTTCCAATTATACATAAAATCTATCTTCTATATACTACAGTTTTTAATATTTATAGTTGAAACTTTTAAGTTTCTTAAATGACTTTAAAAAATTTCTCATAATGTGGGTTCAGCATAATCTTTTGCACATCTAAGCATACAAATAAAAATAGCTTCAAACCCAATGTTCAGTAGTGCTTATCCTTAAAGAATTAAAAAGTTTTGCTTTAAAAATTAAAAATCATTATTGGTCGCGACTAAAAGATAATCGAATAATTGATGTAACGCCACCGCAATCGATGATACAATAATCAGCGAATTACGAGTATTCAGTACAAGCGTACCCATAAATAGACGGATTCCAAAAAAGAAAGCCCGACATCGGAGTCTCGAAAGCGGGAGGCCGGACAGTCTGTAATATTCCGGTCGCCTTCCCCGCTTTTTTTATGCTCTCCGCGATAAAGCCGCGATGAGACCTATTATCGGCGCGACATAGCGATTACGCTTCATATATATATTGAAATGAACGAGCTGATGCGATAAGCGAGAAAACTCCGAATTATCGCTACAGAATGTTACGGGCGCTAATACACGATTGAGGCGTTTCTTCCTTTTTTTTTAAATGTAAATCGTTTCTCGTAAATATCACGCTCTCGGTAATATTGTTTATTCTTAGACACGAGCGGCGTCTCAAGTATCTCGTGTATACTGCAATGTGATTCACCCGCGCGGTTTGAATTGACTCGTATGAAAGAAATCTTCTTCCACAGTGTGTCAGCATTTTTCTCGTGATCCTTAACCGAGATGTCCTCTATTATTTGTGTGTATACATAGCATAAATCACGAACATTTAAATGTGTATGCGCTTTCAGTAAAGTTCTTACAAATATACAGTGATTAATATTGATAACAAATGTTTGACTAATAATCCCAATGGCTTGAATTAAGCGTTCGAATAAGCCAAAGTAGGCGAACAATCAAAGTCAAAACTACAGACACTTTGATCCCAGATCAAACAAATATTATCTTGCACTCTTGAAATGCTCTACAAAAAAAGTAGGGTACAAAATATAGGCTGTTATGTACATTGCTCGATAACGATCTTCCTCCGCAATAATTAAACCAAAGAATCCAGCACTTTTACTCATTACGATTATACTTAATCACTAGCAAAATAAAGAAGCGCCGATATCAATTCTTCAGACTTCGCGCGAGATTCGCATCTTTCGGAGAAAAATATTTTCATCCATCGTGTGCTCGATTTGCGCAACACGCGACACCGCGACTCCGCACGTGCTTCTGTTTACATATCTGCACTTTGAGGAAAATTAATATATTATTGGTGGAAATTAAAATTGGACGCATCTGTTTTGATTTGCAGGATGAGAAGGCTCCGGTGGTCAACGAGACGATACGCACGTGTAACACAGTGTCCACGGGGGCTATCCTGCTGGCCGATATTCTGCCGAGCGTGGCGATCAAGCTGACCGCTCCGTTTTTGCCGTTTTTCGTGCAGTGAGTATACTCATTCTTTTTTTGCATTGCTATTGTTACGTTGTAAGAAGATTTTTTTATTAATGAAGCTATTTCAAGGAATTGCGTATTTGCATCGAAATTTATTTTGCATTTTTCTCCTGAATTTAATATTACTAAGTACTGAATTATTATATTACTAATACTTTTTAGAGAAAGTTTAGAATTTGATGAATGGCACACCTTTCTTAGTTTAGAATGAGTAACTTACAAATTTAAGAACTTTTCAATGGAACATGGTCTTATCTACTTAAATAAGAAGTACGAAGATAAGTGTTCTAAGCTAATTTACCAGTGTGACGCTCTTGATACTTACATTGTAAAAATGATGTGTCCACGATAACATTTTTAGTTTATTTGAAAAAAAATTAAAAATGTTTGCAGTGAAAACACGAGCGACACATAGAAATATGCTAAGCAAACTTTCGATGCAAAATCCATAGATGCACCATGTCATGCAATTTGTCTGTGCGAAGCATGATAAACAAACAAGACTTATCCGAGCAATAACGTAATTCGATAAGATGAAAAATATATTTATTTGTTTTTACTCGTGTATGCTTTCGCGGATATTAATACGATTTTTTCTCGTTTTCCGTGAGCTGATGCCCATGTTAACGAACGGGGCAACAAACAACAGCAAATATGTAATTGCATTTATAGCACATCGGGATTATAAGCGCGTGTACGTAAAAGCTGAGCGCGCGCGATTACGATTAGATATAAAAAGGCTTGACGAGTCGCGTCGCGCGAGATACGAGATAGGATATTTAGGACGTTCATCTTTCGCCGTTGACTCGATATACACATATCAAGCACACACTCGCGACACATTGCAAACAAAGACAAAGTGCGTTATGCGCACATGTACGTACGAGTATTGTGTACGGACGATGTACATCGAGGAATGTTGGAAAAACAAGTTTTACGAATTATAAAACTCGCGCTCATTTTTTTTGCGGCAAATCGCGCAGTTTACGTCATCGAGGCGCGCGGAAGTACAATTAGTTTGAATATAACATCATAAATACCGAATTGCTTAGTAACGCGCTCGATTATGAATAGATATCGTACGTTTCCACTATTATTGCATGCTAAACGTTTTCTTCCCGCGTTCGCGTTTTATATATATATACACACGCACATAATACTTAATCGATGATGTGCGAGTTATTACGTACTTATATGGTTTGACGAGCGCCAATCGCTCCGATTTCTTCCATTAATTCTACTAATCACATATAATGACCCCCTGTCTGACATTTACTGTGTGTACATTATTATGAAAGATGTACTTTTTTCTTCTTCAAGCGCAGGCAACTGCAGCAATCATAATTGTTTGACGCGTCTATGCAGGATGCATCCACATGTCCATGTAAGAGTTAATGTAAACTAGACGCTCTCGATTTCTTGGAGTGGTGGCTGATATTGCACTTGGAGTTGATTTTCAATAATTTTATTTCATATGATTAGCATTAAATTCAGTATTGGTTAAGAAATTGATTAAAAGTACAAAGTTCCGTTAGGAATCTGAGCAGATTTTCCATTTCATAGTATGGATTCGTTATTTACGTGCACTGAGAAATGAATTTATGACAAAGAAAATCATTGTTTTACTAGAAGTTTGTTAAGATGGACCAAAACAATATTATTATACCTTTACAACAATGAACTGCAGATTGACTTCTTTTTGTCAAATTTATTTTGTTTCTCAGTGTGTAAAAATTGAAATATTCTTTAGTTACTTTAACTGATCAGTGGAAATGCAACAAATTGAAAATTTTAATTTAAATCTTTAGAAAATTGATTTTTCTTGACTAGCCAGATACTACTAAAAATACAACATATTTACATGCATTTTTAAGCAATTTTACTAATCAGTTACTAATTAATGGACAATTGATGGAAACTGTTAAAATATTTTTACAGAAGCGGATTATGTTATCCTGTTAGACCGTTTCAGTAAAAACTTTTTTTTTTTTAATAAATTTACAAGAGATACAAGAAGTTCTTTTACTAAAGATTAAAGAAGAACTTTTATAAAAATATAAGAAGAACTTTACAAAACATAAAAGAAGTACTTTTAAAAAGATATACGAAGAATTTTTACAAAATATACAAGAAGTACTGTTACAAAAGATACAATAAGTACTTTAACAAAAGATACAATAAGTACTTTTACTAAAGATACAAGAATTGCTTTTATATAAAATACGAGATGTACTTATTACAAATAAAATAAGAAGAATTTTAAAAAAATACAAGAAATTATTTTATAAAAGATATAATAAGTACATTTACAAAAGATACAAAAAAATTTTTTGCAAAAGGTACTAGAAGTTAATTTTACAAAAGAAGTACTTTTACGGAAGAAAGAATATTAATATGAATAGCTATTTTATTAGAGAATTTTGTATATCAATTCGAAATATGCAAGCATTAAAAATGAAAATTAACTCTGGGTATACCAGTGATAAGTAAGTAAAAATAAAATTCATTAGAGCGTAAACTCGCAAACTCTAAACTCATTTTGAGAGTTTCACTCCGAGAGATACAGAGAGTAGTAATCATTATAATCCATGTGTATCATTTTCATGTATCATTGTGCTTCAGAGAAGCGCGTGGCCCGTGAATTGAAATGTGTGTGGCCCACCGTGATATTGTTTCACCAAAGGTCATTAATAAGCCCAGCCTGCGGCATTTAAGACCGAAGTGACGATAATTCACGGAACGTGCACGGTCGTGCACGTGGCTATTAAATAAAAGATCTATAGATTTTATAGGAATGAGTAGTGACGAGGTGATTGCGGTTGTGCGCACCGCGTCGCGAGGTACATACTTTCTATCCACCTTCTTTCTCTAATTTTCATAACTCTAGTTTTGTAAATGTGGTTCAGTCCACTTGCTTTATTAATATGAAGTAAAATAGTGAACTAAGTATTTAAGAGTGCTCCTTTAAAATTTAAAAATATCTTATTTTTCTTTGAAAGAATTTAAGTTTTTTTTCGTTTCTATATTGTCAGATGACTCCTGATACGCGCTTTGATTATACTGATAATATTATTATATAAGATATGATTTATAAGAATTAATTATCGATTAAATAAAAAGCTGTTAGCAGTCAAACAGTTTAGCTAATGATTAGAAAAACATCTGCTGTCTTAATTCATATAGTATGATAAGATAATTTTTGAGATTTTATATATAAGTACTTATTTGACCTATATATAAAATAATTGTAAAGTAATTCGTATTTGATTTATATTTTTGGATAATTTACAAATTAAAATTCTTATAAGTACAGTCGAACCTCGGGCAGTGATACATTTTCAGTTTCGGTCAGTGATAAAAGTCATTAGGATATTCTACATTGCGAAGTATTTATAAGAGTTCTGACTGTTGTTCCGATCGCGTGAACATATTGTTATAACTAGAAAGTAATTTAGTCATACGTTATGGAAGATCTTACGATTTTAGACATCCGAGGTAATCGAGGATGGTGATTATATGCATATATATCTATGAGTTATATATCTATGATTATACATGACCCTTATAATCACTGCCCGAAAATTTCGGTACCAACTCGTATCACTGCCCGAGGTTCTACTGTATTTGAGTTAAAATGCCTCAACCCTTTCAGTCACCATTTTTAAATTCGTGGGATTTAGTACTGGTTTCTTTTCACGTGTCGAGTCGAAAGTGCATGTTTAAACTACAATTTTAGTACAAGGTTTATTTTGATAATCTTTATGAACCGGAAGTTTTGGAAGTCTAAAAAAGAGATATTAGTTGTTTCAAGAAAGTATAAAAATTGTTGAGCATCTAATTCATGTATAGTTATAGATTCCAAAACATAATAAATCTGATACTACATTTTTATGAATATATTTAAATAAAATTTACAGAAAATATACACGATCATTTTTCAAACCATAGATTTAAACAATTACAACCATATTTTCCAGTTCATAACTTTTTACAATAAAACTTAAAAAAATGTTTTAGTATGCATATAAGATCACTATCCCTTATATCCACACTATCCACTTCGAGGATCTAAAAGCCACCGTGACCGAAAGGGTTAGCAAAATTGAAATCGCTCTCGATTAAAAAAAGCACTCTTTTATCTAAAAAAACTTCTCTCTCTCTCTACCTTCTCTTAACAAACACATTCCTGCTTACGCGTGCCTTCCCAATAGCAGGCGCGCGCCTCAGCTCCTCCAACCCCCCCGCGTGCTCGACTAAAACAAGCCCGCGTTTCTTTTGCAGTCTGCGGATGGGCACGTGCGTGCTGTTCTCGGCCGCGGGCTTCCTGCTGGTCTCCCTCGGCAACACCCGGTGGCTTGCCATCACGGGGGTCGTCGTCACGTCCCTGTCCTCGGGCCTCGGCGAGGTCACGCTGCTCAGCTACAGCCACCGATACACCAAGTAAGTGCCGCTCGATAGTTACTTGTGGTTATTGCGCGATTATTGCAGTTGTCGCGAGTCCCGCTATTCGTTCTAATTAGAAGATCGTTTGTGTTGACGTTGTTACGCGCGAGTGGACGCGTCGGCAGTTTTCTTTTTTTCTGCTGAGGTGGATTGGCGTTGAGTTGTGCGAGAGGTCGCTTTTGTCGCGATTTTGTAAGAATGTGGAGGAAGATGGCGTAAAAAGTGCTTTATCGGCTTGATGACATTTGTTTATATTTTAATAATTTAAATTTGTGTGTAAGTAAGAGTTGTAGTATTTACGGAATTGTAAATGTAATATTTCGTTATTGAGTTGTACACGCTACAAAAGAATGTAACTTCCTTATTGCTCTTTAAATGAATTGCACAATGCGTTGTATTGATAGCTCTGGAACAAAAGATATTGTTCGTTTTATATTTTTTATGACTATTATTGCGTCAAAATACTTTTTATTACGACGAAAGGGAATTTTTTTCTCTTTTGCTTCCTTCAAGAAGAAATTTCTTTTGTCTCGATTTGTATCCAGTTCAGTATTTTTATCATAAAAAGTAGTCGATTCTTTTCTCGTTTGACAAAAAAATTCACCTCGCGACTGTGGAAGGTGAACTAAGATTTTTGACCTTTTATATTTGATTTCATCAACCGCTTTCTCCATTAATATCGGTATTACTACTTGCTATAAAAATTTATAATATGTAATAAATTTTTTTATTTTATGATGACGAAATAATTAGTCCTGATGATGAGGTGTTAATCACTATCTCATTAGCACTTCAAGTTGCATTTTTTTCAAAACTATAGTTGTTTTATGAGATGTTTATCGAGATGTTTATGGTATTTACGGTAACAATAAAGTTAATAAATTATACATATAACTGTAAATACTGATACTTTTATTAGCAAGTTGCGTAGTATATTATAGTTTTTATACCTATAAAAGACCTAATAAGCTAGAAATAGAAAAAAGTAAGGAAATCTAAAATAAACATGATGTAAAATGTGAAAAACAGATCTAAGAAAGTTGGGTCACAGATGATCGCCCGTGACTGAAAAGGCTAAGATATATGTAACTAGTCAACAAAAACGAAATTATTAAACAAACGATTCTTGTTACAAAAAATGTATTATTTAAAAAAATTATTTATTTTAAATTAAATACTATGAATATACTAAGAATATTCAGAAAATATGAAATGTCTTGAGTTTCTACTTACAGTAACATTTTTGTAGATAGACAACACCAAGTAGTTTTGTAATTTTATATCAATAATTAACACTTTGTATGCTGTATGATGTTAATAGACAAGCGTTCCAGATATTCAAAAATTGTAAAAAATTCTGTTAATTATTGTTATAAAATTAAAAAATTAATTTTGTATTATCTGACTATAAAGGTGCTGCTAGAGTCATTTCACACTATTTTAAAATAAATAATTTAGATAATTATTTATTTTTCTAAATTTATTAAAGTTTATAATTAATTTTATTATTTTATTTATTTCATACAATTGTTTTCACTTCTAAATAAAATCGGTTGAAACATCGGTAGCCCAAATGTTTACGAAACCCCAGAAAAAAAGAAAACAAAATAACTAATCTATCGCAGTATTAGAAAACTTGCAGCGCTTGCACATCGACCTTTGCCGAATTTTTACAAAACCATTCGCACTTCCTCACCCATCCTTATCACTCCGCATGCAACAAACGTAACAAATGATGAAAATTTTCCCCATCTTCCCCTGAAAAAAAATCACAATACTTCCAACGCGTCAGCCGCGGAATCTGATCGGCGCCATCGTCCATTATCGTTCTGATTCCACTCGCAGGAACGTCATCTCGACGTGGTCGTCGGGCACGGGCGGCGCCGGCATAATCGGCGCCCTCTCCTACGCGGGCCTGCGCTTCTTCATGAGCTCGGCGGACGCGCTCTTGATAATGCTCGTCGTGCCGATCATCCAGGCGCTGACCTTCTGGCTGATGCTGACGCACCCGGAGCCGACCCTGACACTGGTCGTGGAGAACGGCGGAGTGGGCAGTCAGGAGCAGATCATCGAGGCGCCGAAGATGACCCTGGCTCAGAAGATGAAGCTCTTGCCCACGCTGATGAAGTACATGCTGCCCCTGGCGCTGGTCTATCTGTTCGAGTACTTCATCAATCAGGGATTGGTGAGTGGATTTTTAGGGAGTGGGAAATTGGTGCGTAGGGATTTGGGTGGAATGGTAATGGGTATGGGATAAAATAGTTAGTAAATTTAAGTGATTTTTGATTGACGCGTGTATATGCAGGATACAGCTACATGCTCATCTAAGAGTTTATGTACACTGGCCGCTCTTGATTTCTTGGAGTGGTGGTTGTACTTGGAATTTGTTATTAACCAATTTTTTATTAGCATGACTATTAAACACAAAATTTGTTAACGAAGTAAGTGGCTGTACAAATTCTGGTTAGGAGTCTGAGCAGAGAATGCATTTCATAGTTTGGATACGTGCCCTGAGAAACAGTAATGTTTAGTTGAATTTTTGGTACCGAAATGCCATTGTATTATATAAGAGATAAAATAAAATGATAACATGCACACAAGAGTAATTTTGAGTAAATTCAAATAATTGACTGAGAAAAGACGTTATTATAATAGCCACAAATATAGCAGTAGCAGCGAATTTTGTAGCTGCTGCAGAGAGGCAGTGGTAAAAAACGTTGCAAAAGTATTTCGCTACTTTACCTAAAAGTGCGTTGGTCGTGGTAAAGTTAATTGCTGCCTCATTCCGCGAATAGCACCTCATTGGTGTTACAGTATTATTGTTTTATGTTAACATTTATTACAATTCTGTTGAAAAAACATTTACTTAATTTTTTTATTCAAATAAATGTTTACCTAAATAGAATAGATATTATTTATTTTAAATCAATGACTTCAGCAGTTTTGAAAAAGGGTTTATTTGAATGTACTAAGTTTTGTTTTTAATACAAGTGTTGTTGAAAAAGTTGAAGGAAGTTAAAATACGATAAAATGCGATATAAACAGGTAGTTAGTAAGATGTGACGTAATTTAAATACCGATTGAAGGATATGACGTCGGAATTTTAAAATTACTGAATAACTTTCTCAATTCTTATCGTTCATTGAGGAAATCTGAACTATTTGTAAATTAATAATTCCCAATTTCAACTAAAGCATTTGTCCATTCAATCTAAAAAATCAGTGCAACTTTTTTTAGTTCGAAAAAGAAGAAAAGATTACAATTATGTTTAATCTCAGTTTATTTTACGTGCTGGATAATCAGACAAAAGAAAATTTTATGCTGAAACTGGCTTAAGAAATCTACTTACGATGCGTTCAAAGTATAAGTCGTTAATTGTTTGAATGATAAGATTCCCAAGCTAAAGGGATTAGAAAGCTTGTTTGTTAAAGATTTAGAATTCTTGAGCGTGGCAAATTACTGACTTGATTAATCTTATTCTTTGTTTTTCAAGTGTCAGAACATTATATTGTATGTGTACTCAATGAGACATTACAGTCATTGTTAATTCTGATTTTATTATTGCTCTACTCCACAAAAATAAAATACTTTTAAAATTAGATCATGAAAAAATATATGAACGTTTTACAAAGCAAATTTTCGCGAAACGATTAACAAAAAATTAACGCGAAATAATTAACGATAATGAATGACAATTAAATATTACAATGCAGTTATGCCAAGAAATAAGAAAATTAATATCATTTTAAGGTGGAATTCTAAATTCCTTTCCAAGAATATCAATTTTACTCTAACGAAGTTTATGTTACAGAACTTCAAAATGTTTCACACGTCGGAATTTTTTACATTAATATGTTTTATCTTTTACGTTATTTGAAATTTCAAAAAATGAGCTTGAGTTTTTAGCTTACTTTAATAGTTTATGCAAAGTATACCTTATTTATTACTTTAAAAATATAAATTTTGAGAAATCTTATTTCATATCTTATTTTTAGTTAAAAAAAGTTTTATTTATGTAAAATAAATTTATTCAAAAGAAATTACTATTCTAGCTAACAAAAGAAAAAGGTTATGGCCACTTACAATTAAGCAAATGATGCATGGGTTATTTTGTACGTGTACTGATTAAAGTTCTAAAAATATGTTTTTATATCTATAAATTTTAATGGATTAAATATAATGTTTTATTAAAAATCATTGGGCCCCTAAAGAAAACTTTAGTACATTTTTTAAATGATGTTCGAGAACCTTAAGATATCTCAGTATTAGTTTCGTGACACGTGCTCAAATGCATATTAACTTTTGTAAATTTGTTTTACAGTACGAGCTGATTGAGTTCCGCGGGATTTCCCTGAGCCACGACGACCAATACCGCCTGCTCCAGGTGGACTACCAAATCGGAGTATTCATATCGCGCTCGTCCGTCAATTTCATATCTATCAGAAAAATTTGGCTGATGTCCGTGCTACAGGTAAAGATCGATTTCGCGAACCCGATATTTGTCCTCTCGTACATCGAGATAAGAGATTTGTGTAACTGACGAGGTATTTCCATTTTTTACACTTCAGCTTGTCAACGTTGTCTTGATGTCGTTCGAAACTATCTACTACTACATGCCGAACATTTGGATCGTATTTGCTATCGTTCTGTGGGAAGGTCTGCTCGGCGGTGCTGCCTACGTCAACACGTTTTATAGAATGACTAAAGAGGTGAGCAAATAATGAGTAATTTTGTTTTAATTTTTATAGATTGATGATTATGTCCGAAAAGGGACAATTTTACACACGTGTCAACTTTTCATTGACAACTCTCTATGATTGTATGATGTTTTTACATTAACTTCATTATATTTTACGATAAGAATTATCGAACGCTACCATTTTTTGTTTGCGGAAAATAATACTGTCTTATCTTTTAATATCGTTGAAAGCAAAAAAAAAGTTCGAAACATTTCATTCGTGTTAGCCGGTTGTCGATAAGAAATTGTTGATATTTACATTTTTACACCTGAATTAGCATTTTCAATGTCGGTTATCGCGCGAGAAGTATTCTGTTGTAGTTTTAAAAGGAATTATCCGTCAGCGCTTAACAAATATATGCGCTTGATACATTCATTGTTTCTGTATAGTCGTCATTTTCTTCCGAAAAATGAATTCAAGATAAAGTTAAAGTTAAACTACAAGTACTAATTTTTATTTGCAAATGATTTATACAAATTTTCCAAAAAATGTATGTAGAATATATACTTATTACTTAAAAAGTTAACGTTAATGAATGTAATCTATTGATAAGTTAAACAATTGTTTCCTTTGTAAAGCGAATACAAAAGCGAATACAATCTCCTTACTAATAAACCATTGTCTAAGTAATCAATAGATGCTTTTATTATTCATGTTTGTAAGTCTTACTTTTCGAAAAAGAATTTAATTTTTGTGTTATTTACGCTTTAACAATAAATTTCATGCTTTACAAATAATTTTTTAATAATAAGTACAAAAGTTGTTAAGTGTTTAACAGGTTAAGGGCGGCGTGACGCATACATATGTCACGAATTGACGCAAATTTATTTGCATTTTGTGTTACTATAAACGTACAAATTAATGAAACTATTTATGCAACAGGCTTATTGCATTCTTTAAGATCATATAGAAAGAAGTAGAGGTATAGAGTTTTTATTGAATGCTTAATATTATAGTTTTGTAGAGAATTACAAAAATCAGCTTATACAGTAGCTGCCCTGAACCTGTTAAGTGATACTACTGGTTTAAAAACCGAAGATACTGCACAAAATAATAGTATACGGTCATATATGATTTTGCGTATGACAAGAACAGTAAATCAATCTGATCTTGTGCAGATTTAGAATCGGCTATTCCGAAAGAAATTTAATTAATTTAAAATTTTAACTAGAACTCAAAAATAAGAGTATTACAAAAGATATACAATTTAATCAATTTATATACAAACTGTGTACTTAATTCATACAAAAAAAAACAATGCAGAACCATACTACACAATTTCGTAACAAAAACAAAAATTGCTATTCGAAGTAAAAAAAAACAAATCCTTCCCCAAAGCAAACCAATCATTAACAAAATCTTCTGATTCTTCGTCAGATTCCCTGGGAGCAGCGTGAGGTAGCTCTGGGCATCGCCTCGATGTCGGACTCGATCGGCATAGCCCTGGCCGGCTGGGCCGCGATGCCCGTGCACAACGCCATCTGCCAGCTGCCCCTGCCCAAGCGACTGGGCAGCTGAAGACCGCCGTTGAGCTTTGCTTCCCTCTGGTGGCGGCTCGCTCCACCCGCTCGTAGGATCCTCGCCGCGAGGCCTGCGAGCGCGACTTTGTACATAATACACGCACTCGGCTCACCACGGATCAGACTCACCGCTCACAAATGGCGCCGAACGTGCCTCGAGCCGCGGACATGGCAGGACCGTGGACGCGTCCGAGGTGCCACCCGATAACCGCTTTAATGCTGTATGCGAGTGTTGTACAAAAGAATATGGAAAATATTGTTGTCGCGTGTCGATGGTTCTATATTCCAGCTTGCTGGCGTGGATAGTATCGTAAGTCGGGTTTCAGCAGCTGAATGTGCTTTTCAGTGGGAAAGGATGAGAACGAATTGCACTGAGAGAATCGGCTGGGAAGAATTGACGTAACAATCACAGTTATCGCGGGGCATCTTGATAGCACAGAAAAAGAATTACCCTGATAAATGACTTTGCCGTTCATCAGGAAATCTCTTTTGGGAAGTCAAGATAGCTCGCTTTTACTGTGAATTTTACGGTAATTTATATGAAAGATTTCTTTCGGTGTATACAAAAACTTACAAATAACGCCAGTGGAAAGCTTGGACTTCGTACTTTATTATGCACTTTTTGAAATTATTGTATATACGATCATTCTTCTTTTATTTATAACGCTTTATTTATCGAAAAAAAGTTATGTTTTTAAAAGAGACTTACGGTATTTTTTGTTGTGAACGGCAGTCGCATAGTTTTCTTTTAGTTTAGTTTAGAGAAAGATGAGCGAATATAGTTGCGAATGATGTAGCGAAAGAGTGTAGGAAGTATGTAGAGTTTGTACACTCGACGTGGGAAATTTCTGGTCTAAAGCGTTTGAATTTTTTTGAAATACTGCAATTTAATTCGGTCTCATCGGATCGAACAGAAATTTCCCACGTCAAGTGTACACAAGGAGATAAGTTTGTAGGTAGGTGACAAAATATATTTTTTTCGAAAGTATTTTGTTATGTGCCGACAGATTTTCTCTTCGTAGTAAGGAAATAACGCGTGATAGAATAGGAGAATTATATAATAATAACGTTCGTATGCGTTTATATATATATATATATATATATATATATACTCTTTCCTCGCAACATACTGTTGTACGCGTAAATGATTTTGTTTGTTCCGATTTTTTGAGATTGCCGATGATCGAGATTTTTTATTACGTCAGTCATTCATTATCTGCGCTCCGGTGTCTACGATTGCACGTATCATATACGTGGCCGATCGCCGCGCGACTCCTACTGACGTATGTGTACAAAGGTGCGAGTATTTTTATATTTGTACGCGTGCTGATGTGCGAGAGCCTTGCGAAAAAGACTATTATTACAGCGCTTCTAGAGAGAAGAAAACACATATAACGGGACCATTGTGATCATTTCGCCAAGGCGCGAATCCTTTTCCAAGTTTTTTCGTGCATACGTAAGATTTCTATCGGCGCGAAAAGTCCGTAGCAGCGAAAGACGCGTATGAGTTCGACGGTGATTAGATATAGGAATACACAGTGTCGTGAAAATTGATTTAGAAAAAGAAAAGTATTACGAGAAGTGTGTTCGCTAGACGACAGTATTGTTTTCTCGATGTACAGTTATACTCGATGTGCATGAACGAAAACGCGAAAAAAAGAAGGAGAAACGAGGAATGAAAAATCGATGGTTCTCAGTATACTTAACACACAAAAAAAAATTCACAGCGACGCTACATAAAGATAGTATCTTTTTTGTAGGAGGATTTAAGTTGCACTATACACGAATGGCTCCTGCGAGGTCGTCGCTAATATTTATTATATGCGCGAGAGATACGGTATAACCGCGGCGTGCTGCATGATTTTCGCGCGACGAGCGAGTGCACAACAGAGAGCGAGTGTGCGACAGCCTCGCGGTGTACCCTTACAAGGTGCAAGTTCCAAGAACATTATCAGTATACGATTGATATGTATTATAGACGTCTCTGCCGCGAACGGAAGTTCGATGTCACGAACGAAACAATTAGTCATAGCTTAGATTTAATAATTAGCTTAGATAATAATTTATATAAAAGAATCATGTAAAGATATATATTATTATATTCGAGTGTATTTTCGTCTCTTTTTATTATAAAAAGCTTCGTATGCAATAATAAAGAAGAAAATGTTTGTTAGTTGAGCTTTTCATTGTTTTCTCCAGATCCATATCTTTTTTATATAATTTTCTTACGTTGCAAAATAATTTTAAATTGAAGAGGTTTAATGTGCAATATAATGATAACCTATTTAATACTTTCGTATGGTATCGTATGGTATGACTCCTATAATGGATAATGAAATAATACAAAAATTGTCACGTTTTATATCAACAAAAAGAATTTCGAAACAATTTTCATATTATTTATGATCTTGTTAAATAAATCATAGGTACGTAAACCAGTTCCATTTTTCTTCACTTCTGAAAAATTGTATACAATAAATGTAATTAAGTGATAAATGAGGTAAATAAATAGACAGCATATTTCCAAATTTGAATAAGTCTTGTATATTTTACAAAGTAAATAGAATATAAACAATCTTTAAAATCGTTTGAAAACGCAAGAGTACGAGTCTCATTGGTGAACAATCACTTTTTTTCATCATATAATATGTATATTATAAAGTATACGATATCAACAGGACAACTTTGGCGCGTATTCTTTTAATTATCCCAGACCTTGAAAAATGTACGATCATGGCCTGCGTCGCCTCATTTTTTCATCATCTCTTTCCACCACTCTCCTTAATCTTTGCCTAACGAGATCAATAACTGTGCTTCTTTTCTTTGTTCATTTATATATAATCGAGATATGGCCAATCCCACGAAACTATCATAAGAAAGATTTATGTATCACGTCCGACTGCACGTGTTTTCCTTTATTATTTCATCGCTCTCTCTCTCTCTCTCTCTCTCTCTCTCTCTCTCTCCTTTTCTCCCTCTATCCCTCTCTCTCTCTCTAGTTCGTCGTCGTCGCACTGGAAGAAGAAGTTACAACGCATACAATCGAAGAAAGATACAATACATATCGAATAATTGCCGACGAAACGTCATAGGAGTGACCAGATCTACCAACATCATCTCTTACTCTTTTTTTTTCTCTCTATATAATCAGTTCCTCCCGCGGCCAATATACAGTAGCACATACACACGCACGCACATACGTCCCTCTACAACTTATATTGTTTTGTATTTTCTTTATGTATACCGTTTAGAATACGCTCCTCTATTTAATAACCGATCCGCGCGCGCAGGAGATATCGATTCAGAAGATTTAGGGGGGCAGTTAGTAGCAGTAGTTTCGTTTTTTTCTCACGCTGAATTTTGCCGAGTGAAAACCTCACTCCAAAAAGAGTGCTTGCTTGAATTTTTGCGTTTCACTCGAAAAAGAGTAGGTTCCTTCTAAAAGATATTCACCTGGCATCGAGTGAGTGTATAAGTACATGGATATATAATTACAATATAAATTACACTCTTTGGGTGAGTAAATTTTCATTGGAAAAAGGTTGATTAACTTTTGTCTTGTCAAAAGAGTCAATAAATGACTCTCGTATAACTCAACTTTACTCTTAAAGAGTGACATTATATGCTTACCAAGTGAAAAAAGTAAAATCTGAAGCTTTCACAGGTTGATTTCTTTACTATCGGAAAAGAGACCTTTTTAGAAACTAAAAAAAAACATACTCTTTTCCAAGCAATTGTTATAAGAATCAAATAACCATATTCCCTCGATCTCTCGATAAACTCACTCGGTCAAATCAAGAGATAATAATCCAAAGAGCAAAAGTATCACTCTCCAAGAACGAGTTCCCACTCGCGCGTAATCCAGCGCGATCATTTAATATCGTGCGTTCATTTATCCACGAGCTCCTCCGACGATTAATTAATACATCCAACCTCCAAACTCCAAACTCCAAACTCCAAACTCCTCTAATCAATTCATTTTGTATTTACACCGCGATGACAAAGTCGCGAAGTTGCCTTTGGCCGGCGCGCTCGAGGTGATGCTGCTGCTGCTGCTGGTGGCGCTGCTGCTGGTGCTGCTGCTGCTGCTCGGTGCCGCCGCCGCCGCCGTTGCAGTGCTCGGGCTCGGTCAGTTCAAGCGCGTCGGAGAAGCCCGAGGGTGGATCCAGCTTGGGGACGAACATGTTGTGGCCTGGTCCGTCACGCTCCTGGACGAGAGGGCCCGACTGGTGCTTGCGATGGCCAGGCCCCCCGTGTTGCTGCTGGTGCCCGGGCCCTGCTGGTGGTGGTGCTGCTGCTGGGGCTGGGGCTGCTGTTGAGGGGGGACCGACGACGAGGCTTGACCGGGCCTCCTCGCCGGTATAACGCGCCAGCTGTAGCATCCTTGAGTGGGGAAGGAACGGAGGGTTTAGTTTTGTAAGATAGACACGTCAAAATTATAATGTATTGTATGGTTTGCGCGTATTTTATCGTGCTAGAAAGTTGATGGATATAAGGGGGTGTTAAAGTCAATTTGTATCCTCCCTATCTTATCGACCCGGGAATTCTAAAATATTGGCTACAATTAAAAGAATAAACTGAATTATGAAAAACTAAGAGGTCATTGCCCTTCGTTTTGTAATTATCTACCACTGTACAAACTTTCAAGTAAAGATTTTACAGCTTACAGCAATGGCATTGGAACGAAATTTCATGATAAAACAGAAATCTACAAAAGGTGATCCAAAATTTCGTTCCAATGCCATTTATATATGCAATGATATTATTACCTGAATCTTAGTAGAGTGGTAGAATGTTACAAGAGGAAGGGCAATGATGGTTTTCAAAATTCGGTTTATTTATTAATTGTAATCAATTTTCATACCTCGGTCAAAGATTTGAGATTATGAATTCCGGCGCGAAATTTGAATGATTTGACACCCTTATAAGGAGAATATGAAGTCTTTGTGAAACGGATTTTTATGAGGCTATGTGGGAGTCTTTTGGTGTCTGGAAATGAACACTTTGGCTGGTCAGAGTGTCTAAGACTCTTCCAAGTTTGAGATGGAGGCTATAGCATATCAAATATATGCGTATGACTCACGCTTCTCTTACAGACAAAATGTGTAGAAATGTCTGCAAGAGCTTCTGTAAGATTTCCTGCAGATTTTACTGCAGGTTTTCTACACGCTATTTTTAGAAACAGAATACATTTTTCCTGCATGCAAATCTTCAGGCAACAACCTTATAGAGAAAAGTATCGAAAGACTTGCAGAGAAACCTACAGATCCTAAAAATTCTGCAGAAATGTATGCAAAAGTTATGTAGAAAATCTTGCAGAAATGTCTGCAGATTTTTTCCATAAGGGTTACCAAGTAAGGACCCCAAGTATATAAAATCATTTATAAATTCGACCACATTTAAACATTTTTAAATTTGAGAAACGAATTCGTAATTAGCAAGATTTGAAACACTTATTTATATAACAATCTTTATTAGAAAGTTTTAATTAATGTTGAATTTACTAATAATAAAAATGTTCTTTTTTGTTAATATTGCATATTACTACAAAATTGGGATAGTGCTAGACTCTCTGACAAATTAAACTCTTCATACATTGGTATCAAAAATCAATTCCCAAAATCTGAAGCCTTCATCGAAATCCGATTTCCAAAGGCCTGATACTCTTCATGTAAGTTCTCATTTCAAAAATTATATTTACATTTTTTTAAAGAAGCCCTGGTAGAAATTTATCCCGTCCACTTTATAGATCTATGTAGAATAATCTCGCGCTGTGTAGATCTATGTAGGCAAACTAGATAGCTACTATAAAGGCGTGTAACGGTTGTCCCTTCTAGTTTCCCATATTATTTGCTCCGATAAAACTAGATAAGCAAAATTATGACAATAACAACCACTTAAAGGTTATGTTTTAAGAAACAGATGCATAATCTATTGAACTTATTATGTATTATTTTGATTTAAAGGTATTTACATGTTATTGTTCACCTATTACCAATGTAAGTAAATGTAAATAACCTCTAAAATGTAAGGTTATCAAATTTTAGATGCATCGAGTTTTTGTATTTAAGAACTCAATAACAATATTATGTTACACATATATATTAAACAATCAAAATAAGAAAATAATCTGAATATCTAAATAACTATATGAAGTGTTAGTGCAAATATTTATTTTCTTTGTGTAAAATTGGTTTCCTTATATTTGATTATGTTCCATCCTAAATACATGCTTGGTTTCAAAACCTGTATGGTTTATGTAAGGAAAACTATTTTCACATACATTTATTATCAACTGATTAATTTTCTATTTTTAAAAAGAAATAATGTATTTGAGTTATTATATATATGTTCTATTTTTGTATTTCCTACTGTGATTAATTTATAATCAAACACTTTCATTTGACATCTATGGCCAGTTAAAACATAGTAATTTGTTACTTATAAAGAAAATTATCGTCTACATGTGTTCGACTAATGTGTTTGTCTTTGAAAATGTTGTCACGGACGAGCAGTTTATGTATTATAAAAACTCACATACGAATACAAAATTATTTGCAATTCTGAAATTAAAATTCTAGTATTTAAATAAAGCATCTCATAAAGTACATATCTGTACATATGATATTATTATTTATATATTACTTTTCAAGAAACAACTACATCAATCAATAACGTTATTTTGTAACCACTGTTTTTCATATGCAAGGAAAATTATTTCTAAAATTTCATTTTTTAGGTTACATATGCTTTCTGACTACTTTTATATGTAAATAGTATGAATAGAACTGTAGATCTTATTATTATAATTAAAAACTTGCATGTTAAACTTTCTTTAACATTAATTTTTACAATAAAAGTTCTGTTCAATAAATAATATATAACCTCACAGATTTTATACGTACATATTATTATTGAGAAAACTATGTAGATCTGTGTGGATTTATCGAGTTTTGTACAGTCTAGTACTATCTAGTTTGCCTATAAAGGCCATTATAGCGAATGTGGGCGCCACGATAAGATTTCTACCAGGGTAGTAATGAAATAAATGAAAAATTTATTTGTATATTTTTCTTATACACTTTTTAAGAAGTATCAAATTACTGATTATAATAAAATAATGAAGGATAAAACTTGAAATATATGTTTTTTTTAATTCTTTTTAATTACATTATCCATACGTAGGGATTTACGATTTATTGCATTTATTTAGTAATACATTTTTTTTTCTTCCTTCAAGAGGAAGCTTTGTGATACTAAAAAAAAGTTTTGCTATGTGTGCATTTTAAGTTGTATTTTAAATGCTATACTTCGGCCTAGGATTATTTATAATTGAAAATCTTTCTCGAGTTTTGAAAATAAATTTTATCGAATAGTCATGCGTAAAAAATATTTTTTTTTGTCACGTTTGCACGAAAATGCGTTTTTTTATGCCCATATAGCGGAACTAAAGTGGCCGTTTTCCGACCGGTGTAGCAGGCGCAAAAGTAAATTTTCGAAAGTCAGCTCTAAGTAAGTTTAGGCAACCCTAAACATCTAGTATTATCCGAATGATACCATGTGTTTAAGCGTGCCTAAACACTCTAATAGGCTGATTTTACAGCCTAACAAGCGTGTGTTTGCAGCGTGTCGAAGAACGGCCAAATTTAGTCTCGCTTCATATTCATACAAAAACACGTTATCAATACATGTTTGACAAAAAATACAGTGTGCACCATGAGGGAAAGGCCGTTTTCGAGAAAAGCCTACTTTTCCTCCGTGGTACAGAATATGCTACTTTAATACTCTTGTTTTTATCACAAAAATATGCTTTTACCCTGATAAGTTGTAAAAAAAAGTTTTGTATTGAATAGTTTCAAAATAAAAGAAGACTGTAGAGCATTTTTTAGTTAATCAATGTATTGTTGATGTTCCAAAACAATTTGTTAGGAATAAAATTTAATCAAGTTAAAATTTGGGTTTACAGTTAAAATGAGTTTGAATAAACTATTTTTAATAATTAACTCGAACAATTACGCATTTTTAAGATTTTCTTAGTAATATATTATTATCTTATCTTAAATTTATTTGTGAAAATGTTATGCATTATATATATTAAAAAAATATTTTAAATAACAATACTTTTTCATAATTTATGCTATATTTTTGCATTTAAATTACTAAATATATATATTTCACCCCAGTATTAATTAGGATAAATAATTTCATATTGAAACATTTTTTAAAGTTTGAGGAGGCTAAGTGCCAATGAATTGAGAGCGGTTTTTAATGTTTGTTATTGTTATAAAAAATAATATATTATAAAATATTCCAATTTTTATTCGTGCAAACACTGACATGTAGATTATGAAAAATTTTAGTTTCTTGTTTTAAGACCTACGATATTTAAGCTACAAGCCCTGAATCCGACACTTCTATAGGAAAAAGCAGATTTACTTGCAGGACTCCATCAACGCCATTAAAAAGAATGAAAAATACAACACAGATCGAACCTTCCAACAGATTTTCCATTTACTTAATTATTTACCCACAAAAATTTATCTCAGTCATATAAAGTTAATATCATAATTGTTATTGTTGGGTAATATTACAATTTGGTGCTGCGTTAATAATATTAATGGGCTAAGTTAATATCATGATTGCTTACTTGGGTCTTCCCCTTCCAGGAAACGATTTTCTCTCAAAAATCGGTGAGGGTTCTGTAGACGTGCTAGATTCTGGTCCATGGTACAAGAAGTCTGCAATTATACAAATATTATGAATTATTATCATCTCGGTCGAAATTGTCGTTTATTTTCAAAGTACACACGGAAACTACATAATGAGGAAACTTCTGCAACAACGACCGTTCGCTTAATCGACATTGAACATCAAGATTTAGTGCTTTATTAAGTGAAACGTAATCCTGCATCGATTTTCACGTCATGATTTAGAAATGAAAAGAAATTAATGGAGGTTAAATGGAAGCCATTCGTCAAATTATTTGCAGCATAAGTAATTGCCACTTGCTCATAATAACAGCTGATCGCTGCATGGTAAGGGATATCGAAGACTAAGAGCTTATCGAGCAACTTAAATTTAACAAAAAATATAGTCAATTAATTATCACATGGATATAATTAAATAAAAAATAAATTATTGACCGATGAAAAGCAGCAGTTAAAATTATTTTAATTATTCCAAGTAGTAACGTCCGAAGGAGGCTGCGATCGAAGTTCCAAGTACGTAAAGTACTGCAATTATATCATGGGCATAAATGAATGTTACACAAGGAGGGTTCAGCATCACAACTGATACAAATTTATGACGAATTTTTAAACTTCTCTTAATTCATCTTCATAGAGTCGCGACAATTTTACCAATTTATTGAGGGTCAAATTATTTGCTCCTAATTCCCCTGCACTCAATCTTGCTCCGGGGTGCTGTATAAACATTCGGAACTTCGATCACGCCACCACGCGCACGTTCGCGACATCGCGCGATAGTATCACAAGTCGGACAGAGAGACACGTGTAGAGAAAGCGACAGATACGATCAATTTCTTCTGCATACTTCAAATAGACAAACAAACTAAAAAGAGGTATAGGTATAGAGAGAAACGAAAAAACAAAAACAAAAAAGAATGGCCAAAGAAGAAGGGGAGAAAAAAGAAAAACGGTAAGAGTGAATTAATGGCGTACTGTGAACGCGCGCATCGGCCGCAGAGGCCGAGTGATGGGAATCGACGAGGTGATTGGAGGACTCGGTTCGGCTGCTGGTCCCGACTTCCGTGTCGCTGTCCGAGCCCAGGGTGTCGTACTCCTCCGACTCGGACTTGCCCTGACTCGTCTTGTGCGCTGCTTTATGCAACGGCGCAGAGGACGAGCGGCCCCCGCGCACCTTAGCGTACCGGTTGCAATCCGACTGCAATCAGACGGAATTTTTCTTTTGGTATTGTTGCTTTTGAGAATTTCTTTTGTTTTTTCTTTTTTAGATTTACTATCGGGGGACGCTTTTTCTTTTTGGGATTGATTGAGATTGGAACTATCTCCTTTCTTTTTTTATCTTGTTGGCCTTATAGATTTGTTTGTCTCAGGATGGATTGCCGGAGCTAGCTATCGACATTCCGAATGATCATTGATTTGTTCTGTTTTTTCGACTGATTCGAGTGTCGTACGAGACTTTTGCGCCAATGGAGACAGAGGGGCCGGAATTTCCAAATTAGATTTGCGTAATTGCTTGAACTTTTAGTATGATCGGAATCATGGAGACAAATTGTTGTTGTTTCATCAGAATTACTCCAGTTGAGAATAATCTTAAGAATTCTATTTTTAAAATAATTTTTTAAAATGCACTTTCAGACTTTTGTGTATTAAAAATGGTACACTTTGTAACATTGATCATTCGAAATTTTGACACCCACCCCCGCTATTAAATGAAATTACTACTGGTGTTTTATCAATTAGATTTTTCAAGTTTTTTGATTTACAAAAAAACTAAGAACAAATTTGACTACTTTTGTAAACGTGAAGATTTGTTTAAGGAAATGTGAAAGTTTCGATTTCTATTCATTTTTAATATATTTGAAAACTAATTTAGAAAATTATTCTTAATAAGGATAATTTCAATTTACAAACAATTACATACAACGTTACAATTTTACGATTTTTATAATATAAAAGTAGAAAATAGACACATTTCACAATTCCTTAAAAAAATAAAACCAAACGCAATACATTCATTTCATAGCTACAGCGAAAATTCAACTAATAAATTCTTTTCCAATAAAAAATGATAACAAAGCTGCAGATGTGTAAAGTAAAATTTAAGCACGTCTGGTATTTATACGTTAATAAAAAAATAAAACACACGAACGAAAAAAGCTTTTAATGAAAAATCCAATTGAGAAATGTTCGAGAATGAGAAATTCGCCGATTTTCCATCTAAATCTCATCGATTCTACTCGCAAAAACTGATTTCATACACTGCAGTGCTGAGACAGAATGTGCTTTCGGAGAATACGAGATCTTCCGGCGAAAGTATGTACAATTAATTTTGCCGATGGGTTCGGATACGCAAAAAAAGGGGCGCAACTTTGCTGTACTGCGAACCGAAGCTAATGGAGCGGACCAGCAGTCGCAACGACCGAGAGAGAAAAAGATAGACAGAGACAGAGAGACAGAAAGAGAGTCGAAAGAAAGAGTAAAAGAAAGAGTCAGAGTTTTATATATACGTATACCTCTTCGGATGGCTTATTTTAGAATCGCGCGGCGAGAATCGCTTCTATTTCGCTTGTATAATACGGCGCACAGTTACAAAAAAAAGGTGAATCTACATTTTTTTGCGGGGCTGAGCGTCGGGACCAGTATATACTACTTATGTGAAAGTGATTTATCGAGATATATCTACACGTTTAACGCAAATGGATACGTGGTCTTGAGGGGGATTTATGTGTCTGAATTTTCTAGTATACTCGCCTAAAAAGTTCGTACAAATGGCGTGGGATAAAGTCGACGGTCTTATATGATAGAGAAAGAGAGCGGTGTGTAAGTGTATTATGCGTGGATTCGGTTCCGTTTTGACCTTTTTTTTTTACTCAAACGAAGCTTTTTGTGCGTGACACATGTGCGAATACTGGGTAATCATGCTGATTGCGAATAGATATATAAATAGCTGTGATTTCAACAACTAAAAAGGCGAATCGCTTTGACGGATCTTCATTTTTTTTTTAAATTCTTCCACAATATTTTAGTTAAAATATTTTCATTTTTGATTAAACAAGAGTATTTGATCGTTGAATTTCGAATTTCATGTACGAAAATTCTCAGACCACGTTTCTAGCATAGAACAAGACTATAACAGCTCAAAATCCTTTATTTCTGGAAAACTGATGGAAAAGTTAACTTTTTTACGCGTCAAAATAACCGATCTTGAATAAAAATAATTTTGAGATGTCGTAAGTAGTTTTGCTCCGAGATCGTAATATTGAATTTACTTCAGATGATTAAAGATATAACAAACTAACAAAGAGAGACCACAACCTTAGAGAAATGGATTTTTATATAGCTTTAAGAGTTCTTTTCTGATACCTAAAAACCGCTGCCAATTCATTGGCACTTAGCTTCCTCAAACTAAATTAATTGTTCCAATATGAAATTCTTTGTTCTTATAAGTTTACTTAGTTATCTCCTCTTTGTTTCGCCTGCAGCCGTTAAGTAAGAAATGAATTAAAAAAATATAAACCCAAATATCTTGAAAAATAATAGATTTCATATTCTGGTTAAAGAGCTCAGCCAAGAGTATCAAGATACAATGGACGCCTTTTCCATCGTAATTTATTTTTTAAGATATTCCATCATATGTTTCCAAAATCTCACCGTTTAAAAAAAATGACGTTTTCGTGTATAACAAAAGAAGGAACATAGCTTATAAACAATTTTGTGCCTGGGAAGATAGATAATTTTATTCTCTTTCAAATGCATCTACACTGAGGCGATCATTTATTTCTACATACCAAGTGAATTCACCTCATGGATTTCAGAATAACGCAAAATAGAAAAATCGTTGTAAAACCAAAACGAGTCGATGAATCTTAAAATTTCTTTTTAATTCAGAATCCTTATTAGGAAATAAAAAAGATGAGCCTCAGTTGACAAAAATTACCGCACCGTTCTCGAGATATAAACGATCAAAAAGTTAAAAACATAATCTCAAATACCTTAATTCAAAATCTTAAAGAAAAATAAAAGTTTTCATGATCTGGGCAATTAACTAAGCCAAGAGATAGTCTAAAGCTACCTCTTTGAAAATTTTCAAAAAGAAGAATACCGTTTTTCTCAAATTATCGTTGTACATAGAAAATCGATTATTTATACATAATGATTTATTTCTCGGCAAAAGAAAAAGGAAATGGCTCAAAAGTTTTACTGAACATTGCTCTCCATATTTCTAATGATCTCAAATTTTTTCAAAAACTTTTGGTCATATATTTCCGAGATATTACTGTTTATACAAAAAATTACGTTTCCGTATAACTTTTATACGTTTCTGTATAACAAGAAAAGAGAAATAGCTTATAAAAAAATTTTGGTTGGAAAAGATAGGTAAATTTAAGCTCTTTCAAATGTATTATCACTAGATCGATGATATTATTTCTAAGGTATTAAAAAAACCGAAAACCTAAAACTCAAAAATCGAAAAATCGATAAAAAAGAAAACTGCATCGAAATATAAAGAAAAATTATTTTTGAGCCGCCTTCCTTTAAAAAGACAAAGAATTGAGCCGTTAAACACCAAATTCAATCGTGGATTACTCGGGATATGGTGGTACACACTCAAACACACACATACACACACACATACACGCACACACATACTCACACACACACTCACACACACACTAACACATACATACATACACACGCACACATACACGCACGCGTTCGCGCACACGCACACGCACACGCACACTCATACGCACACGCACACCCAAATGCACACGCACACGCATACGTACACACACACGTACACGCACATGCACACGTACATGCACACGCACATGCACTCGCACATACACACGCACACGCACACGCACACCCACACGCACACGAACACGCACACGCATACACACACACATCCATACGGAAATTTTCTAAAAATAGTGTATTTTGATTCCAAAGGGCTCAAAACATATTTCTAACATGTATTTAGGAAAACTTTTTTTGTTCTAGTACAAAGCTTCCTTTAGGAGGAAGCAATAAACTCGCAGTTTGTGCTAAAAGATCCACATTTTGGAAGTATAAGCAAATAATATATTATACGATGCAATTGAAAATTATTTTAATAAAAATTCGTGTATTTTGTCATCTTAAAGGTTGCGTACTCTTTTTGTAAGTTTACATAAATTAGTAGTAACAGTCAGTATCAGTAGAATTCCATTTAGTTATGTTAATGCATATATTAAAAGAAAGGTGAACCGTAAATTATTAATTTCTTATTTATATATCAGTAGCAGTCTTCAAACCTGCGAAATTTTCTAATATACACTACATAACTATCTGTTACTACTGAAATCACGATCAAATGATTTGTCATTCAATTTTAATATTGTTTCATGTTTTAGAACAGGCATACAAATAATGAATCGATTAATCAAAATCAGCTAGTAGAACTAGTAAGTACTTGGAAACCGTCTGTTACTACTAACATTATCATTACATGATTCTCGGATCAAGACAAATAAAGTAACTTTTTCAAACAATCCCTTCAAAATTACAAGAATCCCTTCAAAGCGAGTCGCCTCTGCCTACGCACTCCCTCTCCCCCCCAAAAAAAAGAACAAACAAAAAGATCAAAGAAATCACACAAGATTTGGTAGGTAAATCAGGCATGCTACGCGCGTAGTCGGCAAGTCGGATCTCGACCTCGCCGGCCGCGCTTCCAACGCTCTCGGTTATCATCGTATCTCCTCTCCGCTGCAGTTTGCACGGCAACGCGCGCACACCGCGCCCCCCCCTGGCATTTCTATACGTTACCTCTCTGAGCTGGAGCGTGTCGGCGGCGGTGAGCCGTGGATCGTGGTAGACGAAGGTCTGGAGGGGCGCCGCGGAGTCGCAGCGGCTGTCGCCGCCCGCGGGCACGCTCTCCTTCAGCTGGAACGTCGCATACGGGTAGATGTCCTCCGAGTACTCTGTAACAGGAGGTGGAGAGAGCGCACGCGGCGAGAGCGCGCGCCGACGTAGAGCTTTAGAGGGGTGGGCAGTGAGGTGGTGGAGGGGGGTGACGATCGATCGATTGATTGATGAAATGACGGATGCGGCGTGATTCTTGCGCGGTTTTGTGGTGGTTTTTTTTTTAGATGGATGCGTCTGTTACGATAAAAACGGTTGGATAGAGTGTACCGTGCGAATCTCGGGGATCGGTATATAAAAAGAAGTAGATGGAAGGAAAACTGGTTCGACAAATTACCGAAAAAGGCATGGAACATGTTTCTTTATTACTTTCTTCCTGCTCCATTTTGTATGCGTTACTGAATGTATTGAAATATTGAAACTCGAGATTGTATTTTTTGAACTTGATTTTTACTATTATTTGATCGTTACTCTATCATGTTATCATAATCTGCGTAAAAAGTCTACAAACACCTACGTTTTTATGAAAATTTTATTTTTTATAGATAATAAACAGTTATTGATTCATTCATTTACTCAGAATTTCAGTCCCATAAGGATCGAGTAAAAAAGCATTTTCATACCAATTCTATTTGAATAATATTGTTGTTGACCTTATGGTTTCTTAGTATTTCAATCGAAAATTAAATATTTCAAGTATATTTTCTTAACTATATTTACAAATTTTTAAAAGTCACTGATGCCACTTTAACTGAAATGTGTGTGATCTTACAATACTGAAATTCAACTGAGTATTCTAAAGTACAATCAACTTAAGGGTTTTTTTCGTTAGAGATGAGACGTGGGGTTTGTAAAAGAAAATTGTTTTGAGACGAATGCTTGAGTGTTTTCTTTCTGCACGTTGATGCAAGTGTTAGTGATTGTTGATAAGGCACGCGCGGTGTCTCTTTCTTGCTGAAAATGACAGGAGGATGCTAGTAATACAGGTATAAGATTCTTTAGGGCTTCAAATTGACACGAGAGAAATTTTATTATGAAAAATCTGTTATATTTAACAATTTATTGTTTTGTAAGAGAATCTTTAATATAAATATATAAATACTATAAACCCAGTATACTAAAAACAAATTTTTCACGACTTAAGTAAATATTTTTCTAATAGCACTAATAAATAGTTTATTTACCTAAATCGTGAACATTTTCTTTTTTGTGTATAAAGATCAATAAATACGCGTCTTATCAAGCTTGACTTGTTCTACTTATTCAAGTACTTGACGTATAGTTAATAAAGGATAATGCCTTTGGGAATCATTCCCCATAACGTCTCATTTGCCATAAAATGCAACTCTTCTAACTCAGATATTTGTATGGAGCACAGCGTTACCTCAGCTCCCAAGTGTCACATTCCACAGCTGAGAAGTTTTGCGAAAGAGGATTAAAACACCGTAAATCTTAGTAGTGAGAAATATTCTTTTATTACCATAATAAATTTCTGCTGTAATATCGGTTAATAATAGACCGTTTGAATATTTAGGGTTACTTTAATTATATTATATATTTACTCTTAAACAATTCTTTTCAGGGATTATGTGTAACTTAGGTAAACATAAATAAACTGAAACATAGTTTTTTGTCCAATACAATATCTAAGATAGAAAATTCACTCAAAATAAATTATGATAATTTGTAATTATGTTGATTCTAATTAAATTATGATAATATAATTATCTAATTCTTCTATGAGAATAACTTTATTTACAACAATGAAGAAATAAAGTGTAAATATTTTAAATATTAAAAACAAATCACATTATCGTTAATTATGGTATAATTATTGAATTCTTTTACGGTACTAGTATTAAGAACCAGATTAAATAAAATTATCTACTAAACATCCACATTTTACATATTAAACAAAAACCACATTATTATATAATTAATTAATTATCACGCGATGAAAATGATCAATGACGCGAAGATGAAATTATGAAATGTGGCGATGATGCACAACCAAAAAAGCTAAAATCCTCCTTCCCAAAGACACAAAAACACAAGAACACAATAAATAACAATGGCATGAAATGGAAATGCAATGAAGAGTTACCTGGTATCCTTTCCAACGTACCCATCTCGTGTATAGGCGATCGCAGTGGCTTGCGCACCGTCGCGTAATACTGCTCGCGCTGCTCCATGTTCTGCTTATTATCTAGCGCGGCGGCCGTCTGCGCGTCGTGGAGGCTCCCTAAGTCACCCATCAAAGGCCCTACGTTAATTAACAGTAAGTCTAGTTAAGCAGCGGGCTACTCTTAATAGCTGTGGCGCTTCTCTCTAGCTTCTCTCGCGCGTACATAATTATTCCGCTGAATTATACGCGAGTTTTGGTTCGCTTTTGTGGACTTACGATCCTTCTCGATGGTCAAGTTTCACGTCTAAGCATACGTTAGTGTAAATGGTTTTTGTTTGTTTGAAGGGTGTGGTCTTGATTCAAACGGAATGTTAGAATGTTTTTTGATTTTATTCCAAGAACAAATTATGAAGAAGATCTAAAGTATTAGAATTTACTAAATTACTATTTATTCCTATTAAACAAATATGTTTTTGTAATTGTGTTACTACTTTATATATAGATATCGTTTCATCCTAGAAATCGTCCTACTATACTATTTGTCCTTAAATAAAGTTACTTTGGAATAAAGTTTCTTTTTAAGAAAAAGTTTGAGATGTTTCTACTTTAATAGACTTGTTATCTTGTTAAAATGAGTGATACGATTCGACAGTAAACAAAATAAGTCAGATTGTATTTTAAACGTAATCTTTGCGTTAAGATAACATCACTTGCAGCTCAGACTTTATTGTTTGTCGGTTATAAGTTACGTAAATCAAAACTTTATAAGGCTGTAAGTTAATAAACTAGTTTATGTTGTAGTGAGCTGATATCAGAAAATCTTTACGTAAAGTAATGTTGACTAAAGTACATGAGCAACGGCAATTTTTTAACAAAATTTCTATGAAAATAATTATTTTAGTACGAAAAACTTATTTTACAACTTTATAAACTTTTTTCTGTTTGTCGATTTTAATTTTTTCATGAAAATAGTGATGGTACTTTACTCATTCAATAACACAAGATTTATTTTAGTAAATAAAAGTTTCAATTCGATCCACTTTTTTATAAAACAAAGTTACATGACGCGGTCACTTGCAGCTTTTAAGCCGTTATTTGCTACTGGCTCCATTCTATGAAGTTTGAAGTACCTGAAGTTTATATCAACGTTTTTTTTTATAAAATACTTCAGTTTTAATTAGTTCTAAGTACTTCAATGAGTAGGTTTTACTTTTTACTTGAAACTTTTTTATAATGTAGTAAATAAATTGAGTATAACAAGTACTAAATCATTATTGATAATTTTTTTTTAAAAATGCATTAGTCTGTAAAAAATAAAGTTAATAGTATACCGTTAAATTTTTGATACATTTCAAAGAGATTTAAATAATCATCTGAAAAAATGTCTGTGCGTCGTGTCACCTAGAATCGTACACACCGCCAAGTTCATCTAATAAATATTGTATTAACAATGGTAATATAGTGTTGCGTGGTAGTGAGATTCTAAGGTTTTACAACTGTTAAATTACAGATATTACCAAGTATTTATAGTAACAACATTTTTATAGTGAGTACTTTTAAAGGAAAACATTTTATCAACTCATATAAAAAATTCTTATTTTACTTCCTCAAAGCTTTGTGATAGTAAAAAAAAAGTTTGAGTGCATTAATCCTAATGCATTAACCCTTTGAAGCACTGCGAGATTCACAGACCTATTTTATTTATTTTTATTTTTCATGATTTTGTAATAATTAATAGCTGATATGAACAAAATATTAAAAATTATAAATTTTTTAGAAATAATCTTGTTAAAAAGAAGACAAAGATGACAAAATCACGAAAATCTAACAAAGGATAAGTTATCAGCAATCCAAAAAATCCTACTGAGATAAGTTTAATAAAACCACTCAAAGAGAAAAATTCACGCTTCAAAGGGTTAACACATTTTTAATTACGATGGGTACCCACCCTGGGCTAAATCTTGAAAATTAACAAGGCTTCATTCGATTTTCTTTTCTCTGAACTCAATATAACGCCTTATAAGTAGTTAAAAATTTAATTGGGGCGATTATTTAATTTAGGCAGGCTTATAATTTTCACTATGAGTACAATCGAAGTTTTAACATTAACGTTTATGGTACGTGCACACGTTTGTGGAGTTCTTAATACATTATAATCTAAAACTTTCAGATAATGTTTATTACATATATACATATAATATCCGATATAGATGCAGTAAAATTTTTAAATATTGAGTATAAGGTAGTTATTTACCAACTATATGAGTCAAAATAAAACTGACAAATAAAAAGCTCAATATACATGAATTTCTTTGTTTATAAAATATTAATTGTAAAGAATTAATATAAAAAAATAACAGCACCTTTTGACTCTCGCGGTTGATACTATTTCATTACTGTATACATCACTTACTAAATAAGAAAATGTATACTTTTTCGAGTTTTCATCTAAATTTTCAGACAATTCTCGAGACTCGATTGTTTACTCGAGCTAAATGAACTCATATTCATAGATTTTCCTTTGAGAACATCATACTGTATTACAAAAAGACCTTGGTAACAAACCCATTGCAATTATGCTGCATTTCTACTGCAATTTCCCTCTTGGGTATGGAAATTACAGCAGAACATGCGTTGTCTGCTTGGTCATTCTACTACATTTCTGCCGGTAGGCAATTGCACCAGGCACTTTGCAGCAGACTTGCGGCAGACTTATGGCCGCTAAAGTGCACTCAAGTAGGTCATACTTTTTGCACTCGTGTATGCAGTATAATTGCAGCAGAATTGCAGTAGATGATTATGGTAGACACATTGCATCAGAATTGCAACAGTTTTACAGCAGCTGAAGTGTATCATGGGGTTAATATTTTGCACTCGCGCGGACAGTAGAATTGCGGTAGAATTACAGTAGACGATTGCGGAAGGTTCTTTATGCCAAACTTGCATCACCCAGAGTATAAATCCGAATCCAAATATAAACCCCGTAATATATTGAGTTAATTTATATTCTATACATATATTAAATTATAAAACATTATCAAATTATTGATTTACTTATGCAATAGGTATGTGTAATAGCTATAGCACATTAAAAAGATTGTCTACCACTAAATAGACCTTGAAAAATAAATTGATTGAACAGTGTATGCACCAACTTAAAATTCTGATAAAATTCTTGAAAGAATATACAATCAAAATATACGATTTAATGTAAACAAAAATATTAATGAATTTATAAACAAATAAATATTTAATAAATATTTAACCCTCTGACACGTTTCTATTCTGCAATAACACGCGCGTGGGTATCTCTGAGGTTCATAATATAGATAACCTACATTAATAAGCAATATAAACAAACTAAAATATGAATAACAAGTATTTTTTACACAATATAATATATAGACATAATTGAAAAAATATAGTATCTCCGTCATTATAGATTAAAACATATTTAATAATAATATATATATATATATATATATATATATATATATATATATATATATATATATATATATATATATATATATATGGATATATTATTATTAAATATGTTTTAATCTATAATGACGGAGATACTATATTTTTTCAATTATGTCTATATATTATATTATATAATTATATATATATATATATATATATATATATATATATATATATATATATATATATATATATATATATATATATATATATATATATATATATATATATATATATATATATATATATATATATATATTAAAAAGGAAAAGTTAAATAAAAAAGGAAAGATTTTATTACAGTATTAACTGTAAAAATATTGTATTAATATTGTTTTAAAAGTGTAAAAAATACTTGTTATTCATATTTTAGTTTGTTTATATATATATTTTTTTTCAATTATGTCTGAATTGAATGTAGACAATCAAAAGAACATTAAACATCTTTTATTATTTCAAATAAAATACTCAATATAAATTATAAATATGTATTATAAGGCGCTAACGTCGATGAGTATATGCCATTTTACGCCGAATGTTCCCGTACAAGAGCGCGGTTGTGGTGATTAAGGCGCATCTCTTGTTTCTTGCTACGTTTTTGGTTTCGGGTGTAACTTTGGGAGCTCGTATTCAAATCCCCGTTGCATCTATTATTTCTTTTACTTTTTTTGTACTTCACTATTTTCTAATAATTAACAATGTATATTATATACTAAATAATTTTTTAACAAATGTTTTACACGTTTAATTAAATAAAAAGAGACTTGGATGTTCATACTCTAGCTTTCGCAAGACTTGCGCAATTTTATTGTATTGGACATACTGCAAATTCCTCTCCGCAATTCTTGTGCAATTCTGCTACACTTGCGCATGCGTTATCGGGATGCAATACCTTCACTTGAGCTTCCATAAGACTTACGCAATTCTGCTGCGTAGAACCTGCCGCACTCGCCTATCAGCAGAATTGCAACAGAATCGCAAGTGCGGCATATTGAGCTCCCGGGGAATCTATAAGATGGTCCATCGATTGGAAAAATTTGCAGCGATATTCTTTGAGCTAAACATCGATTTGCCTCATCGTTTAAAAAGTACCTCTCCTCCAACATTCATGCACATTTTCAAGATCTAATCCAGCCCAGAAACCCCAATCCAATCAACGAACTACATCCAACTAATCAATCTACACTGTCTCGTTTGATCCTATTTCTTTGATCTGTTACCTGGTATCTTACTTTTTCGAAAGCAGTAGAAGACGGCGCCCGCCGCGACTATCACGGCGAAGGAGCTCAGCACGAGGGGCACGATCAGCTTGACGTCCGCGTAGACGGGCGTGTGCTGGGGTATGAAGCGGTCGACGTCGAGGGCCGGCACCGTCGAGCTGCTGTGCGGCTGCTGGGTCGTGATCTTGTACTCGGCGACGGACGAGCCGGCGTTGTTGTGCGCCCGGATGCGCACCTCGTAGCTCGTGCCCGGCTGCAGCTCGCTCAGCGTGTACGACTTTTGCACCTGAGAATCAAAGTTCGAGCGTGATGGAGCCTGAGTTTCATTTGGGGTTGTTCGGAGGGATGTGGGATTCGTAGGTGTATAAGGTTGTATAAGGTTTTGTGTAGAGTAATGGATATGCAGGTGTAGGATTAAGCGTTTGAAAGTATTGTGCTTTGCGTTCATTTTGAATTTGGAAATTCTCAGTCTTTTTTAGTTCTGAATATAGGAGAATATCCAAAAGTTGTATGGGTTCTCAAAGGGATTTCAGATTATTCTTAACTTATTTTTAATATTCTGTATATTTAATAATAGAACTGCTACACTAACTATTTTAGTACAATCTTCTCTCAATAAAGAGTAAATTATGAAGTATTTAATTGAAAATTGGTACTAAAAGAAAGTGATACTTCTACTGATACTACTATTGATAGAATCATTTATTAGGTGCACCTACATTGAAAAATGAGAGATAGGCTACTGAGAGTTAGGATCTCTTTTGCTATCTTTGCTGTTTTAGAAACTCGAAGTTGTCACATTGATGACTTGTATTCCGAATGACAGAGTAAAAATAAAAATATCGCAGTCAACAATGTCTCCAGAATTTGAAATATTAATTCTATATATTAAAATTGTGTTTTATAAAAAAATATCTTTAAACTAATAATTATTTCTATGTTAAAAATTTACAAGAAAAATATTTTATTTTAAACATGACTTTCTCTTTAAGAAAGCTATTAATCCTTTTAGAATGTAAGTTAATTAATTGTGTATGAATTTTCACACTTATGCAGTGATAATAAATTATCATTAATATCTCTTAGCGTGATTCTAAATTGAATATGTAAAAAGTGGATTTCTAATTATTTGCAATCACAATAGATTATTTAATCATCTAAAGTCTATTGTTACCGGAATTAGCGAGTTCACACTTCTAAAACACCTATAATTCAAATTTCGTACTTATGTTCCAAAAACGTTCCAAACTTCAACGACATTAAAAATCAATAGTTTCAGAGATTTCCCAATACATAGGTTTCATTGTATTATGTATTCATCAAGTATTTCTATACTGAGAAAACAATATCGTAACTTTCCAATTTATATGTCGTAAAGCGAATTCATGTTGATTCAATGTCCCATAAAAATTAGCACGGACTCAGCGAAGAATGCATTACTTATTATAGAAGAAATTAAATTATTAAAAAATGTATTTTTAATGTACAAATTAAGATTTGAGTAGTCCAATTCCACAAAATCACATTGCATCTGACACCGAATACTTACGATATCAGCACGTAAATTTTAACGATATGCTGTTGCGCGAGTTACGATATATATGCCGTACATTGCCATGCACTCCTCTCATTATAAAATCCATCCAAACAATCCACCCCGCACTACCCAAAACCCTCTCCCACCTCGATGTTATTCGAGACGAGGGTCCAAAGCTCCTCCCCGCTCTTCTTGTACTCGAGCTCGAAGTACGTGATCGGGCAGCCCCCGTCGTTCCAGGTGTGCAGCTGTAGCGTGATCCAGGAGACGTTGACGGTGATGAACTTCTCGCCCCCGTTGGCCGGCGAGTCGTCGGGCTTGCTGCCCTCGGTCGTGGCCTTGACGATCTCGCTCGGGGAGCCCATGCCTATGCGATTGTACGCGGTGAGGTAGACCTGGTAGTCGGTGCCGCACCAGAGCTGAGACAGCTGGTGGCTGTTGCTCTTGTGCGACAGCTTGATCTCCTCCCACTCGCCGAACTCCCGCTTGAAGTGCAGGATGTAGCCGCGTATGGGGGCGCCGCCGTCGTCGCCGTTCTTCCACTGGACGTTGATGGAGTTGCTCGTGGCGCTGGTGGCGTGCAGGAGCGGCGCGGCCGGTGGCACTGGGGAGAGAATGGGAGGTTTTTGATTTTTTAAAGATGGGTGATGATAATTTTGAGGGGGGGGGGGGGTTGGTATAGGACACTTTTGTAGTTTAAGATGCGGTCTGCAGAAATAGGGACGGTGTCCACGATTGATAGTTTAGCGATGTTTAAAAAGTGTATTTACGATGTAGACTTTCTAAAATAGATATTTGTACGAAGAATATGGAACATGGATGCAAACAAATTATTGATTGTCTCCAGTACAGGAAAACTTGAAAGAAATATATTCAAAGATACTGCCTTTCGTCACATTTACCTCAACTTTTCTTCCACATAGGAGTGGAAGAGAGTAGGCTCAAATTTTTGTTTAAATTTCGTTTTATTCTTATTCTTCTCTTATTTTGAAAGGTTTTTACCATTATGCGTATACATTGTCTTTTCAAGATTTAAGTTTTAAAATTATAAGATTTCGATAATATGTTCAACGCTAGGAGTAAATAATGAATATCCTTTACTGACCCAATGATCATATCAACTAAATGTTATAGAAAATTTGTTTATCTCTAATTTTACTATAATGAAAGAAAAACGTTTTTTAAAGCATTGAAAACAATGTTAACCCATTGTGCGCAGGAAAAAAGATTATAAAAGAATGTTTTGTTTAATCCTGCATATATCGAAATTATTAGCTCCAGCGAAAAAATTATAATAAGATAAAAACGTATTTTCTTGATTTCTAAAACTTTTGTTTAAGGTATGTTGACCGAAAAATGAATCTATGGAGTTGATGAAATCTGTGGCGTACCGAAAAAACGACTTAAGTCAACTTTTTTTGAAAATTGAGCTTTGAGCGCTTTTAGTATCCTTACATAGTATATTTTCAGATAAAAACAGCAAAAAATCAATAAAGTATAAGAATAAGTGACCCTATCAACTATTTATGAATTTTTTTAATATTTGTCATTTTTCCGGGAACCCATAAAAATATTCTTTGACATTGGAACTCAAAATTGGCACCTACAGAAATATTCTTTGACATCGGGCTTAAAAGATTTGTACAAATCGCATGTAAGTAGGTAACATCAGGAACTATTCCGACATTCATACGCCGTTCATTGTACGTTTTTCTGGATAAGTTTGCTAAATAACTGTTGTAATTTTGTTAATACTCAGTTATCATATGTATTTCGACTTCCGTTGTTATTTCACAAGGGTTAAAATAAGACGAAGGATTTTTTTTGGCGTGTGTTTTCGAGAAAAAAGGTCAATTTAAATAAAGTTTAGTTGAGCCTCCTAATAGATATGCATGATGTCAATATTATTACCGAAGGATATTTCATTCTGTTACCTCGTTTTTATAAATAATTGAAAATACTAGTGGCATATTTTCTCTAATATAACCTCAAAATATTGTTGTATTTTCAATTGTTTGTAAAAAGAGCGCAACAGACTGAAAAGATCTTAGGTAATAATATTGATATCATTCTTATCTAGGGTGCTCAACTTCGAATTTCATCTTAAGTTATAAACAATCGAAGATATACGTAAAAATTATGCTCAAACGAACCGAAACGCGCTCTACCTCGGCTCCGACATCCCCTTAATAAATTCCTGTTCTTTTTTAAATTATTTTTGTTTTTTAAAGATATGAGTATGTACACTGCCGTGCAAATGAAGAAAGTGAGTATCTGCATTTTGCAGAAAGAATCGAATCGATTTTAGGAAAATGATAGATATCTTTTCAATAAAAATCTTACGCAAATTCATCCAAATACAAATGAATTTTATCAAGTGTCTGAGATTCACTTCAAATACAGATACCCGCTTTCTTTATTTGCACGGCAGTACATGCGTAGTATTGAAAAAGTCATGAGATATAAGACTTTGTGCAAAAATATATCACTTCGATTTATCTAAAAATACAAAAAAGTACTTTGTAACATTATTATTCTACTACTACCACTACTACTACTAGCCTCTTAGAGCACATTACGACTAATATGTGCTCGGATACATACTTTAGTCTTTAAACTTTCCCTACCTCACAGTTCAGACCTTATCTTATTCCGCGTACTGAAATGGAGTTTTAAAAACAAGTTTTTCCGTTTTGATCCCTTAGGGAAACTATGGGTTAACATGACTTTTAACTAAGAGTCCAAAAAAAAAATAGTTACATGCTCTTCCGAAAATGTTTGTTTTAAAACGGCATCCTTTGAAGTCGTATATTACGGAACGTCATCAAAGACACTTTACTATACGCTACACAGCTTCTTCCAATTTTCTAGCACTCTTTGAAAAATTCAAAGATAATTATGAATACACTTGCATTCCCTACTCAAATTAAGGACACAAACAAAGAACAAGAAAATGTCACTCAAGGCGGAATTCAGTTAAAGAGAAACTCGTTCGTTACCTTGCACGGTCATTCGATGCGTGATCTGATCGGATCCGTAGCGGTTCTCCACGAAGCACGTGTAATTGCCGCTGTCCTCTCTGTGCAAGTCTCTGATCTGCAGCGAGCCGTCGTTCTCCAGAGTGACCCTCGACGAGGCACCGAACCTAATAACTTGCCCCCATTGTTTCCACGTGACCGTGGGCTCGGGCTTGCCGACCCTTTGACAGGGCAGCACGACGTCCTGCTTCCACGGCACCACGAGTATCTGACCGAACGAGTAGATTGCCGCGCGCACTAGCCGGACAAAGGAGAGTGGAATATTCATTTAAGAAAATGTAAATTCCATAGAAAGTTTTATAAATATTAGAGGAGATTGGGACACTAAGTTGTATAATACATGTATGTATATTTATATGTATAAGGCGAATGGTTTGTACAAATGTTAATTTTGTTAGACATATTTAAAAAAAAACGCGCAATACAGACCCATGGATAGAAATCAATATTATACAGTTAATATTTTAGCTCGAACAACGAAAATAATTAGTTAACTAATTATTTTTAATCTAAGTATTAATCTAACTAACTCATTCGTCGATTAGAACAAAATTTCTAGCTGTTCCTCAACTTAATTCTATGTGTGCGTATTTCGAAATTCCGGTTCACCATACGGAACTGACGTACTTCGGAATTGCAGTTAATAAGGACATATTTCAAAATTCCCATAAATTCCAATTTCCAAAATACCTTATTATCAATGAGAAATTTGAAGCACGCCTTTGTCAACTATAGCGTTAAAATGCATCTTTATAATTAGGAGATATGATTGATATTGCTTGATTGATCTTCTTCGATTTTTTCACATTTAATAACTATATGAGGAAACAGTAAAGTTTAAGGAAATTATAGTAAAGAAACATCACGAAGAAAGAATACAATTCATCTCTGATCTCCCCTACTAATAATATAAGACTAGAGTTCGATAGAAAAAAACGACTGAGCATTACTTTATGAAAAATATATTATTTCCAAATAAATTTATTTACTAAAATCGATTATCGAAAATTTTAGAATAAACTGATCGTTTACATTTATCTCCACTAAGCCGAGACAAGAAAGAAAAAAAAAAAGATAATCGAGCTCTCCTTTCCACCAAAAATAGACTGTACTCAAGCAGGTTTTGAAGTAGGCCAGCAGCGGCCTCGTCCTCACGCCCAGCCATCAAAGCCACCAGTCTGCACGAGCAGCGCCGTTCATAAAAAGCCACTTAATCCCCCGAGCAATAAACCCCTCGGCATCAGCGCGCGCGCGCGCGCGTATAACAAACCAAAAGTGCGAACGCGTAAGGAAAAACCGCAGCCGTCTAACAACCCCTCAAGCAAACCAACGCGTGCTCCATAAAACAAAGTCCGAAAGAAGATGACGATGTGGAGCCTCGAAGGCTCTTCTCATCGCGCTACACTCGGAAAATCGGTTACTCGGCGTAAGCAGATTCTATTTCAGTCAAGTATAAAAAGAGGTTTAAATATGAGTCTAATAGATTTATTTTTGCTAGAAAAATAAAGTTTGTTTTAGGCTCATACTCTTGTGGCTATCAGATTTAGTTTGGTTCAAAATGAAAATATGTTTCAATAAATTATGTACCATGCAAGTAAATTAGAAACTCTTCAAAAGAGATTCCATTCTTTTTCAATTTGTGGATTCTATTTGTAAATACCGATCCGATTCTAAACTTACGACTTTTTACATTTACAATTTTTTATCACACCAGGAATCTTCAGTTTTTCAAGAGATTTTATTATTCACCTTCTAGTACTCGGGGTTCTTATTTGATTAAGTAGTTCATGTTTATTAGAGGAAGAGCAAGCTTTACATACAATTTTTAGAGGTGAACCGTAAAACAACTATAAGTTATTCTGTTCCTAAATTAAGTAAGCTTTAAGAATTAACCTAGTTAAAAGTTAACTTGCGTGTTTCTGTACAAGTTACCATAAAAAGAATTTAAACAAAGTAATTTATCTCGACATATTTATAGGAAAATTTTCAGCACCTATGAATTGTTTAGTTGCTTTGGTACTACCAGTTAGAATTTTACGACAAATAATTAAAATTCCTTTTTATTTAACTCTGTAGTATGCTATTTATTTGCTACGTTTACTTTCAGGCAAAATTTACCTAATAAACTCAATCACTAATTTTGAGAGCACCTCCAAGTGAATGTAGCAAATATGCTGCAATGGATTGAAAAACGAAAAACTACTTAACTATATATAGAACTATAAAAAATAGTACATTATGTAACAAGGGAATAAAGTCGAAGATAATTCCCGAGAGCAGTAATCATCCGAGGGAATTATCGACTTTATTCCCATGTTGCATATAGAACTTTATTCTCGATTTAACTGTGGCCACATTATTGACTTAAAAAGAGGGATTTCAATACAATTTGCGGGAAAAAGTAGATTTACGGGAATCATACGCAACTTTTGTCCCGCTTTTACGGTCAATAAAGTGGCCATGAGTCAGGAATAAAATATCTTTGAAATTTAACTTCGAAATCTTGGTGTGCATTTAGAAGACCTAAAATTGCGTTCATAGCAAAATATTTATTAATAACAGAGAAAAAAGTGGAAAACCGATAAAGTATAAATCTGATGAGTATTTCCTATCCCCTAAAAAAAGAAAAAAGCCCTTATTTTACGTTCGACGAAAGCCACCTCTCGTTCCAAAACACACCCCTTCAAAACCTGGACACTCGTCCTCCAACATTGGACTCACCCTCGCTGGACGGCGAGACGATGATCGAGGGCGTGCGCGGCCCGTCCCCCATCGACGTCACCGCCGCTATGTTGAACTCGTACTGGTTCTTCTTGTGCAGGTTCTCGGCGAGGTAGCTCGTCTCGTGGGGGGGCAGGGCGCGCCTGTACCACTTGCCGTCGGGCCCGACCGAGCGCACGTGCACGCTGTACGAGGTGATGATGCCGTTGCTGCGCAGGGGCGGCTGCCACGAGACGATTATCGAGGTGGCCGAGCTCGCCACGGCCTTTATGCCCGCCGGCACCTCGGGCTTGTCCTCCTCCGTGACGCAGTAGAGGGGCGCGGAGGGGACGCCGTCGCCCGCGCGCGTGAACGCCGATACCTGGGGAGCCGAAGGGGCGGGGGGAAATTGTTGTTAGTGGGGTTTGAGAAGCGAGGTATAAGTGTGTGGAGGGTGGAGGGTGGTTTTATGCAGGTGTGAGTGAGAGAGAGTGTCGTTTGAGTTTGGAAATTTGGGCTAGTTTGGTTAGTTGATTGATTTGATTTTGATGCCGTGGAATGGAATGTGTAGAATACTTTTTAGATGAACAGGTGTGTTTGTAATTCGGACTTTTCATCGTTCCAATGATTGAAACATAAATAAACAATTTTTAGCAGAAATAATAACAGTTTTGATATGGACTAATTGAGAAAAATGTTTCGCAAGAAATGTTGAAAATTATTCAGAATTTTTAAGTATTCTTTATAAACGTTGATATTGTTGAGATGAGTAATTTTTAAATATTTTATCGTATTTTCTACAAATAACTATACAATTTTTCACAAAAATTAACATTGTTTAAAACTGTTTATATATGTTAAAGCTTTTATTAAAAGAATAATTGTTAATAATGATTGATCACAATTTCATTGTAAATTCGATTAATAATTAAAGAATATTTAAACTATTTGCATAGATTATTTAACATAGGTATTGTAGATAAAAGTATACAAAGTAATGTTTAGGTGTCCAAATAATCGGTTTAAGGGGGAAGGCCTGAGTTAAACCCAAAAAAATATTTTTTTACAAAGATTTTTTTTCTGGACTCGTAAAAAGAAGTCTTTTTTTAGGTTTAACCCAGACCTGCTCCCTTAAGCATTAGTCACTAATACTTTTAACTTCTTTGTGAACAAATGTCTTTAAAACATAAATTATTATAATTTGTAAGAAAACTTTAATATTTACTGATATAAATTTAAAATTTTAATTAATTTTAATTTTATTTACGAATAATACTTTTTGTAATAATATCAAACTGCGAAAATGTGTGGTAAACTGTTGTAATATGATTATAAGTGTTTAAATTTGATTAAAATCGTTTAATTTTGGGACGAGCTGATTCGATCTATTTGTTAAATAGTACGAAATATGAATGTTTACAACAAAATTAAATAATCATCATTAATAACTTTCCCAAAAACATAATTTCCAACAGTATTTAATAGTTTCTGACAAGTATGTTTCTGTTAAGGATTCTACCATTTATGTTTTTCATTACCTTTATTAAAATACATTTTAAACATTACATCAACAGTACTATTAAAATCGGACACACTTATTCGCACTAAATATTTAACATTTATATTAACAAAAAACCAATTTGAAAGAGGAATAACAAGAAAAGTTGTTTGTCACTAACCTGCACCGAATAGTTAGTGTGTTTCTCGAGGCCGGTCAGAGCGACATTGAGTACGGTCGTGCTCTTGGTCTCGACCTTGGTCATGTCCGTGAGCACGTCCATGTTCTCGTACATGACCTTGTAGCCCTTGAGGATGCCGTTGAGACTGGAGTTGGGCGGCGGATCCCAGGACACCTGGAGCGACTGCGAGGTCAGGGCCGTGCACCTAACGTCCTGCGGTGGACTCGAAGGCACTGCAAGTTAATACGTTCATTGTATACCTTTCAAAACTTGTACACATATTTACCAATGTACTGAGTAAAATGCATTTATATATACAAGATTAAGGGTCGTTCGTAAATTAAGTCGCGCCGTTTTTAAGAATTTTTTTACCCCCCTTTGAGTAATGCATTTTTCTTGATTGCCCTGTATCTCCAGTTTACACTATCACGCGAATATAGATCCCTCTTGTGAGTAATTCTTAATTATTAAAAAGATTTTTAAACTTGCATTCTACATTTTTACACGCTAAATCTCTACGAATAAAACTTCAATCTTATCAAGGGATTTTTCACTCTCAACAAGAGAAAATACAACCAACCTTTTTTGAGTTAATATTCACTATTTTAACGAAATGGATTTTAACCCATTTCTTCCCAAGCGGCCATTTTATAGTCGAATGGTTTTTTGTCTAAAAAATTGCCGGAAAAAAAATAATAATAACCAATAGCACTTTTCTGAAGTAAAATTGTCTGCTCTTTCCGATTCTGAAGTCAGAATTTTGAAATTTCCGTTGGAAAATTTCAAAATGGCGGTTTTAGGCAAAAAACCAATCGACTATAAAATGGCCGCTTGGGAAGAAATGGGTTAAGCGAAATTGAGTATCTGTTCTTTATTGACTCTTATCTGAATTAAAAGTAACTCGGAGAAGAGTATGATGTTTTATTTTTAGTTTGAAAAATATTCTCTTTTCTGAGAGTAAATAAAGCACCTTGTAGAGAGTGGAAGCTTCATATTTTATTTTTTTTTAAAAAGTATGATCATGATCTCTGTCTCTCTCTCTCTCTTTCTCGTTCTCTGAGAATGAAATGTACTCTATCAAGAATGTATTCACTCTTTTTTTTTTACAAATTATTGGAGTAAAGGCATATTTTTGTGATAAAAGTAGGGTTTTTTAAAAAATGTTCTTTACGCACACCTATAAGACAAAATCTATTTTAAATAGAGAAAGAAAATTTTTGTATGAATGAATGAAAGTTAATATTTTTGACCCTGTTTAAACTCAATTTATGGTCCGAAATAAATGAAACGTTTTTTGAACCTATCCAAAAGTATAGCATAGATTATGAAAAAATATTTATCAAGTTACATTTTTTTCAATTGTCGATAATAAATTTTGTAACAGAATAATTATCGATTAAATTTTATTTATGAATATAATGTATGCTACTTTTACAAATAAAATTTTTTCGTAGTTTTGTGACTTTGCTCAATTTTATGAACAACGGATTTATTCATTAATTACAAAAATATCATAAAAATGAAAAAGCGGTAAAAAACAAAAACGAATCGATGATTCTTAATTTTTTTTTTATTTTAAACTTTATAAAAAATTAAAAAAGAGCTTTAAATGGCCAATAAGTGCCGCATAACACTCAAGAAAAAAGCGATTAATTTCTTTTTTTGAAAAAACATGAATATCATAAAAATGAAAAAACGTTATAAAAACGTAAAAAATGAGCTTTGGTTGGTCAAATATTATTGTGTAATACGCAAGAAATTTACAATCAAAAATTTTTTGAAATCGAAAATACCATATAAAATGAAAGAGCATTATAAAACAAAAAAGATTCGATGATAATAGTGTAACTTGAGTTTTATATATAGAGGTTAAGCTCAAGGCTTGTTCTTTAAATAATAACAAACAATTAAAAATATCTGCGAACCCCTACTTACATACTCTCATTCGATGCAAAGTAAAATAAATTCTTCAAAATGCTTACCTACTCTTATTCGAGAAAAGCACGAAAATCCAATCGAACGAGACATTTTCTCCGGAGTTTTTTCTTCTACAGAATAAAGAGGCAACGCTGTCCGCTTATCGACTTACCGTCTTCGAGGGTCGTGGCGACGACCTCGGGTGTCATGGGACCGGCGCCGAGGGCATTGTACGCCTGGACGATGATGCTGTAGCGCGTGTACTTCTTCAGACCCGTCAATTGGCACTGGCGGCCCGGTATTGCCGTCCTCGCCAAGCCGAGGGCTATGCTCGCCGTCGAGATCCTGCCCTCCACCGTGCGATACACGTATTCCGCTCCGTGGCTGCATCGATTCGGGTTCGTATGTTTTATTATGGATTTCTTTGGAATTCATTTTTTAATAATATTGGAAGGAAAGTTTACAATGAAATCTGGGAGTTGTTTTGAGATTGGTCGTGTATGTTATTGGTAAGTATCACTATTGAAATAAATTAGATTGAAAATCATGTGATCAAGTCTTTTGAACCAAAATATTTTTGATGGCCGGAAAATAAGTATTTAAAAATGATCTAACTATTATAAACTAACAGTTTTGATAGAATTTAAAGTTTTGTTCTTAGAGGAGACTTAAGAAAGATATACTCTTTTAAAGAGGATATCGTGAGAAAAAATATATTTTGAAGTAAATTTTATTTAAAAAAACTTATCTAAAACTAAAATAATAACCAGAAATATGTTTTTCGACACGTGCAATAAATATTTCATAATGTCTCCGAGTTATTTTTGTAATTTTTAACAGAAGGTATGGATATTATATTGATGTTCTATTAATATGAACGAATAATGAGATTTCCAATGATTCTCAACTTTTTTGACTGATCAATTTTTGTGACTGTCTGAAGTCACGTACTCTACAGGACGCGCATGATATGAGAGAATTAATTATGTGATTATATTAGTAGAAATAGAGAAATATTTATTTAGTTATTTAAAAAGACAAAAGCCTAATATACAAAATATAATATATATGTAACATTAAAGCCTTTAAAATTAAAATAATAAATATGAACAAGACATTTATATACATGATCGGAATGATAAAATCATACTGCTTTCTATCATACTAGAAATTCTAAATACCCCAAAGAAAAAAATAAAACAAACTATTACCGATCAAAAGTAATGTTTAAAAAAATACCTATACCATTTATCCTATCTTCCTTTTCATACAGACACGAGCATAGACGCAAGAAAAAACGAAGCCGGAATGCCGCGTCAAATATTTGCCAAAAAAAATTAAATCGCCCTCCGGCTAAATCATATTTTACAGACGAGAAGGCAAGGTGGCAGGCGCCCGCGCGGCAACGTCGCCCGTCGAGCCATAGACGACGAGCTAGCGAGGAGGGGAGAGGGAGCAGAGGCGCAAAACGTTATTTATTATTTTACCGTTGTTCCTTGTAGCCGACGTGGTAGCCGAGAATCTCGCCGTTCCATAAATCATCGTCAGGCGGATCCCACGTTACTTTCAATTCCGTCGAACTCGAGGGCTCGACTTTGAGATTCTTGGGCGGGCCGCCCGGAGTCTCGCCCTCCGTCATCGCGTCCAAAATCTGCGAAGCAGTTCGACCCTTGGCGTCAGGTAAGACTGACACACGCGTGTGTGGCGTGTATGTATATAATGCGGAGTGATTTATAGAGGGTGGGATGTATTGTACTCTTTTTTACTTTGAAAAGCGTTGTAGCAAGAATTACATTTATTATTGATAGTGGGTACAGTCGAACTCCGGACACTGTTAGGCGACGCCTTTGAGGATTTGAAACAGCTGGTATCAGTGTCCAAGAGTTTACTGTGTGCGGGGTCACAGTGTCCGGGGTTCGACTGTAGTAGTTTTTGTAGTTGGACGAAATTGCTTTACTAATATGAGAATTTTTAAAGCTTGTATGGATAATTGTCAAAACAGTCAAAAAATTTATCATCGAAATGGCGTAAATAGTGATAGATTGAAGTAATAATAAACATAAATAATAATAAATTTACATAAGTAATAATAAGAATAAACTATTTTTTTGCCAATATGTAGTTGGGTATTTTCTAAGTTACAGAAAAATATTCGATAAGACAAGTCTTTTGAAATTCTCTTAGTATTAATAAATCTACTATAGGAGATATTCTGAACAATTGTAGAAAATTATCTAGTTTTTTCACTACTATATAGGCTTTGATGAATTTACATAAGCCGCAATAGTTCTGCATAGGATTAGATAACCTTTTTTATTGCGGAAGATATAGTCAAAATATTTCTTTAATCTCGAATGAATCATGTTGGAGCTTCTAATTTATCATTTTCGTAACATGTATGTTATTATCAAAATGATATGATACTTTTGGTAAAACTGAGTATCTTTTCATTTATTAATAACTACATTCAAAATTAGTTTAAGAACGTTTATTACTACTACGTTGAATACTTCTTTGCCATGGATTTTCTCTTATGTAGTTGGGGTGAAAAGATTACTCTAGAAATTGATTGAAAAATTATTTTTGAAACATTAATACTAGTTATAGTGAAAATAATCCCATTATAAATGAGTCCGGACAAAACTGTATATATTATTTTGTTACATACGATTTTGTCTTCAGAATTTCGAATCAGATTTTGTCAGTAATAGTAATCGTATGAAACAATTCGTAATCGGATTAATTTCAAATGCGTCTGGACAAAAGCGGATTAGATCATTCAATCAATCCGATCATATACGGGGTTTGAATCTATCCAAAATGTAAAGCAATACGATTATCAATTTCGTATACATGAGAGTAGTTCAGACAATTTTTGCTGGAAGATAAAAACCTCAGAGTTAGCTGTTATGCTAGAAACTCTAGTAAATTTTAATACAAGAGTGATTAATTTACTCAAATATACTTTCACTCAATACCATACGGTTAGCCAACTCTGATGTAGTGAATACCTCATTCGCAATTCGAGAGTATTTTTACACTCTAATCAGTTTCATAAATATTCCACCTTTTCATCGATTATAATTTTACTTCTCTATTAAGGACTTAAGCGAGTTATATAAAACCATAAAAACTAAAAATTCATAGAAAAAGTCTATGTTTTTTGACAATCATCAACATACATGCAATACCATTCCTATATCAATATTTTAATATTAATCTTCAATCTTGTCCACATTCACGATACAAAATCCACATAGCAACACTCTTAATCTATCACATATTAACTCTGCGGACGATTCAAGCGGCAATGATCGTATTCCTGGGCCTTCACCTCGTCCTTTGAAATAAAGATCTTGCCGGCCAGATATCCAAAATTATTAAGAGACCCGCACTAGCTGGCGCCAAGCTTTGAATATTAATCAGCCAGATAGCCTCGCACCAATCCACATACATATGCATTACACACAACATACACAGGTAGAGGCAAAGTGTGCATATACGTACGTCGCTGGGTTGACTCCTGCCAAGTTCGTTCTCGGCGAAAATGCGAAATTGATATGTAACCGCCGGTCGGAGGCCGCTTATGTGGGCGTGCGCCTGGGTCCCGGGCACCGTCGTGTGAAACGTATGGTCGTGCCAAACTTCTGCGCAGGCAAGTTATCAAACTATTCAATATCTCTTTCCGGCACCCCCTTTCCCTTCCCTTCCAGACCGAGTTTAACGATCGAGCGCGCCCGCGCGCGCCTTTCTCTCTCTCTCTATATATATTTATGCCAATAATTTACGAGCAGCAGCAGCCGCGGAAGAAACGCGAGCGCGGGCTTTGAACTGCGGCTGCGGCTGCTGCTGCTGCGAGTCTATTATGCAACGGGGAACTTTTATCAACAAATCGAGGGAAGGGGCTGTTTTAACGCGGCGTGGATCAATTAAAAGTTTTGTTTTGGCAACTTAGGATTTAGATAGGCTTTGTTGGTAAATAAAGGCATCTCGTGGATGCTTGCTTAACTTTTATGGTTTGTTGAAGAGTGGAGGGGTAATAGAAAAATAAAAATTGTTCGTTCGCGAATTGATTGGAGAATTTTTGATTAACGGGTGAAATGGCAAATTAATGAGTTTTAAGAAGTGTTGATAAAAGTTCGTTGTTATTAGATGAATATTTTACTTTACGAAACTTAAATATTGAGTGAATTTGTGTACCTGATTCGGTTTTGTACTCGATGATGTATTGGGTGATAGGACTGTTGCCATCTTGACTCGTGATCCACCCAAGTTTTATAAAACGACTACCTTTTTCTATGACGCGTAAATTTCTTGGAAAATCTGGAGGTTCTGGAATTTATTCAAATTAATTTTTAGCTATTAATGAATTTGTATATTATTTATTCACATTTTATTGATGTGTTATCAAATTATTAATATACATTATATTAAATATATTAAATACGATCGTAAACCGTCTGTATTGAGCAGATCCGTAACTACTAGGTATTACAGAATATAGTATGCCATTATGTCATACAGGAATTCTATAATGTATTTGATTTTCATTTAATAAAACATTTCGAATATTTAAATTCAAATTTCCATTTTGAAATTTAATTAAATAAACAATGATATTGGCATTTAGCTTTAACAAAATACATTTCTCAGAAATCAACTGTAATTCTATCCTGTACATTACCTATTGCATTAAAGACAGATGATATTAAAAAAAAATTTTATTTATAGTAAAGCCTGAATTTTATTGAGTTTTGATATAATTAGTCTTCATATATCTGAAATTTTTTACGTGATAAACTTAAGGAGGTTCTTTACCTGTAAATCAGACATTTATAAAAGAAATTGTATTACAGTTTATTAAGATGATCTTAAATCGGCGATAATATATATGTGAAAGAGGTGTAACAAATGAAATGGACCAACATTTTTTTAACAAATTATGACGTCACATGCGTAGATATTGTCCATTAAAAAAAAGGTTATTTAAAATAGTTAATGTATCTCATCCTTTATTTATTTTTAACACTTCGGGACTCACTTTAGTCCTTGAATAATTTACTATAAATCATCTTGAACAAAATTTTCAAATTGTTAATGTGCAAGATAAAAACGTTAATTGCTTATAAAATAAGTATATTATACAGGAACGAACTGGACTATTCCCGATCTCTTAATGAGGAATAAAAATCATTTTTGACCGCATAGAAGCCGAGAAAACTTAAGAAGTTTAAAAACATTTATGACACATATCCACATTGCAAGGTCAACCAGTCCTGATTTTTATCAGAATTTTTCGACAACGATTTCTACGCTTGTAACTTAGAGGTTTGAATTCTGTAGAAACCCCATTTCCACGCCGTTTTCCTTAAAATCATAGTTCACTTACTCGAAAAATCCCACTGCTCCATTCCAAACCCCAACCACCTTCAACCACTTACCTTGAATGTACAGGTGTATCGTCATCTCGTCCCGGCCATAAGCGTTGCTCGCTATGCAGAAGTATCGGCCGCTGTCGTCGCGCGTCGTCCCGACGAGGCCCAACACACTCACGGCCCCGTCCGTCGTGTTCTGCTCCTTGACCATGTAGCGATAGTCCGAGACTGCGGGCTCCAACTGGGAGCCGGCCTTGCGCCAGACGATCTTCAGTGGGTGATCGCCCTTGGCCTCGCAGCGCAGCGACGTGTTCGAGCCGAGGCGCGCCGTGCGGTTCTCGTGCTTCACCGTGAAGTGCGCCGGTGCTGGGAAAATACCGCGGTGGGGACGGTTTGTTAGAAGGTGCTGAGATGATTCTCGATGATTTGAATTGTAGTGAATTGTAGTGAATTGTAGTGAATTGTAGTGAATTGTAGTGAATTGTAGTGAATTGTAGTGAATTGTAGTGAATTGTAGTGAATTGTAGTGAATTGTAGTGAATTGTAGTGAATTGTAGTGAATTGTAGTGAATTGTAGTGAATTGTAGTGAATTGTAGTGAATTGTAGTGAATTGTAGTGAATTGTAGTGAATTGTAGTGAATTGTAGTGAATTGTAGTGAATTGTAGTGAATTGTAGTGAATTGTAGTGAATTGTAGTGAATTGTAGTGAATTGTAGTGAATTGTAGTGAATTGTAGTGAATTGTAAAGTCGTGTAGTACCGTTATCCATGCTATTTTGGCGGTGTAAGTTTTGATTGAAAATTATAATTTCGTAAGGAAATTTGTTATATATAAGTGGATCTACTTTACGTAAGAAAGTACAATTGTCAAAAAACCATCTAAAATAATTATGTAATAATTACGATTTTGAGTTTCTGATGTAGAGATTTTTAATATGAATGTTTAATAATGGTACTCAAAACATATTTAGAATGTTTATTTTTACATATACATACACATGTATCAAAAATAACATAACCAGTATTTAGTTAGCTAGTACACTGTACATATACTTATAACCATTGAGAAATAACTTTTGACACAGAGAGTATATATATACTTGTTCTATGTTTATTATAAGAACATTTTGAACACTGAATTTGAAACAGCACAGCTAGAGTATAATGTTTGATAAAACTATAATTTTCATCTCATCCTGCTTATAAACTGTTATTATTTTGCAGTACTAGTCGCAAACTCGAGATAGTCGGTACTATACGACTTTCTCCTATACGCTACAGTTATACGAGTGGTATCTATACCTTCAAACAAATTGCTCATGTAAATGTTAATATCTGATTGGATTTTTCCATTAAATTAATTATTATACGTTTCAAATGTTTTTACGCTCATATATAACATTTTGCTATAGAATTTCGTACCTCCTTTTATGAATTTTTATGTGATTATACGCAAAAAGCCATTTGACCATTCAGTGAAATATATTCATGACTTCTATTTATTGAAATACTTTTCAATTATTTGATTTTAATCTAAAGTAAAACTGACTTATAATGCAATGTAGTATATAAATCATATTTATAAAAGTATAAACACGTCATAAAATATCTTTCAAAACTACAGCGTGAATAAGTTTAAATGTCATAAAATATATCGCAATGGTATACTCATAAACATCTACAAATGAAAATAAAGCCACTATAATTTGAGTGGGCAAATTGCTTTTCGCTTACACTCGCATAAAAATGAATGAACTGATTTAAAAATCTCTATAAAATTTTATAAATCCAGGTATGAAATTTTCGAAAAAAATTTGACAAGGAACTTTTTATTTAAAAAGTTCATTAAAAACAACAACAACCACTCTTAACATACCACAATATCCTACCCACGCGACTCGACCGAAAAAGAATCCCCCAAGACACTCACCGTTAACCGTGAGATAAACGACCTTGCTCAGTCCGGCCCCGATGCCGTTGACCGCCTCGCACAGATAGTATCCCTCGTGGTCCTCCTGCACCCTGGCGAACACCAGCGATCCATTCGAGTGTATCTTCGGATCGTGGCTGTGCTCGTGGCCGGCTATGTCCTTGTAGTCGCCGGGCTTGCTGCCGCTCGCCTTGCGCCAGGTGACGCTCGGCGGCGGGAAGCCGTCCGCGTGGCAGTGGAGGATCAGCCGGGACATGCCCTCGGGCGCGTGCACGTCCTGAGGCTCCGTCAGCCAGCGTGGCGGCACTGCATGTGGGTTTTTTTTCGAGGAGGGAGGGGGGGAGGGGACGAAGAGAGTGCGTTAGTTTTGGTTGCAGTTGAGTTGCTTTTGGGAGGGTTGTAGATATTAGCAGTGGAAACGTTTTTGAGGTGGTGCACTGAGGGAGAATTGATGAGTATGCGGGGAATGAGATTGTACAGAAAGAAGAAAAGTTACTGGTTTTGTTTGCACGTTGGAGGCGATGTATACTTTTTAGCAGAAGTACCGCGTTTTGATGGTTCATAGGGATATTAGCACTATTCGGATTTCTCGAATAGCGTCTTATGAAGACTAGCACTTTTAGATTCTATGATAAAGATTGACGCGGTTTTGAGACAGTGTCCAGAAACGTGTTAGTTTTTGTCGAAGAATCTGAAGCATGCTAATTTTAGTAGGAGGAAGTTTTAGTAAGGTGGTACTATGGTAATTTTTATAGATATTATAAAAAATCGAGTACCTCCCAAATGCACAAACATAAATAATAATATTTGCAATACAATTTCTCTCAGTGTACCTTCAATTATTTTTTGTAAGGATTTATAATCATGAAAAAAGTTTCTAATATTTATGTGCTGAATAATTATCAACGAATAAATTTTTTGATATTTTTGCTTAATATTTATCTATTATAAGAAGCACGTGGTTGTAAAATAAATGTTGTACGTTAAATGCTTTCTTTAATTAATTTTATAAATTTAACATTATCATTAAATGAATTACGTTTTCTCATTTCGATTAAGTCTGTAAGTATTGTGAAAAATACGTTGCGATTGAACCGCATAATGATGTATGTTATACGCATTGATCAAAAGCACGAAATGAATGCACTCGGGGGCTATTCGGATATTTCAAATACTCATCAATTCCAATCAAATAGAAATCCACTTTGCAACAAGCCAATTTTTATTTTTACTGCAATCGAAGCTTTATTTATACCGTTAAAGTGGCTTTTATATTTATGTACAAGCTTTTTCGGCTTTAACTGTTTCCACTGCGAATTCTACCAAAAATATAAATAAAATTACAGCGCAAAATGAAAAAAAATTACAAAAAAAATATACTTTTAATATTTATATAGCGATTTGTGAAATAGATAAATCAGTGCTGTGCAGACATTTTTTTACCCAGTGATATACAGTGCACCATATATGTGCGTGAAACGACACTTTTTCAATTGCGTTTTTTTACAGAGATTGTGAACAAAACAGGTGAACACGTAAGTGTATAATTGTGCTTTGTGCAGTATGTAATAATGTGTTTTGTGCAGATCAAAGTTCCTGTTATGTTCTCACCAATTATTACCGGCAGAGGGCAAAAAATATGTTTGTATAATATATACACAATTCATGAAATGCAAATGAAATACATGGCAAAGCTTATTGACTACGCATTTATGATTGCAAAACAAATCGAGTATAATAAACAATAATATGAATATATCCTCCGGTGATTTTTGACGCACTCGCAGTTCAATTAAATAAATACCAAAACAAATAATTGAAATTATATTTTAAAAATTTACCCTCAACATTTTGTTATGCTAATATCGCGATTCATGCATTTCAAGATAAAATATATAATTCAAATATAAATTCAGCGCAAAAAATTCATCCCGTTCAATATTTATTTTAATTCCGTACGCACAAAGTTTATTTTGATGCTCCAAATTAAACAAACCAAACGCAATTTAAACACAAATCCATAAACAAAACCTTCGAAACGGCATTTTCACCGTTCGCAACTCAACAAATGAAACCGACGTAAACTCCGCGTCATGTACGCGCGCCGGTGGCACAAAAGAACTTTGGCGCGGAATTTTCGAAAAATCAGCGGAGCATATCCTCAACTGCGCGCAAACAATGGGGAAATTTCGAGCCGCGCCGCTCGCTCGTAATAATTCCAAACAACGAATCAATATTGCGCGCAGTGGCCGAAATATGCTCGCCGAGGCTCGAAGCTTTTTACTCGCAGGTGGCGCTTTGCTGTACAGCCGCGCATAAGCGCGTAATATATGACAGCCGCGTGGGAGAACTGGACTTCGCCGGTAATGATCGTGGAGAATGTGCTTGTGCGTGGTGCATATATAGAGACAGAAAAGGAGATAAAGGGTGAGAGAGAGAGAGAGAGAGATATATATAGAGTGCATTTAAAAATGGCGCTTATATAGATATATAGAGATGGAGAGCTCTTTTATATGCAGGCTATGGATGTGTAGTGCGTCGGTGGGTGCTCCAGATTAGCTGCCGTGCCGTGCTGCTGGTGGTGGTGATGCCGCCGCTGCTGCTGCCTTCGTTCGACCATCGACAATCACAAATCACGCACGCGTGCATATACGTGTGTGCAAGTGCAACGCTCGGCCCCGATTCTCCTCGTTCGCTCTATCCGATCAGCCGAGGGCCAGCGGAACAAAGACCGAAACCCTCATTCGTACCTATACACATACATACGCGCACGCATGGCCGTACAGTCCTGGGCAAAATTTATCTTTTTTACAAAGGATACAAGACAGTTTTTTTAAGAATACATGAATCTATGAATACTGTTTAGCCAAAGGTTATTGGCACCAATAGATATCAATTATGTAGGTAATAATGAGTATTTAAAAGAATATTTAATAAAAGTATTTAGATGCTACTATTAAGAAGAGTATTTAGATCTTGATATATTTTGTAAACGATACCCCTGTATCTTGTATCTTTTTGCATCTTTTTGATACAACTACTATTCTTCAAGTTTATAGTTTGGTTCTTATAAAAAGCGTATAGAAAGATAAGAAAGTGAATTAAGTTGATTATTTAAATTATAAAACTATCAAATCAATTTTATTAGAATATTGTTACATCTGTTGCGTATGTAAAATATATGTTTTAATGACTATACAAACATAGTATGTATATGTTACAATGTCATGAAGTTTTGTGTTTATTTTAAATTGAAATTTGAACAAGTATTTGTTACTTACGATTTACTTATTTTGATATTAAAGTGCATCCATGCTAAACTAATAGCCGAATTAATATTATTTTAAAGTTATTACAACTTAAAAATGTCAAATTAATGAAAAAAAATAATAATCATCGAATAAATTAAAAGACAAACAAATGGCCCAGAAAGTTTCTCTTCGTTACAAAGATATTTCTAAGCTTGTATCTATTGTTAATTTTTAGACAAGATAGTTTGTGTATCTGGATACGTATCTAGATACATGCACCTCAAATATTACCCGTGACTGCATACGTATACACATTCCAGTGAGCGTTGACGCACATTCATACCCAGCCGCGTGCGTATACAAAGTCAAGTGCATCGAAAATCCGTGCTGAAAACGATGTGCTTGTAGACAGTGCTGGTGCTTGAAGACACACAAGTGTGAATAGATAGACGAAGTGCTCAGAGAAATGTCTGCCTTTCTTTGTTTCCTATATACGTACTTTTGCGCGGGGTATCGAGGGACCCGCTTAGAATTAGAATCGGATATTATGTGCAGAAAGTGCAATAAAGCGCTCCTCGATGCTGCGCGCTATAATATACAGTTGCGGAGGTTGGAAATCGAGAAGCGCCGCGAGAAAGCGTCTGCGTTGCGGTTATGCGCGGTATCGCTTGCGCGCACAGGGTGCTTAAAAGCGCGAGAGCCCCGCTCGTATATAGACCGCGGAGGAATATTGAGCGAAATTTGACTTTCGCGGAGTGACGTTGCTTTTACTACTTTGGAATATAAATATGATGTGCGGCATGTGATATTTATTTTAGAATGCAAAAGTTGCTTTTTATGTGATAGTGTGGAAATTAGTGTTTTAGATAATAATATTATTAATGTTTGAATGAACAAAAGATATTACTAAAAAAATGTGTAAAAAGTAGTTTAAAATCATCTAGGAGACAGGTAATAAAAATTTTAAAGCATTCAAGCACTTTACGAAAGTCTATCGACAGCTTTTAAAATTGTTAATATTTTTAGCTGGAACGTTTTACGCGTTTCTTATAGACGTTTTCAAAATCCTTCTTGTAAGGTGAGGTGATCGAATTCGGGTCAGAGCGCTCAAATGTGAATCAGTAGAATTTTTCGAATTGGGTACATAAAATCGCTAACCAGTAGTGGATTCTTTAATTTAGAATCCTGATCTTAATTGAAAAAATTCACCATTGGTTAGTGATTTTATGTATTTCTAGTTCAAGAAATTCTACAGATTCACATTTGAGCATCCGGACCCAATTTCGATCACCTCACCTTATAGATTTCGCAATATCTTTTGCAGATTCGAAAATAAAAAAATATAAATTGTATTTAATATTATTTAACGATTAATTTTCTAATACGTTAGAATTTTTGGTGGCTAATTTGTCGATTTCCAAAACTGTTAAATATAAAACCGATATTTTTATAAATATATTAATTAATCAATACTTATAAACGTTGTATTTAAATTTCACCCTTATCATTTTGGAGGTGATCATATTACAGCATTCATTTTTAAATTGGTCATTTTATGGTATTCTATAATTGAGGTATTGGCAGTGAATTATTTAAATCGTTGCAGAAAGTTGAAATTCATCATGCAATTATTAATCTTGACTTTACTTTACTTTTGGTCCTCCCCGTTATATTTTTAATTTTTTAGCGTATTTACATTTACTTGTTATCAAAGTAATCGATAGCTTATATTTAATATAAAAGAAAAAAGTTGAGAATCTAAATTAATTCTAATATCAAAAAATATGCACCCGTAAAAGAATAATTTTTACCGCTGTACCACCCCTTAAAATAACATATTTTAATTGATATAAGTCCATTTTAAATAAAAGTATATATATATATTTATTTCAACTTTTACATAAAAAATAAAACAATCATACAGCTTCAACTTCGCTCAAAGCTTCTCATAAACGAGTTCTCGCAACAAAACCAACCAAAAGAAACTTCGCAAAGCTCAGCTCCCTACATAATATATAGAAAGCAAAGAAAGTCATTATAGCTCGCTTCTCGCCTGGCCAGGCCAAAAGCAATAATCCAAAAAACCCGAAAGATGCAGAAATATCAGTGCTCTCGGCGGTGCTCTCGTGATATGCAACAAAAAGAAAAGAAAGAAAAACCACAACAACAACAAAACAAGTGCGAGAAGAGCCTTTGAAATCAATCAATCAATCAATCAATCCCCTTCCTCCTCCCCGAGCGTCTTTTTACCGCGAACGACGAGTTCGGCGGTGTGCGAGACCTCGGCCACGGAGTTCCGCGCGTGGCACGTGTAGTTCCCCGTGTGATTGGCCGCGACCCTCTCGATCATGATCGTGCTCGAGTGGCCGTACATGCTGGTGACGGTCAGTCCTGCGGGCGGCTGCTGCTGCTGGTGCTGCTGGCCGTAGCGGCCACCGCTGCCGACGCCGAAGGAGCTCGAGGTGTCCGAGCTCTGGATGATCTGGCCGTCCTTGGACCAGCTGATGACGAAGGGCGCGTCGCCCATGTCGACCATGCAGGTCACCTGGGCGCGCACGCCCTCCGACAGGTCCTCGTTAAAGTGGAACGGCGCGATCCGGGGCGGGACTGGTGGGAGAGGCGCGACGACGATGCGACAATGAAAGCAGACAACGAGAGGGCGACGGATTTAGAGACACCAGGGGCTTGCTCTTTTTCTGCGGGAGGGGAGTCTTCGTGGTTTTCTTTTTTTCGGCGAACTGGATGCGCAGACTGCTTCGCCTGGTGCTGCTGTAGACGTGGACGAGGATCGTTCTCGAGAACGCTTATTTAAGGGTATACCTACGCTCCAGATCGTACGAGGGTCTAGGGGATGTAAAGACAGCCGTCGAGTCGTACGCAGCGAGAAGTGTGCTTATCTCTTTTTTCAACGGCGTTAATTGTGGTGTACACTCGCGAAATTCGGGCCGACGGCTTTGAGGGAGAGTCGTAATTCAATTTCAACCGCGCTGCGAATTAGGCAGTGTGCATGGCTGGCTCGAGTGAAAAATGCAGCTGCGATTCAGCGGAAAATATTTGTTTTTGTGCGCGTCGGTGTAACTTTAAGTGGTGCCATTGATCGCGGTCGTTCACCCGGGTAAAAAGTTTGACGCGTATTGATCCGGCTTATTCATGTGAATATTGGCATTCACATGGGCAATTAGAAGCGGAATTGTATACACGTTTCGCTGCGTACGCGCGACAGCCGGCAGGAAAAACTTACGTCTAAGAAAATTTTGTATAGTATATTGTAGTATGCCTTTCGTGTAGGTAGATGTGTGTTGATCCTTGTCTCTGATTGTGTGTATACTGGATCCATGCAGTGATTCCTGTAGTGTCACAAATAATAGTATAAATTGTTATAGGAAACGGTCGTTTATATTGTCGTAGTTCAAGGCCTCTTCGCATCCAGCGTTTCCAGTGTTAAAACTTAAATGCATAACGCTATGCTTTCAATTAGTCAAATATTAAGCTTTTTTTTGAAACTTTTGTAAGTAATAGAATAATGTGTATAGTAAGTTACTTATGAAGTATTAATTATTCCTATATGTATTAACCGCTATAGAAAACATTATTTAAATTTAAAATTTTCTTTCTACATAAACTAGGACAACATATTGCCTATACAATACATATTTACAATATGTTGTATACATATAGTCGTTTTAAGAAATGTGCATTTTTATTAGAATTGCAAACACTTAAAGAAAAATTTTGTCATGAAAATGGATGTAACAAAGTATGATTTTATTATTTTGTAAAAATCATAAGTACTGCTCTACTTTATGTTCAAGTAAAGATATTGTCAAAATTTCAAATCGATCGTTAAAAATAGACAAAGTTTAAATTGTCTTTCTTCTATATTTCAATATACCCATAAATCGAGTGCCTTAACATAGATTTTTTATACACATTATTATTTTTCATTCAAAAATTCCCGACAATAGCTTATATAAATTGAGGGTCCAGAGTGACGTTCTGTCTTAAGAAAGAACGGGAAACAACCGCACCTCGCAACAAAATGAAAATACGTCGAGAGAAGAAGAAAGGGAAGAAGGAGAAAATAAAGAAAGCGAATATTTAGAAAAACACTGGTGGCGGCATGATTGGTCGGAGGCCTCGGGCCACTGGAAGCTGAGTCTGCGCGCGGGCGGGCGTCGACTGTTTGGAAATAATTCAGAATGGGTGTACGTGTACACCAGGAGGTAGGAGGGGGCGAGGAGGGAGAGAGCTACACCCTACGGAAGGATCCGTAGTCAGATTGGTATGGTAGACCGGTGGGTCTGTGTATACGGATCTACGTGTGGTAGTAGTGCTGGTGAGTATGGCGCAGAGCGTCGTCTGCTTTTGGTTTTCGTCGTCGGCACAACACGTGACGTTGAGCGCGCAGCGGAAAAAAAACTACCAACGCCACCACTGCACGAGCGAGGAAGAATATATATATATATATATATATATATATATATATATATATATATATATATATATATATATATATATATATATATATATATATATATATATATATATATATAGAAAGAGGAGAAAAAAAAAAGTGAGCGAACCACCTTTGAGCCCTGCTGTTCAGTCGAACAAAGCCCCGCGAGTTTTGATTTGTTTTCCATTGCTCGCCGCCGTTCCTAGTGGTTCCTCTCGCTCGCTCTCTCTTTCTCTTCCATTTTTTTTTTCATACCCTCGTTCTCTCCCTCGTGCAGCAACGGTGCAGCTAGCTTTATTTTCTCTCTCTCTGCGCACTGTGTTCCGGTGTGTTTTCCCCTTGCACTGCTGCTTTTTAATACCGCGCGCGCGAGAGCAGGAGTATGACCGTGTGTGCGCTGCTAAAGCGCAAACAATGTCCGCGACGCTAGCGGAGAATAACGGAATATACATATATATATATATATATATATATATATATATATATATATATATATATATATATATATATATATATATATATATATATATATATATATACGCACACGCGCATTGGGCGATTTGTCGCTGGTGGACGTAACAGTTTGTTAATCAAGCTGGCGCTCGCACAAGTGTGGAAGAGATGACGTTTAAGTATTGTAATGGGATTTTCGGGGTGGCTTTTGTTTTGCTGGGTGGAGAGCTTTTTTTGAGCGCGGCGTGGATGAGATTAATTTGGAAAGAATCGAATTTATCGAGGTGTATGACATATCAAATTTATACTAGTTTTTTAGAGCTTTATGGTTTTCTTGTATTTAAATTGAAAACAGAAATTACTACGGCTACCCTTACTTTTAATTTTCAAGAATTAATTTTCCAAGAGTTAATAAACAAATTATTTTTATTTTCAATAATTTAACATAGTAGTAGGGAAAACTGGGGCAACTTCGTAAATGTTAAATATTTTTTGAGTAGAGTACTTATACCTCTATCGGTAGGGTAGATTTAATAGCTATCATAAATGTTAAACTTTCGTCAATAATTCAATAATAAACTTCCCAACGAACCGCTTTAATCGACTTCAGCCACTTTAACCGTCGTTGTTCAAATTTGCATTACTTTGTTTCTAAATCTATATTTTTACGAAAACCATGATAAAATTCATGTAGTTAATATATATATTATAAAAGTTTGTGAGTAATGAAAGTTAACTGAAATAAAAATTTTAAGATCAGTTGCTCCAAGGTTAGAAAAGACGTAAATAAAATATTCTGGTTAGAAAATACTTGGAACGCTTGGGTAACTTCATCAATATTGCTCCAATATTAAGTGAAGCCAACTTACTACCTGTAGAAGAAACAAGAAAGCAACTCAGTATTTTATACGCATTATCCATAGCAACAACACTGGCAAATCCAATATTTAAATGCTGCTTCAACTCAGAATATTCAAATATGTACGAAAAAGAACCTAGTTATCCTAAACCCTTCTATTTAAGAATCTCACAATACCTTCAAAACATTTATACTAAGATTCCAGCAGTATTCTCAAATAATTGCCCACCTTTTTGAAGGTAAAGAATAATCTCTAAACCACGAAGTCATAAAAAGTATCATAACCAATTACAGAAAAAATCTCAGCAACTTCGTGCATATCTTTACCGATGGTTCCAAATCAAAAAACAAATGGATGCGCAGTTATAACTCCCGAAAAAGAAATCTCACTAAAACTACCAAACGAATTCACAATATTTTTCTGCCAGGCTTACGCTATTTTAACTGCATTAACTTACATAAAAAAATCTCAGGAAAACAAATATATAATCTTCACAGACTCAAAAAGTGCACTCGCAGCCTTAAAAACCATAAACAATAAGAACCCCATTATTAAAAAAATAATACAAGAAACATCAGACCTAAATAAACCGATTGACATAAGACTAGTGTGGATACCCTCGCATATAGGTATAACTAAGCTCGATACAACTGATAAGGCTAAGTCTACCTCTTCCACAGAAAATCAACATACTTCTTCTCCGATATACCACATAAAAGCCAAAACAAATATAATCAAAGCCTCCAACGGCGCATGGAACTATAAATGGAAAAATAACCAAAGCTTAAAAATTCACTAATTCAAATCTAGTTTCTTCCAGCCGAATAAATCTTTCCAAATGGATAGAAAAAGTCAAGATATCCTCATAAGAATAAGAATCGGACACACAAACATGACCCACTGCCATTTAATCACTAAAACTGATCCAAAGTTCTGTGAAACATGCCAATACTTCACCTTATCTAAATAAAACAGCTTTTAAATACATACTATAATCTAGTTCAAACGAAAATACTACATGCAATATACGAGATTAAACAATGTTGATAACTTATAAGTACATGTACAAATTATATATATATATATATATATATATATATATATATATATATATATGTAACTAGAATGAACATTGTAACACTAGTGGTCGCTAATAACCAAATCGGTCGATGCGACTTAAAATACCAAAAGAAAAAGAGAAAAAATATTTCTTCAGGAAATTTAAAAATATAATGTTATATTAAATCAGGAACATTCTTTCTTTACTTGACAAAGTGAAGAATTTACTTTAGACCGAAAAATTTATTACCCTAAAAGTATATTCTTGATATTGGAGCAAAATCAAAAAGTTAACCTTTTTCTAAGGTTTAATTCGGTTTAATTCGGTCCTAAACTGAATGAGTATGCATTAGAAAAATTTTTTTTTACAAAATTGTAAAATTCCGGATATTCTAAACAAGTTTACGAAGTAAGCTCAGTCATCCCTATACATCAAAATTATTTCTTCAATAACATAAATAAACCTTCACTCATTTCAATATGGTATTGCGTACATGCAACAACTTCCTCATCATCGATTTACCTATTTGAAACTTTACTTCTGAGGCTTCTTGATTCACAGTAAATAAATAAGTGACAAAAATCTGATTATGTAATGAAAATGTCACGCGGTAAAGGGCTGAGAAAATCGTTAAAACCTACAGAAGAATCGCACCCTATCGAAAATAACCCACTAAAACCGATTAAAACTATTAACATCAAGAATCAACTGAATCATACGAAATAAACGGTTATATCACAAAACCGCGACCCGTTTCAATAATTCCTCACAATTCCACTGCATCATTTTCAGCAGGGCCAACCACACTTGTGCGAGGTCCAGCTCCATACAATTCTCCAAATCCCCAACACCTCGCGACCCGTCGACTGTATCTACACAACACCCCCCCAACATCCGTACCGTGAACGAGCAGTCGCGCGGTGCGCGAGGCCTTGGCGGCGTCGTTGCTCGCCAGGCACGTGTAGTTGCCGTTGTGAGCGGGCGAGGCGCTCGTTATCCTCAGGGCCAGATCGAACTCGCCGATCTGATTGGTCGCCGCGTCGAGCTCGCGATAGTTCGCCAGCGGCCTACCGTCCTTCAGCCAGACGATGCGCACCGGGGGATCCCCCTCGCTCACCACGCAGGTCACGTGGACCCGGGCGCCCGCCTGGATGTTCTCCGGGAAGCTAAACGACTCGATTCTAGGGGGTACTGGAAAAGAGGAAGACTCGTCGGTTATTGCTGCGCCGACTTGATGCTTTCGCTTCGCTTGGCTTTTCAGCGAGGAGTTTCTATTGAGAGAATTTATTTTTTAGAATTTTGTTTTATTTCTTTGCTATTGTGCTGCGATGCTTATTTTGAGGAATGAAAATAGAGAGATGAGGACGCAATTCATTTTGTTGACACTCTAAATGTTAAGATAGTACGTTAATTTTTAGTTTCCTGAAGAAGCGCAGTATTAACTTAATGGAATTGCTGTATTTTTAATTTATTTTCAAATTTGTTTTTGCTAGTACGAGTTTTTGGTAAACAATATGAATAATAAAATAGTTTAAAGGCCCGGACACTTAAACAGGAACAGAGACAAAACGCAAGAATAGATGTAGTAGCTAACGTTATTCTTGTGTTTTTTCTCTGTTTCTTTTTTAAGTGTTCGGGCTTTAAATCATCGAACATGTTAAACATAAACTATATACTACGAATTTTAGAAGAATCGAGAATAAATGTTTCTAGATTTTACATTTTCAGATAATTGGTTTACTGCGACTAATTACCGAACGAACGAAAATCTGTATAATTTGTTTACTTGTGGTTTGAATTTTACAAATATATGTCATTAATCTTACAGTTTTTTTATTCAGATCAATAAATTGGAAATAATAATAATTGAGTTTTGGACCTTCATCGCAACCAAAAATCGCGCTAAAATGTTATTTTCGTATTTATATCTATTTATTTCTTTATTCATTTATTTATAATAAATATTTCATCTACGAAAAAACATCATTACTGTAGAGAATGAATTATAACCGACTACAATCATGAGATTGTAGAAATATAGTTAAAAAGACTCTTTTAAGAACTGCGAGGTCACTAAGTATCTAGTAACTGTATTCTCCACTCTATTTTATTCTTAACACAAAATAATGTTTTATTAGCACTGCAACACATCGATCTATTCCATTACTAAAGTAACTTGTTCAACCACCAAGTCAAATATTCTAAAACCGAAAGGATCAAGTCGGCGCTTTCACGGCCCACAACTCACAAAATTAAAGAATTCAGCAGCTGAAAAAGTCGTAAATCAAAGGGGCATTATTATTTATGTAGATGTAAGCGCGGCCAGCGCCTCCGTAGTTCCAGGGACCTGTTGAAGCTGCGGAAGAAGAAAATGCATCCAAACTTCTCTCGCCAAACTTTCCCCTCCGAAAGTTCGCCGGCAAAAGCTTCCGCCACCTCATAATACATCCAGCTAGACGCGCAATCTCATTACTTCCTCCAAGGACAAAAAGAGCGATAAAGAAGATCCATACCTTTGACTTCGATGTGCACGGTCTGCGAGTCGAACCTGCCCTGCTGATTCCTGGCTGTGCAGGTGTAGGCCCCGCGATCGGTGTTACTGTCCACCTGGTGCAGAGTCAGGGTGCCGTTCGTCGAGACCTCCTGCCTCCGACTCGTCGGCAGAACTTGTCCGTCTGCAACAGACACGCGCGCGCACATACACGCGCAGGGCGTGCCAAAAGTCAGTTCGAGGCTGGCCGATTCGATTACTCGGATAAAGGAAGACGTGTATGTGTACCTGTATATATGTGTAGGTAGAAAAGTCGCTAGCTAACGGCAACGGTTCTTTAGAGTACGGAATACTCGGGAGAAACTTCATTTTTAAGGGTCTTTTTGTGCTGCCCCGCGGGGGTAACATCGTAAAGCGCTCGCGGAAAGGCCGAAAGTTTGGAGTTTCGTGTGTGTGTGTGTACGTGTGCGCGCGAGCGTTTATATGTGTTTGTGTGTACGTCTTGAGAGGAGGAGGAGTGTTGCCGTTGCCGGGCGTCGCTGACAAGCGGACGTGCCGAGATGGACTTTTGTGAATGCCGGAAATCGATGGCACTGCTAATTTTAGCGGGGGATTCGGGCGAGTTCGTGATATTCGAGTTCGGCAAAATTTTCCGCGCGGAACGTGGTAATTCGAGTATGATATTATTTATTGATGGGGTTGGCGATAGTATTAGATTTAACTTTGATCGATATGTGGATGACGCGAATTTACTGATATTAAATAATGTTAGTAGTTAATAATGTTAGTGTAGTTATGTAGTGATTTGAAAATAACTGTGAGTAGATAGGTTAGTTTCATAACTATTGAAAGAATGTAATATACTAAAAAAAGGTTTGTATGGATTTTTTCACGAATACTCTGATTTTTCAAAAGATTTCAAGCATTCCAGTTGATGAATAAAAACGATAAAAACTGCATTCAATGAAATGATAAATAACTCTTCCTCAATTACAAAGTAAAATTTCATTCGGAACGAAGTTACGCACAAATCGTTTTAATTTGAAAGTTGCGAAGCTTGCGAGCCTTTTCACTCTTGTTTAACTTTGTTTGCTAAATAATAAATAATGCATTTAATTTATATTATGAATAAGATCGTATTTACGAAACTTTTTGATCTTCTTTAGAAACAACACTTGTGTTATATAAGCAATATTTAACTTCATTTATATTTATTTCTTCTATTTAACAACTATTATACAAAGCTTTAAAATTTATAATTTTCTATTGTATGAAAAAAGTTAAAAATAATGGCTTTATTTCAATTTACACCCATAAGGTAATTCTATTAAATTAAGCAACGATGTATATATTATAAATATATAAAAAAACTATGTTGTAAAATACTTGAAAAAGAAATGGATTATCTCTTTAGTAATTGCATGAGTCAATATAAAATTATTATTAATAAAACTTAATTAATTAGAGGTCACTAGTGTACTTAATTATTCTACTTGCGAAAATCTATAATAACTTATTTATATGTACATTATTCTAACTTTTATTATTTAGATTGGAATAAGTCTTTTATCCCCAGTTTCGATTGGAAGCGTAAATTTGGTATGCACATTGTGTAGCTTAACCGAAATCAAATATTTAATGAAATCATACATAAAAGAGTGATTTTCATGTTTTTGATACTAGAAATATATTACTTTTTATACGCGAAATCATGTTCTGTAAAAATCTGAACAATTTAATATTAATTATAGAAATAGGACATAATTTTAAAAACTGAAAAAATAATAGCTTGTGTTAATGACATTTTCTTTATAAACTGAATAAAGTACAGTACTATTTTTCATGAGTAGAATTAGATTCATCCATTTTTATATACATTGTTTCATCAATTAAACAAATATTTTGCAGAATTTATCAGAATTTAATAAAATTCGTCCAAATTCATACTTTGACCAATTCCAGTTATATCACAATTTTCGCTACAATATCGAAATTCACTCGTATCTCAAATAACAATCGAAAAATTTTCATCAAAAATCAATACTCCTATAACGAAAAAAAAAAAATAAAAATACAAACACACTATAAATCGGTAAATAAATTTATTAAAAAAAAATCATAATATTCCCCTCATCACACTCCGCGCTTCAGAAGAATCTCCGTCCAACTCACCCTTCTCCCAGACGATGCTTGAGATCGGAAAGCCAGCCACCGGACACTTGATGACCGTCGTCTCGCCGGCCACCGCCGCGTAGTTGCCCATCGGCCGCACGTGGGGCGGACCGTAGATGTTGAGCCTTGCGCCGTGGTGGATCTTGGCCACGCGGTTCACCGCCGCGCACCGATACTCGCCGCCGTCCTCGACGCGCACCGCGCTTATGTTCACGTGGGAGATGACGTCGCCGTGCACTGTCACGTACTGGCCGATCATGAACCTGGTCGTAGGGGACAATGCGAATTATTGAGTTTGGAAGTCGCGTTGGGTCGAGGGCTGGGGGTCAATGGAAGATGGTGAACGTCGAGGAGAAGGGTTTGGGAGAGTCGATGTGTGAGGAAGGTGAATAGTTAGGATATTGAGAAGAATTTTTTAAGATGTTAGCGCACTACTTTGTAACCTTAGATATTTTATTGCGAATGATTAATTGTTGAGACTAAAGTATGTCTTTGTAGATGAATTTAGGTTCTCTTAGGGCTCAAATATGTTGTTTTTGGATTCTATCTTTATCCTATACCATTTAAATTAACTGCTCTTCAGGACGTTACAGAAAATTCAAATTATCAGTGTAAAATAGGATATACAGCGAACTGTATGATTAAGCTGTATAAAAATCGAATTGGCCCAGTGGGTCAATTTATAGGATAATTCCCCTGGTGGCAATCAGTCTCATTTCGAGCCAGTAATCGACCATTAATGGCCATTTATTAGCTCAGAGTAAGATTGATTTCTACCAGGGGCATAAGCAATAATGAAGATTCGTAATAAAATACCCAAGTTACAGGCGACTTTTTTGTCTGATTTATAACAAATTTCGTTGGAATATTGTTTATATTTTATATTTATTTAGTTTTTAATACCCTTAATATTGATTTTATTTTACAGATGAAAATGCAGAAAAGGAATATTATAGTTATCTTTACAAGGTGAGGTTTAAAATGCATCTTTGCTATCAAAATATTACACTAAATACTAATAAACAAGTTTTAACCAATTTTACAACTACAGTATATAATCTCGCATTTTCGAGAAAGGTTTTATAAGTTTTAAGAAAATGACTAGTGCATGATATATTTTTATTAAATGGTTCAAACAAAATTGTATGTACCCATTTCAATGTCTGTTAATAATTTTTCAATAATGTTTCAAGTTAAAATAGCTGTTAATTAATTATTAAAGAAATCAATAAAAAATGTTATTCGTAATGTCGTTAATTATAATGTTTTTTATAATGTACATAAAAAACTTTTTCTGAGTTTCATTATGATTTATGAAATTCCTATGCAATTATAATGCAATATAAAACATTATGCTTGAATAGTTATAAGGCTGTTATGACCGTATATCTGATTTCAAAACATTCTTGAATTTACAAAGATATATAAAATTAAATAAAAAATAAAATTTAAATTCAAATTAAAAAATATTTTTGCAAGATACGGTTTAATATACGACGCACAAATTCAATAGAAAAGCGAGACCATTTAATTTAAATGAGCAAAAGAAAATCACTAAAAAGAGAACCATAAATATTTTACACTTTATCGCATGAAACGTAAAGTAGCCATTCAAAAGTCACCTCGACCGCGCGCAACGAGGCAGAAAAAGAGGCCACGCCGCACGGTATAAACCGCAGCCGTCTCTTCTGCTGCGGCGCAGCGGCGCGCATCGCGCGTGAAATCCGCTTAGCGCGCTACAGATGTGTAACGCAAAGAGACAGAGCTCTACAGGTATACGTATACACACAGAGATAGAGCGAGAGATAGAGTGTGTATATATATCAAAGGATAGGGTATCTCGGGTAAAATACCTGTCGTTCTGCGGCAGAGGAAAGCCATCGAGGGTCCAGGTGAAGTGCGGCGTCGGATTACCCGTGGCGATGCACTTGAGGGAGACCGACGGTCCCGGCTGTATGGTCTGCTCGATGAACTTGTAAACTAGTTGGGGCGCCGCATCTGAATACGCAAGCAAGCAAGCGCTCGGCGTTATAACGGCACTGGGGCTGATGTCATGCTGATGCATCCGACCGCCCCCCCCCCCAATGTTCAATGTTCAATGTATGCACGCGCGAGTATAACGTTGGCGAAGCGTTACTTGCCCGCGTTACGGCCGCGTTAATAATCCATAACGTTTCGCCTGGTTATACTCGCGCTGACGTGCATGATCCTGATCTTTGTGCCTACGTCCGTCCGAACTTCGATCTAGTGGAGGGAAGTTTTGTTTTTGGCAGTGTGAATGCAAAGTTGGGAACTATTATGTGGTCCTTCGAGTTGATTAGATCCTTTGTAACGTGAGTTTTAGGATTTAGGCGGTTTTTGTTTCGCTGATTACGAAGACAAGGTAACATCTTTAAAAGTTATAGATTTGCATACAAATTTAAAGAATTTTCAAATTTTAGAACGCAAGATTGGATCGGCCGTTTTGAATTTTGGTGATTTAACGTCGGATTTGTAATCAACGAATCAGAAAATACATAGATACCGATATTTATGAAAAACAAAAAATTGGTTGTTCGGATGAGCTGTTGTGCCATAAAAGTTTCATAATTAACATTGTTCCCTATTTCAAAGGTGAACTATTTTTTATGTTACTAATTTATGTACATGTAATAATATATGTATTACTAATTCTAATTAAATGTAATTCATCCGTATAAAGTGAGCATGCAAATTACAGTATATTAGAAAATCAATGTAGCAAATATCAATGTTAATTCTGTACAAACTGGTACGCGCAAGTAATAATCACTACGTTAACACGAACTCCATTTGTTCTGGCCGGTAAAGCTAAAGCTAATTAGCAAACTACCGTTATAAGAGGTCGTACAACATAACGATTAATGTTCCACCTTGTTATATCACACAACATTTCCCATTAAATATTCACCCTTTCTTTTTCCACCAAGTGAACACATGCATCGTTGTATATTGCACGGGGAAAATTTTATCGTTGATTCATTAATCGTTATAAAATTAGTTTGTTTTTACGCAGCAAAAACTGAGGAAGTATCACCGTTAAGACCCAATTTACGATCAGTTATTAAACAAATAATTACATAAAAGTTACTACAGTAAAAAGTAATTGAGTGTTCTCATATGTATTTTATATTATTTAATGTCGCTTCATGTGTGCTTTCATAGGGTATGCTAATTGATGACGGAGGTCTGCGTTGTGTTTATACACAAATCAAATGAATTTTTACATAGTTGCTTGTATCAATAGGCAGAGACTAAAATTTGAACCTGGGTCACCGCCGCGGAAATCCATCATTCTATCGAACGAGCCCGTTCTCATATGTTTGTGTAAACATTTTCGCAATTGGTCTAGCAAATATTGTGACCGAAAATTGAGTTCCTGTTGAATTTTAGCTCCAAATGTTACTCTCCTTTTGAAGTTTTGACATCTAATTAATTTTCATATCTATATTTATAGAAGAAAGTATTAAATTATTTTCTGGAAAAAGAATTGTTGTCCCACTTTTAAATCAAGAAAGCGCTAGCTACATTTTTGTTATTACCCATTACAATGTAATAAACACGCACATACTCATTTCCATCAACGTCAGACTGAAGTCATCACGTCAGTGGCAAACTACATTACACATAGTAGATTATCTCAGGAAACCACGACAGGTTATGCAACTTTATACTCGTACCTCCGCTGTAAGCAATCCCATTCTCCCTCCATTTTTATACTCAATCTATCTCCCAACGCGATATTAAAAAACCTACCCACTCCATTCCCGTCAACAATCACCCACCACAACGCATCATTACCCTCACTCTCCACCCCGCATCCACTAATCACGCGCTAATAACGAAACGCAACCCCCTCGCATCCAAGCACCTCTCGCGCGGACATCTCGCGCATCCACCCTCGGGCGCCTCTACGCATTTTTCACCCCCCCCCTTCCTCGCGACACGCGCTCCCCCCAGGAATTCCCTATGCGCATGCAGTTTTGCCCCTGCTACCAAGGTGGAATTCGCTCTCGCGCATAGCTCTCGACATTATGCAAGCGCGCGAGCAGACTCTCGAAGCCGAAGCCCAAGCCGAAGCCGAACCTCCAGCCCGGGCATTTGCGTTTCACGCAACATTTGCATGACAAGACCCCCTACCCCCTTCTGACGTGCATCCATACCCACACATATACATACATACATACACAGATAGACAGACAGACAAGCTGCGGGGGGTGCAGGAGAACAATCGATCCGCGGTTTGACGCCCGGACTCGGGCTGCTATACCACCCGCTCAGCCTCTATCTCTGTCCCTCTCTCCCGGGTCCAGCCTAGTGAATTAACCCCAAATTATACGGCCGACAATAAACCGCAGCGGCAAGTTTGCCGTTGGCGTAAATCAGGCCGCGAACGCTTGGCCCAGGCAACTGTGCACCAGCCACGCCCGCGTTTATATATACGTCCGCTGGCCGCGTACCCATTATCGCCTGTCGATATAAATTATACGCCGAAACGCTCCGCAGGCTTCGATTGTGTCTATGCGCGGTGGAGGGTGGGTGATTTTCCTGGCTGGCTGGGCTGCGGTGGCTCATTCTTTCGGGCTTATTATTTGCGCGCGGTAATTTATAGAGGCGAGCGCACGGGAGAGACACTCGGGCACAGATGATCGTGAAAAAGGGGATTTTGTAGTTCGAGCGGCAATATGCGGCTTTATAAAGACGTGTGCATGTAATGCATGTGCGTATGTATACTTGTGTGCGAATATATATGGGTGTGTGTACGTCTATGTATGTTTGTGTTTCTGAATGTGTACGTGTATGCGTTTTTGTATGTCCCGGTCAAAAATTAATTATACATAGTTATATATGATTATATATAAAAAACATACAGTTATATATAATTATATATTAAAATCATATACAGTTATATATAATCATATGTAAAAATCATATTCAGTTATATATAATTATATATAAAAATCATATTATATAATTATATATAACTTAACTATATACTTATATATAAAAACATGTACAATGATATTTAAATAAATATGATTATATATGGCTATATATAACTTTTATCCTTATATAAGTATATATAAGCATATATAAATATATATAGTTATATAAAATGATATATGCCTATATATAATTATATATAATTATATACACTTATATAGAGACTAGTGTGTGTGAGAGTCTGTGTGTATGAGTATGTGTGCGTGTGCTAGTGTATGTGTGTGTGTATGTGTGCGTGTGTTTGTGTGCTTGTGGGAGTGTGTATGTATAAGTTTGTGTGTAGAAGCGATCAGTTGGTATTTAATGGGAGTCAACATATTTGCGCGAGCGTCGATAATATTTCTTCTTTGTTTTGTGAAGGGAGGGATCGCGTAATCGCAAAAAAGAGCCGCTTAATTACCGCGCGGTCGTTTGTGTCTGGGATGTTTACGAGGAGGGTGTTATTATGGGCTAATGATTGAATGGTAGAGTTGTGACTATGGATCGTCGTTGGATAATTAAGGGATTTTTGGCGGAGAATTTAATGTTTGACAATTTTGAATTACGAGAGATTGAATGCTAGATCATATTGTGCAAAATGAAGAACAAAGAGGGCTCGTTACATTGTATTATGATACTGAAAATTTCGTAATATTCTTATTTAATTATAACGTGAAAGATAATTTACTTCACGGAAAACATATCTGCACTATTGTTTCCTCAAGCTTTCGGTTTTGAATTCAGAAAATAATGATTTATATTTAACGAATATTTAAATAATTTCGATAATGATAACGTTGTTATAATACACCCTTCATTTTTCTGGATTAATCTATTTAATTATTTAATGCACATTATAAGGCGTAGCGCTTTTTATGAATAATTATTAGTTCTTGTACAAAATAATCACGGAAAAAAGCATATATTAATTCTAACTGTTTACGTGTAGTGTTCCCCTTAATTATCATGAAGTCGTTTATGTGTGCGTCTGTTTGCACTGTCCATTTATAGGGAACATGTTATTATGGGTTGATGATTGAATGATAGAGTTGCGGCCATGGATCGTCATTCGATAATTAATTGATTTTTTGAGGGACAAATTTAATGCTTAACAATTCCGAAGTACGAGAGAATGAGCACTAAACTATGTTGTATGCAAAATGAACAAAGAGATTTTGGGGTGTCGTATAATGATATTGAACATTTCGTAATTTTCTGATTTAATTTTCACGTGATAGATAATTTAATTTATAGAACCTGTCTATTATACGATTTTCGAAGCTTCCGCTCTGGAATTTATAAAATTATTAATAACATTGATAATTTTTAATTATTAAAACTTGGATGACTTTGACAATTGTAACATTATTGAACATATATATACCAATCAGTATAATATTGTCCATAAAGCTATAAGTTATACCTATGTACTGTTATTATACGAAGTTTCCGCTTTTAAATTCAGGAAATATCAATTCATATTCAACGATCAATTTGATGATATCCAAAAGTATAAAGTTATTAAACATATTAATGATTATAATATTAGCCATAAACAATTGTAAATGTATACGTTCTATTGCTACCCGAAGCTTCCGCTTTTGAATTCTGGAAATTATAATTCATACGCAACGAATATTTCGATGCTATCGAAAATTATAACATTATTAAACATATCAATTATTACAATATTAGCCATAAAGAAATATAAAGTTGTACATATATTTGATACCCAAATCAGATAATAATAAATATGCAAATTCCCTACAATAGATTGTCAGCCTGGAAAACGAGATTATTGCGTAATTGCACTATATAATCGATATAGGTACGCGCACCTATAAACCGCGGTATTATATGGGGGGAGAGAGAGTTGAGGTTAGGGTATATTGCGTGGGTGGAGTTTCTATTAGTCGCAAATTAATACCGCTCGGATTGATCGATCGCACATCAAAATGTCATTTCGTTGATGTCGTCGTATCCCGATATATACGCGTACATGCATATTACATGTATATCTGCCCGATATAAACGTAAAATCGACTAGAAAGCCCAGTAGGTAACGGAATCGTGCTACTGGAAAGATAACGCGAGCCTGACGTCATAGTGTATTGCCATTGTAAATAAGGTATCATCTTGGCATTAGAACTGTCCTGATTACAGTTGATCGGTTATCCACTGTAAGTTGTGATTAATATTTGGACAAGAATTTAAATTACTCATTAGCATACATTAGTATGTATCAGTATTAGCATGAGTACTAAAGTTGCACTGTGTAATATTTAATGCTTCATTAGTTCTGTTGATAGTTTGTACTGTTAAATAGGAAAACTGACCCTTTTGGGTTGCATAAAACATTTTCTCGACAACATGATTAATTTCTGGTATATTAAAGTAACTTCTGCTTGTAGGTCTAAAATATATTATTTCGTTAAACACATAGTTTTAAAATGGCATAACTAATTTAATTGAACTAAAATTTACGCTAAAAATAAAATATTACTCAGCGTAGTCACCTCCCCTAAAAGTCCTCTAATCCCCATTACACTCCATTGCTTTTCACACAGCCAAAAACAAACAAAAAAGACAAAAAACCATCCAACCTCGAAACCCCAACTAACCTCCGAGCCTGAGTTCGGCAGTGGCCTGCACCATCTCGTAGTCGTTCTTGGCGAAGCACTGGTACATGCCCTTGTCGTCCCTGGTGATCGAGGATATGTGGAGGATGGTGCCACCCGGGCCCTGGATCTTCGTCCTGCCGGAGGTGCCCTCGCGTATCGGCAGCGCGTCCTTCGCCCAGGATATCGTCGGCTGGGGCTGGCCCTGCACCGAGCACTGGAACTCCGCGTCCTTGCCCAAGTCCACCGTCACCTGCAAGCGCGACACGAAAGATCCGGTCGTCAGCTGGCGCATGAGCGTACGATTGGATAGAGAAGAGGTACGTTTTTAATTTAATTTTGTTTCGAGGGATTGTTGGTGTTTATTAAGGGGGGGGGGGGGGGGGGGTGGATTGTGATTGGATGTGGGTGGGTCACAATTAAAGTAAATTTATATAAGATTATAAATATCTGGGAATTTGTCTTGCCCTCTTTTTTATGATATTACTTTATTTTAAATAAGGCTGGGCACCACCTTGAAATGAAAGAATTACAGAGAGAAAGAGAATTATTATTTAGATCTATAAACATGTATTATATATACTGCACTGTAGGTGCCGTTTAAATGATGTTGGTATTCAATTAATGTAAATATATCAGATTGCAATTAGACATGTGAATTTAACAGGTGTTATTCAAGTAAATCTTATTAAAATTATATTTAAAATAAAGAATAGTATTTAATATAATGAGTGCTGTACTAAGGTAACTATACTCTATATTATGTCTCGTCTTTACTGGCAATTAAATAGAGACGCTATTGAACTGAGCTTTGGTATAGCTGCCCCAATTTTCTTAAAGTTCGTTGTGAAGTTGGCCGCTGTTATAATGGAGTAAATTATTTTTCGTAATCACGTCTATACAAAAAATATCCGGTTACCTCGCCACGTCACCACCGGCAGTTTTAAGTAGAAAGATAAGCCTAGAAAGTCAGTAATAACAACAAAGAGCAATAAAGAAAACAATTCGGCTGCACGCGGACGATTAAAAACTCATATGTAATGTAGCTGGCGCACAGTTTAACTGTCTGAGATGTTCAACCTTACTTCAATAGCCTCTTTATTGAACTGTCATGGAGACGAGACATTACCCACGAATGCTTTACACATTTTCACAATTGGAAAAAGTATAAATGTAAATAACATATAAATGGGTCAGACTGGGTGTGTATGCACTCTGTTAGGCTTACTCGGATTCTCGGTTAGTTTGCAATAAATTTGGTTAGCCGCACAATCAGTGAATATGGGACATATATCTGAGTTGTTTAATACTGCAACGCATATGCCTTCCTGTTTATTATGTATGTTATAGACATTTAAAATAAAATCTATATTATTATTTATTATCATATTTCTCAACATAAAATTTTGAAGATACCGTTATTACTATTGAGTACCCAAAGTACATTTTTCCGTTTGAAGGTTTTATAAGAGTAATGAAGTATATCGCGTAGACCAGCTAAAAGAACTCGTTTAATTTTGAAAAGAAAAACAAACCAATAGAATAACAAAGCAAATTATGCGATCGGAAAAGCAGCTAAGTATGTATGGACAGTTACTACTTATGGAACAGTGCTAATTTTAATTCTAAAGACCGCCGTATTTAACTAGTTATTAGGAGTGTAATATAGGTATATGCTTAATGGCTGGGAAAATTGTACATGACGTTTTTGTCACATAAAGTTAATCACATGCAGCTTCGTGTGCTGGAATTGGTCGAGTGCGATATCAAACAACTCAGATGGATGCTTCACATTAGCTGATGGCGCCACTGGCTTGATTTATAGCGTACTAACCGAGATATCGGGAAATGGACCATATTGGCTAGAATCACCCTAATACATTATCATTCTGGTATCTATCATAATTTCGCTTCATAAGATAACGCAGAAAAAGAAATAAGAATCTATATTACGTATCTATATTATATACGCAGAGCGAATATTCTGACAAAAATTACTGTGAAAATCATTCTAAACGTGGGACATTCTATCTACGGAAAAATTACTCTGATGAACGATCAAAATTATTCTGATAGACGGCCAAAATGAAGGTTATTATTCATCGTCACTGCTAATTATAATAAATACCATGAATCAGGGCATACCCTGATTAGTGCAGTGTACTTATTACGCTACGTGACGGTAATTTTTACCGCGAAGCCACATCTACCATAGCTTCTACACAGAGAGAATTTTCTGATAAAAATTACCGTAAAAATCATTGTAAACGTGGGATATTCTGACTTCATGGGAAAAAATACCCTACTGAATGGTAAAATTTACCGTGCTGAATGGTAAAATTTCTAATGAATAACGTTAATTTTTACCGTTCAGTAGGGTCATTTTCCCCCTGAAGACAGAATATCCCACGTTTACAAAGATTTTCACGGTAATTTTTATCAGAAAATCCTCTCTGTGTACGGTTATTTCCATCAAACAATTCTTACTGAGCACTTACTACCGTTACTCTCTATCGCATCGTCACGGACATTCTCCACATCCACCGCCTAAAAATTCTCAAATCACGCGAGTAGGTCAAAAAAGAGAAACATCCGATCCCACTCTACTCCACCCATCTATTCCCCCGTATCAACGTGCACGTCTCTCTCGCAGAAAACATCAAGCGCACGCGTCTCGTCTCGTCTCATCGCCAAGATGACGCATCGCAAAAGCACCAGCCTCCCAACCCCCGCGTACCCCACCTACGTGCACTCGCTAGTCGCGGAAGTCACGCTAGAAGCTACCGCGGCTGGAATTTCAATAATGGCTTTGAGGCATCCCGGCTGCTGCTGCCGGCGCCGCTGCAGCAGAGCCATCGATTAAGCGCGAGAGATAGAGCCGGAGCCAGAGCCTATGCAGGCGCCGTACGTGTGTATAAGCGAGCGCGGCCGTGGGGAGGCTTTGATCCCGCAGCCAGAAATCAAATTCGCGCGATATTAAGGGCGCCTCTCTCCGCATAGCTTTCCTCTCACGTCTCTGTACCTGTGTACGCGCGCGCGCGCGTGTGTGTGTGTGTGTGTGTGGATGTATAGAATGAGCAACGGACTCTTAACCCCCCGGCTACGGGCAGGAGTGTATGCACGTACGTACGTACACGTACGTACGTGCATCCGTACGTATGTAGGAAAAGGGGGTGGCATCAGGGAGAGAGGCCACATCATGCTGATTGGCGCGCGAGCCGCGGCTGCAAGCCTGACCCCCCGGCTGGGGTATATGTACGTACACATACACGCGTATACGTATTCTCCCTCTGTGTGTGTGTGTGTGTGTGTTCATCCTGCTCTATCTAGAGTAGCTCCAGCTCTCTCTCAGCCCGAGCGTCCACTTCGATACTCGAATCCGATTAATTCCCGGCCGCGTGGCTGTAGCCGCGGCTGAGCCCGCGATTCTAAACTCTCATTTCCGGCTGCTGGCTCGATGCAATCTCCTCTCTCTCTCTCTCTCTCGCTCTGTATTCCTACTCTGTTCGTACATAGGTGGTGCTAGTGGTAGCATGCATGGTCGGCTATTTTCTTTTCTGGTCCGATGCAGCTGCAGCTGCACTGCACGCTGGGAGATAGCGCGGGAGAGCTCACCTTTTTTAAAGCAGGGTAATGGAACGGAGGCTTCAATTCTGCAGGGCTTTTGTTTATTTGCGAGGGTGTGTATGGGTGGATGGGTGGTGTGGGGTTTGGGCTTGGATGGGTGTGTGGTGTGATTGGACTTTTGTGCAATTAGGACATTAGTGTAATGGTCGGTAACCTTTGGAGGTGCATGGGTTTTTTGATAGGGTTGTGTAACACTTTGCTTGATAACTTCATTTGGTACGAGATCGCATCTCGAACTCGCGAAATGTTGCCTCGAGAGTAAGTTGGTATTTGATTGCAAGCGTCACGTGGATATTACGTGTATATGAGCTTCATTAGGTGGAATTGTGAAATTGTGGATGTAATAGCAAGTTTATTAGGGAATTGATTGATCCGGGCACTTGTATGGATTGTGTGGAATATAGGTTTTTTTAAAACTGAATCTGATAAGTAATCTTGTAAAAGGCAATGCAAGCAGTTGAATGCCGTGCTTCTCAAAATTCAAGTTATGTCTGACTATGCGGATGTATGTTCTACTTACTATCGTAAACTCGCTTTCAATGAAAAACGCATCCTTTCTCAAAATTTGTATGCGACGATGTACCGAAACGATAAAACATTTTTAAAGACATCCTTTTTTTAATCCTTTGCTACTGAGGTGAAATAAAGAAACGCATCTACCGACGTGGTAGCATATGTACACAACAAAATTTATAAATTCCGATAAAATAAAATTTACTGCACCAGAACTTAACTTATTCGGGTATTTTTTTAATAAAATGTTACAAGTCTGTTTCTCAAAAAACAGTGATCCTCTAATGGTTAATAAAATTGATGCCACAACTTAAACTCGATAATCTCACTATCTTAAAAAATCACCCTCTCATTGCATTTTTGACAATCGCTCAAAACACCCAATAAACCATACCAAAATTTCAACTCGTTGCAACACCACCCAACCGGTTCGACACATTTCGCTGCTTTTCAAACGCTACGCCTGCTTTTCAAACGCGACTGCATCGACCGCACCAGTGCGCATGCATTAGTACACCTTCGCGAGCGCGTTGCCACCCACGAGCGTGCGTTAAGTGCATCAGCACACAACGTAATCCCCCCCCCTCGCAGCCAGGCTGATGTTTGCAAAGGGCGCAAAAAGGAGCGCCCGTTTCACTCGGGGGGGAAAAAAAAGGAGGGCCTCCGCTGGCAACTCTGGCCGACGCGCGAGATCGCTGCCGCGGCGCGTAATGACGTTGACGCGTCTTTTAGCCGTACGGCCGCGCGAATAAAATAAAGAGCGCTGAAAGAGGCAGAAACGGCGCAAAGCTCGCTGATGGACCGTCTGCGGTGGCTTCCACTTCCCTTTGTCCTAGTCTGGCTGTGCGCTTGCCTCCTCGTCAAACGTTTATCCGCGGAGCGCGTGCAAACACGCGGCGAAAATCGAGCGTCGCGACGCGTTGCCCGGAAGACAAAGAAATCCGAGCTGGCGTGGGAAGAAAATTGAGCGAGAAAGCTCGAAGGTGTTGGGTTTGGGGAGCTTGTACGTCAAAGAGCGAGGTTGTTGGTTTTGTATTTGGGAGAGATGTCGAGGTGAATGGCTTTATATGGGAGTTTTTAGGTGGGAGTGTGAAATACGGCCTGGGTGGGATGGATTTGTTTTCCTTTTGGCAGGGAGTGGAAATGTGGTTTATGATGGTTTTAAAGTCTTTTTAATTTGAATTTTAAAGGATTTAAATCTGCATGATAAGTAAGCTCTCTATGCTACCTTGGAATTTATGAATATCTATAAAATCCAGTAAAAATATTTACGAATAAATACACTGTTTACTCTTGACCTGTGATAATTATAACAAATTGCTCTTCGAAATATTTATCTCAATAAATAAATACTTTTTCTATCGTCGATTGAATAACCCAGTCTGTGTTAAATATTGAAAATGAACGTAAATGTTTAGGATTATATTAGAATTTTTTTTTAAGCTAGGTACTCAAACACTTTATTGATCAAAATATGACACAACACATTAGTATTTTAAAAGTTGGTGAAGTTTATTTATTGTTCACAATTCTCTGAGTCACTAAAATCAAGGTTTTATCGTCGACTTTTACCAACCATACGATTGCAATGCCACTTTTAACGAATCGAACAAAAACTTTCAGAGAATCTATATTGAATGTATTAACTTAAGTATTAATATATAAAATGTCATTTTAATGCATTTTAATTACTATATTAATTAATGTAATAATGATCGATGCGAAGTAATTACGCGGTTTTCACAGTAAAGTGCATTACAACATTATATTAAAACATCATTTGAACAATATATTATTATTGAACGTTTGGCATGGCGTGAATCATCAATAAAAGTAGCACGTTTATTATTAATTATTATAATAATTACTATTATTATTATATTATTATTATTGCTAATTAATTAATCTATTAATAATGTATAATAATAATTCGTGATTTAGGATGTTCGAATGTTTGTACTAAATAAAAAGCGCATTACAACATCAACATTATTTGAATATTAAATATTATTTATTATTTTTTATTATTTAACGCGACATACATTTATAATAAAGCTAGTATATTTAAAATTACTTAGAGGGGCACACCACCATTGAACCTAGAAACAAAACTTATTTGTATAAGTCCATATAGATCATTCTGAATTTTTTTTTATTATAAATACTTGCTAATACCATCGACAAAATTTCTCCAGGTTTGGGGATATTACTTTTCAATATAGTTGTTATGGTTTGACTACAGGAAATTAATTTTTACTATGTAGATAAAATTTTACATACATATTATTGACTTTTTTATTAATTGTTTAACATTATTAAATAATTTTACCATATATATGTATGTAGAAAATTTTCTACGTAGTAAAAATTAATTTCCTGTATTCATATTATAACTAAAGTATTGAAAAGTAATATTCCTAAATCTGGAGAAATTCGGTCGACGAGATCGCTTGGAATCCCGTAGGCAGCGGCTTAAGAGCTTAATAACTATGGTGATTTTTTATGACGTGCTGGGTCAAGATTTTGAGGTTTTTTTATGGTGAAATTAAAGGTATTAGCAAGTATTTATAGTAAAAGACAATATCAGAATGATTGCTTTTGATGGAAGAATTTGTAAGTGTGCCTCCTTAATATTTTTAAATTCTGATCGTTCAATCGCAGAGAATAAAAATTCTTTAGAAGTTTCAGATTGATTCTCAAAAATTGGTACCGCTTATGTACTTATATCTGGTATATGTTGATGTTAAAACTTTGATTTTTAGTAATTTAGAGGATTATGAGTTATATTACTACAGATAAGTGGAATACAATGGATATGATATTTTCAAAGACTTACTAATGTTTGAGATTTGTTTAGAAATCAATAAAATAATTCAATAAACATCCAAATACATATTAGTTAGTAAATCTGACTGTATGATACAGACTTAATGCGCTGCAATATAATTGTTTTATTTATATAGTTTAATGCTTTATCATTGTATATTATGAACTTGATATACAGTGGATCCTACCATGATATATAGAAATAGAATTAAAATTATTTTTTAATGTGTACTTAAAACGTCTTTACTTTTTTAATGTATGGAAGAAAAATATAATTGTTAGTCAAAAGAAAATTTACTGATCTGTGTAAAAATTGATTTACTTTTCTTATGCTCTGTCAATTTTGTACATGTCTCATTAAAATTTTTCTATTTAAGTTACGAATTTTAAATGCTTTTATTACTTCAGTTATTCTGTCCGGTAAATAATTGAGATTACTCATTGTTTATATCTACCCATTGTAGTCCACTATCTTTTAAGTGAGATAATTGTACTTACTTAATTTTAAAATACTTAAAAGCATCACTATACTTTACCTAAAAAAATTTGCCGAGTGTTTATCTTCAAGGGAACTCTCCAAATTTTGAAGAATGATATTTTCCTTCAAAAGGACGGTCTCGAGTAGCTTACATATACTCGTTTTGAACGAGATTTCATTCTTAGCGACTTAGCGAGTGATATATGAGCCACTTGAAGCCTCTTAAACAAAAACAACACTCTTCGAAATTTAGAGAGAAAATTTTTAGTGATGCCTTAACATTATTCTTTTAATATTTTCATTTATTTTTGAGACTAAAATATTTTAATAAAGTTTTTAGATGTTTACTACAAATTATTGTTTACTAATTCTTTTACATAAACTTTTATATTTATTATATAAACAGATATGTAAAAAAGAAAAAATTTTCTATTTTAACATATTTCCCCAGTTCTCCAAAAGTGTTAAATATCTATATTTATTTTCAAAATTCAACTCATAAGGAGAGTGTCAGAACTCCAAGTGACAGGTTTGGATACAACTCTGAGAATTGTTTTCTGCCACCACTCCTGTCAACCCAGACCTCTTAATGCATCCATCTTCACGGTGAGCCTTAACGTGACTTAACCGAAAGGTGTTTGCACTGTAAATTTTCTTTCTGGCCCACAATGAACACATTAATAATGGACCCGAAAATCTGACAGCGGATCAGTAATCACCGACCCCAAAATACTCTACATACCAATTTTCACGAAAACCCAATGGTTAGAAAAAATGTCTGCTCCAAAGGGTTAAACAACAAATATCGGGTCCATTATGGTGCACAAAAGTGCCATTTCCCAAAGCCGGCTCGATCGATCAATTTCATTCTAGTCGATAACCAATCCATAAACAATGCAACATTCCAATTCCGAAAGTCAATTTACACTGCAAACCCCTTTGATTCAAATCACGTTAAGGCTCACCGCGTCCCATACATCGAAAAACCCCCCATCCGTTCCAATCGCAAAATCAAAGACTTCCTCTCACCTGCTGGGGCGCCACGCGTATCGACAGCCCGCTGATGATCGACACCTCCAGCTCGACCCTCTCCGAGCCGGCCGTGTTGTTCGCGTGGCAGACGTATCGGCCCGCGTCCTCCAGCCTCGCCTGCTGGACGACCAGTACCCCCGAGCGCGCGTGCACGCGCTCCGAGTTCCCGACCATCTCCGGGCCCGCGCTCACCGACTCCCTGAACCAGAGGTACATAGGCGGCGGTATGCCCTGCGAGATGCAGGACAGGACGATCGTCTCGCCGGTCTTCACCGGCGACGGGATCATGCGCTCGTTGAAGCGAGGTGGCACTGGATTCCGGTGCTCTGTGGACCAGAGAAGAAGAGAGTTGGGGGGTTATCGAGGGAGTTTGGGATGCGTGTGCTTTTTTACGGGGGTTGTAGAATTTGGTTGGTGATTTTCAGGTGGGTATTCGTTTGTACGAATGGTAAGGTTTGAATGTGTCGGTTAGATTTTTTTTGTGTGTAAAATATCGAGAGATATTTGCTTGTAAGCCATCTGCGCGTATTTTGGTTATTGGAGTGAGATACAATTGTGTGGTATTTTTATTCATAATGTTTGTTTTGTAACACAAGCACGACTTTCGCGTTTTTCTGTACCTATTAAGCGGGCCTAAAGGACAATTTTTTAGATCGGCGGGGGCAAAAGTAAATAAGCGGGCGCAGAAGTAACTTTTGCGACCGCTAAAATTTTTCGGAAAATTGCTATTATATATATATATATATATATATATATATATATATATATATATATATATATATATATATATATATATATATATATATATATATATATTAGCCCTGCTAAATGTACTAGAAAAACGCAAAGATCAATACATGCGTTACAAAAAATATGGTGTGCACCAAGCGCAAAGTGGGCTTTTTGCTAAAAAGCCCACTTTGCGCCCTAGGTACACAATATACTATTTGAACGTGATGTGTATGTAGCTGGTTTGCAAGAATGTTGGATATTCTTTAAAGAAATCAGCGAAAAATGAGTATTTTGATACGTATCTCTTACTCTGAAGCTGATCTTTTTTTACGTATTTTATGCATTATTCATTTTGATTACTAAAATATGAATTATTGTAATATGAGTTATTGAATTAAGCTCTTGCAATTCTTATTATTTTAAATTTTTGTCAGATACCTATAGTTTACTTAGAGTGTCAAAATTTCTGTTTTAGCTTTTTGATTTTGTTAATTATTGGCAACGTAAAAAGAAGGTAGCACTTATAGAAAATAATAGGCTATTGTATAATAAAAGAGCATTAATATCCATTTTTCACTTTTAATGCATTTTTAACTGAGAGACATGAAATACACCAGTTTCGAGAAAATCACCCATATATGCTTTGTGCTTTGTTGTGTATACTTCATGTTTTGGAGTTGCGCCAGTTTTGAGGGGGCTGACGAAGCTCGGTTGGCTTGCGTTTTTTGGAAGTTTGGGGCGTCCCTTGAGAAATGGATTTTTTGCTGGCGCTTGGCAGATTTTTTGGACAGACATTGGGTAGTTAAGGGATTAACTTGATTTAAATAGCTTTTTTTGCAGCAGTAATTAAATTCATTGAAGTTTAATAGCCAAAATAAGATTTAATATTTTTTTAATATTCAAAACAAGATACCTAAACTTTATTATTTAGTATATAATAAAATATACGTATTAGAATCTTAATTATATTTGTTGCAACTATTAAATTGTTGAAACTATTATATTATCATCATATTTTACTAAATCATCTTAGACTATTATCAGTATAAATGAAGGATATTGAATCTGATGTATAGCAGTAAGGTTATCGACCTAGCACGCGCAAATAGCATTTGTAAAATTAATGTCTTAAAGCAGAAATATTATTACTACGTTGAATTCAATACTCTATAAATATAATTGAACAAGTCTCTTTATAAAGTAATAATCAATACTGCAATGTCGTAACTCAGCCGCAATTTTCAAAATAATTTCTCTATACAATCTCTGACAATCAAATTTTCCGCTTTGTACCCAACCCGCTCTTCATCGTCATAAAACCTAAACCCGCAAATTTCCCCTCTCAGCCAAAACAATAACTTCACCAACTGAAAAAGCTTTGTTTACAAACCGTCTCTCTCAAAGCACACCGCGAAGCCCCAGTATCTCAATAATTTAAACAATCCGTAGTCGACTTCGCGCAACACGCGTAATCTCGTCCGCACACTTCCAGTCGGATGACTTTTCAATCAAGCGCAGCAGCAACGCCTCGTTGCGTAAGAAATTCCCTTCTCTCCTGTATACCAGAGTATACCGAACAATTCTCTTGTGCTAAAAGCCTTCTACTTTCTCTCCCTTTCTCTCCTCATCTCTCTCTTTCTCTCTTTCTCTCTCTCTCTCTTCCTTATCCGTGAATTGATTAAGTCTCGAAGTATTCGCGTTTCATCCGCGTAGCAGTGTGTACACCGACTGATGTCGAAGTTTTAAAAGACGAAGCCATAAGCGTAACTCTCCGCGTAATCATCGCTTGGTCGTAGTAGAAGCGCACTCGATCCGTATATATTTATCAGCGGCTTTGAGATGAAAATGACGCGCGTCTGTGGAAAAACGATGAAGAAAGCTGCAGAGCTTCTGGCCGTAATGCCAAGGGGGGTTATGGCTTTTGCCGTGTAAATTTCGAGGGCGATACGCAGTCGAGGATTCGGCGATGCTTCTGTATTCTCGTTTGTCGCGGAGAATATGCATTGCAGGTGATCCGGATTTTGTTTGTAAGCGTCGCGCCCGTTTTTACGAAGGTTTGGGTATAATTGAAGAGGATTTACTGGGAAATTCGCTGATGTACTTGAATGGATTATATCAAGGGATTTTAAAAAAGGAAAAAATCAGGATGCAAGAGAGTGAAGTAGCGTTCGCCAAATTTATAATCTCTGGTTCACTACACCCAGCAAATTATTTTATTAAAATTAAAAGTAACACATTTCTGGATATTAGATAAATAATTTCTATATAAGGTTAAAATAATATCGCTTAGCTATAGTATAGAAAAATATTGTAAATTGTAAGGAGTAAGCTAATCCTAATTACTCAATTATAGCAGTTTAAGCAAATACACTTCAGCTATATACTTCTTTTGGTTAGTATAGCAAAACCTTTCTGTTAACTTTATTCTATTAAATTCTATTAAAAAAATGAAGGTTATAAAGGGCGATTTCCGGCATCAAAACATTTTCAAAACACTTTCACAAAAAATTATTTAGTTTACATTTCCTTCGCGATTTCTAAATATCATATTATTTCTTATATAGAATGCAACATTACTTAGCCCAACATAAAAACGTTTTAAATGTGTGTGTTTGAAAAGGTTTCAATGCCATCTATAAAAATATTTAACTCAAAACGTGCGTCTCTTAATATTACCATTTTCTGCCTTTCTTTTTTCTCACTTTTACAAGAATACGATTCTTATACTCTGTATATCCGAATTGTTTCTACGAACGTGACTGCTGCTTTATGAAGTACAATTTCAAGTTAAATCCAATTCAGAGGTGTAAAAAGTTTAATTCCAACATTAAAGATCTCAAAACTCATTTTAGAGGGAAAAATTAAACTTATTTTAATAATTTCTTTTTGATATCGGGATCTGACACGGAGGTGGAGTTAAGTTAAATTAAGGGCTTGTGTATAACGAGTTTGATCACGTAACCATGTCTAAACCAATCATTTATGAGAGTTTATGGGCTTCAATTGATACAGCTCTAATCCGCCAGACGGTCTTCTCTCGTAAAATAGATGACTTTGCTATTTGCTATAACTTAAAAAGTGTCTTTTTTACATGAAAAATGTCACAAAACTTTCAACATTTCGATACAATTGACACCGCGTCGTTTAGCTCTACAAATATATTCTTGAAGAAAAACGTAGTAAATATACGACAAACTCGATCATTTTTCCTTCCGCAAGACCGCTTCCAGCTCAAAACGCACCCAGCAAAAAATCATCCACCGAAGCTCCCTCCAATCGTTACGTCAAGCTCCGCAAAAATTCCACCCATCGCTCTCGAACCACTCACTACCAGAGCCGCTTCCGTACACGAAAAGTCGCAGCGGCAGCCCCGTCCCAAGACAATGGAAATGGAAATCAAATCAGTCGACTATGACGAGGACGACGTCGACATCCTCGTATCCCCGTAGCCGTGTCTCCTCCCGGCTCCCATAAAACGAGAAACCCGAAGCAGAGCTTCCACCTCGCCTCTCCTCCCCCTCAAGAAATAAGAGACTCTTCTCCCTGCCTCCCTTGTATTTGCCTGGGCCCTTACGCCCGCGCACACACGCGGACAAGCTAAAGAGCTCGCGAACACGAGTCTATTCCAGTCAGCTAGAACCTCTCCCCACGTGAATTTATATACAAGTATGTACACATACACACACACGTGTATATACCCGCTGTCTCTCCCGTCCCGATAAGATTGCGGGAGGCAACGGATTGGAGCGTTCGATGGCCGCATTGTTTCTCGTCGACGTACTGCGCCGCATGCGGGATTGCACTTTGCAATCGCTTGCGCCGAACTGCTGCAGCTCCAGCTTCCGGTGCAGCCGAGCGTTTTGCACTCTCCCTCTCTTTCTCCCTTTCGCGAACGAACGAGGGGGAACGGAGTCTCGATGTACCCCTCCCTCCCCTACACAGTCGATACGCGATTGCGAAGAAATGGATGCATTTCTACTGTCTCGTCGATCGCTCCGGCGTTCCTTCCTTTTTTTGCGTCTCTGCCTTATTTTTAGATTGAAAGCACTTTGCCCTCTGTGCCGCTGCTGCTCTTTTGTTTCGGATTTTGCACGCGCGCGTGTGTGTGTATACGGCGGAGCTCTTCTCGTTCTTCTCGTTTTGTACGTCGATAAAAGGTGCGGCGGAGATACAGTTTCTCGGGTGTATGACGGAGACTCCATCCCGCGGTTTTGAATGTTGGCGTTCGCTCGTTGTATATCCCCCCGTTGGATGTAAAAGGGTCGATTGGTTGTGGGACGGAGGGGGAGGGCGCGACGATTTGTCACAATTACGCGTAATTAAGAGTGCAAATGAAGCCTTAAATAACGGCTTTCGGCTGCGTGGCGCTGGGGCTGCCGCGCTCGCTAAACCGTCTTTATTTACGCCGCGGCGCTTAATTCCCGGCGTTCGACGTTTAAGTTTTTCATTTCATTAGGCTTGTATTCGTTCGGCTCACCCCCCCCCCCCCGGTTTTGCATTGATCGCTTGAATAATGCTCAATGGTGGGTAATTTACTTGATATATTCAACAATATTCTTGAATATTAGCTATTATTATATCGATTATTTAATCTGTAGGATTGAATTAATGAATGATTACTGAATCTGCAAGCGTAATTTTTTATGTTTAATGTTTATTCGGACTATTGAGAATGTAATAGTCTAGTTGAACTAATTTAATTTGTATAATGCTTTTAAATGTTGACTAGTTTTATGAAATATATAAAAATAGTATAGAATATCATACTTAAAACTCAAAATATTCTTTTAAGTTTTTAGAGTGAAAACTCAGAACTTATGAAGTCAATTTACACGCTAATTGTGGATTTTTACTTTGAAAACCGAGAGAAAGATCGCTTACTGAGTATAAAATTCACTTTAAATAGAATGCAAATCGACTTCATAATAGTAAAATTTTCACTTTAATCAAATTGGTCAAGCTTGACTACATCTACAGTCACTGCGCACTTTAAGAACTTAAGTGAATAATGATTAATTACTTAAATAAATAAAAAATATTTGAAAGCCAGACAACCTTTAATATATATTTTTCGCGATGTAAATTTTCATTTTCGGCTTTACCGATTTCTGTATGCATATGTAAATCAAAATACAAAAAACTGTCAGTTTCTTTTACATGCAAACGATTATGTATACTTTATCGCCAAATAAACTTTGAAATTTACAAATAACAATAAAATACTGAAAAAAGTATGAATATTGATACACAAAAAGAATCTCTTACAAAAATACTGTCAGAGAGGTATACCGAAATTTAATTTTTCAAATTCAATTAGTTAAAAGAAGAAAATTATTATTAAATCGATTTTAATACGTCAACCTATTTCACCGAATCTCGGTTACATCATCCCCTCAATTCAGCATGATTCAATTCTATTCATTTACCGGGAAAACCATCACCGCTACTAATTAACGAAATAAAAGCGTAATTCAAAACTATCAGCCCGGAATATCAGCTATAATCCACTCCGGCGGCCGCCTCTTAAATACATCACCGGCCCGGCACCATCTTCAATTTACTCGAGCGCTTAATCTTGGCGTCTCGTACACACCCAAGCCGCCTCCTCCTACTCCTCCTCCAACATCGCAACTTTTCAATTTCATTAGAGAACTCTCGCTCCTTCACCTCCCTCTCGCACATAAGAAAAAAGGAAGGAAACCAGCACCTCTCTTTTCACGACTCATCGCAATCATAGGATTCATCGTCCTTTATACACGGGCAGGCGAGCCAGGTACATCGCATCAATTAACAATCGCACCCTTATATATACATCACACCCAGGACTTGCAAAAGAAGAAGAAGAAGATAGGAGAGAAAGAGGCGGCAAGGATGAAAGTCGGCGCGTCGGCTTCATCAGCGAGCCGTTGTTTTCCCAGCGTTATCATTTTCTTCCGGCGCCCGGGGCTCTTTCGAACTCTATACACACCTCTTTCTTACGCTCGTGCGCTCTTCTTCCGCCCCCGCGCCTTCGGTTAACTGCTTTTTTGCCTTCGAGGCTACCGGCAGCGCCGAGAATCGTACGACAGGCCCCAAGGCGACTTTTCCTCTCCTCCTCGTCTTCTTTTCTCGCGCGAGCCGGCCTCCTTTATTACTTTTAACCCCTTTCGCTCGCTTGTTCACCTCGCCTCCTTCTCTCTCGTGCTTCTTCTTCTTCTCCTTCGTCTTCTTCCACTACGCTTTTTCCTCTTTTATCAGGGCCGTACGTCGACCTGGCGCAGCGCAGTGCAGTAGCTCGTTGATGGATATCTCGCGAGCGGGGCTTTTTTTTTGCGTTAGGAGCGAGTCGCGGGGATCGATTCATTGCCCCTCCCGTGCGGCTCACGGTAAATGATAATAGACGCCCAATAAAAATTAATGGCTCGTGCTCGCGCGCGCTAGACGGCCGGGATGAGCGATTAAGTGCGGGCTCTGCATGCTTTCCTTCCTGTTTCGTTTTTCTTTCTTTGTTTCCTGCTCCTCTTCGTCGTCTGATCCCACGTCGTCTGCGCATTATTACTTTTTGTTTGCTTCTGTATATAGCGGTGGAGTGAATAAATAAAATGCTTTGTTGGGATCATTCATTATCGAAATGATTCTTTATTGGACAGGAGGTGGCATTGTTCTATCGGTTCTTTTGTCACGGGGTTATTGAAAGAAATAATGCTCGCTGCGATGTTTAATTGACGACCCCGTTTCTTTAGATACTAATGGGTATCGGCGATCGCTCATTAAAATAATTATGAATACTTCGCGGAATTCCCTAGCACAGTCGTTATATTGTTCTTTTATTTCGAATGTCAAAGGTACCTCCATTTTTTTTCGCTGAACGAAAGCATTTACATTTCGCATTTACGTAAACAAATGGACGTTTGAATTATTCATATTTATAATTATTTGCCCATCTGCAAAAGCAGTTATTTCGCGAAGCGTCGCGCCGCGCGATTATGTACGCAAGCTGGGAAAACTGTCTCACTGAATAATTACCAATGTAAATTCGCGCGGCGATATAGAGAGATGATAAAATCGGCTGGACGATATAAAAAATTATAAATATTTAAAAGTTTCGTTTTGCCGATGGTATGTACAGCAAATGTTGCGGCGCGTCGAGGATACGCGAGTATAAATATACAAATGTAAAATAAAACATCGGGGGGCTTAATTAATATTTATCATTCTGTCTGAACGAATGAAGCTGCGATTTTCGTAATAACAACAGCACGCGGCGGGTTTTGATTAAGTCAAAATCAGAAGTACTTGTACCTCTCCGATCTTTGAAATATCATTTCTATGATGTCTGTAATGACAAAAAGAAAGTTATTGCTTGAAGAATTTTTGGATAGACATGATTTTCTTTGATTTTTATAGTTTGCTTAAATTTATTCTTAAAGCGTATTCATTTTTATGTTAAGAATCATTAAATGTGTGTCGTACTTGGGAGTTGATCTATTTCAGTTTATTCGATTCGAATATTGGTTTCGTGTCCATTTTCTACAGACCTTACTTTTCCTAATATCGGGAAGTTTTTTTCTTATTTTCTTTTCTCCTCTTTCTTGTTTTCTTAACTTTTGGTCGTCGAACCCTTGACTGGATAGGCCGCACGCGCCTTTGTTTTTCGTGTTGGGTATGCTCCGCAATGATAAAAATGTTGTTTTGACTTTTATATTAAGCGCTTTAAAGGTAGTGACAAAAGCAGTTATTAAAAGGGTTTTAAAAACGATTAATTAAATTTCAATGTTCTACAGCTTATACTTTGTGTTTTGAATCTGGTATTTCGATCCTGCCGGCATCAACCTAATCAGTACTCTTTGTGTATTCTTTGCAACTTAATTTCTCTCTTTGTTATACCAAAAGAAAATATACAATCTTTATTGTATTTTGTCGAAACAGAATGCTGAAGTGCAAATATGTAGGCTAATGTGAATATTCTTCTTGAAACATGCTTAAATGATAAAGTTTTCGTTCAAAATTCATAACATACTTATATATTGATCGTTCAGAAGCTTAATGATATAAGTCAATTATGAAGATTTTATAAATGCTAAAATCATTTCAACATTTATGACATACTTTGTAAAATAGTTGAAATATAACAATGACAATTAATTAAATTAACAAAATTACAATACAATGTATTGTAAATGAAATGATCCTGCGCTTCTGCAAAACTTTCAAAATGTACTTATTCCACTACGATTCAGAAAGCCTCTGCAATAAATTTATATTCTATTACCAGAATCGAGGCTTCAAAATTTCACATATTGTATTACTTTATTATTTACAGAAGACGTTATTTTCAGGTTATAGGCTTATTCTGATCATAGAGTAGAGATTGTAAGCTTGAAAAAAAAATTTAACGATGTTTCAATAAAAAGCCACACTAAAACTTTTAAAAATTATCAACAATTCTGTTTATTTGAAAGTTTGTCTTTGATTATTTTCTTCCCTAAACTAAAATTATCGGCAGACATCATGAAACAAAGTTTTCAAAACATCCTAGAATCACAAGTACTTCTGATTCAACCTATCGATCGCAACCCATCATGTACCAGCGATCTATTCTCGTTCTCTCATCCAATTTCATCTCAAACCACACAACTCCAAATACCCCTACACACATTTTCCACTCCACTCGTAAATAACAAACAACAACAAAAGCACTATCGCACTTATCCGCTCAGCTCCAATAAGATCCATTTAGCTCCACCGAGAGAGAGAGAGAGAGAGGGAGCGAACTCTATACACATTCACCCACGCGCGCACGCAGATATAGGCACAGTCCAACGGCCGTTTAAATTGACAGTTTCTAGGAAAGCCCTTGCGAGCCCGCTCAACCGTACCTCGAACTCTCTCTGCTCTCCGTCTCTCTCTCTCTCTCTTTCTCTCTCTCTCTCTCTCTCATACACACACGCACGCACACACACACACGAGTATACCTCGCGACCAGCCACATTACAGGCCTTTCAGTCGTCATTTTGCAAATGCGTAGCGCAGCGCGCGTATAAAGAGCGAACCACTGCTGTAGCTCTGTATCTCTCTCTCTCTCTCTTACTCACCCGCACCGCGTACACCTATATACCGCCGTTATACAACTCCCCACGCGCTTATATATAACGCACACGGCGTACGCATACATCCCCGCGCTCCTCTTTATACACGCAGGTGTGCGCGTAAACGCTTTGGCAGACGAAATATGTACCGCGCGCGCGCGCGCGAGGCAGCTAGCGCGAGTTTAATCAGCACTGTGCGAGTGTAGTTGTACATGTACTAGTATATGCACGTATGCGTGTATATACTGTAACTTCGCTCTCGAGCCTCTCTTTTCCTCCTTTGTGTATGTATATACGCGTGTGCATGTACTTTTGTGTATGGGTGTGCATGCGCGTGTATGTGTGTGTACATACGCGTGCATGTATGTATGAATGTATGTATGAATGTATGTATGTGTATGCGCGCGTAAGTATGTGCGTATGTGCATATATGTATATATATGCATATATGTGTATGTATGTGTATGTATATGTGTGTGTGTGTGTGTGTGTGTGTGTGTGTGTGTATGAGAGTGCACCTCCCACGCAATTAGTCGTAACGAATTGTCCCGTTTTGTTTATGAATGCGCGCAGCTACCAACGGCTTGTACGTATGTTATACACCTGCGTATATACGTGCGCACACGTGTATATATATATATATATAGGTGAGCTGGCTCGATTTGCGAAACTCATTAAGCGCGGCTCCCGCGTGTTCGCTCGCTCCTCTCGCTGCCCGACGAGCCTTTAAGTGGGGGGTAAGAGCAGAGAGGCTGGCCTAGGCCGTTATGTATAACGCGAGTGTTACCACTGCGGATGTATGTATGTATGTGTATGGAGGGGGTATCGAGTTCGCGCGGGGGAATTCGCCGCGGATAGGAAGTTTGCCAGGGGCTGGATGCGATGCAGGTGTGTGTACCGGTGCGCGAGTGTATTTTACTCGATCTTCGATAAGTGCGCGGCTACTGATTGCCTTTCCTTAACGAGGCAAGAAGGTGGCTCGAGATTCCGCAGCTCGTCTGTGTAAGGGTTAAACAATGGAGGTATTAGATGGCGAGTTGGTTGTGGCATGCTTGAGAGAAAGTTTTCGATAATCGTTAGAGAGAGAGAGAGAGAGAAGTGGGTATTACTATTGAGTATGCTTTTTAAATCGTTCGTTCTATGAAGACATTTGTTGGTTACTGATTTATGAGTAGAAAGTCAGGTTTTCGTGATTAGCAATGATTGATTCAGTATGTGGTTATTTTGTATTTAGTAAGTTTAGTTTCGGATTCGTACTCAGCATCATTAAAATACCTACTTATCAACCTTCGTCAAAATATTTTATTCGGTTTGGAATAACTACAGGTCTCAATGTTTCTTTAATTAACGAAATTTCTTTGCTTAACTTATTCTTTCGTTTAAAAAACGTCAATGTCGATGTAAATGATTAAAAACCATTGTAGAAATGGTTTAAGATATATTAGACTCTATGGCTTGACGGATAAGGAGCAGATGACAAAATGAATTTGACTTGTTTGATGTGAAATTTGATATGAAAATTGATGGAAAAATTATGGCGGTCGTTTTTGGAATTGGAAATTTTATCTCATATCGTTTGCATTATTGATGATTACGAAATAAAAATCTGATTTTTCAATATCACCGCTTTACGCTCTCATATAAAAGCTTATTGGAACAAAAGGCTTAAAACTTGAAAATAAAACTTTATCACGTCATGTGCTTCTACTATACATGACACATTTCAAATCGATATTTTAGAAAACGGCTCTCCGCGCGGCACAATCGCTCACAGCGTATAATTCCGCACGGCGTAATCAGATGTATTTTTCAATTAGCAGATTGCCAGTCAGCCATACGCCGAAGTGAAATAACTCAATTAGCCGTTTCGCCGAATGCAGACATATTAATCAGTTTACCTCCGCACACGCGCGCTCACATACACGAAGTTACGTCTGCCGGTGCCACGAGACAGGGCCAAAATGCGTTTAGCGAAACGACGCCGCTGTGTAACCCCGCGTCACAATAATCGTTTGTGCGTCGCATATACCTACAGCGCCACACGGCGAAAACCACATTTTCAACGGCAGTTGAACTTAGTTTGATTAGTCGCAACTTTATATTAAATTAGTTTCTGTTTCGAAGCCCACGCGCGCGCGCAACTGCCTGCTGGTCCATTACTTGTGTGTTACTTCGGCGCTGCGAGTGAGTCTTAATTTCTATATTTCTAGTTGAGCAGATAGGGACGCACGGGGATTCGAATGATGTAACGCTCCCGTCTGTGATCCGTCGAGGGTAAATGGTAAATTTCACTCGCTCTGTATTTCTCAAGTTGTGTTGTGGTTAATTATGTTATACGGCCTATGCGGATATAGCAGGCTGACTGTTTATTCGTTTTCACGGTTCTCGCGCGCGCGCTTTAATATCCTAACTTTGATAAATGAATTTTCTTCGGGAGGAGAAATTGCTGGGTTCGTGTAATTTCGTTGGGAGCTGCTTCCAAATGGTAATATCGCGTGACGGATTGGATTATTTTGTAAGCTTTATTCTTGATTAGTGAAATACAGAATTTAGTTTAAAGTTTTATTTATACAATATTGAAGTATAGAACGAAAAGTTGTCCATGTATCTCACCTTCAGAATAAGACTTTGATAAGATAAGATTATGTTAACTCTATTTTAGTACAAAAAGCACCTTATAAGAAAATAAAAGTTATACCTATATCACGAAAATCAGTAAAACATATTTTTATTACTTGTTTTTAATTCTTTTTACTTGAAGAGCTACAATAATAAAATTCAAATGGAAGTATTTTAGTTCATAAAAAACAAGAAATTGCAGTTGTTATAGTCTTACTCTGAAGGTGTGATGATATGATAGCAATTTTGTGACTGACTATACTCGGACATTATCTACTTATCATATTGTATTCTATTCCAACTAAACGTTTGTAATATATAAGTTACTATTGAAGAATACTGTATATATTTACTTCATAGTGTACTACAAGAACAGAAATTTTATAGTTAATTAATACGATTTACTACGCCGGTATAATTTTAGTTATAATACAACTGGGCAATTGTATTCTCCTAACTTTGGTTATTAAGTTAAAATTACTTTTGAGTTTTAACGGTGCTGTAAATTCACAAATATTTCTAATGGTACAATGAAACGCCCTACTCTTAATAAAAATAATTAAAGTACTTGGAACTAAGTAATTAGAAAACTTATTTTCCACAATATAATGTTTTTGCTATTCACATTCGTAAATGCATGTTAACTAACTTTACTTTCTTGGCTTCTCGATCGAGATAGAAAATATATTGTCTCTCCATTCCATCGTTTAGACTGCATTATGAACTTTAAGTAATTCAGAGCGAGGCATCTTAATTAGAATAATAACTTGGTCGCAGCGAAAGTCAGTGCCCAATTAAGTCGTTACACAAAATCCCGCCAAACTTTATCGTCGATATATACAAACGTCGATAAATAAATTATATACATCGCCTCGGCTGTTCGACGAACTTAAATCATTCAAGTCAAAAGTATGCGAAAAACCGATACGGCTTACGCTTCGTTTACACTATGTTTTTTAATCAAAATTTTGTCGATATTTTATTTGGAAAAAACTTTTTACTCGTATACGAGTACTATAGTATTTCAACAGATGAATGAAAACTTTACAGGACTACTTGCATTTAGAACAGTGTAATCATTTTAGAAGTAGTGTATCGATCCTAATTCATTGAAGTGCATTTTGTGAAAATATACCTACAACTATTAATTAAAAAAAAAGATAACAAAAATTGTAAATGATTTGAATACATTATTTGGCTTTAAAAAGTTCGAAAATATTTTATTTTTCATTTTATTGCATTGAATAATTTAATAAACATTTCAAATACTGTACAAAAACGTCATTGAATTGAGCATTTATCTGAAAAATATAGCTTTGAGTAATGAACAATATAACCACTTAATTAAAACTGAAATATTGAAAATACAGATGAGGTATGTCACTACTCGGATATCAGTATTTAATACAGCTTTTTGAAACTGAATAGCAACATTTATTTTTCATTTTATTTTAATGAAATAAAATTTTTTTATTTTGTTATCACGAATAAAGATCAATTAACAATCGTGCATGAAAACACTGTAAGTCGGAATACTTTGTAAAAATGACGTATGTCGAATTTTGCCCAGACATACGTGGTTTTTAAAAAGTAATGCAGCATATCAAATACGGTTTAGTAAGACATATTCAATTCTAGTTTTCTGTTTGAAGAAACTGTAAATCGATTTTCTAGGCTTACGGCGTTTTTGGAAGGTATTGCTGACTTGCGAAATAACGTATGTCATATTATCCTGCTTAAATAAGGGTGTTCACGATTAATACTTTAGATAAAGCTTTGTTATTGTGAGGTATAATGATTACTTAAAAAAACTAAATTCTTTTTACTTAAGTAGTTGATTATTAATAAAAAACACATTTTTGTTAATATCTCGTTTTCATTCAAATCGGACTTACGGTATCTTATGCTGTGGACGGTAGATATGCATGTTCTAACAAGGAAAACTTTGAGAAACGTTTTTTGATACCTAAAAATACTAATACACGTAGTCTTTTTATTCAATGGATCTTTATACAGTAGATACATCATAATTAACTAACGTTTATATATATATATATATATATATATATATATATATATATATATATATATATATATATATATAGTACACTATAATATACTGTAAGTACCTTATTTTTACCATTGCATATATGAGCAATACTAATGTTTTTAGTTGTATCTCAGGTTTTAGGACCCATTCGATAAAGCTACAAGTATCGAACTTTATAAATTATGTACCAGGAAACTATATGATATGATTATTAACGTTAAATAAAAGTTTTTAACTATAAAGACGCAAGACTTTAGGTGTGGCAAAATATGCAGTTCTTAATTTGTGCAACTAATTTATAGCAAACATTTGGCAATTTAACAGTTATCAATTCATACTATATAGTTCACTATTCTCATGAACTACTAGGAGTAGCAAATTTTTAAATAAATAGTTAAAATATATACCAAAATAAATATTAAAAATATACAAATATATTACATGTATCATTAATCTGTCTGTAGTAGGGCCATCTACTACCCTGTCTCGAATATCAAATCGCTGCGTAAAAGAAATTTAATGCTTCTTACATATGGGTGATTGTCAAAAAAATCAGATGCATGGTGTGCTTCTATTTAAATGCTTTTTAAGAAAATAAAACAAGGCGAAAAGATTTTAGAGTATTATGATATATTAAATAGAAAATATTTCTTTTGATTCGATAGTCTAAGCGATCCAGTTATCTAAATAAATCGTGTTCAATTGCAAAAATTGCCTTTTCTTGGCATTTTTCTTGTAATTTTTGTGGCATATCTAATTTTCGAATTTATCAACGTTAACAGAATATTTAAACATTTGGAACCAAAGAGATATATTCTATTTCATTATCTCTTAATAATATCACTCAAAAAATCTTATTGGATTTTACATATGTAGTACATATGACAATTATTAATTCAAATGTCACGAAAATTACAATGTCTGACGGCACAATGTAATTTTCGTGTCATTTATGTTACAGATTTGACATCTGTACTACATATCAATTAACAACATTTTTAGAGTGACCTTATTAATAAACAATGAAATAGAAGATACTTATTTGGTTCCGAAAGTCTAAATATTCTGTTATCGTTGATAAATTCGTAAATTAGATATGCCACGAAAATTATAAGAAAAATGTCAAAAAAAGGCAATTTTGGACCTTAAACATGATTTAGTTAGATCATTGGATCTTTTAGACTTCCGAATCAAAAGAAATACTTTCTATTCAATACATTATAATATTCTAAATTCTTTTCGCCTTGTTATAACTTCTTAAAAAGCATTTAAATATATGAGACACTATGCAGCTGCCTCTTTTGACAATTGCCCATACAGGAAAAACATACTTTCGCGTACATTTACAAGCATTACAAACCAAACGTTACCAAACTTTTCAGTTACACAGCAAAGCATATCGTAAGTATCTCATTTTTCGTAACCGCGATTCTAAGACAATCCACGATATTGTATCCCATCCCCCTGAATCTTCAGCTAATACAGTCGGCATCACGCAGCTCCAAAATCGTCCGAACAAGAGTTCCTAATAAGACGGCCAACTAGGCAGCAGCATGCATCCACCGCATACAGTCGTCGGCGTCGGTGCCGAGCACTCGTCAGACAATGGGCGCTCGCGCTCGCGCGCGCATAACTTACCGGTAACCACCAAATGAGCGTAGGAGGAACTTTCGACTGTGCTCCCAGTCACGTGATGGACAGTGCGGCAGCGGTAGCTGGCGTGCGCGTCCGCCGAAGTTACCGAGAACACGAGAAGTTCGCCGGTCGGCAGCATGTGGTATTTCCCATCTGCAACAATAGAACAGAATACATATATACATATATACTCTCTTTCTCTCTCTCTCTGTCTCTCGCTCGCTTCGAGATTCGCAGGAATAGGAGTAGGAGTAGGATCTTATATAACGCATCCGACAACTCACTCGCGTAAGCTCCCCACTCCCTCGGAGCATTTACCGCCTCGCGTACGTACGTGTGTTTCCTTTCCTCGCTCGTACATCTGTGTCTTCGGGGTGGTTCCGTGATTTTGCGAGATATATAGGGCGAGCGCGCTGCGCCATTTGCATAAATGACGCGAGATTTCGGCACGTAACTACCGAATCAAGACGCGCATTGTCTTCTCGCTCTCGTGCGGGATCTGTCTGTCTCTCTCTCTCTCTCTCTCTCTCCCTCTCTCTCTTTTGACGTTTTCGTATTATATTGCACGCAAACAGGCGCGCGATTTGCCAAGCGCTCGTTAAACCTTCACGGCGATGAGACGCGTTCGTTGATTATATGGATATAGCGGAGGGTTTAAGGAGGTCATTTGGTTTTAAAGATTAGTGGGATTGTAGGTTTTTATTTAATCAAGCGAGATTTCGTTCCTCTTGATTCTTTGTTTAATTAAATGGATTATGGTGGAGACGTGCCGGCTTTTGTTAAAAAAATCCAACATTTTTTCTTTGCATGTAATTCATATTTATATACTTTTATAATTGAAAGGTGAATTTTTGAGATTTGGATACACTTAGTTTTCTTGGGAAAGTGATTGATGTTTAATTTGAATACGAATTGTTTTTATGGTATTGTGATTGTCTATACATTATGGTATTTTCAATGTTCGTAATGTTTCTTGTGCCAAAGTTTTTATCGGATCTTGATGACATTTTAATGATATACTTTTATAATTGGTTACTGAAAAGAAAATGTAAGCGCTTTAATTTATTTAATTTTACGTAATTCATTTAATTTTTTTATTTCATTAATAGTAGAAGATACAATTTTACCGCTGATCTAGAATAAATAAATGATTAAATGAAGTAAGACATTTTGTATTTTAAAAAGAATACTACATTTTTTTTATAAGACGGATGTTTTTTAATGTAATAAATACAAAATTCATAAAAAAAATTAATTTTTTTAAATTATAAAAACAACCCTAACTGTTGTCACCTCAGCAATAAAAACAAATATTTAAAATAATCAATGCGAGTTTCACCTTGTATTATTGTATCTCACTTAACCATACTTTAGAAGATTTGTAAAAGAAAGTCTACTAATGAGTCTGTTGTAGGTTGTAAGCGCAAAGATATATCATCGCTTATCATTTACTGAGAAATCGATCTTCGCAAATCTCTTCACCACAGCACGGAATAACAACTCCTTTCATTATCATAAAATTGAAGCTCGCGGCTCAGTCTTTACAAACACAAAAGCATTACTCTCCTCGCTACCGTTCTACCGCTCGACTGCACCCAGTACATCCACTCCTCTCTGATTTCCAGGTCAAAGCCTCCGCGCGCGCGTCATCATTCTTTTTTTCAAAATTATTGCATCATCTCTCCATCGCGAGCGCACTTCTGTTCTTTTTTTTTTTTTTCCAATACGGCTCGCTGCAGTTTTTATTCAGCGCAATTCCCGCAGTCAGCCGCGACACTCTCGCGCGAAAATAATTCCGGCGATTTAAATTTCATGGAACGCAAAGGGCGCGGAAAAATGCCGTTGCAGGTGCGCGCGCTCTCGACCCTTTGAAAACGGATGTTTCCGCCCCGAAATAATTTCCGCGTTTTAAACCGTAACAGACCGAAGTCCGCTAGATAAAAAAAAAGGACGAAAAAGAAAAACACAGAGAAGAATAAGCGTTACACTAGAAGCTCTCTGAAATGAATATGGACAATCCGCTCAGGTTCAAAGAACTCTCTCTCTCGCGCGCGTAGCCGCTCATTTTTTAGAGTGTAGACCATCTCTCCTCCCCCGCTTTCTCCTAAAATCAGGGCATCGCGCTTAATTAAAATTTGAAATTTCCTCCGACTCTTTATTTCATCCCTCCGCGTTTTTTCCTCGTATTTTTCCATGGTCCACATCCTCTCTCTCTCCCCCCCCCACCAGCCGAAGGCTTTCTCTCCCGATTGTCCCGCTGGTGTATGCAAATCTCGATGGGGAGGTAGGGAAAACCGCGCGCAACGAAATGAGAGTCGCGGATAAAAAACAGAGGAGAAGAGAGTGGGTTTGTCGAGCGTGGAAAAAGACGCGGCGGGTTTTTAGGGGCGCGCGGGAGAGAAGCTTCCCCGGGTCGAGAGGACACACGCGAAGAGGGTCGCATTGATCGACAGGCGGAAGTGCTCCGCGGAATAATGGAACGATCAATTCCGAGCTACCTAGCGCACTTTTTAAAAGTGCGGAGCGTCGAGGCCGCCGCCTCTCCTCTCTCAAAAGTCGATTTATCGCGCGGCCGAAGTTTTTTCGAGCGCGGGGGGTGGGCCCGAGGCGAATTTCGCGTCTGTGATTTTTAGGAGGCTGCGCGGTAAACATCACGGCAATTTGGCACTTGGTTGTGTGGGTGTGGAGGCGCTGCAGTGGTGGGGAACGATTTTTCTAGGCTGAGTAAATATTTTGTTAGGCGATGCGCGGGGCAGCGCGCGACACGGTGAGTTAACATTTTGTTCGCGATGGGGTGCAAAACATGTTTTTGTTATGCCGTATTTACTTTTCGAGCGAGAGCGAGGGGCAATATTCGCGATGAACGGTGAAAGATATTTTTCACGAGGTTGGAAAATATTGTAAATTGAGTGTGTCGGGAAAATTGAGATTGCGTAATAGTACTTTCTGCAACTAGGGGGAAAAAATTGACTTTTTCTAAGCGAGGATGACGATGAAGGACTAGTTTCAATGTTCGTAATGACGATCAGAAATGCTCAGATCATAGTCCGAGTTTGAGAAAGCCCTTTCTACCTGTGTTACACATCGTATTTTTTTTAATAAGTGTATGAATAGGACTTTTGTCATGCATACAAAAGGGAATAGGGAAATTGACATTATGAGTCGCCCATTAAGAGTTTCAGGAGCGGAACGTAATCAACATAACCTCCCGCTGTAGTGAGAGGCAATGAACATTACTTTCCGATCAGGCCAAGACGCTCGGAATGCCCAATTTTCCATTCGCTTTGCAAGCATGGAAAAGGGCCATTTTCATGCACGTGTTGGGAAAATCTAGTTACAAGTGTAATTTGATTCTAAAACGGAATTCAATCTGAAATTTCAATTTGAAAACAATGTGTTCTGCAGGTTATGAAACTCTCTTAGCGAAAACTTTGAAAATAGATTTTAGTTTGTAAATATAGTACATAGTTTTGTAAGGACATGAGATACTTGAATCTTGAAATATAGCAAATTTTCTAGGTGGTGCTAAACCTACCCATAACCGACAATTACGATGATCCACATATTTATTATATTTATAAAAACAACAAGGATTTAGAGAGATATTCTCCTTGAATTGAAAAATTAAACAAAAAAAGGATTTATCATTTTTAAAACACTTTAAACCATTTTTAGATTCACCATTCAAAAAGTGTTATTGTCGGGAGCATTTGAGATCGACGGTGATAAGTTTTTCTCATTTCTCTTCAAGTAAGAGGATTACAATGATATTACTTCGATGGCCCTTATGAAAACTAGGGCATCTTTTGAATTTCCCACGTTGAATAACAACATTTGGATTGTCCATAATAAAATCTAGCAGTTTTCATGATTTTTCCACGAAGATTAACACATTTAGCAATTTTTTTAATTCATCATTTTTTGAGTACCAGAAGAGTCTAGTTCCTGACCCGAACTCGATAAAATAATCGACCCGTGTTTTCGAGAGTTTATCGACACAGACCTGATTTACATATTTCATACGAAAAGTTGTAGTCTTCGTGAGCAATTTACGAAAAGTGTTAGTATTCGTAAGAAACTCGTGAAAAGTGCTGATCTTCATGATAAGTACTTAATAAAGTTACATTGATCTAATAATCTTGAATATCATATTCTTAATATTACAAAATAATAATTCAAAAACATTAAAAACTGTGAATTCCAGATTATTATGCACCTCATGCCCTTAACAATTATTATCCACATATATTTCACCCGCTCCTAAAACACACGCTCCCGAAACTGCATTTCATTTTACTCCACCCCTGCAAAATTCCCTGCAATTTTAATCATTCTTATCTCCACCCGAGCAGCATCCGGCAAAAATTCACATCCCGCGCGAGCAACAAATGAATTTTTCCCCAAACGTCAAAGGGCCGCTCGCTGCGCCGAAAAATTGCACCGCGGGCTTCGAAATTTTAATTACAAAATTAATTACATATGCACACCGCGCCGCTACCCCCGAGATGCTCGCACGCGCGCGCGGTCCTTTTGTTCCCGAGCGGATGACGCGCGCGCGCCCGGGCTTAATCGCGTTGCGCATCGATGCGACGTCGCACGTAAGCGCCTCGCGTGTGTACACGAGAGAAACAAGAGGGAGAAAGTGACTATCCGCAAAAGCTGCGGCTACACAGCTACGTACTCTCCATTAGCTTTATTGCGGCAAGATACACGCGAGCGCTGTGATTATTAAAAAAGAATAACGAGAAGAGCCAGGGCAAAACGGAGCAAACAAGAGTGCGAGAGCCTGATGCGCGACAAATAGCCCCCGCTTGTGCGACGGGGGAGGATGGGGAAAAAAAAAGCGAATGTCAAGTGTTCTCGGGGATCGAGAGTGCGCGCGAGCGTGGTGTTTGTATCGATGGAGCGGAGAGAGTGGGTCGGGCGAAAAATAGGTTAGACGAGGTGGGTGAAATATTGCGGAGGATGGTTGTTAGCGTGAATTGGGGGTGCGGCGGAAAATTAAAGGTGGGATTGTTGTTCTGTATTGTAGATGGGCTTACGGGGTAGAAGTTAATTGTGTTTGCTGAACAGTTTTTAAACGAGATTTAGCTTTTGTATTAGTTAAGAATCCATCATCATACCGATCTTTAAAACGGGAGATAAAACAGACTGCAATAACTACCGGGGAATCTCACTTTTAGCTACCTGCTACAAAGTTCTGTCAAACGTAATACAGGCCAGACTCACACCATTCGCGGAAGATATAATAGGAGATTATCAGTGTGGATCCCGGCGCAACAGGTCAACGAGCGATCAAATGTTTACCATAAGACAATTATTAGAGAAAAAGTGGGAATATTGCGAAACTATACACCAGCTATTTGTAGACTTTAAGAAAGCGTACGACTCTGTCAAACGAAGCAAAATGTATGAAATCCTAGTGCTCCTTGGCGTACCAAAAAAACTCGTAAAATTAATTCAAATATGTCTCAACGGAAGCACTGGAAAGGTCCGAGTAGGCGGTAATGTATCCGAATCGTTCATGATACGCGACGGTCTGAAGCAAGGTGACGGGCTTTCAACGGTACTCTTTAACCTGACGCTAGAGCATGTTGTTAGAAAAATGCAGGCTAGCGAGCTAGGCGCAACACTCAACGGAACAACGCAAATTTTAGGCTATGCGGATGACTTGGATATAGTGGGAGATAATGGTGAAACGGTGGCGAGAAATGCGGAAATCCTTATAAATGCGGCTAAAAACACGGGGTTAGAAGTGAGCGAATCGAAAACGAAATATATGATCATGGAGAAACTGGGCATTCGCGAAGCAGAGGGGGATCTCAGAGTCGGAAATTTCACTTTTGAAAAGGTTAGCGAATTCAGATATTTAGGTACAACTATAAATGATCGAAACGAAATTAAAGCCGAGATAAATAAGAGACTTCATTCGGGTAATGCCTGCTTCTACGCTGTGAACAGATTACTTAAGTCAAAGCTACTGTCGAAAAATGTCAAAATAAGGATATATAGGACTATAATAATGCCGGTAATCTTGTATGGGTGCGAAACCTGGGCGCTCACTAAAGCGGAAGAAAATCGTTTTAGGGTATTTGAAAATAAGGTTCTGCGGAAAATATACGGGCCAAAGAAAGATGAGGAAACTGGGGAGTGGAGGAAACTGCACAATGACGAGCTACATAATTTGTACGCGTCACCAAATATTAACAGAATAATAAAATCACGGAGACTAAGATGGGCAGGGCACGTGGCAAGAATGGGCGATGATCGTACAGCAGCGCGCATAATGAAAGGAAAACCGAAAGCAACGCGACCTCTTGGTAGACCTAGACGCAGATGGGAGGATAACGTAAAATCAGACGTAACTGAAATTGGGCGGGAAGGCGCGAAATGGATGGGGTTGGCACAAAATAGGGAAACGTGGAAGGCTTGCGTAGATGAGGCGATGAACTTTCGAGTTCGAAATGCCATTTAAAAAAAAAAAAAAAATTAGTTTGATGAAAAATATTTGATATAATGAAATTTTGCCGAGTTCCATTTTAAAAGAAAATGTAAATTACTTTTTTATGCATGAAATAAATTAAATTCCCGACAAGTGCATCCTACCGAAAAATCACGCTAACCTGTTTCATTCCGGGCAACATGTAACCGGAAAATATTCGCTCCATCACAGTCTCGTCGATCAATCACACGTATACTTTGCAACGAATTACCCTTCATAACCGAGAAACACATCGTTCAAGATCAAAATGAAGACTTTTCTGGGATAAGCAGATATGAGTATTTCATGTTCAAAATCTTATTATTGCAAGACGTAAGACATTAAAAAGACATTGTTTTAACTCTTTTTTTTTAATAACATCTTATTAGAATTTTGATTATGTAACTGAAGTTTTTGGCAATGCACTGAAAATGTATTTACACTGCCGTACATTAATAATTCACGCACATAGAAAGTAAAATTTTAATTAATTACCGAAAATTTAGGTACAACTTCATACATTTTTTTCTTGATAATGAATTTAATTGTATTTTGATAAATATTGTGATTGTTTTTTTCAGTTATACATTATAAATTGAAGTTTAATTAGCACACAAAATATAGTACAAAAATCTGCCAGATCTACGCGTTTTCTTTTACCGACTCAATTGTACAATAGTTATATGATAATCATAATGGGTCATATTTGGTACCCAGGCCATTTCAGTTACAACCATCCAATAGCTAATTCGTTACTATAACATTTTCAAAAATTCACATTCGAGAATAACTTCCATAGCCAGTATGTAATCCAAAGTGCACCCATTGCCCCATGGCTGACTATTCGTGCCCTATTCCACTTGGACCTCCACCACGCAACCGCAATCTCTCTTAAGGGGGCACACCACCTTTAAAATGTGAAACAAAAAAATTGATTAAGAATTTTTATTTTGATATTTATTTTAATAAGGGTTTGTTTCCTGAAAGTATACATAAAAACCTACCAATTTGTATATTTTTTACCTTCGTTGGACCTTCTATGCCTCCATGGCAAACCAGACTGTTTTCGAAGACTTTAAGCAGTGTCCGTAAGATTCCAAGTCTACGCATGGATGGATTGGGCTAAAAATTTATGGAGATACTCATTATAGTAGTACTTTTAGTATGAACGTAGGGATTTTGATTTGAACGAGTAGAAAATTTTTTACATCTATAAAAGCGATAAAATTATTAAAAAATAAGTGTTATATTGACAATGTTCATATAAAAAAATACTTCTACTCGCTCAAATCAAAATCCCTACGTTCATACTAAAAGTACTACTATAATGAGTATCTCCATAAATTTTTAGCCCAATCCATCCATGCGTAGACTTGGAATCTTACGGACACTGCTTAAAGTCTTCGAAAACAGTCTGGTTTGCCATGGAGACATAGAAGGTCCAACGAAGGTAAAAAATATACAAATTGGTAGGTTTTTATGTATACTTTCAGGGAAAAAACCCTTATTAAAATACATATCAAAATAAAAATTCCTAATCAATTTTTTTGTTTCACATTTTAAAGGTGGTGTGCCCCCTTAAAAACTTTCAGTCCTCTTGATGCATTCCACCCCCATAGACAGAAAAAATATCTCCCCTCAAGCCTGATCCCCCATTAAAAAAAAAAGAAGAATCAAAACCGATCCAATATAAAAAAAATCGAAGCCACGCTAAGAATTCCATCGACCCCCGCGCGCGAATTAACATGCAGTTCGAGTATCGAACTCCCCCCTCAGGCCATCTGGAATTCACGTTCCACGCGGGTGGCAGGAACTCGTTAGAAAGCTGAAATTACTTGGTGAAAAAGTGCACCGCGCGGCTTTGCCGAGGTGTTAGCGCGGCTGCCGCGGCGCCTCGCGGAAACTTGAATTCCGCAGAGAGAGAGTCGCACCTCGCGAACGCGGTACTCCTACATACATACACACATATATATCTATATACACACGGGAGAGTATAAGCGGGAGAGTCGGGTCGACATGATTTATGCAGGAATGCTCGCGCTATTACATAAATTCATTTAGGCCGCGTCGGGCCACCGCGGATTTATACACCCAAGCTCGCAGGACCGGAAGATCGCGCTCCGCGGAAGAAACTTTACACCGTCCTTCCTTTCCACTCTCCTTTTTTTCCCCCCTCTCTTCGACGCTCCGTGCGTGCGCCTCTTTATCTTTTCGGCGCGGGGCACGGTCTTTAATCTCTTCCCTTTTGCGCGAGCGCGTTGAACCGGAAACTCGCCGGTATTGTCGCGGCGCGCGAGCGCGCAACAGCTTCCGGATGCTCGAGGAGGATTACGTATTATACGCGCGGGCTTTCGCGGGGCTGTAGCTGATTTCTCTCTTCCGAGCGCGTTGGCCGTGGTTTTTCGTGCGCGAGAGCGAGGAGAGGACGAGCTTCGGTGCTACAGCGCGAGGGGAAGCCGAAGCTACCCGGTGCGAGCGCATGTTTTTGCGGGCATAAATGAGACTGCGGCATTTTGTTTTTTGTTCTTTTGGGGGACTTGGGTGTGAGGGGGTGAGGGAGATTATACGGGTTTGTTTTGAACATGTAGAATAGGAGCGGGATTGCGTGCGCTTAGGGTTTACGGTGATTGAGTTGGTGGTTTGTTGGTGATGCGAGGAATAAATGATGTGATTGAATGTTAATAAAATTTTAGATAATTTGTGTTAATTTTATTTTTAGTGTATTAGTTAGTAAATATAGATTAATTTTTGAAGGAATAACTACATTAGATTTAATAAGGACTAAATGAAATTTATTTATTCGTGTTTTAGTCGATAAACAACAGTAACTAGAGACGAGTTTTAAAGAAATATATAAACAAGTCCTAATAAAGCTGTCGATCATCGATAATTATGTGATGTATTAGTCAGTAAATGACATAAGCCAAAAGTGAATTTCCAAGAGACAAAAGTCAATTTCCACTGTGCACTTTTGGTAACTAAATTAGCCAGTAATAAGTTTAGACGTGGTTTGTACATAAAAGACAGCTGTGCAGCTGAGCCTCACCACCTCAGCCTTCGTCAGACCCTTGAGCTGGACGATAACAGGGAGTGAATCATGGTTACAACCTGCTTAGAAATAAATAAATAACTAGTAATTAAATTCGGAGAATGTTTGAAAACAGTTTCCGCTGTTCCTGTGGTTAGAGTGGACTTCATTGAAAGCTATACAATTCTGACCAAAGGATGAGGATTTTGCAGAGTCCTGGTTAATGGAGAATTTCCATTAGTGAAACAAATAAGACGAGCCTAATGTTACGTATAATTCAAGGTGGCCAGGGTCGACGATTAGCTGGCGCTATATCGTTAGCGTATACGAGTGGTATATTCGACTAACATACATGTGGCATCAAGCTAAGTGGACGTTCACTTATACTTTCTTGAAGATTATATTAGTTTATTATAAAATATGATGTTGAAAATCAAATATTTGCTTATCTCAGTAGCTAAGCGATTAATATAAACTTCTTAGTATTGTAAACAACGGTTTGAAAATATAAATTTCAAAATTAGCCGATGTAACAATAAAATGATCGTTAATTTTTTCTAAACGTATTTTTCTTTTCTATTCTTTCGAGTAATATGCTCATATTTTTTGAAGAAATACAATTATTATTACAATTAATAAATAATTAAATAAACTGTTTTTATTTTCTCTTAGATAATATAATATAAAATATAAACACAATACAAACACATCTAACATGAGAATCTGGACAACGTAAGTGTTAACGTTTTCTGTACAAATCAAATTTAAAAAATCTTGTATCAACTGCAAATCATATATTTATAAATTTTAAAAATGATTCTTCCGTCTAATAAATCAAAAAGTATCGAAAGCAGGCACTAAGCCTACGAAATAATTTCGAGCAATCCATCTCGTCCAACCTTCAAATCACAATCATCCCCCACCCCTCCCCAAGAAAATAACAAACGAGCATTCAAATAATTTCAATAGCCACGCGCACCAATCCCCCCCATCCACTCTCTTACAAAACCCCCGCGCAACCCGCTTCACGATCCTCCCTCCCTCCCTCCCTCTCCATTGTTTCTCTTTATTTGTATCGCTCGGCAAAAGGAAAAAAGAAACACCCCAAGCTCCATCCCCAGCTACGCAGCGAGTGAAAAAAAAAACTCCACCGCGAGATAGAGAAGAATCTCCGGAATAACAAGTACGCGCGCGCGGCAGGCAGCTCTGGAAGAAGATAATGCCGTTCCGTCGGCGGCTGCTGCCTCTCCCCATCCCCCCCCCCGCCGATGGTAATCGGCTCGCGTGCGGCGAACGTCGGCGGGTATCGATCTTCATTAGCCGCAGTCGCTTCGCCAGAAGAGAGCGAGAGAGAGAATGCTCGAGAGCAGACTGCAAGCTGGGAAGAATGGAGAGGAAAGCGTCGAGCGTACGGTGCATGGTGCCGCTGCTGCAGCTGCTCGATTTCGCGCGACCGAGGGATTAGATACTGCTGGCGCACGGCGTTTTCGCTCCTTCTTCTCCGCGATGTCCGCGCGCTTCCTTTTGTCGTGGATGCGATGCGATGCTCTGCTTTGTTCGCGGGAGAATCTAATTGTAAGTGAAATCTCCTATGAAATTGCTGTCGCGGCAGTTGCGGATCTGTAAAGTCTACTCTTCGTGTCTCTTTCTCTCTCTCGCTCTCTCTCTTAGTTTCCATCTTCTATATTACATAGAGAGAAAATGCTTATCGATTGTGTCCCTCCTCCTCATCCTGCTCTCTCTCCTCTTCCTATCTATTTTCTAGCGAGTCGGGGAGATTCTACCGTTGCAGCCGAGGCGAGGGCAGCGGCGGTGGCTACCCCTCAATTTTTCTGTTGTCTTACTCAGCGATTCTCCGATCGGCCGTGAGAGAGAAAAGCGAACGGCTGCATTTGCATTTTATACGTTCGATGATGAATTTTTAATTTGCATTTAGTGCGGGGGATTGCGAGGGTATGGTATGGTTTTGTAGAGGTATTTTCGGTTTAGCTGTGTAAGCAGTTTGATCGGTTAATTTGCGTGAAAGGAAATACATACTTTTGAGATAAATAAATTGCTGGAGGTAAAATGTTTTCTTTTGCAGTGCATTGGTTATTATTGCGTGTCTCAATTTGGTTGGGGATATCACTTTTATTGATTTTTATGATTAAAAATGTTATTGAGTCGAGCGCTATTATGAATCTTAATTGATTGTTAAAGAGGAACGCGTGAAGTGAAAATCGATTTTTTTAATTTTCTCCTGGCGCGTATACGATGAAAATAAATGAGTGCGCTATAATTATGGAATATAAATTTTTGTACTGTCATTTGTCTGCGATATCTTCGATGTGGAAGCACGAATAAAAATAAAATATATTTTATAGCTTCATTAATTATTTTCATTACATTTTAATCAATGACTAATGATGTAGATTGCATACCATGGCGTTATATATTTTTTTCAATAACTAAAGTAAGTCGTATTTACTGATTTATGATAATTTATAATATTTCAAGAGATATAATGAGATTTTAATAAACCCTCAAAGCCCAAGCATCTTATTCGATCGAAGCAAAATATGGGAAGTTGTTTACTATCTCTAGATCGATATCAATATATATATCAAATAGTTAATTTTAGAAAAGTGAGCTCTTCAGAATAATTTTTACAAGTGAACCTTTAAAACTACTATGAACTGTTCTGGGTATGTGAAATGCCCGACCCAATTTCTATTTTACCGACTTTTCACTTTTATAATTTTTCATCGATATAAAATAAATCTTTCGAGAAAATGCTATTTTATTTGCAGCATCTCTTTCAAGATTTAAGTGTTAATTGTAGCAGAAAAATGGGTTACATTTTTTAAATTATTTACCTATAGGTCAGAGCTATATTAATGTCGGTATTTCAGGTACCCTAAATTTTCATAACTAAACCGATAATAAGCTAGTTTGAGTGCTTATATACTAATACCCATCGACATAATTAACAAAAAGAAACTTTCTTCGAATGTCTCAAAAACTATTTTTTATTTTAGCGATTAAGAGTATTCTATACGATCTTCAAAGAGGATGAACGTATATACAACCATGTAAGTATAATACACATGTAAATAAATATACTGATAATAAAAACGCAAGCAACTCACAATGATCCTCTAATAGACGCTGCAAACCCACTAGAACTACAAGAACTTGATAGCATTGAAACGAATCACCTCGATCGCCATATCATTCATCCTTCCCTTCCAATCTCCAAGTGATTTTTCAAAAAAAGAAAAGCATGAAATAAAAGCCCCGCTCTCTCTCTCTCTCTCTCTTCCACACTGACAAAGAGACAGCGAGACAACGAACATCCACGCATGCACCCACACATATACATCCCCGTAAACTCCCCAGCACAGCATACGCGAGCGTGCTACGATTGATCTGTGCAGCGCCAGAAACACAGAGAGAGAGAGAGATAGAGAGAGCGAGAACCAGCTACAGAGAGTAGAATCTCGCGCCGGCTGCGGAGCGGTTTGCCGAGCGCACCGCTGTGTGAATTTGCATTGTGCGCCGTAGCAGTAGTCTGTGGCGAGCCCCCACCCCTCCATTCGAAGCCCAGAGCGCGAGCAGTTAGACCGGAACTTTCCGTTAATTCGCCAGACCGACCCTGCCCTGAAATCGCACTCTCGCTACACGCCATCGCGCGGCCTGCGCAAAGACGCGCGTACGAGCACACAACCGAGCGGGTGCGCGGCTCTCTTCTTGTTATTCCCTCGCAACTTTCTCGCCCTCGCCATTGCGGGCTTCCGCTGACTTTCGAGCTCTCGAGACCTGTCGAGCGCCGCCGCGTTTCCAAACTTAATATTCCACGCTTCGGCGCTGCGCGGCCGCCCTCGATGTGTATGGAAGAGAGGAGTCAGCGAGAGAGAGAGAGAGAGAGAGAGAGGTGCATGTATGGGAGTACGTGCGCCAGTACAGAATGGGGAAATGAGCGATGCGCCGTGTAGCTTGCGAGGCCGCTCACGTAGCCGCGGGTAATGAAAAGCCGCTCGTGCGCTGTGTAGCTGGCTTGGGAGGAGGTATGTATGGGAGAGAGAGGTATTCTTCTTACCGCTGTCGGGCGTGGGATAAATATTGAAGGCCGAGTCCTGCACCCAGGACGTCACCGATACGTATTCCTTGACGAAGGCGGGGATCTCGCAGCGCAGCACGCCCGTGTTGCCCGAGAGGACGTAGGCGTCGCGCACTTGGACCTCGTACTTCTGCCTGACCACTGCGAACAGAGAGATTCATTGGGAGGGATTAGTTTTCTTGCCGATTGAGTGGAGAGTAGATTATGAGTTATAGGTAGGAATTCTTTAATAAAAATAGGGAGAATGCAGTGTTTTTTGGTTATTTGTGGTCGTACTTTTTTTAATTTTGTACATTTTTACGTATTCTGTGGCTTTTCGGCATAGTTGAATTAGTCACGTTTTTATAAATATTGAGTTTCGAGCGACTTTGATATTCTTATATTACTGTGTAGTATATTTTCAGATAAAAATGCAAAAAATGTCTGGAAAACATGAATAGTTGACTTGGCCGGTTATACCGGGAAGCCACAGAATTGTCGTAATCTGATGGAAATGAAAAAATGAAAAAGTAAAATAAACATGTTTTGAAATGTATAAAACTCGTTTAAATAGAGTGGGTAAGTAGGTGACTACTCGTTACGAAAAGGATTCCAGGTCAATGGGATGGTATTGCTGCGATTGTATTGAGATTTTAAAGCGAGAATTTAAGGAATGTATCTCGCGTCTTGCCAAACACGGACATTATCTACTTGAGCATCAATTTTGGCGGTATACAGGATTTCCTTTTGCGGGTACGTGAATCATTTACGAAATAATGGTAAGTTTTATGCTGTTAAAAGTGTTATTAATTATAATTTACTTTACATGTATACAGTCCTCCCTCAGATATAGTAACAAGATTAGCAATAAATACATCTCTACGAGTGTATATTATGTGTGTCCGTGAATATAATTATATTAATTATTATAGTAAGGTATAACTATAGGTTACATAATGAACAATAAACGTGTTTAAAGTGATTAAAATTGGATGAATCATAAGTGTCTTCAAATAGACTATATTTCAAAATAGGAAATACTTATGTTTATCGTCTACATTCATTTTTAATTAATGTATTTACTTGATCAATAACCAAACATTTTATGAACACAGATCTGTAAGTATCCTAAACTTGACTGCGTTCTCCTACGTGTAGCTAAATGGAAAATTTATTTCTGGGTATTAATGAACATATCCATGAATTTTAATGAGATTATGCATGTTTCTTGCTTTCAATAACAAGTGTATAACAATAAGTTATTTTTATCTTAATTTTCATTAATAATATTAATATCAACATCGTATGTGCTTGAAAGTTCACTTACATTAATTTACATGCAACTACATTACTGTATTCTCAGTAGTACTACATTAAAAGCTACTTTTAACTTTACTCACGTAATTCAAATTCATCACTCTCAAGAACATTGCTAACAAAACAAAAACGAAAACCAACCCACCCATATCTCGAATAATAACCCACAACAAAGCCAATAAAAACTCCCCCCAACCTCCAATCCCATCCTAATTCATCACTCCCCTCATTAGCATACAACAACCGATTCCCGGCATGTCCAACTATGCACGAAAAAAAAAATGCATCTCCGCGCGTCGTACGTGAATTTATGCCGCGCGACGGCCACGCGCGCGTACACCCAAATATAAGCCCCCAGCTAGCACCGCCGGAGAGTTGTTAAACGTAGTTGGCAAGCACGCTGCGCGAGAAGCCAGAGGGGGGAGGGGTGGGTCCGGATCATCCGTCTTGCCTTCCGCAATTCCCGGCGAAGTTTCATTCCGTTCATATCCGGGCCGGGACCCCGGTACACAGCTCTCGAGGATGTATGTGTGACACAAGAGGACCGACCGGAGACAGAGAGACTCGCGCACTGGATGCGGAGGACCCGTGCCCGGTGGGTGGTACGAAGATGACGGTGGAGAGTGAGGTGGGTAGGGGGTGAGAGGTGTGATGGAAAGAGTTTGGAGGAATTAAGGAGGAGATTTAGTTTGATACTTTGAGAGCATTTGAGAAGCATTTTTCTGCTTCGAATAATTTATTTTATAAGTATTCGATTTTCAAAGACACAAGTGCAAGTTTTGAATAGATGCTTCTGGAAACGGAACAGTACGGAATTTTTACATTTCTATTTATAAAGGGTATTGTCTGAGGTTTTTGTACGTAATTGTTACAGGGCCTTAACATTTTTAAACAGTTTTCAGATCTTAAGGTTTGAAAAATAGGTAAATGAACACTTAATTTGCAAACTTTTGATATTTGAGCTTTTACATCAATTTTTGAATTAAAGGTGAAATAACATCTTCAAACTTTAAACTGGCTTGGGTACAAATATATTTATTATACAATTTAACAAATTAAAATAGCAATTACGTATTAACGTTATCGAAGTGAAATATCGGTTTTTCGAAGTTAATTATTTTCCACGTTTGGTCAATAATCTAATCTGCAACTTTACAGAGTAATAACTGTTTATATTATCAACGATATAACGTAATTCTCTTGTTTTTCACTTTGAGCAAGAACTACGCTTAAAGTTCTCTCAAGGATTTTATCGATACTGTAAGTTTTAGTACAAAGTTTATAAGATTATGTACAGTACTGCTTTAGTATTGAATTTATACTTTCAAAGAGTCCATTGAGGGAGAACTAATTTAGTTAGGCTGTGAAAGACGCTTTATAGAGTACCAAATTATGGTCTACTTAACTTAATTTCAATTCCGTAAATTTATGTACAATAATATTAAGGAAGTTACTATCCGAAGTTGAATTAGGTAGAAACTGCAGTATAGTTGGAGAATATTTACAGATCGTATTGAGATTTCACTATATCAACTTTGAAAAGCATATTTGAGCGGGTAAATTGAAATAATCTAACGTTATTAAGCTAGAATGTACTCAAATTATCTAAATTATTAACAACGAATCTGTTTCTATCTCTGCAAATTAATAAACAAAATATATTGTTACAATAGTTCTATTTGAGACTTTGCTCGTGAAGGCATAACTGAAAACAGTTTTATTTACTATTTATATTTCTTATTTTTGGATCTGTAAAAGTTATAATCATACCCATATTAGATGTTTTCTTTTAAATTATCTAAGAAATACGTAAAAAAGATTTCAACAAACAATATTAAAACCGCTGCCAATTCATTGGCACTTAGCTTTCCCAAACTAAATTAATTGTTCCAATATGAAATTCTTTATTCTTATAAGTTAACTTAGTTATTTCTCTTTTATTTTGCCTGCCGCCGTTTCGGGCACACGACTATTTATGCGCTAGGTTATACTGCTTACGCAAGTTTATAAAGAGGCGTCGAAAATTTTGCTGAGCGCGCGCGACTATGGAAAATGTGCGCCGAGGAGGCATCGGGATATATTGAAATTACACACACACGGCGTTCGAGGGGCACATTTTAATTAAGTCGCACGCAGGTGATTTGAGCCATTTTTGAGCCGATTTGGTTCACAATCTTCTGAGATATTAGAGATTAGTCAATTTAAACAATACTTTTCTATACTTCCATCTAACATTAAGCATTATACTCGCATTGCACGAAAAAATAAAAAAACTGGAAAGATAATGTTATATTAAAAATATTTTGTTTGTAATGAAAGAAAAATAATATCTCAAAGAAGATGTTTTTAACAAAAACAAGTTGACGAAATTTAAAAATTGTTTTTTATTTTTGTATCTTTATAAAAAAAGAAAAAATAAGCTTTGAATAGACAAAAAATCAAAAAAATTAAAACTCAAATATCGAATAACCGCTAAAAAACAAAAACACTAAATCACAATATTTATTTGTCTATTCTTTCACTCTTTACCCATACAATCAACAAGTTTGAATATAAATATATTTAATACTAGTAGAAATATCAAAATTAAATATAAAAAAATAAAATTTCACAGTCATTTATTTTCATAAACTTGATTCATTAAGTTTTATTATGATTTTTCTATTTTAATATTTGGAAATCGATAATGCAATCTATAAGCACAAGATTATAATTTTTTGTAATTTATCTTTTAACAACAATTGATGATAAAAAATCCACTTTTTTGAGATATTATTAAGAAAGATATATAGTAATTTCAAATAATGTATTAGATTAACGAAATTCATATTGGAAAAATTAATTTACTTTGAGGAAGCTATGTGCCAATGAATTGGCAGCGGTTTTTTAAAATGCTTTATTTACTTTTAGAATCATACATCGATAATAAATCATAATATTCTTTGTTAAAACTGCTCTTGCTTGTTTCTTTACAATTTTAAGAAACTTCACACACGGGTTTAGCAACGTCTTATTTAGATATAATTTTCATGTAGCCCATATTTTTCCAGTAAAAAAATAATAAAATTTAAAAACAAGTAAACATTTCAAAATTTATATAATCATTCTTGTAGTTTATAACAAAAAAATAAAAAAAAAGTAAAAAACATCGTTTTACACATCAGATATTTTTATTTCTTCCAAAAAACCGAAGCATCGTCCGTAATTCCCACGCGACCTACTTCATTCATTAAACTCCAACGGTACAGAACTTTAAACCCGCGAGATTTAACCGTCATCGAATACCTCAAAGCGCATCTTCCAGACAGCGGCCAAAATCATCCTGCAGCAAGCGGCACTAATAACTCTCCTAGTCAATACCATTGACCCAGAATCGTCAGTCCGACACGGCACAATCCAAACCCCGCCCCCCCCCCTCCCGCTGCCCACACAACTCCTAAACCGACCATCATCCGCTCGCTCCAAACTACAAAGGGACAGATCAACCGAGAGATCAATATCTCCGCATCCTCTAGTACCCCTTGGTAAACTCAAGCTGCTGCTGCTGCAACCCCTTCCACGTTCCCCCGCTGCTCATCAAACAAGCAAACGCGTATGTATGTCTATATTCGCGCTAAATCTGGTAGAGTGGAATTTCACTCTGTAGAATGAGGGGTTGGCAAATAAAGTGGATTTTTCAGTCTTCGATGTTTTATTCTAAAATAGAGAGAAGGTTCAGAGGTAGCCAATCAGAATTATTTTATCCGCGTATCCTACAATAAATTCATATTAATTTCCATCTTGCAAGGAGGGTATCAGGGGTATTGGACACGGATTATGCTGAAACCTTAGGATATGCTTTGTTATACCTCATATTGAAGACTTTGCATGATAAGAGCGTCTAACGCTGTCCGAATCATGAGATATAGCTGTATACATTAGTATTCCCTATGTACACAATGTTAAAAAATCTTATATATACATATACTCGCAATATTAACGTTTCCCCCTATATCTCATAATTGGTAAGGCGTTAGACATTCTTACTATGTAAATTCTTCATTTTGAGGTACAAAAAAACATATCCTAAATTTTCAGCAAGATCCGTGACCAAAACCATTGATACTCTCTTTGTTAGAATTCTGAGTAATGATAATATAGTTTCGGAATTTGTGTAAAGTTAGTGACTTAAGTTACTATTCACAATGTTAACTGCCTGCTCTTTCAGAATCCCAGGTAAAATTTTCAGTTTTTCTTCACTGTAATTCAATATGACCGCTCAAAATCAGTTGATTTTAGGTTGATTTTAAACAGCCACATTTAATTCCAGTGAAGAGAAATTAAAAATGTGACCACGGATCCTATCAGAGCATGTATTAGGGTATTAACCCTTTCTGGATAGATGGTTCCTAAAGTAATCATTCTCTTTTTCAAAATTGAAAATAGTAGATCCAATATTCCAATATCCGATTTCTAAGAATTTCTTAATTTAAAATGGCGAATCCAATATGAAACACCGATGTTTAAATAATTATTACAATGTTGAGATTTTGTACAAAAACTATTATGCTATATTGTATACACTATTTTAAATCTAGCAATTCTGAGTTTAGATTTGTATTCAACGACCTCGAAAATCCTTTGTGTAAATAAATTTTATAATTAAATTTCATTAAAAGTCTCCCGTACTGAAAGGGTTAACCGTTAGGAAAAGTCACTTTAGGTCAATAACTTTAATAATTTAATTTCTTTTCTCATTCTGGCTTTATCAACGGGAGACCCCACGAATAAAAAAACGTTTAGAAATTCAACCTTACTTTAAAATTTAAAAATTTTAGATAACGTATAAAACCCTTGTACACCAATTTTTATCGGAAAATTTCAATTACAATTGAATTTAAAAGTTTCTCTTATTCTCGGGCTCCACCTCTGATAAAGCGATGGTTAATCAAAAATGAAATCGATACCTAAAGACTCGACTAAAAAAGCAATGATTTAACAAACCGAAAGTCCACTCGCATCACAATTAAAACTCACCCAGAGTAAAGTGCAATCGTCTAACGGATTCGTCCATTCTGCTCCAATGAGTTCACCACACATACGCAAATATATAAAGCCGGTCCACTCACCGGCCTTAACGGCGACCTCGCGTCCGAGCACGCGGCCTACGCTGTTGGACGCCTGGCAGCGGTAGACCGCCGAGTGTACGTCGTGCCTGTAGTTCTCCGCGCCGAAGGGCAGGAAGTACATCGAGCCGTTGACCAGCATCTCGCGTATGTTGGGTATGGGCAGTACGGGCGAGCCGTCGCCCATGAGCCAGTCGACCCGCGGCATGGGGCTGCCGTTCGCCGAGCAGTGGACCATCGCCCCGGTGTCGTTCGAGAACTCGATCGAGGAGCGCGGCTCCGAGGTCAGCACCGGCCCCTGGCTGTCCAGCACCACTCCCCGTCCTGCGAGCAGAGAAGAGCGGGGTGTTTAGATTAGCTTTGGCGGCTACGACGGGTCTTCATGTTGGATAGATAGATAGATGGATAGATACAAAAGAATCTGTACATTAAAAATATTTACATAGTTATACTAAATGTCATGATAATTTTCATTTCGTTTCGACATTATATTATAATAATATCACATCAGTTTGTTTTGTAAAAGCATAGTAGTTAGTAAAATAAAAGCGCATTTGGATTCAATAAGAATAAAATCTCGTCAAATACAATACTAGATAATCACAATTATGTTTGTCAGGTACATATATAATTTCGCTTTGGTAATATCTATCGCGTCATGGTTTATAGTAAAAATATACGCATACTGACAGATTTTCATACACGCATCAATAGCCGCACGTCAAATACACAAATAAATACAATCACTCCGGATCAGAGGGGGATTCTGGCAAATCCGCAATGGGGAGGGAAAATTAAAGAGGCGTGGCTGACGAAAGGGAGGTCTTTCTACTTGACGTGGGTTTGTGTGTTTCTTGAGTATTATGGTTATATTAGGAAGGTGTTATAACGTTCATTGATAAGTGTAGCATATTCAGTATTGAAGTGCTGTGACTAATGATCGATGGATGATTCATTGGAATAATGTTTTCGACTAAGAATATATGCTATGAGCATACCGTATAATATATCGTAACTACTTGTTTCCTTACTGGTGGGTGAGTTGATTTTTAGCGCATGTGACTTATCTCCCTTGCTTCGCTCGGGCGAAAAACGTTCGATGCGCTAAAAAGACAACGTATCCACCAATGTAGAAAAGTACTATTACGAACTGTTTGGCAGTGCGTAAAGTAACATTATTTTTACTGGGTTGTAAAATCACGTTTACGCACTAAAAACGATTTCGAAAAGTACTTTACGTACAAACTTTATGCATAGAATCACAAAAAGAAATTTTTCGATTATCATCTCACCTAGAATCGTGAGAGGAATAAGGTTTCTTTAATAAATATGGTATTGAAAATAGTGATTTATTGTGACGTGTAGCATCAAGATTTTGAGGTTTTACAACGGTAAAACTTAAGATATTCTTAAGTATAATTTACAGAATGATTGATTTTAAACATAAAAAGTTTTCTGGACCCGTAAAAAAATCTTTTCTTGAGTTTAACCCAGGCCTGTCCGCTTAATTTTTCTAAATATATGAAAATTAGACAAAACTTTTAATGTTTATATAAAAACCACCAGAATTCTACTTTGTTTGCTCTAATATCTATGTTAACTATATGTTTATAAATTGTATTTATAGATACATTTTTAAATTTGGTATACATCCAAATCCATATAACACTATTATATAAGACACCAATAAATATTGTGTATAAAATCACCGGGTATTGTTACCCTGAAAGCAATTTATTAAAATACATCGATAAATACTTATTCATGAAAAGCACAATGCCTAACCAATCGCGTAATAATTATTCAGCAATTTTAAAACCACTTCTCTTTCTCTCATACTATACAGAAAACCTCTCAAAAAATCTGCAAACCTTCGACAGAATTATTTACTTCTCAAAGCGAGCTCCCCTCCATAAAGAGGACCTTCATATCCTTCCGTACACCGACTTTACATCCTCGCAGCAATCAACCCCCCCTCCCCTCAATTCCGACTATCCTTTGTTTCCCAAGACTCTCTCCAGAAACCTTCGCTTCTTCCTCCACACAAAGACTATAACATAGCTACCTACACGCATCTTCCGAAAAAGAGAAAAAACCTCCCGCTAGAAAGTATACTACTTGCTCCTAAAAGGCCTCGTTAACATTCAACGAATACTCATAGATCCCTCTACTCTCGACGCAAGTCGCGGCGTATAAAGCAAAGGAAGAGAGAGCCCGCCACTATAAAACCACGGGATAAAAAATCTATATAGCTCGAGACACGCGTTCACCGCCACTCCTGCGCACAGACAGACGAAGAGAGAGAACGACATCGATTCGCGGGATTATTCAAATCCCCCAACTAGTCTCGAGCTTTATTTCCGTCCTATCTGTCTGCGGCATTCGCTTTCGGCGTAAAGAGGAGTGGAACGGGGGGCTGAGGAATCGCATTTGCGGTTTTACGAGCGAGTATACCTCGAGCCTCACCTCGTCGCAGTCTGGCTCCGCGAGCGAAGCAGCGACAACGGCGACGACGACGACGAGTCGCCCGCTACAAGTGTTGTAAACGCGGAGAGCAGCCTCTCGCTATCGGCGCTCTGCACTGGACTGTCTACAAGCGTCTCTCTTTCTCTCGGTTGGTCTTTAAAGACCGGATGTATATTTCTCTTTTGGTCGTAAGGGTCGTGGGACGGTGGTTATTCGTCTCTCGTTTCGCTTCAATTTAGCACCGAGCCGAAGCAGTGATACGGCATCGGTCGCTCCCTTTTCGTATAGGTTCGCTCGGCGACGGCTTTTTGCAGGACTCTGCTTGCTTCCTTCCGCCCTTTAGTCGATTTTTACACTCGTCAGCGGCAGAAACGCGTGGAATTAGATGTAGACGTGTGACTAATCAAAAAGGCGTACGCTTTCAAATTAAGTGTTTTAAAGCGAAAACGTACGCTGTTTATTAAATTACACTTCTGCAAAATAATTTATTTTCAGATATTTGTGTACTAGAAACATTTTTAACATCTTATATTACAGCTCTATTATTTAGCATTGATTTAAGAGGTTGAAGAAGATCGTATCACCAAAGGTCTTGTATTTGCGATGCTATATGTATAAAAATGTGACGTGTATTTTCACAAGTATACTCGTTCAGAGGGTTAATCGAATCACATGTAAGCTAGAATGACGAAGTTTATTGTATAAATGTTCTGTTGCTACGCCATGTGAAAATCATTCTTTTCTCATGACACTCCCCCGCCATTTGATTTTGACGTTTTTCGGGTAAAATATCGATAATTTTTATATTAAGACCTGTCAGACGTCATAACTCGATGTTTTATCAAAGTTATATCTGATCAAGTAATACGATTTTAAAGTGTTTTTTTTCAAAACGCTTTTTTCTAACTTTAAAAAGTAGCTTGCATAAGAGATTATAAGAAACGTTATTTTAATTATTTTATTAGTAAAGATTATTAATGAAGCAAACCGAAAGTATTATACTAAATAATATAATTTTCTCTTCAAGATACACATTTCTCATTTCAGTACTTTCTTATAACTGCATAGAATCTACTACTTATAAAACATGTAAAACCATTATATATATTTAAATTATTAATATTGTATCCGAAATTATAAAAATTACCCCACTCTTTCAGTATCCACAAAAAGAAGCCACTAGAATCCGTAAAACGAAGACCGGGACAACGGTTATTTGTCTCTCCTCTCGCTTCAATTTACCGCTGCGCAACAACGATACAGGATCGCCCGCTTTTTATCGTCCTCGCCTCGCGTCCTTTTTCCAGACGCGTCTTCGTTCCTGTCCTCTCCTCTCTCAACTCCCTCTCGCTCTTTATCTGCTTTTTACACTCGTCAGCGACAGAAGGGGCGCGCACGCAGGGACGAGCGATAAAGACCGGGTTTCGTCTTCGGCTTCGCCTCGCCGGTATAAGAGCCAATTTGCGGGAGTAAGGGGAGAGCGCCGCCTCCGCGCGCGGGCGTAAAATGAAAATAAAGCTCCGAGCGAGCTTGGCTTGGATGCGCTTTCCGAACAAACGGATACGCTTGTCCCGCTGGAGCTTTACACGGGAGTGTATCGAGTCTTTGAGGTTGCGGAAGGGTGGGGAGTGAATATTTAGGAGGATTAAGTGGAGGAAGGGATCGGATTTTTTGTTGCTGGGATGCTGAATCTGTGATTTTGCGAGGTGTAGGTGGGTTGGTTGGAGGTTCTTTGTAATGTGGAAGAGAGAAAATGAAAATTAAGCTTGTTATCTGGTGGTGAAGATTATGAATGTGGTTGTTGGCTTGTGCATTCGGAATGTATGTTTCTTTACGTTAAGTAGAAAGTATCGGGGTTTGGTCAGGCAGAACGTGTATCTATTGTAATATACTTTATAAGGTATTTTGTAGGATTGAACTTTTTTTGTATATGGTTACTTTTTAAGCGTTAAAAGACTTTTCATTTAATTATATCTATTTTAACTCTAGCATCCCTTCGAAAAGTAGAAATAATATAATTAATAAGCAGCTTTAATTATACGAGTAAAAATATTGAATTCTTGTTAAAACTGAAAATGAATGTATAATATAACTATAATAATTACTATACTCTCTTTATTTATAATTTATACAGAAGCAACAGAATCGTGGATCATGATCTTTATTGAAACTTATGAAGTGTAAAACTTGAACAAGTGACATGATTTAAATTTTTACTGAATGTCTGATAAAATTTTGGTTTTTTCATTTATTTTATCAAATTTTATCCTCGGTTTTTTAAGTTTCTTTTAACTTCTCGGGATCAATATTTGTTTTAATTTTCATATTTTGAAGCTGGGATCAAAATTTATTGTAATTTTCATATTTTCATATTTAAGCTTTAAATAATAGAGTTAGTTTAACCCTTTAACGTGAATCGTGCATTAGTAGTAGTAACGTCTCAAAATCTATTTTGTTTGATTGTCCGTCTAATTTTTTACTTTCTAAGCTGAAAAAGCACTTAAATAATGGATCATACGTTACTGACTGTACATGAAAAGTAAAATTATTCATATTTTAATTTAGCGTTTCAGAAAATGAAGTAGAAACCATGATTTACTAACTACCCTGCGTTCCCCTATTTATCATGAATCCGTGGACATCCTCCTTTTTTTACACGTTCACCTTATAATCTTCGATCCTGCATATCTTTGAAACGAAACGTGACATCCAATTCTTCGACTCAGCAAATTAAAGCCTCTACTTCCAACTTTTATTTTCCGTCTTCAAAATTTCCCTAAGTCAGTTACCTCTCGACATATTTATTATTATACCACTATCCATTTTCCAAAACACCTCCAAATTCAGCAAAATCCAGAACCCGCAATCCCCACACTCCTCCCCTAAAAACTCCAAATAAAATCACCGCGACGCTCGCATCCTCCAGAAGCACTACACTCCATCTCGCAATGCTCCCCCCCCCCCTCAAAAATATTCCGACCGCAAACAATCGCCTCAGCGGGACGCCTTCCGTTCCTCTCGCAAGAAACTCCCTCGCGCTCGCGCGGAGAAAAATTATCCTCTTGTACCAGCCGGGAAAAAGGTCCGTCGGCCTCCTCGCTCGCGTATAATACACATCCCGCATCCCAGCAGCGGAAAGAAAGAATGAGAGATTGCAGCAAAGAAGCGAGAGAAATAGTCGGCGGCCCGGTGCATAATGCATGAACGGTCTCTCTCCTTCCCGCCTGATAAGAAGCAGCGAGCGCGCGCGGGAGAGTACCGGGATTTGAGTTGCAGCTGCGGCGCATCCCCGGCGCTTATGCGGTGCGCGATGCGCGAAAGACACACCTGCCCGCGCGCGGCCTCCGTTATTTGCATGAGCGCGGGCGATATCTTGCTCGCGAGCGTTTTGTAGCCGTCGCTTTTGCGCGAGAGGGCGAGCGCTCGCGTTCTTCCGTTCTTCGGTGCGGCGTGTGTGTGTTTTTGTTGGAGATGCGCGGTGTGCATTAATCTGGCAGGTTGAGAGATAAGTGGGAAGAGAGGCTGATTTGCTTTGCGTTGTTTGTGCTGTTTGTAGCTTTTTGGAGGGGATACGCAATGCTTTATTTTTCTCGAATAAAGGATTATTGCTGCTTCGTTAAGTGGATGGAGGTATTGAATAGAAGAATTGAGTGGGATAGTCGTTGTAGGGCTGGAGGGAATTTTAACGAAATATATAATGGGGTGGATGTGTCGGTTTTTTTTATCACTGGAGTTTATGCGTCAGGTGGATTAAAATGCGCGGGTGCAGCCGTCTCGCTTCTGTTGTGTTGTATACGGGATGCGCTAATAATCCACTTTGAAATATAATGAAAGTTTGGCTTATCGTTTTCCAAGATAAGTGGGAACTCGTTATTTTTAATAATTTTTGTAGTTATCTAGTTGAAACCTCTTTTTGGAGTTATAAATGTGTGACTCTTTTATTCTACATGTTTAATTAAAATCAGCCGACTGCTGTTTGTTAATTTTGAAAGAACATGAGATTTCAGATATTACAGTGGTTGCATTACATGAAAAGAGAATTTTATTTTGAAAAAGAAAATTTAATTTTAAATTTAATATATTTTAAAAGTAAAAGAAAAAAAGCCACCTACTATTTTTTAAAGCTATATTACAGTTGCATTCTTTCAAATACGGTGCAAAATCCTATTCACTCGAGCACTCATTTACGATTGAGCTAGTTATGGAATATAATTCATACTTCTGTTAAAACGTTGTTCCACGTGAGTGACCGTTAATTTTATCAGAGAACAGAGATTAAAAAATATTTAGGATAGTTATTTAAACTACGATAAGTATAGCTAGTGAAACTACTGGATACAAGTACAATCGCATTATACAATTACACCTATGTCATCGAAGTAACATATTAAATGTTCTATACTAACGATTTTACTCTCTTTTTGAATAGATTTGATATTTTTAATGACTACTTAAAATTATGTAATATTTCTTATATTTAAAATATATTAATTACATGTACACGAATTTTGACAGTTTCGTGCGAATCACCAAAATAATAAAATAATAAAAGGAATCAATAGTGACAATTTGAATTTTACGTTTTAATCTAACTGTCTATCCTCAATAATTCGATTTTTTCACCTGTCCATATATTTCTTATTCATGTGTTACACAATGTAAGAAATATCTAGTTCACTCGAATTTCCTCAAAGTTCATGAATTTCATTCTCGTCAATTTAAAGTTAACCTCAATTTGAAATTAGCTTCTTTAAGAATTCAAATTTTCAACTACTCCAATTCTTACGATTCCGGCTTCCTTAATTAAAAGCCCCATAGGCCCTCGAATATTTCACTTCACTCCCTTCAACCATGACTTCCAAAGATTCAACTGCACACTCAACCCCTCCACCTAAAAGAACACAGCCTCGACAACGTTTATTAAGTATCCCACTTCCCTTTGCTCCCCATTCAAATCGCCAAACTTCGCTCTCGCGATACCAAGTTACCAACCCCAGCACAATAGACCGACCAACCAACCAAGCAACCAACAGCACTAGAACCGGCACCACTAGCGCGAGCGTAGATTGCGCCCTAATAAAATCCATATCGCGTCCAATACTATCCTCCTCTCGATCCTCTCGAACACCAAGCCAAGACAACAGCGCTCTGCAGCTCTAGCTTCCACAGCTCGAGAAACTCGAGAAGGCAGCAGCAGTAGCAAGTTGTCGCTGCGCTCGCGCCGAGTAAAAAGGCCCTTGCTCTCTCTCCGTATCTGCGCGACACTTCCGCGATATCGCGGCGGCCGGCGCGCGCGAAATTCCCCCGAGGATCGTCCCCGCGCCGCTCACCGACTCCCGGGGAAAACAACTATACACCGTCTGTGTCCAACGCAGGCGCGCTCGCTGGGAGTCTTTCTCGTTTTGTGAACAATACCTGCAGTTGTACAGAGGGAGAGAGAGAGAGGAGTAGATGTAGGTGTGTTTGTGTGTAGCGCAGTCGGCTTTTGGGGCTAGGAGTAGCTGCAGTGATTCAGCGTTAGAGTCGTGGGTAGGTTGGGGGGAGAGTTTCTTTTGTATAAAGAAATACGTGCATTTGGATTAATGTATCAATGGAAGTCAAGTGAAAATTGTCACGCTTTTACATCGTATAACTTAATTACAACAATTAAACGGTAAGGAGATTATTGCCCAATTACTGATACTTTTTAACCTAGATCCATTGATGAATAATATCTTGGACACATTATTTATATGTCAGAACGTTTTTTAACTTGTTCTTATGATAATCATCATAATATTTTGGGTTAGAACATTATTATTGAAAGTCCCGTGATGCTTCGAATTTGGCTCAAACGAATACCGGGTGTTAGTTACTCACTCGCGAGAAGCTTTGATAATAATGCCTCGGGGGTACAGAGAGGGTAGGTCAGAGAGAAGCACGCAGTTCATCTGTAAATTAATCACACTTTATAGGAAGAAACTGGATTGGTAAACAGATCACGTCCTAAGAACTTCATCGTGTTAAGTGGGTATCAATGCTAGTCGGAATTTGGGAGGTGTTATCTGGTACCCAAAAATGAAGCCTAGTACCCGTAATTCATTCTAATGGGCTCTTGTTCTCGAGTTATGAGGTAATTTACTCGAAATATTCGTTTTTTTAATGAAACTACATACACATACCGCGCTTTGCGTTGTTCTTTTTCTTTCTTTGTTAGGTATTATTAAGTTTTATAAAATTAAATACACATTTGGTAGACGTCCCTAAGTTTATAAAAACATGCCATGCCTTTTTATTAATGTAACTGACAAAACATAACATAAGTGAATTCTGCCATCCTGATGAAGAAAGTGGCTATCTGTAATTTTGCTCGAACGGAAATATTGAGCAAAATATGTTCAAATTCGATAATTATGCTTATAAATATTTAGCAAAACGAGTTCAAAATCGATAATTGCTTATAAATTTTCAGAATAATGTGTTTAAAAACGATAATTGCTTACCGATTTTGAACACATATTGCTGAATATTTCCGTCCAGCAAAAATGTAGATTGCCACTTTATTCACCAGGATGGCAGAATGCACAATACCTATAAATAGAATTCTATATTTTAAACTCAACTACCCCAGAGACAACAATTTCTAAAATACAAGAACGTTCAAGTAAAACCCTAAAAAACATTGAAAAAGACGTACAACCAAACTATCCTTATTGTAAACCATACAACCATAGACATAGTATTTCCAAATACAATTGCACTTTTAAATGGCCACATATCGACGCCCAATACGAAGAAAAACGCGTTTCAAAGTTTGAAACGAAGAATATCACGATTTAACTTTCGCGAAGAAGCGATAGTATCCACATGCTTAGAGAGGTGCACATAGATTTAAAGCCTATTTTACGCATTTGGCTAGTGTTATAATCGCTTTCGTAAACTTTTGAATCGCCTTACTCTTCGTAGCGAATTGAAATGCATTCTTCATCATATTAGACATCGATATGTCTTTAAATACCAGAGTATTATGCCACGAAGCCGACCAAAAACTTGAGTTTTTCAACGAACCTCCGATTATAAATTACAAATAAATGAACATCCATCCAACGCACTCCCTCTCGCCGAGTCTTTGTCGTTCTCCGAACAATACCTCCAGCAGCCGTACACAGCGACACCGAGAGTAAAGCCAGAGCGACAGAGAGAGAGAGAGAGTTTCGCGCTGCGCGTATAGGTGTCTCCGCTCTTGGGCCCCTCTCGCATCTCCGCACTAATTCAACATTAGCATCGAGACTGCTGCTGCTGTTGCTGCACTACTGGACGCTCCTCTCTCTCTCTCGCTCTTGCGAGGAGGAGTTTCGATGATAATGCCTGCGGGATGGTGGGCCAGAGAGCGAAGCACGCCGGCTCGTCTGTAATTAATCAGCGCTCGCGCGCGCGTAGCCTCCTCGCCAGTCCGAATACACACACACAGAGGCTTTGCGCTGCTGGCCCCGTCGTCGTCGTCGTCGTCGTATTCGTCGTCATAGCGTGTCACACAGTCCGCTCGGCAGAGAAGCTTCCCACTCTCTCTCTCTCTCTCTCTCTCTCTCCTCTCTCTGTGTGATGTATGGTCTTGTTCCTACGGATGTAGCCCCAGATAACGCGTTTCTCTCTGTACGCGTGTGCGTGTACGTGTGCACGCGTGGGGGTGCGCGGAGTGGAGAGAGAGACGGAGAGACAATGGCATCCGCCGTAATAGAGCTTGACGTATTATTGTTGCTCATGCAATTAGAGCGAGCATGCCACTTCCTTCGTACGTACGCTACGTCCGAGAGCGCGAGTGCAGTCCAGTGGAAGGCCGGGTGTCGCTGTGTGTGTGTGTGTGTGTGTGTGTGTCCGTGTATGGGTTTAACGGACATGCCGCCCGGCGATGAAGGATGTTGTGAGCTGCGCTGCAATGGTTAGTACGGCTGTGTACTGGATTTCCGCGTGTTTTTGCGGGGGGTGATTATCGGGGAGCGTCGATGCATAGATAGCCCGGGAGTGCGTGGATTATTAATGGATGCTAGAGGGGCCATTGTGTGGATATGGGTTTTGATGGTGGGTGTGGGTCGTCGCGCCGTTTACTTGGTATTTTGCTGTGGTTTGTTGAATTGAGTTCTTGTTTTTTATATGTAGTTTTTTTGTTTATTGTATAATATAGGGACATTAATAGTCCCTTTACAGTTGTAGTTATATGAGGGTAGTAGAGGGGCTATGGTATTGGAGAAGTAGTGGTAGATATCAAAGTTATGTCATTGTTGTGTACGTTGTTATTCGTTCGTCGCTGTTTAGATGTAACGTCAGTTGTAGCTGAGTGAATGAACTAACCGAATCAATCAATCGAAATTGATACGATCGCTTGTGGTTACATCTGCTTGACAGCTTCGAAGAGAAGATGAGATATCTTGTTTAATAAATAAAGTTTTTGCAATAAAAAATAAATTTTATACAACCTGATTATATATTATTATAAGGATTTGACTCGTACTTTTATTTTTATCGTGGACCTTTGCCTTATACAGGATGAGAGTATTGTAGAATACATATCAAATTTACGAAATATTTTCACAATTGGCTGCAGTTTAATGAGTGGTTTTATATATATTATATACCTCGTGATTCATATGCTTTCAAAAACTAACTTTTAGTACACCTTTAAAGCAGTTCTAATTATTAAATATACGTATATTCGAAAAGTAATGCGTAAAAGGTTATCTCTTTTATTATTGAATCTCATAAAAATTATTCAGCAAATCCAGTTGCTCGTTTACTTTTCAAGACAAATGCCTAATATACTTATATTGAAGATGATTTAACCCTTTAAGGTGAGAATCATGCATTCGTGCATACATTAGTAGTAGTAATGGCTTAAAATTTGATCGACTGCCTGCCTAATTTTTTACTTTCTAAGCTGAAAAAGCACTTAAATAATTGATCATACGTTACTGGCTATACATTAAAAGTAAAATTATAATTATTTTTTTAGCGTTTAAAAAAAATGAAGTAAAAACTATGATTTACTAACTCTAAAGCAGGTCATACATATACGTTTTCGGTCGTTGTTCACGTCAAAGGGTTAAACTCAATTAATATAAAAATAATATACCAGTTGGATCTCTAAATTTAAATCGCTATATTTGTCTGATCATATTCGGCTGTTTCTACTCACACATGTTTGGTATTTAATACCGTTTGAATTTTGCGAAATTGAAATTTGTTAATGATATTTTCTTTAGTATTCTTAATTACTAATGCATCAAATACTGATCAAATTTATTACGATCTATTCTAAGAAAAATATTACTTTCGTAGTACGCAAATAAAAATTATTGCGCAAAAATCGATCTCCATGCTCCATAACTTCGCCACCTCCTATCCAAATGACAAAAGCTATCGTCGACACACGCATCGGCAAGCCTCCGCCAAAATCAGGAAGTCATTTTTGAATAAAATCCTTATCCCGCCCAACCACACCCCATCAGCGCGCCGCTGATTGAACCGCGCCGAGGTCAGCGGCCCGCGGGATTATATCGCGTAGAAATTGGAATACCGAATACACATCCAGCATACTGCACCGAAGCCACGATACACACGCGCACTCGCGACTGTCGAACGTGATCCCGAATTAATTCAATTAATTTACGAATATGATAGTCAATTTCGGTGCGTTATAATTATACATACATCTGTGCCGGCGCACGCGTTCACCCCTGCGCGAGACTACATTAGAGCTCGCGGGCCGGGCACGTGCAGCCTTTGAAATCGCAATAATTATTCGGCTTGCGTTCGGCCTGCCCCGGCCACGTCCGTTTGTTATGCGCGCACGCCGCCGCTGACCCACATGGGCCATCGATTTTCAATAATTAATTTTTCTCCCACCGCTCCGCTCGCTTCGTCCTTGTTTTTCCGGGAGCGCGCATCTGTAATTAGCGCCTACTGTTGTGCCGACGACTGCGCTCCTGGGGGTTGTATCCTGCGTTTTCCGTCCCTTTCGGAGTCGCGGCGGGAATGACGCAGAGGAGCGACGGCAAGCGGTAACAATAACGCGGAATAATATCACGAACGACAGCGATGACAAAAGCGCGAGCGACGATTCAGACGGGGAGTGCGAATTTTGTGTGGCAGTGCGGTGCGCGCGAATTGTGGATGTGAATCGATCGATCGTCGCGCGTGGTAATTCGCATTTAAGGATAAAGAATGAGTATTGAAAGATCAATATCGTCTTTAGGAGATCCTGAGATCTGACCGATAGATTATATAATTTATTATAATACATACATGACCGTTATACATGTACACGAATATTTTACAATATAGTGTATTCTGATACTAAATTATACCTCAAAACATGTATATTTCTAATATGTTTTTTCAAAATGTGTTTTTTTTTTACTATTATAAACTTTTACGTGCGAGGAATCCAAACTTCAAAACCATTAATTAGTTGTCATCCATAGTTTATTGTTTGTTAAAATAATAAAAAATAAGGGATAGTGACTCGACAAAACTAACTAGTGAATATTCATATTTGTCTTTCTATAAGAAACATTTTTGCATGTTTAATTTACAAAAATTTTCTGAATGAAATAAAAATCAGGAATTTATTTTATTGTTATTTAATTTATTTTGTTGATATTTTGTAATATAAAACAAATTATTTTTAACTAAAAGGTTACTAATAAATTATTAATTATCCTATAATATTAATAGTAAAAAGTTTCACTATAGTAATTAAGTTTAATCATTTCTGCAAATAAATGTTAGCTTCGGAATGGACCGTACACTAAACTTAAGCACATAACAAAGAAACTACTGTTGATAACTGAGTAAATATAAAGTTCAATTACTTTTACTAACTATTACATACATACGAACAACTTCACCAAAGATCACCGAAAACAAAAATAACGCAAGATAATATAACAAACAAGAACAATAACAAAATCTCGAACGACAATTCAACCAGGTAATACGCATTTCGTATTCCAGCTCAGCTCGCTCGCTCGCGGAAGTAAACAATCGATCCTCCCGCGAATTAAACAGGCGTGGGAATTATTATCACCCTCCCCTCCCCACCGGATATATAAAATACGAAGCTATAGAAAAGTGCGCGGCGGAGGATAGATAGCTAGCCACGCAGCTAGATCGAGAAGCAGCGGGCGAAGCGCAGGAGGCAGGAGAACCAATAACCGATATTAGTAAAGCGCGCTCTCCGGTAAATTGAGAGAGAGAGAGATAGCGAGCAAGCCGAGAAGGGGGCACGAATCGTCGCGCGTACGTTTGAAGAATATCCCACCACCGCCGGCGCCATTCCTCGCTCATCTCTCTCTCTCTTTCTCGGGTAAATGGAAAATTCTACGGGGGGCTTCGCGCTCGCTCGCTCGCTGGCTGGCTGGCTGCAATATCGGAGGAAATCGAATCGCAAAACGGAGAAAATGACTGCGAGTGTCTGCGCGTCCCACGAGAAGAAGAAGCTGCAGCAGCAGCAGCAGCAGCAGCTCGAGAGAGAAGATGCCAGAGGGGGGGGATGATGAGATAAAGGAGGCGGCGCGCATTCCTCCGTGGGTTAATCCCCTCGTGCCGAGCGTCTGCCGCCTCCGCAACCGAGGCATGCCTGACAATTCCAAACGTCCGTGAGATGACGAGGACGCGACGTCTGCTGCTGCAACCGCATCGACCGCCAACGGCGCGACGCGTAGCGCAGGGTACGAATATATATATATATATATAGATGGGTTATAAGTCATTGGAGATGCTCTGCTCTTTGTTGTGGTGAGCTGCACGGTTTATATCTAGAGAGAGAGAGAGAGAGAGATCTTTGAGGCCCTTTATGCACTGTGAAAATTGACCCGAGGGGAGAGGGATAGGATGGGGGATGAGTGTCGAAGTGCGGGAAACTTTATATTCCGGGAGTGGTATAGTTTCGATCGGGGATGGTGTCGCGTGATGGAGACGTATTTTCTTGGGTGGTTGGTTCGAGGAGTTTTGAGGAGGAATGTGGGGGGGAGGGAGGTGATTTTTGTTTTCGGGGTTTGATTTGTTCGGGAGTGAGTTGTCTTGGGGATGGAGAGGGCTTGAAGATCTAACTTTGGTAATTTAATTTACCGAGCTGCAGAGTTTAATGGTGTATTTATCATTTAAAAAATAGTGTGTAAGTTTGTGGTTGAAGGTTTGGATTGTGTGATGAGTTTATTTTGTGGCACTAAATATGCTAAATGTAGGTATAAAACAACCTGTATTTCATATGGTATTGGCGATGAAATTTCATACATTCAATGTTGACAATATTTTATTCGTAAAATATTTGTTCGAAATAATAAAATTTATTGGAGATTTGTTTATGTACTCACGGAGAGAAAAATATTGTAATTGCTACTAAATGGGGTTAGGAGTGAGTACAGTGCAAGGTGGATAAATCGGAATCGATAAAACCTATTTGGACTGATTTCTAATATAGAATAGTAATCTATGCTCCTTGGATAATTGAATAATATTGAATAATTATTCAATATTTGGCTTATTTTATATGTTATACGTGAATTATTGAAGAAAAATGGCTTAGTATTTAAATAGTTATCATAAAGTCTAGGTGAATACGCATTTTATTAATATAAAAGTACGACAAGAAAAAGGATTGGAGGTTAAGCGAAATTATATCCATTCCTATATAGGTTAGTACTGAGTCCTATCCTGCGTAGTACTGTCAACCCATTTTACTCTTCCTCTCCGAATTCCTACCCTAGCATAGTAATTATTACTAACTTTTTCTCTCCGTGCAATAGATATATCTTTATTGTTATTGTTTATCAATGGGGAGTTCATGTGAATTGTGTTGATATAAATTAAGTTGCATGCACGCATTAGCCCTTGTCCATCGTATTCATAATACAGCAATCTCCAGAAATGTAGGTAAATAAGAATTTTATTTTAAAACAATTTTATTTAGTAGAGAAGTTGATTGTTTAATTAGGTTATTTAATTAGGTTAAGACAATAAAATGTGATTTATATACTTTAACAGATTTATATATTTTAACAGATTTTACTAAATCTCGAGTACTCTATATTATTAAGAAGGAATACCTACAATGAAAAAATTTTAAATAACAAATAGCAAGGATGTATTACTAAAAACTACACTTGAATAATCATAGTGTACTTAAATATTCAGACAGACTGGAAAAAACTTTCACTATAAGCAACTGAAACTTTAGCTACATTTTTCTAAATTTTCAGTGGTTGGATGTAAATAAAACATTAGTTTTTAGAAACTTAAAAATATATATGTAAATTTCATGTATACATATTACAAAATTCAAGCCCGAAGCTTAATTATATTTTACAAAAGTTGCATACAAATTTATGAAAATCGGCCTGAATTTTCAGTAATTAATTGAAATTTAAATTACTGTCTGCTTGAATTACAGTGCAAATGAATATTTAATGACGCGCTTGAATTAATTTCAATTAATATAACTGAAAATTGAACAAGAAATTTTACTTTGTTAAATACAAATTCGAAGTACGTGAGTACATTATAAATTAAAAATAATTAAATTTTTACATGAATTTTAGCAAAACCATCATACGTGATCTACGTACCTATCAAAATGTCGATTTACTGAATTTCCGACTTTAATTAAATTCGTATATTATATCGTATAATGCAATACCGCTTTACACAAAACTTGCTTACAATGGATTGAACGTTTTCAATTTTAAAGAGGCATCTCTTTCAATTTATTTATTTTCACCGTACCGTACCCAACCATACGCGCGGCAAAGCACGACAAATTCTGAAAACATTTTACACCGCTCTACCCCCATGCGAGCCTCCCTACTCCGCTGCAAATGCGAAAATCGATTTCGCATTTTATTGGATAATTGGATAAGTAAATGACAGCTAATAAAAATTTGAGCGTCAGTAAATTCTCCATTTAATGCAGCTACTGCCGAACAGGGGGGTGGTACACGTCGTGTAGGCACGTCGATCCGATGACGTTGACGAATTGATAATAAAGAAATTGAGTCCCGCGCGAGCTCGCGCCTCGATTCCAACGGCAGCGCGCGGAGCTCGCAAAATCAGGCTTTCCGCGCACGAAGTTTTGATGGCGCGGGATTGAGCCTGACGTCTGATTTATCCAGTGCCAAATAAATGTTCATCCTTGGGCGATTTCCGGCTTCCTTTTTTTCTCTTCTTCTATTTGCGAAGGGGTGCTGTTTGAGTAGAACGAGGTGCGTCAGCGATCAGAAGGTCAATTATTTGGGGATTACATTTCGATTGTACGAGGAGAATGCTAGAATCTTGTTTTTTTATGGTCCAAGGTTTTTTTTTCGTTTATTTTTTACAACGTTTTTGCAACTAATCGTAGCTTGTAATTACGTTGGGTAATATTGATCGAATCAGCGAGTCATTGTTAGCCTGGATTTACAATTGTACTCGCAGTGCTATACTGCAGTGAATAGTTTTTAATTAAATTTTGCAAATTATACAGATCGCTAATTAGAACTGATCATTCAGGCTCGAATCTGTAATTTTGTTGCACAATGTAACATCATTATTATGTGGGCAACAAATATTTAATCAGATGGGTTGGACAATTTGATTTCAAACCTTGTTTCAGTTCGAAATTTCATCAAAATTGAACGTTGAAATTGCGCTATCTTCATTATCAAAATAATTTCCCTTTCCAATAAATATTTCATTTAAATATATATCAAAAATATTTAAAAGCAAAACAGGATGCAACAAATAAGTTAGATTACGTATATATTTATTAAATCTTACTTTGACTTTAGAAAGTCAAAGTGAATCATATTTCTAATATGTACTTATTAGCAAAAAGTATTTTGAATAATATAATATTTCAATAGCTATGCCAGTTAATTTGGCAACTTGCTTTAGAAAGCATTAAATTTGGAATTAAATACATTTATTTCATATGTCGATTTGTGTTGGAGTTGAATGATAGCTAACAAAAATCGCATATTATTCCGAGTGTTATTTTGAATCAATTTATTTCCAATACAGTCCGATGAGGATTTATGTGATAAAACATATTGAAAGAAGATATTGTTATTATAACAGTGCATAAGTTTAATAGAATAAAAATATGACATTTTCAATGCAGAGAAGAACAATCATGATAATATCTAAGGCAAAAAATAAACTTGATTTGAAAGCTAAAGCTTCTAAGTATTTATATTTTCAAGTATTTCAACAAGATACTTAGCATACGGGGACCATTTCAACGTTCGTTATGAAGTTTAGCATACTTCAGATTTTTCTAAAACAACTAGTTCTTCTCAATTGCTTTTTATAAAAACTAGCACTTTTTAGAATCTCTGGTAAAGACTATAACTTTTTTAGAATTAAATTTTTTTAGAACAATAAAGTGATGATTTTTGTCGGAGACTCGGAAAATTATTAGTTTTCGTAGGAAGCTTCTAAATAGAACTAGTATTTTTCAAAAAATCTGAAATTTGCTAGTTTTTGTTAGGAGCATTGATATATATTACAGTATTCATACCATACATTGCAAATACTAGTAAAATACTAGTTTTTTTCCGGAGCTTCCATCGAAAACTAGAACTTTACAGATTTCCCGCCACAAACTATCACCTTTTCAGAGGTTCTAAAAGAGTATTATTTTTTATTACATACAATTCAAAAAGCACCTGATTTCATAAGAAGCCTCTAAAAAGAATTAATAGTATTCAAGTAAACTGAAACATGCAAGTACATATTTGTAAAAATCGTTGCCACGCACTATCAATCTAATCTTACACACGACACCCCATTCCACAATTACAATCACAATCAACACCCAAAAACCCAACCATCCTTTCCCTCACCCCCTCCCTAAAAAAGAACCTCAGAATTCCATTCCAACAGCCATTTACCATTCCTCTCTCCAAACCGCGTCGCCACTTCGCAACCCCGGCAACCCTCGCGTCCACACGTGCTTAATAACCCCACGGCGCGCGGGCTCCAAAAGACTCGCGCCCCAAGATCCCCTAAGAAGGATAGACTCCGACCTCACCCCGGGAGGGGATAAATTGCGACCCCCCTCCCAAGTACGAGTACATAGATCGTCGCGGCAGCGCCGGCGCTGGTGGATATAGCGCAAAGCATAAGCGTCGGAAGTTCTCACCCAATAAGGGCCTCCAAAGCGGAGCTCCGGCTCTGTATAAGTTTCTTTCGTAATACGGCGAGCGCGCGCCCGTGTAACTTGCCTTAATCCCTCCACTCGGCGGAGTTAATCTCCTCGATTAATGCGTCGACAAGGTCCTATACCTCGACCCGTGTGTGTATATATATGTGTGTGTGTATAGACGCTTGCCCAGAGAGCCGGGCTTCGCTTTTCAAGATATATATACTCTTCTGGCTGTAGGTACGAGCTTTAACTCTCCGTCTCTCTCTGGCTTGTTCTCTAGTTCCTTCATGTATAGTATAATCGGCTAAGGTTGACGACGAAGGCGACGACGGCGACGGCGGAGCTTCAAAGGTGTCGAGGAAGAGAAGGGTGAACGAACGAAGGAACGAGGCGCGAGGCGCGAGTGCCGCTGGCTTAGTTAGTTTACGAACAATTTACATCGGTAATGCCCCCGACGCTGCATTGGGGAATATAGAGAGAATCGTATGAGGGGCGGGGGGAGAGTGTTGTCGCCGTGCCGCCAATAGAGTAATTTAGGAAGTACGAGGGTTAAGTGTTTGGAAAGTGTACGAGGGATTGTTTTGCTTTTTAATTTGCTAGGTGATTGACGAAAATATTTTGGGACACATTCATGGTAATATTGTTGAAGTTGATAACAGGCATTTTTATACAGTATGTAGGTCTATATACTGACATATGATGTATTATTGTACATTGGAGAGGTTGGTGAGTAGTACATGTTAAGTAGAGTAAATTCAGAAGCTCCGGAATTTTGTATTTTGTATAAAGTCCTTTTAAATAAAGTTTGTGTAGGTAGTCAATTACCGGCAGTACAATACATAACTCAAAGGAGATGTAAAAGACTTAATGAATTTGAGCAAGTAACGTTAATAAAAAATGGTACACTGTGAACTTTTTGCACTTGTCGTATACACAATGAATCACTGTCTCGATAAACTATAAATAATATACTTTTGCAATAGGTTTTTTTGGTTGAATTTTAAAATAATGACATAAGTTATTGATTAAAGTCGATTTTCTGGGACGATTGTTGTAATTTTATAAAAAATTTATCTCAATAAGACAGATTAAATTGAAAAGGACCCACTGAGCTTTTTAGCGTTGAAAAATATTAATGAATGTTGGTACACCTGAACACACATCAGTCTAAGAGCGCAAAAATTAATTACTTTTAAGTAATCAATTAACTTGATAAAATTTATCATTGTTTCCAACCCAATTCACGCTTTTTCGATATTCTTCATTGTGTATCTTGTATGTATAGCTATTGTTAACCGAGATTTCATCGACAAACAATAATGTACTAATGTTTCGAAGTTCCTTATTTAACGTAGGATATTGAACAACGATTCATAAAGATCATTTTCTATTGAGTAGCACGTCATAAAATGTGTATCAACAAATTAATTGATTTTCCAAAATTGGTAGATGTTTTGTGGTAAACTAGAAAAACACATTTTTATACATTCTCGCGTGTTAGTATTAAGTTTAAATTCCTCAAATTCGGGCATACAGTGTCATTCGCAATATAATTACTGAAAATCAATGATTTTTACATTTATACATATATTTTTACTTTCTATATTTGACGTTTCTTAATGATAAATATGCATTTCCTAATTCCTGCGAATAGAGACATATTAAAACTTTGCAGTTACTAGATATTTTAACTATTTAAATAAATAAATAATACAAAAGTTTGTAATCAAAACATTAAATGCTTTATTTTTACTCTAGATTTTGGTAATATTATAAGTTCTAATTTACGTATAGTAGAATACAATATCAACATTAAAATTTATTATTATAAAGAATTGGTTTGTAAGTTATGAATTATCATTAGGAAACACCGATATCATAAAATAAAGTTATTGCTAAATAAGCTATATTTATTAACACAATATGATACATAAATGTGCTTGTAGATATTATTTTATTTTTAATGTTAATAAAACAAAATTGTCCCATTTAATTCCTTTTATTAAATTTATTTCTTATTAAAAAAACATTTTTCGTTAAATAAACAATAAAAATGATATATGTGTGACCTAAAAAAATGTAGAATTATTAAAAATCGTATTTTATAGTAGAAATAGATTTGATAGTATTATTAAAACATTATCAAAAAAGCCACTATGCGCAGTTTCAAAACGATTCCATAAAACCTAATGGGTATGGAACAACGTGAATATTAAAAAATATAATTATGAGCATAGGTACTTTTATAGTGTTACAATTACTCCCTCTCCTACCTTATCTAATTGAAAATTTTACTTTTATAGACTCTTGTCATTATAGTTCATTGCAATAACTACGCTTGAAAATATTTCAAATTAATTATAGGCACTTCTTTTAGATAATGAAGCTAAAAACAATTGTTTTACTGAATTTGAACAAAATAATTAATTATAATAATTAACTTAAAAAAATAATTTTTATAGATAATGTATCGGTTATACTATGAGATAAAAGAACTTGTCCAAAAAGTTACTTTAAAAACTTAATTATAAGCAATTAAAAGAGTAATTTACAAACTTTACAGCGCATCAAACTACACAGTTTCCCGTTAAAAATAATTATAATCATTTTGAGAATAGAGCGCGAGTTAGCCGACAAAAGTTTCGAAAAACAATTCAATTTTTCGCGATACTTAATTACCGGTTAATCTTCGCTCATGCATAAAAGATAAAGTTCGCGCGGGCAACGTAGCGCTCGGGCCGGCTTTATAATAGCTTAATCCCTGCACTTAATAAAGGTTTACTTCGAGATTGAATAGAATAGAAATACAGAATAGAAGTTTGCCCAAAGTTTTGTCGAAAGTTATACTCGCGCGCGATACAAACTTCGTTAATGGATGGAGTTGTTAGGGACACTAAGGCTCTCTTCTCGTAGACAAGCCAAGCCTGCGGGGCTGAAACATTTTTGTCCCTCTTATAAACTGGCTTTTTGCATTATTCAGTAAAATAATGCACCTCGCTAAACTAACTTCGAAACGACGATTTTTTTTTCGAATGTACCCATTATACAATGTTTTTTTAAAATTAATGATTATATATATATTTAGTTTCGCATGCAAAATGCAAACGTATACTTTCTTTACTTGTCGTTAAAGTTTTCAATTACATATTTCATTTAAATTAGAGATTATTTTATTATTGTCAAACAGAGTCTTAATTAGTTTGCTGCATTATTTAACAATAACTGACGTTCTTAATTTAATTTTAAAAATGAGAATTCCGTTCTCCAATTAATTTGAAAATCGTTATACAGAATTTCATCAATCCGTGCCCTAAAGCAACGGTCTTAATTATCTTTTCAAAATGGCCTATCTATTAAAATAACCATTTTTAATTTTCATCATGAATAATGGAAAAATAAATAATGCTGAAAATGAAAATTATAATATCCAGAAATAATAAACAATTTAAAATAAACATAAATAATAAACAAATTTAAATAAACAGAAATATAAATTATGAAAGAAAAAATAATAATAAACTCTTTCGTTTTGTTTACGTACAACATTTGTTTCAATTATTACGCAAAATAAAATTTACGTCATCACTTCCACGGATTAATAACAAACATTAACGAACCACTCGTTGAATGAACTCCTTTCCGTACTCCCAAACGGAGACGCATCGCGACCTCGACTCCGGCAGTCCTCGCATTTACCGAAGAAAAATCTCACGGAGAAAGCATCACCGCGACCTTTCACCTCGCTTTCCCTCCCTCTCCCGCGTATTATTCCTTAAATAAGCGCAAATATGCAGCCGGGGAGCTTTAAATTCCCTCTCCTCACCTCTCCTCCGTTGTCACCATCTCCGTCTCCATCTCCGTCGCCTCGCTTCTGCGAGAAAGCAAAAGAAGAAGAAGAAGAAGAAGGACGAAGGAAAAAAAAGAGATGACGGCTGGCGGTCTCGAACGAATTAAGGCCTCTCGCCTTAATTCGTTCGAGAAAGAGACAGAGGCGAAAGAATCGCGAAGAATGGAGCTGGTTGCTGCTGTCGGCGGAAGAAGAGAGAGAGAGAGAGTAGCGAGAATCCATTCGCGCTAATCGAAGTTTATGGGGACTTTCCGGGGGGGCGCACTGCCTTTGCCCCGGCGACTTCCTGCCTATAAGCGAGAGAGCCAAAGAGACTTCACGGCCATTAACCGGCAGATGGAAAAGCCGCACGAGACTGGCATAAACACGGCTTCCTCTCTCTCTCTCTCCCTCGCATTTGCCATTTCGATTTTACCCGCGCACATAACATTTCCTTCCTCTTTATTTTCCCGGCATTACTCATCTATATACACACCGCGGCTCACTTAATAAAAGCTTTTTGTTTCTCTCCCTCTCTCTCACACCCGCCGAGGTCGATTCTCTCCCAATAATAATGGTATATAGAATCCTTTTTTGCCTCTCCCAGCCGTGGAAAGGAAAAATATTTTTCACGCGAATATAGAGCTTCCCTACGCGAGAGACCGAGAGAGAGAATAGGGGGGTAGCGAATACCTCCCGATTAATAAAAATAAATGGGTCAGCTGGAATTTTATATATAGCGGGGAGCGCGTGCAGCTGGCGTAGGCACGATGTCTATGCGCGAGCGCGCGCGGTCATCCGATATACGCCCGCGCGGAGGCATGACGTCCGGGGGATTCAAGCGTCGGCGTCGGCGGCAGCGGCGGAATTTCCGCCGAGAAATTTTCCAATATGGCGCGCTCGCTGCCGCTGCTGCGGGCGAAAGCAGGTCGAACCGGTGAGGTTCCGCGTGTGTGTGTACGTGTGTGGTGCTGATGAGGGAGATCGCGGATCGCCATTCCGGCTGCATTTCACGCGCACACGCGTGGCTGCACGTGCGCGCGTGCGCTTGGAGCGTATGTGTGCACCGACGCGCCCACGAATAACACGTACGCGCGTTTTAAAGAGGTGTGCAGTTCGATTTCGAATACTTTCCAAGCATATTATTATCATGTTTTATAGAGAATTGGTTTTTTTTTTACTGTTGGAAAGCTTGGTCTGTTAAAAAGTAAAATCCAAATGGTATTAGTTGATTGTCACGAGCAGTGTATTTGTTGGAATAATTGGGAATAAGGGTTAGTTGTTCGATGGAACAGTGAGTGATCATAGTTGACTTTGTGAATTCAAAAGAATACAGGCTTTCGTCTTATTTATATGTTATTTTGATGAAGTTTTGCAATAAATTTTCAATTTTATTTTGATATTGTGAACAATAATAATGTTCATGCATATACGTTTACATATAATGAGCACACACGAGTACGTACACGTACACACGCACACAGTCACGCATACATATATGCATTAAGTCATGTATAAAATCTAGTATTAAAGTCTCGTCTCAGTGTTAACCTTGCTGGAGAACTACACAAGATTTGTAAAAAAATGTACGTTAATGTACAACGGAAAGTTAACGATGTAGAAATACGATTCTGTGTGTTAGTGCGTCCTTTACAGAAATCGTCATATTATATTTTACACTAAATTCAAAATTTAACATGTGACTTCAAAATATAATTACTGAGTAATGAAGATAAAGCAACTAGTGCTGAGTAGGTTAAAATTACTCGTATGATTTATATGTAGAAGTAGAGTAACCGAAATTCCACGATTATATGTAAAATTACAAATTTAAAGCTAAATTGGGTTATTGATCATCGGAAATTCGTAAAATATTGTAATCTGACCTAAAACTCGTTACTTTGTTTTTATTTTTATTTTTAATTAAATACAGAATATTATCGAAAATAAAATTAAAGTATTATAAAGGGTGTTAAATATTCTATTTACTGTGGACAGGTTATTTATTTATAATTATATATAAAATACTTCTTGTTTATATGAGTGATTTATTCAGCCATAATTTATATATAGATGTTTAAAAATAAGTAGAAGTGAAAATGGTAATAAATGATGTATAGATAACATAGATACAAGAGTATCGATTTTCGGTAAAGCGGAGCGCGGTAAATTTGAATATTTTTATGTACAGTATTTCTAACAGAGGGTCAAGTAGTCATTTAGGAGTTTTCAATTTGATATATTGCAGTTTTATTATTTTTAAAAAATAACACTTATGAACGCCAACAAAAATAAAATAAAAAGACTTTAAAAAATTGAAGTGAAATTGCAATTGAAATTTATATAACTGCGTAGTATAAAAACCCTTATTCCAGATGTATTTTATTGAATACTCAGTGCTTGAAATTTATATTTGCTTTATTACACTGTATATACAGAACACACACGCGCATACATACAGAAGCGTACACACACATACATGCAGAAGTGCACACGCACTCGTACACGCGCACGAACGCAGGTATATTCGCGTGTATGTGTGTCCTGTACGTCTGATAAACGTTACATATCGCGCCAATATCAGGCACGAAGGAAAGAAAGAGGAGAAAAAGAAGAGGGGGAGAGGCTCTAATTTTTTCGTGGCTCTAGAGATTGCAGCGGCAGGCAGCTCCCGCTCTTCTTCTCGTAAATTTCGCGCCGTGCTCTATCTCCTCTACCTGACTTTCGGTCTCTCGCTCCGGGGAGACTTTTACCCCCTCTCTCTCTCTCTCTCTTTTTCCTCTCGGCTAGTTCTCGTCCGCGTCTGTTTTTCCTACGCGCGGGCTCGAAGCTGCGCAGAGGGTATATATGCCCAGCGGCGGCAGCCGGCTTTCCCCGAGGCACACAGCGTAAACACTCGCTTCGACGTGGTGTTGACGCGGGATGGTAGAGAGAGAGAGAGAGACGAGAGAGAGAAAGACACATACATAGTCAACGGAAGCGCGTATATTTAGAGAGGAAATATGAAAATTTCGTTATTGTATTTGTCGTGAAAAAGCGGTTGGCACTAGTTTTCGTGCTGCTGTGACGACAGAAAAGAAGAGAGCGAGCGATTTCGAAACAAAGTCGACGACTGAGGTGTATATACGACCTAAAAAGCGATGTCAAAAAGAGGAGGCTGTGTAGAAGAAAAAGAAGAGGGAACAAATAAAGTCGTTACCCTAAAGAGCTAAATTTAGCAGCGAGGCGTTCGAAGCCGACGGCCGAAGAAGCCTTTTATATATAGGTATGTGCGGAGCGGGAAATCTCGAGAGCGAACTCGACTGTACACTTTAGCCCCCCCGAAAGACGGTGGTGCGCGATAGAGGTCTTGCCCCGGCTGGAAGACGAAGAAATCGCGCGAAAAGTTATTTCGGTCACGGGCTGCCGGCGATATAGGTATAGTCGCAAGGGTGGCCATCTACATTGTTATCCCTTCGGGACGCCCTACTCTCGCTCTCTTACAGTCAGCCGTGGACCTCATTTTTCGCGCTCGCCCTTTTCTCGCCTGGCGCTTGGCCTTATATCCCTCATACTTTCGAGGCGTCGTTGCCGCTGATGGTTTGTTAGACCTCGATGGGAGGAAAGGAGGAAGAAAGGACTGGATACGGAGTTGAGGAAAATTGATTTTTGGAATAAGTTTGCTGGAGGAAGTTTATGCGTACTTCGCCTAATGTAGTAAATCGCGGGAAACTTATCTTTCATTCATTGAAACTCAAATATTTACGTTATGTTGTTATGAAAGTTGTGAAGTTTTTTATCTTTTTTTGTTATAATTATCGTTTAATAATTCTGTTAGGAAAATAAAAATAATAGGTATAGTAATAACAATAAAGCATCAATATTAATAATCAGGAATTATTAAAGAAGAATTTACTATATTGCTGGGTTCATATAATGAGATTAAATGAGAATATATTAGTATACACAAGCTAGCATAATTATTTCATCAGTTTAATGATGGTGTGTTATATGCATTATGAGTTCGTACATTAAAAAATGCTATAATAAAATCATTATTTATATTATATCAAGTTTACTTAAGGGGATAGGTACACCTCTAAATTTTAAATTAATTGATAATACATATCCGAGAAATATCAGGTAATATATGACGAGATGACTTATTATTACCTTAAAAGTAATGAAAAATGTCTAATAATTTCGATAATAACTCTTTGAAATACATCGCTCGAAGCTTAAAAGTTTAAATATGTTCTTTTCAAAATGCACTTTTCTGAATACGTCATGTGTGGTGACCATTATTTCACAATAATCCATTTATCGATTCATCCAAATTTGTTAAGGTTTTCTTATACCATAAAAGCTAGGATCTGTTAAGAAATAAACAGAGGATTTTAATTGTTAGTACTTAGTTCTTATTATATAAAAGAAGAATAGATCAAACATTTTTACGTAAATTTGCGTTTTTTATAGGCCGCCAATCTTTTTTAAAGTTTCGGTTAAAGACTAGATAATGTATTATACTAACCACAAAACAAAAAGCCGTACCGCCTACATTCTGCGAAAATTCAATATTCTATTCACTTCAATTTCTTTTGTCATCTCATCAATATGTACTCTTTCAATTATAATAACAGTTGAGTGATAAGAAGCAAATAATTTAAAGTTTAAAATGCCCCAAAAATGCGACTTGACAAAAGCACGCAAGCCAAGCCCCCTTACTATGATTACGATAATCACTATGATCACAATCACGACTACAATTCTGATTTCCAATGTATCTCACAATTCATTACTGCGGAAACCCAACCCCCAAATCCCCCGAACATCTCCTGAAAGCCAATGAATCGACAAGCACCATATCCCAGCAAAAAGCCACGAACTCCACACCTGTACATCCTCCCAAAACCAATTTCTCTCTCCAGCTTGCATCCTACAACCCCGCAGCATCCCCCAGCGATTCCACCGGCATCTTATCGCCCACGTCATCTCTCTCTCTCTCGCGGCACTAGCGGGAGCGCACTTATCGGCCCTCCCCGTGCACTCGTAACGCGCTGAATTAGCATAATACCTTAGCCTTCGTGGCATCATGCGCGCCGTATCGTTTTACAAGCGCGGGGGGGCGGCCGAAAGGATGCTTCGCGGCGCACAATGGAATATCGATCGCCGGCTGCTTTTTTTCTCGCGTCGTGCGAGCGTCGATGAAAATGCGCGAGCTCGGCGAAAGTGCAGAGAGAGAGGGGAGAGAGAAAAATGTCGGGGTGATGTCTATAGGGAGAGAGGTGAGGAGCAACACCTTGGGTTTGAGTTACGTGTAACTGGCCTTTCATCCATGTTCTGGGAAGTAAGTGTGAGAGGTGGAGTTGGTGGATCTGGTGGTTATACTGGATGGTATTGGAGGTGTGATGGGTGGTTGGAGTAAGTGTTGGCTATCAGATTCGCGGAGTCTTGGTTGAGGATGGACGTTGAAAAATTGTCGTAAGGTTGGTTAGAGCGTGGGAGGATGTTTTTAACGGTGAGTGCGTCAATTTTGTTTATGGAGGTTTCTAGATTTTAGAGGAGAGGAATTTTTAACTGCACGGTAGCATTGTGTTCTGATTGCAAAGTATAAGTGTTTTAAGTGGATGTGGGTACAGTCAGCACAAGAAAAGAACAGGTAAATGAATTTTTTTGTAAAGTTTGTTACTTATACAGTAATATGATAAGTTGGCTTAAGGGAGAGAATTTTTTGCTTGAATGCTTGCATTATTACTTACATTTTGTTGTGGAGTATTGAAAAAGTTACACATATTTCAGTTTAAATTAAAAAATTCAGATAATAGTAAATAAGATACGGTGGTCTAATTCGAGTAATAACTCAAATAGGCTCGACTGAAATATCTTTACAGGATATATATGATCGATAACCAATTTTAAATTTTTAAAAATATAACCTTAAAAAGAAGCGAAAAACTGGGTTAAATGGAAAACTTTTTTAAATAAGAGTACTTAAAATAATTATATTGTATAAAAAATGAGAAAATTTATAATTTCTTTTATGTAGAAAAGATTTAAATTTCTACCAGTTAGGAATATTTACATTTTTAACTTTGTTTTAAAACTCTGATAAAAATGGTTGAAAAGTATATAATTTGTATTCATTGTTATTTAATCACAAAATTAGCAAAATAGATCTTAGGGATACTTTCGCATACTGTCTGTAAATTTAATCAGTATGAATGTTTTCAAAAACCATTCTAGAATCTGAGATCAACTACAACAATATTCTCATTCAAGCATTTTACTACAACAATTATACAAGTCTAAAACGTTTAGTCAATTTTTCTTCTAAATGTATTTGTTCGCGTACTGCGCAACTCGCAGATAACAATCATCGTGATATTTCTCTAACGCTGCGCCGTCTTTACGACTCTACGCCGTTCTTTGTTTTATGCACTTAATAATTCGCCGCGTCTATCGTGGAAGGATCGCGTGCTCGCGCAGTTATGAGGATCTTTCCGGTGCGCTTTAATAAGTCGCGAAACAGAGAGCGAGAGAGAGACAGAGAGAAAGTCGCGCCAGACGAGCACTTTGGTTGATATCATCTGTTATACGCCGCCACGCCGGACTTAAGGCAGTGTAAAATAATTTAATCTTTTCGAGCGGAAGAGGAGTATTCCAATTTAGCGCTCAAAGAGGTGATACCGACGTAAATATATTATTTAAGGAAATAGGGTTTCAGTCGATACATTCAATTCTTCAAACAGTTTTCAATTTAATGCTTTCTAAAAGGAAAAATGATATTTTTTAATCATACATTATTACTGACACGGAAATAACTCAAATCTGTCTACGTTTATTACGCACGAGCATGCATAACAAACTGATGGGAACATAATGCAATCAGATCTCAATTTTGTAGCTAACTCACCCAAACATTCGATCGATCCACTACACGCACTCCCTTAAAGAAGTATATACATCGCGCTCGACAATCAAACCGCGCGCGAAATTCAAAATTAAAACGCCTCCAAACACTCGCGATATCAACGACTTCCCGCGCTCGAAAATAATAATTACTCGCTCGCTTTTATTTTTCGTTCTCATCTGCGCTCCGCGTGGCGTTCGAGTCCCGGCCGGCCGGTCGATCGCGTCATTTTGACGCCGCCGCCGGCGGCGTCGACGGGCGCGCCGGGCTTCTAATTTCGCTGCGCGTTAATCGCGACTTGTTAATTGCTCTTGATTGTCGCGCGCGCTCGCGTTAGGTTGGCGAAATGTAGAAAGGGAGAGAGATTGAAATGCGCGCGGGTGACTGTGGATCGTGGAGTTCGAGCGAGGTGGAAGCGAGGGAAACAAGTGCGCAGAGGGAAAGCGAAAAATGACGGTAAATAAAGGGTTGTGTAGTCGATGTGGCGTATATTGCTCATTATCTGTGTTGCCTGTTGTTGATTATTGCGAATGTAATTGTGTCGTTTTTTAGAGTAACGAGTTCGTTTTTGGGTTTTTGAGATGTTGCAGAGGAATCCTACGAGAAACTCATTTTGGAGTAAACGTGATGCTTTAAAGTTCGACCACTTCGAATTTGAGTTGTATGCAAGATCTAGAGCAAGCGTAAAATGCTTCGAACGTAGACACCATTTTACACCGTTAATCTAAGAGCAGGATGTCGTTTAGTCGTTTTACAACTTCTAAAAATGGTATTTGAAATTTATTTTTCCTAATAACTTAATAAACTATGAGATAGATCTATTCAGACAATTCAAGAGTTAATAAATAATTATAGAAGTAAAATAACAAACTATAATATACTATATTCATTATTTGAAAGTATGACTTCACTTTACTTACGAGAAATTGCAAGACAAAAAGTACTTTAAGGATTGGCTTACCTGAAACAAAAAAAAACTTTATATTATAAATATAAATACTATTATTATATATTTATTATTAAATGTAAAAAATTTATCCTTTTAAGCCCTCTCCGGGGTTAGTAACATCCACGTTTAAGAGTGGGCTAATAAAATACTCACTACGTCATTTTAATTGTACAGTTTTTTTTTTCAAGAAAAATAACGAATTAGAAAAAAAGGATTTAGGGGGAGATGGAATTCGGGAGGTTCCATTATAATTCTATATCAGGTTGTATTTTACAACATGAACACGTATCAGATCATCACTTTTATGTATAATAGACTAAACTAATATCAAGGCTAATCGAGTAACTAGACTTTTACACTTTTAAAATAAACTGCAAGATATTAATCTGGTTATTCAGCTATTTACTAACCAATACTTATGATGCATGTGAAAAGCGCATTACTATTTCACATTATGTATTCTAACTTATTGTAGTGCAAATATCCAGATATTTTGATTCAATCAATTATTATTATTATATTCATTAATCAATTAATGATTGAAACATTATACATTTAAGGGGATCTAATGATTTATAAATATTATTTAAGTTAAAAAAAACTTTCATTTTCATTATATTTTGATAAAATATATTCAAATTTATCTAAAAAGTAGGTAACATAAGACAAATGACTGATTTTTACCTTAAAATATATTCAAAAAAATTACTTCAGAATTTCAAGATATATCTATCCCTTTAATGTAAACTCAATTATCAAAAGAAAAACGTTGTTAAAATCCTGTTACTAAAATCCCCAGAATCAAACTGCAAGTTCTCCAACTGAATTCCACCTTTCACCGGTTGCATATACGCGCAGCTACATAACGAGCTTCCGATCGAGTCTCGCGCATCGAGAAGGAGGTCTCGCGTCCGAACTCCGAGGAACAGAAGCGGCTCCGGCGTTCAAAGTCAAGAGAGCGCTTTATCACGCTCTACATTTCGCCGGAAAGAGAAGGAGACGGGGCCACCTCCTCTTTCTTAATGAATGTCTCTCGCTTTAAGCGAGCAACGTCATTACGTCGCCCTCTTTGCTCTCTCACTATCTCTCTCTCTCTCTCTCGCTCTTACTCTTTAGAGAATGATAAATGTTTTTCGCTGCGAGAGCCGTTCTTTAAGGTCGTACGTGCGCGCGGGTCTCGTCGGACGATATTACGCGCCCACTTGAACCCGGACAGACGCTGCACGCGAGATTATAATGGGACGCGTGGCGCGAGCGAAGCATGAACTTTTTTGAGGATCGGCGCTGCGTACGAGGGTGGAAAGTTTCGTTAAACGATGCGCGGCAGACTTTTGGCAAATAACGCGGGAGAGTTGCAGTGCGCGCATGCAGTGTTTTGTTTGGTTTGGGAGATTGGAATCTTGCGGCGATGCGAGTTTTGTTTGCGTGGCGATGCCGATGTGCTCTTGAGGCGGGAGATCGTTTCTGTGATTTGAAAGGTAGTGTGTGACTTTTTAACGAACGTTCTTCAAAAAGAGATATAACGGAGGAGAGTATGATTATGAAACGATTGAGAGGGTGGATGCATTCAAAGCGTGATTTTTTGAATAAATGTTTTTGAAAAGCCAATAAAATGCGGATACAGCAATTATTCATAACGTGCACGCTAGACGCGGGAAATGAAAAGTTTTACGCTACAGTTTTGTATACACGGTTCGATAATTTTACGCACGCGTGATGTCAATATCCAATTAAAATTTTTCACAGTCGCGACATGCTTTATGAGGCATTCGATAAAATGGCAAAAAATAATTTTTTTCGATGAGGCATGCATCGACAAATTTTGTTTCATTTACAAGTATAGTTTGAACGCAAGTAGTAACGGATCGGATATCGTCAGGCCGTGTGAATAAAACTTTTTAATTAAAAAAATTTAATATGTTTGGCAGTTTTTAAAATTTGCGTGCCAAATTTTGTTTTTAGGACGAATTTTTCATGGGAAGAAAATAAACTGTTTTAAGATACAATGCACGAAGTTTAATAAAAAGAAGAGATAAATAATTTAATAAAGAACATTACATTTTCAGTAAATCATTTTGGTTAAGTGACGTCTAGAGAATTCTTTGATACTAACAAAATTATTTTACGTGATACATTATACCTTGAGAAAGGTGAAACGTATTAATAAAATTTTGTGTGAGATGAAATATTGTTTGATACTAATTTAGTAACAAGTCAATCTCGGTGTGAGTTTCTTAGGCTTCTATTGTTGCTGAAAGCAAAAAAATTATTTACAATGTAATAAAATCTAGTTTGACCATTGAAGATTATCGAGCAAAGATGAAAATTTGAATGCTAATTTTATTTAGAGTCACTCATATTAATCATATATGTGTTATTATTTCCACTGCAAAGAGCTCATCCACTAAAAAGAAATGCATGTGTTCAGTTAACTCTCTCTCCGCAATTTTTCAGCCGTCGGTCACATTCCATCCGATCCTACCATTCATAAAATTACTCATATAAACCATACATATACGTTATTATTATACCCAACATGAAGTGTAGCTGCTAAAATCAATACTGCGTTACGCAAGTAACTACAATAGCATCATTTTTCGATGCCTTCAATATGACAACCATAATGACCGAGACACGATACAATTAATTAAAACTGAGTGCAAAATTTTCGTATTACCTTAACGGAAATCAGCGATGAGAATCAATTTTTAACTACGAAACATACACGCATTTGCATCGCACAAATAAGCGATATATCCATCCATCTATCCATACATCTATCTATCTATAAATCCCAGTGCAAACAACATACAAGAACCTCTTCAATACCTAACAAGCTAAAAAGCAGCCCTCATCGAAGCACCCCACATCCACTAAAAATATACCACCACTCACGTGCACCTGCTCGAACTGGTTAATCCACTCCCCGTAATTTTTCAAGCATCGGCCTGCACATCCCATCCCGTCCTATCTACCCGACTATCTCCATCCACAGCCTGTACACACAACCTCCGCTACACTCCTCCGGTCGCGCCGATGGGCGTGCACACGCCTACGCGCGTGGAGCGCAGGGCCCAGCCGGAGCACCGGCATCCCCAGCGTGACCCGGTTCCGTCCAGTCCAGCCGTATAGTTTGAGCAGTAGTTTCGCCCGGTCCCGGTGCGCGCGCGATCTGCACACGCCGGAACGAGCCAATGCCGAATCGTCAATAAAGCGCTCACTCGCTCGCTCGCTCGCTACTGCAGCCGACTACTATCGAGCGCGCACATCTCCGATCAGCGCTCTTGCTCTCGCACACACACACACACGCACACACACACACACACATGAGCGAGAGGGAGATGCGCCGGGAGGGACTGCGTTAATTCCGGGAGAACCTGATTAATCGGAAACAGGGACTATCGTGCAAATAGGCGCGAGATAACACGCCCCGACCACTCGCTATCTCCTCTCTCTCTCTCTCGCTCACTCTTGCTTGGATATAAGCGTGTCGCGAGCGAGCGAGAGAGGAGTGTGCGCATCTCTGCGACGACATAACGCACGCGTATCCCCGAGAGCGCTGCGCGTTTATAACAGTTGCGCTACAACACCGGCAGAGCTTCGATCGACCTCGTTCTCTCGAACACGCACACACATACACGTGTATATATAGAAACCTATTTGGATTTAAGTCCAGTTCATGCGGATGCGCACACACACACACACACACACACACGCACGCACGCACACAGAGATGAGCGTGTCCGAATTCGCCGTGTACGCTGGGTTTGGGTATAGCTGGGGGAAGAGGTGGGTGGATGTGGGTGGGCCATTATGGTGGCGCATTCGCGGCTCGATTTAATTACGCGCTCGATCGGGCGCGAGCGAGTCTAGTCCAGGGAGTAGAGTGGACTCGCTCCCGGTAGGATGGATGAGCTAGGGAAAGGGGGTGGAGAGGTAGAGTTGTGAACGAGAATGGGTGACGGTCACGCGGACGATTGGAGTTTTATTATGAGAGGGAAAGAAGTGAGCGAGTGGATTGGCCGATGGAGCGAGACTCTTTCTACTCGAGGGGGTCTGTATGCATGGGGAGATGGGAGATCATCGGTGGTGGTGCTTTTTGAGTGGGGATCGTGGTGGTTGAGTTATACGTTGGGTTGTTGAAAGGATTTGAGAGATGTTTTGGGGAATTTGTACACTGAGAGAAATAGTGTAGGAATCATGACTATTTTTGTTTGTTATTGGAGATGTACTTTGTTTTCTATTAAAATTGACATATACGCACTAGGAATTGGGATTTTTATCGAACGAATAGGTACAGTAAATTTTGCTGCATAATTTATCTCGGTGTGTCAATTTTTATTGAATGCCGTTATTGATATATGCGAATGGTAATGAACAAAGGTAATTAAGTTCGATTCGGGAGTTGAAATTACGTTGACCTGGTTCTCTTAATTAACGTTTATGAATTAATTTATTCTGAATTAAGAATACATCGTCATAGTTTGAATAAAATGCGATCAAATCAATTTGGAGCACTAAAAAACTGTGTTTAATAAACTGACACAAAGGTTTATATAAAACTTGTGGCTTTATATTTATTTATTTATTTATTTATTGATTTATATAACTCATGTGAGTGAAATACACGTAGTCCTGCATACAATCATGTCTCATGGAAATCTGACCTGATGAGTTTCCGTTGCATATATAATATTTACTATACATATAACAAGTTCTGTATTTAAATATTTTCTAGCAACAGGTAAACTAGTTAAAGAGAGTTTTAAAGAAATAAGTGAAGTAACGCCGGTTTATAAGATCCGCTAAGTAAATATATTCACCGCATAAAGAGCTTTAATGAGAAGATAAAAGTAAGTCTGCGACCATACTTTCCAGCCTTAGAACCACCGCCGCTGCCAGTTTTTAATCAATTTCCAGGGTCAAAATAAACCATTCTAACTACTAGCGCCATGCACAGCACTAACGATTCCTTAAACTTTAAACGCCTATATAAGTTTCACACGTGCACTATATATACGCGCGGGTGCGCCACTTTATACAAAATTCGAAATCACCTTCGTTTACGAGCGCGTGGTCGCGCGCGCGCGCAGTACTGGCCTTCATAACTCATAAATAAAACTCCGAATGGCTAGTCTCTCGTCCCCTCACCCCGTAAAATCAATTCTCCCTCGTAATTCAAACGGTCCAATGGATCCGTTCCATAGCCGATATTTCCATCTATCTATGATGCCTCCAAAAGCAAAAGAAAAAAAAGAGGTATGCATGGTAGAGTAACCTACGTGAGCTTTTGCTGGATCCATAGCTAGATTTTCATAATTTTGAGTCTTTCAGCGAATTTTTAACTAGAAATCTCTAATGATCTTCCAGAGAATGATCTGATGCTATGTCCAAGTTTCTGATTGGTCGTCTGTCAGAACCATAAAGATATATAAGATAAAAGGAAACAAAAGACAAAGGAATGGTTCATTTATAAAATTGCTTATTAGCCTTATTGAAAATATCCAGCTGAGAATGTAACTGAAATCCACCTGGATGAGCCTGATTTCCAGCTAAATTTAGTTAGAATCCAAGTAGAATTCTACATCAGGTGGTTCAAAGTCTGTTATCTAACTTAATTATGGGTGTATTTTCAACTCAATTTTCAGCTAAATATTTTTAACAGAGAACTTAATTTATTGTTATCTATTGTGCTTTATTTGCGATTTGCAATTATTACTTGTGAAAGAAAATTTTTAATTTATATAAATATTATACTTTATTCAAAACAGCTTCAATTGCTTTATTTTGAATTTTAAAGTTAGGATTAAGTGAAAGTTAAGTTAACTCTGTATTTACCAGACCCTTAAGAGATTAAAAAAAATTCTGAACAGAATTTAAAAATGTTTTTAAAAACTTATTGGTAGTTTTAGGACAACATCTTTTTTTACATTTTTTTTAGTTTTCTTGGCTTCTATGCGGCCAACAATGACTTAGGCCCACATTACGAGATAGAAAATGGTCCACTTCGGTCTGATGGACACGTTATTTTTTAGATTTTTCAGTTTATCACATGAAAATTTTAATTTAAAGTTATTAGTTGCATCTACTTGGAAGCACGCTTGGTAAATAAAGGGTTAATTAAGTCAAACTTGCATCACTATAATCTGCAATAACCGAAGAATAAAATATACCTAGTATATATGTTTTTAATCAATTTCGATAATTTTTTTTTCTTAAATCTTAATTTATCCCACCTTATTTAATAATCAGAAACCCATACATCCCCATTATTCATATCGTCTCACCTCCTCCTGCTTACTGAAAATATCCCCTAAATGCATCCACCTAACAATTACCACCTGATCTACTCCACCTCATTCACATTCCACAAGGCCCAAAAAAATCCCACTTTAAAATCACCTCCACCTCCTCTCAACAAACATCGAACATCCCCTAAACGAATCACTTCGCAACCCCCCCCCCCCTGCCACAAAATTCAATAACCCCCGGAAGAAGAAGAACTCGCCGACGGCCCCGGCAAAAGTTACAGGCGGACATCTGTTTAACTTTACCTCGCTGCGCACAGCCGTGTACAGCCTATACACAAGCCCTGCGCGCAAGCGAGATCCAACCGTTATACACAGCGCACCCGCGCCCCGGCATTTCCCGAGGAATTATTATCATCGTACATAATGGCCGGCCTAATGAGAAGTGACGCTGTCAGATCGCGCCCGCGTTCCAGATACTGCAGAGAGAGAGAGGCTATACGCTAGCTCGCGTCGCCCGGAGAATTACAACGGCCCACCGGTCCGATATATATATGTGTATATATATACACATATATATATAGAGTTATATAGGCTGTGGCGCTATATAGCGCGAGCGTTGTAATGTCGGTCGCGGGAGTTAGAGTTAGTGGATGGCTGATGGATCGAGGGTGGGGTGGGATTTTGAATTATTTAAAGCGGATGGGGGAGATTGGGAGGAAGACAGGGCGATTGAGATTTAATCCTGCGAGGCAGTGCGACGCTGGACCGAAGAGTGGAGTCTTATTTTGGAGATTGGAGGATTCAGGATTCATGGAGAATGGCGCGAGTTGTCGTTTTAAACCGTCGGGGAATGTAGGGTTGTACTTGGGTAATACTTTAATCGATGACTGAGTAATTAAAATTGCATCTTAATTTCATGGACGGCCTTTGAAATAGAAGATTATATATAACATTGTATTTGCGGTTTTTGTAATAATTTGTACTACTTCTTACTTTTCATAAAATATCATAAATTGTTAAAATAAATTAATCCTCAACTTGAGAGTAAAGTAGTTTGCATTATATAATTATTGTATTAATTTGACTGGGTACAGCTTCAAAATAAATTTCTCAGGGCCTAGGAATGACTTCACAAATTCATGTGTGTTTGAAACAAGAATAGTAATCATTAATTTTTCTTCACTACGCTTTTAATAGTATTACGTGTGAAAATTTATAAAATATAATACCACAATAAAGTAAACTTAAAAAAATTACAAAAATTATCAGACTAAAAATATATTTTCATAAAAAGTGGTTTCGTGGTCCTCTAAGATTCATAATTGAACTACTCGTTAAACAGCAGCAAAACGTAATTCTAAATTTCATTTGAATCAGAATCCTGTATTACAGAGGAAAAATAAATGAAGAATGTATCAAAGGGTTAAAGCCCCAAGTAATTAGAGAAGTGCTCCCCGGCGAGAGCGGTTTACGCACGCGGATTTAATTATTTCGTAGTGCAGGGGGGTCCGGGAACTATGTTGATTAACGAGAAATGGATTTAATTGTTGCGTGCGCGCACGCGCGCGCGCGTGATTATGCGAATTGCATGCGCACCGCGCGCATAGAATGGAACCGCGCTGCCGGAACTTGGCGCCATAAATATTCCTTTGACTCTCGGAATAAAATGCGTTAATCAGTTGCCGTGCTGAATATCTCGATAATGTAAATCTCTCGGTACAAACCACTTCTAATTTAGGTATTAAATCTTTCGTGCTTGAAATATTTCTAGTGCGTAAATACGGATTTTTTTTAACGTCTTTGGAATTTGGAACGGTAGCCATCGCGGTAATTACCTACATTCTGCTCTTGATACACAATATACATTTTTACATTTTCAAAAAAAGCCTTAGGTAATTTATGAGTAGTTCTTAATGGATCTTAAAGTGTTACCTAATTTTTTAAAAGATTTTGTTTGTGGAAACTTTGTGATACATTGATGATAAGTCCAAATGAACCTCACAGAAGCGAACGAGTTATTTATTATTATTATACATTTCATAATTTCATAATAACGTTTATAATTAGAATGTTCCGGGAAATGCTACTGTAACACAAATGTTTAATATAAAATACAGACGTAATTGTGTATTTCCAGCAACAGAATAATTCCTCCCAAGAAAATCCATCTCCCGACCCCCATTCAAAAAAATTTAAAATAACTCCTCGAGCCCGTCCCCTCATTACCGCGAAAAAAAAAGGAAAGAAAAAAAGAAAGAAAATGCAATCATCCCGTTTTGTACGCGCAGCGTAAAACAAGCGTTCCAACCAGGTTCCAAGCGCAAAAAGGTAGAAAAGAGATAGAAAGCGTCGCGCGCTGCCGCTGCCGCACGAAATATACGTTTGACAAAGAATCTTTTAAGGATTTCGCGAAAGTAAGCCCCTGAAAGCCTTTTTCCCCTTCATTTCGTCGCTGCTGCTGCTGCTGCTGCTCGGCTTCCTTCTTTCCTCCTCTCTCCGTCAAGGAATTACTCCTTCCTTCGCCGCGCGCTTGATCCCACTCCGCCGCCATCTGGACGCAAATGTCGCTCGAGCGTTTCCTCGTTTCTCCCTTCGTCTGCCAGAAGCGCCGCCGTCGCCGCAAAAGACGACGACGCGAAATGCGAAATGAGACGATGGCGGCACGCGTAATGAGAATGAAATGACGCGTGTCGCCGATCGCGCGCGCGCGAGCTCTCGTTCAATTTGCCTGCAGACGGAGTGGCGTGTATATAGCGCGTAATAAGAGGAAAAGAAGCTAAGCCGCGGCGTCCCCGGATTCGACGGAAATTAAGGTGATAGATGTATCCGCGTGCGACGGAACGTGAAATGCGAGTATTGGGTTTGATTAGCTGTGAACGTGTTCTTTTTTTATCGATTGAGTTTCGGATGCAGAATGCTTGGGGTATCAAGGAGTGATTTTTTTGGTTTAGTTTACTGGATTTGAGTAAAAATGAAAGTGATATATTCTTTGCAGTGGAAGAGAATAATTGGATTGAAGTTTGTATTTAAATTTTACGTATATAATTTTAATTGATTTTCTGGTAGTATAGGCTCATAATGCAATTTTTACAAGCTTTTACATTTAAATTCTTACATGAGCAAAATAAATTGTTTAAAAAATAATTTTTAAAATTAAGGAATACTTTGTGTTTCAAAATCCTTTCTCTTATTGTATTAATCGCTTCTTAATTAAATTAGGACTGTCGTTGTTGGCCAGACTCACCCTATCTTAATTTCGAAGTTATCCAATAGTAAATCGGATGTGACCTGTAGATAACCGTAAGTGATTTTCTACTAAATGAATGCTAACATTTATTATCTACCATCATAATTGGTTCTTTTTCCAGTCTCCTTTACTATTATTAATATTATTACCAAATCCAAAGTGAATCGCGACTGAATTGAAAGTTACCGGAATTGAGGGAATTTCCACATATACAAACACAATCAGATCCTTATCTATACTGTCCATTTAGATTCTAGACTTGAACAGTAGTGTGTATTTCATTTTTGACATTATGCACCGTAGAAAGCATGAAAAATTGTTAATTATTCAAAAATGTCGCAAATGTAGTAGAAGAATGTCAAATTAAAAGATGTATATTTTTTGCATTTTTCTTAGTCGCATATAAATGTCAAAGATAGAACATAACTATAAGTAGAATTGTAGAATTTAAGAACAGGACGTGACAACATTTTGCTTACATGATAACTTCCTAAACCAGAATTCATAACTAATTTGAATATTACTCGTATTTTATATTATAGGACAATTAGTTTGAATTATACTTAATTCTCAGCTATTATATACAAACTATATATGCAAATATTTAACGTAATGAATATTAGTCTAAGAGAGCACTGGTCAGCGTGGAATGTTAGCTAGTAAACAATTATATAAAATAATAATAATTTAAGCAACTAGTGCCTAAAGTGCAACTTTTTTGCACGAGTAGCGATCGTCTCACCCGAGTCGCCGGCGACGAGTGAGTAAAGTAGGCCCGACTAACAACCTATACGCTTCTGATTAAGAAGTTGATGAGAGACAAATGCAGTCGATTATAAGTAATATGTAGACGTGAAAGAGAAGGACGGGTGATCAAGGTAGGAGAGGGTGTGATTTGGGCGTGGGTGGGGAAGGGGAACGGAGAGGTTTGATGGGGGACCAGGGGGCGAAGACCCCCCCCCCCCCCCCGTGAGTTGGGGAGGGGGTGGGGGTGACGGAGCCCTCCAGCAAAAACGAGACATATAAGTCATTGAAAGAAAATTAAAAGAATTATATAAATTTTAAATAAAAAATATCACTAATTTTCTTGAATTTATCAGAATTTGTCAATTAATTCGACTTTATTCAATATTTAAATTTTTTAAAATTTTTTAAGATCGATTTTTATGCACACTACTGCAAAAATAATATTTAAAAGACTTTGATTTCAAGCAATGCTTCACGCACTGCTTTACGTACGACTTTTACTTCACGCATTACTTCACGCATTACTTCACGCACTACTTCACGCATGACTTCTGCTTTACGCACGGTTTTTACTTCACACATTACTTTAAACATTATTTCACGCATAGTGTTAAACAAAAATACCACATTCCGCACAGATAACGATGAAAAAAGGCCTACTTTCCGCACAGTACTAGAAAAAAACTTTTACTATCTTTAGTTTCATGAAATTTCTGTTATACCTGCACTCCCATTCTCCTCCTACGTGTTAACGAACGTGTTTTCTTTCTCATTCCAGAACAACACAACAACACAACTGCGATCCACAGAAAGCCCAAGAGAAAGAAAAGAATCAGAACGACACGCACTCGACAGATAATTTTAATGAGAGGAAACCTCTACCTCCCTCTCTGCCCGCCCCCCACGCACACTACACGCAGCATCCCCACGCATTGTAAATTGAAAATAGGTCGCGAGTCCATTTCCGCGAAATTACTTATCGCCCAGAAATTAAATGGAAAATGCAAATGGCCATCCCTCGGCCTCCCTACTTCCTCCCGTCCACATTATACGCAGCCACCGTGCGTATTCGCTGACGCGCGCGCGCACGCAATCGCGGCGCCGCTTCGAATTATCGATTGACCGATAATAATTATTATCACCCAGGCATCGCGAGAGAGAGAGGGAGTCGCTCCCTGCAAATATCGAGTGAGAGAGAATATGGACGTCGCGGGTGCAAATATACGTCGACGCGCGGATTATGCAGCAGCAGCGGAGCGAGAGAGGATAAAATGGCGCCAGAGCACACGGCGCGAGATGGATACAAGATTAAGGGGTACGTGACGCGGAAAATTACACGGAGATTAAATAATCGCGCGCGGCCGAACGAGGTCGCCTCCGCGCGCAAAATCAAAGGATGAGTAGAGTTGAGAGTGGAGAGCTGGGTAGCGGATAAAAAGGTAGGGGGGGATCGCATGTGGGGAAGCGGGTTAGTGGCGTGGAGGAGAAAGTGACGAGAGAGCGTATACGGAGCTTTTTTGCTGTCGCAGGAAGGTTGAATGAACACTGATATGCGATCGCTTGGTATAGTGGAGATTAATGAGGGATTTTTGGATACTTTTTAGCCGTTTTAGACTGGATTTTTTAATTTTTGGAATTTAGGGTTGGAAGTTGAGTGGAATACTTATTAAGGTCTATAAATCAGGTATTTAGATGTACCAAAACATATGATAAACTCGATAGTATATTCTTATGAAGATATATAAGAAATGAGGTACGGAATAATAGATTTACAGTTCTTGTTAATTTGTTTTTTACCATAGACTCAAAAAGTTCTAAACATTTTTTCCAGTTTAAAACTATAACCTATTATACAAAACTTTTTAAACGAGACCAAAGTTTTTATAGCTTATCTCTACATATTCAACCCGTTAATGTGAATAACGACCAAAACCGTATCGCTGTGACATGCGTTGGTTTTAGTAAATCATGGTTTCTACTTCATTTTCTTAAATCCTAAATTAAAATATTAATAATTTTACTTTTTATGTTTACTCAGTAATGTATGATCAATTATTTAAGTGCTCTTTCGGCATAAAAAAATTAGGCGGGCAATCGAACAAAATAAATTCTATGACGTTACTACTACTAATGCACGATTCGCGTTAATGGATTAAAGTAGAAAAATGTAACCCTTAGCTACCATCGTGGTGGCTGACAGACACCAGTGATATAAAAACAATTATAATTTTATAAATATTATGTTTTAGAGCTTCTTATTTTAATGTAAATTCGAAAAATATCCTAATGTTCATTATGTAAAATTTTTGTACAGTAATGTTAATTAGATTAGTAAATATAATCGATTTTGTTAAATAAAACTAGAAAATTTAATTATGAAAATTTTCAAAAACTTACCTTTTTACTTCATAAAGTGCTTTTTCGTAAAGGTTTGTGTATTTTAGGAAATCAAATACATTATTATTGATTATATTTTATTTGTTGATTATTATAATGAATGTATTGTTTACGTGCTCACTACCACGACCGACAGTGTTTATACATAACATCATCAAAAGATTACTTTTGTTCAAGATTAATGTCCAATTTTTGGTCAACTAATCATTTGAATTTGTTCATTGATGTAAACTCTTAATTATACATTTTCTTTATATAAAATGTTACATATAATATAATAGTTCATAAAAAATCATTTGGTGTCTGTCAGCCACACGACGGAAGTTATGTGATAAAATTTCATGCCGGTAGCTAAGGGTTAATTTAAACTAGAGAGGGACACCCTCCGGGAAACGAAATTCGGTCAGACTTTGGGAGGTATTTTCTGGTACCTAAAAATGTAGCCTAGTACCCGTAATACATTCTAGTGGGCCCTTGTTCTCGAGATATGAGGTAATTTGCTCGAAATATTCGTTATTTTAATAAAAAGATGCATTCTACTAACCATAACTCTACAAGTTTTTATTATGGATTAATCACCGAAACGATAATAAAAAGTAGGTAAAAAGAGCTTTAGTTTTAGTTTTGTTACGTACAAAAATATTAATTTGATCAAAAGCTATTAGCAATTGTGGATGATGACCGAAATTGCATGAATATTCAAAGAAATTTAACTCTTTTAGATTCGTTGATCAAATTAATATTTTTATACGTAACAAAACTTACATTAAAGCTCTGTTCGCCTACTTTTTATTATCCTTTCGGTCACTTATCCATAATAAAAACTTGTAGTCATGGTTAGAAGAAGACGTATTTCGTTTCATTAAAATAACGAATATTTTACACTAGAATGAATTATGGGTATTAGGCTTCATTTTTGGGTACCAGAAATCACCTTTCAAAGTTTGACCGAATTTCTTTTCCCGGAGGGTGTGCCCTCTCCTTGTAGGATTTGTGGATGAAAAAGTTAGAGTATTATAAAAAGGACTCGGTGACCGGAAGGGTTAACATTTAAAATTTACAATGAGTCGAATTGATGAAATTATTAATACAGCTTTTGGAATCAGTATATATACCAGTAGCTTTTATGATTTAAATACAGTCATATTAAGGATAACGAAGGAAAAATCTCGTTTTGCAGCTGAGACAATTCGTTCGTTTAATTACGTTCTTAACGAATACGAGACCATTAAAGTGTTTATTTCGTCTCGACCTATGCCGACGCAGAGCTCTACAATAGTAGTCTAGCGCAGATTTAAAATTACACGTTTAAATGTCTGCGTCAACTGTAAGTAAAATTGCGCGGGATTGAGTTATCTCCGGTTTCTTTGCTTTGTTAGAAATCTGATTGTTTGAATAAAGTTGACTGTCATAATCTAAAATGTTGATAAATTCATTAACGGTATAAGCCAATATTAAATTGTGTAAAAAACATAAATATTCAAAGCTCAATTAAATGTCTAATTTTTAAACCTAGTCAGTTCATTTTTTTGCATAAAATAGTGTACTTTTTACATATTTTGAGAAGTGGCAAATCAAAAGAATAAAAAAGAGGATACCCATAGTGGCCTCCTCGAGAGAATGTACGAGACTTTAAGTATATACCTTGAACATTTAGATTAATTTTATAAATTGAACACTGTTTAAAACTCTTTAAAATATTCTTTAACAAGGTACTTTAATTTTTCAAGCAAAAATTACAACCACAATACTGCCGAATATTATACGCATAATAACAATGATACAACTTATCGACACGAGCCAATATGCGACACACCGCACATCCTCCGTGCCCGTTACACGAATTCCCTATCAAGTTAATTAAACGTAATCGATAAATTCCATCAAAATAACAATCGCCAAATAACCCAAATAACCAATATACCCAGGCAAAGCCACCATTTACAATCTAACCCCAAACCTCACTCACCTCAATCAGTAGCGAAAAAAGAACGTTAATTACCGGTACATACATTTAAAACGCTATCTCCTCACTCCCTCTCCCCCTCGCAAAGTGCAAAAGCCTCGCTCGCGGGTTCATCCGGGTGCATCGTCTGCAGATTCTACGGATGCTGGCAGCAGCAGTGCATGCGGAGAGACACAGAGGGGGGTCGCGCGAGTGGATATTGATTGGTAGAGGTGGACTTGACAGGGGGCCAGTAGGTGCGCGCTTGCTCTCTGTGTGTGTGTGTGTGTGTGTGTACGCGGGGGCTAAACGCCGCGCGGCGCTAGGTAGTTCGCGATGAGCGCGCGGGAGGATAAAGATATTAATGGGGCATCGACCTCGAAAAGGCGCGTATCCATTGGGAGAATGAGAGAGAGAGAGAGAGAGACCGCAGAAAGACGCGGCGAACGAGGAGGTACGAGGTGGGTATTGATGGCGAATCGCTTGATTCTGGATTTTTATTCCTGATTGGGGGCGTAATGGACCTGTCGCTCACTGCGATAGGGCTCTTAATTGAAACTTATATGATGAGCTTTTTGAAGAGTCTTTCTTTTATGAAAGGTTGTTAGTGATGATTGTAAATGGAACTTTTATTAGGTAGTCCTATACGCGTCGATGTTAATCAATGAACAATTTTTAGTAATCATTTTTTACAAAAATAACAAATTAAAAATGTAAGTAATGCCGTGAGAAGAGTAACACTTTTGGCACAATAGGATTCTTCTTTTAATTAGTATACAGAGAAATATGCGTTTCCCAGGAAAACAGTCCTCTTGTGAGAAGAACGGCCCTCTTGTGAAAAAAGGTTTATCTTCGGGGTTAAATTATGTTTGTTCTTTATTTCAAAATCTTTTATTTTTCTACAAGAGAATTGTTCAAAATTATTATTTTAGTTGCTAATTTCATTTTGACCTTAAACGTTATTTTGAGATTTCAGAAGTTTCTGTTATATTCAATATATTTCCAATAACATTAACATTTTTTTATATTTCATATTTATTAATGTACGAAAAAAATTTAATAATAATTTAATTTATTAATTGAAGTCTGGAAATTTGCATTTACCGTATTATAGTCATGCATTATTCTGCTCGACTTCAATGTTAATTATCTCGTTAGAATTTTCGATAATTTGTTCTAAAATTCTGTAGAATAATAATCTTATAATTACTTTTTTTATTTCTTAACATTTTATTAATTAAACGGGTTGAAAATCCCTTTCTAAATAGATTATTACAATTAGGTGTGTGGTTTACACTGGCACCCAGTTTGCGTCTTTTGCAAGTTCTTAAAATGGTACTAACGAATCTAAGTATCCTAACATAGACCAGTGCAGGAAATAGATTATAATTAATTATTAACAAAACATAAAAATTAAATCTGATTATCTCATAACATCGAGTTTCACAAAAGTACTAATTTTCCAGTATTCCAATAGTCTACAACACAAGCTGCTCCTGAAACGTGTCCATCAATTATAATTCCCACCTCCCGCCACAGCTCCAATCTCTCTAATAAAGCACAAACGGATTGATCAAACTTTCCACCAAACCAATACACACGCGCTCGCTGCAAAACACAGCGCCACAAAAGCCCCCCTGGCCATCAAACTCTCCAACGCTCTCGCCAGCTACATATCCACATTGTGTTTCCTCCGCTCTCTCTTTTTTTTTTCACTCAACTCCGCCGTACTGCACTTTTGCCACGCACCATACACACAAATACCCCCCACACACACAGACACACACGCGCTTCGGGATTACGGCGGCGCATTTCATCTCCGATGAATGAATGCCGCGCCCGGGTATATATACAGTTTTTTTTTGCGAGCGAGCGCGCGACCTTGTGCGTTTGAACTTCTCTCTTTCTCCGCGCCCAGCGCGTGCGCATCGGACTTTTCGGGTTTCATTAGAGTTGCTCGTGCGTTTTCATATACCTCTTCGCGTTTTGCTTTTCCGCCTCATCTGTTTTTTTTTTTAACTGGCTGGGGTGTACACGGAGTTATGAGCGAGTTCGAGGGGGGGAACGTCGGTCTGACTAGAGCGTGGCTTTTCTACTTGAAGAGTCGGTTGGTAGAGCGTTTTTCTATGCGGTGTGATATATCGATGTAGCGGATTGATGAGATAGGAGGCTGCAGGTGCTTTTGAGCTCGATGATGGTGATATAGGGTGGTGCGTGCGAGCTTTTAGGGTAATGATCTGTCAGAGGGCGTAATGAATATGGTGGCAATTAGGTAAATTACCGTGTGTTTATAGTACGTTTTTTTAGATTTTAAAATTTTTTATTTTTGTAGATCATAAAAACAGAAAATTTATAAGGGATGTCAAAGTTAATTAAAAATCCAGCTTCTCGTCTGAAATTTTGCCGGTTGAATGTGAATAATTTATAGTAATTGAACGCTTCAATAATTAGTCGTAATTCAACGCTTCTGCGAATGCCAGTCAAATAAAATTTTAGAGCTGGTTTTTCAAGAAATTGTACGAATAGCATTTGTTGAAATATTGAAATATTTGCTTGAACATAGGTGGACGTTTTTTCCGTAAATTAACGTAAAAATATAAGTTTAAAAAGTGTAAAAAATGTTGAATAAGTGTAAAAAAAGGTAAAATAGTTTAAATGTATGTACAAGAAAAAGTGGATGATAGCGTGAAAAAGAATGTAATCAATTTTATTTATTATTTTCAACAATAATCATGGATTATTTATTTATTACTACACTTTTATACTCCAATAAAATATTTTGTAAAATAAATGTAAAAAAGTGTAGAAAGAATGCAAATAAAAATGAGAAATATAGCATATTAAAATGTAGTAAAATCTAAAAAAGTATAATATATTTAGTTCAAATTGATTAAATATCTTTCTTGTACACTTTCGTACTGAAAAAATTTTTACTATGGAAACTTTGTATAATGATAGAGTATTAGAGCATATAGTATGTACGTAAACAGCTTTCACATTTTTTCATAGTGTTAGAACACTGGTATATTTCATTACACCATCAAATTATTAATTTCTGCATCAATAAAAAAAAAAAAAAAATTGAATTGGGGCCTGCGGCAGCTCAGTCGGTAGAGTGTCGGATTCCCACGCCGGTGACCCGGGTTCGAATCCTAGTCTCTGCCGATTGATACAAGCACCACTGTAAAAATTACATGTGCTTTGTTTACAAACACACCGCAGACCCCCGTCGTCGATTAGCACCACATGGAAGCACAAACATGGCGACGTTAAAAAAAAAAAATAAAAAAATTTGAATTCCAATTTAACTTTCTCACCCTTCTAAACAATCACAAAAAGTCCAGCCTGTACAAACTTTCTATCATATCAATAATTTCTATCATCATCCAATCAACTCAAAACTCCGATTAATATTTCACGAACATCCCTACCCGTTAACCAAAACATAATCCACAACTCTCTATCCATGCCCCGAAGAATCCTCGGAATTCTAATGTATCCAGCCCACACTAATCCCTTTGAACACACACACACATCCCAGCACGTCGCGCGCGCGCGCGAGTCTCTCGCTTAAACACTACTTTGGCATGTACACTCCTATCCTCCTCCTCCCTTTTAGGCGTGTCCGTGACAGTGCCGCGCTTGCGCTCGCGCTTCCGTAAGCTGTCAGGCATATTAATAACGTATTATCAGCTTTGTGTGCTCCTCTCTCTCTCTCACTCATCCACTGCAGCAGCAGCGCGTCGCTCTCTAAGAGACTGCTCCTGACACCGCGGCAGCGAGCGAGTAATTTCTCATGCGAGCCTGAAGCAGCAGCAGCAGCTACGACGATGAAGATGTCACTCGGGCCGATAAGGGAGAATGCTCTCGCGCGAGGAAACTCGGCGTCATTGTCGCGAATTTCCAATTTTCCGAGACAGGCGCGCGCGCGAGCTTTGAATTTCTCTTCCAAGAAACTGCTGGTGCCGCTGGAGGAGCAGGGGATGGCTGTGGGTGGTATTGTGGCTTTCGAGGTCTGCGAGGTGAGTCGGAGGGGGAGAGAATGCGAGGTAGAGGAGCGCAGGGTGGGGGATGAATTGAAAGAATACACGCGGCGGGTGGTGGGGGGGTTTGTTGGGTTGTGAAAGACGAGTGAATTAGGGAGAGAGGTGGTGTTTGGAAGGTTATTTTTAGGGTTTGAAGGTTTTGTGATTGTACGTATATTCGAGTGGATTGCGTGTGAGTTATTTTGGATAGTTAACAGTTCTGTGCGGTGATCTTTTCAGGCGGGACTTTTTATTTATCATGTAAATAATAATCAATTTATTTCGTATTGTCTGAAATATGTTTCTATAAATAAACGCGAAAGAAATATCTTTTTACTCGTTTGGCAGCAAAAAAAAAGAACAAATATTTTTATTAAATGAAAAATTAAAGTTCATTTTTTTAAAAGAGTTTTTAATATCATGAAATAAATGTATGTCATATCTGTTCCAACATTATTAGTGCAGTATAAAAATTTATTAAAAAACTCATAAATATGGAAGTAAACTTATCCTGTGCTTTTTGCTTGTGACTAAAAAGTTTGTTAAATTTATTATAATAGGTTGGTTTCTCGTATGACCTTTGACACAAGTCTTTAGTTTTATTCTAAAATAATTTTTTATAATACACCGAAGCAAATATAATAAAGCAACGTTGGGCTCTAATGAGTTATTTTTTTCCAGATATTATTTTGAATTTTATCATATATAAATCTATAAACGTAAACACTGCAAATATGTGTAATCTTTGCAATGAATGCTGATGTATTATTCAGTTATGAGAGGTAGAAGATGATGTTATAATAAAGACTTTTAAATTTGTAATACACAGTATATACAAATGTGGCGTATATTTCACAAAGTGCAGAAGGGTTAATACATTATTTATAATAAACATATTATGTATGAAAATATCATTTCAAAGCACTAAGAATTATTATTGAACCGTGATCTGTACGGACAATTGGATGGATTTCAATTTTTCAACCGAGCTCCGCTTTCAAAGATGAAAAATGAAAGCACGTTCAATAATTCAAATCGCTAAAAGTGGCCGATCGCCTTCTATACTATTGTATAGGAAGAGATACCAAAAATTCACGTATGACCCGACATCATTCATTATACAGATATTTAGTATAAAACATACCCTTTGTAATATTTCCTTTATTTAACTTTCTATTAACATTACATTTGATTTATGTAATTTAGACTGGAGGTTATTAATTAAAGTCAGTACACAAATAAGTTTTCTTTGTATATTGCTTTAGCAATCTTGGGCGCGTAATTTATTTAGATCCCTAATTCACATGGGAGCCAGAAGCAGGGAGTAGGAAGTTAATAAGCTGCCTTATTAGCGTCTCGAGTAATCTCATCTATCAGAAGATATTCCTGCGTAACGAACTTATTGAGAATAATAAGTTACGCAACGAACCTTTTCTTCTCTCCCCTCAATTTCACGATTATTTTATCTTATGATTAATCAATATACTGTATTAACGATAAATATAATTATCAGAATCAATAATGACTTATTATACCATACCAATATTATTATTACTCAGAATTCATTCGATTATTTATTTATTTGTTGAGGTATATTGATTTGTTATATTCATTTTTATCTTTATTACTAATATATACGCTGTCAAATAGAAAATAATATTAAAATAATGATATGTATAATATTGAAATATGCTTTTCTGTGAAATGCATTGCATTATTAGTATTTGTATTATTAGTATTAATTTTTGTTCAAATACCTGAATACCCTAACTTTTATAATATTATTAATAGTAGTTTTGCACATGAATAAATGTATTGCATACGTTCTGTAGCACTTTTTCAAATTCTTTAGTTATAATTATAAAATACAAAGACAATGATAATTTATAAATAACTATATATAAAAAAAACTTAATCTAAATATGAAGTTTAATGCTTTCGCTCTATAGTTTTCTTAGTTGGTCTACCTTCAAATATCGTAGTTATTTTTTAGTATTCCTAAATTTTTACAAATTTCTTAAAACTATATGGTTTTATATTTCATAAATTAGATACATTTTTTACTTGAATCATCTTATTTGATTGTACTTTCTTAATCTTTTTAAATTGCTATTCGAAACGTACGAAGGACTTGTATTTTCCTACGAGCTATTTCATATTCAAAAAGCCAATTGAAAAAATGTTGACTCAATAAAAAGAACCAACTTATATTCTTCTCCTCAATTTCCATCACCACCCAGCACTCAAAAGTCTCACGCTCCACCTCCCCACTTGAATAATTCCCTCAATCTCCTGCAACAACTCTCGCGATTGGCAAAGCCGCGTGCGAGCACGACCCCCGAAAAAAAAAAAGAAACTGCCAGACCAACCTAAAAACACGAATCCCTCCCAAAACAAGAAAAAAAAAAGACGAAGAAGAAAGCTGTATGAGAACTCGACGGCAGCACCCCTTCCGAGTCATTGAATTTCATTGTTGTCGCTCTGCCTCTCTCTCTCTCTCCTTCTCGTGTCTACATACGCTAGCTATAGTCACCTTCCCACGCGCATACAGAATTCAACTCCCTACTCCCCCAAGTCGCAAGAGAGAAGCAGCAGCTACAGCTACAGCAGCTCGCGTATACGGTATAAGGTTCTTGTCGGATTAAGCGAACTCGTGCTCTTCGGCACATTCGAGTGGAAAACGCGATCTCCGTATAAACCGCCCCCTCCCCTTCTCTCTCTCTCTCTCTCGCTCTTTCCGACTTTGGCTCCAGCTTCAGCTGCAGCTGTGCGTCACGAAACTCGCACGTCTCCTCCTTCTCTACGTGTGCATGTATCTATATATGTGTGTGTGTATATATATATATATATATATATATATATATATATATATATATATATATATATATATATATATATATATATATATATATATATATATGTGTGTGTGTGTATATATATATATGTGTGTGTGTGCAGGAACAGGTTGAAGTGGCGGTGCGGCGCGGGTGGTTCGCCGCCGAAACTAAATTTAAAGCGGGCGCCGGAATTCGCGCTCCTTCTGTGCTCTCCTTATCTCGCCTGCAATCTATGCTAAAGGAATTAGTATCGATTCGCGAGCGCCAGCGCGGTGGTAGACGTCAAGAGATGTACGTATATATATAGAATAAATTCGCTCTTTCGCTTGGCTGTCTCGTTCTGCGTCGCATTTATGCTCGCGCCTCCTTGATATTTTTATGCCTTGGCTTGAGTGTTAGGGTTCGTTCATAGTGAGGTAGAGGAGGCCGAGGTTATACTTTGTAGTTTGTACACGGGGCGTTTTTGAAGTCGAGTATTTTATGAACACAGTGTCTTTTGTATTTCGGCATTTTCCGAGAAAAGCTTTGAGAGGATGAAAATTTTTAAACCCAAGATATTGATCAATTTTTATTTTATCGAGGTTGCAGAATCAGAAAAACAGTTTTCAAACATGTCTGTCTGTATGTGTGTGTGTATATATGTGCCTGCGTCCGTGCGTGTCCGTGTGAGTGTATGTGTGTGTGTGTGTATGTGTGTGTGTGTATGTGAGTGTATGTGTGTGTGTGTGTGAGTGTATGCGTGTGTGTGTATGCGTGTGTGTGTATGTATGTATGTGTGTGTGTGCGTGTGTGTGTGTGTGTGTGTGTGTGTGTGTGACAAACATTGTGTACACGATAAATATTCAACACATCAAACTCTTTTTTAAAATTTTGTAAATAGGTATCGTGTATCGGGTATACAATATCTGATTAGATATTTGAGTTAATTGGATGAATATTAAAATTGGTTGAAAAATTAACAATTAATAGAAAATTTTATATTAGAAATTTTTTATCATTTTATACGTTAGATATATCAACAAATATGTATATATACTGTAAAAGTATACATAATTTACTTTAAATTTTTTTATTTTACAATTACTTCAAAGTTATTTTTGTAATTGAAATAGTATTTACAATAATTAGTTTAATTAGTACAATAAAATTTTAAGCTTTTGTCTTTCTGGACTGTAGATATTTCAAAAATATATGTATAGCATACTAAAATATATATAACTTTAATTAGATTTATATATCTAACAAAACTCTGACGTATCAATCTGCTAAAGCATTTAGTAGCGGGTTTTACTACAATACGCTGATACGATTATCACAAAAGTTTAATATTTTATCGAGATACGTAGATCAATGTATTAACAAAGAAAATTGTTTTTGATAGTTTTCGATTTTTAAAAATATTCCGTAACTTTTATTAAAACATAAAAGTTACTTATTCAAAGAAGTAATTGGATTTTACGAAAGACCTTATATAAAGTAAACATAAAAGAAAGATTTTGACGCCTCTAGCGCCTTGATTAGTATTCAAATAGGTTATTTATCTGATCTCACAGAATTCTAGTAGGTTGGGGCTATTTGATGAAAAATGCTTCAGTTGTATGCAATGTGCCTATATTATAACGAATTTTTACGTACAAAATTACTTTTTCTATACCTTGCTTAAAATGAAATCGAATGTACACGACAAAGCTTATTACGCTAACTAAAGTATATTCCATCGAACAAGGCCTGCTCAGACCAACTCAGATTCATTCCCATTTCCGATAACCCACTATGCACAGACCCTTATACACGACCGACTCCATTTCTCCCTCGAGAGCGCACTCGTAAAGACGGAAAACGCGAAAACGCAATACCCCCTCCCCTTCCGCATACGCCCGGCGCGACGGAATATTGAAATACGCGCCCATACACTTCAGTGTCTTTCTCCCCCCCTACCTATAAAATGCATCACGCACGAGAGTCGTACATCTCAGCGGGACAAGTGAACATCCTACAACCCCACCCACGTATGCAAAAACAATATGTCAATGCGCCCTGCAACGGGATTAATAATTTCTTGCGCCAGCGAGCACCGATAATGACGACAGCCGCGCGCAACAAAAAGACGAGTACGCACACACACACATAGAACGCAAGTGAGCAGCGGGGCGCTATAAGAGAGTTATACACGGAGAAAAAAAAAGGTAGAAAGAGAGATCGTATTTAAACAGAGTGCAGAGACGAGAGCCGTCTAAATACGCGCGATGATCCTCTTCGCCTCTCTCGCGCGCGCGCATAACGACGGACGGATGTAGGCACAGAGAGAACGAGCGAGAGCAAGCGAGGAGAGAATATTTCGAACGTCGAGAAGTGAAGAGACAGCCTCTCGCTACTGTCTCTATATACTCACACATATACACACACTGCAGCGTGCATACAGCTTCGGCTTCAGCTTCGGGTACAATAATCCGACGCACATCGATCTCGCTGCTGGATGCGGGGTTGCTGCAGCAGCAGAACACAGAGGCCTTTTGAAGGCACCTTTTACGATGATTACTCGACGAGTCGCGCTGCATCTGCTCCCATCCCCCCCTCCGCGCGTTGCATCGGAAATGATTTCGCGCCCAATTAAACCATAGGAAACCCCTCCCCTACTTCTGCTTCTTCGCCGTTCTCTCCCTCGCACTTGTATCCACTCTTCGCGCGCTGCACGGCTTCACCCTCTGCCGGCGCTGTGCTACCAGTCACGTACTTATATATATATACGTGCTGTACGCGCTGCAGCTGAATCTCGGGGTGTACGCAGAGGGGAGGGGGACTCTTATAATGTGAGCAGCCGCGCGCGTTGGGCAAAAGACGCGAGGTGAGCGCGAGTGCAAGGGAGCGTGCGTGTAGCTCCGTGCGGGGCGAATTAAATTTCCTCCCGGCGCGAGCGACGTTGAATTCGGCAAACCGAGCGCGCGGGGAGTCAAAGCATATCAGTCCCTGCAGGAGTAAACTTGGCTGGTTTGATCTTGAGGGAAAAAGGGCGTATTTTGCGGCGGTACAACTATACAAAGTTATTAACATGGGTCAACCCACGTATCTTGCAGCCCTTTTTCAAAAAAACCAAGCTCGGACCTCTAGTAGGACTGATTCTAGGGAGCTCTCGATTCCATCGTTGCGTATCGATACAGGGTTGAAATCTTTTCAATCTCAAGGTGCGCGCCTATGGAATACGATTCCTCGACGTATTAAGCACTTCACTACGCAGATTTAAAGCGACAATTCGCGACTATTTGCTATGTAAGTCCAGGGGCATGGACCATGTATATTTAATGTAGAATGACGCTAATCATACGAATGTTGACTATAATAGAAATTGAAGTTTGATAGTCACAAAAAAATGTATTATTCGTAATGATAAGAATATGTGATAAGTGTAATGACGTGATTGATGTACGACAAATATAATATTGTGCAATATGTGTAAGTTAATGACGAGCAATGTCGAGCTGTGATATGATTGACTATACTAATGATCTCTGTAAATATGTATTATTATTGAATGTAGTTTTATTGTTTTTGTCTTGCGCATAATAAACATCTAATCTAATCTAATCTAAAGTGGTGGGATGCACGCGGGTGTTTTCTTTTTAGCTGTGGCTGGAGACGCAATTTGGAAAGTTTGCAATTTTGTCGCACGCGCGAGGATATTTTCGTCGGGTATGGAAGGTGGAAGGAGTGTGGCGAAAGAGAGAGCGTTCCGAGTTTGTCAATTTATGAGGAATATGGGCGAAGGACGGGAGAGCGATGTCGAAGCGTTAGGTGCGCGAAAATAAACGTGGGGTTGTACTTTGGAATTACATACTTTACCCTGTAAGTCGATGATTTTCTTAAGACTCTGTGTTGGAAATGCTGTATTACTTTTCACGTTTTTAATGAAAATATGAATTATAAGTTGGTCATTCATTGTGTTATTTTGAGCGTGAAATGAGCGGAAATTTGTTGAAATAGTTCAAATGTAGGCCAATTACTTGTCGATTCAGAAGTTCTTTTGAAAGAGAACAGTTAACGGTTACTTCTAGTGCACATCACATTTTAATCATTGTTCGAGAGTAAATTCTAAATAAAATTATTCCAAATAAAATTTAACCCTTTAAGTTTCGACATTTTTTCAATTTATATTATGTAATATTCCAACATAAAATAAGCGAAAAGATTTTAATATGTTTTAGCCACAAAAACCTTTCTTATTTTGCAAATAAATGTTTATAGCGGATCCAAAATGTTATCTCATTTGTTTTAATAGTTTTTTGTTTGATCGTGGAATGCATTGATAAAAATCCCAAATAGACCAACATGCGACCGCAACTAACAATAAAATATATAGCTAAAATTCTAAAAAAACTATTTTTCCAATTAACCTACAAATCCCAAACAACCTTCCTTTTACAATCCTACAACGTCAAAAATCATCCTCGTCCAAGATAAAAGCGAAAAAAAAGAACTCTTTTAATTTCCCTCGGCGTCCTATCTGAAATTCCCATTACGCTTTTAAAACGCCGAAAGAAGGCCAATAACAAAAGTCGCGCAGCCCCCTATATATACGCTCCCGCGCAGCCTTTACCCCGCTATCGAAGAGCGGATCGCTACCCGACGACTATAAAAGGCAAATTAAAAATAACTATCTGCGTGGGCGCGCGCGCGCCAGCTGCAGCCGCTAAAACGATCGAGTTGACGCGAAGTCGATCGACCGCCGGCGCCGTCGTCGTTGACTTTTAATTTCGAACAAAGCGGACGAAAACAGAGAGAAGGGCAAACGGCCCGGACGAGGCCTCGAACTTTTCTCGTTAACATTTGCTGGCGGGGATTTTCCCGCGCGCGAGCGTGCAATCTCGCTGGGAGTGAGCCGGGGTCTAGTGGCTTGCTCTTTCTTGCGGAGGTATAAGCAGGAGTGGGATGTAAATAAAATTGAGATTTAGTGCTTTTGGGTAGGAGAGTGAGTGGCATTTTTAGATGATTTTGTATGGAGGTAGCTTTTTTAGTAAATATAATGACGATTGAGATAATTTTCGTGCACGGATTCTGATACAAAAATATTCTATTATTTTTAAAGCGATTAGTACGTATTTTATCAGCAGATGCCATATATTAAAAGTATTTTGAAAAACTACGTAATATAATCGCTGTATTGTTTGACATAAGTGATTTTGTTTATTTGTTATTTGAATAACAAATCAAGTACTCCGTTATGTATTTTCCCTAAATAAAGCGATACTAATACGGTTTGATTCTTACGTGTATTTTTTGCAAAATATGAAGTATTTCGATATATAACATTTTTCAATTTTCGTTCAATTTTTACATAAATAAAAGGAAAAATGATTCTGATGCGTAGTTTTTTCAAATATCGATTTCTATTTATACATGTATATGTCAGGGAACTAGATCTCGCGTAATACGAAAAGGAACACACGCAGTAGCATATTCACATGCATTCCCTATATTTTGCATTAAAGTTCAGTTTTTAGATATTTTTCTTTATCATGAAGATTGGTTTCTCGAAATTTATTAATTAATTTCCTATTCTAAAAAAGAGCTCGTCCATCTTGAAACACTTGAAACGTCTTTTGATTGATCGGAAGGATACAATCGTGAAATTCAAATTGCACATTTCACTAGTTTTATATAAATTTCCTCTCTACACATGAAACTATTTCAACAATTTATGGTACAAACCATCGATCTCATCATCGATTATTCTCCCCAGCCTCCTCTCCACGAGACATTTCTCTCTTTCTTCCTCGCACCGGCAAGAAACGTAGAAATCGGTCGCTCTCGTGAAATACATCGTCCCTCGGCTTCTTATCCAGCACACAAACCACGCAACAACACAGCTCTCCCCACCGACACACTTACACACCCACACACACACAGGAGCAAAAGTTGCTTGCAAGCGATGGCTGGCTGCGCGAGGGCTGCAGTTAATTATCGAGTCGTTTCGTCGTCGGAGAGGACTCCGCTACGTAGCTATATACACGTATATACACAACAGAGGGCGGAAAGCCAGCGGCAGTAGCATTCGTCCTTCCTTCCCTCTCTCTCTCGCTTTACTCCAGGCTAATCACCCTCTCTTTTTTGCCCCCCGTCAACCCCTTGTTTCCAACACGTTTCATCGCCCTCGACCTCGAGGCTCTCGTCTTCTCTGGACTCTCTCTCTCCAGACATCTCTAGATGTCTCTCCAACCAGCGGAGAGCCTCTTTTTTTTCTCTCTCTCTCTCTCTCGCTCGCTCTCTCCGTGCCTCGCTGTATACTTTTTTTTTTCGTGCTCCCTGCTCTTTTGCCGACGCACGTGCGCCAGCACAATATAACGCGCCGAGCGACCGGCTAACGAGATAACTGATCGATATGAAGAGGTGAGGGGAGCCGGGAAGATGAAGCAGGAGGTGAGGGGTTGGGGGTATGACGGGACTCTTCGAAGTTTTGAGGCATGGAGAGGGATGGGAACGAGAAAATTGTGCGTCTTGTTGAAAGGAGAACATCAGGTTCTGATGACTGTGAGATTTCAGGCAAAAGGGGAAGTAAGGATAACTCGTAATTTTTTGTTTATTTATGTGGTGAAATTATATTTTGTAGGCTTTGTCGTATAGATTGAGGGTCATTTTTTAAACTTTATGAATAATTTCTTTAATAATTTGTTTTTGTAATAATAGAAACAGATGCATTAAATTGAAATTCGAGTACTAAGAGATATGGATTTCGTAGAAACTCGGTTTCATAGTTTACCTTCAATTCTTTTTCAATTTTTCATAAATATGTACAAGAAAAACTGTATTTAAAAGAATTACGTGCGATTGAGTTTAACTTTTAATTTTCTTAGAGGTTGAATGATATAAGGGGAGAGTTTGTCTCGTAGAGATGCGAGAATAGGATTAATTTGACACGCTTGAGACTCTAGCGAATTGTCTCAAGTTTCGTGAGAGAGTCGAGATATGAACTATATATTACGGCGTCGACAATACCAGTTTATGAGCTTTGTGCGAGATGTTGGATCAATGAGGCATGATGTTCTTTAACGTTGACGTTCTTGAATGTGTTTCCAGCATAACTAAATGGAAAGTACTAAAATAAATTAAAACCAAAGCTCGTAACTTGTTTTGATGTAATATATTAATTATTGTTATGAATAGACATCGAATATTTCTATATAAGTCTGAATATTTGTCAATGTACTAGTATTAAGCAAATACTTTTGTATCTAAATTATATCAATTGGGTTGTTCCAATATTTTTTCTTCTTCGGCGGTATCGATGATTTCGATTGAGAACTTGAGCCGATTCACCAATCTGTTTGAATTTTGCAAAATGAACGAGATTTACAAGAGTTACAGTTATCAAAAGTTTCTTTATGACATCACGATTCATGGAATTTTGAAGCGCTGTATCTTCTTCAATTTTGGTCGTATTGCAAAAATTCGAAAAGTATACAAAGGAAGTATGCTATAATCTATCAAAATGTGATATAAAAAAGAATCACGAAACAACCCAATTTACAATAAAAGTAATTATTAAATACAACATGTTTAAGTTTTAACTATGATTTGTTTAGTTTTTTTAATAAATAAATGAAAAATGTTACAAAGTAGCTTTGATTGTAGATAATAATTACGAATTAGTATAGTTTTAGCTTATTAAAACGTAACATAATATCAAAGGTTACCGCCATGAGGTTTTCCATCTTTGATCAAAATAAAGTGATTTATAAGGTTTAAAAGTAGTGTAAATTTTTTCATGTAATTTCCTCTCGTCATATTTTGCTTTGAGTAAAAACACTTATTAAAATGAAACAGAAAATGTTTGAAATTTAAAGCACGCGAATACTAAGTAAAACACAAATTTTCCTCCTTAAAACACCGATTTTAAAAGAATCTGCAATAACACTGCAATCGCAAATAAAAAAGAAGAAAACTGAAAACGCAAGCTTTCAAATTAACAACTAAAATGGGCATAAAACCTCGACAAACCGCACTATTCAACTTACGCATCGACACGCTCGCCCACCTCGAGAGTCCCACAATTAACGCTCTCTTTAATCTCACTCCCCGTTAATGGTCGCTCAAAATCGCGCAACGCGCAAACAAACTCTCTCCAGCCTCTCTCGCGCATTTTAACATTAAGAAAAAAACCCCGGCTACACAAACGTCACAATCTTAATCAGCAAGGAAAAAAACATTCACCCCCCACGCGTGTACACATGCACCGTTAATTGCCGGAAAGGCCTTTTGCCGCGCGCGAGCGCGGAAGCTCCGCGGCAAGGATTGCAATTAGCGCGGGAGCATAAGCTCTGAAGTCCAATTGGGGCGCGCGGGAAAACGGATGAATTTTTGCGCGGCTACGACGACTGTCGTTAGGCGGAAACGAGTGCCACCGCCAGCCGCTAATGTACACGTGTACGTACGGGGGGAGAGAGGGATTATAGGGGCAAGGAACTCGCGGAGAGAGCTGAACATAAGGTAAAGAGCACAGTTACGCGCGCCAGCGGCATTTTGGCTTTCGTTTTTTATTTTAAGGTGCTTGGAGGAGGAGAGGAGAGGAACGTGAAAGCGTTTGGCCTGCGTTTATTGCGGTAGCGGTGGTGGGCGGTTTTTTCTTTTCGGGGGTACGGCTTTGACGGGATTCTGGTGGCGTTTTGAGAGAGGAACAAGGTTTGAAAATTACTATTTAGGAGAAAATTAAAAAGCTCGTGGTAGGTGGAGTATAAAAAGGAAAAGAAGCATTAGCTTTTTCGTTGGGAGAGTTAACCTATATTTCAGAATGAGATAATTTTGTTATACACGGACGTTTACGTTGAACCAGTCTATTTTTAGAGAAATAGGTGTATTCTTTTTGTGTTTCAAGTAGAAATTAATTGAAGTTGCTTGTATTAAATGGAAAATTACTTTCTTTCTTAAAATAAACGGTAAAAAACTCGTTTGACAAAATTATTTATTGCAGGTGCGTCTCCGACAATCAAAAAAATAAATTCGGAGATCTTTTATCATAAATGTAATAAGGATATAAGAGCTCATTACATTAATCATAACAGAGTTTCAATATGTATTTATGGATTTAGTTGTAAATAATAAAATTAAAATTTATGATTAATGATATATTTCACAAAAATTAAAATGTATCCCACTTGTTTTTAATTTTTATTAATTAGAAACAAAAACATTACTAATTACATGATCTTTACACTGCAATAATTTATATAAAATTTTGGTTAGACTATAAAAACCGTTTTATTATTTTCTATGATAAACAAAATGCTAAAAAGGCATTATAATAAAGATAGCAATAATCATCGTTAATACATTCGCGAATAATCACGTGCTCCCATGACCACGAACGCCCCAGTCTTCAATTTTAATTAAGTTGGAGGCGTAAGTGGCCACTCAGGAGTTTCATTATTGACCTTTTAAGGACATCAGCGCTCGTAGTGCCTGTCGGGGTTAAAATTCTGAGGTCACGCGCAGCCAGCTATGCGCGCCCGAGCAGCGGAAACCTTTCTTGGGTCTTATATTAAATTTCGTATGCTAATGAGTAATGACGTTAAACACTTCTTTAGACTCGCGTAATACTCGGACTCTTTGATATAAAAAGGAGAAATGATTGTTCAAAGGAATATAATTGCGCAACGCGCGGCATTACCTAATGAATTTAAAGGAAAATCGTCATCTCGAGTTTATGCCTGTATGTATATATATGCACAGTTAATTAAATCCTGAATAAATCAGAGTCATTTTAACGAACGGTTTATCAAAGAGCGAGCGAATACGTGCGCATTCGTATTTCTGCATTTTACCCGTCGTTTATTGCATCGCCGACGAGCATCGAGAGACTTCAGCGATCTTTTGTTTGTACCTCAAAGCCTTTGAAATAACACGGAGTCGAAGTGATATTATAGCGGGGGGGGATATATAATATGTTGCGCGAGTGTTCTCTTTTTTTCCCGACGTGCGGCTGCAATGAGAAAAAGCAATTGAGTCCTGCGCGCGCGCTGACTTTGATGCGCACACGTCTGTATCACTGGTATGAAGTTGTGCTATTGTATATCCTCGAATATTGCCGCTGATATTGAGTCGATAAGCAGGAAAAGTATTTTATTGGAGCACGTAGTATAAGTTACCGGTTTAGAACACCCATATACTCTTCCTTCTTTAGAACTGCTTGAGAGTGATTGCTTTTGTTTCGTCTAGTATGTAAAATCAATTTTTTAATCGAATTTTAAAATATTTACGTCTAATAAGATACAAGACTTTGATACATCTTCAGTAATTTTAATCTTTTATATTAAGAATATATTTAATTTATTATATTAAGAATATATTTAATTTATTATATTAAGAATATATTTAATTTATTATATTAAGAATATAGTTAATTTATTATATTAAGAATATATTTAATTTATTATATTAAGAATATATTTAATTTATTATATTAAAAAGTTCTAATATATTTAGCTCGGAGTTCTAAAACTTTGGATGCGAGACTTTGAGAGCCCGTAGAATTTCATCGAAAATGCATGACTTTGAAAATTCATTTTTGCACGCGGGGGAGAATTTTAGTGAAATTTAAGGTCGCGCACCCAGGGCGCATATGAGATAGAATATTCCAAACACATCTTCGCCTTACATCTCGCAATTTTCTCGAATTTCCTTATCTTTCACCGTTTTCCAGAAATTGCAGAAAAGGGATAAAAAGCGAAAGAGAGAATTCCACGAACTAAAGTGGTGCTTTGCTGTCCAGGGTATTTTATAAAGAATTCAATAACATCCTTCCCTCATGCACTACAAGTAATACAACAACCATGCTCCACCCCATAAACAATTCAAACAACCAATTATTACTGTCCCCCATCGGCCACTGCATCAAAAATTCCCTACTCCCAGTACATAAAAACGCCCAACAGGGCGACTCACTTAATCACGATATTCCCGCGACCATCGTCCTTTTACGGCCGAAACTTTGCCTATATACGAAAATCCTCTTTCCCCAGCGTCTAGCTGCCACTTAATAAAAGTCATAAAAAGTGCTCTACAACCTACACGCACACACATACACATACACACGCACATACGTATAATCCAGAGAAGACCCTAGCAGAGAAAGTAGAGTGCGAGCGAGAGCTAGGGCGAAAAATAAATCTTCGAAGGTGCTAAATGTAATCGAAGGCGATAAGAGGGCGCGGCGAAAAAAGAGAAGGAGAAGCAGAAGAATAAGGAGAAGAAGAGCGGCTGGCGGCGGCGAGAGACCCGCGCGTGAAAAATAGAGCCCGGAACGAGATAAGGCAGTGCGCGGCGGCGGCCGCCTCTAAGCGAAGGAAACTTTCGTATTTCCTCCCTCATTGAAAACCACCTGAGGAATAAGAAATGCGAGCGCAGAGGAGAGAGCGAGTGTACGAAAGATATACTCGGTAAGCGAGAGCTTCTATGTGTGTATATATATATGCACGTGCAGGAGTGTAAGTAGTGCAGACAGATGCAGTAGGAAAGAGAGAGAGAGAAAGATAGACAAAAATGGTGAAGTAGCGGCGGAAGGCATTCGTTTACGTAACAACCCTGGGTTGACTATGTAAAACGCGCGTCCGCGATGCCGAGACTGGTTCAAATTTCCCGCGCTTCGGGAATTCACGCTGCGATGCGCGTGCGGCTCACGTGAATGCCGGGAAACTGCATTTTTATGTTATATTTTATTCAACGACGAGCAGGTAGCTAAGGGAAGCCATCGGCAGCAGCTCGAGTTTCTTTCGATAAGAATGAGATGGACCTTGTGTGTGGCTGCGAATGGGGAGTTTGAGTTTCGATGTGTAACGTTCATTAATTGTGCATGGGTATCTGCTTTTGCTGGAAGAAATGGCGTAGTTTTTGCGTAGTTTGGAAATAGGGTGGAGTTTTATTCTTGGGAGCGATATTGCTTATTATTCTTTCTGAAGGTGATGTAGGACAATGGGAACAATGCATTATTTGTACAATGGAATTCGGGTTGTACGAATAATACTACATATTTTCATAAATTCGTGAAATATTTTAAAAACTTAATAAAACGAAAATCTTATGAGAGATAAAATATTACGAGATTCATATCGAATATTTAAATCTGATTAATAAGGATTTATAAGGAGAAAATTCTTACATCCACGAAAAGAATTTTGACAAAGCTATGAGAGGTATTTTTCATACCTAGAAATAAAGTCTAGCATACGTATTATGTTTCTGGCTAGTGTTCTCGAAATATAAGATAGTTGACCTCAATCGCGCATTATTTTAATGAAAAATGATATTCCTATTTTCTATCATAGATTTGCAAGTTTTTATGCTAGATAAATGACCCCAAAAAAATAAATCAAAACAATAAAAGCTAAAATTTAAGCTTTGTTTCATATAAAAATATTAATTACATTCAATATAAAAAACTATCGAATAAAAATGAAATATACATGAAATTCGCATAGGTGTGCACGCTTTTTGTATATACTCGTATTTATAAACCAATAGTCGAGAATGTAATACTACTCATAAAGTTTTTATCATTACTTTTTTAACAATCATGTTTCTTATATTCTTTATTGATTTAGGTACAAATCGCTTTTCTTAGTATAGAACAGAAACGTTAAGAAGTAAAACTCGAGAGTACAATTTTAAACACAATTTTAAGAAGCATGTACGACCAGCCATATCAAGAAGTTTAATTTTTCTGACCCACTCTGTATCCAAGAAATTCCAATTCCCACGGTAACGGAAAAATTCCCCCAGCAACTCATTAACCCCAACCCTTAAAAGAAAAAGAAACCTCCACATGGCATCCGCACTTTTTTCCGCGTCGTTTTCAGCCTCATTTCCCCACACCCACGGCTACACCTACAAAAAATACCACGGGTCGTTACAAAAAAATGCCCCCCTCCTCAATAATTCGCTTGAATCTCGCGAATTACACAGCCCCCAAACATAAAGAATGCACGTATCACGTAATACATAAAATATTCCAAAGGCGTCGCGCCGTCGCGCGAGACACGCGCAATTTTAGTCTCTCTCCCTTTCTCTCTCGGGCTTTCGTTAAACGTCTGCGGGGTACTCGAATGCCTGAAGCTGCCTCCGCGCACCGTGTACACCCCTTTCTCTTCCGCCTCTCCTCCCTCCCTCGCGTCTTTTCGAGCCGTCGCACCGTAAAAAAGCTGCTGCCTTCGTTTCCCCCTTCGCTTTTCCTTTCGCCGCGGTTTTAAGCTTGACGTAGTTCTCTCTCTCTCTCTGGATCGAAGCCCCCGACGGCGGTACACGGCTTCAGCCGCACGTCGTCCTGGAGCTATGCGAGAGTACTTTGAAATTTTACTCGGGATGTGGTCTTGTAGCGCGCGCCGCCGAGCTCTGCTCTCTGGCTTTATCGTCAAATGCTTTTTGATCTTTGGGAGGATCTTGAGTCGAGTATTTTTGGGTTGGAAATTGAAAGTCTTTGTCTTTGAGAAGCAGGAATTTTTTAGGAGTCGTCGATTGTTGCGTGATTATAGACGGGGAGAAGGTATCGGTGAAGTTTCAGCGTTAATTAAAACAGTGGTGAAATCTGGCGATACGAACAGATGACTTTATAATTTACAACAGAGTTGATAGAATTTTGCCTCGATATCACATGCTAAAATCGCGCTATTGCTTTGTCATAACTATTGCTTCTACATCTATATAATTTTAATTGAAAGAATACTAATAACTTTAGCAGGTTTCATTGCGACTGGGTGATAAAAAGATATAATATTAGACCATAAAAATGTCCTTATAAAAAGCTGATAATTTCTGATATAACAAGTACATACTAGGTATAGAGTGAAATTCATTTTTAACGAATCAATGGTAGAAAATGTTAAAAATTCTGAAATTGCTAGTAGTTGATCGTATATATATTTTAATAAAAATTCTACATATTTTAAGCCATAAAAAGCTTTAAAAATATGTAAATTATGATGTCAGATATTATATGTTTTTTGCTAAAAATTTCTCGAATACAGTAAAGTTATTTCGTACACGATGCAAATACTTTTGCGGTTATTGCGAACTATTTTTGTGTGTATAAAAGACAAAATAGTAAACGAATTTCAATCTCCAATCAAAATGTAGTTCAGTATACTTCGGTCAATAACTTGTGAGTGGTTCGACTACTATACTATACTCTACTTAATTTCACAATATTCATGGCGTATAAATAGCGGTTTAATAGTATCACAAGTGCTAAAGTGTCAAAATGATATCTTAATATTCATTCGCCAATCACGTCGTCACAGCGCTGAAACTTCCGAACAATCCACCCGCATCTTAATCAAATTGCAAGCATAATTAAACTCTAAAATTGCAAGTAAAAAAAAGCAAAAAGAAAAACGACGAAAGAAAGCTCGGAAAATCCATTCAAACTACCTAATTAAAAGAGTTTACGAGAGAAAAAACTTAATAATTCTCTAATAATTTGTATAATTGCGTCGCTCGCTCCCTCCACTTTCGCCCCCCTACCAGCCACGTGGCTGAAAGCGCCGCGAACTTTGCGCTCGAAATAAAAACAAACAAAATCCCCCGTTGCTCGCGCGTTAATTATGCAAGATTAATGGTCGGAGATTAAGCAAAGTTACGCGAGAACGAGAGAGAGGGGGGGGGGGGGGGACGCGCGAAATCCGCGAAAGGTTATATAACGCTCGCGCTTTCTTCTTCTTCGTCGTCGTCCGTGGCGGCTTAACCTCGGCGAAGTTTTCTTATACCGCTGCATTCTAAGTGGAAAGGACTGTCGCGCGGGCGGTTATGAATTCGTTTTCGCGTTCGTTATTATTATTCAGAAGCGGCAGCCGGCGGTTAGCTGCTCTAATGAATTCCAAGATATCCCGCCCCCCCCCCAGTCGCACGTGTAGTCTTTTGGAGTTTCTCGGTGTATGGCTGAATTTCTCGCGGGTCGTTTAGGAGCTGGAAGCGCGAGCTTCGTCGTCGAGGTATCCGTGTCCCGCGCGGAATGCGAGAGGTGTTTAATGCGCGAGTGGCTGCGTAGCTGGCGCGACGGGCAAAGTGCATCGATATTGCGCCAGACGCGAGACTATTAAGGCAGAGATAGAAAGAGTGGGAGAGCGATGAGAGAGATGGGTTGGAGAACGAGGAGGTTGCTGGGGTATGTGCTTAAAGGAGAGGTTGTAGTTGGGGAATTTTAAGAAAAAATTAATTGAATTAGTTCATTATTTTTATGCATTTGGAATCTTAATTTACAGGTGTTAAAGTAAATGTGAAGTAATAGTTCTTGATATTTTTAAATATTTTATTTAAATTACAGTTTTCCTACTTTCAATTAAGATTTTTGAATTATTACAAATTTCAGTTAATTTTACAATTTTAACACGATTGTCTCGAAATTACAAATTAATTTTCTCATAAACCACAATTTAAGACCTTTTTTTGCTTTATAGATGAGTCCTTATATTTTTCTTTTGAGAAAAAGTACGATGTAATGCCGAAACTTTTTCCTCAAATTTCAACATTTTTAAAAACTATTTTTAATTTATTGAAAGACAGACTGACTTTTAAGAGCGTGAATAACGTTATCGATTGGAAGAAAAATGATTGCAGTTGACTTACTTTTAGGAAAGATGCAAGCTCAGAAAAACGAACCGTACCCTTTTAACCCCTCGTAGTGTAACGACGTCGATCAAATACGTAAAGTAAATGAGGGTTAAAGTTCAATTTAGATTTCATTTTAAGAAAACGAAAAAAGTGACTTATCGATGAATAATTCCATCGACAGAAGAATATTTTTGGTAAAATATTTAAAAAAATTTTTAATAATACGTAAAGACTAAATCAGTGTACATTTGCATATTTTCTCTTTATTATGAAAAAATGCGAAACCATTATAACTTTATCTCATAAACTGGATTATTTTCGATTTAAATGCTCAAGTATACGTTTGAGTGGTTCTGTTAAGTAGAATAAACTACGTATGATCAGACATTCCAGGAAAGATCAACTCCAGTGCAAGCTTCAAAGAGCCAGAAATCAATAAATCCAATCTGTCTTGGCACATTTATATCCCCGATAAAAAAGCTCTCTCTCTCTCTCAACGTGTATAAACAACTTTAAAACCTCACTTCTACGAGGCAAAACAGCATCCATAAAGTTAAAAAGATTTTTCCCCCATCGAGCAGCGGCGCTCGTTGCGTTCGGTCATTATAACGAATGAATTTCAGATGAGCGGATCGGATCAGAAATACCGGTGATTCGAATTTCGAGCGCAAGAACGACAGAGACAGAGGGAAAATTCACTCGCTCCCGGCATAACGGCGGCCAGTTTAAAGCGATTGAATTATTTAAAAGCGCCCGCGCGGCAGCGAAGAAGAGCGCGGAAAATCAATAGGACAAAAATAAAGGAGTCTACCCGCGCCACTTTCCTCTACCGCCGCTGCACCAGACTAGAGAGGATAAAGAGCCACGCGTATACCTCTCCCCGTCGCGCGCGACAAATCCAGCGCCAAGCGCGAATCGTCGAAGCACGAAGCAGCGACACGCGAGAGCCCGCAAAAGTAACGTTTTTACTAATTTGAATTCTTTTGTGCGCACGCCAGCGTGTACAACTGCGTGCACACGCGTACATGCGCGCCGCGTCCCGGCGGAAATTTCATTACGTCGCGCGAGCGCGAACGTGAGCGCGCCAGCGCCGATTTTGGTGCTGCAGCGCGACCTGGCCCCCGAGATTTAACCCGTATTTATTCAAATTTCACGTGCTTTCCGTTAATTAAACGCGGGAGAGTGGCAAAGTGCAGCTGCGTGGAAAAAAAATCGAATTTCACGCGCGACGAGTGGGTTTCCGCTGCGGCAGCGGCAATGCGAATGAAAGGGGGGGAAGGGGGTGATGCCGGTGTTGGAAAACAGAAAAACTGCGCAATAAATGAATGGTTGGGCGTTTTTCGTTTGAACGGAGTGCGTGTAAATGTAATTGGAAAATTCCCCGGGTTGCTGCGAAGGACAATGCCCGCGGGCTGTAGGTTAAAATTCAGAGTGATTGGAGGTTTCTAGACTATATAGTTATTTAGATCACAAAAAACATCAATTATGGACGATGAGTTATTTTTATAATCTAGAGAAAGTAGTGAAAAGTACCTGCATAGATTTTTTAGAGACGAATTATTTATATTTTGTGGTACTTTTCACCACTTTCCATTCTTTTCAGGGAATTAAGATAGTTTTTGCACGTAATTATGGTATTATGCGAGTTATTCGGTGGACCCCATAATGTTTCATTAATCTTAAGATCGTAGTGTATTAAAAGATAAATAGAAACGAAATAGGAAACTTCATCTGTTAACTTTTATACAAATGATCACGTAAAATTAAGATTTACGAAAAAATAAAAAATGAAAAGAGAATATTTTTCATACTCTCTTTTACATCATCCATTTATTTTAATATCAAATAATTCCTGTTAACCTCCAATGACTTAGAGATTTTAAAGTGCATTTGAGTGTTTTACGGCCATTAGAGTATATTTTAATCTTTTAGTTTTTGATAAAAGGGTAGAAAACTAATATTTAGTTAATAGAGTATTCTTGTAGATCGGGGCATGGGTCCTTTATTGCAATTTTTACGATACCTTAAAACTGAAGGAGATAAAGGCAAATCTCTGAAAAAGATGTGACTTCACATCAGCTGGCATCTTTTAATTTTTCAACGATGTGACGTGAAAATGCGCTATACGTTTAAGATCTTTAATATACACGAATCCCGATCAAAATGTACAATTTGTATTCTTTCCTATTTCCTATAAATCTTCTAACAAGTCCGATTTCTGCACTTAATTATTTTGCACGTTTGATAATAAATACATTTCAATATCAAGCGATTACCTTTACTTACAAGAACTATCTGAAACTTCCTTTCGTTATTTTTTCAAACAACCCTTACACAGCTTACAAAGAATCAACAATCACTCATTTAAACAACCGTCAACATCGTCCCCCGCGTCATCGCGAGCATCCCTGCAAAGCCCGTCGCCGCACTATTCTCTAGTCCCTTTAACGAAGGAAATGGAAAGAGCGAACGAGACAGCCAACCAGCCAACCTTCGCTGCAGAGGTGAAAGAGAACAAGCGAACAAGGGAGGCTGCACACAGAGCACCAGCTATACCAGTAGTAGTAGTAGTAGCAGCGGGAGGGGTGGAAAGCCAGCCGACGGCGCGCACACAGCGACGTCGCGTGTTGTTCGCATAATTACTCGATCGTTACCCTCGCTTCTGTCTCTCTCTCTCTCTCTCTCTCTCTCTCGGGAGGCTGCAGGTCGCTGCCGCTGCAACACAATGCAGCTCGGTCGAAGATGTGACTATGCGCGGCGCGCGCGCGTGTGATAATCTCGAAATCAATAAAGTGGTACCGGCTATGCGCGACTACCCACCGCGACACGATTCGTCTCGGCTCTGGCTCTGGCTTTCGAGGTTGGCTGTGTGTGTGTGTATAGGCTGGGGTAGTTGGCGCGCATGCGTTTCGAGGATCGCGGGAGCCAGGCGTCGCGAGGATTTGCCGTTTTTAATGGGTGGGACAGAAAGGTGAGAGGGTTTTTTGGGGGGGGGGGGGGGGGGGAGAGTGAAAGATCGAGGTGGACTTTCGCTGGGCAGGAGAGTTTGATAGGTTGGTTTGATAGTTTTTGGGTATGGGTAGTTGTGGTGAATTGGGTGTTTGAAGTTTAGTGTGTAAAGGATGGGGTAATTACAGAATGTCAGACTTAGGTATTTAGTGCAGGATATTAATTTATTTTTGATACTCGATTTAAAGTAGGTGTTGCTTGGTAGTAGTTCTGGAGATTATTGCAACAACCGGATAAGTAATGAATATGTATATTATTATCTACCAGTGCGTTATATCCGAGAAAGTTATTGTAATTATTGTTTAAAAAGTACTATAGTTGACTATCGATAATTCAAAGTTGGAGGAATAGGGGACAGAGTTCGAAGTATGGATTTGTAATCATAAAAAATTCAAATTATCGATTTGTATTCTAGAATGGCTTTAGAATGCTAGTTTTGAAGTCACGGGGATCAGCAAAATTTTGACTGTCGAAAACTTTGGAATTATAGAGTTTTTAAATAATCGTTTGAAACAGGAATTTGTTAGGGACGAAGAAAAAACTTTGAATTATTGAAAAATTCGATATGTCGAAGTTCTAATTGTGTTCTCTTTAAAAACACCCAAAACATAGCTCAACATAACATAACTCAACTCAGAAGAAGCCAATTTTGTCCCTGTAGTTGCACAATGTACTATTGTTTGGCTTTCTTATGGCTGTTTTGTTCAATTAAACTATATTGTATTTTTTTACACAGAATTAGGGTGTAAGAATACAAAACCGCTGCCAATTCATTGGCAATTAGCTTCCTGAAACTAAATTAATTGTTCCTATATGAAATTCTTTCTTGTAATAAATTAATTTTAAATTTTTATATCTCTTTCTAAATATCCCTAAAAAAAGGTGTGCTTTTTATCATTGATGGTTTGACAAAATATCATTTTTTACTAAAATTACAGAATGATATGTAACAATCCTTATCACATCAATTTTTGCTCTGTTATTAATTTATTCAAATTATTTATAGTTTTAAATTAACTGTAATCAGATGATAGTACGTAGATTCACTGAAATCCTAATCATCTAAAATTTTGTTAACGATTTGCTGTCATAGATTTTCGAGATATAACCATTTAAACTAAATATGACTTTATTCGTGCATAAGAAAAGAAAAGAAAGAGCCTGTCTAAAAATTTCCGTTGTAAAAAATATGTAATTTTATGCTCTATTTAATGCATTTACACTAAATTGATCATAGTATTTCTAACATACCAAAAAACTTGAAAAACTAAAATTCAAAACTCCAAAAATCCAAAAATTGCTATAGAAAGAACGAGTTGATGAATATTTAAATTTCTTTTTAATTTCGAATATTCATTAAAAAACAAGAAGAATGAGCCCTGTTTGGAAGAAAATGACCGTGCTATTCTCGAGATATACTCGAACAAAAAAACATTTTAAAAACACATAACCTCAAATATTTTGAAATATAAAGGTGATTGTGATCGGAGCTTAGAACTCGTTCATGAGATACTAAAGAGCTACCATTTTGGAAAGTTTCTGATCAAATGCTGGAAAATTTACTCCAGAATTCGCTACAGAATAAAGAACGATTACTTTTTACAAAAAGATTTTTCTCTCTTCAAAAGAAAAAGATAAAGCCTAAAAATTTTTACAGAATATTCTTCTCCATATACTTAAATATTGCAATTTTTTAAAAAATTTTCCTTATATTTTCCAGAAAATAACCGTTTGAAGAAAATGATGATTTCGTGAATAATAAAACAAGCGAAATAGTTTATTCAAAATTTCGAGTCGGATAAGATAGGCAATTTTATGCTCTTTCAAATGCATTATCATTTAATCGATGATATTATTTCTACGGTATCAGAAAACCCAAAATACTAAAACTCAAAAATTGAAGTACCATGATAAAACCAAAAACGCTACAAAAAACAAAAAAAAATGTTTGAGTTACCGTTCTTAAAGAAAAAACATCCATACATACATACACACACACACGAACACGCACACACACACTCACCCCCCCCCCCCCCCCCCACACACACACATCCATACAGACATTTTCTAAAAATAGTGTATTTTTATTCCCAGTATCTCAAAACCTGTTTTTAACATGTGTTTAGCAAAACTTTTTTTTTACCATCACAAAGCTTTCTCTACGAGGAAGCAAAAAGGCTCTTTTTTATACAGAGCAGTGACAAATATTTTTTCAGGATTTTAAGTGAGATGGCAGTCTCCTGGAACATTTCAAATATCTCCATTCTTGCGGAGAATAAAATGTATTTCCATAAATTATTAGAGCTCCATCTTAATTGATTGCAAAGATACTCGTAACATTATGCAAGTGAAAAGTTGAAGGCAGTATTCGGGTCGATATTTCACATTTTCTTGATCAAACTTTGCTACAATACAATATTGTTTGCTACAATAACTTACTTAGAAAAACTTATTAATTAAAGTTTGAACCATAAGCAAATACTTTATCCCGACAAATCCTGAAATCAGTGCGACTCTCCCCTACACTGCTAATAGAATAAGATCTGTCCAGTGTAACAATCGTGTATATCGTGTACGCGCTCGCAATTTTTGCGTATTATACCATTGCAGGCAGGCAGGCAGTCAACGGCAACTGCTGTCGTTGACCCGCGAATGCGCGTCGTAGTTTCAAAAAATAACGAACCGTTCGCTCGGCCAAAGGCCTTTGTGACGTTCGCACAGTCCGGATATACACGCGAATAATCTGGTGCGGGATTCGCGCTATTGTTTTAATTGACGTTCAAAGAGATTGTCGAGAGCGGACGAAAGTGGACGTAATGCAGTTGCGTAAGGTATTTCTGGGAAGCGGAGGGCGGCTTTTGCGTAACGCGCTGCGGATTTGGAATTGAGAGGAAAAAACGAGATTTTTTATTCTGTTTTGCGATTCGGTGGGCGAAGAGTGACACGGTGACTGTGGCAATGATTTTTGATTGTCGTTTTAATCGGTGACTAAAGAGAGATTTAACGGAACTTTTGTTTCTGACTTTTGTGTTAACTAGATTGAATGTTTAAATTTTTAAAAAAATGTACTTTCTTTATTGAGTTTTGTCGAGTTAAAAGAATGAATTTAATTAAGGGTGATACAATTAAATTTACGTGATACGTCGCGGTTCAGTGCATTTTTTAATATTATTATAGTAGCAGGAAAGATCAATAAACAAGTGCAAAAATTATTTTAAAAAACGTTGATAAAACTATGTTACATTTTAAATAATTTTAAAAGAAAAGATTTGTAATATTTTGAATTTAAAAATGAAATGTTTTTAATTTTTTTAATTGAAAAACGAAAAGCCTTTTATAGTTTTAAGTAATAGCAATTCGATTTTAAATTAATACTAATTTGAAACAGTGTATTTTACAATATTAATAATATTGATCACGAAGCAAATAACACTACAAAAAAGCATATCCACTTGATTCATCAGTAACTTCCCACCCCCATTCGAAGCGAGAATTCCAATTGCATTAACCGTCCTCCTGCTCTCTCAGGCGACAAAAAGATCCTCATCCCCGATAACTGAAAGAAAGTTGTTATTATATTTGCGAAAATCTCATTATAAGGGTGCGCGGACGTCTCCCGGCAGACAGACAGGAAACGAGGCAAACAAACCGTAATACACCACGCCGAAGAGCAGCAGACGATGATTCGCAGAAACGCTTTTCCTATAGCCGAGCGCAGATAGCATCAACGATATATAGACGCTTCGCCCGGACATTTACTCGCGCTCGCGCAATAAAGCCGCCTCTAGACGGAAGACGGAGACAAAATTTTCCCCCCTCCGTCTTGGAACAAAACACTTTTATATCTCCGAGAAAATCAGCGCCGTTCGTAAAGAGCGCGGAGCTCCTAGAGGAGGAAGAAACGACGAGGAAGACGGCTCTTTGTTTGTCCAGCCATTTCGCAAAAACGACGAGAGAGCCGCTTTCTCGTCCTCAAGTGCCGCGCACGTCCCGCCCGCCGACAAATCCTCTTCCTTTGATCTCTCCCACTCGCCGACACACATCCCTTTAACTCGATATATCTTGGCTACCTCGCGCGCTCTCCGTCACACCTCGGCCGTATATTCTTCCCGCGCGAGATACACTGTTCAGGTGGACTTCTCTTTCCGTGATAAATAAATAAAGACGGCTTTTTACTTATGGAGTAGAGTGGGGCAAAGTGGAATATCTAGGGTCCAAGGTGGCTTGATTCATATTAAATCTTCGGTATAGTTCAGTATCAAGATTTAGATGTATCAATTAATTTATAAAGTAATATATAAATCAGATAGAGTAACAAAAGAAATTTTAATTTGCTTTCTTTTTATGATTTTTATAAGTGATTTTAGCAGTTTTTCTAAAAATGTATGGCAAAGCGGAATACCAATAGTTAATACGTTGCTGAACAAAGAAATTAAGAGTTACACAATACATTAGTTGATAAATGTGAGATTTTAAACTGTCTTTAAGACAGTTATTATGTGCTAATCAAATAAGTATATAAAGTTATGAAAGCGATGAAAAAACCAACACAATGACATCTCAGTATCCGGAAATTTTAAGAAATAAAATTTGTTATTTTCCTTTTATTTCTTGCGAGTACCATCGAGTATACTCCATCAACTCCAAATACTCAACTTTCATTATGTTCTGCGCATATATTAAGACGTTTCCAACGCTTCCGACACGTGTGGCGACCTGTAACAGGACACAAACCCTCAATTCCTCCTTACCCCGCGTTCCTCTTTGACCCACTCTCCCCCTACGCACAAGGACACGAGCAAGGCAAAAGACGCGAGCTCGCTTGTCCGGTCAAGAGTCTCGGACAGTAAAGGAGAGTAACGCGAGCCCATAAAGGAGCCGGCAGGGGGGGAATCAATTCGATTCCCTCGGCCCGTATCTTTTCCTCACCTTCCGCCTTCTTCCTCCTCCTCCACTCCACTTTCGTTCGTCCGCGTCTCTTTCCCCCCCTTCGAGGGTAAGCGAAGCGTGCAGAGCCGTAGCTATATAGCCACGCGCGAGCAACAAGTGAGCGAGCGCGCCTCACATCTTTAAGAAACTGCTTCTCCGCGCGCGCGCGCGCGTCTTTCCTTCTCTCTGTACCCTCGTCGGTCTTCCGCCGCGGCGTTTTCTTCCCTCTGCTCGTTTTGCGCGAGAGAGAGTGAGAGAGGAGCCGGCATTTCGATGGATGTATTCGAATCAGATGGCTGCTACTGCTGCTGCTCGCTCGCTTTTCTTATTTCGCTTGCTCTCGGGCTTCCTGCTAGGCTGATGCCTTTTTTATTCAGCGCGGTCTGCACCTTTTATCGACGGGGGTGGGGTAGGTGGATACTTTCTGGGAGATGGTGGGGGAGGTGAGGGCATTGCTTGAAAGCCTGACCGTAGCTGGATTTGCGAATGAATTGAGCTTTGTTGTGTATTTATGAGATTTCGCGCCGGGTTCTGTGTACGGTAGGACGGCTCTACGGGAAAAGTAGCTTTTCTCGTACTCGAGAGAGGCGAAGAGGTAGGGTCTTTTTTGTTGTTGTTGGTTGGGCTTTTCGTCTTGATTTTGATGGTTAGTGATGTTAGAGTTGGATTGATTTTGGGTAAATGAAGTTGAATGGAATTTTACTGGTTTCTAGATTTAGTGCTTTTTTGTTTGTCTAATGATTCTAAGGAATGTCAGTAACATAAGATAAATGAGAAAGTGTTTCTGATAAATTATGCACAAAAACTTCTAGTTAAAGCAGTATCACTATTTTGGCAAAATAAACGGCGTGACTCAAATTTTAGAAAAAATGCTCCTGCTGAATGTGACACCTGCAAAGTGAGATAGACTATTCCGCACATTCTATCAGAATGTCCTTTTTTTTAACGAAGAAAGAAAAAAATACAATTTTTCTCAAGATATGAAGAGGATGCTCAACGATTCTCAAGTGCTTACCAAAGTGATCAACTTTGTAAAAGACATTAAACTCAATGACAAAATTTAGATTCCTTATATTGTTTATTTACAATCCAATATAAAAAAATGTTCTTATTATTTTTTTTTCTTACACTGTTCTATAAAATTTATACTAAACTATGTTGAAATCATGTAAAAGTAATTTTTTTTTATCAGTCACTAATGGCCTAGTTGTCGATGCGACTATAAATAAAGCAACAATAAAAAAAAATGAGAAAGTGATAAAATCGCATATGATCTACCGTGAATTTTATAATGTTGAATGATACCTTTTTGCAGTGTTACTATATATACTTGCGACTTTTAAAGCATTTCAGTAAAATAAGGCAAAGTAGGAAAGTTCTTGTATTACTAGACATGTATTACATCAATTTTAATTACACCTAATTTTTAAATTTTGGTACCTTATTTGTACGTAAAAAGGAAGATTAAATATGAATTTTGAGCCTATTTCCTTCCAAGTCATTAAAAAAAACATTTTATTTAATAAAAACTTACATTTTAAAACCATATATTTTTATTAGATAACATCTAAAGAATATAATTTTTATTTTGTAAGTATGTTAATCGTGAACGTTAAAGAATATATTCTGAACTTTTAGGAAGACTCATAATATCAAATTGCACAACTAACATTTTTAACAAGTTAGAAATATTCGTTTTGAAAAAAAGTGTTATATAAAGTTTTAATTGTGCATCAAATACGTAAATTGATTCATACGAACGAAAAATTTGTCGACTTCGGACATTTACTAAGCTTTTAGAATCTTCTTAAAATTTCAAACAATCGCATTGAAAGAAATTCGTTTATTATTAAAAAGAAAGCGCTGCTCCTTCGGATACTTAATAAAATAAAGCGAAAGAATTGAATTCAAGTGGAAAAAGGTACTGTCGGTCAGGCGTAGATTCTATAATGTTGAATTGTACCTATTTTTAGTATTTATTCACCGCTTTCTTTAACGAAACTTTTTTCTACAACTATATTACTTCTAAAATATGATATTACAGTCAGACCTCGCGAACTGTTAACTCGCGCACTGTTAACCCCTGCGCACTGTTACGCTTCAATATCTGCGCAGTGTTACAATATAATTTCATATCCAGAAATGTATCTAGCTCCCAGGGCCTCTTAAAAAATTTTGCTTTATTTTAACATTATACATTGAATAAACAAATTGTTCTTATTTTCATTGTAGAATATGAAAATTTTTATTATTCATTTTACTGAATTGAGGAAAGTTATTGAAGTTTTACTATTGTAGATATATAATTTGTAAATTTTAGTATGATGAACCTGCATACAATTTTCTATTTATACAATAATAATTTATATGTTAAGATCAATATTATAAAGTCTGTGATTCCTCTAATTTATATAATTTATATTTACAGAATTATTGATTATGAAATAACCTAATATTGTAATAAAAAACATAAGTTAATTTTTTCTAATGTTGCATAGATTTTGTAATTTATTTGATATACCCAAACTCAAAATATAATCTGTTTTTATTAAATATATTCAAAATTCGTCTAAATATCATTGTTATTTATTAATTTTATGAACATTTGAATTATTAAATGTAATTTTCTAAGCAACTTTCAGCACCTACGTTTTTGTAATTTTGTTATATATACGGCCCTAGTCTTTCAATCTGATTGACTGACGCAGCAGTAACAGTGCCCAGGTACGTCGGTCCCGACTTGTAACAGTGTGCGAGGTCTGACTGTATATAAAACAAGATAAGTGCGTTACAGTGGAAAAAGTCGTGCATGATTAGACCAACCTACTACAGAAGCAATTCTAAAATGAAACTTCATAAAACTTTTAAAACTCCAGCCAACTTAATAATAACCACCTCAGAACCATAAACTGACAAAACTAGTCCAACTTCAGCTCCGAAAAGTCCCGTTCTCCCTCTGAATTAAATTTTAAAAATTACCCCTCCGAAAAAGAGAATCTCCCTTTCGGCAACCCTATCTCTCTCTTCTCCACTATCATAAACCCACTCCGGCACTGTAATTCATCCCGGTCGAAAATCCATTTCGCACCTCGCGCGTACTCTTAAATTGCACTCCGCAGCCGCTTCTCTCTCTCTTTATCGCGCGCGCGTTTATCAACTCGCCTCCCGCATAAAGTATGCGCCTCCACGTATTTAGCTTCATTCCCAAGATAAAAAAGAAAGAATCGCGAATGCAGCTATACTCTAGCCGCGCTCTATCCATTCAGCGGGAGCTTTCACAGAGCCTCGAATGGAAAGGCGCACCCGCACTGAGGTTCAATTGTGCAGAGGAGAGAGAGAGAGAGAGAGAGCTTGCACAAAGCTCACGCCGCCGCTCTGAAAATGAAAATCGTGCGACGATTCCAAGCGAGAGGAGGAGGAAAAAAAAGGCCGGGGCACTTGTACATATGCCGCCTACTTTCCGTTCTTTGGCTGCTGCTGCTGCAGCTTTCGATAATCGCAAGCGCGAGAGGTGAAGAGTTCGGGTACACGAGGATTGCACTGCGGGAAAATGAGATTTTCGCCGGAGCATCGCGCGCTGATCGCCTCGTCCTTGATAAGGTTGCGACTAAGAGACGATCTATTTTGGTCTTTCTTTGGCCTTTTTCGTTCGTTGTTGCAATCGCAAGTTGCAAGCGTCAGCGCTCTTTTAAGTTCCTTTCGTTAAGTGTCGGTGTCTTTGTTTTGCAGTGTCGTGTTGGGTTTGTCGGGGAAGTGTTATCGCGCTGATGAATCGAACAGAAGTGCAGCTTTTTCCTTTTTGCTGATGCAGTTGGTTCGTGTATTGTTTGAAAATATAGTTGATTTTATTTTTAAGTTTAATTAAATAAATCAAAATATACAAATAAAGCGTTGTACGTATTGTATTTTTTTTATTATATACATATTTAGTGTATTAATACTGAATTTTGTAGTGCGTTAAAAATTGTTTTTATCATTTATATTGTTATGGATTCTAAAAATTAAACATTCCGTTCGTGTTACGGTATATGAATTCTCTGTTCGATTTGACCTAGATCGGTGCAGCATATCGATGGCAAAAAGTTAATTGTGAAAAATCAAGCCCCCTGGGAAAACATACGTACACGTGCGAGAACAAAACTGCACAAGAATCGAAGCATTCAACGTTTTTACTCCCGTTATTTTTCTGCAGAAAAAAAGAGAACGGGAAACACATTTCTTGGAAAACAATTGTTTATTCGTATAGTGTAAATTCCAACGTTTCACTCCGAATAATTGCTTCACCGAACGATTTTTTTTATAAATCCCCGAAGTTCACGAACTGGGTGAGCTCACAACGAACGTTTTAATTTATCTTCAATTTTCGGAAAAATGTACAAAAGCGGTTTGCTCGAATTCCCCTTAAATATTTATAATCATAGTACCTGACTAGAAGATTAACTCACTTTCATGAAACGAATTTTTATGAAGCTTTAGAAATGCTTTATGTTATGTAGAAATGAAGCCTGGCCATTGTTTTCAAGATATGAATTATTTTACTCGAGTATACGTTATTTTAATGAAAAGATGACCTCTTCTTTTAAATATAAGTCTGTACGTTTTCACGGTAGCAAATAATTTAAAAAGAAAAGAACATTTGATGAATAAAGTTGTAATTTGAAATTTGTTACGTTTAAAAGCATCTAGTTATTGAAAATCAAACTAATTAATACATTAAAAAAATACTATATTTATTCAAGATTTTTAACCCCATTAATTCTTCAAATATTTTGTTTAATACTTTTGGTCTCACTCTTGGATAGACAATAACTTTTAAACAAATTAATGTTTTCGAACGAAACGAATTTCAAATTAATTACTTTTGTCTTTGTTTATATACTTTGTACACTTACAAAGTTATTTTGAGTTACCAGAAAATGTTTCTTAAAATCTTATCAAAATCTGTTTTCCCAGAGATCAGACACTCTTCTAAATATTATTCTGAGCACTGATATATAAATAAAAAACAAGTTTTTCTTTTCAATTCACAATCTTATTATCATTTTAGCATTCACATAATATTCTCTCCGAAAGCGAAAACTTCATTATCGTACTATTCCTTAATCCATCGATCAGACATAATAATCCAGAATAAAAAGCCTTCGAATGCCCCTTCGGACTACTTCTTTAAACAGCGCATCGCCCATCAAGACAAGACGAAACAGACGAGCATTTTACTCTCGCTTCGCTGACTCCCTTAATCCCCCCCCAAAAAGACCTTAAACGCTCCAAAAAGAAGCATAAAATCCCAACCCCCCACCCTCGCTACAATTATCAATCTCCCCGTTTCCACTCGCAGCTGATCGCATCAGCCCCACGGACAATTTATTTCATAAATCAGGAGAGGCGAAGCGCTAAGCAGTCGTAAAAACCTGCTCAGAGCTCCCCCAAAGAATAAAAAGAACGAAGACCGAATACCGACGGATAGCGTCGCTCTCTCTCTCTCTCCCTCCGAGCGAGAGCACAATGGCCGGCTGCAGTCGAGCGGATCGTGACTGGCAAGTGGCTCGGGAAAACACTTAGCCGAGAGTTTGCCGAATAAAAAGAGCGAGTGCGACAGCGGCCAAGGAGCTCGGGGCTGGAACAAGAAAGGAAAAGACGGAACGAAGGAGCTGCGCCGCGCGGAATGGATTTCATCGTGATGCGGTTTTGTATAAACGCCATCATCGGCTAAAAACAGTTAACGGGACTCCGCGACGGCTCTCGTGTTTTTTGAACGAAAATGCAAGGAGGGAATGTATGTATGTATGTATGTATGTATGTATACGGGGAGCCGGGAGAAGGGAAGATGTATGTAGTCGCGGGGTTTTCGAGTGTGCAAGGCGCTGGGTGAGTTATACGGGCTGCATAGCGCGTAAACTACGCGCATTATATTATGCGCAGCGCACGGGCAGTGCGGTGAGCAATACGGGGGAGGTCTGTTTTATGCGACGATTCGCGCGAGTGCAATAAAGAAAGTTAGTTTTTGGGTGATGAATTATTCGCGGGTAAACGTTTTCACGCTTGAAGTTGAATTAGAAGTGGAATTTTGTTATAAATGTATATTGATAAGAATAAAAATGTGGAATGTTATATGAGATACCGATTGTTTATTAAGAATGAGTTTTCTAATAAAATCGGACAAAAATCTGCATATTTGATAGTAAAGAATGAATAAATATAAATTCAAAAAAATAAATTAGACCAATTATTTATATTGTTCTTAGAAATTGAGAAAAACGATTTGTATACTCTACTATATAGCTGAATGTAATTAATTTATTATTTTGCTAGAGAAATTAAGTTTATTGTTAAAAATTTTCATGCTTATAGATAAAATTTATTCCAAATTGGTACAAGTCTTCATATAGTTAGTATAACTAACCAATTTATACCATTTAACCCTTTAGTACTCAGACCTAAATAATGTTAAAAGGTTACGTTTCTTTTTCATTAATACTAGCTAATTTTTATCTAACTTAGGTGTTCTAATCGCTTTAGTCAACAAATAAAAGTATAAAAATATGTACTCTTTTAAGATAATTCTAATTAGGATAAAAATATTTTTATTATTATGTTTCTCAAAACGTTCAATAAATATTTCATATTTCAACTTAGGATTATTTGCGTCAATTTTTCAAGAGAGATAAAACAATAAATCAAACTTCTACCATCTTCTGTACTTCTTTCTATAGTTGTTCGATAAAAATAAAATCGCTGCACGTTTGCTATCTTATCAATCTGCCATTTTAAAACGCACTAGAATGGGCCTCTTACTGCTCCATATGATCACTATAGATACTAAAGATATATAGTCGCTACCTTAAAATATAAAGATACAATATTCGATCATGACATAGTCTAAAATTCAAATAAATAATTTAAACTTTGATCGAACTATCACATCGCGTATAATAACATCGCACAATGAATATTAATATGATTTAAATCAACGGAGCTTGCACTTATATACATGTTTATTTACGTTTCAAATAACTCTTTTATAACAATTCCCATAACATACCGACTTTTTCTACTTTGAAAATTTTTGCTTCCGATAGCTAAAAATAAATTAAGTGAAAATATCAAGATTTCATCAGTCATCAATTTGTAAAAATTAAGAGAATTAGCTCTTTCTCATGTTTCTCACTTTATACCTAACAAAATTTTTATTTAAACGCTTAAGATTCTATAAATCCTTCCCGTCCCCTATCAATGATTTACCTGCGTCTGTCATAGGCCATCCCTTACTATTCAAATCACACCAAAACCCAGCATGCGCTCCCGCTCCTCACATCAAAAAAGCTTAAAAGACACTCACCATGAACGAAGGAGAGCAGAGTGGCGACGAGCAGCGCGACCCTCAGCGGGCACTGAGCTGTGGCAACGCGGCGGCCGGCAGCTGCAGCTGCTGCCGCGGCCATCCTGTCCTGGATCGTTACGTCGATTCAGCTTCCTCCTGAAACAATACACACACAGGTCCACCGTCACAAACTCGTGTACAACCCACCGTACCTTCGATCAATCAAGCCGCGTCTCCGCGTCCACCGTAGCCCTATACTCTCTGCGCACCGTATTCCCCAGCCAACTCTCTCCTCTCTCTCCTCTCTCTCTCTAGCGCGAATCAGCCGAGCGCAATCTCCAACACTCGCTGGCACGGGCTGCGCTCTCGTCTTTCCTGGCAGTCTGCCCACGCACTTTGCCATTGCAGCTCGAGTCTCTCTCTCTCGCGATTTCCAGCCCAATACGCATACAACCCCGGACGCACACTCGCTGTCTGTGTATCGCTGTAAATGTGCAGGGAGAGGCGGCCGCCGGCGCTGCTCGCTCCTTTTTTCCCGGCGCGGTGCCACTCGACTTTGCCTCCCCCTTTGAAATTCAGTATACGGGCTGAAAAAGGGCCGCGAACGCCGCTCATAACCGTGTATCGCGTGCACAGCGAGAGCGAGAGAGAGATGCAATAGGATGAGAAAGGCAAAAGTCAGGAGGTTCTTTCACGGGGAAGCCGCGACCGGAAATATATCACCCCGCTGGCCAGTCAGCAATATCAGAGTCCCGGCGCGTGTATGCATGTATGTATGTAGGGGGAGCTATCGTCGGCTGCTAGGGGGGAGTCTGACCGATGCCTTGCTAATCTTCCGCGCGCTCCGCCCGTTCCGACTCTCTCTCTCTCTCGCTTGGGTAGCTCGGTTTTTACGGTTCTTTTGGGGAGAGATCGGTCTCTCGCTCTCTCCGCCTTTCCTTCGTAGGTGCTGTTCGGGTGGTTGATTTTTCCAAGCGCACACGTGGCTCGGACTGCCGCACAGGGTGGTATGTATAGCGCGTGGCTCGACTTTCAGAGAGGGCAGTGGTTGCCGATAGCGGTGCGGACGGTTTACTCGACATCGGATATGCCGCGCATTATGTTCTTGGAGATGGCTGGGGGTGAGCTTTATTTTGGGTTGGATTTTATTATGACTTTTTGATTTATTCGTGAGCTTTATCAGGCGTTTGGAAGTTAATCAAAATGCAGATGGGTGTTTATTGTGAATCAGGTAACCCTGGTAAAGGGTATCTTAGGTCTAATTTATTGGTTTTTAATCAACTATTTTAGTGTCAAATGATCTTTTTACTAAGAAAAGGTAAATTAATAACAATTTTGATATAACAAAATTAAAGATTATTTTTTATCTTTTTTTTAAGTTCTTATTTCATTCAAATAAAGAAAAATTAAAAAGTTAATCGTCAATTCCAAAGATTTGTATTCATATAGTAAATTTTATTGATTACCCTTCTTTAGTAGAGAAATCAATCGCTATCTAAATAGTCGATTAAACAGTAATAGAGTAAGTGGAATATGGTCCATTTAGAATCACTCTATCATAACATTAAATTTTTCGAGCTTTTGACGAAATTATTTGATAAGAGATTATTGTTAGTTCCTGAAAAATATGGCAGAACACCTATTGGCTTTGATTGATCGCCGATAAAAAGTAAATTTTAATTTTGTGAATCGCTGTCCTAAAATAGAGCTACAATCGTTTTTTTCATACTTGCTATGAAAATGTTTACAAACGTCACAATTACAATGTAATTGGGTTATTTATTATCAACCACCTGACCCTAAAAAAAGTGTAAATGATATATTTTTATGCTTTGAACGACGGTGTAGGTTATACGTCTATTATTCGCGCACCAATTTTACGAATATACGGATAACCTACTAATACCAATTTATATAATATAACAATCATCCCTCATAGAATTTAATTTAATTTAATTAAAAATTATGAAAAATGTTTGTGTCGAATAAAACTGATATTCATCACATCTTTATCGCAATACACCAACGCCATTAAGTTTATTGTTATCATTAAAAAATACTAAAATTGATGTCATCTGTAAACATATTTATCACTCGTACAACCTTCTTTCTCCCTACTATTAATATCGCGTTCATCCAGCCACTTTACAGCGCGTCACGTCAATGAACAGATGACTTTTTCGCTTCTGTACACACTACACGCGCGCGTTCGACCCCGCGCATTCTCTCTCAATGGCCGTGCCATCACCACCACCACCACCACGAGTGGCAGCAACGACGAGCAGCAGTATCGGTTTATCGAGAAATCTCCCATCTCGCGTAAACGAAGTCGACTTTTATTCCATCATCGACGCCGGCACCGCCACATATCGACACAACCAACCTGCCCCGAGACTCCGCGTGTGCACTGTTTTGCTCGCGGCGTGTACGTACGGCAACAAACCGCGCCATCTTGAATCAAAAATTGCTTTAATCACGGAAGTTCGAAGCTCGACGACGCTCGTAAAAAACGGAGGGAGGGAACTGCGACCGCCATGAAAAATAAGTAATAAAAAGTCTCATCAAATTGCCGGGGGTATAAAAGAAAAGTTCGCGCGCGCGCGCGGTCTGCGTCGTATATATATATATATAAAAGAAGTGCGAAAAACCGAAAGCTAACGAAACAATCCCGGCTCGACGCTTTACCCGCCAACTTTTTAAAAGGCCGCGACTACGACGTCGGGAAAGAGAAAGAGAGAAAAGCCACTGCCGTCTGCCACTTCGCACTCGAAAAACTTCGAGCGCTCTTTTCTTGCCGCTAGACTACCGAGCGCGAGAGCGCACGCTGGTACTTTTCTTTTCGCGGGGACGGGCGAGGACGGGCGAGGACGGCTTCTTTGATTTTATACTGTTTATATACGCGCTATCGGAAAGTTCAGCGGTTGGCAGGGTGTAAGGGAGGTTTTAGTGGGATTATTCGTTGTAGGAGTGTGCGCGAGAAGAGATCGAGTGGGAGGAAGGTGAGGTTTTTGGTGGGGGCGGGGGGAAATCCTTTCGCATGTAGATGCGGCGGGTAGCGCTAGAGCTTGCGGACGATTATATGCATGAGAATTCGATTTCGTGCGTAGGATTGGAATTGTGAAGGTTTTCTTTGGTTTTACTAATTTACGACTATAAAAGTAATAAAAAGAATTAGAAATAGAAAAAATAGAAAAATTTTATTTTATTGTGTGAATAAGAATTGTTATTTTTATTTGTTTGGGAAATAGTAAAAGTTTATGCAAGTATTGAAAAATTGCAATTGGTGTTCAGTAAGTAGTATATGGCAAGAAAGTAACAAATTTTCAACTCATTTATCTGGAAGTATTAGAAAATTCTGTAATTAGTAAAAACCCATAATTGACACCGAATACTTTAATTGAGTCACAAAAAGAACAGTATAAACAATTACATAACAAAAATACATTGCTGTAGAATTCGAGCAGGTCCTCAGAGTTTTAGCTTTGTAACTTGTGTTTCTTATCACAACGTACGTAATTTTCACTTGCAAGATTTTATAGCACACTACTTAGAGTCAAGTTAAATAGAAGCGTTTAAAAATAGTCAGTTTTATGATTATTAAAACTTTTTAATTAACATGAGAAATAAAATCGAACTTGAACAACTCTTAACGAAAGATATCTAGCTGTTACGTACTCGTATCAATACTAATTATGATTAACAATTTTTCGAAGCAAACGTGAATCCAATAATCTGCACGAGTAATAAAACTGAAACTGATTAACTAGTAATTTCGAATATTTCTGTAATTCGTGAAGAGATGGTAGCAGTTGTTATATTTATTATTCCTTGAATTATAATTTTGATAGACCAAGCCAGTATTATAAAAGTTATGTATATATATTGGCCAATCAGTATGCATTTTACATTCTACAAGAAAATGGCTTCAACCAACAATGAAACATTTACTTGTCTTTTTACTTGTTGTTTTGATTACTGTTCGATGTAAGTTGAACAATTAAGCATAATAAATTTTTTTATTTTATTTCTGTAATTGCTAAAGCCTGGTATGTTTTTTTTATTATATTATTAAATAATTTATTAATATTTTCAATAAAAATTAAAAATAGACAATCGGGTATTATAATTGATGTTGTTTATTTATAATGTACAATTATTGAATTGATTTGACCTGATGATCCAATTTCGTTAAGTGGTTTGTTCAGTGTAATACTCTCTACGGAACTCTTTAAAGTAAGAATCGGTACTACTTTATTATAATTACTATTTTTTGACAGTAATATCTTCGTATTCATATATCAGTTTTTTATAATTAAAATCCATTTCATTTCCTAAAAGTATTTGACCGTGACTTGATAATGACGGTCACGGAACTTTTATTATTTTAGCTTTCCCGTATTAAAAACTCTTTTCCATTCAAATTTCAATGTGAATCTGCCGATTTAGTAATACGGGTGTATCTTATGTTTCAGTGGTGTATGCCAAATGAAAACCATGCAACTTCTACGAAAACACAGTCTGGCAACGCAGATGCCGTGTCGCCGAGAGAGTTTGAGGGTGCGGCTCTAGTGGAAATTAGGACAATCCTACATGTGCATGTTTTCATAAGAGATAAGAGATGATCTACTAGAAGCGTAATCTGTGTGTTAATTACTAGTAATTAATATTTTGTAATATTTTGTTGTATTAATATAAACTATACCCTTAGTTTTCTCAAACTTAAACACTTGTTCTATTGTTAAATTAAAGCAGTATACCCTGGTAGAAAATTATCTAGTTTTATCGAGGCCCTCGATTATTTCCTTGGCAAACTAGATAGATCTACATAGTTCTAGATTAATTTTCTACCAGGGTATGTTTTTCGAAAATTAGAATGTATCGTTTACTATATATAAAGGTTGTCATATGATTTCCTAATGAGGTATATGTGCGTATTTGGGCTCATACTTTTTGCTTAAAGGACAAGAAATGAGTTCCGATAATTTAGTTAGAGTGTATTGAATCTCACTGATGATTTTATTATAAAAATTCAAGAAGTTGTAGTTTAAAATATTGAAGAAAATACTGTTTAAAATTATGCATATTATTTGACCCTATACCTGGATCAACCTACAACCTATTAACAACATATATCATAATAAAATAATTACTTCTAAAGCAGGAACATTTTATACAGTTCACGTAGTATACCAAAAGTAACACTGGTAATCGCGGACTAATTAAAAAAACGCCTTTATTTTTGCATTTTTAATTTTCTAATTCGATCAAAAACATCCATTTTCATGCCAATTAATTACACGTCTAACACACTCTTGAAGCACACAGCGATACACGCACTAAAAGCAAAACTTCCATAATCCCCATTTATTTCCCCGCTCGGGGAAAATTTTTTCTCCCCCGCGCGCAATCCGACCTGAAATCGCGCGCATACTTTTTTTCCACTCAGCTAGACCCGCAACTTTGTCAGCTCGACTCTAAATCTGACTTTCCGCGCTCCGCGTACTCTCGCCCCGCTGGAAGCGGAAACAGCAGCAGCACAGCGACGACGACCTTCCGCTCGACTCGTACTCCCGCGCTCGCTCGATATATTTTATATACGCACGCTGCAGCGGTGTTTACTGCAGTCTCGCGCCGGGAATTCGTATATTTATATACACGCGTGTACGTGTATACGTCGCAGTTGCCGACACTTTTGCCGGGCAATTTGCAGGAATATAAAAAGGGTCGCGCTGAAAATCGAGCTCGCGCGGGCTTCGTTTAATTACGCGGGAATAAACATCAGCGGGGACTTTTTGATTTTCTACGTATGCGCATGGTGCGCATAGTGTATATACTTGGTGCGTGAGTGAGTGTGAGTGTGTGTGTGTGTGTGTGTGTGTGAGTGTGCGTGGGAAATACATTGGTCTGTTTGCTGGTTAATTAGTCGTGTCGCGTCGTGGCGCTGGACTGTATCGCGAGTAAACCGTAACGACGTAGGCAGGAGAGGTAAAAAATAGTTGCGTATTGCGGGTGTACACTCGCGATTTGCGTGGATATTCGAGAATTTTGAATGTACTTGTGGATGAACGTTGAGTGTCGCGTATTTGTAGATTATTAATGCGGGGAACATGAGAATTTTGCGAGTGGAGAGTGGAATATGGCTTGTAATTATTGATTGATTGGTGAGTATTATAATATGTGTTTAATAATTTTGTTTGCGTGTGTAACTTTGTTCGTTAATAACTTTATTGGCGGGTACCATGGCAATTTAGAGAATAAAGAATGTTCTTTGAAAACTTCAAAGCTGTGGTTTGGAATTTATAGAATTACAGCTGTTCAATATTTATTTAAGAATATTGCGTGAATCGTGGCAATAATCTAAATTTATCGTATAATATCTTTGCCTTTTTAAGTTTGTTGTTTAATAATACAAAGTTTTAAATTTGTTATCAAATGGCGCACCAGCGCCATGCGAAAAGTATTTGCGGCGGGACAAATATACTATGTTAGTGAAGTTCTGTTGTCTGTTAGAGCTCTTCCGGAACTCTACGCTTTTGCTTCCGCTGCGGTCTCTCCGCGGCTGATTAGTCCGTACGGACGCGCGGCATTTGAATGTATGTACACCAGCACGGTGATTTTATGTTTAAATCCAAACAATCTTATGCACAACTTTTATTCAAAATAAAGGGAAGGTACTTAAATATAATTAACAAACTACTTCTATGCAATGCAACATTGTTTAAATTATCAATACGTCACTTACTTATATAAATAGGTATAAACGTAAATTTTCAAAACTTTTTACGGGATTGTCGTTAAAAATTGTGCAAATTCCATTTAAAGGAAGAAGATACAACAAACACGGAAAGCCTTTAATTTAAGAAGAAAGATATTTTTTCTACAAAACATGTTATAATATATTACTGTGCGCAAGGGGTTACGATGGATTTGTATACATTTTCTTTTATGAACATTTCATGATAAAATTAAGACATTTAAAGAGCAATATTTTCAAATAATATTTTTGAACTATTCTGGGGTTATATTCTATATAAACATTTTATTGCTTGCGATATAAGCAGTATTTTAATATTAACTTATATTTTTAAAAATTATATTTTATGTAATAATTGTTAATAAAATGAACAGTCTTTTATTTACAATAAAATATATATAACGAGATTAAGCGCTTATAGATGTTTGCTCTTAGACGTGTCGTTTAGAACTAACTACAGTTGACGCTCGCATGCAGTAGCTTCTGTTCACAAGTTCACACATATGTAAATACAAATATATACTTTGACCGATTCAGTGTATAGGTAAACAAAGACGGAGTATATTAAGATCATGTATCATTTTCTAACAATAATAAAAGAAACTCTCTGTAAATTTGTTCAAAATATGTTAAAAAAGTACAAAAATTTTCAGCGTGATTCACGAAGAACTGTTGCGCAGGCTTACAAAGTAAGTTATGAAAATTAAGTTTTGAGAAAAATGAGTTCAAACATAAATATCAATAAAAATAGCATGATCAATTATTTATCTACAGCTTCAAATAAGTCGAAAAAAAATAGTTTTCGCGTAAAACCTTTTACTTTCGAAAGAACAACAACTTCGTTAACTAAGTGTTCTACCACTTAAAATCAAATCGATATTTTTTACCAAAAATCGGTAGCTTCTTCCCTTAATTTTATTCTTCTTTTAATCCTATCCAGTTACAAATCAGAGGAGCATACTTTCCGAAGTGTTACCTTTTTAAAGTCATTTTTAGAGATTTAATAATACAAATGTTTAAATTGCTATTGAATAAAATAAATCTTGACTCATTAATGCTAATCATACCAAAAAAGCGGTATAACGGCCAAAATGTAAATTACGACTGCTCATTAACACTGAGAAAAAGAGAAACACAAGCCTGTAAGAAGATTTTGAGTGCCTGTAAGCGGATTTATAATTAAAAAAGTGTAAAAGTAGAGTTTACTTAAACTGAATTTTCCACCCTTTCCTCCCAACAGAAAAAAAAGGGGAACAGAAAATTTACTCTCCCCTTAAACGACAATTTTTTTTCTCTCGACCCCTCTTAAAAAACTCGTCGCCCAGCGGAAGAAAAAAACACCGCGCTCCATTTTTTACGAGCGCCGCGTGCTCCTCGCAGGCAGTAAACGCGACTCTCTCGACCGCAGGCAGCTGCAGCTACAATCGTTACAAAACTCCTTACCCTCGAACGCGTTAAACTGCCAAGAATACTCCCATTCTCCTACGTTCTAATTGCGAATTTCGCATATACATACACATCTACATCCCAGAACTCCCCGACTATATTCTCGCAGAATCCGCGTCGCGACAGTTCGGCCAACTGTCTCGAAAATCCCGTCGTCCTCGAGAGTCTCCCTGATGCGCGAAACTGAAGCCCGAAGCTCGAAGCCGACGCTGCGAAGCGAGGAAGAGCCAGCGAGGCCGAATCAAACGATTTTACGCTCCAGATTACCGGCGCGCGCGCGCGCGTCTCTTTGAGGATCGGCGCGCAAAATTCTCCGCGGCCTCCTCGTCGAGAAAGGCGCGGGTCGAAAAGAGGAGCGGAGAAGAGAAGCGAGGGACACGCGCGCGGGGAGTCGAGTGTGCAGGGCGCCGGGAGATTCGAGATCTTCGAGTGGCCCAGGACACGACGAGTGCGCGAGGCGGAAGGGAATGGAACGGCAAGAGGAGAGGAGAGGACGGCGCTACAAGTCGCGGTGGAAGTGCACGCGCTGGGAACTCGAGCGTAGAGTCTGTTGCTCGGAGCTGAAATTACGTGATATTGGCCGTGGTCGATCGTACGGGAAATCGCTAGCTTGGCTATTGAGGGGATGGATTGGGTTGTAAAGGGAGGAGAGGGAAGTGATTTTTGTGGACGCTTGGTTGGGGGACTTTATCGTGTGAGAGTATTGTATTGCGGTGAGAGCTTTGATGGATTCGCTTGGTTTTAGTGTGACTTTGAGTTGACTGGAGATGAGGTATTTTGGTGTAATTGGGTTGTTGGCATACCTGTTTTAGTGACTTTGTAGATTAGATGAAGAAATAGGAAACTATTCCTTTTTGAATTATTAATGGTTGGACATTTATTATTACGGTACTCAGCAGAGCAATTTATTTGAAAATGCAAACATGTAACAGTGAGAGTCAATTTATTTAGAATTTAAGTAGTTATTGCTCACTGATTATTTATTACCATCGGGATTCATCAACGAAATTTGATTATTTTATTAATGTGTAATTGTCTCGAAAATAGACGGTTCACACACGTTCGAAACGTCGGGTTGAATAAAACTTGATTGGAGGTGATCAATAGCTTGGTTTTTCATTTTTAATAAATATACGAAATAACATTTGCTTCAAACATATTTAAATGTATAATACATTTTCAGTTATTATTATAAGCGTTTTACATCGAATTTACAAGTATAACTATTAAATTCAGTCAAGCGCATCTTTTGTCATACTTCATTACAGTTTGTAATTACGTTGTAATTGCATTGCTGTAATTGTATTGTAATTATACTGTTGTAATTATATTGTACTGTGATGTGTATGTCATTAACTTTGAAAATATATATTATCATTTAGGTCACGTGATAAAATTAGCTTAACCCAATACTTTCCAATTGATTATTTATAGGTGCCGATTGGTTTCTCACAGAAGAAGCAGCATTTTCAATCAATAAAATTATTGACCTAAAGTGATTTTCTCGCAGGTGAAGTACCCGCTCTGAATTTCATTTACTTGTCTACTTTACTTCTCTACACTGGATTATCTACATTATATTAAAATTCCAAATCAAGCATGAAATTGAAATTTTCATCAATTTCTTAACACTTTCATAATTATTTGAACGTATTTGTGGTGTAATTAATTTTCTTTTAATATTGTTGTATTAATTTATTCCAAAAAGAAGTGTGCAACTAACACACTTTCGTTTTTTATGGTTTCAAACCCTTTTTCTCCGTGCTTTTACTCCGTTTATTAAAATGAATTTCAAGAGGTTATATATAATCTTTTATTATTTTTTGTGTTTTATTTTGTTCGTTTGATGGTCATTTTTTCCCACATAAAAAAATATTCAGCTAGCAAAGATTTTATGTTTCTGATACGGTTTTATGTTGCCTATTTGTGGATTTTCCTCGTTTTCCTCCATTTATAAAAAATAATCCTAATGAATTTCAAGTGGTTACAATCTTTTATTGTTTTTCGTGTTTCATTTTGCTCCTTATTATAATTATTTTGCACAAAAAGAATTGTGCAACTAACGTATTCATAACGATTTTTATGTTTTCAAACTTTGAAAAGGTTTTAATTTTTTTATTATTTTTCTTTAGATTGATATTTTAATTTAATTTTATTAAAATTTTATATTTTCTTAGCGAGAATTAGCCAAACATAATTTCAAAATAAAAGACAAATAAATTATATAAACAAACGGTTTATCCCCCCTTAAATATAAAAAATCGAGTATTAGAAATAAGAAACAAAAAATAAATATCTTTAGTTTCCATTTATATTTTATCGGGATTCATAGAAAAATTTTCCCATATTTTAGATATAACGTGAATTAATTCTGTGTATAAGGTAGAGCGAATTCGAATCCTTTAATATTCCCTTTATAGTTATGAAGACTATGACTGACACATTAATGCATCTACTGGGAAACAAACGCTTCATTTTCGGTAATCATAAATATATCCTTTTAAGCAACCCTTATCAATGTTTACTGTACAATTCTGCTTATATAAATATATGGAAGTTCAAAGTGCAACTTCAGTTTAGCTTTTGATATTGTAGTAACAAGTAACCATTACTACAGGCAAGATTTTATGATATTCACAAATACATAATTATAACTCCAGTTCAAAAGCAGCGTAAGAAAAACATAGCAATTAAATGTGTTACGTTAGCATCCTAAATGGCCACGGATACGGACTCGAAAGTCGAAAATGAACCCATCAATCTACAAACATTTTGGCATCGTCTCAAGGAATCTGGCATACAGAAAATGAAAGCGGACATAGTTGTTATTTATACAAACGTCATCTACAGATGCAATAAAATCATCTTTAACAAGTCAATCATTGACCACCAATACAGATAAACTTCAAATGAAATTTTACCATCTTAATCTCAAATAAATTATTGAAAGCGACGCCAAAACAGGGTATTTCACTTTAAATACTTACATATTCCTGAAGGAACCTTAAAAAATCTTCAACTCAAAAAGACATATGGAGGGTATTTTTAAGACGATTTTCTAATTAAGATTTTATATATCTATAGATATTACACCATCTACATTAAGTTAATGTTGTAAAATGTATATTATTAATTATGATATTTAAATATATATATATATATATATAAATATATATATAACTTTTAACTGTTTTTTGAGTTTTATTTTGTTCATTTTATTGACAATTTTTTCTCGCACAAAGAAGAAATCGCTGCCAATTCATTGGCACTTAGATTCCTCAAACGAAATTAATCGTCCCAATATCAAATTCTTTGTTCTAATAAATAAATTTTAAATGACTGTAACTCATTCTAAATAATTCATCAAAAAGGTTGTGCTATTTTATCATTGATGATTTGACAAGAGATAATTTTTTATTAAAATTACAAAACAATAGGTAATAATCCTTATAACAGTAAATTTTTTTCTCTATACGTAATTTATTAAAATTATTTAAATATTTAAATTAAATGTATTGAATGTTAGTACGAAGATTCACTGAACTCCTAATCATCTAAAATTTTGTTAATGACTTGCCATCATTGATTTCCGAGATATAACCGTAGCTTATTTACAATTTCATATGGGAACGATAAGTCATTTTATGCTCTTTCAAATGCATTATCACTCAATCGATGATGTTATTTTTACTATACCAAAAATCCCAAAAAACTCAAAATCAGAAATCGATAAACCGCAAAAAGCAAAAGCGCACGGAAAACAACAAAAAATTTTTTGAGCCGCTGTCCTTGAAGATAAGCAAGTATAAATGAGCCCAAAAACATTCATTTTCATCGTGGTATATATTCAGAGTAATGTCGATTCACGTCCATACATACATACACATACATATACCTATACACACAAACATACACACACACATACACACACATACATACACACACATACACACACACAGATACAAACATACACCCATACACACACATACAAACACACATTCATACAGTCATTTTCTAAAAATACCGTATTTTGATTCCCAGTAAATAAAAACATGTTTCTAACATGTTTTTAGCAAAACTTTTTTTTTTAACATCATAAAGCTTCCTCTATGACGAAGCAATATTCAGCTAGCAAAGATTTTATGTTTTTGATACCGTTTTATGTTGTCTATTTTCGGTTTCTCATATTTTTCCCTCCATTCTTTTTAAATTTATATTAATGAATTTCAAGTGGTTACAATATTCTATTGTTTTTTGTGTTTCATATTGTTTGCTTTTGTAGAATTTTTCTCCCTACATAAAAAAAAATATTCAGCTAGTATAATAGATTTGAAAAATTGAAGAAGATATAATCTTTTATTGTATTTTGCGTTTCATTTGGTTTCTTTTTATAGTAATTTTTGCAAAACAATTATGCAAGTAACATATTCATTGCATTTTTTATGTTTTCAATCTCTTTAAAGGTTTTAATTTTCTTTATTTTTACTTTAGATTGATATTTTAATTTAAGTTTATTGAAATTTTATATTGTACTAGCTAGCATTAGCGAAAATACAATTTGATAATAAAAGACAAATTATATAAACAAACGGGTTATTTATTTAATCAACTTTTATAATAACCAATATAACATAAAATCATTGATATTTTACAAAACCCATCACACCGTGCTACAACGTACTCCTGAGAACTACGTGTAAGTTATATTGTATCTCGATTTATTTATGGATTAACAAATGTAAGTGATTTTTTTCCATTAACAATAATTTTTTTTATCTTTTTTTTACTAATTTAAATTTAATTTGTTATTTATTTTTTATACCATTATGCAACAGTGCACACTTGCGAAACAAAAAGAACATTTTATAATTTTATTCTACCATTATACATTTGAAATTAAATAATAATACATAGCTGATTTATTATGATTTTCAAATATAACTATTTTATTTATTTTTATATACGTGACTCGCGGCAATGTGAATGCGAAACATCTCGTTACTGTGATATTTCCATCGCGTCGGCTCTATATATGTGCGGGACCTTACACTCTAACTTTGTCAAGAAAACTGTTTGTGTACAATCATAGATACATTTAAACTTAATTTACTCTAAAAAGTAGTCAAATTTTATTAAAACACAATTTTAACATTTGCTTTTTGATTACTACTTTAATTTATTATTTAATTATAGTATAAAACTGTTCAATGCGAATAACTTTGTAAAAAGGTTCAACCCGATTAAATGTGATAATAAAATTTTATTACAAGGTTTAAACCGAAAAAAATGTGATAGAATAAGTTTTATAAAAATGTTTAAGCCGAAAAAGAGAGAAAATTTTGTAAAAAAGAATTATATAATTTTCTATACAAACAATTTTTTCAATAAAAAATAACTTATAACTGACTGTCTATAAATAACTTTTGCTTACAAAATTTGATCATGGCTAAGGTAGGGGGAAAGGTAAAATGAGGCCTGGATACGACCCTGATATTCGGCGCTGATTAGCTTGCGCACCATTCACAGAGACGGGGGGCAGCTAGTTCCGAATTTCACAGTGCCAGGAGGTTCGACTGTATCTTCTAAAATCGTGTACAGTGATTTTCTTTTAATGTACTACATTTTAAACTAAAATATATATTTTGGCTAGTTTATATTAAGTAAAGCCGCTTTAAGTCGATCACATCACTTTATCTGAATGATACAATGCATTAGTAAATTTGATTGAATCATAGTTTTTTTAGCGATAACCGAAAAACCAATTAGTAGGACGTAAATAGTTGATTAAGAAGAAATGAGTCAAGCAGTTATACATTAACGCACGTCACATAACTCGTAAAACTTCGGTAATTATAAACAGCATTCCTTTCATCACAAACTCTTCAACTCCAATATTATGCTCTAATTCAAATACGACTACTTTAACAATCTTCAAGAAACGAATCAAGGCCCGTTCACAACCAAAGCGCGAATCCAATAATAAATTACCCGCTATCATTATTTCCGCGACTAACCCCATTGATCGAATCGCCGCCAGCGGCGGCTGCGGCGTATCTTAAACGTCCGCTCCAGCTCTCGCCGACAAAACGCCCAATGAACTTTTCAATGATCTCCCACCCTCTTCTACTACTCCTTTTCTCCTGTCGTCGACACACAACTTTACGCATTTACTTTCGACTCGCTTTGCCAACTATTCCCCTTGTACTCCCTCGCGAGCGAGCGGCGCGCATGTAAATAAGAAGCAGCGGCTGTATTTATGGTGTATGTATCGACGCGCAGCAGCGCTCGACTCTTTCTTGCCACGTGCAGTACTGGTGTGTGTGTGTACGGTGAGTAAAAGGTTATACGGCGGAGAATGAGAGAAAAGTTCGCGGCGTGATTTATGCCGCGCGATAAATCAATACACGCCGTGTGTAGCGAGTACTCGCGGCTGGGGTATTATTATACTGAGGGGATGTTTTTGGCTTCGGAATGAGGGAGAGAAAGAGTGGGAGAAAGAGAGAGAGAGAGAGCGGCTTCGGGATCTGGCGAGAAAGGCCGGTACGGCTATCCATCTTTAAATAAGAGAGCGCTTTCTGTGTTCGATTTCACCTACTGTATGCGCTGTGTAGGGGTGAGCTCGGTAAAATGGAGTGTACATAACATTAATCTTTATTTTCTTGTACTCTAGGAGCGAACATTTTTTATATAAATTTCATTTTCATTTATTACCATCTTAACCCATTTCTTCCCAAGCGGCCATTTTATAGTCGATTGGTTTTTTTTGCCTAAAACCGCCATTTTCAAGGTTTCCAACGGAAATTTCAAAATTCTGACTTCAGAATCGGAAAGAGCGGACAATTTTACTTCAGAAAAGTGCTATTGATTATTATTATTTTTTTTTTCGACAATTTCTTGGGCAAAAAACTAATCGACAATAAAATGGCCGCTTGGGAGGAATGGGTTAAGGTGATATAACCCCTTCCTGATACCTGCAACGCAGGAAACCACGTATTTAATTTAATTTTCAATTATGAAAAAATATCTTTCTGGAGCGTTGTCACTTTTGATTCTAAAAACTACGTTTCAGAGAGATGTTTACAAAAATTCAATATTAAATGAAAAACCACTGCTAACTGCTTTAGTACAATGCTTTCTCAAAGAGATTTAATGCACAATCATTTATTGAAAATTTACATCGATAAAAGTAATTTTAGGCATAATCGAAAATGTTATAAATATTGTTATAGACGACGACATTAAGTCGCATACTATACCCAGTCTATAATAGATTTCTCGTCGAGGCATGAATGGAACGACCGGCGTGCGAATCATGTATTTTATCTCGTTGCGAAGTACGCAATACGAGTGTGGATGTGCAACGATAACAGCGCAGTTTACATTTTCCTTTTGCCGTATCATCCGCATGTAAGGTATACAGGTACGCAACGCGCGCGTTAGCTAAACGTCAACGCGATGGGCCTCGACGGGGCGCAATACCACCTGCGCACTCGAAGCTCGCTACCGCGTGGGAGACGACCACGACGGGCATTATCCATTCCGTTTGGGGAACGCGCACCGCAAAGATTAAATACTCTTTATTTTGAATTCTCCTGTGATGCGCCGTGTGCGCGCCGGTGTAACCGAGTTCGAGGCTCGTTTGTAAGACCGAGCGGCAACTGCGGGAACTAGACGGGAATTTTTGCACTGTACGTGGGAAGAAATTGTACAGCAAGAATTACTGTTTCTGTTTGTACGGTAGGGATGTGTAAGAACTGCTGTGTATAAGTAATAATTTATAATGTTTTATAGGAAAGTTACCGAAGGGATATTAAGTTTATCATATGAATGTTTAATTTTACTAGAGGTATAGAAATTTTTATAGGAGATAAAATGTAGGGTAAGTGAGCCAGGTATCCTACCATGCTATAGTTACTATGACCCTCGATATTTGTATGAAAAAAGTTACTAAAGCGTATAGTAACTCGATGCAAAAGAAATTTATATTAAACTCTACTATAACATTACCGTTTTCACCATAGGTACTATAATGCCTGAACTTCTAGTAATTAAATAGTTTTTTTACGAAACAAGAATAATATAATAATTTTTTCTATATAATTTGTACCTAAATATTGTCCAATAATTTTTCTTAGTATTTTAAAAGTACAATTTCTGCGTAATAGAAACGTAATGATGATTTTTTCAATCCTTTTAGTATTGGAAAAGAAAATGTTACAATTAAAATAACGAAGCATAAAGTTAAGAAAATATAATTCTACTTTATGTTATAAAATGATAATTTCTCTTTAACACCAGCATGAAGCTCAATATAAAAAAAAACAACATACATCCTCCCCATCAAATTATCAAACGACGTTTCACCCACTCTCCCGACAAACCCCTTTATCATCCACAATCCACAACGAACGCGCCATATCATTAAGACAGTCGGCCACGTCTCCTCTTAAAAACAAATGCCCATAAAAGATGCACGCGCCTCCGCCATCCCAGCTCCTTCAGAATCTTAAAGACTCGCCACCCTTCGCACAATAAAAAAAAGGAAGACCTACTGCTCGGGCATTCAAAGAGCAACGCCTCCTGTAATTCAACTATACATTCAGCCGGCGTTCGCCTACCTCCTCGACGTCTGGGCGACGCGATACACGACGCGTATAACCCGGCGTGCGGGCGCTAAAAGCAATTTCCCGACGGGTAATCATTTTAGCAGAGAGGCAGCCGGCTGCAGCTCGCCTCGCCTCTGCTCGGCAATTAAGCAGGTCTTTATTAAAAGCCAGTAATTGTCGAGGCGCGCGCGGCACTTAGTTACACGCAGTCTCGGCGCGCTTTGCGCACGCGCTTCCTCTAATCATCCGGCGCGGCGCCGTGTAACCGTGCGCTAAAGGCACGGGGGCCTGCTCGTGTCTTACGTGGATCGATTCGGACTAATTGCCGAAGCTGGACCCAGGGCAATCCCGCGACGCAATTGGAATTCAATTAAGCTGCGAGGGGACCCAGTGATCTGAATATCTCGGAGAGTCGAGGAATCGATATAATACGGTATGGTGAAAGTTAGTTTGGAGGTGGTCGGGGCGATGTTGTAAGGACGGGAGGAGGTGTGGAAGATGGAGTGCGGATTGACGAGCGTGTTTTCCTGCGAGTGTGTATGGGTACTGGTAATTCACGAGGGGAAATGGAAATGACGATTTTACGAGGGGGGAGATGTGTGCGCGTCGTTTTTATACCGCTTGGTTTAGTGCTGTGTCAGCGATTTAATTTCTTGTGGGATGGCATTGCTAACGACTGCTTAGAAATACCGGCAAGTGTGCGATAAATTTGATTGTACTGTGCTGTGCATTTGTGCAATTTAACTTGTGATTAATTAATTTCCGATTTATTTTAGTCTAAACAAAATTGTCTTGGTTCAGTTGAATCGACTATATTAAGACTCGATTTATTTATGTGTCGCTAAAGTTAAATCTCGAATTCTGTATCCGATTCAAGTAAATCAGAAAATTAAATTATAATTCAACATCTTGATTCAAATGGAATTCGATCAGAATTTTAAAAAATTTTGATTAAATTCAGGGATGTGGGTAAAGTATTGCAATTCAATTTCGATCCACCTTGATTTGAATCACTTATAAGAGATACAGAATATAAGTTAAGCACTATATTCTCCTCAATACACATTCCTGGACTATCCTAACACTAAACAATTATTTGAACCATTCATATTTTAACGTCATCCATTCCAATAGAGAGATCAAACTGAGTTAATGGTGAAAATTTAATTTCGATCCACGCTTCATGCAAAATTATAACTAATCAGTATATTATTAAAGTATTTTAAAATGATTTCTTATATTAATTAGTAAAATAATAAATCAGAGAACCATGTGAAGTGAAATTAAGTATTTGAACAACACTATTGACTCTAATAACGTATTGGATTGATATGGATTTAAAATTGGATCGAAATGATCTCACCTGCATCTTTGGTTTCATTCAATTCTAAATTTGTATAATTTATTCTCGATCTATTCCTAAATTGGATAATATGTTATGGGAATCAATTTTAAAAACGACAAATCTCCTTGCGATTTATTTTTGAATGAATTAAATTCTTGTTAGATTCACATTTGAATCGAAAAAATTCATTTTTGTTCCATTTCAATTCAGAAGTTTAAACATTCATCCAGTTTGTCTAGATATACTAGTCAGGTTAAGCGCGCACCCCACGCGAATCTAGCATCCATCACCTAAATCCTTTTTTCCGTAAATCGAGAAAAATTGTTCTATTTGAAAATAAAGACAAAACTTCGTTGATTTACGAATGAACCGGGAACGAATATTTTTTTATTCATTATTTAATCAATTTAAATGTATCCCAATTCAATTAAATCCAAAATTATTTTATAACAAATATTCAGTTTTAGATGTATTAAATAAAGACCTACATTTTGTATCGACAAGGTTTTGCTACCGATTTCCAACTCCTCTGATTCCACATTATTCATCAAGTACCTCATAAACTGCGTACCTAATCTCACAAAGCTATTGAAACCCCCTTCACGCACGCAAACTCCCCATCGCCTTTTACCCAGCACAACGCAATCTCCTTAAAAATCCCACTCATCTCTCCAGTTCTCGCCAACAGCAGTATAAGACTTTCGAGGGTCATCCTCTCTTTCTCTCTCCTCCACTACTAAAACTTCGTCCACTCGGTTCGCCCCCCTCCTCCTCTACCTGTACACACGCGACGGAGCGCCGTGCGCAGTGCAAAGTTAAAAGTTTGACTGCCGGAGTGGGAGTGGAAGCCGAGGCGATAAGAGGATCGGGCCGAGGCGTTCATAGGGAAAGTTCGCTCGCCGCGAGCGCGAAACGAGTGCTGCAGTAGCAGAGAGCGAGAGAGAGAGAGAGAGAGAGAGAGGCGATGCGCGACGATAGTAATATCAACTCCGACGAGCGGCGCGGCAGCGGCAGAAGGCCTTCGATCGCCGGTCTGTTTTCTCGATAGAAAGGCAGACGGAGAAACAGAGACAGAGGTGGAGGTGTGTAATGGTTGGTGTACAGCAATGGACTGTGATAAAAAATCTTTGAAACTTTTAGGACCCTTTAGTGGCAATATTCTAAAGTAGAGAAAACAGTTTTAATTTTATCAGGTGTTTCTTAATACAATAGCTATTCAGGGCTCGAAGTCAACGCTCTGCAAAAAAGTAGTTATAGTTTTGCGACTAAAGGATTTATATAAAAAAACTTAAAAACTATATGCGGTTAGCTATGGCACCATGTAAGGAATTTTTAAGAAATTTCCAAAATTTTGAAAACCCTATACGTGGTGCCATATCTATCCATATATAGTTTGTAATTTTTCTTTTTTTCTTAAATGTCAGACAAAACAAACTGAATAGAGGATGTCCATTGCAGCCCCTTTGAAGGAACGAATGAAATCAATACCATTGTTTAAAGCTCGTTTAGAGATGAATTTAAAAAGAAATTAGACCCCTCTAAATGGGGAGAAAGCTATGAAAAATAATATCTATTAATTAATGCAATTTATAGCAATGTATTAAGTCTAACCATACTCGGGAATTTCTACTTAATTATCCGACTTTCTATCACGTCTACCTCAATTTTCTCCACACTTTAAGGGATCAATTTTATTTTCAAAATTCATGTTTTTATGAGCTCTGAACAATGGTATTGAATTTATACGTTCTTCTTTAACAGACTATATATTATAAATCCGTGGGCATCTCCCAGTACAGTGAAATAACGTTTAATGAAATTTTGTTTGTCTTGTCCGTCATTTTGTTAATTTTGTTAATTTGAAACATTTTTCAAAATCCCTTATATGGTGCCACAGCTATCCCCATATAGTTACTAAATACTTGGAGCGCTGTATAACTTACGAGCCCTGGGCAGGGTAGTATTGGGGCTCCAAGAAAAATTAAAAGATTTTCTTCTACTTTATAATATTGCCAATACAATATTGTAAAAGTTCCAAATATATATATATATATATATATATATATATATATATATCACATAGTTTCTATATAGTAGATTAGAAAATAGACTAAATTTTTATTGAAACACCTAAAGACGTTCCTTATCGCTTTTTTAACGTCAACAGTTTAGTAATAACCAACTTCTTTTTAAAAAATGTAATAATTTACATAATATTTTTAGCGATTCGATTTTTCAAAGGAACTTCGCGAGAAACTCGCTTTTCATTATAACATCCATCAATATACACGTCTCTGTCATGTACAACGCTATGCGCGCGTTCTTCTGCACCGACGCCATTTTCACGCGGATTCCCCGGATAGCGCGACGGCTACGCTCAGGTATGCGAGGAATATACGCTCCGCTGTAGGTGGTGGACTTTCTCTCTCTCTCTCTCTCTCTCTCTCTCACACCACTACGCAGAAAGCCAGAGCCATCGAGACATTCAACTTTGCCGTGGCGGGAAACACCACTTGGCGCTTTGCGGACAGCGAACCCCCCCTCCCCTTTAGCCTCTTCTCTCGCCGCGCTTCTCTAATTCTCTTCTCTGCGGGAGAGAGAGAGAGAGAGTGGAATTTCTCATTCACTGCCATTGTTCTCGAGCTGGCTGAAAACTTTTACGCTGATGCGTGCGCGCGCGTACGGAATTATCGCGTGGTGCGGTGAGACGGGACGCCGACTTGCGCGCAGTTATATTCAAATCAGCTGCTGCCACTGCTGCTGGTGCAGCTTGCAAATTGAGCGGATGAGCGAATTGGGTTTGCGCGTGTGTGTGTGTGTGCGAGCGTGCGCGCGTGCGCGCCACTTATGCAATTAAAAATTGACGCGGGGAGTTCGTGTTTTATGCAGTTGCGAGGTTGAGGGGCGAGGAGTCACTGAGAGTTTTCGGGGTGATTGGGTTAAGTATTGTGTTGAACATTTGAGAGAGAGTAGACCGAAAGTTATCTAGGTGAATTTCACTACTTTATTTTGTTCGTAATATACGATAAGCCGGTAAAATAGGTAATGAATATACATGTTCTTTAAACAAATTTCTTTATAAATCGAGTATACATACAATTTTTCGTTTAAATATAATCTTACTTATTTTACGAAAATTTATTTTGCTAATACAAACAACTTAATGACACTTAAATATATGTTTATTAGTAAATTATATTATTAAAAAACATAGAAAACGATTTTTTGTTTAATTTTCTTTATAAGTATTACTTTTTCTGTGTTAAGTCCACATTAGTCCATACTGTTTTTTATTTTGTGGAATAAAATGTAAGCATTTTATAAGTATGATAATGTGATTAATATTATATTTAATACCTTACTTAATATTATGTATAATTTTACCCGATATCTTATGATTCGATTTACAGTATATTGATGCAAAAATTAAAACCTCTATCACAAAAACGAGAAAAATGGACTTAAGTCATTATTACGAGCAGTTACACAAATATACTAAGACTATCCTTACATATCTATAAAGCAGCTATTACGTCAAAATACCACAGAGCATCAACTCATAAGTATATAAATGAAAACGCAACAGGTTTTCTCGTCAAGTAGTATATCCCGTGTATAGTCAGGCCTTATAACTCTAATACACTAAGTGCGTCATTTCCCTATTTACACTATATTTATTTACAAATTTTAACAGCAAATAATTCCCACAACAGCAGTCGCCTTTAACTTTATATTCCAATTATATCAACTTCAATTTACATTAAATCAAATCAAATTCATCGCCAAGTTTCAAGTACACCTCTCTCACCGGCTAAACTCCAAACTCGCAACATCTTCGCCTGCCGCCGAACTTTAATTACTTCAACGATCCTCCAACTTAAAAAAGTAAAAAAAACAAGCCTTCTCATTTAAACACAACCTCCACTCCTGCGCCGGCATCCAAAACTATCATTACAGCATCGGGCGAAATGAAAAGTGTCCCCGCAAGACAGCCAAAACCTCGCTCCATCCATCAAGCGTCCGCGACACAAAAAGAAGACCGCAGAAATCCCGCTCGCTGCGCTCCCATTTTCAGCCAGCCTCTTTTTTTCTCTTTCCATCCGCCCAGCTAGGCAGTTCGGCGTGATTACATAGTAATGCCTCGCGCGATATTGCAGCTCTCTCTCTCTATCTCTATCTCTCCTCTCGAGAAGTACGACGACGAGACACAATAATTCGCGAAAGGCGACGGCCTCTTTCTTCACCGCTGCAGGCTGCCGAGGATTTCTTCGTCTTCGCCTCCCCCCCCATTCATCCGGGGTCCGGAGCACTTTTTCCTTCGCGCGCGCCTGCATCTAGCTCGGGCTCTGCTCGCGCGGAGAAAACGACTCCATATTCTATCGCGGGTGGGGGAGCACTTTGAAAATAAGCGCGAGGCGCTATTTTTTAAATCGCGGCGGGGAGTTCGCGCGGATTAACCGCGGCGAATGAGAGGATATGTGCGCGGGGGTGCGATTTATGGGAGTACGGTTCAACGAACCGCGTCCCCGTCTCTCCCCTTTCGTTTCTTCTCCGCTTCGCTTCTCGGTGTACGGGTGCGCTCGCTCTTCGTTTTCGCCCCTTTCGCGCCCGTTGTCTGCGATTCCCTTTCATAATTATCGGGAGCGACAGATATATGCTGCTGCGCGCGCAGTTTTGTCCTGTTTTCTTTCTTTTTTTCTTCTTTCTTTATTGCTACCCTTCGTATTCTTCGTATTACTGCAGCTTTTCAAGCTGTTGCCAGATGGGTGCGAGGGTGGCCTTTAAGGAGCCTCTATGATGATTTTTTTTAATGATTTTAATGATTTATCCTTTTTATATTAATCATATTCAGTTTTTAATTATTTTACATTAAGAATGATTTAGTTAAAAGTTAATTCATTTAGATAAGAATAAGATAAGAGGTATATCTACGATTAATTATTTTATTGAGGCACAGAATTCAAACATTCATTTTTTTTAATATTAAACAAAAACATACGTATAGTTTTTATAAGTAATAAATACGTAATTTAAAATTCCCGAATAAATAAATATTTGAGCTAACGGAAGAAAGAAGTGATATTAATCTTTTATAATAATAATTTTGAACACTTATACGAAGATTCTAACTTATATCTATATTGAAACCTACAACTGTTAGTTGAAATATATCTTTATTAATGCGTACCATGCGTAGATACAAAAATCACTAAAAACATAATTTTCAAAAAAATTCGACTCAAGTTGTTATCTCTCAAAGCCACATATATATGATGGCAAATTCGCCATGTAAGATTCAATATACTAGAATCAAAATTACAGACTCTAGAAATTTCGCGACGTTAGAAAAAAGCCGAGAAAACTCATTCAAGTCACCTCACCTGAAATAAAATTGCAGCAACCGCACGCTCCTCTACATTATTTATCGCATCCCCGCATCCACCACCCAAAGACCAGAAGATTAAAATTCGGCGAGACGCTCGTCTCCGGTATTTTCATTAAAATTAATACCTCTAGACTCCAGACACCACGACGTGATATGCGCGTCTTTGCGTGCACGATATCTCCTCGCCATCCATCCTACGTCCTCTCCTCCATTCTTCACTCTCTCTCCCCCCACACACACATACACACACACACGTACATCGACCGAAGACGCCGTGGCACGCTGGATATAAAAGGAAGAGAGCGAGAAACGAGGCGTTTTATAGGACGGTGTGTCGGCGTGTATAGAGTAGCAGCCCCGCCGGACTCTGGGTTAAAGCCAGCGCCAGCAGCGGCAGGTATTACTTACCGTAATGAGGCCGGCCTCCGAATGGGCCTCTCGGTAAGTGGCTTTTGTAATAAGACCGAGAAAGGGAGCGCGCACTCGTCATTGCACTTTATACTGGCTCTTCCTGTACAGTGCGAGAAGCTGCGAGAGGAGAGTTTCTGTTAAGGTATAGGCCGATAAAACGATGTATGAAGGCGCGCGTGGTGCGTATGGGTCTGGATCGAGGAGAGAAATGGTTCGTAAAGAAAGTGTGTTACGGAGGTGGAGCCGGAGTTCGTTAGCGCGATCGTGTTTGTTGTGGGTACGGATGTACGAGGTAGATGGAGCTCTTTGATAGGAGATTGTTTGTGTACCGGGGGAAGTTGTGTAATGAGGTGATTCGAAGTCATGGGTTGGATAATAGGGGGCTGCCTTGATGATGAATAGAAAATTGCTTTTGAGGTAATGGTTTTTTTTTCTTTTTAGATTTTGGTATATGTTAATTTGTAGATTAAATTTTGCTTCCTCAAAGAGGAAGCTTTGTGGTAGTAAAAAAATGTTTTGTTAAAAACATGATAGAAATATGTTTTGAGACATTAGGAATCAAAATACACTATTTTTAGAAAATGTCTGTATGGATGTGTGTGTGTGAGTGTGTGTGTATGTGTGTGTATGTGTGTGTATGTGTGTGTGTGTGTGTGTGTGTGTGTGTGTGTGTGTACGTGCGTGCGTGCGTGCGGGCGTGCGTGCGTGCGGGCGTGCGTGCGTGCGTGCGTGTGTGAGTGCGTGCGTGAATGCATTATAATTAAATCAACAAGGTTTTTTTTTATTTAAACTCTTTTAACCTCCAAAATAACTTGATTTTACTATTAAATGGGAGAGATTTAAACAATTTACTGAGATGAAATAAATCTTTTTGAGAAAACAATGTTAGTATAAAGAGCAGCGATTATTTACGAAATACGAGACTTCTATTTTTCTAAAATAAACGTTTAAGTGTATTTTGAAAGAACAAAGCTAATGAAATAAATGAAAGAGCAATAAAATATAAAGAAGAAAAGAAAACAGTAGATTTTAATACATTATCCAGTTAAATGATAAAAATTATTTCAAAGCCCAATTTAAAAATAAGAAAAGCTCTCAGAGCAGTAGCAGTAGCGACAGCGCACATCTCCAGTTAAAAATGTAAAAAGGTATTTCGTGTCAAATTACTACAGTCGCGTTGGGGGTTAATCTCTTCGTTACTGCACAAAGCGATACTCTCCGAGCTGCGGGGATACTGCTGCTGCTGCTGCTGCAGCACTACTCTTTCTCGCGTACCACTCGCTGTCTACGGTTACGAATGTCCTAATTCCCGTTGTTGGTAGAATTTCCAAACGAGCTGCGCGGAATGAAATTATAATTTGTTTGATGTTCAAACATTATTATCTGGGAGATAAAGGAGCATCCAAAGAAAACTGTAACCCTGGAAAATAACCAAAGGATAACAATAACAAAATTTTCCAGAATGTATGCACTGGAAAATTTCGTATTTAACTATCCAACTTTGTACTGTAATTGTTACTTTACCCTTTGTATAGCCAAGTTTTTAATTTCTTTGAAGTATGCTTAAGTATTCATGAAATCACAACGAAGTTATAGTTCGTTATACAAATAGTCTGTATATTCTGTACTACCAATGAATACTCGGTTATTTTGTAATTTTTCATAGAAATGACATTTGAATATAGGTCGAGTAAACTTTTAATTTTTTTGCGTGATATGTGTCTACCGTTTTTCATTCAAAAATAATAACTACGAACTTTACTTTTTTTATTGCGCACAGTGATTGAAAGTTTAAAAAGTGATTCAGAATTGATTGACGGTGTTGCGACTAAAAGGCAGTTACAAATAAATAAAACGTAAAGAAGATTTTTTTTCACAATATAACTGTCACCATGGAAACTCCAATCGATATCCGACTATAAATATTCTATAAAAAATTAAAACCAACACCGATTTCTCTAAATTCTTTCATCCTTACAAGCTATAAATCCACTGTAGCACCAGCTCCAATCCTCCCATTTAGATAATAAAAGAATGACCATCATCCACCCGCTCCTTATCACCAACAACCTCATCCAGCCCTCCTCTTTTTTTCATCCCCACAAAGTGTCCAAAAGCGTCGTAATTCCCGCGATAATCCTCCCAAGAGATATTACAGGGATCGTATACCATTATAAACTCCACGCGCGGCTTGTACATCGAAGATCCTCGATATCCGATACGATCTCCCATACTCGCGCCCACTTACAGCTACTTCCGTACACACACACACACACCCACGTCCGCACAGCGAAAAAATCCCCGAGACACCGCGCGCACACATCCACCCCTCAGCCGGTAAAATATGTACACTGGCGCGCGCCGCGCGGATAAAAGTCTCGGAAAGAGCATAAGCGCCGAATAATGGTAGAGCTCCCGAACGCGCGCACACATAAGTCCCTCGCTATTTCCCTTTTCGCCCTCGCCCACACCGGCTTTCCGAACCACTCCTCCATTTTTTGTTTGCCGCTGCAGCAGCGCGTATTCCTGCGCTAATTACGCATTGCGACGCGGGATAGAAATTTCGCGAGGTGCACAAGTGGACTGCGCTAGACGGAGAGCGAGAGGAGGGAGGCAGAAGCTTCACGGCGAAATATGCGCGCGAGCCCGCGAATATATGCATGAGAATGGACCACTTGGCGCTGTGTGCGCGAAAGTATATATGGAGAGGCGAGGGATGAAAGAAACGGGGAGAGAGAGAGAGAGACTGATACATTTTCGCGCTGGCTGCGCGTGGGCCGCGAGGGGAGGGGTACCAATAAAGGGGAGAAGCACGGGGACGCGAGAGAGCGCCAAGGCCTCATGAATTTCATTGTATCGGGGACGAGAGTCGTCTGGGGCTCGTTTTTCAAAATTGTTCGGATTAATTATTTATAAGCGTTGTATTCTTTTTGCATTTATAAGATGATGGCAAACGATTTATGCACATTTTTTTCTACTATAAGTATGCAAGAAAGTGAAGTTCATTTTTAGAAACTGAGGTACGCCGTTTTAGCCTAAGCTGCATCCATAACTGCTCTTGCATTTACATATAATATGAGTAATGAAAAGCTCGTCGGATAAAATCTAACATCACCCACAGCATTGATTACATCAATAAATATCTAATACATTTAAGGAATTATTTTACGTATATTCTTCATTCCCACAGATTTATCTTTTCTATTTTAGCGACTATAATTTCGAATTAAGTCGGTATTTGCAATAATCATTAACTTAATCTGAGAGACAGACTTTAATATCAGACGGTATTACTTTTGAAAGTGTATAATTGGTCTTTGGGCTACTTAAAACTTTATAATCCTGAAGTTGAATACAAAAAGTGATGAATAAGTTTACGTTTATGTGTAAAACTACATACTGGTCCAGTAGTTGAGACTATTTTAAAGCATCTTTGTACACCATGTTACACGTTCCTTCAAAGGCGCTATTCACTCATCCATAAACGCTAAATTTAGTGTATAGAAGTTACTGTAGCGCCATGCAAGAGAATAATTGTTGTTGCGTGACTAGTTTGACTAGCGCGCTTTTTCATTTTTTGGCTAAATTCTTAATCTACTCTAGATATTTCTAATAAACCGATTAAATACTTATGTTTATTAAAATCATATTTCCATCGCTCATGTGAATATTATTTCTGTTGAATTGGTCGATTATTTAAGCACAAATAGAGAAATTTCATTTTTGCCAGCGACGTTTCGACGATATATTTGTCGTCCTCTTCAGGCTATAGATTCATGTTTATTACTGATGTTATGCTTAAAATACGAAAAGAAATAGCGATCGAGTTTCACGCTAGCCACACTCTAGCTACACTAGAACAATTCTTATGCTTCGTGCTATAGTCGTTACCACACTAATTTTGCTCTATCAAAACTCATAATCATATTAAATATTTGCTACTTAAAGTCTATCCTTGAGATTTTTTAATGATTATCTGTGCTGGTTAAATGCTTATTCCATATATAACGGTCAGCATTCCAGTATGGACACCCATAGAATACAAAAGTATATACAGCGAGAGGCTAGGGATGAAAGAAAGAAAGACGAGAGACAAGAGGCTAATACATTTTCGCGCTAGCTACGTACGCGCTATGTATATATATATATACGGAAGAAGGACCAATAAAAGAGAGAAGCCTCATGAATTTCATTGTATCAGCTGAGTACGAGACCCATCCAAGCCTCATACTGTATGTAAGAAACATACGTATGTAAACTGGGATTTTATGCAGTGATATATATATATGTGTGTGTGTGTGTGTGTATATACGCGTATATTAGGATGATGCCGCACTTGTTTCTATCTCACTCGGCTTGCCATGTTGTGTTGTTTGTCGTAGTCTGCCAGCAGAAGGCCAAAGATTCGCGCCCTTCTTTCTGCTTTCGGGGCTCGTTTTCTTTGTTTTATATATAGGTACGCGAGCTGCGAGCGAGGAGAGAAGAGAGTGAGCGAGGGAGCGAGACTTTCTACGTGATGAACTGCGGTGGTGCGCGAGGTGTAGGTACATAGTGCTCGAGCTGCTTTGTCGAGGCGTGCATGAATGCGTCGCGTTGTTTGTATGTTAATGCAAAGAGAGAGAGAGAGAGAGAGAGAGAGAGAGAGAGAGAGAGAAAGAGAGGAAGATGGTTTCGCGGGGTTCTTTCGTGAGGTTGGATGGATGGCTGGATTCGTTCGAGCGTGATGGTGATTTGGTGTTGCCAGGTTTGGAGCTAATGTGCTTTGTGTTTTTGTTTATGAGAGGTGTTGACGATGCTGATGAATGGACATATATTTGAAAATCAGGATAGGGGTGGAAAATGAAAACCAGTTTTTCAACTATTTTTGTGAAAAGAAAAAGTTAATTATCTGCACTATAATTGAGTGTAAGAAAACCAACTGTTGGGCGTAATTATTCATGGTGTACCCTGAAATCACTTAAGAAAGGTTGGTGCTAATTAAGTGTAAAATTCATCTTCAATTGCACTTTGGAATTGATAAATATTAAGAACTAATAAATTTATAATTAATGCTAACACTTTCAGATTTTACCGAACCTCCAGTGTCCCGTGCATTTAAAATCGAAAATTGACGTAAACACGTGATTATGGAGAATTTCAACCGGATCTAAAGTGTTTTAATTTTTTGCATATCTTAATTTAATGTTATTACTTGATTAAAAGTTTATAAAAAAAAATTATTTATCATTTTATACACTTTAGGATCCAAAATTCGATATAAAATTATAAAAACTACCGAAGAACTCGCGGTTATCTTAGCTACGCATAAGAACTACCTTAAAGTATGAATTTTGAATATTATATAAAGTTTATTTTCTTATAGAATGTATTGTAGTCCTCAGCTATTGTGCACTGTAAAGTTTCCATAAAAATTCTTGTATGTAAACTTCTATCTCGATAAAGAATTTGCTCGTCTCTTAAACGTGACATTGACTAATACATCCTATTCTCAGCGCTCGTGTTTAAAAGATGCACCACTTTATTTCGTATTCTTCCACAGCACATTTGATCTGTTATGTAACTCGGCTGCACCATTTCTTACTATAAATTTCCGAAAAATTCCTTACACTCAGTATCAATTAATTATTAATTTTCAACCGTATTTTGAGCCTTGAAGCAAATATATACAAAATTATTTCATATTCGATTAAACTTTATTCACCAATTTACTTTCGGTTGATAGCAAACGATAGAGTTTTTTCTATCCTTCAGCAACTTTTCCACAAATGATAGCATTTTTCGAGTACGACCAATCTAAATGAAACACTAGACTGAATACTAAATTGAATTGGTAAATGCCCAACAAAACCTACATTTTTTATAATTTACATCATTATCGATCTCATTTCAATTAAGCAATACTTCTACACAGATCTACATAGCCACAGAAACTCAATCAAAATGAACAAAACGCATTTGTTCCATCATATTTCCAAACGCTCCGCCCAGTCCTCCCAATAAACGCCAAATAAAAAACCGCGCGGTTAATTACGAACTGTATAATTAATCACGACGTCTCCTGCAACGCCGGTGCGCGCATCGCTTTGAATTCACCCTGACAATGGCCGCACCACCACCGCCGCACGCACGACAGGTTGTGCAAGCAAACGCGAGACACACACGTCCCTGCGCGCGCACGCCACGCTCATATTATCGTAAGGACAAATAATACGTCGGTGCTGCGCGCATTGTTGCTTCGCTTCGTCCCTTATGCCCGCGCGTATATACGCGAGACACCTTCCTCGTAACGCGTGACGGCAATAAAGCCAGCGATACGCGAGAACTCGAACGCACGCTGCGAGCTACAGGCCCGTGTATATTACAATTTCATTGTCAAGTTTTCGTGCTCGAGGGTGATGCGGAGTTTTTTCTTTTCTAGCAGGCGCGCGGGGTTTTGGGAAGTCTCTTCAGAGTTTAATTTTGATGCTGGTGGGTGGAGTTTTATGGCGCGGTGCTGGGTGGTAGTGGAAAAATAAACATGCGAGAGCGGTAAGAGTCCGGTCTCGATGAGGAGAGATATTATAGGGACAGGAAAGTGCATGCGTCTGCGTTGACTTTTGAGAACGAGCGGTTGGCGGCGCGGTGTTCCGTCATTTTGTAGAGTCAGCCTTTTCGGCGGGATGGTCTCTGCTCGTATAGTAAAACTTTTGATTTTCCTTTTTGGGTATAATATTTTAGTACAATGTTTAAGATATTAAAATAAGAATATTGATATTCATTCATTTTTTGTAGTTTTAACAAATCAAATAAAATACGGAAAGTTTTTTATTCATTCTTTCTTTTTATCTAGATTAGAGAGATTGATACATGCAATTTTAATTAATCAAAATTCACTGACTGATATAAAGTCAATTATGCAATATAGGTTAGGGGGTTTTACAAAAAATCAAAGAACGTAATGAAACTCACACATATCATTGTTTAGAAAATCAAGAAGTTTCCTGAATCTTTTCACTGTTTATGACCGATGTTATATCTAAGACATTCGACTTAGCAGTTTTCTCGTTTTCTCATTACACATGGGCTCTTATGGAACTCGGCTATTGAAACCGATTGACGTAGGGTGCGATGTGTGTAAGAAAACCGAGAATGAAATAAAAAAACTATGAACGTTATCAAGTAACTTATAATTAAGCTATGTGCAAATAAATTTGAACGCGTGTCACCGCATTTAATTCCGAATATTGAATGAACCTCCTTCAAAGAATTATCTTTCAATAAATATTCATATCTATTATCAAAATGTTACTTCTTTGTTTTATGTATAATATAAGCATATTTGAAAATATAAACTCTTATAATCTAAGAATAGAAAGAAGTTTATATTTATGATAATTTATGAAAACGATAAAAATAGAAATCTTTCTGAAAGATTCGTCAATAATTTTACTTGCTTTTTACGTTTTAAACTATTGTTAAAACAGATAATAAGCATTACGAGTTTCTATTACGTGCAAAAAGGTACAAACATTCATTAATACTCTCACATTTTCAATAAAATGATGGAACTAAAGTGCATGTTCATAAATACATAAACTTGAATAAAAAAAATTCAAATGGTTATTACATAGAAGCTCTATCCACCAGCAATATTGCATAACACCCGAAATAAATTACAATGTCCATAGTAATAAATGCTTATACGTACAGACATTATTTCCCGATAAACCAATATTTACAGCGTCGCTCCCATATTTCACACCGACCAAAAACTACCTCCCCAACCGTACATTTTTAATTTCAACCTATTATAACTTACACCGCAGAATTTCAGTTGCATCGCTTATAATAATTATCAATCCACTATTTTCTTCCTCCACCCTCTACATTAAATCGATAACTATAATACACACACCCACGCGCTAATAGCGCAATCCTCCTAATTTCGACGAGCGGCATATTGCATAATCCATTCAGATTCCATATGCAAATGCAATTAACATCCACGGCCACTCGTTCGTGTTATATTATTAATTAGCAGTTTGCATTGATAATCGGAGGGCGCGCGCATATGCGCGTCTTTTGCGTCGTTTTGATGCATTCGTAAGTTCGCGCGCGCCAATGGCCGAATTCAGGCCAATCGCCAGTCTTGCGTAAAGTTCGGGTTAGTGGATGAAAGCATAAATAGCCCATTAGGCGCATGCGTGCGTCTGTAGATGCGCATATCGTTTTTGCGTGCTTCACTGGTAATTAGAAGGGTTCTATTAATATGATTTTTATTTCGTTTAAGGAGGTTGGGGATCGTTCGCGGGCGGAGTGCGGTGCGAGGGGAAAATTTAAATCCTGAATGCCGTGAGAGTGTTGTGCGCGAAAATGTAGTAACTGCTATCCATGTTTAAGAACAAATGACCCACGCCTCTAAGACGAATATCGCAATATCCCGCGGACTTCAACTCGCCATTACTCGAAAATACGAAAATTTGACACAATATCATTCAAGATATTTAAGTCCGTACGGCATAGCTAATACATTTAAAATATATTCCGTAAAAGAATACAAAATATAAAGTTAAAATATTATTTTTAATCCGTGTATTTTTTGTTTCCAGCGATAAAAGACTGTTGAAAATTTTCAAAAAACTGTAATTTTCTATTGTAGATACATTATAAAAGCGGTATAGAATGTGTATGCACAATTTTAGATCATGATTTTTAATAGAAAATTTTCGAGATGTTTTTTTGTCCGCAGGCGCCGCCATTCGTGTCTATTCCAGGCGTTGCACTTGATTTTTACGTTTTCGTTTATATAGTTGAAAGTAATACGGAGAGTAACCAGGATCTTCTAAATGGTAAATCATATGAAGAATACATGCACTTTAATTTACAATCTTTTTTGTAAACATATTCCTCTTGTAAATATTAATAAGTCGATCGGAAAGCAATAATTTTGGTGATTTCATACTATTTCTGTGCAAAATACATAAACTTTGATCGTTATTATCTCATAAACAAATGCGGTAAAGCCTCCTAAAATTTGAACAGGGTTTAGCTTATAACTAAAACAATGTTATACTGTAATATCAAAGAATTATTCCATATTTTACGTTAGTCACGAACCTCCTTAAGGGCGGTCTGGTTTTCACGATTCTCATGAATAATAAATGAAATTTATTTTGCCTAAATTTATTACATACTATAGATGTGTATTATTAAATACACTTGTTTTATTATACTTAAAGGATCATGAATGATCCATTCAAAGTGAATTCGTTAACTGAATGGCTCAGATGAAAAACAGTCTAAGTCCAAAAAATTAAATTTTGAACTGAGATATCCATTTTACTTAAAAAATATAAATATACATATTAATAAGAAAAATAAATGTTTTTTGTCTTATATAAGACTCTTTAGAGGTATAAACAACGTCATGTGTGGGTAAAGAGTTTAAGTTCATACCTTTACTTTTGACACAGTAACTTTTCAAACATTTTAGTAAATTGGTTAGATATAGCGAGGTCTTACAAAACAAATTATAGGCTTACTTTGAATTATAAACTTAATATCTGTGCAGCAAAATAACTTATTTAAACACTCATATATACCCTGGTGGAAAATGAATCTAGAACTATGTAGATCTATCTAGTTTGTCATGGGAATAATCGAGCGCCTCGATAAAACTAGACAATTTTCTATCAGGGTAGATTTAAAAATTATTAACGTAAAATATCCAAGTAGTCCCACTGAGACGAAGTTCGACAAAATTTATTGTTGTACTTTTCTATTTAAAGAAAATATATTAACTAACAAAATGGGTAGTTGAAAAACTATATTCTATTTTAATGAAAAAATGTACCCCTTCTTTTAACAATAACTCTGCAAGTTTTTATGCTAGAAAAATATTGAGCTAACAAATTTTTAGATGAAAAAAGTTGCAATTTAAGCTTTGTTTCATATAAAATCATTCTTCTGATGCAAAGTAATTAATAATTTAAGATAATGATTTAAAATGCGTGAAAAAATATTGAATTTAAGAGTTAAAATTCATCGAATATTCATGCATTTTTAATAATCATCTTCAATTATTAATAATTTTACATCAGAATAATATTTTTATACGAAACAAAGCTTAAATTACAGCTCTGTCAATCTACTTTGATTCGCATTGATTGTTCTAGTATAAAAGCTTGGAGAGTTGTTCTCGAAAGAAGAGGTCCATTTTTTCATTAAAATAACGCATATTTGAAGTACAATACCTCATATCTCTATAATAGGGACCCATTGGAAAAGGTTACGGGTGCTAGGCTTCATTTTTAGGTACCAAAAACCACCTACTGAAGTTTGATAAGAAATCGTTTCCCACGGGGTGTGCACTCTTCTTGTTAGCATTTTCTTTATTTAATATAGACAAAAACCTTTTTTTCATTTAATATGTTTTGAGTTGAATAGAAGTTGATGTGAAAAACAGTCCAAGTCCACCCACAAAAATACTTCTCTTCATAAATTAGATATGACTTTTCAGGTTTGGACGGTAGCTTAATTTATGCATGGCGGCTATATCTACAACTTTGTAATATTAAGTTTTTTATAAAACTGACATCCAACAATTCTATAAAGTATTTTTCGTTTTTCTCAAAATTCATAGTTTGTGAATAAAACTGTTTTTCATCTCACCCGTTCGACTGCTTCATTTCGGTCAATGATTTCTTCGAAGCACAGAAGTTGCTTATGAAATACTCTATGCTCAAGAAAAATTGACCAATCGTTTTACAACTCTATTCGAATTCAGTGTATGGCGCAATAAAAAACGTTGTGCATTCTTATTAAAGAGCAATATTTTTAAGTTATTGTAAGTACACAATATAAGATACAGTATAATAGTTAAAAATGTGTGATTTTAACAAGCGTTCACATATTTTGTTACTATGGCCTAAGTTTTTGAAAGAAACTTCAAGTAGTTCTTAATGGGGTAGTATATTTCTGGATTTTTATCGGTAACAAGAAAGTGAGTGTAATTGATGTAATAAAAACTTATTTATACACTGAGAGAAAAAATGTAGGAAAATTTTACTCATTACTATGAAATTTAGGACTGAATACTAGACGTCTTGTTTTAAGTGCCAATTGTATCTTATATTGGTTGTACGAGACTCAGTACTAGACATTCTTGTAATATTTACCACCCTGCTAAGGAATAGATACTACATTATAACTTGTATATAAAGGTACACTGACAAAATGGATTGGGTATCAGACCAATATTTTTATATTTATATGATAACTATACGATATTGCTGGAGTAACCATACATATTGCTGTAGTAGCTATAATAGGGTTGTCAGTGATATTGTATGGTTGTTACAGCAAAATAATATAGTTGTGAGAGCAATAACAAAGTATTGTTGCAGCAGCAATACATAGTTTAGTTTGATCAACCAGATTAATTTAACTAATTAAAATAATTTAACTGAGTCCTAGGTTGGCTGTGAATCATTACTAACCGTACAACATTATATTTTTTCCCAGAAAGTCTAGTAACCATTCCTACCCTCTGGTAGTACATATTACTACTTTTTTTCTCAGTGTATAAAAATATAATCATCTTTTTAACAAAGTATGTGATGGATCAATTTAGGTTTTACAGCGGTTTAACTGTTCGCTGTAGATCCTATTTTCACTCAATGCTATTTTAATAACTTAGTATTTTAACTTAAAATTATGTATATACTTGAATGCGATACAAATGTTAAAATTTACGCGGTTGGAATAGGATCTACGACGAACAATTTAACTGCTAGTATAAAACTGAAATTGATCCCTCCAATCAGTGTGAAAGTTATACAAAAGCCATAAATATTCATTATCAAATACCTTAAATTATAAAGGTATCTGACTAAGAATGAATTTGCTAAACACATGATAATACTTTTTATATAATTATAATTTCTATTATACTAACCTCCCTTTCTCTTTTCAATCGAAAATGCAGAAAGAGATATTGTAGAGATACCCCCTTAAGCATAAGGAGTAATTAAAAGTCGGTAAGTTATTGCAGAAAGAGATATTATACCGATACTACCCCCTTAATCGAAATGAGTAATTAGAAGTTGGTAGGGTTTTACCAAAATTTTTAACTGAAAAATTATATTAAATTCATTAATATACATATGATGAAAAATCTTGTACTGATATGTGAAAACTAAAATTTTAAATTATCAGAAATTATAGAATATATTAAATAAATAAATAAATAAATAAAAGTATAATGTTAAATATATGATTATAAAAATTTTAAAGAATTATTCATCTTTAAATTAAAAGTTTAATATAAATTTAATTTAAATTAAATTTATAACATTTACGAAACTGTCTTATTCCCATAAATATTTCTACACCCAAAAGTATCAAGCCAGATCACGTAATGCCCAGTCAATGCTTCGTTCAAAATACCACAACGCACTTAACACTCTTAATTCGCACCCTCGTAACTTCCCCATACACACACGGATAAAAGTAGTCACCACGCAGCGCAGTGCCACCATATACACCCAAAACAAAGTGAGCGCGCTCATCCTATTTCGTTGGCGCGAGAGACACCGTAAAAAAGGGAGACACGCGTTGACAGCGGGCAGCTCGTTTCGTCGCTCCACTCTCCCTACGCTGCGTGTCGACTACTTTTCTCCGCGTACACCCGTAATCTCCCGCTGCACGCTTTAAAAGACCACTGCACCGACTTCCGCGTCTGGCTCTATACCTCTATATCCTCTCTCTTGAAATGAGCGAATGCGCACGCGACGCGATTACAAGCAGAAGCGTGGGAGATTGGTGGAAGAGTGTCGCGCAGCTCGAAACAAAGCTCGCGCGCCACCGCCCGAGCGTTTAATCAAAGTGTGATCGACCGCGACTCTCTCTCTCTTATGCTCTTTCAGCCGCGCTTGCAATTTCTGCGGAGTTATTTTTGCTCTCTCGTTCAGACCTTCGATTTTCGACCCGCGCGATTTTAACGGTGGGCGGAGGTTCTGGTTGCGCGGAGCGGGTTGCATATTGACGGTGTAATGGGTTGGCGCTTGTCGGGATGCTACAAGAGGAGATTGGATGGAACGAGGTTGGGGATTGTGTTTTACTTTGTTGGAAGGAGTTGATTTTGGTAGTAGGAAGGTAAATAATTACGTTGGCAGTAGGAAGTTAAATTAATTGTGCTTTTTGTTTTATGTATAATTGATTTAGAGTTCTTTAGATTTGTGGACGTTTACGGAAAGCAAATTGTAATTTAATCTTGAAGCTACTTTCTCAATATAAAGTCCTGAAAGCTACCCTTATTTGATTAATTCTTACACTATGACTTTTTCATAACTTTATCAAATTTCAAACTTTTACGACGGATCTAACCGTGCTAATTAGTTTTTCTATTAAACCAGAACGTTAATTAAAGCAGACGTTTAAGAAATACTAGAATTATAAAGTTAAGAATTATATGATTTTAAACTTTAGCTAGCGTATTTAGTAACAGAAATAATAAAATTTTGAAGTATCAATGCACATCTGTTTAAGTTTATGTAAATTCATATTTAATTAAAGTCATTAGCTAGTTTTTTTTCTCTTAAATATTCTTGAGCTTCTAAGACAGTAAATGAAAAATAATTGCAATCTACGATCTATAAACCTATAACGCGAAGCTCAATTTCATAACGCTCTAAAATCCACTACAAATAAAATTTAAAAATCCCTTTAAAAATCAATTGTTTACCGAGCTCATTAACACCCTGGATTTACCTTCCGCATAAAGCCAATCTCCATCTCTTCTCATGCTCGCAAACTTTAATCACCCCGGCCGTCACTACAATATAATGAGACGATAAAATTCCATTAAAACCCACGCGCTATCCTTATCATTAAAAGCCCCGCAGCCGCAAATACATAAATTTGAATAAAAATCGCCTAATTGATAAAAAGCCAACCATCATCCCACCCGCGGTAAATAGCCGCGGCGTTGAGCTGAGCAGCGGGTAATTGTTTCTCTCTCTCCCCTCAGGAAAAAGTAAATTGGATAAATATTTGAGAAGCGGCCTTTTTACTGCACAGCAACCGCGACGATGAACGAGATGAAAGAGGAGCGAGAAAGGTAAAGTACAGGAAGGAAGGAACGTGCGTAAGAATAAAACAGATCTATAAAAGTTCTTAAAATAACTTATTAAATTGTTCCTTTGTTGAGACACAGTTAAGACGTTCTGATAATAAGGGCAATTAAAATCTTTTAAAATAGTGAAATAATTACATTTTGAAAATTTTATTGGTTTAATTATGTAGTTATTAATTATTTATTACAAAATTAATTTTCTACAGTATTAAAATCTCTCAAAATACTTTTTGGTAAAGAAGGATGAAGGATGTGTAGAAAATTGCGTAGTTTTGCCTTTAATGAAGTATAAAGTCTTCATCAGTTATTAGTATTTTTAATTTCATGCACTTTAATTTTACAGGTTTTCCTCTGTACATCTAGTGAAAATTAAAAACCACTTAAGGGTTAAATTATGAAACGAACATTTGTTACAATTTTAACACTTTTTAGGGTTTGAACTCCAAGTTCATATAGATTTACACACTATAAAAAAAGTAGTTAATAAATTTACTAAACGAATCCAAAAGTTTCCCATTATCTGCATAACATACAGCTTACAAAATGCAATATTACTCGATAAATATATTGAGAAATTACTATAAACATGCTTTCTTTTTATGGGACAAAATCTGGCACCTCTTACACAATGGTTAATATAGATTTCAGACTTTTTTCATATCTATTTCATATCGAAAAGATTTTAAATCATTTTGATAATCACAATGAGATCTTGACATATGTATCAAAAAGATCTCAAAAGTTGTATTTCTATTTCAAAAAAGGTCTACAACAAATAATTATTTTTTTAAAATTTTTATATAAGATCTGCAAAAGTTTTAAAAAAGATTTTAACAGCTCTTGCTATCACAACATCTCAACTAACGCTGTTTACGCCATTTTTACAGGTCTTAGTCATATAGGTACATTTCTGTAGATTTGAATTTCCCGCCATTTCGTGCGGTCAATTGCGACGTTGCGTGACCGTCAGCGCGCGCGGTTCTGTCTCGATTCGCGCGCGCTCTCGCAATTGTTTACTTTTGACAGGACCTCCAAGCTGTTCGCGCGCTTAGCAGCCCTGCTCAATATATAGTTTCATTTTCAGCCTTTTTGCGTCCGGATTGCCGTGATTTCGTGTTCGATTGGCTGAGATATATTTCCGTTCTTTTCAAAGCGAATATATTCAGCATTCCTGCGATCGTGAAATTGTAACCGAATTCGTGCGAGCGTGCGTGAGAATTCGCGCGCGCGTGTGTGTGTGTGTGTGTGTATCTTGTGTGTGCCTCGTGGCCGTGTTAGGGAAAACTGTGGGGACGGTGTCCACGTGTTGGACGTGACCCGTCCAGGGCGAGCGCATCGCGGCAACACCCTTGTTGCCCGGCATCGAGGCGTCTGGCTCCGCGAGACGTCGGGGCGCGCCCGGTGCAGGTCGTGGACCATTTTGCGCTCCTCTCGCCCAGCTTGCCAGCCTACCAGGACTCGGCGAGAAGCTGCGGCGGCGTTTCACGACATTCTCGGCTCAGCGACATCCAGGCGGTGTCGTTCGAGCGACGTGCGGCGGTTTTGCGCGGGTTGCGTGCCCAGGTAAGAGAGCTCTCTGCGGCGTTAAGGTTAAGAGTCTAGGGTAAGGCGGTAGATTAAATCCTTATTTCCCGCGTCTGTTGTAATTGTTTGTAGCTTCATTTTCTCAATAAATCTTTACGCTTGCTTCGGCTTTTCCCGCTAAGCTGTGCGGTTTTTTACGCCGAAGCAAGGGCTTTTTTTATCGCGAAATCAATTGTGTTTTTTATTTACTCAACCTTTCACTCACTCATCCCAATCCTTTCTTATTTTATCTGAACTCACCTTGAGTTTATTATTTTAAGTAGATTATTGTTCAAACGCTAAAAACCCATCAATTTAAAACAATGCTAATTTGAAGATCGCTTACAGATTTCTCTTACTCCCGTCCGGAAAGAAAGACTCAATGCACAAACTCAAGCCTCCGGCCGCCAACCGCTAGATTTGCGGCCGTGCGCTGCGTAATGGCCCGCTCCAACTGCAAGTTGCGGCCGCCGAAGGCTTGCTCGCTGCATTAAGGCGCCTCTCTCCCACATATATACACTCACCCACCAGCGTGCAGCTCTTTTAGCTCGGTTCCAAAGCCGGCGAAACACAAACCACCGGCGCGAGTAAACACTCCACTGCATATCTCGCGGTACACTGCTGTACCGTACATTCGGCGCGGGAGATTGCGCCCAGAGCGCGCCCGCAGGTGCTAAATCGATGCTAAAGCGCTCCTGCGCTCCGCAAAGTGTGCATACGCGCGCGCGTAATGTAAAAAGAGAGAGCGAGGCGCGTGAAAAACGAGCCACGCGGACGGCGAAGAAGGGGGGGCTTCTTCCTTTTTTCGCTCTCTCGCGCGCGGTAGCCGCTGAGAGCCGCGCAAATTACGTTCTCAAGGCGTCCGGATGCACGCACGGTTAGCTGCGGAGGGAGTTTTGCGCGTCTGAGCGCCGGCTCTCGATGCTGATCTCGCTCGTGCGGATGGTTCTCTATTGTTACGGCGCAAAGCCGTTGTCAAATAATTCAATCACAGTTTAAACTTTCAAAATTATATTTATTTAAATGTCTAACCGAAATATTCCTGTGACGCATTTACGCAAAAAGCCGATGCTTTTCATACTAGTCACACGATCTGAACCGTGCGGGAGTCAAAACTACACTGCCTTGTTGTCGAGAGCGCCAACGCTGGCTCTGTTTTTACGACTTTCTTTCGGGAAAATGCACTTGAGATAAAAACACATGCTCAACCTTTACGCGTAGAAGATTCCTTTTGGTTCTCTTTCTTTCATAATGCTGTAGCTATTGATTCTCAGCAGTTTTACATTACATATTCATTTATTATCAATTTAACATTAGTATATTCGCCGTCAATTTTACTTTACGATAATTATCATTACTTCTGTTCGTAACATCTATGGAGGAGTGAAAGTGTGCGGGGGAAATGGGGTTGGAGACGGAGCATGGAGGGAAAGAAGTGGTGAATGTGGGAGTGGAGATTTTTGCACGCTTTATTTGGATTGTAGATCGGTGTGGATTCGCATGGAAGCGACATTTTTTTAAGAATGCTTTTGAATATTTCGGTATGGGGCAGAATTCTAGCAAGGGACAAAATGTGTTACAAAAGATTATGCTTTTGAATTCGAGATTTTCTCGGTAATCAGAAGTATTTCCGGTACGTATAAAAATGAACTTTGGGATTCGTGGCTTGATTTTATAAAAATATATATAAAAATTATGGTATGTCAAGTTTTTTTAAATAAACTAATTTGTGAAGATTTTTGTATCATATTCTTTGTTATAGACAATAACATTTGAATAAATTAATATTTTGATAAACAAGAAAAATTAAATAAAGTTCTTTTTTCTTTAGCTTTGAAATTCTCATTTTAAAATTAGATAATAATATGGTAAGCGGCTTGTTATTTCTAGAATGGTCCAAATATGTGCATATAAATATGCATCTTAATTAAACTTTAATAACTTACATAATACCTAGTTAATTAAATTAAGTGTTTGCTATACTCATTGCGTTGTATTTATGGTGTTACGGAGAGAGAAGCGCTGGGGTGTGGGTTAGAGGAACAACAGCGTATTTGGTGGTAATCTGACTTTATTCTCTAGCTGACCGAGAGACATAGAGAGCGATCGGGCTGTTAGGTCAACGCTAGTCGTGCGGCTACTGGAGCTGTGCTGCAACTCGACGGAGGCGCGGTATCGTTTTTGCTATAACGCCTCTCCGTCGCTCGGACTCGCGATACTCCGAGACGCAAGTCGTGGACGGAGTTGTCGCGACAGGTAGAAACCGACGAGCAACTCGGTGCCGCACGGTACAATGGTATCTAAATTACATATTAATTTAACGACAGACGATTATATTCTTACATGCAACGATATCCACGTTTTGCTTTTCATCAAAATAAAAGAGTCGCATGTTTTAGAAACCCTTCTTTATAGTAATTATTAATATTTTATACAAATTAGAAAGAAGATTAACGAAATAGTCCGGCATTAAAAGGTATTTTTTAAAACTTTTTATTAATAATAGTCACAAACTTGTAATCAATAATAATAGAAGAAGAATACAGAAATAGTAACAGAATCAATAGTAATAGAAGAAGTTTACAGATAAAAAGTAAAATAGGTTGTATCTTAAGATCAAATATATTTCAGATTAAGATACGGATAGCTCCCCTTGCAAGAAGATTATGAAAGATTTAGAGGATAAACGTAGGCATGTTGTATCCGCAACCATAGAATTCATTACCTTATAAATATTATTAAAAATTCATTAAACGACATTTTAATTAGATAATCAAATGGCGCCATAAAAAGACAAAAGCTAAAATGGTACCTAGCAAAAAAGAAAGCCAGAGATAGAGAAGAAACAGAGTTCGCAACAACATGCGCGCCCCGCACGTGGGGCCGTTTATTTTCCTCCTTTTATTTGCTTAGCAGCCCCGTGAGCCCGCGCAAATTGAAAACAAATTAAATAACTAGGGCTAATCTGTCGCTCTCGTGATTAATGCAGCACTACCGGGAAAAACTGTGGCTACCGCGCTGCGCTCGCATTTTAAATGATATTCGAGCGAGGAGCCACGTGTGAGATTTATTTCGTCCAGTCGGCGAGACAAACGTGAAATTGAATGCAATAGAGAGGAGCGGACTAATGGCGTTTGATTGACAAAAAATATTAAAAAGTAAATAAATAGGTGCATTCGAAATACTGACACTTTTTGAAACGTAAATTGCCAAAATTGCGAGCGCGCGGGATCTCATCGTTATTTCATTCGTCAATCGCAGCCAGGTGCGCATCGCTGCAGATGAAATTTTAGTTAGTTCAAAATTAAGAATTTTATTCCCGAAGGTTGTGTTCGGGCTATGATTGGTTGGTTCGGAAATTTTTCACGCGGAGAATATGCGCGGAATTTTCATACGAATTTTTAAAGACAATTTGTTGCTGGGCCGTAATTCTGCGAATGGTGTGCTTTTTTGTTTTCAATTGCAAATTGTTGCATTGCTCTCTCGTGTATGCAAATGACCAACAGTAGTATACTTTTGGGTGAAATATTTTTTATCGTTTTTCACTAATATAGTACATTTATATTCAAATTTCTTGTTACGAATTCAGAATGCTATGTTACATTTATTTGTGTTATTGATTGTTATCACTATGTAAGCCAGCATTGAATAGAATATTGTAATAAAAATGAATATTCATGCATAGCAATTATTAGCCTGTAGTAATTCTAATTTTTATTACTATTTCTTTTATTGAATTGTTGTCACCGATGAGTTATATACGATTAAAACTTTAACATGGTTATTAAAAAAATAACACGCAATTATATATCAATTTAACAAATAGAATATGCTTAAATTGTTTACAAAGTAAAGTTTGTTAAATTTCCACACATAACAATGTGAAAGTAGAAAATAACAAACAAATCTGATAGGTAATAATTGAACTTCATTTAATTTTAAAACAAAAAAGTAACACATTACGAATTCGTGTTTAGCTGTATAATTCTAAGTTTGATTGAATAAATTTAGAGCATAAGTAAATAATACTAGTATAGCACGTATGACAAAGTTAGATAATTCGACAAGAATGTTAACTACAAGTTTCTAAATACCTCTCTCAGCGAGTGTCTCCGATTTGCCATTACAATAAAAAGTATCCCATTCAAGCGACTCCACAGTAACCCCAAAACCGACCCCGATAACATTCGACGCTATTAGCGCTCTCGCGAGCCCTCCACCACGCGCGGCACAATCCATTACGACACCCTTTCAGCCCTAAAATCTGACCTAAAAAGTGGCTTTTCAATCTCTCAGCAGCGGCACCCGCCCCGAGTAAAAAATCACTCTCTTTCACTTCACCCCTCGCGCACACACACACACACACAGCCACACACCCTCGCCGCAAAATTACTACTCGTCGACGCTCTGCGCTCCGCTCGAAAAAGCCCCACTACAAAAAAGAAGAGAGAACCACAGACGCTGAAGCTGGAAAAGCGAGGCAGAGCTAGGGCAAAAAAGAAAATGCCTGCCGACGTATTTACGTGAAGACAATCGAGTCGCGCGCGGGGGGAAGAAAATATACTCTCTCTCTCTCTCTCTCTCTCTCTCTCTTGCGCGCCCGCCTCGTCGCGCCGCGCATAAAACAGAGGAAAGTATATGCGCTCTTGCACTTTGCGAAATTGATGCGCGAGCTAGGATTTTTTGTGTATAATACCCGTACGCGCTGTGTACGTGTACCGCACGCGCGCGAGCTAGAGCCAAAGGCGAGAGGAAATGTAATTCCGCGGGATTCGTCTTGTTGTTGTTTTTTTAAGCTCGCGCCGTAGCTGCTGTTCCATTTGGCGCCCGAACTGGAACCGTAAGCGAGAGAGAGAGAGAGAGAGAAATCTAATCAATTACTCGGAAGCCGCATTAATCCAAGTAACGCGGAGATTAATCTTCCTTAAGCGATACGTCTTGTTCGCCTCGCTATTTATCTCGTGTTTTCCCGCGAGCGCTCGTGCGCAATTATTGTATTGGGTTCTATCCCACAGCGGGAGAATATTCGCGAGAACGACAGCTGAGGTCTGTCGCGCGGTGCGAGGAAATCTTCGGGGCTTTCCGCGCCGCCTTCGACTGGAAAACCGCGCTGGGACAGAACTGCGGTGGCGACAGGGAACGCGAGACAATGGGAGTGTTCGGCGAACGCTTTTTCCGCGCGATTGCATTGATATGGTTGCAGGGTGGGGAACAGCAGCGAGGTGTGTGTCGGTCTGTGCTCGCGGAGTGACGCGATAAATGCGACGCTCGGGAGCGTGAAGATCGAGGAGGATGAGTAAAAGAAGACGGCTGAGAAAAGAAGACGGTTGCTTGGAGAGAGCTGGGAATGTAGACTTTTCTTTGGGACTAGATTGGGGTATTTGAGGTGGATTTTGTAGAAGGCGAAATAAAGCAGGATTTACGGGATTGTATACATAGAGAACATTTTTTGATAAAAATTAACTTAAATTCAGTGTAAACGTGGGACACGTTTGATGAATGGTAAAAATTAACATTATTCATTATAGTTTTTACTATTTAGTATTGTCAAATTTACGTAAATCGAGGTAATTTTTTCTCTGAAGTCAGATATCCCTTGTTTACAATGATTTTTACGGTAATTTTTATCAGAAAATTCTCTCTGTCTACAGATTGTAGGTGTTGCAAGTGAATATAAGTATACTTATAATTTAGATAAGTGTAGTTCACTTAAGTGATTATAAGTATACTTTAGATTTTTTACATGTATTTTTATTTCTAGCAATTAATTCTTTGTTTCAGTTGCACATACGTCTTCTGAAAGTGAAAACTAAAAGTAATGTAGGAATATATAATAAAGGTTATAAAAAAATTTAATACGAAATAATAGGTATAACACGTCTATAAAAGATTTAACTTGCACACAAAGCTATATAAAATATTCTGTACTATTTCTGTATTTTTAGCTGGAATTTTCTCCCAATTAACTTACTCGCAGTTATATTCGTTTAAAACTTTTAAAAATAATATTTGTGTAGAAAAAAGAAGTAGTTGAAGCTCTCTAAAGTACCCATATATTTTACCCTTTATGATAAAAAATACTTTAATTGAGCTAGTTTCCTTAATTTCGTAAAAATTCTATTCAGTTCATTAATATATTTTATATTTCTTCAAATAGTGTAACTTAACAATTGTTCTCATTAGTAAAGTCTACTATCAAATGCAAAAGTCTTTTTCTTTCAACGGATGTGATTAAATGAAAGATTCTGCTCTTAATTGAGATCTCACAAGCGCATTCATTCATACAAAATGAGATTTTTATACTAAAATACCGATTCTATCCACTGATCATCTTCCTTAATCCAATAACCAGGAAAATATTCCTCAAATTACCCCAAAGTCTCAATCAACGCTGAGAAACAATCCAGCACCCCGCAACCGATCGATCACCCAAAACAAAACAATTAATTCCTCCCAAGCAGCGCGTCTTCATCACCCGTCTCTAAAAAATTCTCTCCCGCAAAGCAATCAGCCCACCCTTGCTCAAAGTCAAAAAGAGATCAGCGCGCGAACACCCCGCGCCCGCGCGATTCCACCTTTCATCGTCGAAAAGATTAAAAAGCACTCGCGCTCGGTAAAAAAAAACACACACACCCAAGCCTCAGCTCCGCGCTCTTTACTCGCAGCTGTCAGCAGCCGGTGCGCATCGATTTCTCTCTCTCTCTCTCTCTCTCACTCCCTCCCCGTATCAACCACATACCTATCCCTCTCCGCTCCGTTTGGATTGCGCGCAAAGCGCATCGCTCCGCGCGCAAACCGATCGTTTTTCAGCCGCCACGGCGAGTTAACGAGTTTGCGAGCGTATAGGAGAGAGAGGGAATCTGCTGCTGTGTGTGTGTGTGTAACGCGCTCGCGATTCGATCTCCTCCAATTAAATTCTATTGGAATCCGCGCAAATGCCAATACCGGATGGGAGCGTTCATTGTGTTGGGATAATGAGCGAGGCGAGTGGGCGAGCTCAACCTCCACCGGCTTAACCGTATACGAATACGAGCTACGTTCTGTTCGTTATGTGCCTTCGATCTCTCTCTCGCTCTCTCTTGCTTCGTACGTCCATCTCTCTTTCTTTCTTTCACGTTCCACCTTGCTTCCTCCTTTCTGTATCTGGGTATATATAGATACTTGCACGCGCGAGGGGAGGGTATCGGGGTATCCCTTAATACCCTACTTTCTTGCTCTCGCTCTCTTTCTCTCTTCGGGCAAAGTCAAGCGATATCCGGCGGTCTTAATATATAAATGCGAAGGGTTTCCTGCTAATACTCCGTGCACGCCGACTTTGCCACGTCCCGCACGTATCTTGATGTACACGTGCGCGAACTGCGCGGAAGGCAATGTGGTAGAAACATTTTGCTTTACAAAAAGGAGGGTATAGTGTCTGAAGTTGATTATTTTGTGGTTAGCAGATATATCGCATTCCCAGAGCAAGACAACTGAAAGTTTTTTAATATTATTTTTGTATATAAAATAGCTTAGACGTTAATAAGATCCCTTTTCATACATTTGTATAATTTGATTTATCAAAAAAGAGGTATAGTGTTTGAAGTTGATTACTCTATCATTAGTAGATATATCGCTTTCCCAGAGCAAGACAACTGAAAGTTTTTTAATCTGGTTTTTGTATATAAAATAGCTTATACAACAATAAGAGCCCTTAATACATTTTGAGAATTTCAGGAGAATTGTTATAAAGATGAGTTATATTTCAGGAGAATTGTCACAAAAATAATATAGAACTTTAGTAAAAAAACGTAATGGTCATGGGCGGTGATTCATGCATTCGGCGGAAATATCTTCTGACTCGAACAGTCATTTTTTGTTTAAATACTGTAACTTCGTTGGATTGAACGCATGACTGCGTTAACCTTATTAGAGGATTTTTAAAAAATTTAAACCGTTCGAATCAGAAGAACATTACGTGCAGTGTACAATATATATATTAAATTATACTAAAAAATTTTACTTATTTGAAAAAAGAGAATCGGATAATTGTTTTTTGAGACACGTCATTTAAAATACTTTTTAAAGCCTTTTAAATACGTATCGAAACCTTAACTTTTGAGAAATCGTATCTCACGCAAAAAGTTGGAAAACACGTATCTCGCGGAAAAAGTTAGAAAAGACGTATCTCGCGGAAAAAGTTGGAAAAGATGTATATCGCAAAAGTGGTTGGAAAGCACTATTTTTGGAGTACATTTGTGAAAAGACGTATCTCGCCGTCTGATAAAAATCAGTAGTACAACTTTAAACTTCGCGAGATTTATGTAAAACCGGCCGCAAAATGTTTGCCCCCCCCCCCCTAAACATGTGGTATCATCCGGATAATACCGTCTTTTCCAACCACTTCCGCCAGATACGTATTTTGCAACAATTTCTGCAAGATACGTCTTTTCCAACCACTTCTGCAAGATTCGTATTTTCCAACTTTTTTTGCGAGATACGTCTTTTTCAATTGCAGCCATCGATATTCTTTTTTAAAGTTTATCAGTGTCTTAAGCAGTTTACTTTTAATCAATTATATTTTGTTTTAAATTCGATTTATAAATCTTTTAGACTAAACTGTTCCTTCCAACCCAAAATTGACCTTCCCCCCGCCCCGTTTTCTTGAAAGGCAAAGCTCCAAGCACACACGAGTATAGCATTGTACCGAAAGGCATAGAGGAAGAGAGAGAACGAAAGAGAGAGGGGGAGAGGTAATGCGATAAGCCTCGCGGCTGTGCCTGCGCGCCATCGCATATAGGAGTTCTCCAATAATATAATCCCCCTACACGCGCCCGAGCAACGTAAATTTCCGATTCCGCGTTATACGTTATCTCCTGATCTCTCTCTCTCTCTCTCTCTATGTCTCGGGGCATCTGCATTATTATTATTATCATTATCGTCGATGTTGAATTCATTTGCGATTTCCATTTGTGCAACAGCCCTCGGGGATTGATCGGATCGCGCACGGCAAAAAAAAATATCGCTCACCCTCTACTATACACACACGCGTACACGCACATACACCTGCTAGACGTAGAGAGAGAGATTCAGATTCGGAGTGCCGGAGGGGCCCTTTTTTTTCAAATGGAGCGCGCGAGTCTCGCGGCGGTGTCGCGACAACATCCTCCGCTGTGTATGCATCCAGATCCACTCTCCTCCCCCCCACCCCAACCTCGCTACCATTTATATTGTCGTTTCAGTGCCGCAGGGGGGGGGGGGGAGGCGAGTGAATGGGCGCTCGCTCGGCTCTCTTCCACTCGAAACTCCGGCGCGCGTGTATTATAGTGCTCGCAGTGTGCGCTGGCTTTAAAAGTCCCCGGCACTGTTTATAGGGCGATTTTCTGACAATGGCAAAAATTGTGGTACGCCCGCGCGCGCGTACTGTATTTTTCTATGGAGGGTGTATAGCGATAGAGGGAGAGAGAGAGAGAGTTGTTGTTGTGTGGGTTTGTGGGTGGGTGTATGCGTGTGATTATGTTTGGGAGGTTGTTGTGGTGATCGGACGATCAGTTTTACTCGAAATTGGTGCAGCTTTAAGAGGACTGTTGGGATGTGCTGAAACGTGGACCTGAAGTTATTCATTTTTTAAGATGTAGCGATTTTTGTTGTTGAATATGTCGTTTTTATTAACAAGGGATACCATGTAAGAAATAATGTTTTTCGTTGAATTATATTAACCGTTTAATGCTCACATTTAAAACCATAATTGGTTCACTGCTTAATTATATATAATTAAGCAGTGAACCAATTATGGTTTTAAAAGTAAGCATCAAAAAGTGTTAACATAATTCAACAAATACTATATCCGTATAATATACGTATACGATATACGTATTTGTATAGTATACTATTAAAAATATGAAAGTTATTTCTCAATATTGCTTATAGATCATTGCAATCTTTCTATAAAATTTAAATTACGAAACTGAGTTTATTGTAAAAAAATATTTTATTAAAGTTCTCAAAAAATGCTTGAAGACGAGTTTTCTTTAACAAACAAAATTAACAGAATTATACTATTAACGAATTTTGTTCTTATATTTTAATTAAAACAGCTTTGAACTTTCATGTAACATTCTGAACCTTCAAATCATTATAACTGTCAAAAGCAGAAATAATAAGACTTATAACTTTTCACTTACATGCTTAAACATGTAACTTCTTCGCTAAAGAAACTTTTCATGTACAAAACTTCATAAATATCAAAAAAACTTTTGTTTTTCACTTGGCCAGCATTATACGGCAATGCAGCACTCATAGCCCCAGACGGCGAAAATGCTCCCGACGTAATTACACGCGAAAGTACGAAAGCATATGCACTTTCCCTCTCATTTTTTTCACATTTTTTCTTTCTCACCTTTTTATTTTGACGCAACTAGCGCAGTTACGCGATACTTGCGTTGTTACAAGGGCGGTCATGGCTGTACGCGCTTGGTCGTTTATTGCGAAGAAGGTGGAAAGAGAGAAAGAGAAAGAAAGAGAGAGAGAGAGAGAGAGAGAGAGAGAGAGAGAGAGAGAGAGAAAGAGAGAGAGAGAGAGAGTGAGAGAGAGAGAGAGAAAGAGAAAGAGAGGGGGGAGCGTGAAAAGAATAAGGGTTGAAGCCAAAAATTAAAGATTTATTATCGCGCTTTGTGTATAATACGGTGTCCATTAAGGACAATTTGGTCGCTTAAAAATTTACGGCGCCGGGTAAGTGGCACCTTTTTGTGCGCACGCCTCGTCTCGATCCTCTTTTCAAGGCTGCGTTTGAAGATTACTTTTAATAAAAAATGGAGCGTAATTAAAATTCTTCTTTTTAGTACTACAGATACATAAAAAATATCGCTGTAATAATAAATATTGTAGTCAAACTCTCAACTATCGTAAAACATTATTATAAAATCACCGACAAATCTACCTCTAATTTTAATGCTTGTTCCAATAATTTTTTTTATTAAATATAATTTATAGCATTAATGAATAAGCGAATGAATTATATTTTGTAATTAATTAGTTTAGAAAGTTACTTTTAAGAAACAGGAATGCTTTTACTTATTTTCAACTGTATCAGAGATTTGTATTTGAAAATTTCCAAGAGATTGTTCAAAAATATATTCTTAACAATATAGACTATTATCCTTGTAAGTTTCAAATAAATAGATTATATTCTTCTACAATAACTTCAACGTTCGCATGGAACTCGGTCTACATATAATATAAAAAACAGCTGCTAATTCATTGGAACTTAGCTTCCTCAAACTATATAAATTGTTCCAATATGAATTTCTTTATTCTAATACATTATTGTAAATTGCTATATTTCATTCTTATACTAGCTCAAAATAGCATTTTTTCTTTCGTCGATTATTGTCAAAAGATCAATTATTACAAAAAATTATAAGCTTGTGATCATAGACTGCATTATCTATATTTCTAAATATTAAAATAGAAAAATCGTTATAAATCAAAAACAAATTAAGGAATCTTTAATTTTTTTTCTGATTTCGTATGTTTATCAAAATAACAATTAAAAATTGGTTTGTTTAATAAAAGATGACCGCGAAATCTACGAGATATAAGCAATCAAATTTAAAAAAGCAGTAAATGTGCAATTCGTAAAAAATTACCGTGTTATACCCAAGATATAGGCAATAAATAATTAATAAAAAAATATAACCTCAAATATCTTGAATAATAAAAAATTCATATTCTGGTCAAAGAGCTCACCTAAGACTACACAAAGATAGTAGAAACCTTTTCCATCTTAATTTATTTAAAAAGATTCTCAGACATATGTTTCCAAAATATAGCCATTTTAGAAAAATGACTTTTTTGTGTATAACAAAAGAAGGAAAATAACTTATAAAAAACTTCGTATCGGGATAGATAAATAATTTTATTCTCTTTCAAATGCATTTACACTGAAGCGTTCATATTATTCCTATCATGTAATTATAATTATCTTAAATTCTTTATTGAATTTCAATCATTTGCTTCTAAAGACTTGCTTTACGAACAAATTAAAAACAATTTCTTTTAAAGAATTAAATCTAGAAAGATATCGCCATTAAACAAAAATGCTTCAAAAAACTAGAATAATTGTCATATACCGAGTAGGAAAATAATAAAATGATCCCCAAAATCTTGAAATTGCATCAGCCATTTTAGAAACATGCTTATCCACACAGACGCACAGCCAAACTTATGCAAAAACTTCCCAAACCAATTTCATAACATCTTCGCCAAAACTTTTCTCTTCGCCATCATAAAACCTCCTCTTGAAGACTTAAAAAAGCATCAAAATTCACCCACCGCTACGATCGCATCCTCTCTTAAAGAAAAGCCGAAGACGCCCCATCAAGCACCAGCAGCACCACCAGCATCGTACGCTTCGACAACGCTCACCATTCTCGACTAATCAACCGCTGCATAATTAACCCCCGCCCCGCGCCGTGATTTATTCTCCCAAGGCTACAACCATCACCTTCCTACACCTCCTCCGTATATCCTTCCAGTATATCTCGCTACTCGTCGCGTCTCCCACCAGAGACACGTGGCCCCGAGCTAAGCGCGTCGTATCAAGATGCCTCGCTTCTATAGCCCTCCCCCCACCCACCAACCCTTCAATCCACACCCACACGCGCGCGCTTTTCCCAAAGTCACGGGGCGTTTGCTTGCACACGTAACACTCTCTCGCTCTTGCTCTCAAAAGCGTCATTATAAAGCTACGCTCGCAGCGGTGCAGGCTCTACTCGCGCAGCACGGCGCGGCGACTTCCCTTTTTTTTTGCGCTGGCAGCCGGGTCTGATAAGTGCCGGGGTCTCGGCTACTCCTGCAGCACCTTATTGTGTGCTCGCGAGCGGCCGGGGTATACTTGAGATTCACTGACACCCTTTATTTTCACTCTCTCGCTCTGTTGTACACGGTGTGTACGTGTATATGTATGTGTATATATATGGTAGAGCGAAGGATGAAACGAGAGAAGAGGGAAGCTGGCGTTGCCGCTGCTGGTGCTGCATTATTTAGTCAATATCGCGCGGGGCCGGGGCTGTGTACAGTGCAGCGGTGCTATATACGGTGCACAGGACTATACGCGCCGGAACACCTCTTGTTCCAGGCCGGGCCAAACAAGCCATCGGCCATGTGCCGCTGGTGTTGTGTGTAAGTGCTTCTGGCCGGGTGTGCGGCTGTATATAGGCGTGTTTGCAGGAGGCGAGCGCGCGACGAAATCGAGCGATTTCGAGGCGCGAGCGCGAGAGAAGTCGGCGTTGCTCGCGAGGATGCGGACAATGCACGATGAACTTATATACAGCGCGCGAGTGGGATTTCTCATTCTTTTGGATCGCGGTTGTGAGAGTGGAGTTTGACGGTTGGAGAATCGTCGAGATCCTTTTTTTTTTCTCTTGCCGATGGGGGGCGCGCGGGTGCGGGTAATGGTGCGTGGGGGATTTTTTTCTGGATGGCCGGAGCGCGTGCTCGGCCGTGAGATGCAGCTTTTGCGGTGCGGAGGTGGCGGTGGTGGGTGGGTTTTTAATTGCCGTGGTGTTGTACGTAGGCAGTGGTGCAGTGGTGCAGTGGGAACAATGGAGGTTTGGGAGCGATTCTTTTTTTGGTTGACGGGATTATCGAGGGTTTAGCCGACGTGATGATGGTTAAATGGGGATTTTGGCTGTGTAGTGCAATGTGCGTATGTTGTCTGCGAGCGGGAATATTCAGTTGCGTATGACAAATTTTTACTATTGACAAATGGATTATATCTGAAGTATAGTATCGACTCTCGATATATTCAGGCTAATATGAGAAGAGGTCACTTTTCTCTAAGTAACTTTCAATTGAATTATAATTTACTATTCTGTAGTGATTGAGTACTAAACATACAAATTTTCTAAGATCGAACAAGGAGAGTGTTAGATCTTCGGGTCATACGTTTGGATAAAACTCTGTGAACTGTTTTCTGCCACCAATTAATGAAAAGAAAAAATCGTTAGTTATTTATAGATAAAATGTATATATATACATTTATTAACCGATTTGGATAAACTTTTGGATTTGGATAAATAAAATGAACTTTGGCCGGTACAACTAAAAAGTATGAATAATCGATAAAAACCTTTTCGAAGTCGTCGCCGAATTTCAAATTAACTTTTTACACTTTTAACCTTAGATCTAAAAATTTTTTTGTTTATTTTGAAGATTTTTTGTAACAATTTTATCGTTTGTTCTGAGATTAAAAAATTTTGGTCGGCTGACTTGACTTGGAATATTCCATATATATGTGAGTGATTCTCTGGGAAATCGAGATTAAAATAATTTTATTTTTAATTTCTTCGGTAAATATGTTTCTCTTGGTATGTAGAATGTATATGAATTTTTTCAGATTTTTTGAAACCCTTAGGTTCAAAGTTGATTAAGGCTAAATATGAGCATGTAGTAATTTTTTCCATTTTTAGCAAATTTCAACCTCCATTTATTCAACAAAATTAAATCTGTTAAAAAAATTGCAACATATCTCCCATATCGCCAATTTTCTTCATTATTCACCAGAAAACCTCTTTTAGTATATTATTCAAATCCGTGACCTGAAAGTTTGACACTCTAATCTTACTATTACGTAGTGATTGAGTATTAAACATATAGATTTTCGCTTTTATAATATGACTTTAAGTTAAATTAAGGATAACAAGAGAAAAGTAGTTTTTCAATGTTAGAGTACTGTTCTCTATTCACACTAATTTAGTTTACTTTATACTATCGTTTGTGATAAATCGGGTTCTTAAAAAAGTTTTGGTACGAAATTAAAGAGTAAAATATTTATCAAACGTAAGGTGAGAAGTCAGTATGTATACCTGGACCATAAAAAAGCTGGGGGTCTTTTATGGACTGAAATGGAATAAATAAATATAAAACTGCTCATTTATGCTCTACTTTGTGTTTATTCATAATTCACCTCAAAATTTTATTTGAATAGATTAATTTTTTTAACGTCTTCTTATGCTGAATTGAAATTCTGTCGAATTTACATGAAGAAATTTCATGCAATATACTACAGAATATAATGTTTCTATGTATTTAAATGTCTAAAAAGTTTGTAAATATTTTCATGGAAAAAGCTAGTTCAGTTTCTTACTTTATCAATAAACAATATCTAAAAATGTTTTTAACGATTTCATTTATTGTAAGAAGGGTGCAGGTAATGAGGCCACCTTAATTTCTTAATTTTACAAATTTCTAAAAGTTGTCCCCAATTATTCTGTACATAATTGGGGACAACTTTTAGAATTTTGTAAAACCCAAAATACAACGATTAAAATTTGGAACCTGAATTTTGCTCCCATCACCCTCTCAAGCTTTAACTTTTAATGCTGAATATCATTAATATCATAACACTTTTTATTTACATAAATAAATCCAAAGTTATTTGATATCAAAAGTTAATGCAAGACGAATTTAAAAAGTAGGTATAGAAAGGACATTTCATCACATACTCTAAAAAATATTTAAATGCCTCCAAGTCCCAATTATCAATAAAAAACAAAAAATTACCCAGAAAACTCTCCAACAATTCCCTAATAACTACATTCTTCCACTAGATTGAGCAATCCGCAGTTAACAACGCGCAAAAACTTGTTGACAAAACGGCAGCACCCGCTCTCCCCAGAATCACCGCCCATTACCTTTAAAAATCCGCGTACGACAAGCAAATTGTTTCCAGCTCGGCGCAGTTACCATCACAACCAACGATCCCCCTCATACACCGCCATCGAACATTAAAGACCCGCGTATACATTCTCTCTCTCTCTCTCTCTCTTTCTCTATTCACCCCCATCCCATCCTCATACCAATTCTCCCTCCTCCAGCAGCATTTATTCCTCCTCCTTCTGCACCAGCAGCTTCCCGTACGTACTCGCATATGCATGCAGACGAGCCCCCGATATCTATAGCCTGAAATATTGATTCTACGCGCGGCAGTTTTTGTTTTGCACTGTACCCGGCTGCTGCCAACTCGCTCTCGCACCTCGAGTCTACAAGCGCGCATACATACATATGAGGGACCCCTTGCGAGCACGAAGCGCGGGGCTCTTTCATACCGAAGGGCTGTTTATGGGCGCGCGAGATATTGTTCTCGCGCTCCCCTGCAATTACGCGAGAACTCGGCTGATGCCGGTGTTGTTGTGTTACTCTGCCGGGATTCATCGGATTTGCGCAGCAGCGGGAGGTATATTGCTGGCTGTGTGCGTGGAGTTGTTTATTTTTTTTACTTTCGCGTCTGGAAATTGGGACAAACATTGCCAGTTTGCTGCTGATGCTGTTGTTTGGGTGGGTGAGCGCGAGTGTACACGTCGTTTTGATAAATATTGATGGCTGGTGGAGGGTGTTTTTTAATAGGTGAAATATGGGCGAGAGTTTTAAAAGCGCGGGAGAGAATTGTGATCTATTAGTAGTAATGTTGCAGTTGAGGCGCGTGGTACTGGAGTATGATGTTGTTTTTGCTCTTGTTAAATGTAAATGTAGTATGCATGTTAACATAATTCTTTCGGTTTACTACATTATGCATGGCGAAGAGAGAACATTATTGTGACTTTGTGCACTTCATGTAAATTGCAGGATGCTCGCTTGAAATTTTAAAAATTCACATTTTTATCAATGTTTGATAAACCCTCAAAGCCGCTGAGCGCTTAAATTTATCTTCTTTATATATACCTATATTTTTGTAAAACTGCCGATGCTCTTTTTCGTTCTTTATCTTTTCCATCAATTCATCAACGTTATTTTTGTTGGAATAGTCTTTTCAAACGTATTTTCCTTTCTGCGATGTTTGACTTTAAAAAATATTTGCTAGTTATATTGCATAAAATCATACTAAACGGAGAAGCGAAAGTTTATTTTAGTTTTATTCCACGTGTTTGGTACGTTATTAATATCAATTCAAATTCATCATTTTTAATAAGTGCAAAATTCGAGTAAAAATTCTCGGTAAAATTAGTTAAAGTTTATTAAGGGATATGTTAAAAAATTCATCCCTTTATTGTTGTACTAATATATTTTTTCACTTTATAGTAATATTTATGATGACATAAAATAAAATTATAGATCTATTTGAGTCAGTATTTAACTTTTAGTTTTAATTATTGCCCAGTTTAATTTTTGCCCTAGACCTTAGAAAAATTTTCTTATGTTCTTTATACCAAAATAAAAAATTCATCCGATTTGGTTAATTTCTAATACATTTATTTACTTATTTTAAATAAAAAAATTTTAATGAACAATCAATGTTCTATTTTTCAAGTAAACAGTTATAATTTTTTAGATTTTTATTTTATAGAAATTTAAACATTCTATTTAATTTATAAAACGACACTTGGAACATTATAAATCTTAAAAAAACCTTAATTGGGTACATCGCATGAAATCTTTTTCTTCGAGGGCATTCATGATTCAAACTGATATCTTATTAAAATTTCTTTGAATGACGTCATATCTATAGCTTAAAAAGAGCTACTATAAAGGTATGACGCCACCACCTGATTAAATGCTCTATAACTTCATTAATAATATGTAGGTTAGTTGCGAAAATTGGAAAAGTTCACCGAGCAAGTAGTATATAATTTATCATAGCATGATATAAAATAATTTCATGCATGCAAGGACCCAATTGTCCGACAAAGAATCTTTTATCTTTACAGTGTCACTAATCAACAAAATAATAAATTACGTTTAAAAAATGTTTAAAATATATTATCGGTTTTCTATAAAATCAAAACAAAAACGATTTTTTAACCGAATTAAAAAATATATATAGTTTAGGCATAGCGCGTTTCTTACACATAAGAATTATACACTTAATTATTCTACACAATTTAGCATTGGTCAAATTATATATAGATATACTTGACCAATGCTATATTGTGCACAATAATTACGTGTATAATTCTTATGTGTAAGAAACGCACTATGCCGTAGTTTATAACATTCAATTATGTGTACTAATAATAATAGTATTGTAATTAAATATAGAATTAAACTGCATTTGTAGATCATTTTCCTTCGTAAAAAGTAATTTTAAATATACTCAGAATTCACAAGCCAACCAATCATCCTCCAATCCATTATCCACCCCCATTCCCTCTATTCCCCTCTCCCCTGGCCCATTACAACATTAGCATCGCAAATCCCCCGAAAATCCAAAATTCTCCATATTTCGCGAAATACCTGCAGTTCTCTCTCGCTCTCTCTCTTTCTCTCTCTCTCTATCTCTCTCGCACGCTCGCGACCTCCCCTGAGCAAAATTACCCGGGCCGTCTGCGCTCCGAATCCGGCGGGTAATCCCCGAGCGCGCGCCCGCGCTCTATAGAGAAAGGCGCGAATTTTCCCGCGCCAGCTCGCGCCCTGAATTTATCATCCCTGCGCCCCGGCCTCGATGCAAAATATGGGGAGAATCGATCGAAATTCCGCTGCGGGCGCGTAGTTTATTCAGTGGCTCGACGATTGAAATCTCGCGCTAGCCGAGTGTAGAAAAGGATTGGAGACGAGAGGGAGAGAGAGAGGGGTGGGGAGGAGTTTGAAGTGATGCACAGAGTGGGTACGTACGAGGCGGTGGACGAAAAGCGTCTTGAAAGCGATAGCGCGCCGATGGGGTCAGGAATATTTGTCGGGGGGAGATTGGGTGCTTGCGCGTAATGTGGCAGGTTTTGGAGAGTGCTCGAGGAGGTGGTATAGCGTATTGAGAATTTGGTGTTTGCTTGCAAGCTTTTTTGCTGACTAGTATGTAAATAATACTGCGTATATAATAATAATACGTATATAATAATTATACATATGATTATCCAATTTGTAATTATTATAAATTTTTTAATTGTATTATAACTTCTTTCCTGCTTCCCGTAAATGAAAATTACGAGAGTTAATGAGCGTTAAATTTCTACTATGACGTCATGTTTAAGTAGAATCAGTATTGTGATGTAATACCTTTAGTACCTTTAGACTGATATTTTCTTTAATTTTTTAATCATTAAAGAAATTAAAAACGTTTAGAATGAAATATGTTAGTAATCTAATAAAAAGTATAATAAAAATATCATGTATAAAATTCAAATTGCAAGTTTTAGATTTAGATATAAATTAATTATTTATTCATTTCGACTGGTGATAATAAATTTTCAGAAAGTATCACGTAAAATATTTATTTGAAATCTTAGGTTCGGAAGAACGATTATTTTTGTTAATTTATTAAATACTTGTAGATAGACAAACTTGATTTTATTCCTCCGTCCGTTACCTGGGTCTTTTTTGATCCAGACGAAATTTAGTACTTAATTTTATGAGAGATAGAAAGAGGAGAAAACATAAATAAAATATTTTAAAATATCTTTAAAAATAATTGGATAATATAGTTGAGGTCTTGATTATAAACACTGAATTTTTTTAGATTTTTTAAAAATGAGTAGCCTAAAATATAGAGGGCTTAATAAAAGAGACCCAGGTAGCAGATGGAAGCTGTAAAAAGAAAGGTAGCGGACGGAGGGTTAATTGGAAATTATTTAAAACTATTTTAACTAATTTTCCTGAATACGTTAAAGTGAAATTCCATTTTAACAACATTATACAAGTATTTGGCCATACACTGGGAAAACCATATCGTAAAATATTACGATATCGATATCGTAAAATTTTTCTAATAAATTTTCTTTTCAAGTTAATGTAAATTTGCATTACACATTGAAATATGACTTTTTACAAATTTATAATTTTACGATTTTTAATATCGTAAATTTCACAATATATATCATAAATTTCACGATATATATCGTAAATTGTACGATATATATCGTGCCAGTTGCGATATATTTTTCTCACTGTATACGAAGAAACACTTGAAAGTCTTCATTAAATTGATTAAATAGTAATTCTAATGGAGTATGCCCATAGTGACCCCCTCGAGGGAACGTACGAGACCAACATCATCGTTTAAAGCTCGTTTAGAAATGAATTTTACAAAAAAAAAATTAATACAGTTAATTGCGGGGAGAGCTGAAAAATATAATATCTATGGATTTGTAATATTTAAAGCAATGTAAAAAGTCTAACCATACTCGGGAATTTCTACGTATTTTTATGAATTTTCACCGCGTTTTTCTCTACTTTCATTCCTTTTATAAAATTCACGTTTTGACAAGCTCTATACAACGGTATTAGTTGTATACCTTCCCCTTCAACGGCTTAATTATTATAAATCTGTTGGCATCCTCCATTGTGGAATTAAAAATTTTTTAGCTAGATAAAAGTCAATAGAATAAAAATATATCAAGCTAAAGAAACCTTGTTTCTAAAATGCGTATCGTTACATATCTATCTTTTTGAGGAATAAAACTGATATGCATAGTATTTAAAATTGTTTCGAAATTAACACCAAACAAGAATCCTATAATATTATTCTTGAAATTATGTATTGAAACTCAAATATTTAAAACATAAGATATTCCCGTAGAGTAAATATAGATTTTATAGAGCTTTTGAAAAAAAACTCGCTGCTACGACCTTCGAAATATACATAACCTCTATCTAAATTTCAAGCAATTTCATTCATATTTGCCAGATAGAATTGTCTTTCAAGAATCCCCCTCACATCCTCCTAAATTACAGCCAAGTAACACAAGTAACGCCAAACTCAAAACTCCTTGCCGCACGCAACACCTCCCCCTTCTTCCAAAACTCAAGTCCACTCAAAGCCCCCACTAAATTTCATTACCCAGCCAGCAAGCCCCTCCACTTCCTCCATAACAAAATTAATTTATCCGATTCTCTTCGTACTCCCTGCCGGTGTTTACGCGCCCAGCGGGCTCCGGACGCGCAGCTCGGACTCGACTTCAACTTCCAGACGGGGAGCAAAACAAGTATTGAAAACGCCCGCGAGCCGGGACGCGAACTTCGCCCTGTATCGCGCAAGATTCTTCCCCCACTCGAGGTTGCTGGGCGCCTCCTTCTACCTCTCGCTTTGCTCTCGAATTCGAGAGGGTTGACAGAGACGAGCACGATGCAGCAGCAGGAGGATGTATATATATATATATATATATATATATATATATATATATATATATATATGTGTGTTATATACAAATACCTTGCCCGCGGCGCTTTGAACTATCTCTCTCGCGCGCGCGCGACATACACTCGGATTTATACCGCCGAAGTCAAGTTTAGTCAAACACATTTTGGGATTACCACCGCCGGGGTGGTGTGGCTGCGGCAGGTGGTGCTCGGGATAAATTGCTTGTCGAATTAATTGCTTCTGTGATTTTACAATCGTTGCGCTGGATTTTGGATTAAAGGCGCGATCATGGTGCGATTTGCGGGGGGAATTATTGGCGGGATGGACGCTTTGAAGTGGAAAAGAATTTTTGCAGAGGAGCACTCGAATGAACTTTATTTCAGATATAAAATTGTTACTTGCACAATAAGATAATTTTGACATTGTTAAAGTAATAGATTGTAATAATAGTTACAAATAATAATAATTATTATTATAATATTTTGAAAAGACTTTGTAAAAAGTAGTTGATATATTTGATAAATTAAGGTTTAAGAATTTGTAATAAAAATTTTCCGAACATGAATTGAATAATAATATTATAATTATTATTTAATTTAATTATAATAGGCTATTAATTATTATATAAATTAATTATAAAATTATTCTATTATAATTATAATTTAATTATAATTACTCATCGCCATCTTACTTTTTTATGAATTTCTATTATCTCAAAATCTAGTCTTTAAACTGGCTTTTATCATCCTACTTAGAGTTTTTTTGCAAACAAAATTCTATATAGGAAATCTGAATTATATATTGACTTTTAAATCTCCTTAAAAATAATAAAATATAGCATTTATTCAATACTTATACCGTAGTATATATCTTTATATAAACCGAATAACGTAAATAACAAAAATGCTAATGTATCTTTTGTTTTGAGAATAGATGCATACAGTATTTTTCTGAAAGAATCTGCAATTAAAGATGCTGCCAAACGCTATCATTTTGGAACTGAATGCTTCACATTCCTGGACAAAAACGTTTGAAAAATTGTGCAAATTCTACTATTTATATCATAAACAATATGTATAAATCTTTCAACTCCATATGCTTGCCACAATACAGAATAAAATCTCTTTTTAATTACCAGAAAGCCATCTTACACTTCAATCAGAATATCTTCTAAATCCTCGTTAAATCATTCCCTCCCGAATTCCCAATAAATTCATTTTTACTTTTCGTACCCCGTCCTTTAAAGAATTCAAAAGACGAAGCACCCCTGCACGCATCGGTCGAAAAAGATCCCCGCCCACCAACAAATCACGGAAATTCAATTTCCCCCATTCAATATTTGTCAGCCGGCAATAAAACTAATTTGTAGCTCGCCCCATACCACTTCAACAACACACACGCATACCCAGCAGTGCAGTGTGTCACCGAGTACGTCGCGGGGGGATTAACGAAAGAGGAGCTCGCGCTACCGATCACTCCATCCATAACGCTCCGTGCCATTGCATATTTATTTGCGACTGGCCGCTCGCGGCCGAATTTACGTCCTCCCCCGCCCACGATCGCAAAAGAGACACAATAGCTGACCGCGCGAAATCACCGATACACCCGTCCTGCGCGTAAACACACCGAGTCCGGAAGCTCTCCTGGAAATTAGAAATTTATAAATCTCCGCGGCCAGGCAATTAACCGCGCTCCCGCTCGCTCGTTTTATCGAGGTTAAATTAACTTGTCGGTCAATCAGCAGCCCGAGAGATAGAGAGAGTGAGATGAACTCTCGGGCTCTGCCGCGGCGCACAGTTGATTTTGGGGCGTAGCTGTAGCTGTATAGCTGAAGCTGTAGCCCCCGAGGGCACGCGCGGCGCGTCGAATCGCGGAGCCGAGGCGAGAGAGAGAGTGAGAGAGAGAGACAGAGAGGGAGTGAGGCGTAAACTCATGTAAAACAGCCTGCGGGGGGCTAACCGTTAACGAAAAGCGATATGTAATTTCGGCTGACCTACATTTTCGCGGGTTGGGAGGAGGGCGCGAGGGTGGTAGAGGGCGATGCTGATGGAAGTTCTGTCTATAACCGCCTCCCGTCGATCAAAGCTTTACGCGATACTCTGCCCCGCTTATGTAGCTTATATAGTGTAGTTAATATCTGTGGGTATAAGTGTGCGTGTGTGGATTTCAGTGTGTATGTATCTGAGTGTGTGTGTGTGTGTGTGTGCGTGAGTGTGTGTGTGTGTGAGTGTGTGTGTGTGTGTGTGTGTGTGTGTGTGTGTGTGTGTGTGTGTGTGTGTGTGTGTGTGTGTGTGTGTGTGTGTGTGTGTGTGTGTGTGTGAGGGTGTGTGTGTGTGTATGCCTGTAAGAGAATGCATGTCTGTATTGTATATAATGTGTAAATTTACGGCTATGTGCGTGTGTGTAATGTATACAATTACATGCGTACGTGTGTGCATATCTGTAGTGTAAGTAATGTGTAAATTTATGTATACGTGCATGTGCATGTATGTAATGTATATAATTATGTGCAGATAAGTGTGCGCGTGTATAAGTTGGGGTATGTGTGTATGTGTATACGGCTAATATTTTTATCAGGCATTGGTCCGTAATTCTTAGCAGATAATTGTCTGTAAACAAGGAATAGAGATATATATATATAGTTTCGTGTAAATTTTAAAAATTTTTGTCAGTCATTTACAAACGATTTACGATAAATGATAAACGATATTAATGATAAACGATTCACAGAGAAAAATGTTAAACTTTACATGCGCGTTTTTATGTGTATGCGTATGTGTATAATATATAGACATGTATATGTAATGTATGTGTGTACGTGTGTATATGTGTACAAGCGACACTAATCATCGGCAGTTCGTAGATCATTTAGAGCCGGAGCCAAAAACTTTTATTTTTCATTTGGGCAATTATCCAGTGCGCCTCTGAGCTGACGAGCGAATGTATAGGTTGGAGGTTGTGTTTCTTCTGGGTCGAGGGAGGAAGAGAAAGGAGCGGAAAACTTTAAATTGCCGATGAACAGTGTACGGACTGCTGTTTCTGCAGCTACTGCAGGACAACGTTGCAGTTTTCGGTGAGCGGATGTTGGTATTTAATTGGAGACGGGTTAGCGATGTCACATCTATATAATTGTAATTATACACTGAGAGAAGAAATTAGTAATATTTACTAGACCCTCTAAATCCAATATGATGTAGAAAAATTGTACTCATTATTATGAAATTTAGGACTGAATACTAGACGTTTTGTTTCTTATTTTGGTTATACGAGACTCAGTACTAGACATTCTTGTAATATTTACTATCCTGCTAAGGAATAGATACTATATTATAACTTATTTATAAAGCTATACTAAAAGGATTGGGTATCACACCAATATTTTTATATTTATATGATAACTATACCGGTATTGCTCGAGTAACCATACATGTGGCTGTCGTAGCTATATTACGGTTGTCGGTGATATTGTATGGTTATCACAGCAAAATAATATAGTTGTGAGAGCAGTAACAAGGTATTGTATACGTAGTTTAGTTCGATCAACCAGATTAATTTAATTAATTAAAATAATTGAACTCAGTCCTAGGTTGGCTTTTAAGCATTACTAACCATACCACATTATATTTTTTTCCTAGAGAGTTTAGTAATCATTCCTACCCCCTGGTAGTAGACGTTACTACTTTTTTTCTCAGTGTATTGATAGCGATGGCTGTGAAATTAGATTGAGATTATTAGGTAAGGGTAAGGAAATAGGAAGCTATAAATTTATTGCATGATTGTATTATAATTTATGTTAGAGATGAAAATACTACAATGAACTATATTAAATTTATCGATACAAAAAGTAGTACATTTCATTTTAATTAAAACATGATATTATTAATAAAACGAAACGGAAAAGAAATATGTGTAAATTTTTGCTTTAAAAGAATAATTGTCTGAAAAATAGAAGTCAGTGTATTTTTAACGAATTTAGAGCGTCCAATTTTCTTAAAAGAACGTCGATTTAATCATTTGTATCATGCAATTCAGAGCAAAAGCAATTTAAAAGCCCTGAAATTGGAAAAATTTTATAATTTCACATGATAATTGATACTGATAGAATTACATTACTGAATTTCAATCTTTATGAAGTTAGGAAAGAAAGAAGAGAATCTTCAAATAGTAGAAGTTATAGTGAAAAAAGGAGATTATATATCAAGGTGATGCAGCTAATGTATCAATATATGACTGGTCATGTTAATATATTGTTAAATGCTTTAAAGCATTGTTTATAACCCTGGCAATATTAAATTAGTTTGCATTTCATATAAAATTTGTAAAGATAATAAATAAATTCTTTAATATGAGAAACACTTTTTAATTACTCTTTTATTTAATTAAAAGCGTAATAAACGAAGGAATGCGCGCATACGCATGATAAATTTTACGATTTTTTGCCCTACTTTTTTAATTAACGTAACAATTATTAACAAAGTATTTCCTTCTCCCCTTTTGCAAAAGAATTCCGCATAAAAAGCAGGACCGCGAGCAGTCGTAAAACGCCAATAAACAAACAATTAAAAGAATCAGACTGCACTTTTCTCGCTGAAGCATCCTTCTATAATAAGCAGCGCTCCGCAAGCCAACTGAGCGCCGAGTTATACATTTCTTTCCTTGTGCGAGGAGGCCGACGCGCGGCAGCCTCTCTCTCCAACCTGTTTGAGGCCAATTGTTTTTGCCTTTGAAACTCCGCAAATTCTTCCTTCCGCTACTACCTCCCGCAACTCCTCTCCTACAAATTGCTATAATACTATATACGTACGTGCATACAAAAGGGAGAGAACTACGCAGGGAAGGGCATGAATGCGCGCAGCAGTGGGCAAAATTGCCCGGCTCCCTTTCTCTCTCTCTCTCTCTGCATTACAAGCTCGTTATCCGCAAATGGCATTCCAAAAAAAAGTGTACAGACCAAAACAAGAACTACACCGGACAAGAGGGAGAGAGAGAGAAGGAGGAAACAAAAATAATCCACGCGAGCGCTGGCTGCTTACCGCGCGCGCGAGCTCTCGTTGTACATGCGCGCATCCGCGAGAGAAGGAGATTTGTCCGGTTTAATTTCTTGCCGGACTGGACACGGAGTCCGTGTGTGTGTGTGCACTACGCGGTGGCACTGTTTTTCGCCTCGCTTTGCCGCGAATGCCGGGGCGCTCTGTTTTTGCCACCGTCGCCGCGGCGTATAGTGTGATAAAAATGCTTGCGTCATTCCGAGTGTGTAATAGGTGGGAGGGTGTCGCGTGTTAATCCGAGCGCGAGGGGCGCTATTTTTCGAAGGAGAAAATTTTGCAAGGGATTTTACACGCGCGCGCGAGCGCGGAGACTTCATGGGAATTAAACACACGGCCGAAGGAAAATGGGATTTTTTTGGGAGGATTGTTGTAGAGTGGGGCGGAGGTAGTACTGGTGTTGAGCCGCGTTCTTCTTTATACTTTTTGAAGCGAACGACTTTGAGAATGGTAATTATAAAGTGGGTTTTTCAGGGAGATTTTTTGCTACAAAGTTAGAGTATTTGAATTTTTCGTTATTTTAGATACAAGTGGCAGAATAAAATACAAAATATATCTTATAAAATGTATATTTTAAAAGCTAAATTTGTCGTTTTTACAAAAAAATATTCTAAAAGGATAATTCTAGAATAACTAAATGTCCATAATCTTAATTTAACTATGACTATTTATTGTGGGAAAAAATACACAACAGTTTAAACATTAAATTACCACAATAACATTTTTAAAATTGGTATATACCCTCTGGTGCATTCAACTGATAGAACGCGTTTCAAATTTTTGAATATCCACTAATGCAAACCACTCATGCTGCGTTAATTCAAAAAATGCTGAATTATTTTCAATCAGTCAAATTTTTGAAGAGTGTACAGTACATACTTTACGTCATAGCTCTTACAATTTGTATCTGTTTGACTTAAAACTTTAATAGTTTATTTTTAAATTTATTCTCTTTGACAAAATGTAGGATTTTTGCAATTTATTAAAACCTCTTTCGACCTCATTTTTGACAAATCAATACTTTTAAAAGACCGCTGCCAATACATTGGCACTTAGCTTTCTCAAACTAAATTATAAATCATCATTGATGGTTTATCAATAGATAATTTTTTATTAAAAGTACACATTTAGTTTAAATAACATTTTTCAACGTCTCCTTAGAGATACTGTTGTAGGCGCGTTGGGTTTATAATTATTAAAAATTTCCTTTTTTAAAGAGGAATCTTTTTGTTGTTTTTTTCATTATGATTTAAATTTACTTTGTCTTTTAATTTTATTTTTTTTTATTTTCAATTTTTCATAAAAATACGAAAATTAAAAAAAAATTTATATAAAATTAAATATCTTGAGAATTAAACAACATCATAGTCTAAAAACAGAAATTAGTTAAGCGATATGAAAAATTTACTTTTTCGGAACGTTTTAGATATAATGCTGTTGTTTTGCCATCATACATTTCCGAGATTTAACCGTTTAAACTAAATATAACGTTTTCGTTTATAACAAAAGAAAAGAAAGTGTCGATTCAAAATTTGTGGTTATAAAATATAGGTAATTTTATGCTCTTTTAAATGTAATTACACTAAATTTATCATAATATTTCTAAGATGTGCAAAAACTTGGAAAACTAAAATTCATAAATCGAAATATCGTTATAAAATAAAAACAATTAGATAAATCTTAGAATTTTTTTTTTTTTTTTTAATTTAACGTCGCCATGTTTGTGCTTCTATGTGGTGCTAATCTTAGAATTTATTTTTAATTTTGAATTTTTATTTAAAAACTATAGTTTTTTGTCGATGTCCACTGCGAAAGTATGTACACTAAAGTACAGTGAGATTTCAGTTTACTTAAAAATGAAAGATTTACACTCTATTTTAGAGTTAAAAACCCACTGTAATTAGAGTGATTTATTTCATTCATCGACTGAAATTTCACTCCAACGGGTTAAGTGTGTGACATCATTCATACGTATCATTTTTACCCAGATTTATAAGAAATAAAACATAAAAAATACTGATATACATTATTTCATTAATTTTTAAATACCTTTTCAATCAATATTTCAAAATATAAATGTATATTTATAAAAAAAAAACAGAAATATCACCGTTTATAAGTAATTGTATACTCTTTCAAATGCAAAATGAAGCGATCATAGAGCCTCCCTTGGCTCAGTGGGTAAGACGCTTGCCTACCGACACAAGACACTCCAGCAGTCGAGGTTTAAATCCCGGTGAAAATTCTCGAAAATTTATTCTTCGAGTTTTTCGTCTGGAAAAGATCTCCGACGACGTATTATGCTTTGTTGCAAGACATATGCACCCATATAGCCTCTTCAAAAGTGTCCGAAATGTAAGTAAGCAGGGTTTCGCTCGACCGACATCGCACAACACAACAAGACAAGTGTATAAAATACAAATGTAAAATACAAAATCACATATGCATTGTGACATATCAGAGTCCCAAAAGAAGATGGAACACATAGCCAATACAAAGAAAAAGAAGAATTCAACAATCATATTATTACTAAAATACAAAAATAGTTTACCTTATTCATTTCAGAATATCGTAAATATCGTAAAATAAAAAAAGACATTGTAAAACAAAAACGGATCGATGAATCGCAAAATTTATTTTCTCTTCAGAATCTTCATTAAGAAACGAAAAAAATGAGCACTGGTTTGAAAAAAGTACCGCGTCGTTCTCAAGATATGAACGATAAAAAAACATTTAAAAAAAAAGCCTCAAATAATTATGAATGTATCGTTCGTCAAAAGAAAAGATTTTTTTTTACAAAATTATTTTTTTCCCGTGGAAGGAAAAAGATAAAGGGTTGAAAGTTTAACAAAATATTCTTATCTATATTTCTAATCATCTCAATTTTTTCAAAAATTTTCATTTCACAGATATAACCATTTGAACAAAACACGACGTTTGCGTGTGTAACAAAAATAAGAAAGTAGCTTATTTAAAATTTCGAAAAATAACAAATATTCTTTTCAGCCACCTTTCTTTCAGAAAAATAAAATCATTGAGCCTTAAAACATTAATTTTGACCGTGAATGTTCCTAGTAATCTATATCCACATCCATCTACACAGACAGACACACATAGACACATAACACACACACACACACACGCGCGCGCGCGCACATACATAAATAAAATAATAAAAAAACGTTCACTCCTTAAAATATGTATAATAAACAACGTAAAAGAGATTTAGCATAAAACTATTTATTTGCCATCTCTTAAATATCTAACTTAAGTACAATTTTTAGATTGATTTCCATTAAATTACGAGTACTAAAAACACTTTCACGTCCAGACATAAACATCTACGCGGATCATACAGGATTCAAAACAAAAATCCGCTAATAAACTTCTCGAAAGCGTCTGAAACCTGCCTCTAAAACTGAAAAAAAAAAAAGAAGTTAACACCCCTTCCGCGCGCGTCCATAAAGGCTTTAAAATCCCTCGCCTCTGTTACCGCCGCTACTACACCCCCACATACACACACATACGAAACCTCCCGTCACACTACCTCGAGAAATTCATACTCACAGCCGCCTCTGCAAAAATATCTCCAGCCTCGCTACTGCACACCATCCCACCCTCTCTCTCTCCCACGCAATAAACGTCAATAAAGCGGCACCACCAGCGAGACAAACTCCCCCCCGCGCCCGAAAAAAAAAGATTAGAGCGTCGACGTGCGCTCGCGCAAAAAAGAACTGTCGTTACCTTGCGAGGCACATAAAAGCCGTGGCTCGCTCTCGCTTGACTGACAGTTTGAAAAGGTTTCGCTCCGCGTGGAAAAGGGTTTTCGGCTGCTGCTGCCGCGGAGGCGTGAAAGCGAGACGCAGAGGGGTAGGAGGAGGAGGGGAAAAGCCAGAGTAAAAGAAGAAACTTTGCCGATTTTTATTTACCTCGCGGCGCGTCGGCGGCGACTCGCCGCTAAAGCCATCAGAAATTCTTTGCCCCGGTGGTTAGGAAGTTTTATGAGTTGCGCTGCCGCGCGGCATCCGCGGAATGCCTGCAAAGGTTAATCAGTTTTGCGTTTCTCGGCTCTCCGAGCTAGAGGAAAGCCGAATCCGAGAAGCGAGGCATTCTTCTTGTTCGTCCTCGCTCGCTCACCGCGGGAGTCGAAATGTTATTATACTGATATTGCCACGGCGCTTATCGCGCCCCCCAAGTATAGACTAACTTTCTCTTTCTTTCCTTCCTTCTACTCTCTATGTATATACAAGCTTCCTTTCTTCCTTTCTCCTTTCTTTTTTATATGCCTTCGCCTTATTTACCTTCTACCCTTTTTTGCGCCCCTCCTTTGTTTCCCGCTGCTCAATTCTGCCGCTGTTGCTTTTTTTTCGAGTATATTGCTTAAAAGTTAACGCGCCGCGCCAGAGTTTTGTTTACCTTCGCTCTCTCTCTCTCGCTTTCGGAGCTGGAGTTTAAGCTTCGGTAGTAGTAGGGAGGCGTGCCGTGGCACGGCTCTTTTTTTCCCCCCTGTTTCTAGCGGCCTCGAGGCTTTAGCGACGGCGCGCTACAGACAAAGTGAATCTTGGACGAGTGCATTAAAAGTTTAAAGGCCGCGCGTCTATCGATCTCGCGCTTTCTATGGGGTCCCTTTTCTTCGGCGCGGATTTTAATTAGCCGCGCGCCGCGCAGGATCTTCGCCGGGCCATTGAGGGACGGAAGCCTTTACATAATTGCGGGGAGGATGGCGAGGTGAAGAAACAAGGTGGGGATGGCCACTTTATATTCTGGGGGTAAGTAGGATGACAAGGTTCATCGGATGGAAATGTGGTGCTTTGATGGTGACGGGGGTGAATTATGAATTGGATTTCAATTAGTTGGACGGTGGAGTGGACGGTGTGATTGCTGGTGCGCTGCGTGTTCGGGTTCAATGAATTGATTAATAGTGCATTTTCATTATTATTGTTATTATTGTTATAATTTAATATGATAATTATTGTGGAATACTTAATTGACGTTCTAGTTTCGTGTACATTAGTATCGTTTATATTTAATGAAATTAAATTCTGAAACGATAAACTAAAATTATGGGAGAAGCACGTAAAGTGCCGCACCTCAGTTTTGAAGAAGTAGACGCATTTATGACAACTCTATAATATTATATATATATATATATATAGTTTTCACTTATAACTTTTACATTATATTTATTTTCAAATTAGAATAAATATTTAATTGTTTATTTATTTATCTATGTGAAAAACAACGATCCATATTATCTCGCATCGCAGATGAAGTTATATGTTTGTATACAATAGCTATTCGCAATGATGATAATTCATGTTCTGTTATCTCATTTATCCTATTATACAATACCCATATCTATATAATTCCTTGCTGTTTTGTAAAAATCGCATTTATAGCCAACGCATTTGATCTTTTATGAAATTTGAGCTAATTTCATATAGGATTTTCCAATGATCTCATACTTATAATTATTTATGAATTACAGTTAAAATCCTAAAGTAATATTTTATTCGCTATAGTACCTCATTCAATTACTTTTTCATTCTCTTTTTAATAATATTTACCACCTACGTCGCACTACCCACTCCCCTATAAAAACAACCGACTATTCAATCCGTAATTTCAACCTTTCAAACTAATCCCCAGCGCTTTAACAAAACCACCCAGAAAGACCCTTCAACCCATCACATTTCACCCATCATTTACTCCGCGGTCAATCTCAGCTCGATCCTCCTACAATTACACACTCTCCCCCTCCCAGAATAACATTGATTCCCGCGCTCAACTCCACGGCGCACCCCTGCAACCTGACTCTGATTGTTATTCTCTCGAATCCGAGCGAGCGAGCACCCGCCCGTTCCATCCCTCGCATTACCTGCACGGCTCTCTTGTACAACGCTTGCGGATGCGTTTAAGGATGCACCTCCAGCTCCGCGTACATATATATACAGCATCTACGCGCGCGCGTACATGCAAATGAAAAGTAATCGCGGGTGCACATGCAGGTACGGGATAGAGGGAAAATCGAGCGAAAACGCGGTAATGGCGAACAAGCGGAGTCTCGCATTCGCGAATGTCATCGAGCGCGACCACCGTGCCATGGTTGCACTTCGCTTTGATCCCTTTGAGCGGTGCCCGCTGTCGAACGTCAAGTGTCTCGTCTACGAGACCTCCAGCCCGCCCGAGTTTCTGTGTTTGTGTACGCGGGTGGGTACGAGAATTCATTTTGCGCTGCGCTGGAGGATCGAAGTATACGGGGGAATACGAAGGGGAATTAATTGAGCGATGTGTATAATGTAGCGAGGGGCTACTTGGCGCCAGACTGCTCGGCCTTTTTTTAAGTGCGCGAGGTAGCGGGAGTGTATAGAGGCTGGTCTAAGTATGTACGCTTTTTAATAAGCACTTGAGTGGAGGAATGCGGGAGCTCGTATCGATTATTTTATTTTGTTCGATTGAAGGAAAAAGGGTTTTCATTGAAGGTATGTCTTGTAATTTGGAGTTGGATGTGCCTGTGATTCACAATCTCGAAACCAAATTTTAAAATTCAAGTCTATACTATCTAATATCCGATCTTTACACAGAATAATCGTCACAAGATAAGAAAATTAATTTTTCAATCAAATTTACTAGATTTGACAGTATTGCATAACTAATGAAATGATGCTACAATATACCCACATACCATATTTTCGTTTTTCCATAAATTCTGTTATTCTCCATAAATTTAGAACAGAAGATGGTATAAGGAAATATTATTTACAAGTTATTTCAAGGATATATCTGATCTATGCAATGTTATCAATCTGGTGAATCTTGGAAAATAACCTAATTTTTACAATTGTATTAAGATTGTATTCTATTATTTCAAATGATTACATTAAGTACAATAAACCAATAAACTACCCCAAAGCATAAAAGCTTATACCAATTAAACTCTTGAAGTCCAAATTATACAAAAAAATAAAAAAATTATAGGCTGTATATGTTACGTAAAATTTATTGCAGCTCACTGAAGGTATGAATTGTATTGAACCAGCATGTAGCGTCATACATAAAAAAGCTAATGGGATTGAATATAAATTATAACTTATAAATTAGGTATGAAATTCGAAATACTCGCATGAAAAATAAAGAGATAGTCATAAATAATGAAACAAATATTCCATTTTGTATTTTTCAGTGATCATTGTACATTCAACAGCTGGACACTTATTTAAGAAAAATATATTCAGAATCTATAATCTGCAATATTGAATTCATATAATTATTGAACAGTTATAAGAAATGCACGATAATTCTTTTTTCTTTTTGTAAATAATTTGTCTCAAAAATTGACAGTTTAATTATACGTCCAAATCATCCACATAAATAAATTCAGCTTTATTAACCTGGAGATCGATAGTTTTAATTTTACGTTATTAAGCATCGGTACGAGTAATAAATTCCTTCCACTCTAATTGTAAGAATATTTAAAATTCTACAAAACATAAGAAAATAGCTTTTTAAAAATTATTTTGCCGTACTCATTTGAATTCCGTCATTTTATTTATTAGATAGACATGCAGCCTATTAAAAAGCGTGAAAAAGCCGTATATATAATACGACTCATTTGCACTCAGCGACAGAGCTAAACCGCGGCGAACCGAGCGAAAGTGGAAGAAAGGGGGAAAATTAATCGAAGAGCGCGCGCGCGCAACCCTCTGCAGCGATCAAAATATGAAAGGGCGCGCATTAATTGAGCGAAATATAATATTGACGCCACTTGACGCCGAGCTCGACGACAGCTCTGCGAGCCGTAGTTGCCCCTTTCGAGCACACATATACATGCACAATCGTATATACATATGCAAGGGCACGTCTGTTTTTTAATAAACTCTTGAACTACTACCTACGGGCCTGTCGTGCCTTTGATGGGTCTTTATTAATTCCTTTATCGATGAGAGACATATATATAGAAAGATGCGAACTTGAATGAAGACGAGTCGAGAGGCGCAAAAGGAAAAACAATACGCGACTTTATTTCCATTTTGCAATGGCTGAAAGGTCGGAAAATAACAGAGAGCTGAAGGGGGTAGAAAGAAGTAATCACAGAGAGCCATTGGCGCTAGGCGCTCGGAAAATTGATAATGCGAATACGTAAATTCTAGAAATAGTACAACGCAGTACCACTATACTCCTCTCTATATTTTATATACGTGCCCGCTCTTATTCTCTCTACGCGTAAGGATAATAATAAAGCTGACTAATGACTCCTCCTACTGCAGAAGCAGAGGCATCGGTTGTAGCTCCCCGCGCATGGAGAAAAAGAAGGTTATATTCGAGAATTCCCGCGCTCGCTCTCTCCTTGTACCAAGAATTTGCGAAACTCGCTCTTGCCGCACAGTCGAGCGCGAAGCTCGAAACTTCGTGTATGAAAGAGCAAGGCTCCGCGGAGTACTGTTTAAAAAATTACGCGAGAGAGGGATATATAGTGAGAGAGAGCCAGGAACGCAGTGCGAGCGAAAAAGAGAGCCAGAGAAAGAGCGAGAGCTCGGCAATTATTCTTCGCCATGGGGATATATATATTCATTCATTTTGAAGGAATTTCCAGGCTCATAATGGAGGTCATTATCTCTCGGGAACCAGAGTCTGCTGCTGCTGCTGGCGACGGTACCGAGGCTTCCCTATCGATTCCCGCGTCCCTCTCGTTTCAGCTGGGGCGCCCGGCTACGCCAGCGGAAGGACTTTTATCTCGCGGACTTCCTTTCAGGAAAGATTTTTCAATGGAATCACGTAACTGTTACTGCCTATTATAACGTCATCTCTCTCTCACTCTCTCTCTCTCTCTCTCTCTCGCTCTCACTCTCTTTCGCTCTCTCTCTCTCTCTCTGCGTCTTTTCCTTCCCAGGCAGCGATATAGCGATTCCAATAACGACATTATAAAGCTTCGTCTTGGGAGACGATGCGCAGGTCGGAATATCGTCTATAGAAGGCTATTTCTGTATATTTTCCCCCGTAGGGTGAGTCGGTTCTCTTTTTTTCTCTTATGCCGCGTGCGACGATCGGCTCTAAACTCTCCGAACTATTCGGAAACTGCGATCCTCCCTTTTTTTCATACGTGCGTGCAAGCGCGTGTGTTCTCGCTTTTTGCGATTTGGAGGTATAAGAGGGGTGAGAGAGAGAAAGGAGAGTTTAGCGTTGGAAAGCGATTTTCTTTTAATACTCGGGGGCCGCTATCGCGTGTGTAAATCTCTGCGCGAGCAACGCGAAAATTCATATGTTCCGGGGGATCATGGCGTTTTTATAATCCATGCGCGATATGTTTTCCCGATAGCGCAATTTCATTAGATAATACGCGAGCGGAAGGATCGTATATAAAAGAATCGTTCCACTTTGGTTTAATATCTTTGTTACGGGGTTTTGATTTATAAACGTTGATGTTTATGAAATTCGTTATAGTGTGCGGACGATGCGCGCGGGGTAAACAATTTTTTCCGCTTCATGCGATGTGCCGGTCGATCGATAACTTTGTTCCCGTTCGGGCGCTCGGATACGATCTGCGCTCTGCTGAAAGTCAATTTACCGAGTGATCGATGAAGTTATCTTGAAGAAGATTCGAAAGTTTTTTAAGGGGGAACACTACTGATATTTTACCAAAAAATCGAAACATTTTTTATTAAATATTTTTTATGTTAATAGTTTTATGAACATTTTGAGACCTGCTGGTTGTCAAAACTCTTTATTATACCAAAGTTATAGCCTATTAATTGAAACAATTTACATTGCGTAGCATACCAAATTAAAACTTCAAACACGATTTTGTTAAAACTTACTTTTCTAACTTCAAAAGTTTCTTGCGCAACACAGGACCATGGATATTTTTGAAACTTCCAGAAAATATAGGTTAAAGTATTGTCAAAAGAAGTTAATATTTTATTTTGAAGTATTTTGATGTTAAATGTTTTATTCGTCAATTGTAAGTTTCGAAAAATGTAGTTATTTATACTTTTTAGTTTAGAAAACGTTTCATTTATTTTAGACCATTAATTGAGTTTAAATAATTTAAGAAGAATTAATTTTTGTTCATTTTATAAATTGTAAATTGAAAAATATTCTAAAATTTTTTAAAATAGAATTCATCAAAATTGTATGTGCAAGGAATGTTTCTAAAACCCTTGTTTTTATTACAAAAGTATGAATTTTCTACAATATCTAGTACAAACATTTCAGTGAAAAATACTCAAAATTTGTTTACAACCTTCTTCCATTATGGTATAAAAGTTACCGAAGTTAATTATGTTAATTTAAATAATAATAAATGTCTGCAAAAGAGTAAAGTTATAAGGTAATATAAAGCTCGGCAAAAAGATTATGTCCTCGGGATAGAATCTCCAACATCGACAAGAAACCCACAAAGCTACGCTGTTTAAAGAATGAAATCGTATAAATTCAAAGAATTGCTTCTTGTTTACGAAGATAGATGTATTCGAAATGGATAAAATAATATGCTTAACCATATATGTCTGTTTCGCTGCTATTTTTATATTCATATATTTATATTTATTAACAGTTATTTATAATTTTAAATTTATATTAATTCACATACTCGTATTCACTTTATTCACCTATAGAACGTCAATTTCATAAAATGAATACCCTATCAAAACTCAAATTTTTCAATATCTTTCTCTACCAGAACCCTCTTATTTTCAAAATGTCAAATTTCCCACTCAATTCAATTTGTCGCCAGCACACAGACCGTTAAAAAAACTCCATCCCCTATCCTAGTAAAAAAAAGCTACCCGTCTCTACTATTCCATTTTTCGAAAATTCGCCATGAAAAGTCAACTGCACGCAGCTCCATAGTCGGACTGTATTCCCCTTTTATTACACGCAGCACCGCTATACACGCGCGGACGCGCACTCGTGACGATAATGCTTTACTATTTTGCAATACGCGCGCGAGCGCTCCGAGTTTAGTTTGCGCAGCGCGCCAACGAGATTACAAGCACGTTTATAGGCGTTGGAGCCGCTGGGGGAGCGAGACACGCATAAAAATTTTAAACGGATCAGCGAGCCGGCTGCGAGGGCTGAATTGGCCGCGACGATAAAGTCTTTAGCGAGCGCGGCGCAGCGACGCACTTTACGCGCGCGCGCGTGGAATCAGATTAAAAGCATCCGGCGCGCGTTGCACGAGCAAGCGTTTCATCTTATTGGAAAATCGGAATAATCCGTGTGCCGCTGTGATTTTTCTCGGGATGCGTTGGAAAAGGGCTGGATGGCTCATATTTTATGGACGAGGATTATAGGGGGTTTTTACGCGTTTGCGAGAGTTTAGTGCGGCGCGCGCGATCTTGGACGATGACGATTCGCGAGTTGGTTTTATAGTTTTGTTTTGTAGGGCTTGATTTTGTTTCGAAGGTGTTGTTGAAGGGATTTGGGGTGGTGCTATCGGTAACGAGTAATTTATGTGCTCAATGTGAGAAAAATATAAGTTATGTTTATTTAAGAACTTTTTCGCTTGCTGTACAACTTAAATTAATTAAATTAATTAATATATATATATATATATATATATATATATATATATATATATATATATATATATATATATATATATATATATTATTTTACAATACTTTTATTACAATATATCCTCAAGAAGAGTATAAAATAAGACAATATCAAAACTAAATCATTTAAAAAGAACTATATAAAATATAATGGTCGTTGAGATCTGAGCAAAGAACTCGTTCGATATTATTTCTAAGGTATCTAAAAACCCAAAAAACTAAAACACAAAAGTCGAAACACCAATAAAAAACAAAAACGCATCGAAATCAAAAATAAAATTCTTTTTGAGCCGCCGTTCTTAAAGAAAATCAAAAAGAATGAGCCTCGAAGCATTAATTTTCACCATGTATATTCAGAGTAATGTTGATCCACATCCACACACACACACACACACACACACACACACACACACACACACACACACACACACACACACACACACACACACACACACACACACACACACACACACACACACACACACACATACACATCCATACAGACATTTTCTAAAAATAGTGCATTTTGATTCCCAGTATTTCCAATCATGTTTCTAACATGTTTTTAGCATTACAAAGCTTCCTCTGTGAGGAAGCAAAATCTTTTTATTTGAATGTTGTAGCTTGCAGAGGTCAATAGATTAATTTGTTAATTAAATAACCAGTTATATTTCATTGAACAGAGTTGAAAACATGAAAATAAACATTTTTTCTACAATTTACTAATAAATCCTGAAAGAGATAAACAACAATTCAATTTTCCAATACCTCAACTTCGTAAATTCAAGCCAAAAACGCACTCACTCACAACCGACAAAATGATTGTTCAAAATTCGCTATCGAACAAAGCCTCCCCCATTCAAATTACTACCTCTCGCTCTTCTCCGCGCGGGATCGATAGAACGCATCCACGTGCAGCCAGCCAGGAGCACGACCAGCCAGCAAAAAACTCTCGCTGCCGTCCAGCTCGCGGCACCATATTCCCAGCTCGCACTAATTTATCGCGCAAAATTCCTCGAAAACGAACTGCACAAAGAAGAGAAAAAAAGAAAGAATAAAGCCCTGTCGCGGTATACACAGAGTAGACCCGCGGAATTCCTCGTCCATTCATCGCGCGAGTCCTCATTTAAATACAAAGGCGATAATTGCGGGTTGTACCTATATACAAGAGCGAGAGAGAAACAGAAAGAGAGAGAAAGAGTCATTGCACGTGTCCCCTCCCGCGTGCACTCGTATTAACGTCTTGTACTTTTGGTGCCTCACCGCCGCCGCTGCTGCTGGCCCTTCAACGTGGCTACGACGCGATAGTGCGGAAACGTGAGCTAGAATCTCGAGAGAATAATTACGGGCCACGGTTACGCCGCGCCGCATGAACGTGCCACGATCCGTGCGCGAAGAAAGAACACGCCAATTTTCGCGAGAGGAGACTCTTTCTCTCTTGCTCTCTCCTTCTTCTTCCCCGTTCGCCCGTTGTGTACGCAAATATACAGAAACACACAGCTCGTTATTTTTTTTCTCCCTCACCCGCAGCTTCACCTCTCCCTTCGTTATATTCCGCCTGGCGCAAGATCGTCGCTCGTTTTGTCAATTTTCTCCCTCTCGCGCGGCATTATATTCTCTCGCGAATAAATATCGCCGAGCAGCGCCGAGAGAGAGAGAGAGAGAGAGAGACAGGCATAACAACGTACAGATCTACGTACGTATATTTTTAGCGATGCTGAATTTCGCGTATTGATCGCTGTATTTTTAGTGTCGAATTTCAATTCGTCCCGTTTGTTGCCATAGAGGTTGACTCTCCTCCTCTCGCTCTAGCTCGCGAATTTATGAAACTCTGCCACCGCGGCGAAATATTTCGCCGGGCCGAGGGCGCGAGCGAACGACCAGTTGTTGCGAATGCACGACTGCGTGATCCGGTCACGTGACACTTTTATTCGCTTGTAAACGGAGGGGGAGGGGGGAGAGCGTTTGACCAGGGTTCTTTTTCCTCTTCGCAGTGCTCAAAAGTAGCGCTTTTTCGCGTTTTAATTACTTTTTTTCCGGAGCGCTCGGCGATGCAATTTACTCGCGATGGAACGTAGCGGACGCGCAGAGGCGATCAGTTTCATCTCGTATTCATTGCACTCGCATATATAAGTTATAATTCGCTCCTACGAGAATCCGGTATAATCCCCTTGAAATATTTAATCATCCCAGCCGCGTCCTATAGAATCTTTATACGAGCAGCTTAAAAGAACGACCTTATAATCCACGGGGCGGATATTAATCCAGCGCCCAACGGACAGAAGAAAGGAAAACCAAAACAGAATATTCGCAGCGTGCATTCTCACCCCGTTTACCCAGAGGATTTGAATCCGCCTCCGCGTATACCTCCGTAAAACAAGGAACCCGCCTATAACTCATCCTCGACTCGCGAAAGAAAAAAAGCACTACGTGTGCACAAGCTCCGAAAGCTCTCCCAGTGGCCCAAAGACACAGCGATACAAAGACCGAATTCTCAATGTTGCCCGCGCATACCCGAAGGACTCCTGCCGGTTGGGTGCACAGCTTACGCCGGCAAATCTCTATTTACAAAAGCCTTGTGTGTGCGCGCGCGCGCTAGGAGACGAGCCGACGCACAAATCTCGCGAGGAAAACACGCCACGGGGCAAATGTACACAGAGCACACGGAGGTAAAATAAGATACACGGAGTCTGTAATATGTATACTCACATGCTTATCCCTGGAGATTCCGGCTCGCATCTTCGCTCGTTTTGCCAATAAGAAGTTTCCTCTCTGTCCCGTGCGCCTCTTTCCCTCCTTTCTCCCTCGGACGCTGCGAAGAGAGGCAGTCACGTGTGTCGGCTCATCGAGCCTCTCGCAATTTCACTTCTCGGTCCGACCGAACCAACCAAACGTCGACGCGTTTCCAATCGCGATGAGAATCCAAAGACACACCGAGCGCGAAGAGAACGAAGCACACAAGTCCTGGCACGAGAGTTATCGGTCCGTCCGTCCTGTCGAGTGCGGGAGGGAGAGGATAGATCGAGGGGCGCTCGTGTGTCGCCGCGCACCGTGGCACCACCTGCTGCGAGGGGATCGCGCGCCGAACTGACACCTCGCGCGCAGCATCCACGTCGTCCGTGCAGATGCGGCCGCCGCTCGCGGATCAACGACACACACACGCTGGCAGCCGGCGCGCGCGCGCGAATATTTCGAGCCCGAGGGCGCCCCCTGACGGCGAGCTTGCGCAGCCGAAGCGCGGAAGCGCGCAATCTCTGCGTTTCACTCGCCTCGCCTCGTAAATGTCGGAGGGGGAGGGAGGTGGTGCTGCTGGTGGTGGTGGGGATCTCTGCCTGTGTCTCGCTCTCGCAATTACCCTCTACTGGGGGGGGGGGGGGGGAAGCTTGCTGCCGCGCGCGCGCGCGAGTGATCAGTTTATTTCGTTTATCTCTTGCGCTTGCTCTTGCTCGAGTGTGATGTAGGTTCTTTTTTGGGGGAGGGAGTGCTCTGTCTTTTGAGGGATGGAGAGGTGCGTGCGGGATTGTTTATGAGGATAGATCCTAATAAAACACGTTTTGGAGTTTATTCATTTTATGGTACTTTGTTCTTGACGAGTTTAACGATCAAGGCCAATGAGCTCTTTAAGCGAATGATTTTGTGACGTACAAAAATTACTTTTCTATCCAAAATTGTTTTGGTACTTTGATTAGTGTCTGACAGACGCCATGCGACTTGTTACGTGACTACATTTTAGGTCGGTAGTGAAAAATTAATATATCGTGAGACTCTTGATAAGACCAAGGAAAATCTTGTGTCTCGTGCAGCCGTAGGTAGATGATGTTTGAATATTATTCTTGGTTTTGACCAGTTGACTGTTTTGTACAATGTATTGGACACATCGTTTTTATAATATATTGTAATATTGTAATAACATGATTTATATGCATCAATCAAATCTTACAAAAGAGGGATGTGTAAAAGGTGCCAGATTTTATCCCATTTTGGGAAAGCAAGTTTATCGTATTTCTCATTACATTTATCTAGTAATATTACATTTTGTAAACTACAAGTCATACAGATTATGGGAAAATATTTGGATTAATTTAATAACCTTTTTATCTACTCTTTTTACACTACGAAAATCTATATTAAATTGCAAATAAATTATGAAATATTACGTTCCCTGGAAGTAAAACTATGCAGTTTTTACAAATTCTACTTTAAGTAACTTTTGAGACGTCTGAGGAATATTTTATATCGGAATCGATCACACATCAAATTTTCTACAGCAATATAAAACGAAGAAGGAAAATTTTTTCCATTCTTAAGTTTATTTTTTTCAAATTTATAAATATCACAATATCGTTGACAATAGTTCATTTAACATGCAAAACATGGGCAGGATTGAGAATTTTTATTAGAGGCAAACAAAATCTGTTTTAAAACTTTCGACATATATTTTTGAATATTCTTTCATTTAATTCTAACAATTTTTTGTTGTCGTTTGTTATGAAAAAATCAGGAGATTTCGCCACTTCACATGCCGCTGGAGTTGTAAATCAGTGTAGGCTCTGATATCCGCTGTAAAATGTATTAAAATATAATATAAAATTTAACATTTCTGGTGGACGTTAACCAATTTTTAAGCAAAATATTAACAATTTTATTACATTTCTATGATAAACCATTTGATGATACATTTCTATAATTTACCATTTTAAGAATAGAAACGCTGCCAACTGATGTGGCACCCAGCTCTCTCAAAGAGATCTTTTTAATTTCAGTAAATATTTCATTGGATTCATAGTTGAATTTGCGAGTTATAGAGGCTAAAATAAATGACTAAACTCACTATATAACAAATGAAAAATGGTATATTAACTTTTTAGCGAAAATAATTCGCTTTATAAAAGAAAACATTTCTTAATCAAAAAATTTTCAAAAAACTTCAATTTTAAAATTTTAAGAATGGCTATAAAAACAAAATGAATCGACCATTTCTGTTGAAATATTAATGCAACTTTTTAAAATATATAACAAACATGTATGCAAAGTTTGGTCAGTTTAACAGGGGAATATTCGAAAGCGGGTGAGCGACACATTTATATATATATATATATATATACACACAGTTATAGAGATTAAACACACCGTATAACAAATGAAAAACGGTATATTTAGAATCTTTATTCGTCTCAAATTGAAGGATTCTATGAGTACTTTAATGTGAAAAAATTTGTTTCCCAAAAAATATTTCTTCATAAAAATAGTTTCAAAAAACCTAAATTTGCATATTTTCAAATTTCGAAAAATGGCCGCAAAATTAAATTGAGTCGACCATTTTCGCTAAAATTTTGAAACCACTATTAGACATGGATAACAAACATGCATGCAAAGTTTAGTAAGATTTTACTGCGGAATATAACACACACACGCATACGCACACGCACGCGAAGATTCACGCGCATGCGTACGCACGGTGCACGCTCATCCATACGCACACACATACATGCACACACGCACGCACGCATGCACGAACGCAGGCACGCACGCACGCACACACGCACACATCCGTACAGCGGAAATTTTTTGAGAGTAGCTTATTTGAACTTTTCAAGTCATATTATAGTATGCCTTTACGTTAAAAAATGCAAAACAAATTTTTTTGTCAAAGCGATGCTTTCTCTTTGAGAAAGCAAAATCATCTCTTGAACAAAGTTAAAGACAGTCAAGTAAAATACTTTACATTTGAGAGCATTCAAAATTAAAACTTAAATGAATTTATTTTTGTCCAAACTCAATTATCTAATTTAAAAATTTTCCCTTTGAAACTCTCAGAAAATATGGAAAATATTACTCAAAATGTTTCGAAGTAATAGTATGTAAACTAAATTAATTGTTCTAATGTTAAATTATTTGTTGTAAAAAAATAATTTTAAATTGCTATATCTCTTTCTAATTAATAGCTCAAAAAAGGTATACTTTTTTATCATTGATGTTTTATCCAAAGATATTCTTTTACTAATATGACACAACGATAGGTAATAATCTTTATTACAGAAATTTTTTCTTTGTACGTAATTTATTAAAATAATTTAAATATTTAAATTATATATAATCAGAGGTCAGTACATAGATTCACTAATTTCTAATCATCTAACATTTTTGAACGATTTTCCATCATAGATTCCCGAAATATTTCCGAAATATGTTTTTTTTCGTGTATAACAAAAGACGCGAAAGAGCCTATCCAAAATTTGCGGTTGTAAAAGATACATAATTTTATAATATATAGGTGTGTTTACGCTTGTACCGACACTGGCGGGCAACAGAACCACACCTCGGGCGATCGACGAAGTTAAGCAGCATTAGGCTAGTACTTGGATAGATAGATAGATAACATTGTATTTTTGCTGTAAAACAAAAAAGATGGGTGACCGTAAGGGAACCCCGTGACTAATGCTACTTCGTCCAATCGCTTAGGTGATTTTTCACACTCAACAAAGTGAACGGGAAGTATGAAATGATCGAATACGTTGTCTAACCCACGGAATGTGACAGACATCCAATTCGAACATGTCAAAAACACCGACTATCCCAGAGCGGGTTTCATCCTGATACAAGTTGTCCCCACTCCACAGGCATAACTCCGGATAAATGCGGGATGTGATTAGATAGGATAATATAAAGGTATGGAAAAAAATAACTGTCAGACACTTAGCAGCCAAGAGGCTGCAGGACATACAAATAATTTACCTTATGGATTTTAGAAAATCGCAAAATACAAAAATCGTTATAAAAAAAACGTGTCGATGAATCTTTAAATTTACTTTTAATTTCGATTCGTCAGTAAAAAACGAAAAAACATAAGCTGTGTTTGATAAAAAATAACCGTGCCATTTTCCAAATATAAGCCATCAAGAGAAAATTTCAAAAAATACATAACCTCTATTACCCCGGAGTATAAAGGTCGTTATGATCTGGGCAAAGAACTCAACCAAGAGATAGTAAAAAGTTAACCCACACATGTATACGATTATGCGTATATCGTATCACCGGTAAACATGCGTAAAGTTGCCTCCAAAGTCCAAAGAGTGCAGCCGGCGGCTTGCTGCGGAGAGCGATACGAAGTACGCACATACATACGCATATACATATATACATTTGAATAGGACCCCAGGGACTTGCCCTGTGACGTGGGGAAAACTTGACCTATCAAGAAAACCCACACCAGGAACCAGCCGATAGGAAAGTCAAACTTAGATACCTTCTACTTCCACGAAAAGCAGCTAAATTTTCATTCCCCATTTGTGGAACAATCATTGTTGAGACGGAGTTCTCGAGCGGTCAGCACCCATCCAAGTACTTACCGCGCTCAGCGCTTCTTAACTTGGATGATCGATCACTCGTGCACCCACGAATCCCTCCGACGATGCCGCCCTCACAGCACTTTTTATTTTGCATGAAAAGAAATTAAAGAAAAAATAATAGCAAGCACGGCGCTACCCTTTTTTATATATTCATGTATATTCTTGACAAGTAATATTTCATCGGTGTTACACATTTTTTTGAACGGCGCATTTCTCCCATAAGAATAGTATTGTGTTTTATTTACACTGAAACACATCGAAATCCAGTTTTACTGACATTCTTATAATCATGTCAAACTAAACAATATTATAGGTGTGCTACAGTTAAGAATATATTTTTTTATGAGTGACGTTTTGAAACTTTTGTCTCAGATGCTGTCATGTCAAGAATTTTCGTGGTAAACACATCTTACACGGCTCAAAATGCTATGATATTGAAAATAAACATATGTTAATGGTTTGTCATTTGCGAAAACGGCGCATTAGTTAAATTGTTAACTTTGTTAAAATTAAGAAATTAAGAAAATGGAGTTACACATATTCAACGGGTTATAACTTTTCTTTAAAGGGTGGGACATACTTTTCCCGGAAGGTACATTTGTATTATAATAATAATAACTAACTAATGCACTCGGAATCTGATCAATAACTAACACGGCATTCGAATAAAATTGTTAAGAATTCTAACTTGTATCTGGCTTACATGCCAAATTATTAGATTTCCTCACTTCTTAACACTTAAAATCACTTTAAATATAATACATCAGGTTGATACTCTATCGGCATAAATATTTCATGTTGATACAAATTATACAATTTTTTCAACTTAGATAATTTAAGTACAAATATTGCTTTCTCAAAGAAGAAGCTTTATTAGAAACATGTTTTGAGATATAAGAAATCAAAATGCACTATTATTAGAAAATGTCCGTATGGATATGGGTGTGTGAGCGCGCGCATGTGTGTGTATGTGTATGTGTGTGTATGTATGTATGTATCCATATCTCGAGAAATCCAAGGTAACATTTAATGCTTCAGGGATCATTTTGTTCGTTTTATTTTAAACAATAGTGATACAATAATAACTTTTATAGTTTTTTTTGTTTTCTAGCGGTTTTTTGATTTGGCTTTTAGTTTTTCGGGTTCTTTGGTACGTTAGAAATAATATCATCGATCCAATGAAAATGCATTTGAAATAGCATAAAATGATCTATCTTTTATCACCCGAAATTTCGGATAAGGTATTTTCTTTCTTTTGTTATACACGAAAACGTTATGTTTTGTTTGAACGGTAATTTCTCTAAAATATATGATGGACAGTTTTTAAAAAAAATTGAGGTATTTAGGACAATGGAGAAGATTATTTTGTAAAATTTCTGAGACATTTTATTTTTCTATGACTGAGAAAAAAATCATTTTCTAAAAGAAATCGATTTTCTATGGCGAACGACAACTTGAGTAACACGGCATTATTCCTTCTGAAAATTTTCAAAAAGGTAGCTTCTTATTATCACTCGGTTAAGTTATTTGCTTAGATCATAAGGACTTTTATTTTGATTGAGATATTCAAGGTTATATTTAAAAAAAAAATTTGATTGTTTATTTCTTGGGTATTGCATCGTAATTTTTCATCAATAAAAGCTTATTCTTTTTGTCTTTTGATCAAGAATTCAAATCAGAAAGAATTTTCGAGATTCATTGAATCATTTTTGTTTTATAACGTTTATTCATTTTTTATGATATTTTCTTTTTCATAAATTTTTTGATCGTAGATTTCTTGCGTATTACAGAGTAATGTTTGACCAAACAAAGCTCATTTTATACGTGTTTCGATAACGATTTGAAATCAGGAAAATTGTTTAAGAGTTATCGATTCGTTTTTGGTTTATAACTCATATTTCTTGATATTCAATTTTTTTTTTCATAAAAGTCTTAATAGTTTTTTCTTGAGAATTATGCAGTAATTTTTAGCCATTCTAAGATTATTATTTACACTTTTTGATGAAGATTTAAAACGAAGAAGAATTTTTAAGATTTATGGATTCATTTTTTTATCTTCCCTTTTATACTTACCTTTTATTTGTGTTTTCACAAGATTCCACCCTTAAAATGTAAATTTCACCTATTATAAATTTTTGCACCCTTCTGTTGACTATTGTTCCCGAATGCAAAAGTGAGAACATATATCATTTTGAGGAATTAAATTGTTGCATGCTCGGATGTGGATTTTATGTCGCGCAGTTATACCATGAACATTCATACACTGGACCAGCAACAGTGGCGCGCAAGTTTTAGTCGCGTGATCTACTCGTTTACGATGACACAGGGATTAATGGAAAAGCTCTTCAAAGAGGGCAAGAGGGGAGAGGGTGTAGCGTTGGAATGCCGGACTCCGCATTTTTTATTGAAATTTATAGGAGAGCTTTATGAGTTTTGTGGGTCACATAAACGTCACGTTTTAATGCCTACGGATTAACCCTCAGGAAATCCTCGGATGGGAAACTCCAAGAGTTGCGATTTGAAGTCAATATAATTTTAGCCTTTATTTCTCTTCTCTTTCTCTCTCTCTCTCTCTCTCTCTCTCTCTCTCTCTCTCTCTCTCTCTCTCTCTCTCGCTCTCTCTCTCTCTCACACACACACATACACACTTTAACACGTGTTCGAGCGGTCTGTACTTTTACATTTCTACTTAAGCGAGATGAGAAACGTAGTTACCATCTCTGCAATTACTATGCTTCTTCTTAGCAGCACTAGAAATAATTGCAGCTCTGAATGCACAGGTGGATTTTACAATACTTGGTAGAGAAGGGAGTAAAATCTGATGAATCTATGAATATACGTAGAATGTAAGGGTAGAGTTTCTAATTAATTAGTTACCATGTAATAAATCGTACAAAGTGCAAGACAGAAATTGAAACCTTGGATCAAAATTGAGTGAATTTCATTTCGCAGCTACACTCCTCATTTTTCCCTTACAGAAAAGACTCTCAAATTTTGAGTTTACACTCAATCTTGAGAGTAAACACTGAAATTTGAGTATTAACTCTTAAGTCTTGAATGTTTATTTCCAATGTTCACGGTTAACACTCAAAAACTGAAAGTTAACCTTTAACGATTGAGTATATTCACTAAAATTTTGAGTATTAATTACCAAATTGAGTGTTTACGCTAAAAAAATGGGAGTTTATTCTCAATGGTTGAGTGTGTACTCTCAAGGGTTGGGTGTGATTCCCAAATACAGTGTTTATCCTAAGGGTATAAGAGTTTATCCTCATCGGTTGAGTGTATACTCTCAAGGGTTGGGTTGGGTTAATACTATAAAATCAAGGGTTTACACCGAATGGTCAAGAGATGGCCTTTAATCATTAAGTATACGGACAAGAATTAGGTAGTAATACCGCAGTTTCATAGTATGTATTGTAATGGTTTGAGTGTCTATTTAATTTGCGAGAATAGGTATCAAGTTTTCACGACTTTTTTATACATTATATTAAATATGTGTCGTTTGTATTAATTTAAACATTACCTCGTGATAGAGCACGCGTGGCTTAGTCATTTGAGTATAGGACTTTGGATCTAAAGTTCCCGGGTTCAAAGCCTACTCCCGGCTTTTTTTACTTGGGAGTTTACTCTCAATTTAAGAGTAAACTGCAAATGAAATCTGAATTAAAAGGTAAAAACACTCAAGTTGAGAGTAAATACTCAGAATGAGAGTTCACGGATAGTCTGTAGTTAGGTGTTTTTTTGAGTATATTAAGTTGAGAGTAACACTCAAGTTCAGAGTTAACTCTCAAGATAAAAGTAATGCTTAAATTGAGTCTTATACTCAACTTGAGTATTGATTAGCAATCGAAATTACCTTCAAGTTAGGCATTATTTTGAGTGTTATTTCGAGTGTTTATTTTGAGTGTAAACACTCAACTCTTGAATGCCTTTTTCTTAAGGGTTTCAACTCCCAATTTCTCAAGGTACGACATCTTCGAATTAATGTAACGAAACGTTAACTAAAATGCTCACCTACCCTTCTCGAGATTCGGCTTCGCTCTTCAAATTCCCACGTATATCTTCGTCTCCCTTGCGCTCCTGTATCTTCCGCAGCCATTGTCTCTATCGTAAACCCTATATACACTTTCTCTCTCTCTCTCTCTACCCACACACCCACCCAGCATTCGCCTCTCACCTACAAATACACATCACATCTACTCCCATCGCATGAATGCATGCATGCAGGCGCAGACCAGACCGCGATCTGGCCCCGTTGATCGTTCGAGCACTGCAGCAACGGCGCCAGCCAACAGCGCAAAGGCTGTTAAACCCCCGTCGAAAACCCGACTCATACCCACACTCGCGCAACACGCGATAATTCTCGGACAATTTCGGCTACCTTGCCTCGGAACCATCAGCAGAAGCAGCAGCAGCTCTCGTGCGCGCATACACACACACACACACACACACACACACACACACACACACACACTCATAGTCTAGCGTAATCTCGGCCTGCGGATGTTCTGCACGAACTGTGGTGAGGATAGCTGGGGGAGGGTGGGGGGAAAGAGTCGCCGCGGAGAAATCTCGAGAGGCCCTTATCAATAGGCCACAGATATGGCCCCTGATATTATGGCCGCGCGAGCGCCATGCATGCGCACATAACCGAGGCGCGATTCGCCCGCGGTAATAAAGCGATACCAGTATGGCAGTAGTTGTAGTAGTGGTGCTGCTGCTGTATAACGCCGCTGGTGCTCCAGTTTCCCGGCGAGTGTTGTGCGCTACTCGCTCGCGTCTACTCTTTATTCAATATCTCAGTTTATTTTGAATTGTTTCTTCGGGTATTAACGTGGTTTTAGTTATCTGCGATAATCGCACATTTCTGGGATGCGGCTTGAAATGTTGTGGAGACGAAGATTGATTATGACTTTGAAAAGTATCTAGTGTCGAAACGCGTTCAGATATACGTACAAATTAATCACGCATTAATTACGCAACGAATCACGCACTGAATAACGAACAAAATGAACCTGTGTATTATCATGGGCGGTCATTCTGCCGAGCAGTTTGGCATGTAAAAAAAATAACCCCCTGAAAAAAGAGAAAATAATATAATAAACGTATTTCGTTTTCGAAAAATGTTTATTCAGATTATTTAAGGGTGGCTACGTCGATCTGAAAAAACGAGTTTTAGCAACTTTGGGTCTAAATAAATAGCTGCTAAAATTTTATAATAAAAAGAACAACAACAGGAATATGATTTTTTCTATATTTCCTACTTTTGTAATCATTACATTTAAAAAGTTTGGGAATTTTGGAACACCACATACACACACACATACACACACATGCACACGCACACGCACACGTACACCCACAAGCGCACACACACACACAAACACACACACGCACACACACACAAAAATAGAGTATTTTGATTCCAAATAGCCCAAAACATATTTCTGACATGTTTTTAAGAAAAATTTTTTTTACTTTTACAAAGCTTCCTTTAGGATTAAGCAATTCCATTTGGTATATTAGCACGTACTTTTAAATTTAAATTAGTTAACAATAAAAAATAATCTTTTTTGGAAGCGCAAATCTATATATGTTACACCGGAACCTCGGAAACATTGAAATTCATCTGAATTTCCTATTTCTAACAGTTCTATCGTTCTATTTCCTTAAACAAAACAGTGTTTTAGCTTTTAAAAGCTGTTATAACTTACGCAACGTAAGAATGTCAAACAAAACAGATATTCAATTTAAGTAGAATTAACGTGCATTTTAGTAGACATTACTTTTTATTCCTTTCTGCATTAGTAAGTTAAAGTAGGTATACACTGAAATATAGGAGAATATAAAAAACGTTCATCGTCGATTTTAGGCAACCGTATATATAGATATACAAATAACCTGCATTTTTGACGGCTCGCGGTTCCCGGCAAAGTTTGTGCGCCGGATTTTACACTGCACTCTCGAATTTGGTGCAAGAATTTTGCTTCTTCGCGAGAATTTTGATCCCTGGTGGAGAGAAGGGCGCAGCGCAAGTTTCATGTACTAGCACGAATGGCGGTAAACCTTTGCAAACGCTGCTCACCGCTGAAAGCTAGCGCGTCGCGCTGATGTAGCTCATGCACGAGACAAGCGTTTTCCGCTGCGCTACTCCGCTTCAAAATACCGACACCCTCTGGTCACAAGGTTTTCGTAGTGCGGCTGGGTCTTTTTCAACGGCATTGCGAAAATCTCGAATGCGTCAGTATTTTCTAGTGTAATTAATATACACATTTATAATTACAAGAAGAGGTACCTGTTTTCAACAACATAACGTATATTCGGAGTAAACTAGCTCATATCTCCAATAACAAAAAGCCTATTAGAACAAACTACGCGTACTAGACTTCATTTCTTGGTGCTAAAAGACCACTCAAAAGTGTTTTAGCCTCATAAAAATCTCCGAGTTTCGTAGGGTTTATGTTCTCCTTTTAAGTATTATTCCTTATACTTTAAGGGGGTGCCATAGTCATTCTAACGATTTTACCGACCTACTGTCGGTAATGCAGGAAGTATATAAAATTTGCCATCGCCACCATAAGTGCCATCTAATGGAAATCGCAGTCGATTTAAATGTAGATGGCGCCAGTGATGTCGATAGCATAGAAAGGTCGTCACTTGGCAAGAAGCCAGTTGACTTAACAGAAAAAAATGTATCAATTACATTATAATTAATAGACAATACATTTATAGTAAAAAGATAATATGAATCAGAAATCCTTATTTTAGACTCAAATACATAGTCTGGATTTGAAAACTGAACCGCTCGGCCCTTTGCAGGCAAAGAAAATAAGGATATAGACATAAGAATAACATTGATCGGTATATCTATATATACGAGAAATTAGAGGAATAAGCACTTATTTCTGTGAATATAGATATACTAATCAATGTTATTTTTATATTTTATGTTCTTATTTCACACCTATATGAGCGAGATATAAATAAGTCTTTCTGATTACAAAATTATTTTGGTAAAAATACACTTTTGTACTATAAATAGATTATCTATTGGCTATCTGTAAATAGATACTTTTTTATGTCTATTTGACCTATTTTGGCCGGATTACGAATTGAAATTTCAAGGGTTCATCATCTGAAAAACGCCAGTTAATTGTAAAATCTCGTTATTTTCATATGATAAACATTTATTTGTAATCCTTAGACAATTACAATGAAAATGTTCTTATATTTTTTTTAAATGCTTACTTTTCAAGTAAAAAATTAACGGTTTCGCAAAAATGATAAAAATTTATCATACAAGTCATCATTTTAGTAACCTTTGTCGAAGTTTTACTTGCAAAAAATGTAAGAACTTTTTTATTTGAAACGGTTTACGAAATACAAACAAATGTTAGTCATACAAAAAAATAATTTAATATTAACAAATTATTGTTTATTACAATTAACTGTTCAGATAATGCACCCTCGGAATTCGCATTCAGGCCAAAATACTTTTAAAAAAATATGCCATGGGAGCGTAGCTGCTTCCTAAACTAGATCCAGTTGCTGTGAGACTTGGTGTTGAGCTCCGTGATAAGGTGCTTTGTCGCTGTGACCCGTTGCCGCGCGTTCTGCACCTCATTTTCGACTTGCATCTCAGCAACAAGCTCACGATTTTAATTTGGTCTTCAATTCTCTACTTGACCTGTTGATAATACTAGAGACCAACAACGGCATGAACACAATCACACGGCTAGTTTAATCGGCGGCGGTCGTGTGTTGCGTTCCGGATCGATGCATATTTCGCTTATACGCATCTTGTATTGTACATATTTATGCGCATTTCGCCTATATACATTTTCTATTATACATAATTATGCGTATTTCGCCTATACGCATCTATTATTATACATATAATTATGCGTATATCGCCTATGCGCATTTATTATTATACATATAATTATGCGTATTTCGCCTATGCGCATTTATTATTATACATATAATTATGCGTATTTCGCCTATACGCAACGTAGACAATTAATATTACTTTATTTAGTAATATTTTTAAATTGCAAGTACCGGCTTCGCGTGCGTATTTCGCTTATACGCAGCACACATTAAATTATACGTATTTCGTCTATACGCAACGTAAATAATGTATAGTGCAAAACCGCTTGCGGATGCTTGTCCATCAGCATCTGCGTATAACAGGGTCGGTATTGCGATTACGCAGACTACCAAAAGCCAACCTGCACTCCACCTATTCTGCGTATAAAAGCTGTTGATCTGGTGACATTCGGTCGGTGTAAAATTACTCGCCATGAGCGCTTGTAGCTACAGGACCTCGTTCTTCAGTCGTGAGAACTCGTCTAGATCCACGGAGATTATGATCCTATGGTAGTCCTTGGAACAAAGCGGCATTTTGTCCAAGAATTTCGTCCGCTTGCTGTCGAAGAAATAAGGATCTTCTTCGTGTCATTACGTCAATTTTGTTCTATAACTCTGAGAAGTATCCATCGATCCGTTGAACCCTTCGATTGCGTAGACCTTGTCCAACCTACTGCTTCCCGCCTAGCTGCCAGGGCTTCCCAGGTATTGGTCACGGGTATGTACTTGTCGACGGTCTTAAGGGGGTAGGCCTGGGTTAAACAAAAATAAAAATTTTTGTATCACGAGTCCAGAAAACTTTATGTTTAAAAGCAATCACTCTGAAAATTTGTATGCTATCAAAACCTAAAATATCTTAAATTTTACCGTTATAGAACTTAATAATCTTGACGCGTCACAATATATCATTATTTTCAATACCGTATATATTAAAGTAACTATCTTCACACTATTCGAGGTAACATAATGAACAAAATGTTTATTTTCAAGGGTTATTCGACTCCTTTTGACATGTATTACAAAAAGAGCAGAGTATTTTTTCGTAAAAAATTTTTTTATTATTATTTTTCAAAGATCCAATCGAGTTTTAGGAAAAAAAATTTTAAAATTTTTTTAAAAATTGGTTGGATTTAGGAAAAAAAATAGTAAAACAAATTTTAATGAAAAAGTGCTCTGCTCTTTTTGTAATACATGTCAAAAGGAGTCGAATAACCGTCTAAAAACAATTTGCGTTCATCATGTCACCTCAAATCGTGTGAAGATCAAACTTACTTTAATAAACATGGTATTGAAAATAACGATTTATTGTGACGTTTCGGATGAAGATTTTGAGGTTTTACAACGGTAAAGCTTAAGATAGTGTTATATTTTGATAGTATACAATTTTTCAGAATGATTGCTTTAAACATAAAAAGTTTTCTGGACTCGCGAAAAAAAATACATTTTTTGAAGATAACCCAGATCTGCCCCCTTAAGGCACTCGGTGCAGTCGTAGCCGCCGCAGACAAGGAGCGCACCATTGAACACTTGCCCGCCTTCATGGTGGCCAGAACGAAGTAGAGGTCTGGCTCACTGCTAAGGCTGCGCTGGTCGCCAGGGATGCGGCAGCTGTTGTCCTTCACTATCGGCGACGAGGGTGCGTTCAGACGTAGCAGCATGGACGGCTTGGCTAGCCGGCTATTCAGCGTCACAATTGTTAGGAATGTGTGCTATATTAGGCATTAAGAGAATATTTAATTTTATAAAATATAATGTATCTTTCATTGTTTTTGAAATGATATTTTAAGTACTTAACAAACTTCAGGGTTTGCCTCCATAAAGATTCTATTATGATATAAGAAATTAAGGTACAAGATGAGTGATTACCTACCTTCTACTTTTTCGACGTCGATCATATTCTAATCGGACTCAAATCTAGTCGCACCAATCGAATTTACATTTACAATGGTCCTTGTACAATTTCGTATCTCCTCTGGTACCTTATAATTGCATTTAATAATTAATAAAGTTCATTATCATATGAAGTCACACAGCAATATTCAGATTTTTTAAGCCTATATATTCAAAGTTATTCAGAATAATGTGTTATTTTTTAATGAAAATAAGTATATTCAAAATAGCCCTCGCGTACACCACATTGTCATATATTTCTCAGAAAATTCTATCATGTTTTTAAAGCTACATATAACTAATATTCGCTTTTAATTTTACGTGATTATTTATTATATAGCTCCGAAAAATATATATGTAATATTGTTTCAAAATTGTTATATAAACCCTTATTTTATTAAAAATTGTATTATAAATACACTTCAAAGTATCAATTATTAAAAAGACGAGCGAATTTTTGTTAAAAATACTTTAAAAAATATATTCTCAAAGTTTCAATAAATTTTTTAATTTTTGTATGCGCGAGAAGACGGAGAAGAATAGTGCGTATTCTAATAAGAATTCTACACATTTTAATTCTGCACACTTTAGCATTGGTCAAATTATATATAGGTATATATGACCAATGGTAAATTGTTCAGAATTAAAATGTGTAGAATTCTTATGTGCAAAAAACGCACTATGCCGAAAGACCATGCATTAGAAGTTGCCAATAACTCCCAAAAAAACTTCTAATTTATAAAAAAAAAATTTATACACATAATAGTAGTATCGAATAAACTAATTTGTTTCCAATATTAAACAGATAAATATATTTTTGGGAGTCAAAAGTGAATGTTACTAATGGAAAGAAAATGAATAGAAAAATTTGTCAAAACCATGAAAAAACACCAGGTAGCCCCCTTAATTACATAAATGAAAAAAAAATTAACATTGTCTTTAATTTTTGTTCTCACCGTCTGGCTCAGAGAAGCAACATGCAACTCGAGGTAGCAGGACTTCTGAAGCGAAGAGGCGGGCAGAATCCGGAGATAGGCGAACGATGAGGGCAGCTGATCTCAGGTGTTGCTCTTTTTCTCATTGGGGATATGAGATTGTTCTCGTCTCAGGTGTCGCCCTGTGAATGCCAACCCGTGTACAGAGTTTTAACTGAATAATTTTGTATTCTCCATTTCAACTTTTTAAAATGTTTAATTTTCTTTTAATAATTTATCAATGTCCAGAATGTACTGTTTTCTATATTTATATGAGCAATTCCACGGAAAATCGGAAACAATTCTACCACAAAAATAAAAGAAATTTTTTTAATAGTATGCGTCAAAATGAAAGATTTTGTATTTTCTTGTCATTTTCGACATGTTTCCTATTTTTGTCGTTTTTTATCACTATCTTTATTTCAGTATAACTTTTCGTGGAAATAATATTTTTTATATTGGACGTCTCAAATTGAAGCCCTTGACATCTACTTTAATTTTCTGTTCAGAAAATAATTTTTTCGACGAACAGGAGCCGAGTTATTAACGACTCAATAAGAGCCTTTATGAAACACAAATTGTTTAATGGTAATGTGACCGTAGATCAAACTTGGCACTAGAAAGGGTCTTGTCAATCAAAATATGATTTTTTTTTGGTGAAGTTGTTTTCGATTTTTCGTGGAATTGCTCATGTACGCTGCTTCACTCATAAGTAAAACCCATTTTCATGAAGTTTTCGTGAAACAAGTCAAACCTGTAAAAATTCCTCTAGAAACTGCGTGGCTAATGATTAATTATAACAGAAAACCGATTTTAGGTACGATACGTTAATAGTGACACGATCTCCTAATTTTCTTTTGGCACTGGCAGTGAGAAAATCTTGCAATCACAAGATAATAAAAGATAAACTGATAGCAGTCGCAAGTGATACAGAGGTCAAGAAAAGTAGATCGGACCTTCTTACAGAGCGGATCAATTTATTTAAGTGCGTGCAGAGAGTTACTTTATGATTTAATTATTTTTTTCTGTGAGTGAATAATAATTTTTTTGCTTTAAGTTTTTTAGGTTATATACTGTATCATACTAGTCATGTATTCTAAGGGTTATTGATATATATATATATATATATATATATATATATATATATATATATATATATATATATATATATATATATATTAGTCATGTATTCTAAGGGTTATTGATATATATATATATATATATATATATATATATATATATATATATTAGTCATGTATTCTAAGGGTTATTGATATATATATATATATTAGTCATGTATTCTAAGGGTTATTAATATATATATATATATATATATATATATATATATATATATATATATATATATATATATATATATATATATATATAACCCTTAGAATACATGACTAGTATGATACAGTATATAACCTAAAAAACTTAAAGCAAAAAAATTATTATTCACTCACAGAAAAAAATGTATTTATAATGAATACTTTTCTCAAATTATGGTGAGTTTATTCATTAAAGCCACTATTTTGAGAAAAACACTGTACGATTGTAAAACTAATGTTTTTCTAAAGCAATTTCACCTCTAAGAGACTAAATAGCTTAGTTAAATTATTTAGCATTATTGCTAAAGAAATTGTTATACTTAACTGAGTTTGGAATTTCCACACTTGAAGTAATTAATATGTATGGCTGTCACTAGCTATGTGCAGTCTGTGTTAATAATCCTTTCAGATGCAGCACGTACAATCCACTCGTTCAGATACCGGTGAGTTCAATCATTTTTTGGTAATTGTTGAACAGGCGAATCCTAAGATTAAACGAGAAACATGAGATCTATTGTATTTATACATGTTTTCATTTTAATTATCTAACAAAAATTCAACATAAACACTCTAGAGATAAGAAATTTTTTAACTACGTAAAAAACATACTATGAAGAATAATTTAAAAAGAAAACAACAACCACCATTTAATTTTTGATAAATAGTACAAATTGCTATATTTTAAGATCATCGGCAGAAAATAAATAAAAATATTTAAAATATAAATCAAACGAATGATAAATAGATAGATAATTACACCAGGTTATCTTAAATATATATATATATAGGAACACCTATTTTGCAGTTCTACTATACTGTAATAACCATCAAATCCTTAGAGATTACTTTTTACCTAATATATATATATATATATATATATATATATATATATATATATATATATATATATATATATATATATATATATATATATATATATATATATATATAAAGAAATTGTTATACTTAACTGAGTTTGGAATTTCCACACTTGAAGTAATTAATATGTATATATATATATATATATATAGGAACACCTATTTTGTAGTTCTACTATACTGTAATAACCATCAAATCCTTATGACTTTTTGGTGGAATTACTCCGACTGAGGTGATCAACGAGTGTCATAATTCTTTTTAGGTAAAAAGTAATCTCTGAGGATTTGATGGTTATTACAGTATAGTAGAACTACAAAATGGGTGTTCCTATATATATGTATTAGGTAAAATGTATATATATATATATATATATATATATATATATATATATATATATATATATATATATATAGGAACACCTATTTTGTAGTTCTACTATACTGTAATAACCATCAAATCCTTAGAGATTACTTTTTACCTAAAAAGAATTATGACACTCGCTGATCACCTCAGTCGGAGTAATTCCACCAAAAAGTCATATCTAAGAAACTAAAAGACCTAGACACTTAAAATTTAGTATCATAGTTTATTAGACCTAAAGAAGAAGAAAAAAAATACTTTCAAAGTCTTAGATAATCTTTTTTTCATTTTGTAAAAAAAAATCTTATTCACAAAATAACACATAGGTATCCTATATGTAAAACTGTTAAATCTGATGTAAAACTTTCAGCAGAGTTATTATTTGATTAAATCTTGTAATATTGTACTTCAAACATATAAAATAAGCCTTATTTACTTAACAGTTCTAATGAAAACTGTAAAAACTTGTTCACCCAAAAAAATGATGACACTCGTTGATCACCTCAGTCGGAGTAATTCCAGTCATAAATCATATCTGAAAATTAAATACCTTGACACTCCAAATTGTGTGTCATAGTTTATTAAGATCAAAGAAGAAGGAGAAAAATATTTCCAAGGCCTTAGATAATCATATTTCAATTTTATCAAAAAAAGTCTTATACACAAAATAGCATACATGTATACCTATATATCTATACCTATACATGTGAAATGGTTCAATCAGCTCTAAACTTAAAAGAGAGTGATTAATCAATTGAAACATTTAATTGTTCACTTTAATCAACTTAAATAAGCCATATTAAGTCAATAGTTTTAAAGAAGACTGTATAAATTGGTTTAACCCAAAAAATAATTGTTCAAGTTGAGGTAACGGAAACTTAAAATTTTCTTTAAAGTGGCATTTTTCTTGCACGAGCACAGTTTGAGATTTCAAACTTTGTATGTAAATTAGTTCCACTTCAACATATAATAAAAACTTGCTTGGAAGTACAGAAGACCCTTGGTTACTCTAGCGAGTAAAAAAGTATACATGAAATTTCAAAATCCAAGTGTCGGTGAAACTAGAATTACCATAAAATGACTTTTTCATAACGTATAAGATTTAAAGACTTCAAATTCTGTATGTAAGTTAGTTTCACCTCAACATACAATAAAAACAAAGTGAAAAATTAAATGTTTCAATTGATTAATCACTCCCTTTTAAGTTTAGAGGTGATTGAACCATTTGACATATATAGGTATACATATATAGGTACACATATATTCTATTTTGTGTATAAGACTTTTTTTGATAAAATTAAAATAAGATTATCTAAGGCCATGGATATATTTTTCTCCTTCTTCTTTGAGCCTAATAAACTATGACACACAATTTGGAGTATATACCGGTTACATTATACAAGTTATTTTCACTCAAACTTTATATACATTACCATACGGATTTCAATTTTAATAAGTAAATAAATTACTGTCTACAAAAAATTTATTTCAATGTTATTTTTTAATATTAAAGAGTTATATTAATGTATATACGAATCCATATATTACAAGTAATTTAGCAAATATAATGTACAATAAATGTTTGCATTAAAAATTTGCAAATGAGAAAAAATAATTATTACACTACATTCAATTATTTCTCTACATTTTTTCATTTCCACTAGGGAACTTATCCATTTTCATTTTTTTTATACACGTTTTGGTGGTGAAAGCTGAAAATTTTAAGATTCGCTCTCTCTCTCTCTCTCTCTCTCTCTCTCTCTTGTTCTCTCATGAATCAATTAAAAAAAATATATAATATTGAAGAATATTAAGATAGGTACTCACAAACTACACAGTGTCTTAAAATTCCATTTTTCCTCGGCGTTTGTGTAGAACAGTCGACTCCTACTATGCACGCAAGAACCGGCACCTGTACCCGCACTTTTCTTAAAAACACAACAGGCGCCATAACCTCTCTAACCCAACCCAATCCAACTGTCAAATGCACGATTTTATATAGGTACAGGGTTGACACTCCTATGTCGAGCGCATATATTATAGCGTAGAACAGCGCAGAAAAAACGCACGCACAAGCGCATGCGCGATCGTCGACGATGGAATCGGGCAACAGCTGATCGGCTTGCCACAATGCGTACGCATTACCATCTAACGACGGATATTCTTGCAAAAATGATAATAAAACTACTTTTTTTTTTGTTTAATTAAGCAAAATCAAAAGATACTTGCCCTTTCTTTGATAATTATCTACCTCCATGCAAAGTTTCAAGTAATTATATTGATGCGTATAAGAATAAAGTTTGAATGAAATTTGCAGCATGTACAAGCAGCAGCTACAATTTTTGTTCAAAGTTTATTTATTAATGCGTGAATATTTTGATTTGAAACTTTACATAGTTGTAGATAGATATAAAAGGAAGGGCAACTATGTCTTGGGTTAGCACAATTCATTATATTTATTTAGTTTGAAGTATTTTTCTATGATTCGTTCGCACTATTGACTCGGTCGGTAAAAATTGACTATGGCACCCCCTTAAGTTAACATTTAAGAAAAAATCCATATTTTCAACTATCCAAGATGTTATATCAAAGGAAGTTGAAAGTACAAACAAATTTTGTATTTTTGATAACCTTTTTGTATCAAATAGAAACTATGTTTTAATAACTTTCAAGGCTATTTCATAGTAAAATATCGGGACAGAAAGAATTGCGCAAGCAGCAATCCTTATGTTTTGAGGATCGATCTTTCAGATGCCTGAACGATAATAAGTAAGAAATCAAATCCAAAAAAAATATGGCTGAATTTTTCCAGAAAAATCGAAAATTTTACGCCTTTTTTTCCGGGTTAAAAAAAATTAATTTTCGAAATAATGATGGAAAATTGCCGATTTTTTTTTAAATTTAGCTTTTGAAGTAATAAAAAAAGAATTTCCATTTGGTACCAAAAGGGTTAATACTATCCCTATTTTCCCTCCCCCTCCCGCTTCTTTCCTAACATCAAAAGAAGTATTGAACTAAATATAATATTTATTTGTATTACCCTTATGTCCTTTCTTCTATTGTTATATTTTGTTTTTAAAGGAAAGGTCTATTCAAACATTATATCCATAAAGACATGCGACCTTATAGAAAAAATAGAACAGCGACTGGCTTTTGCAATTCATATGGCCGTTTATACTCAATTGTCGTCTTTTGTGATATTTTTCCTTGTGTGGCTATGGTAGCGAACGTTGCGTTTTATCAAGTTTGTGTCTGGGACAACAGTCAAGTGGCGCATATACTACGTTATCATCATAATGTATATAAAAGCACTGCATAAGAAAATCTTTCTTCAATTTACTGAACTACTTCAGCAAGTAAAGACGAATGTTACAAATTTTTCATGACTTGTTAGTATCTAGTATATATTTGAATAGAGATACAAATCAGCCTTTCTTAAATATTTTAAAAGGAAATAGTGTAGGTTTATATCGAGACCATTGTGAAAATTACAGTTGTTTCTTTATTATAAGAGAGTTTAATTTAATAAAAATAGACTTTCAAAGTTTACAACTTGGTACTACTTGGTAATGATCATTTTAACGAATCATTATAATTATTTTATTATTATATTATTATTATTATTATTATTATTATTATTATCATTATTATTATTAAATTATTATTATTATTATATTTAATTCTTATTTTCAACTGGTTGTTTGATGAATCATCATATAGTATGACATAGCCGTTCTAAAAATCTGTGAAAGTATATTATTTTAAAGTCGAGGTTGTCTATAGTATTTACATGAATATCCGACTACTTACTGTTGTTATTCGTTGATGATCTATTGGAAAAAATCCATAAGCTGTACAACATTGCGGTTTTTGTGATTTCATAATCAGGATTTGAAAATAAACTCTAAGCTTGTAATTATTTTCGGTCCATTTACAATTGTAAACTGCGTTGGCTATTGAATCTGCCTATTTTTGAGCATTTAGTATTATATAGAACAATAAATATAAAAAGTATCTATTATCTAAAAAATATCCTATAATACCTGTCCAGTTAACATTTCTGCATAAACACAATAAACTAATAACTGAAAAATAATGTTTAATAGATGAAACATGTGAATAACTGCGCCAGCATATTGAGCGGCCGAAATCATCTAAATAAATATAATGATTATCAAGATACTGAAACAACTTAATATTAGTCAAAATACTATATATATGATTTACCTCTCTCAATTCGAAGAGATTAACACATATATTAATCGCCGTTAACAGCATAACCGTGAATAATACTGGACTGAATACGTGTTCAATCATATCGCAAACTCTGTTAAGTTTTTCAGAAATTTAACGCTTTGCATGAGTTTGATTTAATCAAATATATCGGCGGTTGAGTGGAAGAAGTAAATATTTCAGAAAACAGTGAAAGATGCCATTATCTCATCTAATGTCTGAAAATCCGTCTGATTAATGCCAATATTTTTCTTTGAATTTTACAACACTGAAATCAGAAAACGCATTGGGCTTTCTCAAAGAGATAACTTCTTGATGATGATAATTTTTTGTGTATTAATGTGTAGCGTACTGGCTCTGTCAGAGCTTTCTTCGCAGAGAGACCTGTGGCTCCCTCGTTGGGAAATGTGAAAGATAGTGACAAAAAATATATGAAAATTCACGAAATCCCAAAGATTAAAAATGCCCGGAGCTTTAGGTATTTCTTTACACTATCTTTGATTATTAATAACTTTATATAAGGAATAAATTAATCTAAAAGACCTTTTAGAGGGTGCAAAATCGTGGAAAAAATGATATATACGATACGTATTTAACTCCTTAATGTTCCAAAAGCTTCAAGAGTGTGCGTGTGAGGCCCGCGGGGAGAGTTCCAATGTGTCCAACAACTTGGAAATAAATAAAAGGAATTATTTTTAAAATAAAGTTAATCAGGTTATCTTAATTTTAAAAACCATCAATTATTTTACTAAACTGATAGGCATCTGGCTGATACAAGAAAGGGTTAAGATATAAAAATTTGTATTAATTTGGATTACTGCAAAATATTTTTGCATTGTATATAATTGATAATGATTGGTTACAGGATTTAATCTAGGTTAGTTCCCTAACTCTTTGGAATACCTTTCTTAAATTTTGCCCAGTTTTTTATTATTATTACCTGGTGTGTACTTAAAAGTTTCAGTGGAATCGGTCAATCAGCTCTGTTTTGATAGCCATATTTATAATATTTATAATTTTTAAATATCGGATTTTATTTTATTTATTATATTTTATTTATTCAACGGACTGAAAGCCCTTTATACAAAATTATACAATGGTGTAAAAGAATGTTTAAGTTTAAGACCGCTGCCAAAAGCAAATACAAAATAAACGTTGCAAAAATAATAGTTTCATTATATTTAATATCCTTCAAGGGTCGGGTGAAATATACACACGCTACTATCAAGTAAGGCACGCAAGGTACAAGATGAGTTTTGGAATAACAAGGTTCAAGTAGCTAAGAGGCACTAAAGAGGTTATTGGTATACATAGTAGTTGATAATAGTAGTTGAGCATAAGTACAAGTTTAGTATGACAGTGATTACTTAAAGACAATCAATGAATCAATAGCCATTTACTCGGACGATAATAGATTTCAGGCTCTACGGAAACGTGGAATTGTCTAGTGAAATACATTATTATAATTGTTGCAGTATTCTTTTATAACCCTAGGATTTCGTAATGAGTACTTGAGCGAATGTTAATTAAAAAGTTCCTTTAATTTGGTGCAATTAAAAATGGGATTATGTAATCATGGGATGCATGCAGCGATTCAATCGATCTAAGATTGAATCGCAACATGGCTAGCCCATAATCATGGCCATAGAAACTGATAGGTGAGCCACCTTTGACTAAGAAATATCGCAGTAGTTTGTACTGAATACGTTCCAATTGTAAATTGTAGATTTGAGCGGGAGGCGTCCAAACCACAGACTCATAAGACAAAGTGGGCAAAACCAACGAGTTGTATAAGTAAATTATAGATTTTGTACTGTGAAAGTCCACTGTTGTACGTTTCACGAAACCCATAGTTTTTAGAGCATTATTAGTTACGGAGTCAAGGTGATTGATAAATAATAAACGTAGGTCAAAAATGATGCCCAAATCAGAAACTTAATTTACTCTTTTGATAGCTAGGTTATTTCATTTATAGTTGAATAGAAAAGGGGTGTAACCTCTGTAAAATGAGATAACATTACTGTTGTTTATGTTTATGATTTGGTCGTTCATTTTCGACTAAGCCTTAAGATGATTCAGAGCAGAATGTAGTTTACGTGCGTCTAAGAGGCTTTTTATGACATAAAAAATGTTTACGTAAGGAAGCAGTCAGTAACATTTTTAATATACAACAGAAATAGAAGTAGGCCAAGGTGCGAACCTTGCGGAACGCCGGACGTGACATTGATAAATGATGAGTTACGGGCAAAGATTCTTACTGACTCCGTTTCGTTTCACTAAAGTCAATATATATAGTGTATACAGTCAACTTGATCTGATTTATCAAGAGCAGCCGCAACATAATTGTTAAATAATAGTAATTTAGTGAAGTTGACCTTCCCCTAACAAACTCGTGCTGCTCACTCACAATCCTACAAATAAGCAATGCAGAAAGTTTATTGGTAATCAAACCATCAAGAATTTTAGAAACTATGTTCAGGATGGAAATAGGCCTGTGATTTTTTATGTCATGATTGTCACCATTTCTGTGAATGGAAAAGATATAAGCGGACTTTCAAATATATGAGACATAGCCGACAGAAAGAGACTTATTGTAGAGGGGCAACAGGGGTTCGATATGGGAAGGGCAACATCTTTTTAAAAATAATAGAGGGATCCCGTCTGGCTCAGAGTTCTCATTGTCGTCGAGCTCCGAAATTGCATGAGATAACTCCTCCGATGATATTTGCAAAAAATCATAAACTATATCACAATTTATAGATGGAATATCATTCAGAGAGTCACTCATATAAACGGAGTCAAAATGACGAGTAGGAGATTTACAATTTCTTGGCCATTATTCGATGAATAATTATCAAGGTGCATAGTAGATGGAACACTGCTATCGTTTCTCAGACGAAGGACAATTTTTTTGATAATTTTCAATGAAGTAAAGCGAACTTTTTTTTCCTAACTAAAGTATAATTCCTTCATTTAGAGAATATCAATGATGTAACATATAATGGTGTTCATTTTTTATACAGTAAAATCGAGCTTTTTCTGATAAAACATAATTGCACCTAAAAAGATAAAATTTAGATAAAAATTAAATATTAAAAATATTAAGAAATACGATTTTTTATAGCAGTACTATTATTATAAAATATACACAAAAAAGTCGGAGTATTAGTCAGAAATAGATTGTGAAGTTAGAAAATTCTATAAAAAGTAAGATGTGAAAGAAAAGAAGTAGAAACGGGACAGAATTAACTCAAGAGAAGGAACTGAATATATAGAGAAAAAGAATGAAGAAATGGAAGCTGATGAAAGGAAAGAGTGTATAATAGTCAGAGGGGTAAAAGCAGAAAGAAAATGACTAGAGAAATCAATGGAAGAATCCTTTGCAGCCAAACTAGATGTCATGGTAAAAGTACAATTAGCGAACATTATAGGAAACGAAACCAGGATAATCTTGTTAAAGATGGACATATGAGAAGATAAAGAAAAAAGAATGAGTAAGAAAATCACACTTTATCAAAACAATGCTTTCTTCTTAAGAAAGCAAAAACTCATATCTCGAATACCCTTGTATTCGAGATGTGGACCTCGTTTACCCTTGTCCTCTAACACAAAATACAGGTCCTATGTTTCTAGGTATCAGAAAATATATTTCAAAGCCTCATGAAAATCCGATTTCTAACAATGTATCTCCTCATAAACTTTAAGCACGTTCTTAAATCTTTTAAAGTGTTTTCTAAAATAGCCACTTCTTTCAGTCAATCGAGGATATAGTAACTGTATCGTCAAATTGTAAGTAAATTTAATATACCTCAAAAGTTCTTGGTGTCTTTTGATTATATCAATGACATTTCTTTTATAATAACCTTCGTTATTTTTGTTATTAACAGCAGCCTCTATATCATGGTGGAGTAACTAAAGATTCTTTTGGTAAATAAAAAAATATGTTAAATGTTTCTAACTGAATTATATTTTACCTTTAATTGTAAAGATGTATGACTTGTTAACTGAACAAATAATGTATCACAGCACATCCAGTGTAATGCTGCGACATAAAGTACCCACAGTTCTTCTATAAATACTATACTATAAACTGATGGAGTATTTATTTCAAAGGGATATCTTACGAGAAAAATTCTCTCCGTATAGTCGTAGGTACGATTAATGGCATTTCGATCGATAAATACAAACAGAAAATATCTACAAATGACAATTGAATGAAAAAACTAAAAATGATGCCTATGATTTATATTTCAAATAAGGAGATTTGCATTACAGTATACTCCCGTTAACACGAACTCGAATAACACGAAATTCGCTCTTATATTAACTCAAATCATGATCTCGACACGATTACTTGCATACTTTCTCAGATAAGACGAATTTCGCTTAACACGGAATTTAAACTACTTTTCGATCACTATGTACAAAACATTGAATAGTTATGCTTCTTCTGATAATATATCGTAAGATTTTATGAATGATTTGGACCACATAACGACTGAATTCGTTAGCAAAAACCAAGTTATCAAGAAATAAAAAAAAAATAATTATTAATAAATTACTGCTTTAAAATTATTATACTGAATATCTGGTATTATAAAATTAAACTTTTATATAAACAATGTTTATTTTTGTGTTAAAGAGAGACCGTTACCTTGTTTTCGCGAACACCCAGATAGCACGAACCAAAACCTCGGACTCTTCAAATTTGTATTGACGAGCGTTTACTGTAGACGCATTGTAAACACTACTGGCAACTAATCAAGTAACACATGCAAAATGGAAGCGTAACTCAAGTCACGATTTTTTTAATAAGAATTTTGGTGCTTTAAGAATCTTGAATTCTAAAGAAATACTCACTTGAGTGGTGGTAAGCCAAATGAAAGAGCGAGGGCTACCATCGTGGTGATATAACACCTGCAGAAAAGAAGCGTTTTCTGTGCTACTTTAAACATTTCCTCGCGAATGTCGTGGTTCGGTATCCTTTCTCGCCAAATTAATGCTAAATTTTCGAAAATCGTTTGCAAATCCTCCCTACAATACACCAGTCGAAAACCCTAAACTTCATAAATACATTAAATAATCATAAAATTGGAACTACTACACTTACAACCAATTCAGAATAATTATCAGCAGGTGAGATATATTTGTAATAATGAGTCTGATATAGAAAATTAAAACACCTTGCAAACGCATACTGTATTAGAAAGGGTATTGGTTGCAATTTGCAGTACAAGCTTCTTATCTGTCTTCCAAATCTCGGTCATCCATTGTATTTGAAAGACCGAGTCCAATATGCAAATAATATTTATTATAGTCGTAGGCACTCGTTCTAAAATCCGTGATCTTTTATCTCTCTTGTTACCATCTGTACGAATTACCATACCCATGCCTCTTAATAACTTTGAATTCACGCTCATGAAATTCTGAAAATCTAAAACTACACAAGTGTCTTCATCAGCGTAATACTATAAACTTATTGTAGAAACCAATCATACTCCATGATAGCTTAGCAGACATACTATCGCACATATAGTCACTCACCGTTAGTCTTCATGTCGCTTAGCTCCTTGGATCAGTACTACCGGTGCGATGCGCACTAATCCTATCGCCGGGTCCGCCTATCAGGCGAATTTGCATATTTGATGCGGCTCCGATGCACCTGCTTATTACCCTGTGAGCCAGGGATATACATTTATGCATATAAATGCGTCTTTCTACCTGAAGAGTTTCTTTATTTTTTCTTCGTTAGACATTTTATTCGCTTTTGTATTTCGTTTATTATGCTCCTACACTGTCGTGGCTAATCAGTTATTGACGGATTCACTTGCTCACTGTATCAGCGATGTTACTGTATCGTATGCGACTCATTATATTGTAACAATAATATTCTATGCAACGCATGAAATATTTGACGATCTCTTTTTGTATTCTATTTACGCGCGCTTTTCTTTTTTTCTGCATTCTATTTACGCGTCTCTCTCTTTACCTATTACTTTAATATGCATAAAATGAAAGGGGTAACTCATTCTTGGAAGTATTCAACAGAAAAGCTCTGGAGCATAAAATAGAAACGTTTGTTTCATTTATAAAATATGTAAGTTACAAGTAGCCCATCACAAAACATCGTACAATACGTTTTCCTTTATTATTGGCGTTTGTCGAGTTGTACGTGTCTAACTTTTGTATTGAATACAGTCGCAAACATATTGTATTATTATTATTTGTGTATATAAAAATACAAAGAAATTTTAATTTCATTCACAAATACACAATTTCTACTACAAATTACACCACGTTTGAAACAATTTCCATAGTTTTCTAGCATAACCGAATAAGTTGCATTTTTTACGTTTTCGAGATATAAAGGCTTAAAGTTTTTATTTTCCATCTAAACTTATGTTTAAAAAATTGGTAAATATTAGATATATTTCCTTTCGCACTTTTCTGATTCTTTGCATTTTTATCTAATCAAAATTTGCTCAAAACTCAATTTTAGAAAAGAAATTGACTTATTTGGTTATCATAAAAGTATATATTTTCATTGGCATTGCGTTAATGTACTCAATTTTGATTAATTTGATTTTGTATTTTCAATGGCTTATATTTCAGAAAGAATAAAATAAAATTTACCTTTATTTCTATGTTTATTGTGTAAATTTTCCTTACAAATCTTTATTTTGATTAATTTAACTTTGTATAATATTTAAATTTGCTGCATGCTATTAGAAATCAAAGAATACAAATACGTACGAATGCGCAGATATAAAATTGATTACGTAAGTACAAGTAAGAAGTTAACATAAATTATTACTAATATATCCAATTATATAAATATTGTTTATTTGTTCCCAGTAAAATAATAATACATGATTTACAGGTTTATAAAACAATTATTTTTTATTATTTTTACATATTAGCCAATCTAAGTAATGCAAGAGCAGTTCCGGGTTAGTATTCTAGGTGTTAAGGCCGCTCAGAGGTATCGTGTTGCTTCTTACGCACGCAAGAAAAATACTGCTACCAATTCATTGGCACTTAGCTTCCTCAAACTAAATTAAAAGTTCTAATATGATATTCTTTGTTCTAATAAATTAATTTTAAATTGCTATATCTCCTTCTAAATAATACCTTAAAAAGGCCCTGGGAGAAATCTTATCGTGGCGCCCACATGCGCTATAACAGCCTTTATAGGCAAACTATATAGTACTAGAATACTGTATACACAAAACTCCATAAATCTACGCAGATCTATATAGTTTTTTCAATAATAATATGTACCAGAGGCACTTAGAAAATATTTTTTTGGAATATTTTACATTATGGAAGTCTCTTTAGTGAGCGAAAATTTTAGTGGAAAAATGTAATCTAAAGTAATAACAACATAGAAAAAACGCAAAAAAACGTAACAAAATATATGAAAATATAATATAAACGTCCGAAATCTAACAGCTTTTTACGTTTTCTTACACTGCTATACGTTTATTTTTACGATTTCTTCCACTTTTTTACGTTTTTTTTTTCGATCAAAATTATCCAAGTTCCTTGTTCTTCAGAGATTAACTATGAATGTACTACTTTCCTCTTACCCTAGATGACACCACGTTCAGAGTAGCTAGAGAAAATCACCCGTTTCCTCCTGCTCAGCACGCGCGATGGCGTTCCTTGTCATTATAGTAAAGAGTGTAGTCTTTTGACTAATGTGGGTGGATTATTATCTAGCTAGATAATATTGGGAGGAAGGTTAATCTCTACGAACAAGGAACTCGGATAATTTTGATCGAACTTCACTTACAAGTTCGTTTGATCTTAAATTAACCATCGTTCCTTGTTCTTCAGAGATTAACTATGTAGATGTTCAGAGTTAAATATAACCATTTTTTTATTCAAATTATATTTTTATTAAAAAAAAAAAAAAAAGAGAAATCGAACACAAAGACTTTCAATATTATTCGCTTATACAAACTTTTTATACAAAATTATCTTCTACGTTTATTATATTGCGATTATAAAACTTATAATATACCCCCCATTTTATTTATGTAAGATATCGCTACAATATTGTCGATCCTCAAAAGATTTTGTCGATCTCGTTCATTTTTTGCAAAACATTTCAATGTAAGAAAAGCAGGTAATAATTCCAGGAAATTTATGTGAAATGATTTTTCTTTGGCATTCCACAAACCACGAGTATTGTTGCCTTCACAGATTGCACCCCACCCATCCTGACAGGAACGCATCTGAGAAAATTTCTTTAACAAACTTGAATTAGTGAATGTTATTATCAGCTGTTAAAACGTTTCTGTCCCACCACAGATACTATTGACAAGTTAATACACAAAATTTCATGAAAAAATATCGACTGTAAACCGAGTTATACGCTCCGACGTCCAGTCATCTAAAAATGAAGTTGTAAATCCGCTGCAGTTGTAGAGGTCCTCAGAATGCCAGTATCTGAAAAATTTTTGTTTCACTTTAAACTAGATGACTTTCCCCGTACCATGAACTAGGATCTTTTGAAAATATTGAAATTAAAAAAATGGCAGCGTTTTGAAAAAAAAATTAAATTTTTCATAAAAAAAAGCTCGTTTTTTGCTCGGCAATTTTGTATTTTTTGAAATATCAAAAAGATCCTAGTTCATGGTATGTAAAAACATGTTACGAATATTTGTGCAAAATTTCAAATCGATTCGTTAATTTTTCTTTGAGCTAGAGCTGCAGCTGTTTTTGAAAATGCAGTTTTGAGAAAAACGCGTTTAAAGTTTTGACAACTGATTTTTCGGTTATAAAATTTAATTTTTCCATACTTACAGTTATTCTGTGATTCCAGAGCCATACAATTCGCCTTCCTCTTGCTCGAAAAAGTGCTGTTCATCAGCTGCAGCTTTCCTACGAGCTGTCCGAGCCTCCTTTGAAGTCTTCTCGTGCCTTTTCTCGGCCAGCTGTATACGTGCCATGTCGCGACTGTTGGCGTATTCTAGTGCGTAGCGGCCAACAGTTATGCCCATAGTGCGAAATATTCTTAATATGGACTTCATGCCATCATTAAAGATTCCCGTTACAAAAAAATTGGCCAATTGTATGGTTTTTAGGCCGCTGTGAAGATGTTTCGAAGCAAAGTGCCATAGCAAGCCGTTATAACTTTCATTATTATTTTGTGTGTTGTTTCCTTTGCATCTGTTTAGCAATTTCATTCTTGACAAATCCGTATAAATTGGATGCAAAACTTTTGAAACTTGTGGATCTAATGGCAGATAATCATGCTTGAATTTTCTCATATTGAGTCCTTCAGCTTCCGCTCGGCGATACGCGCACCAGCTATCCGCGCCGACCAGGCAATTTTGATGTGAATTGTTATCAGTCGAGCCCATATGGAAATAAGTAGCCCAAATTTCCTTATGCATTTCCTCTACATTATCTTGATGCCTTATTATCGCTAAACCATAATATTATTGGAGTTTATTTGTGATTTTGTCAGTTAATTTTACTGTATCTTTACTCATTTCTCCTAAACCTTTCACTTTTTTTTTCATTTCGGCATCATGTACCCATTCTTTTCTTGACGTGTAGATAGCATTCTAGCTTTTCAACAGGAGTATCATAAGGATTCATATTTAAAATACCTTTAAAAGTAGTACTGTCTCCGTCATAGATGTAGCGTGTAGAGGAGAACGGGGTAATGCCGGTCACTGGCTAATTGCGGTCACCCTTATATTCAATAATCTAAACATTTTTATGTAATAATTCGAATAGTATTACAAACGCAACATAAAATGCAATTAATCTAATATCCAAACAACCTTCTATTCAGTGTTATTAAGGAATTGTACACAATCAAAGTTCAGGTCTACATTTCTTATAAGAAATCTGATCTATAAAATAAGTTTTTATGCATATTATTTGTTACTTTATGCAGTTATTTTTTTCAACTTTATTAATTTGAACAATCTAAGAATACGAAGTAGTGAAGAAAAAAGAGTATAATCCTATTGCTTTTTTGTGATTTGAATTTAAATTACTAAGCAGAATTGGGGTAATACCGGTCACAATGTTATTTATATGACGCTCCCGAAAGTGAGGCTAAAAAAATGCGCTGCGCTCTCAGGTAGGGCAACTTTGCTTAAGTGTTTTTGATTGAACAGTGGTTATGTGTTACCTGTTTCTCTATGTAAGTGCGAATAATAACACGACTGATCATATGAAGGTCCATATAACTAATTTAAAGAAATTTTTCACCTACAAGAGTAACTTTTTAATAGTGGCCGGAATTGTACCGATGCTGACCGGTATTACCCTTTGATGTGGAGTAAATTCAGTCAAAATTCTTTTTTTTATTTCGTCTTATAGCTTCGATATCTAACATTTTTATATTAAATCAATACGAAATATTTAAAGGCAATGGTTTGAACTAACAGAATAATTATTTAAAGTTAATAAAAAACAATTTGGAAGTGGAAATAACAAGCACGTTTGCTTAGGTGACCGGCAATACCCCGTTCTCCCCTATACTTCACATTATACATTTCGAGCGAGCGGCCGAACATTTCTTTTATGCCGTCGACTTCCATTTTCGCAGCCGATCCGGCGTGATTAGATAGGCAATCATGATCGCTTGAGAGCCATTCTTCATATGCTTCTGGATCTTCCTCTTGTTTTTCTGTCCAGTACTCACAAGCTTTACAATAACTCGATTTCACTCATGTATCGATGATTTTCTTGCTATATTTTCCTGCGAGAGTCGTCTCGCCATATCGTGAAGGAATCTCCGGAAACTGTTAAATTCGTATCGGAATCTTCTTCTTCAAGCGTTTTTTCTTTTTCTTCTTTCACAGCATTTTTAGTGCAAGATTTATACACCGCCTCTGCAGCTATCCAAATATTTTTAAAGCAGCCTTCGAAGGTATTAATATGAAATGTTTTTGCTATATCCATCAAACCACAAAAAAGACTCAGACCTTCTCTTCCAATCCCTAAAAGCCACATCACAAGCACTGCACGTCGATTAATATCATAGGCTTTTCCACTCTTCGGACCAGATTCAATGTAAGAAACGCAACACCGACACGAGACAGCAATTTTAAAACCTAATCCTGCCGGACGATATGACAATAATATCTTCTTTAATACAAATTAAATTACCCTTTGGCTAATTTGTCTTAATTTAATTTAATTTAATTGTTTAGGAGTTTCGTTTGAAAGGCGTTTTTTGATCAAGGATATACGGTGTGTTCGCTCTTCTGTTATTTCATTTAATAGTCTTCGGTGTAATCGGCTAAGTCGGTGTTCTCCTTCGGATTCTGTCTCTTTCGATAATTTTGAACTCATATATTCTCGCATCCGGGACAGTCTTTCAACGCATTTGCTAGGAGATTCCTTGCGACGAATGTCTGTCATTTTCTTCTTTTCGCGAGAAAGGCGTTCAGATTTAGCCTCTTGCGTTTCGTGCAAACGGTTTTTTCTCTAACGTGCAGCATCCTTTGTTGGTCGACCCATATTACAATATAAATTGAATGAAACTCAGCCCTTACAACTAAAAAGTCTGAAATAAAAAAATCTTTTGAAAAAAAAGAACCGACTTCGAAAAATGCACTAAAAAGTGTGACAAAAATTCACTAAACAGTGTGAAATAATTCACAAAAATGCTGTGGAAGTCGGTGCCGAATTACAAATTGACATATTCCGTCACTGACCCTATTGTTGATCAGTGCCTCTATTGTGAATCATTTACTTCTAAATAGACATTATAAAAGTTTTGCATTACTTCTTTAATTATTTTGATACGTAAGAATAAGTGCTTTCAAAATAATAATAAAAGTAACGAAAAACTTGCACAATATAGTTTTAAGGTGATGTTAAACCCCGTGTTACTGATAAATACGGGGATCCACTTTTTTCATTCATTTTTAAACTTTAAGAAAATATCTCTCTGAAAAGTTGTTCTTTTTGATTGGAATAACAACTTTTCATAGAGATATTTACTCAAAATTGAAAATGGAATGAGAAAAGTGGATCCTCGTATTTGTCGGTGACAGGTGGCTTTAGCATCACCTTAACATAATCTAATTCACAATAGAGGCACTGATCCACAATAGGGTCGGTGATGGTAGTATCTTGCTCAAGAATATAATTTATAAATAATATTGAAACGGGTCCAATTTCGTTAAATCTAGAACGAAATATGTGTCCCACTATCGTATATCCCACTTCAAGTTAATAACTCGTAATCGAAAGCACTGATTTGAGAGAAAATACTTTAAAAAAAAACTTCCAATGCAACAATCTTCTTCAAATGATAGTCATCGGCTAAACTATTACATATAATTCAAATTATACTGTTACAATTGTAACTGCTGGCGCGAGCTTTTATGTATTATCCCCGGGATAATCTTAATGTGCTTAGGCCATCGCCACCTAGCGGCGGTACGCAAACTACGCTATCAAACAATTAGTCAAGAATAAGATTCCCAATGAAACAAAAAGAGGTGACGGTATATGTCAATTTGTAATTCGGCGCCGACTTCGAGAACATTTTTGTGAATTATTTCACACTTTTTAGTGCATTTTTTCACACTTTTGAGTGCATTTTTCGAAGTTGGATCTTTTCTTTCAAAAATTTTTTTATTTTATATCTACTTCTTAGTGTTTAATTTCAGTTTTTGAAAATTCACGTAAAGTTGGTATTTTATTTCGATGAACTTTAATGTTATTTTATAACCCTGAATTGCGTGTAAAATAAAACTGTTGATAGTAAATTTACACCATTGCTCTTGAAAAAGATATGATCTACCAGTTGTGTTTACCTCATCTAATGGTATTTTTACTGCATCTGACAGACATTGTAGAAGTAGGTCCCGATCAATTTTTTCTTTTTTATCATTTAATATCATGCTCAACACGAAAGCCGACAATAATAGGCTACGAATCATATTTTGACAAATGTAAAAATATCTATCTCATTTAATGGCTTCATCCTTTTAATTGGACTGAATTTCCGTTTCATTGTCGTTCATTTCTTGATTATGTACCTCTGCTTGGGCTTCTACATTTTCTTTTTTCTCTTCCTGTGACCCAGATGGATTTGCTGCATCACTCGGTGAATCTATGATAAATCAAAGATTGTTTTCTTTTACTAAATGTAAATGATCTTATAGATGTGTTCATTTCATTTAATTTTTATTATTATCTCAGTACATGTATCCGCTTAAACGTGAGCTCGACTGGATTTTCTTATTATATAATTTTAAATTTCACATTGTTTTTTTTGTTACTTATCTCTGTATGTGTCTCCGCTTAGACGTGAGCTCGACTGGATTTTAGCAGTAAATGCTTAACCTCAAATGTAGCTGAATGTGAAATCTATCGTTAGTTAAAGAAATTATCCGCTCGGCACATGTCTCCGCTTCAGCGTAAACTCGGCCGGATGCTAAGAAATCAACACAACGATGCCACGTCGTTGTGAGTTTTGGTTTTCCTTTCGGTGCAATTATAGCACTAGCTATTATATTTTATTCAGTACACGTCTCCCGTTTTCGCGAGAGCTCGACCAATTTTTTGAGGAAACCCGATGAGAACAAATTGGCAATAACTCTCACCTTTCATCACATTCAGCTTACCTGACTCATCAGCCTCATTGGCCTTCTCATTGTTCTTCTTGTAGTTTCCTCATTTTTTTGCCAAGTAAGTCCATTGCATCTTGAAGCAACGGACATCTCTTGTGACTTTTTTCGCTTCAGACTATATTTCTTCTCCACGTTGAAAGTATTCCTGAATCCACAATGCGTCGTCTATGGCGCCAAAAGAAGTAATAATAAGGAACGGGTGATTTTCTCTAGCTACTCTGAACGTGGCGTCATCTAGGGTCAAAGGAAAGTAGTACATACATATTTAATCTCTGAAGCACAAGGAACGATGGATAATTGCTATTGTGGACTGAAGCTATTTGGAAGCGTCTAAGAATTGATTAGTATGTGCGTATTCTAGTCTAAGTGTGAAAAAATGACAATTTTAATAATAATGATAATTTTTTGGCTTTCAGATCTTCAAAAAATATAAATAAATTAAAATTAATTTCTCTAACTGTCTAAAGTCCAAAACGACATACAAGAGGTACAATTTAAAGAGGTTCATTTGGTTAAGGAATTAATGAAATGTGGTATACCGATAGATATAGTATCTAAAATGAATCAAGTAATTTTCGGAAGATAAGGATATCTAATAAGTGAGATATTAATATTTTTATTTTGAGACATTCAGCGTGGAGTCTTATGAAAAATCGCACTTTTGTCGTTTTCATTTGTATATTTCAAAGAACTAGAGGAAAAGCTTCTCTTGAAAATTTTTGTGATTTAAAACAAATATTCGACGAACATTTATTGAGCTTAAAAATATGCATTGAATGCTTCTTAATGTAAAAATAAATTAATTAAAAACAGAAAAGGTGCATTTAACCTCATAAACAGAGTCAAATCAGTGTTTGTATTAAACTTTTTATACATGAATAAGATGGATATAAAATCAGCCTTATACAAAGTGTTTGTATTATTAACAATAACAATAACTAACCATCTTCTTACAAGTAGACATATATATCACCCTACAGGAAACAGATTTTGATGAGACATTGGGAAATTGTTATCGGTACCTAAAATGAACTTCCACACTCGCAGTTTGATCTCATAGGCCCGTCTTTCCAAAATACGACCTATTTTACTCCGAATTTGCATTATTTTAGTACCCAATGGTTTATGAAAATGAAAGACGAAAAGAGCTTTAATTTAAGATTTGACATTTTAGATCTATGATATTGATTCATTTTAAGAATAGTGCACATCAACATTTAAAACATTTTAAAATTTTTAGGTTGCTATGATATGTATATATAATAAAACCCAAAAAATTTATTTGTCTTTTATTTAAGTAAGTGCCTCAGAGGTCTGGATGCAAAATACGCAAGTCACCACGGATCACCTCATATAAGAATGTCAAAATCGTCTTTTAATTTAAAATCGACGTGCATTTCTAGTAGACTCTACTTCTTATTTCTCTTCGCATTAGTAAGTTGAAGTAGCGACAACGTATAAGAAAAAAATAACATGTACCCACTTCTAGTTAAGGCGCATCCTACATTCTTATCGAACGTAAACTGACATATATTTCCGATGCAGGCGCGCGGGAATACATGCACAAGATGGGAGCATTTACACTGCACTCTCGAATTTTGTATAAGAATTCTGCTGCTTCGCGAGAATTTTGATCTCGGGTGGAGAAGAGCATCGCGCAAGTTTCACGTACTCGCTCGAGTGGCGGTAAACCGTGGCAAGCGCCGTGCGCCGCTGAGAGCTAGCGCGTCACGCTGATGTGGCACTTGCACGAGACAAGCGTTTCCCTCCGCTGCGCACCTCCACTTCGAAATACTGCCCCACCCCCAACCTCGAGATTTTCGTCGTGTGGGTGGATCTTTTCCGGAATCATTGCCAGAATCTCGAAGGCTTGCGCAATTTAGTTTATTGCTTTCGTATTTTGTTTTCGAGAAACGCAATAGATCGATTAAGTATCTTTTAAAACGTAAGAAGTATTTAAATGAATGCAATGTTTAGTTGTATTGCTGACACGAGATTTCTTCTTTTATTATATTTTGATTCGTAGGAAATAAAAAGAAAAGTTTTATTAAAAGAACATATCTAAAAAGAAGTGATGTAGGATCTTATTCGAATAATAAAGGCGACTGCCTTGTGTAATTCGCATGGCTGCAAACATTAGGTTGTCATCTTCTGCACTATTTTTTTTATGTCATTCTGTTAGCACATGTCTCATTTTAACAAGATTGTATTTAAAACTATAGTCAAGTAGTAAATGTAATAAGTTATTTGTGTAGGGTAGGTGCAAGTAATGTGTCCACCTTAAGGAACTTTTGATACCCAGCAGATATATATCGGATTTTGGGGGCTTCGGAAACTATTGGGATATGTTACTTGAATCTTTAACTCTAATAACTCATGAGCTTTTTCTCTTTTTAAATCATTCTCTGAATTTTAATTAAAGAAGTTCTAAAAAATGAAAAATTGGCCATTTTCTCAACAATGTTGGTAAAGTGGCCACCTATTACTTCTTACGGTAAAGTCATATACTAAGTGCTTCAGAAAGTCAAGACTAGCCTAAACTAGCCTATAGAGAATAAAATTTGATTTGAGTCTGTAGGTTATAGTTCTTTCTTTATCTTTCTCGCCAGTTTGTAAGAACCGCAAAAACTATATTTCGAGAAAACGCGGATTAAAATTTACGGTTGGAAAAAGTATAAATAATTAATATTTTACAGCAATGTAATATTAATCAGCTATGCCAGGTACATACAAGAGTATTTCAACTTCCTTAAACAATGCATATTACTGCATTTGCTCGAGTATACAAGCAGTACGAACCTCTTCGATGCTGCTTTTTCGGTTATACTCTCCGTGTTCTACATGATGCGAGTCGTAGTAAGCGGCAAATGTCTTGCTCTACTGGTCAAAATTAATTTTCAATCATCATCGAAACAGCACTATATAGTACTTTAAAGATACCTGCAGTGATGTAGGTAGAAATTAAATCTACAATTTTTGGACCTGAATTTATATGTTTTAATGCAATGTACCACACAGATGCATTAATACTCTCGATTGCTCTCCCAAATATCTTGATAAGTCATCGTTGAAAATCCATTCATAAATTGGTGAAATGATGTTTTTCTATATTCGGTTAAATGATACGAGGGAAATGCGTAAAAGATTCCAGTTGATTGAGGGTTCAGCTTTACACCCACTCGCACCAGCTGTCAACGCCCACGGGACAATTTACTAATTAGGCTCTAAAATTTTAGGAACATATTCTCCAATAATTATTAAACTATCGATTAAGGCAGGTCTGGGTTAAACATAAAACAAAGACTTTTTGTCACAAGTCTACAAAACTTTTTATGTTTAAAAGCAATGATTCTGGAAATTTGTATGCTATATAATAAATCACTATTTTCAATGCCATCTTTATTAAAGGAACTTTGATCCTCACACGATTCGAGGAGACATGGTGAACAAAATTTTTCTTTTCGACTGTTATTCTACTCCTTTTGACATGTAATTCAAATAGAGTAAACCACTTTTTCATTAAATTTTTTTAAATTATTTTTTTTCGAAAATCCAATTATTTTTTTAAAAAGTATAACATTTTTTTTTCAAAAAATCTATTAGATTTTCGAAAAAAATAATAAAATAATTTTAACGTAAAAGTGCTCTTTTTGTAATATATGTCAAAAGGAGTGGAATAACCGTAAAAAATTTTGTTCATCGTGTGAGAATCAAAGTTCCTTTAATAAATATGGTATTTTAAACAGTGATTTATTGTGACGGTTTGGGTCAAGATTTTGAGGTGTTACAACGGTAAAATTTAAGATATAATTGTGTTTTGATAGCATAAAAATTTTCAGAATGATTGCTTTTAAACATAAAATGTTTTTTGGACTTGTAAGAAAAGACTTTTTCTGGGTTTAACCCAGGCCTGTCCCCTTAAAGCCAAAAACGAAAGATCGATTATTTGACACCCTAAACCAGGATACCCCTTTAAAAGGATTAAATACTACAGCCAATTATGTATTTCAATAGAATTTAATTCAATAAAAATAGACTTTAAAAATTCAATACTTGGTAAGACACTTATCATTTTCAACTGGTTGTTTGATGAATCATCATGTAATATGACATCGCCGTTCTAAAGATCTGTAAAATTATGTCGTTTCAAGTCCAGGTTGATTATAGCATTTGCTTGAGTATCCGAACACTTACAGCTGTTATTCGTTGATGATCGATCGGAAAAAATCCATAAGCTGTACAATATAAAGGTTTTTGTGATTTCATAATAAGAATTTGAAAATAAATTCTAAGTTTGTGATTCTTTTCGGTCCATTTACAATTATAAGCTGCATCGGCTATTGAACCTGCCTATTTGGAGTAATTAGTAATATATAAAATTATTGGTATGTAAATTATAGGTATTCATTATCTAGAAAGAGTCTTATAGTACCTGTCCAGTTAATGTTTCAGCATAAACACAATAAACTAGTAACTGAAAAACAACGTTGATAAGATGAAAACTGTGGAGCACTGCGCCAATATATTGAGCTTCCAAAACCATCTAAATGAGTATGATAAGTACAATGCGTATCCAAATATTTAAATAACTAATTATTAATGAATATACTATAAAAATGATTTACCTCTCTCAATTCGAAGAGGTTAACACACATATTAACCGCCGTTAACAGCATAATAGTGAATAATATCGGACTGAATACATTTTCAATCATATCGCAAACACTAATAAGTTTTTAATTAATTAGAAGTTTTGCATTAGTTCCAATTAATTATACAATATTTAACGATAGGTTACGATTGATCGAAAAACGTCTGATTAAGAACACGCTTGTGTGTTAGTTATGTCATAAAACACTTAAAGAACCGTCTGTCTCGACTAACGCCTGCAAATCCCGCTCATTCTGAAAATTAGTTATTTCTTTCAATTTTGTACTGGCAAAACCAAAATAAGAAAACACCTTTTTGATTTTTTTAAATTTAAAATCATTTAGGTGATCTTAAACATGTGGTACAATCAGGATGCGGTACTTATTTAGAAAGAAAAATCATTTTTTGAGCAATTTGACTACTTAGTCCCATTAGTAGGATTATTATGAAATGAATAATTTTTTTATCGTTCAGTCTATTCAGCTATCAAAATGTTATTTACTAAAGGCATTTTGCGAGAAACCTTTGATAAAAATGAGTTTTTATCCTTTTTGATAAACAAGAAGACTGTTGATTAGATTCTATTTTGATACACAGAAATAAAAGATTAGTAATGGTTACTAACCGGTTAGGTAAATTTAAGGGAGTGCCATTGGCAAGCGTCTTATCCACTGAGCCAAGGGGGGCTCTATTATCGCTTCAATTTGCATTTGAAAGGGTATAAAATTACTTATAAACGGTGATACTTCTGTTTTTTTATAACTTTTCCATTGATATTTTGAAATATTGATTGAAAAGGTATTTGAAGATTAATGAAATAATGTATATCAGTACTTTTTATGTTTGCTGTCTTATAAATCTAGGTAAAAATGATACGTATGAACGATCTAATTATGTGATTTTGGATGTTGTTGAATTCAAATTCGAAGTGAAATGTATAAAATTAAAATTATTAATTTTAAAAAATTATAGTAACGAAAACTGCTTAAAACAGATTTAATTTTTATATAGATGTAAATTAACAATATAAATGTATCATAAAAATAAATAAAAATGAGATTATGGCTACAGCTAGTTGAATTAACTGTTGTGAATTAAACCATCAATGATAATTCAGCATACATTTTTTGAGCTCCTAATTAAAGAAACATATAGCAATTTAAAATTAATTTATTAGAACAAAATAATTTATATTAGAACAATTAATTTAGTTTAAGGAAGCTAAGTGCGAATGATTTGGCAGCGGATTTTTTAGTAGTCGTAACTGCTATTTTTTCTCCGTATATCCAATCTGTTTAAATAGGATTGGTTCATTACTGCAGCTATGATAAATGCTCGAAGCTTAGGTGGGCCATATTGGGTCAACTGACCTTAGTTCAAGAAATGAGTCAATTCGAAGCAATGGTTTTGAATTACAGGAAGTAAAAAGTGACTGAGAGCCACTGTATTATACCGTAGATTCAGTCAAATTTGGCTGAAAGACTATGTCTATAATCAATGTAGGGTGTCCTTTATTTACTCTAATATATATTATCAGCCAGATGATAATGTGATACCTATATTTAAGGGTCCAAGACGAATTTAAGATTACGAAGTGCATAAAATACGTTTTCTTGAAACCAAAAAATTTCTGTTGATCTAGCCCGTATGCTAAGCCGTAGTCGAGATAGCCAATTCCTTAAGCATTTTAAGTAATTTTTAAATTAGTCACTCTTATCTTCAACCGTTGAGTGAATATATCGTCAAATTGTAAGTAAATGTACTCTTTACCAAAAATAGTACTATTTGAAAATTTCCCCATAATTTGTATATGACTTATTATTATTTTTTAAGACTTTTAGTTACAGCCGAGAGCCTTTCTTTCCAAAGCAAGTATGTAACGGTCATGGGCAGAATATGAATAACCCAAAGTAAAACTGCCATACGCGTTGCGTCCATGATCTGTCCACTGGACTCATCAGCAAGGCTACATAGACAGATCCTATCTTGTAGGTGAACAGAAATTTTTTATATATAATTCATTAATTATAAATATTTTAAATCTTTTCTGCATACCTAGGATGCAAACAAATCCTTATTTAAAAAAAATATTTGTCGAAAAGAGACACTAATATTAACAGGTTCGCATCGGCATGGTGCAGAAATGACTCATGAATTGTCGCAAATTTATTTACTTTTGTGTCACTGAAAAAGTAATAATTAATTAAAATATTTATATAACCGATTTTGTTATTCTTTACAATCTTAAAAATGTATAAAAATATCGAGTTATTATTAAATCTTCGAAATTTCAATTATTTTTGGAAAAGATCGCCAGCGCGGAGTTGTTAATATCGAGTTTTATTATATAAAAAGAATTTCTGTACGCATACAATCCTGGGATGAAACCCATAGGTATTTTTATTTTGGATTATTCATATTCTATCCATGACCGTTACATACTTGCATTGGAAAGAAAAGCTCTCCGTTGTAAGTAAACGTTTAAAAAAAAAATAATAATAAGTCATGAATAAATTACGAGAACATGGTCAAAAAGTACTATTTCTGGTAAAGAGTGTACAAGGTACTCTAATCGTTATAAAAAAGTTATTAATCTACTAAGGTGCCGTTACAGTCATTTTAAACACAAATGTAATATACCTTAAAAGTTCTTGATGTCTTCTAACGATATTAATGACATTTCTCTTAAAAAGACCCTCGTTATTTTCATGATTAGCTGCAGTCTCTATATCATGGTGCAACAGCTAAAGATTCTTGTTGGTAAATAAAAAAATATGTTAAATGATTCTATCTAAATTATATTTCACCTTTAATTGTAACGAGATATGACTTGTTAACTGAACAAATAATGTATCACAACACATCCAGTGTATAGCTGCGGCATAAAGTACTCCCAATTCTTCTAAAAAGACCGCACTATAAATTGACGGAGTGTTTATGTTAAAGGGATACCTTACGAGAAAAATTCTCTCAGTGTAGTCGTAAGTGCGATTAGTAGGGTTTCGGTCGATAAATACAAGCAGAAAATATCTAAAAATGGTGATTAAATAAAAGTAAGAATCATATAAATCAGAATATAAATGTAATCGATTATATATAAACAGCCTATGTAATCATCGAAATTTTAGTCACGAATCAAGACCGGTCAAGACATGTAATTAAGGAGATGTGAAAGTGAACTAATAATTCCTTCTTCTCTGGAATAAATAAATATTTCTAAAAAAACGCCATACTATGCCCTCCGTATTCTTACCAGGAACATTTAATTAAATTTTCAAAAATTTTCATTAATAACTCTGGGTGACAATACGTTTCAAAATTTAACTATAGTTGTATATTTTCAAACGCATTTTTCTCCGAAAGTTGATAATGAAAGCTTTTGAAAATTTAACTGGAAGTTCCTGGTAAGAATACGGAGGGCATAGTATGACATTTTTTTAGAAATATTTATTTATTGCAGATAATAAAATATAAATGTGATGCCGGTAAGGTCGGGATTTTTAGATCACTTTCACATCTCCTTAAATTGTATTTCATAATATTATTATGTACTATAAAATATATTTATACAAGACGTTAATTACGCAATCGTATGTGATTATATTTTACCATGTATTCACATGTTCTCATATGAGTACGATGGTATATAAACATACATTACTTCATTTTGAACCAAAAATTGTAGCTTTCAGTAACCATTTTTACTATCGCAGATTTAAGTGTAGGTTTTTCGGTAAGTTGAACAGATATATTTTTAAATAAAATGATAACCCTTATTAGATGGAAGTTAAATCGTGATAATATATTTTTATAAAGATATACAAAATAACGTTACCAAAAATATTAATTTATTATTTACTATAATTTTTTTCTAATCATAGGCTCAATACATTACAAAAATTTTACCATTTTAAAGCTATAATTTTTTGTAGTAAACCCTCCTGGGCAGGAACGATTATGCTAGAAACACCTTCTAAATGCAGTAATTTTCAAAAGCACGTCTGAAACGTAACTGGGAATAATTTTAAGGTTGTCGGGTTCGCTAATTACGAATCTGCAGTAAAAATTTCTAAATTAAAAATGGCGGATCGAATATAGCCGCCACATACGAAATTTCTGTACATTACGAGTGTTTTAAAAGATAATAACCATACGTGGGTTTTCGGGGTTGCTGATTGCGAACCTGCAGTCAGAATTTCGAAACTCAAAATGGCGGATCGAATATGGCTGCCACATACGAAATTTCTGGATATTACGAGTGATTTCAAAGAAAATAACCATACATTGGATTTTGTAGTCGTTGATTATAAATTTGCAGTCACAATTTTAAAATTCAAAATAGAGGATCCAATATGGCAGCTACAGAAGAAATTTTTTGGACTTATGCAACTTTTCTCAACAAAAAATTAACCTAAATAGGATTCGTAATCGTAAATATTAAATGTACCATCAAAACTACAAAATTTACAATGTCCGTTAATCCAATATGGCCGTCACATAGTAGATGTGGAGATATTACAATTTTTTCGTCGAAAATCGATGTATATAGGTTTTTGGGGTCGTTGACTACAAATGTACAGACACAATTTTCAAATTACGAATCCAATATGAATATATCAGATGGAATTTTAGTAAAGCAGAATATTTTATTTTATCGAAAATCAACATCTATAGTTTTTTGAGTTAGCTGATAATTATCTATCAGAACTACACACTCTACATTAGCTGAAAATACAAAACGACCTATTTCGATAGGTAACAAATTAAGATATATATGTTCTATGAGAATCGACGTGCATTAGTTTACCTGGTTATTTATATATATATATATATATATATATATATATATATATATATATATATATATATATATATATATATATATATATATATATATATTTATATATATATATATAGTTATAGTTTCTATTAAGAAAAGTTATTAAAAACCTAAGAATGTTGAATTTAAATATTCTGTCTAGGGATCTGTAATCGCTTTCCCAAAAACTTAATTATGGTGATTTTTATTTAAAAAAAACTGTAATGTTCAATAATATTTAGAAATGTCGCATGTGACGGCTATATTAGATCCGCCAGTTTAAATTTATAATTCTAGTTGCGGATCTCTAGTCAGCATCCTCGAAAATCTATGTATGGTGATTTTCATTAAAAAAACTCGTATATCCTGAAATATTTTGTAGCGGCCAAATTGGATATGCCATTTTGAATTTCATAATTCTGACTATAGATTCGTAAGCAGAGACCTCAAAAACCTATATACATTGATTTTCGTTAGAAGAGAATCATTACTATTTTTAAATGCGATATGTAGTGGCCATATTGGATCCGACATTTTGAATTTCATAATTCTGACTGCAGATTCGTAATCAGAGACCCCAAAAACGTATGTACATTGATTTTCGTTAGAAAACACCTGTACTATTTCCAAACTCGATATGTAGCGGCCATATTGGATCTGCCATTTTGAATTTCATAATTCTGACTACAGAATCGTAATCAGCGACCCCAAAAATGTATGTACATTGATTTTCGTTAGAAAATACCTGTACTATTTCCAAACTCGATATGTAGCGGCCATATTGGATTCGCCATCGCTTTAAATTTTGAAGTTTTAATAATAAATATAATATTGATAATGTAAAAAGCCTATTTACGTTCATTTTTTTAGAAAAAATTCTTATAAGTCTCGGAAATTCTATCAACAACTCCGAGTAAGAATTTTCCAACTATATCGAGCTATTTTAAGCCATTTACGAAAGATTTTAGAATTGCATGCAATAAGTATAAACAACGGTAATTTTCTTAGTTTTAGATTATAATAAATATATAATAACATCTTATTACAAATCGTATAACAAAATCGTATTTCAAACTCCTGCTATCTTATTATATATATTCTAAGCTTTAATTTGTGGGGTCTTAAAGTTAAATTGGTCAACAATTATGATAAAAAATGACTGGACAAGTATACTCGTCCACCTGCATACGGGAACAGTTCCGTTTGGACGAGTATAGGGGAGATGCGGCATGACTGGCGCACCTAAGCTTGATCATCGATTATTTAAGGGGAGTTTTACTTTCTACCTTTTCAAAAAATCGATTTTTTACGTAAAAATGTTCCTTAGTATCATAGCAATACTGCCACAAAATTTTATTAAGGAATTCAAAATACAAAGAAAGTTATAGCTGTATTTATATGACCCTTTTATTGAATAAAATTATAGTAAAAGAACTTTAAACGCGGTTTTCTCGAAATCACCTTTTTCAAATCTGGGAGACGTTTTTCTCAAAATCTACTAAACCAATCTCAGTAAACCAAAATTTATTTGATACTTTATACAAACAACTAGTAAATAGACCTCTAAAAAGTTAAGAAAACCACCCCACCTTTTTAGCACAGGGGTAAATTCATCCCCAAAACAGGCGTTTTTTCGAACTTTTTATAAAATCGCGCATAAAGGCCATACAAATATAAAAAAATTAACTTTTTAAAGGTTTATTGTTTAGTTTCAAATTTGTTACAGGAAGGCAGAAAAGTGTCCCGCAAATTAAAATGCTTCTTTTGGAAGACGCCCTCTGCAGTGGTAAAAAGTAATTAAAATTGTCAAAAAAAATTTTTTTGTTCACCTTAAAACATTGTTAACAATGTATGAAAAAAATTATAATTATAAATAAAATAGTTTTTTTTTTAATAAAAAACTATTGTTGTTATAAACGTATACAATAAACGTTTGTTGTTTATTTATCATTTATAAATAGTCGAACATGAACGTATAAATAAAAAAAGAATTCGTTATCCAACCTGCTTGCGGCTTTGTTGTCGCACACTTATTGATGATTCAAATTTCTTTATAAAAAAAAGAATTTCTTTCAAATGTTAGGATTAAAATAAGTAATAAAATTGGTTGTGAATTTAATTTAATAATTATAAATACTGCAAAGTTAATTAAGTATTTATCAACCTAAAGATGTTTATTGAACTTTCTCTTGTGTCACGTTCTTAACCAAAGTTGGTACAAAATTACTTTTCTCTGTTTTTCTCAATGACTTTTATGAATATTTTTTTATTTTTGGTATGATTGCTATTTTAGTACTTCTCAATCAAATAAGCTAATTTTCATCTTAAAAAACAAAAATGGTATCAAAACAATAGGGTGCGCCATCAAAACCGCTGCAGCAATAAACCCCTTCTCCCCTACTCGGCTCTCTGCGCAGGAGGGTTAATAATAAAATTTGCTTAACAAAGCTAAAGTTTTACTAGCTTATGTTTACAATAAATTAGACAATTATGATAGTTTAAAACTGAAAAATTAAATTAAACGTAAGATTTGTAGGTGAAAATATTGGTATCCTGTAAAGGACACGATGACCGAAAGAATTAATAGGAGAGAGTGGAGCACGACGGACACGGCGAGTTAAAGGGGCACCTTCATTTTATTTTAAAAATTAGTAATTACAAATTTTTTTCACGGTAGATTTAAGAAAAGGTGCATAAATATTTTGCTCATTGTGAAAACGTAAAGAAAAAATAAGTGTAAAGTATTATAAAATCGTATTGAAAATTTTAAGCAAAAAAAAAAAATATTTGTATAATTTTAAACACGTGGGAAAGTAAGAAAGGAGGTATTAATACCTTCGAAAAAATATGCATCATAAAGCTTACATATCCTACTTTAGGTTTGAATATCTAAACTTTCATTCGTGTATATGTATTAATACATCGCTACATATAGCCATATATATAATAGCGTTTGTTACTTACGTAAAATGATATATAATTACGTATTATTACGTGTAAACCATTTTTACGTTTTTAAATGAGAATTTGAATTTAATGCACTGTGAACATATGTGGCATTCAAGTAACGATTGTATTACGGAAGCGTTTACACTGCACTCACAAATTTCGTATAAGAATTTTGCTGCTTCAAGAATCTTGATCGCGAAAGAGCAAGTTTCACGTACTCACTTGAGTGGCGGTAAACCGAAGCAAAGGCCGAGAACCAAGATCATGCTGAGGTAGCACCTGCAGAAGATAAGCGTCTTTTGTGCTTCTCTTAAAATTTCCTCACGAATCTCGTGATCGGGTATCCTTTCACGCCAATTTATTGCTAAATTTTCGAATATCATTTGCAAATCCTCCCTACAATACGCCAATCGAAACCCCTAAACTTCATAAATACATTGAATAATAATAACATTTTTAATATCTTTTACAACCATTTCAGAGTAATTATGAGCAGGTTACACATATTTGCGATAATAAAAATTAACCTGCTGTTGAATATTTAAGCACCTTGCAAACGCATACTATATTAGAAAGGGTATTGGTTGCAATTTGCAATACAAGTTTTTTATCGGTCTTCCAAATATCGCTAATCCAGTGCATTTGAAAGACGGAATCCATAATGCAAACAATGTTTATTGCAGTTGTAGGCACTCTTTCCAAAATCCGTGATCTTCTGTCTCTCTTATTACCATCTGTACCAACTACCATACCCATGCCTCGTAATAACTTTGAATTAATCCACGTGAAATCCTGAAAATCTGGAACTACCGAAGAACTTTTATCTGCGTAATAAGATAAACTTATCGTAGAAGCCAATCATACTCCATGATACCTTAGCATACGCACTGCAGCATATATAGTCACTTACCGTTAGTCTTCATGTCGCTTAGCTCCTCGGTTCAGTACTGACGGCACGATGCGCACTAATCCTATCGCCAGTTCTACGTGCTGGGGGAATTTGCATATTTGATGCAACTCAGATGCACCTGCTTATTACCCTGTGAACCAGGTATATACATTTATGCATACACATTTATCTTTCTACCTCAAGAGTTTCTTTTTTTTTCTCTTCGTCGATATTTTATTCGCTTTTGTATTTCTTTTATTATGCGTTTTTACTGACGTGGTTAATCCGTTATTGACGCATTCACTTACTCAGTACACCAGCGACGTTACATTATTGTTTATAATGCATTATATTGTAAAAATAATATTCTACGTAACGCATGCAATATTTGTCATTCTTTTCCTTTCTATTCTTCTTGAGCCTCTGTTTTCTGTTACTTTGATATGCGCAAAATAACAGGGGCATCTTATTGTAGGAAGTGTTCGAGTAGAAAAGCTCTAATGCAAAAAAATACATACTTTTGTCTCATCTAATATATATGTTGCACCTAGCCTATTGTCGTCTTGCAAGGTATTTTCTTTCGGCACTAGCAATTGTTAGATCGCCTTGTATAAATCTTACTCGTGTGTTGGATATAGTCGCGGATGTATTGTGTTATTATTTGTATATAAACGATACGAAGAACTTTTAATTTAATTTACAAATATATATACAAACTATTAAAATAAATATTAGTTTTCTACTGATAAGTAATAGAAAAAATTTGCCTAGACCCAGACATTTTTTTATATCGGATGCTCAATGTTTGAGTATTTTGATATATATAAACAACACTTAGTCTTAGTGATGTAAAATATTCTTAAAAAGAGATGCATAAATGCACGATTTTATCATTTTAACTAACTACAATAAATGAAAACCAGACGTTTTTTATTTACCCATACGGTATTCAGCTATCAGATTAGCATGTCCTGGAATTTAAGCCTTATGCGTGCAGAAATTTTGTTTATAAGTAAAATAAAGTCTGTAAATTAGCTTAAAAAATATGTAGATAATTTGTATTACTATTTAATAGCATGCAAAAGATTAATTAATTGAACAATCGTTGAAAATACAATTAAGAGAACGCTGGATCCCATGACCCTGTTTAATCCAGTTTTTCGCTGTATATTTAAAATGCAACTCATTTAATAACAAAGTAAGAGTTGTCCCCGTTTCATCTAAAATGAAGGAGTATTCTGAATCCTAAAAAGTACCTAACATTCTTTCGTTTCTGAGGAAACTTTGAATCACCAAAAATGCGAGGTTATGTTTTATGATTCAAAATTTTCTCAAAAGCAAAACGACATTAGATACTTTTTTAGAGCTCAAAATATTTCTTGTTTTTAAACGAAGTGTGGACAACTTTTGGATATAGTTAACTAAAAAAATAGAAGGACTTTTGTTTATCAAATACACGGTGATTTTTTAAGTTATTTTTCATCCAATTTCAATTTAGATGATCTCATATTATTCCCTGAATAGTTTCAGGGAAACTTAACCATGAAAAATGAAAAATAATCAAAGCCCGAAAAGTGCGTAAGGTAAAAGCACCAGTACCTGGACAAATCAAAAATCGGACGAAAAATGACTGTTTTCATAAAAAATACAGCCATAAATCGTTATAGTAAATTTTTGTACCTATTATCTAGGACATCAACTATTCAAATAAACATGAATTATTCCAAATCTGCGGCAGAAATTATATTCAACGCTTTTACTAAAAATGTGATATGCGCAGGTTCTACAAATTATAATTAGATTCAGTGATTATAAACTACTTTAGAGCTTACTAAACAATATATTAAATAACAATCAATAATTTCAACTGGAATGAATTTCGGAAATAGTGGATTTTGGAAATCTATAACTTTTGCTTGGTGGGGTGTAATCCTATAACCTCAAAAAGTGGAGTTACAGGTCTCTGTTTATCAATTTTTGTGATTTTTAATTTGCCGATTTTTACCAAACTACAAAAACATGTAAATCAATTAGTATTATCAAATGAATTGAGAGAATGAGCTTTTTTCTATTTGTTTGCAGAATGGTAACGAATAAAAGGTTTAAAAAACAATATTTTTTCTCAATCGATAGAAAATCTCCCGGGCTACACGATAATACTAAAATATTTTTTTAATTTTGCTATCAGATTTCAGAATTCAAGTCTTTCTAAACGGGTATCCCAAAAGTGTCCCAGTACTGGTGCTTTTACCTTATTAACTAATATTGTAAAGGATGCTCACTATTTTAAACTATTTCGGCATCAAGTAGAGATCAAATGACGCTATATTAAGGTTTTCAGTAATGCTGAATACGTATTTGAGGTCAAAATTAAGTTTTAACCATCGACAATCGTTAAAATGGCCATTAACTTAAAGAATTGCGCTCTTTTACTATTACCTCTAAAACATTACAATATACGCTTTAACTTTATAAAATTTCTATGTATTGTTAGAAAGCAAAGAAGCACATGTGCGCGATAGTGTGAATTTTACTTCGCATATTAAATTCGTAACTGGTTAGAGTAACAATGAAACATATGCATTAAACAATTTCTGTAGGTATCAAATTACGAATAGAATTTACTTATGGTAGGATCGGTTACTTACGTAAGCGCGTAAAAAATGATACTAACAATTCATCCATAATTATAATATTATTTATTTTTTTTAATGAAAATAAAATAATTAAATATCTATTCTTTTATTTAACTTGTGGTTCGCATCATCATATAAAATGACAGTGATCTATTAGTAACCTGAAAAAAGTATGTATTTAAAATTCTTTTTTCATTATACAATTTAGATTGATTTTGTATAACTTACTATTGTTATTAGCTTGTGATCGATAGAAAAAAATCCGTATGCGGTACAATAAAACGGTTTCTGAGATTTTATAATAAGCATGTGTAAATAAACTCTAAATTTAATATTCTTTTCAGTCCATTTAGAATTGTATGCCGCGTTGGCTATCGAAACAGTCTGCATGTTACAATGTTACAATGTTTAAGAAACATTGTTAACAAGAATTTTAATTTAAATTTAAGTACATTACCTGCTCAGTCAGTCTTTCTGCAAATATGCAATAAACCAATATCTGAAATAATATATTAACGAGCTGCAAACTGTAAAGTGATGCTTCACTGAATTGACCTTTTGAAATCATCTAAGAAAAGTACAAGAAGTTTTTCAATGCAATAATTAGATCTACTTTCATTTTAACAATATCAAAAAATGAATTACCTCTTGTAACTCTATTACAGTAACACAAATGAACACGGATGTTAACAACACAGTTGCAAATATTGTTGGACTAAATATTTTTTCAATCATTTCACATAATCTGGTAATTTCAATGAAATAAATTCAGTACTTTATATATTATGAAGTAGATAGTCAATAAATCTCTTGAATTACAAAAGAGTACCTCAATAATTCTCGATGTCTTTTGATGTAATTATTTATTTTCAATTTTAAACGATCATTATCAACCTCAGTATTAATAGTTGTTTCTAAGTCATGTTGTAAAATCTAAAATTGCGGAAATATGAACTACTTTGATCATACTTTTTATATTTGTCACTACATCCCTGGTAGAAACGTTCCCCATATGTTCGCCAGATTTTACTCTATTTTATAGGGAATGGCCAATTTCTGCTTAAAAGTCTGGCCAGAAACCCCGCTACCTGTCGACGTTTTCTCGTCAGAAACCTGACCAACTTATGGTTAATGAATAAATAAATAAAAAATAACGTTTAACGAATTTTTATAAGTTAATAATGATTATTATGTCATGGATTTAATAGCTTATTGTTAATAGAATGCTAAGATATATTTGGGATAGATTCGAAATAAAAACTAAAAACTTATTTCATTAAAAGTTTTTTTAAGGTTAGAGTTTTATAATTAAATAAGACATAAAAAAATCAATTAAATAATCGAATAAAAATTTGCATGCTGTTTTAACGCAGAAGTACTATAATGGGATTTACATTTTCAATAATTTTTTAGGGTTATGTAAGCTATTTAGATTTTCTATAAATTTCTGGTCAGATGCTGGTTTATTTCTGGCGAACTATTAGAAAACGGATCTGCCCAATAGATCGTGAACCGACCATCTAATATGCTCAATTTTCTACCAGGGATAATATATTACCTCCAAATGCAAAGTTGTATGAGTCGTTATCTGAGCAAAAAGAGTGTCACAGCATACCCAGTACAATGCCGAGCAAAAAACTACACAACATTCCTTAAAAAGAATGCTGAAATGAATCGGTATACTGTTTATCTCAAAAGGATATTTCATTGGATAAGCTCTGGCGGTGAAGTAGTAAGTGTAATTAGTCGCTTCGCGGGCGAGATATTGGAACAGGAAATCACTGAAAATGAAAGAGAGTAACCGGAATCAATTTTAGAAACGTTATCAACTGCTTTGATATAATAGTGCATATTATATATGCTATTTCAATGTGATATTATTTAAAACATTGAATGATATTCTTCGAAGTTTTGAGCCCAAAAATTTGCTGATTGTCAGCAATTTTATTTCATAAGAAAATAATAACGCATCTATTTGGAATTCTGATCGTGTATTGTATAGCCCTTGAAGTATACAAAAAAAAGTTTACAAAACTATGACAAAAAATAGCAAAAGGGATCTTAATTTACATATAAACAGCTATTGCATGAACTTTTTTGCTTCCGCAAAGAGGAAGCTTTGTGATGGTAAAAACAAGTTTTGCTAAAAACATGTTAGAAATATGTTTTAAGACGAGTCAAAGTACACTATTTTTAGAAAAAGTCTGTGTGTGTATGTGTGCGTGCGTGCGTGCGAGTGTGCGTGCGTACGAGCGTGCGTTCTTGTGTGCGTGTGCGCGTGTGTGCGTGAGCGCGTGTGTATAGTTGTGCGTGTGTGTGTGTCTGTATGTGTATGTGTGCGTGTGTGGGCGAATGTAGATGAAGATTATTCTGAACATTCACGATCAAAATTAATGTTTTAGGGCTGAATGATTTTGTTTTCTTTTTAAAGAAAGAGGGCAGTCAAAAATATTTGTTGTGTTTTGATGTTTTTTTGTTTTTTAGCGGTTTTTCGATGTTTGAGGTTTATTCTTTTGTTTTTTTTTGTATATTTGAAATAATATCATCGATTCATTTTTTATGCATATGAAAGAGCATAAAGTTACCTATCTTTACGGACCCGAAATTTTAAATAAGCTACTTTCTTTTTTCTGTTAGACACGAAAACGTCGTGTTTTGTTTAAACCGTGATATTTTGAAAATATAACATGGAAAATTTTTTAAAAAATTTGAGGTGATTAGGAATATGAATAAGAATATTTTGTAAAATTTTCAAGCATTTATCCTTTTCCTTTTTCGAGAAAAAAATAATAAAATAAAGAAAATCGTTTTCATTTGACGAAGGATAACTTGAGTAAAACGTCATTATTCCTTCTGAAAATTTCTAGAACGGCAGCTTTTTACTATCTCTTGAGACTGTTAGAAGCCTAGATTATAACGACCTTTACATTCCATGTTATTTGAGGTTATGCTTTTTTTAAAATATTTTTTGATCGGTGATATCTCGAGAACGGCGCGGTTATTTTTCGTAAACTAGGGCTCATTTTCTTTCGTTTTTTAATCAAGTCATGGGAGGTTTTATGATCCCTTCATTTTGCATTTAAAAAAGTATTGTTTTTATTTTATAACGATTTTTCGATTTTCTAATTTTAGTTTCTGAAGTTTTTGGATATGTTAGAAATATTATGATAAATTTAATGTAATTCCATTTAAAAGTTCATAAAATTACCTATATTTTATAACGGCAAATTTTGAATCGACACTTTCTTCTCTTTTGTTATAAATGAAAACGTCATATTTAATTTAAACAGTTAAATCTCGGAAATGTATGATGTAGCAAAGCAGCAGCATTATATCTACAACTTTCCGAAAAGGTAACTTTTTCCTATCGCTTAACTGATTTCGGTTTTTAGACCATGAGTCTAATCGATTTAGTATTTTCATTCCATTCCTTTAGACCATGAGGTTCTTTAATTTTCAAGATATTTAACTTTGTATAAATTTCTCTTTTAATATTCGTATTTTTATGAAAAATTGAAAATAAAAAGAATTTTAAAAATTAAAAGAAAAAGTAAATTTAAATCATAATGAAAATAAGATTAAACAGCTTCCTCTTTAAAAAAGAAAACTTTTATTAATTATAACTCCAACGCGCCTACAACAGTATTTAAACTAAATGTGTACTTTAATAAAAAATTATCTTTTGAAAAACCATTAATGATAAAGCAGCACAAATTTTTGAGATTCTAAAAAAAGAGATGTAGTAATTTTAAATTAATTTATTAGAACAAAAAATTTTATAATCTTTTTACTCATTTTTCCATAATAAAAAATTGTTATGGTTAGAAGAAGAGGTACCTTTTTTCATTAAAATAACGAATATTTCGAGTAAATAACGCCATATCATTCATTATTGGGTACCAGAAAACACCACCCACAGTCTGATTGAATTTCGTTTCCCGGGGGGTGTGTCTTCTCCTTGTGAGTAGTGTAACGCATTATAATTTAATTAAATGGAACTATGGAACGTCGCATTAGGATCGAGCAACTCGGACACTGTTATTGAGACACCATTACTGGTCTGACCAATCCAATTCGTGGATGATAGCCACGTGCTGTGTGCTTTCTCAAAGAGATTTAATACACAATCATTTATTTAATTTTTTCATTGATAAAGGTGATTTTAGGAATAGTCGACAATGTTATAGAGAATGTTATGGACAATTCTATGCTCTTAAGGTAAATTAAAATAGTGCATTGATGGCTCAGAAATTTAATCAGTTATATGCTGAGTTATTTCTGATAAACCTACAAAATTTCAATAAAATATACAAATGCATTTATAAGATATGGTGACCACAAAATGAGATTATGTAAGATGGATATTCAAAATTTAAAATCGTCTTTCATTTACAAAAGTAACTTAAAAGAATTTGTTACATATATATATTGTCTGTCAGGAAATTACGACCTCTTTATGAATAGGTTCACCTTTTGTACTTCTGTAATGTATAAATTTCTTTATTAAAAACAACTTTAAAGGAATGGTACGATACATTAATTAGAAAGAAGTCACGTAGCTTTATAGATATATGTATTCTTTTTTTGTACGTATCTAACGTTTAAAATGACAAAAATAATTTTTTCAAATTTTAACAAATTTTAACTAATTTTGAAAATTTAAAATTGCAATTCGTTAACAAAAACAACTTATATTTTTACAAATTCAAAGAAATTTAAAATATCAATTCTTTAACAAAAGCAAACTTTGAGGATATTGTAAGATACACCAATCGAAAGGAAATTACGTCTACTTTGCGAATTTATTCATATTTTTACGGATCTAACACATATAACAATAAAAAAAAGTTTTAAAAGAAAATTTAGATTCAAAATTTTCTAAAATTAGTAATCAGTTCCGACCATATAACTCCAATATCTAATAAGTTCTATATTGCGCACACATATACGCATACGCACGCACGCATGCATGCACGAACGCACACGTGCGTATGAGTAGATTAATATTTCTATATGAAACAATTAAATTACATCAAAGCTCTTTTTCATTTAATAGTTTTATTATCATTTGGATTAATTTTCAGCACAAGAACTTGCAGAGTTTTCAGAAATTCTATTTTTTATTGAATGTGTACTCACAAAAATGCTAAGACACATTTCTCATTTTGTGATCATAAAACGGATTCCCAAGATTCGAAAGATTTCAGTACCCGCATTTCCTAATACTGTCTTAGTAAGTGTAAAATATATATTGTTAATGTTATTTCAAGATTTCGATATATAGTATTGAGTTAAGATAATTCTAGATAAAAACTTCGAAGTTGTCTACGATTGTATTACGTAAAATGACGCGTCTTTGTATTCGAGAGTAACGATTTTGTATATTCAAATATCTCGCGATGTATTCTGACCAATCATAGTAAAGCTACCTCGTCAGTAGACGACTTTGTGCGCTCGCGAATCTCAGTTCTACCGTGGATCGCCTAGAGTCAACAGCTCCCCCACCTCGCACTGTACTTAGCCGTTTTCGGAGCAATAAAACCTCAAATTATTATCTCCCACTTAAATACACGTGAGTCTCAATTATTTATTAACCTGATCCCGAAACAGACGTACAGAGTTTTTTAAACTACAAGAAGTATAAGTTATTTATTTTTTCGATGGTTATTGCACTTTATTTTTGGCATATACTAAAACTTAAACGGTACACTTTTTTTAACATTTCTTTTTACTTTTATTTTACAGAAAAGTAATCAAATCTTAAAGTTATAAATTACATTTTTTTAAAAATGGGTTTGTTCGCTGAAGTATAATAATTAAAAAAAAATTCAACGAAAAAGTGAACCAATTAAGTTTTACACATAACTGGTGGGCACGTGCACACAATTAGAGGTGCTAACAAGGGAGGCAGAGAAACATAAATTAGTTATAGCAGCTCTACAGGAAGTTAGGCGACGAGGAAGCCCGAAGGAAAAACGGATGAATAGATGCGCACTTCTCTATAGCAGATTGGAAAAGACAGGGCAGTTAGGGACAGCCTTCTTAGTAAGTAATAAAGTAATGCGCGCAGAAATTAATTTTGAACTCACTGATGATCGCATAGGATTCCTAACTCCCAAAAGTCGATGGTACATATACGTATTTATTAATGTCCATTGCCCAACGGAGGATACGGGCGATTCAATCAAAGACTCCTTCTATACAAAAATAGAGCAGGTGTTTGATAGGTTTTCACCTCATGACGCAAAAATATTGCTAGGAGATTTTAACGCGAAAATTGGAAAGGAGGACAATTTTAGACCGACTATAGGAAAAGAAAGTTTACATGATATGAGTAACGATAGTGGAGTGAGATTAATTAATTTTTCTGCGTCTAAGAATCTTACATGGAGAGAAAAACTCCGCCGTATTAGCGTTGTAGTGGTAACGTCAAATCAGCAGTAGGATCACACCGCCAGCGCTGATGTAAATCAAAGCCGTTTTAGCCTGACTCGCCCCCCCAAAGGCGAGTAGCCGAAATGACAGATATTTGCGGTTAGCTTTTCGAATATTCGGATTTCATACCTATTAAATTATTTTGCAAAGATTAATTGCTAATGTGTTGGAAACGTGTATTTACAACGTCAATAATTCTATTTCATCGTAAGAGTCTATCAGAAATTTGCAAAGCATAGTATATTAACAGTAACTTGTTTCTGAATCGCTATGCTATAACTGCTTTGTTCTACAGCCGACACTACTTAGTGATCATGTCATTTTACTGCTCGAGCCACTAAGGCTGTAAGTGCCTGGGTCTTCGGTAGATGTAGCCGAGTTTTTCTCTCCGTGTAACATTTGTTGCTTATTTATCATTTATAAATAGTCGAACATGAACGAATAAATGCAGAAAAATAAATTTGCGCCATCCAACATGCTTGCGGCTTGGTTGACGCACTCTCATTGATGATTCAAATTTCTTTATAAAAAAATTATTTCATTCAAATGTTGATATTAAAATAAGTAATAAAAGTGGTTGTGAATTTAACTTAATAATTATAAATACTGCAAAGTTAATTAATTATTTTATCAACATAAAGATATTTATTGAACTTTCTCTCGTGTAACGTTCTTAACCAAAGTTGGTTCAAAATTAATTTTCTCTATTTTTCTCAATGACTTGTGAATATTTTTTAATTTTAGGTATGATTGCTATTTTAGTACTACTCGATGAAATAAGTTAATTTTCATCTTAAAAACAAAAAAGATATCAAGATAATGGGGTGTGCTATCAAAGCCGCTGCGCCAACCAAGTCGCTTCTCCCCATTCACCCAACATATAAAGGGGGTGATAAACACGATGTAAATAATTATCGACGAATTCTAATGTATACCAAAGATTTTGGATGTAATTATTGCAGAGTACATATCTGATTTTTCATTAAGACTTATTACGGATGAATAGCATGAGTTCTGTGCGGCCCGCTCTACAATTATAAATCTTCGGCCGTATAACAATTTTATTTCCACAGTAATAGATTAATCACGACAAGTCGACTGTATTTATTTTGATTTTTTGAAGGCTTTTGATTCTGTGAATCACTGTCGTTTATTGCAGAAGGTTTGGAATGTAGGCATTAGAGGCCGAATCTTGGACTGGCTAGGGTCATATCTCTTCGATCAGACACATTTTGTCAGAATCTCTGGGACCTTTTCTCATGCTGTAAATATTTCATCGGGCATGCCTCAGGGATCTTATTTAGGCCCGGTTCTTTCTATTCTGTTCATTAATGACTTGCCGGACTGTCTCCGATCGGCTAGATCACTGATATATGCCGATGATGTCAAACTTTTTACAAAGATAAGTTTTTCAATGGATGCATCTTGTTTTCAACTGGACATTGATAATCTGGTTCAGTGGTATAATAGCTAATCAATAATGGTTTGCCTCTAAATCTCTCTAAATATCACGTTATTACCTTTCATAGAGGCAGACCATTTATTGATTTCGATTATTTATTGAATCAGTCTCCAGTGACTAGAGTAGATAAAGTGACTGATCATGGTGTCATCTTCGATAGTCCCCTAAAGTTTAAATCACATATTGACCATTGAACTGTAAAGGCTTTGAGAATGACTGGTTTTATTAGGAGGACTACATTTCATTTTACTAAAGCTGAGTCTATATTATACCTCTACAAAGCTTTAGTTATTCCCATACTAACCAATGGACCTATCTCATATGGCCACTCTACATCCTATCGTTGATGAACTAGCTGAAGTCGGTCCAGCACAGAGTCATCAGATAAATGCCCTTAAAGGCAAGGAGTCCGACGAGTTTCTTAGGTCACAATTATCTACCAATTATGCAGGAATATGCATTGTGCCCAATACGACATCTACATATCGATTATGACGCATTGTCAACTTTTAAAATAATAAATCATATGATTAAAAGCCTCAATCTTATATCTCTTTTCGCTCCGTGATCTATCCCATATTCTATCCGTACGACCAGAATCCTGACTGAATCGAACTATTGTTTTTACTCATCTTTAGCTAGATTATGACGTTTATGGAATCAGATTCCGGCCAGTTTAAGATATATTAATCACACAGGTTAGTTTAAATTGCGGATTAGGAGTTACATTGAAACATTGCCTAGTCAATACAATCCTTAATCCAACATCGATACATCTTACACCATACTGATGTAATCTGTATACGAACTTGTAAAATACTGTATACTCAACGCTAAATACCATTGTCTAGAATTTAAAATGGCCAGTGCACTATAATGATAAAAATATATACTCTCTTTTATACTTTTGTACTTAATACAATTGTAAAAGGGCTCCTAGCCCTTTTAAGTGAAATAAATAAAAAAAAATAAATAAATAAATAAATTTGCGGCATATACGATTCAAGGTTACACGATGAATATAGAATTGATTTCAGATTGTTATTTGACTCATTTTGTTATGCAAAACTTAAACGATTTACTTTTTCGTTAAATCTTTTATTATTTTTATTTTTCAGAGAACTAATTAAAAAAAAAATTAACAATTTTTTAAAAATTGGTTAGTTCTCTGCGAAAAAAAGTTAAAAAATATTTAAAAAATGTTGGAAAATTAAGAAACATTTTTGTAGTTTAAAAACTCTACTTTGAAGTATTTATCTACAATTATCCTAACTCAATATTATATATCGAAATCTGGAAATAACATTAAAAATATATATTTCACACTTACAAAGACAGTGTTAGGAAATGCGGGTACTGAAATCTTTTGAAACTTGAGAAAACATTTTATGATCATAAAACATAAGATATGTGTCTTAGCATTTTTGTGACTACACATTTGATTTTAAAATATCAGCTGTTCTATCCTAAGCAAGGATTACTTCAGTGACAAAAGACATTACTAACCAAACCTCTGCAAGATGCAAGCATATGACTTCATATAGTCGTATACAATAGCAAGTACAATTACATGTGAATCATTTTTGTCGGGCATAAGGAAGCACAAATACTCATCCAAACTAAAAACATAATGTGACGTAAATATCTCAATTAAATTTAGCAGTGTTTTGCTGTTTTCAGAATCTTGATATAAAAAGGGCAACTTTTCGAACTCACGTAAATGGTGGCCAACAGTAGGACATGGCGAGGGCTGCTATAATTACGACATTACATCTGCAAAATAAAAGCGTTCGTCGGGCTCTTTTAACTATTTTTGAATGAATTTCATCGGGCAAGTAAGTTTGTTTCCAAATAATCGCTAATTTCTCGAATACAATTTGTATGTCCTCCCTACAATACGCCATTCGAAAACCCTAGAAACAGAATTAAGTATTATTTATAAACCGTTCACTCATCATACAACCAAAGTCGATTTTATATCAACGTCTCCTAAGAAGAAGGACGTATCTCATATGCGTATACACAAGAGTTACGTCTTTCTTTTTAAAAACTCTCAATATATCAACTTTTATGCTAATCTGTCAGCTTGTGGTTGAATTATGTCTAAATCTTGATTTTTGGAAAATGAGGAATTTTGAGTTGTCATAGTTTTGCTCTGAGGGTGCGATATACAATCCTTATAGATTTCCAATGAGATTTCAATATATATTTCAAAAGGTTTTTCATATGGATTCTATATGAATTTTAAAGTGGGAATCCATATAGATACTTTACTCTAAAATTTTTTGGGTGACATTTTCGCTCTAAATATAGAGAGAACGAGGGTTCCACTTCAAAAGAGTGAATTTTCTCTCTAAAAGAATGAATTTGGTCACTCCAGTCTAATAAGTGAATTTTACCACACTAAATTAGAGAGTGACTAAGGATTCACTATAACTTACACACTAGGTTGGAGTGAAATTTATATAATAAAACCTATAAATTAATCATAGTTTCTAATTGCGAAATTATACTTTTAAAACATTATTTGCACCTGGAATCTTCAATTAAATTTTCAAGAAATTTCATTATTAATTGCACAAAAAATGGGTTAAAAAATATACAACTATGTGGTTAATTAATTTAACTCTAAGTGAAAGAGTAGCTTTTATTTCAAATTTCTTGAAAATTTAACCAGGTATAGTTTATAAAAAATTAAAGGGAATATTGAACCTATTAAACAAATAGAATGTATTACAGGAATTTGCATTACCGACTTTTTTATTTTAAACAGTTATTCGAGATTAAACAAATTTTGTAAATAAAAATGACCTACTATGTTCTGCGAATTTGCATATTGTATTAGCATTTTTTGGTTTCGGTAATTTCAAATAATTCCGGTATTATCAGCAACCGGAAAACAGTTTTAAAAATCTTTCGTGGTAAGCAATGCGTATGGCGACCCACATCCTCTTAACATTTTTTAAGAAAGTTTATAATACCACTCGAAAAATTAACTGCACATTTCTGTTAAAGGCCTATAATGACAATTTATATAAATATTTATTTTACAGAGAAGAAAATATAAATTATACGCCGGTATGGTAGTAATCTGCCAGTATTTTACATCCCCTTAAATTGCAAAAATTTATTAAATTTTATAATTTTATTCTTTAAAACATCTTAAACTTTTCTAAAAAATGCATAATTGGGGAAAATGTAGTAAAAAAAATAATACACTGTTTTGCGAAATATTAAAATTACCGTAATAGTACTGAAATTCATATAAAATATAACTTTTTTATCCTTTTATTAAAATAACAACTATGTATTAGATCTAAGTTATTATGGCTTAAACTGATTTTAGTATTAAATAAAAGTTCATCAACGAATTCGAATACATAGCAGAAATCGGTGTACACGAATTGAGATGTAATGGTAGTCTAGCGCCAGAGTGGCAGACCCAGAACCTAAACGACCAGGATTCAAATCCAACCAAAAATTTTTCTGAGGTTATTTAAATTTATTTCTCAATTGTAGCCTTTTCAGTAAACTGTATTCATTCATCGAAACATTTGTAAAATGTAAAACAACGTGAATAAAAAACGTTTTCATGATCTATTGGAGTGAGAATTCACTCCAAAATAGTGAAAATCCAATCCAAAAAGTTAGAGAGTACACATAATATCACTAAATAAGCCTCGACGAACAAAATTTGTATAATGATGCAAAACATTGCAGATTTACTTTTCAGTCAATATCTATTACATTCTAGTAATCGAATTTGAAAGAATGAACAAAATGAATGACGGTGTTCTTTGAACGAGCAGCTTGTATATAATCAAACTGAAATATAATTAACTAGATATAATTCACGCACCTTACAAATGCAGAATATATTTGCAATATTCGAGGTAATAATCTTCATGCCTAGATTTTTATCACTGCTCCAGATATCTATAATCCAACGGATTTGACAGTATATATCTGTTATGCAGAGGACGTTCATTGCAAATGTTGGCAGTCTTTCTAAAATTCGTGATCTTCTATCTGTCTTATTATGCTTTATACCAATAATTAGGCCCATGCATAAGAGCAATTTTGAATTTATGTTTATGTAATCTTGAAAACGGATGTACGAATGAGGCTTTTTATCTGTTTAAATACACAACAAAATAATGGAAGTAATAAACCTTGATCTTTATACATTTGCTATTTTATCTTCATTAAAAGTTATTAATATTTGTTCAGTTGAGAACTCAACTTTATCGATTTGGTTACGTGCCCATGAAGTTGATAAGTCACTACTTTGCTTTGGCGCGCTTTAAAGAAATCACGCGCAACAATTGTCAAACTCTTAGCCGATTGAAGGGTCACACTGCGTTATCTCGGTATAGATGGAAGAGGGAGATTACCTACGTGATAGTGGTCGGTGAATTTAGCACGAATTAGTGATTGTTCGCGCGTCCGATGCACGTGCAAAGCGCACTGTATTTTGTTACACCTATAGACGACGTCAACCCGGGCGTCTTGCGATTACTTTTCGATGCAACGTCACAGGCTGCCTCCAGCGGGTCCAGCATTTTTTTCTATTGACAGCGCAACGCTGTATATGAGGAATTCCACAATAAATCTGCACTTAGACTGTTCAAAAAATGATAAAAAATAAAGTTGAGGCGCACCTCTGCAAACCATCTTTTTCTGGTTCTATAAGTCATATAATATATGTGAAAAATGTCCAACACGCAAAAGAGACAATGTCATTTTTTTAAAACGTATATTAATTTCTCTTGATTAACATGGAAATTATGGACTAAAAATGGTCATCATTGATATAACAATTACTTAGCTTTTGACGGTGCAAATACTTTTTTCGTCAAATAGAATATAAAGTGGAGAAAAAAAGCTTTAAATTGAAATATACCACGTTTATAAAAATTAACAATATTTATTAACTATCATTGATCACTCATAACGTTTGATATTGTTAATCTTTTTAAATGCCGTACGTCTCAAATTAAATCCTTATTCTCTACTTTATATTCTATTCAGCGTAAAAATTGTTCGCACCCTCCAAAGCCAAGTAATTTAAATATCAATGATGACTATTTTTTGTCCATAATTCCTATATTAAATTTCCATAAAATGACATTGTCTGTTTTGCATGTTGGACATTTTTTACATATATTATACGCTTTGTCTATTCGCACCCACAATCCACGTAAATCCACGTAGTACGTGGGTTTACGTGGATCTAAGAAATGTTTTATCGTTCCTTACAGAAATGTTAAAGTCTCTAACAGCTCCATTCATTATGAATCCACGTAAAAGCTTCCAGTCACCTTAGAGATACGTAATGAAAGATCCACGTTACATCCACGTAATATCCATAAGAGAGTACAGATTCTTACAGATTCGTTAGAGACATGTAATGATAGATCCACGTTAGAGACAGGTAATGATAGATCCACATTACATGCACGTAATATCCATAAGAAACTACGGCTTCTTAGAGACACGTTAGAGACACATAATGATAGATCCACGTTACATCCACATAATATCCATATGATAGTACAGCTTCTTAGAGACACGTTGGAGACACGTACAAATAGATTAAGGTTAGAGACACGTAAAGATAGCTGTACTCTCTTATGGATATTAAGTGGCTGTAATGTGAGTCTGTTTTTACGCCTCCCTAACGTGTCTTTAAGAATCTGTACTCTCTTATGAATATTACGTGGATGTAACGTGGATCTATCATTACGTATCTCTATGAAGCCGTACTTTGTTATGGGTATTTAGTGGATGTAACGTGGATCTATCTTTATGTGTCTCTAACGTGTCTCTAAGAAGCGGTAGCTACTTATGGATATTATGTGTCTCTAACTTGTATCTATCTAATAACTGGAGCTTTTAGAGACTTTTACGTTTCTGTAAGGAACAATAGAATATTTCTTAAATCCATGTAAATCCACGTAATACGTAGATTAACGTGGATTGTAGGTGCTAATAGACACAGCGATATACGAGTATTATATATTATATGACATGCAGAACAAAAAAAATGTTACAGAGATGTGCCTCAACTTTTTTATTTGTTATTCTTCGAACGGTGTAAGTGCAGATTCTTGTGGAATTCCTCATATGCGGACGTGCAACGTGACCAGAGATGAATAGGGAGATTTCTAACGCCGTGCTTTTCGGGTTTTGAGTAACGGGCTGATAAACTAAACGGTAATCCACACTGGTAAGACACACACACAAATGTAACTATATCGAATTTTCTGTTATTTTGATAGGGAATTGGCCGACACAAGGAAGAATAAATACTAATAATATTGCTTTGTTGACAGCTTTCCATGTTCTTTGAGCCACAATAGAATACTTTACTGGGATCAGAGAGGAAAGACCTTACGGCCAAAACCCTTCGAAAAGAAAGATACAATACAGGCTGCGGAAATAATAAGAATAAATGCAAAAAGTAAAATAATTGATTTACAAAAGAAAATATGGAAAGTGTGGGTCGTGTATGACTGTACGTGTATATCAGAGAAAATCCAGTTGGGGGGTTGATGCTCTCCGAGTCGCGTCAGAGATGAGTAGAGAGATCGCTAACGCAGTGCTTTTCAGCGAGATGAGTTTTAAGTATCCGAGGTTCATTCTCCGACATATGGAGCAGGACGAGCTCCTTCTCACACACATACACATACATACAGATATTTTTTAAGACTAGTGTATTCGGACTCACAATGCTTTCTCTTTGAGAAAGCAAAATAAAAAGTAATCATATTTACAGCCTTAGTACTTCTCCAGGCAATTTAATTTGGATTTTGACATTATATACTATCAATTAACAATATATAGTATACTTAAACTTTATGTTTTATTTGAGTATTTGTGGTATGCACTAAAGTTATTATTTAGAACTGAAGGTATTAGTTAGTATTTATGACTGAAGTTAATTTAAAACATGAGTCTATTAAAATCCAGGTATGTCTAAAATACTCTTATGGATCAATAAATATAATTTAATTCTTGTTTCCCATAAAAATTTATTACATATAGCTTTTATTTTTTTAATCTGAATACAAATTATATTCGTAATTATGTTATAAATGTAATATAATATAATGTAGTTTCTTATTTAAAACTGAAACTATTTATTAATAAATGATAATAATATAGGATTTAATGTTATTAGTTAAAATTGGAATATAAAACTTTAATAAAAATTATAAATTTATAAGAAAGAATAATGTATAATATTTTATTGAAAACATTTTTTAACAAACAGGACAAATCTACGGAATTTTTAGAAGTTACTGCGTAAATATAAATAATGTCCCAGACACATAAACATAGATTGTCGCATGTGTGCATCGTGGGAATTCGAGCATAGAGGGTCCGGAGGTCTGGCTTATCTCGCAGCGGGGTGTAGACCCCGTATGTTTCTCGTGCATACAGTCACTTTGCTCTAACGCAGCCCTTTTGAGTTGCTTTTCCAAGATTCGTCTCTTTTAATGTGCGCACGTGCACTTATACTGTCTAAAACTCGCTTTCTTGGGCTCTTATCGAAACCGTTGGCAATACGGGGGTTCGTTTTCATACTACGCACTTATCTAGACTCTGGGAACTTTAGTTAGCTGGTCTGCAGCTGGCAAGTTTTCAGAGTCCAAATAAATATGTGTATTTTAAAAAAATTGAACACTGAAAAATCACAAGTAATCACGTCAGGATGTGATACAGGTTGGTATTACTTATACCAACAGATTTAATAATTCAGCGCACAATTTAAATACTTTGCAGAGTAATAGTTGGAGTATTAGCATATACTTAAATGTATGTATTCATCATAACTCAAAAAACATAATTCGAAATAAGAAAAATAAAAACTAACAAAATTATTGATTGTCTATGATGTGCTTTATAATCTATAAAGTATTATAGGACCTCAAAGATAAGGGTACCGCAGAAAATGAAATTGGTATCGGTTTCTACATTACTCAAAAGTATTTTTCAGCAAATAAAATTTTCTTCGATTTTATGGTGAAAAAACACCAGAATCCCACTTTAAGGGTACCACTGGTTACAGGTTCATATTTTTCAGTGACAAAAACCATGATCCTGGTAAGGTGAAATAAAATTCAAACTTGACAGATGCAGAAATAGTTGTCAACGCCAATAACAATTTAACTAAAAACCATTCTGTTCTGTTGAAATAAGTGATCTGTGGTTTTGAAGATCACTAAATACGAATTTAATGTCAAAATAAAGTTGAACATTTGACAGCGATCCGGCATGAAGCTCTGAAAAAGTTAATGTATGTGTTTTTAGAGAAATACATTGCCATGATTTTTAATCGCCATGTTAGGATATGGCAGAGAAAGAAATAATCGTAAAATTACATTTTACCCTGTACATACTCGTACTGCTGTGTACAGGTTTAAGGACTGAAATTACCTCGAAGATCGATTTTATATGCATATCATTTTCGTGACAACTCATATAACGTACAATATATTTTTCAATAATATGCGGTGTAATACAAAATAGAAAAATATTAAAACCAATGCTTTTGATTAGGTACTATGTAATTGTTATATTCATAGGTGCCAATCAGTTGACAGAATTTTTAAATTATGATCAAACAACAAGAATCAATATTTCAATCAACATTTATTTGAATATTATTTGAATTTTGTGCTTTCAAGAGAATTTTCTTAACTTGTTTATACCAACCCTTAGTCCTCATATCGCTTATTTCGTTAGACCAGCACTATTGACGTGCCCGACGCTAACTCAAGCCACGTACCCGCTTCGACAAATTTACATATTAGATATTGTCTCGATGAACCTGCTTATTACCGAACAAAGCATTATAAATATTATGTATTTCGCGTTTGTCTCTATATATCGTTCGCTTTTATATTTGTATCTTAACGATATGCTTCATTCGCCTATTTTATTAATCACTGATGCGCATAGTTTATTAATCACTTGCGCTCCTACTTTTGCGTCTATGCAATATCGTTGCTTTGTATTATATTCCATTATATTGAATCGTTGACAATAAATAGAATATTCGCCGCAAACCAGCGCTTTTTCCTTGCGTCTATTGCATTCGCATTACTCTATCTTTTAGATGCTGAAAATAAAAGGGGTAGCAGCGGCAGCTACAAAGAGAAACATACGTGCTCTTATGCGCAACATCGAATAGCATCTCATACAATATATAATACACATTCGTAGTACGCCGAATCGTCTTCGCGACATCGCTTTTTCTTGTGTCTTTAGTGCGAACGTCGCGTTTTACCAGAAGTACACACGACTACAACTGATAGTTGAGTGGCAAACGCAGTGCATTATCGTTATTTTTTCTTTTTTCCTTTTTTTTGTAATAAAGTAACGCAAGAAGTGCTAGTTTGAACAAGTATATACTTATATCATTTAAAAAATCTTTATTATTTTGGTCCGAGAATCTGAGATGCAGCTAAAAACATTAGTATGGCTCATATACGGAATGAACATAGATGTACTATAGTAATATTAATGAAACACGCTGCATCTGCTGCACAAAGACCTATGAAATTAAAGTGCGGGTACTACTCTCTTAAGTTCTTAGAGTAAGCAGTCACTCTAGAAGTGGGCAAGTTAGGACCAAGTTGACTTGGTAACGTTTAAAGGAGCATCAGATGACCACTTGATATGACTAAGGTTATAATCTCCAAACAGAGCAAAAGAGCATTCTGGATTTCTATCAACCAAATTGTCAATTGTGTACACATGATTCTGGTATACAGTGATATCATCTTTTAATTCACGAGCAGTGTACGTTACTCCAACCAATAGAGTTGTATCCTTGATGTCTACTTTAACATAAAGCGGTCCAATAGATTGACAAGATGATGCACATACAGAATAAGAAAAACACGATTTATCTGCGATCAAGACACCTCCTCCTCTGCTATGAGTACTGTTCAAGCAAGAACGATCCATCCTGTAAATGTTTTAATCTAATAAACCAAGTTCCGCATTAGACACAGAATCATTCAGCCAAGTTTTAGTAAAACTAACTATATCTGGCGAAGGTGAACAGGAAATTATATTTGTTCTTAACTCGTTAAGCTTGTTTTTCAAACTTCTAACATTCTAATAGTAAAACACTACGAAATTATACTCACAGCAGGACTGTCGTTTTTTGAAATACTCTACATCAACAATTCTAGGCACATCTTTGGAGTATATAATGTTTTTCTTGTTATTAGTGTGAGACGGGTTATACTGATTGCACTCCTCAATTAGTTTTTTTAAATGCATACATTGCATTTGGTACGGTCATTTTAAATTTTAGTCTGAGCAGGCAATTTTAATTTCTTCATTAAAACAAACAGAACTTGATCCTTGGATTGAAGATGTACTAGAGTAGGACTTTTTCCAAGCCTTTTAATAGAAATAATATTTATGTGTCTACTAAATGCTTCCAACAACTTGGCTACGGCTTTTATATCATTATTAGATTATCTTGTCACGTTGATTGACTTCTTGCACCATTTTTTCCAAATCAACGTGCAACTTATCTGAATAATCAAGGTCAGCAACTTTAAGATCCTCTTTTATTAGGTAAACATCTTATGCAAGTGATGATAGCTTCTCGGAGTGTAAGTTTAACGTACTAGAGTGCTCAGTAATTGCATTGTTTATAAGAGAAAGTTTACTGTCTAAATTGGCAAGACCCTGGCCCTTGAGATCTACCAAACTGATGCTCAAAGTTCAATTTTAATAATCAAACTTTTTATTGGAAATTGCTGTCTTTGGGTTAGTTAGGTTTAGATTGTGAATTTAGGGCTTACTAATATTACCCCCCCCCCCCCTTCTCTGTCGTCTATCCGTCCAGACCTCACAAAAAACCGTAATGACGCCCCTGAATGAAATTAACCATTGAGTCACTTTTGCTAACTGTTAAAATTGAATGTCCCACATCTGAACAAAAAAAGAAGGCATTGACATAAAAATAGTGATATTTTTTCTGTCCATTCAGGAGCAAATAGAAAAAAAATTACCCACATTCAATATACCTTACCTAATGTATTTTTTAATTTCTTTTATGTGGAATACTATTCTGGATTTTCAAAACATGCAATATCGCAACAATTTATTTGAACAAATTGGCTCAACAAATGAATATAGCAAATCTGATGCCGGATTAGGAATCAAAGACCTTAAAAACTACTTAAATTATATACAGTTTATATAAACACTAGCCCAGTCCTTTCAGACTGTTAAAATGTTAAATATAAATAACCAATTTAATGTATTGCCAAATATTTCAAAAATATTGTTTTATTAGCTAATTTTATTATACAAATAAAATTAATATAAATGTTTTATTTATATCCAAATATATAGAACGCTTACTTTACTTCATATCACGGTTAAGCCCAGTCTTCCTTACGTAAATGAAAAAACTATGGTATCAATAAAAATATTCAGATTGAACAATTATTTTTCAACAATTTATCCATAGTTATATGATAGTTATATATTAGCAAATAATAGCTTATAATTGACAGATCTTTTATTCAATTTGCGGTTCGTAATATCATGTAAAACGACAATGATTTATTAACCATCTTCAATGCATAATTTACATTTCTTTTATAAAACTTACTACTGTTATTAGCTTGTGGTCAATAGAGAAAAATCCGTAGGCCGTTCAATAAAATGGTTTTTGAGATTTCATAATTAGCATATGTAAATAAACTCTAAATTTTATATTCATTTCAGTCCATTTAGAATTGTATGTCGCGTTGGCTATCGAAGCTGTCTGTATATTACAATGTTTAAGAAACATTGTTAACAAGAATTTTAATTTAAAATTAAATACATTACCTGCTCGGTCAGCCTTTCAGCAAATATGCAATAAACGAATATCTGAAAAAATATATTAACGAGCTGCAAACTGTAAAGTGCTGCCTCGCTAAATTTAGCTTTCGAAACCATCTGTAAGAAAAGTACAATAAGTTTTCAGTGCAATAATCGGATATATTTTAACTTCAGCAATATGGATTAAAAAGAAAATACCTCTTGCAACTGTACTACAATAACACAAATGTTCATGGACGTTAACAACATAGTTGTAAATATTGTTGGACAAAAAATTTTTTCGATCATCTCACATAATCTGGTAATTTCTAATTAAATTCAGTTCTTATTATATGTTAAGTATGGAGTCTATCAATTTATTGCATTACATAAATAAATACCTCAATAGTTCTCGATGTCTTTTGACAAAATTAGTTACACTCCGATTTAAACGATCATTACCAACCTCAGAATTAATAGTTGTTTCTATGTCGTGTTGTAAAATCTAAAATTGTGAAAAAATTAACAACTTTGGTCAGTTAAACTTTTTATATTTCTCAATACGTAATATTTCACCTCCAAATGTAAGGGTGTGTGAGTCGTTATCTGAGCAAAAAGAGTATCACAACACACCCAGTATAAGGCCGAGTAAAAAACTGTGCAACTCTCCTCTAAAATAATGGCGAAATAAATCGGTATACTGTTTACCTCAAAAGGATATCTCATTTTATAAACTCTAGTGGTGAAGTAGTAAGTGTAATTAGTCGCTTCGCAGGCAAGATATTGGAACAAAAAATTTCTGAAAGTAAAAGTATACAATAAGTCGAAAAGAACTATAAAGGTATACTAACTTTGTAAATTAACCGTAAATGTAACGTCAATGTTAATTGCCCGTCAGATCATACCTCTCCATTGCTCTATTCTTTTGCAGCCATTGTGTTTTAACACACTTGAAAGGAACTTACTTACTGTAATCGGTATTTACCTTCGCCAACTTAAGGTGGTTTTTGTCGGAATTCGAAGTAAATTGATTGCGTATTCTTATAATTCTAATTATTTTAAAATTCATCAATAAATTTAATAAACATTATTTACACACATTGAACAACATTTTCATAACTTCTAAGAAGAATAATGTTTATTAAATTTATTGATGAATTTTAAACTAATTTAAAACTGCAGTAAGACAAAAAATGATATTTTTTTCGTTATATGAATGATATTTTGAGGTTTGAGGTTAGAAGCGCATGCATTTTGGCATTTTTGTACATTTTATCATAAATATAATTTTAAGTTCAGCTTGCTTTGCTTTTCTTTGGACCCCTAGAAAGTGCGAAATTCATATTATTGTAAGTATTCTCGTTTTTCATCATGATCAGAAGTGTTTCTGTTGAGAGATCTTAATATTTCTACTCAGAATTGTGCGATTCCTATAAGACCGTATATTAAAATTACAATTTTCAAGTAATTTTTCTCATATAATATATTAATTTAAACAATAGCTTTTAATAACGTAATTATTATATATATTTAGAAAAAGTATCACGTTGATTAGGAATTTAAATTTATCATTTGCCCTCTGGCGGTGCATACTCCCATCAGTGCGATGCCCTAGCGCATAAAAGCTAATAATTTTTCTAGGCTACGTAAAAAATAAGAGAGATAGCGATGCTACACCTCGGTAATTTATCCGGGATTTGCCGCTGCATCACGGCCTGTCCGGACCGATGTACGTTTTCCGCTATGCCCCATTGAGATTTATATAGATAGACGGTGAACACAGCAGTAACAGCGGAGGCGGAATATTTGAATAGTTTCTATCTGGGTTACCGCATCCAGACGTGTCTAGTTTGGACAGAAGTTTTGCACGGTGGGAGAGAGAACGCCGTCCAAGAAACCCACGTTCGTTTTCTTTTGTTCCGGTGGAATCGCGCGACGTAACGAGATTACGCGATATCTGAGAAATCATAGATCGAATGTTGCTTTGTAATCGAATTTGCAAAGTTATATCAGATTTTTATTTTCGCACCCTAGTGGAATTGGTTGAGAGTGAGAAAAAGGGACACCCGTGAAAAAATGTTCCATATAAAGTTATATCTCTATAATGCCATATATGATCATATATAGAAAAACTGGACTGCACTTAGCTATAGTACAGAATTTTGGATATATCATGGACTAAGCTTTGATATTTTTTAAATTAATATTGTTTATAAAGATTCATTCACAGGCTCATACAATTTCGGTATAAAAGTCTTCAAGCGATTGAGGCCCTGTTTACTAGTGGAGGGGGTAAATTGCGCGCGCACACCTTCAATTGCTCGAAGACTCTCATACCGAAATAGTTTAAGCATCACGGAATGATAGAATGTGGTTGTGCTTTTTGAGCTGGCAGCGTACATTCAAGGTATGAGGCTCATAAAATATTATCATTCCTGTCATATTCCTTTAGTACGAGTATACGAAGAAAAGATCCTAACTATTTTAGTATAAGAGTTCACGCTTTTAAGGCAGATATATGATGTACGACATATGACGTATTTACCTGATAAGTGCATATATTCATGATAAAAAAACAGTAATGAAATCATGACATTCTTGCTCAGTTCATATAGTTTTATCACATATCAGGTCGGGGCCTAATTCTGTAAGTGTATCGCGGGATAAACTTAAAATAATTATATAATAATATGAGTGATTAGCAGTGATACTGGTGAAGCGTTAACTATGTATATTAGCCATAAGAAAAACATGCACTCCAGTAAAAAAGCCCTCTTTCTTTTAAATTTAAATAAGTTATATTTTTATATGAAATAAAGCGGAAATTATAGCTATTTCGTTCTACTTTTACCTACTTTTGGGTTATTTTTTCTGACTAAAAATTTGCGGAGTTATGATCTGAAGAGGTACAATTTTTTCACTAAAGAATGAAGAATTGGTATTTTTTTCTAATAAATATTTATTATTCCTATAATCTACGTTTTTCTTGGTATCAAAACGAATAATATCACTTAAAGTTTCTTAAGATCGGAGCAGTAGATTTTTAGTTGTACCTAATAGAGAAACAAATACATGACGAAAAATGGAGAAAAATGGGTTTTTCAGTCAGGCAGTTTCTGTAATCAGTACTTCTTATGTGCCCTGTTTCTCTCGATATAAAAATGAAATAAACATCCTTCTAGTTTTATTACACTTTGTCAAGAATTTATATAATTATAATTATATTGATCAAAAATAGTTTATTAATAAATATGATTCTTGAATCAAAATTGTGAAGTAACTTATTATAGTTACATACATACTATATAATATGTATAGTAACTCTTTATTAAAAAAATCTAATACAATACAAACTTGCAATACAAAATGTTTTTCATTACATAATTTTTTCTCTTCGAATTACAACTGACTTAATTAAGCGACAATATTAACTATAAGCTTACAATACAATGCTGTTCGTTAAAAACTTTTCCCTTATTAACGCTGTAGTGGTTATTGAGGGGTGAGTCTAGTTCAGCCGATCGAAAAAATACACTTTCTATTTTGCCTTAAAACCTTCCTATACACATGGAGAATACATTCCCAAAGTTATAGCACCAAATTCGACCTTGAACCGTAGTTAGGAGCGGTGCGGCCAGTTTAAATGCGATTTTCGAATCGGCGGCAATCGTAACTCATAGAGTTTTCGACCGATTGACTTAATCGACGGCTTAAATTAAAGATAGTTGAATTTCTGTGCGGACAATCCTCGAATTATAAAAAATTTTCAGTCGTGAAAAAAGTTATTGTAAAATTAACAAACTACAATTTGAATAAATAGCAAAAACGTGGTTAGACAAGGGCAGAAGATGTGGACTGCTATTAAGAGGTCTACCTACTTTCTCAATTTAAAAAAAACGATTTTTTTTTCATTTTTTGAAAATATATGTATTAATTTTGAAATTACAGAAGGGATACTGTATGGTGCAGGCATCGCTGTTTAGACGCAAGTAAAATTTGTTTACGAATTTTCATAAAAAAAGTTTCAAACGCGTTTTTTTCGAAACAACGTTTTTACACCTGTTATTGATCAAATTTATGAAACTACTGTACCGATCCTTATGAAATTTTAATGGTATATTCTGTACACCTATACCTATATAACAAACCCCAATCATGACATATTTCCAATTTTCACTTTTCTCTTGCAAAAAATAGTAAAAAGTCACTTTTTTCTCATTTTTTTAAATATTATCCGCCATTTTGACATTTTTTGCATATATACTAAAACCGAGGTTTGCCATGAAGGGAGAGTCATACTGAATCTAAAACTTTTTGATATTTTTGTTACAGATGGCCTACTTCACAGATTTTATCAACAGAACACTCATACCTACTTTTAGAGGAGTTATATTTATGTGAACTTTTTGTATACTTAGACTATAAAAATAAAATAAAAATTTTATTTTATGTATTTTAAGAGTATATTTATTAAACCCAATGAATTTTATGTCAAAAACTTTATTAGCAACCTCAGAAAAAATCATAAAAATAGCTTTTTTCTTCGGCAGAGAAAGTAGGTAGACCTCTTAAGGGAAATGCTTGCCTGCATAACTTATACAGTACGATTTAATTGCTTTTTGGGATCTTTTATGTATATCAGATCAGAATCTAAATTTATCAATTAAATAAAATTCAAAATTTATCAATTTTGAGAATAGGCGCATTTTCAACTGAAACGTCTAAACTTAACAAATACCAGACACTCCATTAATTAGTACAAATTTTTGTTTGGAACCACTGACATTGACATTCATCATAAGCTCATAGGGACCCCTTCGCGCACTGTTAAAGTTGAGTGGCCCACATTTGCGAGACTGATACAGATGTATACCACGTTTTATCTAAATACTCCTGGTAGTAGTAGTTTGCATTTAGGTTAGAAAAATATCTTATATATCATTGTATCTCAACAATGAATCAACAATATATAGCTTTTTCTAACTTAAATCTAAAACAATTGGAGTATTAAGATAAAACTTGGTACATGTCCTTATTAGCTTAGCATGGACATATACTCAAAGTTTTAGCATAGTCGATTGAATAGAATAGGAAATTTGCTAATTTTAGTATTTACGCTCCACTACTTTAGAACTTCTGTAAATGAAATGTTACACTGAAAATGAAAATAAGATCCACGAACTTTTTCTATTAAGATCATATGAGAATAAAGGTTGAAATAATCCTATGTATCAACTTTTTTATTAATAAACAACGAGTTCTTTTTATATGTGTAGTTTTTCGATATATATGTACGAGTCAGGCCAATTAAAATGATTAACGGCCCTTCACTTAACGAAATTCAAGGAATTATGTAAAAGACAATATGATATGTGTATATATGTAAGAACAACGCGGAGTCAGAGAAATTGAAGTCAACAAATATGAAGTAGTTATTAAGCAAGCCGAGTAGCGCGGTACGGTAGCTCATTTGGTAGAGTGTTCACATCTGGACGGAAAGATCCGCGGTTTGATGCCCGACAAAGTCGTTCTTTGTGCGTCTTTTTGAAATAAGAAAACATTACATTGGTATGAGAAAATGAGCCGGTACCATGTCGACCACAAATGAACTGGCTGTTCGCAGTTGCCTACCTTACCATCCTGAATCATAATATAGAAAATGATAATTTGATTAGTGTTGCATCCCGTGGCTTGTGCACTGGAGTTACCTTGTATTCCTGTACTCGTATCTGATGGAGTTAATAACTTGTCTCAAACAATCATAAATTTTCACGAGGATCAGAGAGTCACGGGTCGATAAAGAAGAATCCTCAAGAAAATGATGTATAAATGTCGGGGACGATGTTATTCGGGGGCAGCGGCGTATTGTGTGTATACATGTGAGAATATAAAAATATAAGTTTTAAACAAAAACGAATCAATAAATCTTAAAAAATTTTCTTGATTTTAAATCTTCATAAAAAAACGTATAAAATGAACTTTGTTTGGTCGAACATTACTGCGTAATTCGCAAGAAATCTACGATCAAATAATTTTTGAAAAAGAAAATATCATAAAAAATGAAAAGCCGTTATAAAACAAAACGATTCGATGAATCTTGAAAATTCTTTTTGATTTAAATTCTTGATTAAAAGACGAAAATAAAATGTTTATTGATCAAAAGTTTCCGTGTAATACCCAAGAAATAAGCAATCAAAAATTAAAAAAAATATAACCTCGAATATCTTGAAAAATAAAAGTCCTCGTGATCTGAGCAAAGAACTTAGCCGAGAAACAGTAAAAAGCTACCTTTTTGAAATTTTGCAGAAGGAATAATACCGCTTTACTCAAGTTATCGGTTGCCATAAAAAATCGATTTTTGTTACAAATAGTATATTGTGTACCTAGGGTGCAAAGTGGGCTTTTTTAGTGTGGAGAGTGTGGAGATTGCAGTACGAGTCGAAGGCGAGCTAGCACGAGTCGAAGGCGAGTGCGTTTGCGAGCCGAAGTACTGCAACCACATGAGGTCAAAAAGCCCACTTTGCCCTTGGTGCACACCATGTTTTTTGTAACGCATGTATTGATTTTTTGCGTTTTTCTAGCATATTAAGCGGGGCTAAATATATATATATATATATATATAATAGCAATTTTCCGAAAAATTTTAGCGGGCGCAAAAGTTACTTTTGCGCCCGCTTATTTGCTTTTGCGCCCGCTTATTTGCTTTTGCGCCCGCCGGTCTAATAAATTGTCCTTTAGGCCTGCTTAATAGGTACAGAAAAATGCAAAAATCATGCTTGTGTTACAAAAATGATTTTTTTTGCAATCATAGAAAAATAAAATGTCTCAAAAACTTTACAGAATAATTTTCTCTATTGAAATAACCGTTCAAACAAAAAATGACGTTTCCGTGTATAACAAAAGAAAGGAAACACCTTATCCAATATTTCGGGTTGTAAAAAATAGGTAATTTTATGACCTTTCAAAAGCATTTTCACTAAATCGATAATATTATTTCTAACGTACCAAAAAACCCGAAAATCTAAAAGCCAAAAATCGAATAACCGCTATAAAACAAAAAGAAACGAAAAACTATAAAAATCATTATTGTGCCCCCTTCAAATTAAAAACAAACAAAATGAGCTCTGGAGCATTAAATGTTACTGTGGATTACTCAAGATATGGATGCATATATACACACACACACACACACACACACACGCACGCATGCACTTACGCGATTGATAAGACTGTAAAATTTTTAGAGAAATTGATAACTTTGGAAAAAATTGGCAAATTTTGAGAAATTTAAGAAAATTAATGAGTTTACTAGCGATAGTTAACTCGCTCGCTGACGCTCGCTCGGTTGTAGTTTATGACTTTGATCATACTGCATAGATATATTTTTAAATATGTGATTCTAATAAATATAACTTTTAAAGTATTTGAAAATAGTTTTGATTTAAACTGTTACTTTTGAAATAAGTATACAAATTTTGGAAGTATCTTAAAAAATAATAGTTTATTAAACTTATATGTATAAAATATGCATTTGCCAAATTTATATAATAACTCAGAAAAAAAATATCTTGGTAGGAAATTAAGCATATTTTGGGCAGAATTTTTGATTAATTCATGTTAAAATAATGTTTTTCTAAAAATTATGAAAATTCTTTAGATAGATCTTTTGTTTGTCTTGGCGTCTTTTCTTGCACAGCTTTTAAAACCTTATGGTTTTATAGTCAGCGAGGTTAAAATTTTTTCATAAAAATCTTTTATTGCCTATATCTCTGAAGATAAGCGATTGACTTTTTCAAAAAAATTAAAGATGAGACTTCACAAAATAAAACTATAAGTTGTAAAAATGTTGAAATCATTTTGGTGACCGGTTTTGGAGTTAAAGTTCAATTTCTGAATTGTTATTTTTCTAAAAAATTTTGTTTTCTCCTAGAGAGAGCTTTATAATAGTACAATTTTGAACTTCATAAAAAACACATCAGCATTTCGTTTTGTGGTGTTTGCAGTTTCAATCACGCGTTTTTAGAAAATGTCTATATAGATGTATGTATGTGTATGTGTGTGTGCGTGTGTGTATGTGTGTTTGTGTGTGTGTGTCTGTGTGTGGGTGTGGGTGTGTGAAAGTGTGTGTGTGTGTGTGTGTGTGTGTGTGTGTGTGTGTGTGTGTGTGTGTATACGTTTGTGTGTGTGTGTATGTGTGTGTGTATCGCCATATATCTGGAACTAAGCTTTGCGAAAACATTTATTAATTACTGCAATTATATAATGGTAAATATTTAAAGAATTGACAATTTTATTTTAAATTTTTATTGTAAATATTTTTAAATATTAAATTTTGTATCAGAATACTTTAAATATTTTTTATATTAGAAATTTGTAATAGTTTGATAGCAAAATATAATAAAATGTTTAATAAAGAATTCTAAAATTATATACTGTCATAATTAGAAATTAGAATAAGAGTCAGTGATAATTCATAATTGAGATACAAATATGTACAAAAATTTAAATTGTAAAGTTAAAATAGAAGAAAAATAATTATAGGTAATAAGAAGCAGATATAAAAGTAAAAGAATAAGGTGGAAGAAAAGTATATTCTAAGTTAGTAGTAAGTACATTTCATTTAAGTATTTTTAAGTAGATTTTGCTGCTTTTAATATTGCTGTAAAAATGTTTTTCATATTCTCTTGTACTTTATCTAAAATTATGACGACGATGTCTTTGTCCACCTTTTTTTACATCTGTAACGTTCTGTAAATTTGAAATACATTTAAGATATTACACAAGATTCTATTACGAATTTCAAAAATGAAAATCTCAACATATATAAGTAGGGGAACGTGGGGTGGTATGGGCATCAAATTTTTCAGCTAGATATATTTTTTTATTTATGATGCATTGGCAGTTCTATATTAGGTCATTTTGTTCAGCATTAACCCAAGAACAAAATGCGCTAAGGTCTTATCAGAAAAAATAATCTATTTTTTTGTAAAAATACATAATACGAAGGTACCTCAAAATACCCATACCGTCCCACGCGTGGGGTGATATGGGTTTTGCACGAGGGTACATGGGTAAATACTATTATTATTAAAAATGGTTCACGATGATAATTTATTTTTAATTTTATTTCATGGAAAGGTTAATTAAACGCATAGGAAATACTTTTGCAACATTTATTTAAAATATAAAATTTAAAAATGCTTTTTTAACATACATATTTTATATTTATCAGAACACTTAAATAACTTTTCATTGCAACATCTAACAATATTAATAAGTTATAGTCTTAAACCTCCTAATATCACAAAGTATTATCATTTTAAATAAATAAATAATCTATTTTATTACTTAAGGTACGTATAAATACTGAATACAATCACTTTGAGGCAAAGTTTCCAATTGCATAGGTTGCACCAGCGAATGAATTGGTCGCTGTAGTACTGGAACAAACATTTCTTCACTTCCTTGTGCCGCAGGTATAGTGATCACAATATCACCTTCATTAGGCTGCTGCATAGGTATATTGCTTGGCAATATCTGGTTGGTGAGGTCTATCAAAGCCTTCCTTTTTTTTCTTGGAACCGATGTTGATACAGATGACTTCCTTTTAGTAGTATTAGCTTTCGCTGCTTCAAGTTCACTTGCATAAACTGTATCAGTTATTACTGCTGCTTTACCCTTTGCACGTACTGATTTTTTAGCAGCCTAGATTTAAAACAAATTTTTTAGTTTTAAAAATATTAAATAAAAATTATCATTTGAAGTAATTTCAAAATATATACCTGAGTTTTTTTGACAGTTAGAGAATTATTGATGATTTGGCTTTTCAATATTTTATCTAAAGATTTTTCAAACAGGTTCATAACTTTCTTTTTCAATTTAACGAGAGCAGGCTCTAAGTCTTCCACCTCATTGCAAGTTCCAGTAGAATCTAAATCCTGTATACATGATTGATCATGTCCATTACATGTAGGTGCTGAATCCTGTATATTTGGTTGATCGTATTCATGAGGTGTCGAAGCTAAATCTTGCTCATGTGGTTGTCCATGCCCATTGGATGTACAAGGTAAATTCTGCATACTAGTTTGTTCGTTCTCATCAGCTTGCATTGTGTTCGAAGAATGCAAACAAGCCATCTTCGAAACATCCGTAGAAGTAGAAGGGAACTGCTGTGTACGTTCTAATGGCAGTACAGAATCAGGTACAATGAGATTATTGGCCACCTCTTGAGTCGTGCAAATTGAATTAACATTTTGAACACCTTTATAAATTATTATTTTAAAGTGAATACATTTTTATTTATTTTATAATTAATTAAAAAAGGGTACCTGTTGGTTCATTAACGCCACTTGATTCAGACTGTGATGTTCCAGCAGCATTTGCAGCAGCAAAGTCTTCATCCTTAAAAATTTCTGGATCAAATGGATATATACCAGTTTTTCTAAACCCGTTCACAGCTGTTGCCATAGTCGATGCTTTTAGAAAAGCTTCGCCAAAAATAGAATAAATATCTTTTAGAGCTATGGTGCTCTTTGGATGGTTCCTCATCCATCGATTAACTGCTGCAGAGTAATAATTACTGAGAGGTTTCATGTAAGATACATCTAACGGTTGTAGGCGATGTGTAGTGTGTGGTGGAAAACAAAGCATAACAACACCATTATCTTGAGCCAATTTGATTGCACTTAAGTTTTTGACATGTGTTGCATGACCATCCAATAGCAATAACACTGGGGTTTCTTTGGTTGCTTTAGAGAATTCAATGAAACGCTGTAGCCACTTTGTGAAAATCACTTCTTCCATCCAGCCACTTTGGTTAAACTCTGCCGATGCATCGGGAGGTGCTCCTTCTAAATAGGAGTTGTTTACTATTTTGCGAGGATATATGAGCATTGGACCCATGTATTTGCCCGAGGCAGAAAAACATACACAAGCTGTCACATTCGTACCTCTTTCTGCAGAAACTTTTGTTCCAATTTGTTTTTTTCCTCGAACAGCAACAATCTTTGAGTGATTCTTGGGGTTACAGGAGACTCCTGTTTCATCTACATTATAAATATTCTGTGGTTCAAACTTATACTGCTGATATACAGTTTCAAGTAGTTTAAAAAACTCTAAAACCGCTGCTTTATTAAACCCCGATGCTCGTGCCGCAGATGTTGGCTCTGGTACTCTCAGAGATAATATTGGATGCCTCTTTAAAAACCCTCTGAACCAATCCAAACCAGCAAGCTGTGTTTCATCATTAAAGTTGTTAGGCAAATTTAAATCTTTGGCAAGATTGTATGCCATTCCACGAACCTCCAGTGGAGTGAATCCAAGAAGTCTTGCTTCATGTGATATAATTTGATCGACTAAATATTGTTCTTGTTCTACACTGTAGATTGATTTGAATCCTAACCCTAAAATTATTAAATAAACTCATAAAATTAAAATAATTATGGAAGTAAAATGTTTGTATTAATAATGAAGTTTTTCTAACATAACCTCAAAATAATTTCTTATATTATAGAATAAATACATGTTAAATTATTATCTAGAGAGTATAAAAATAAATAAATATTACCTTGTTTGTAAATAAAACTATCTTTTTGTTCACTTTCTTGAAATTCAATTACCTTTCTTCTTAAAGTTTCACGAGGAATACCGTATTGCTCTATAACCTTTGGATACTTTTCTCCTTGTAAAATAGCATGTATAGCACTTTTTAAGTTTTCTGCAGACCATACTTGTCTCTTGAATACTTTTTTATACTTTCTTGGCATTTTTTAAAACTAAATTAATCTAACTTATACTAAAAAAAGTTTATTGATGTACACCTACATCGCAAGAACCTGTCGTCTGCTCTTGTTACTTCGCCTCACATGCCCATAGCGCCCCCGTCATTTTGCCCATACCGCCCCACAAGCTATATTTTTTAAATCGCTACATTAATTTAATTATAAAAGGAAAGTAAAATAAAACAAGTATGCAAATTAAAGAGAAAGAGTCAATTAGTTGAATGGAACCATTAAAAGTTGCCCAAATATTTGAAAAACTATCTTTTTAGTCGATCAAAGTTCGTTCAAAATTGACTTTGTTAGACCTATAACAATCCATATTTTCTAAACTTTGATTTAACTTGTAAAATCACTTTTTTTGTTATAATTACGTTTATTATTCTTTTATACATTATTTAAAAAATTGCAGTTATTCAGTGCGTATTCTTTATACCTAATATTAAAGATACCCATATTACCCTGCTACCCATACCACCCCACGTTCCCCTATAACTTTAATTGATATAAAAGAAGTTATTATTTATAAATCTTCTATCAAAAATATATTTATTTAATGTTCAATCAAGATTTTATTTTTTTATACATTGAAGTACGAATTAATTGTAAATGATAAAGAAACATTATATTACCTTTTGTTTTTGTTAATTATTTTTAGTATGAAATGCAGTTTTTTCATGGTTTTGATATTGATAGTTGTAATGAGATAAGAATTACAAAAGAGGTCACTCTAAAATTAATATAAATATCCAGAAGAGCGGTTTTGTTGCTTAGTCTATCTTTGCGGTTCAAAGCGGAAACGCCGTTGAATTTGAAAATCGATAACAAAATCTACGCTTGCGCAAAAATTAATATAAATAGACAGAAGAGCGGTTTTGTTGCTCATTCTATTTTCGCACTTCGAAGCGGAAAGGTCAGTGAATTTGAGAATAGATAACAAACTCTACGTATTCGCGAAAATTAATGTAAATAGCCAGAAGAGCGGTTTTGTTGCTCAGTCTGTCTTCGCACTTCCAAGCGGAAAGGTCGGTGAATTAGAAAATTCAAAACAAAATCTTATCTTGCGAAAAAATTAATATAAATAGCCAGATGAGCGGATTTGTTGTTCAGTCTGTCTTCGCACTTCGAAGTGAAACTGTCGGTAAATTAGAAAATTCTAGAAGAGCAGATTTATTTCTCAGTGTGTTTTAGCTTTTCGAAGAGGAATGCTCGGTGAAAGGGAAATTTAAAAACAAATCTACGCATGCGCGAAAATTAATATAAATAGTCTGAAGAGCGGTTTTGTTGCTCAGTCTGTCTTCGCACATTGAAGCGGAAAGTGCAAATGTCGTTGAATTTGAAAATTCAAAATATAATCTACGCAAGCGAGAAAATTAATATAAATAGCCCAAAGAGCAGTTTTATTTCTCAGTATGTTTTAGCTTTTTGGAGCTGAGTGGTCGGTGAATTTGAAAATTGAAAACAAAATCAACGCATGCCCGAAAATTCATATAAATAGCCAGAAGAGCGGTATTGTTGCTTAGTCTATCTCTGCAGATCAAAGCGGAAATGTCGGTGAACTTGAAAATTCAAAACAAAATCTACGCTTGCGCGAAAATTAATATAAATAGCCAGGAGAGCGGTATTGTTGTTCAGTCTATCTTTGCAGTTCAAAGCGGAAAGGTCGGTGAATTTGAAAATTTCTTTAAATTCAGTTGTATACGGATTTATATTTGAGCTTTTTGTGCTACAAACTTGTTGTTATTTTGTCGACTTTATGGGTTTCAGTGGACGGGCGCTGTTCGCTTCGGGGATCTGTGACACGGGTCTGAAATTGTTACCCATAAGTCGATATTGTTAGTCAGTCTATCATCGCACTTCGAAGTGGAAAGGTCGGTAAATTTGAAAATTCAAAACAAAATCTACGCAAGCGAGAAAATTAATATAATAGCCTGAAGAGAAGTTTTATTTCTTTGTATGTTTTAGCTTATCGCAGCTGAATGGTCGGTGAATAGGAAAATTTAAAAACAAATCTACGCATGCGCGAAAATTAATATAAATAGCCAGAAGAGCGGTTTTGTTGCTCAGTCTGTCTTCACACTTTGAAGTGGAAAGGTCGGTAAATTTGAAAATTCAAAAAAAAATCTACGCATGCGAGAAAATTAATATAAATATCCAGAAGAGCGGTACTGTTGCTTAGTCTATCTTTGGAGTTCAAAGCGGAAAGACCGTTCAATATCAAAATTGAGAAATCGCGAGCGGTTTTGTTGCTTAGTCTATCTTCGCACTTTGTAGCAGAAAGGCTGGTCAATTTGAAAATTCAAAACAACATCTACACATTCGCGAAAATTAATATAAATAGCCAGATGAGCGGTTTTGTTGCTCAGTCTGGCTTCGCACTTCGAAGTGGAAAGGTCAGTAAATTTGAAAATTCAAAACAAAATCTACGCATGCGAGAAAATTAATATAAATAGCCAGAAGAGCGGTATTGTCGTACAGTCTATCTTTGCAATTCAAAGCGGAAATGTCGGTGAATTTGAAAATTATAAACAAAATCTACGCTTGCGCGAAAATTAATATAAATAGCCAGAAGAGCGGTTTTGTTGCTCATTCTATTTTCGCACTTTGAAGCGGAAAGGTTGGTAAATTTGAAAATTCAAAACAAAATCTACACATTCGCGTAAATTAATATAAATAGCCAGAAGAGCAGTATTGTTGCTCAGTTTATCCTTGCAGTTCAAAGCGGAAAGGTCGGTGAATATAAAATTGAAAACATTATCTGCGGATGCGCGAAAATTAATATAAATATCCAGAAGAGCGGTTTTGTTGCTTAGTCTATCTTTGCGGTTTAAAGCGGAAACGCCGTTGAATTTGAAAATCGATAACAAAATCTACGCTTGCGCAAAAATTAATATAAATAGCCAGAAGAGCGGTTTTGTTGCTCAGTCTATCTTCGCACTTTGTAGCGGAAAGGTTGGTCATGTTGAAAATTCAAAACAACATCTACACATTCGCGAAAATTAATATAAATAGCCAGAAGAGCGGTTTTGTTGCTCAGTCTATCTTCGCACTTTCTAGCGGAAAGGTTGGTCAATTTGAAAATTCAAAACAACATCTACACATTCGCGAAAATTAATATCAATATCCACAAGAGCGGTATGTTGTTCAGTCTATCTTTGCAGATCAAAGCGGAAATGTCGGTGAATTTGAAAATTCAAAACAAAATTTATGCTTGCCCGAAAATTCATATAAAAAGCCAGAAGAGCGGTTTTGTTGCTCAGTCTATCTTCGCACTTTGAAGCGGAAAGGTTTGTCAATTTGAAAATTGAAAACGAAATCTACGCTTGCGCGAATATTAATATAAATAGCCAGAAAAGTGGTTTAATTGTTCAGCCTATCTTCGCACTTTGAAGCGGAAAGGTTGGTCAATTTGAAAAATCAAAACAACATCTACACATTCGCGAAAATTAATATAAATAGCCAAAAGAGCGGTATTGTTGTTCAGTCTATCTTTGCAGTTCAAAGCGGAAAGGTCGGTGAATTTGAAAATTTCTTTAAATTCAGTTGTATACGGATTTATATTTGAGCTTTTTGTGCTACAAACTTGTTGTTATTTTGTCGACTTTATGGGTTTCAGTGGACGGGCGCTGTTCGCTTCGGGGATCTGTGACACGGGTCTGAAATTGTTACCCTTAAGTCGATATTGTTACGCAAGTTAATATACTGTAAAAGAGGTTCAAATGAGATAAGAGTTTCAAAGAGGTCACTCTAATTCAAATAAAATTAGGAAATATAGAAAGTCTGACTTGAGGAAACCGGAGAACCGGAGAAAAAATGGAAGCACTTTAATATAATATAAGATTTTGCGCATTTGTACACTATATTAGTTTTTACATTAACTAGCATAAAAACTTAATTTTTTACAATATCCATTCCATGTAAAGTTTTCAGGTCGCCACTGGAATGTGTTTTATTGCCGGATATAACAGCTGCTGCCACACAGGATAAAGGATCTAGTTACATTAAACTCTCCTATTAAACCTTCACATGCTTTTTCCTGGAGAGCTAAAGTGCAGTTCAACTAAACTTCGAACCAAACTCTCCTTGCGAAGAAACTTATAAAAAAGAAGTCAAATACGTAAAGAAGTGATAAAAGAAACATATAAATGACACGCAGTTGTACAGTAACGAAGCGCGAATCGACAGTCAATTACAATCGAAGACTTCGGCGCGCTCCCGTCCATTCATTCGTTCGCCTCGATTGTCGAGCAGCGGCATTTATCATCGCCGCGTTATTTTGAGCCAAAGTCCACCGGAGGCGCGCACGGTCAGGCGAAACTTGGGCTGCACCTCGGTCTTGCCCTCGACGCTGCCCAGCTGACACCGTCGCAGTATCGCGCTTATCATCGCCTTCATCTCCAGTATCGCGAACTTGTTACCTGCAACAGCGAATGTCAAGCATGTGGTTATTCTTGTTCGTGGCTCTGGGGATAATGCATTATTCCAAAATTTCTGGAGAAGGATGTTGAGGTGGTTCTTCGTAAGTCCAAAGGTTGCGGTGTATTTTCAAAGTTACTTTATTGATGATTCTTAACGGATCAATTTTATCTATACAATGTGTAAATTTTGAAAATTTATATGTAATTTATTTTATTGAATAATATTTCTTGTTTGTGAGAACAATTTGAACTATTATAGTATGCAATAGACTTTTTAATTTTCTTATTAAAGCTTTCTAAATATTTCTGTAATAAAGAAATATTTACTGTCATGGAGTTTATAAAAAAAAATACTTTCATTATGAAAAGTAATTTTCAAAAAAATGTTTATTTTGTATTTGTCAAAGTATAGCCTGCAATGTTTTCATATCATTAAAATGAAATTATTTTACTATGTAAGGGACTTATTAGACTTATGAAATAAAAATTAATGATGACACTGTCGGCGTTTACTATAATAAAAAAACCTAGTTTGACTATTAAAGTCTAGATTATAATAATCAATATAATAATAAAGTTATTGAGTAGGGACACTACATTTTTGTACTGAATCACCTATAAATATGATATTATTAATGCAGGTATAAATTATACATATAAATATTAATTTATAACTTTTGCGCTGTTAAATTTTAGAGCGAGTTACATCATCGAAGTCAAGAGAGAACCCACGCAGTCCAATAATTTACTATAGGTTTTTATGGTCATCGAATAATTTACACTTATTTAAAATTATTAAAAAACAAGGCCTAAATATTGTAAACTATGAAGAAACTAAATATATAAAGATAATATTAAGCTACCAATAATTCTAATGAGGTAGTGATATGATATACTCGTACATGAAAATAAAGTGTACACGTATGAAAATTTGAATTATAAATAAAGATGCATACTTATCTTTATATTTAATTTTAATCTTATACTTTCACCCGCAAAAAAGTTAACGATACTTTCATCAAACATCTCAACTAACATCGATGCCGAGAAAAACAAACCAATATTCGGATCCCCTCGAAGCCCCCTAACATTCCACTCCCCATTCACCTCATGTACAAGAACCGCCTCGCAAAGAAACGTTTAATACAATTACCTATGCAATTGCGCGGGCCCGCGCTGAACGGAAGGTAAGCGTATGGATGCCTCGTCTCCGAATTTTCGGGGCTGAAGCGCTCCGGGCGAAAGCTGTGCGGATCTGGGAAGTGATGTGGCAGCCGGTGCGTGCTGTATGGCAGAATGATCACGCCGCAGCCAGCCGGTATTACGTGCTTTCCTGCGAATCAAGCACGCGGATTAGCGCGTGGATTGTATTTTTCGCGCTGTTTCGTTCGTTCATTGGATATATCGAAATGATGCTCATAGCTATGTTGTTATCAGATATTCGGTTCGTTAGTTCGCTATATATAAGATAATAACGGTATGTTAGATATATGTGTAGATTGGTGGTTGCATGGAAATTGAGTTAATAATATAATATAATAATGGTGTAACAGAATAAATATAAATTGATATGATTGAAGCTCTCGAAATCGTAGAACATTTTATAGAACGTAATATTAAATCTAATAATGAAATTGATATTTATTTGAAACATTTATAAGTTTAAAGTAGATAATTTAATACTGTTGTACTTAATTTAATTTATTTAATTAATTATATCAATAAATACCTACACAAGAGACATGCTACAGTAAAAATGGCTGTTTCTATAAAAAATCAAATAATTTAACAGGTGAGAGTTGTAGCTTTATTGGGACAGATTTAGATCATGCAAGTTCGTCATACGACATAACGTTGATATACTCATGGAGAAAAATGCTTTGTTAATTTAACAAAGTCACTGGGTGAAATGCGCACTAACTATTTTTTTTATTACACTGACCAAGTAATTTGTTAATTTAACAAATGAGTTCGTAAAATTAACTTATCATTTTATATAAATAACAAATTACTTGGTATGTGTAATAAAAAAAATAGTTAGTGCGTATTTTACCAAGTGACTTTGTTAAATTAACAAAGCATTTTTCTCCGTGATTGGGTTTTGTGATTATTCACATCTAAACGAAAGTGTTAACTACAAATTTAGTCAATGTTAACTTTGCTCTAAATATAATGTAGGTATTCTATCAAACAAAAACCAGTAGAAGCTTTGTTATAAAATGATACGTAGATATTATAGTAATAATTACAAACTACCGAAATTTACAATGAACGTATAAGTATTAATTTATGCTAGATATTACAGAATTTCTAAGAATACAAGGTTAAAGAAATAAGTTATACCGCATGATATTTCGACGTCTGATTTCTCTTCCTTTCATGTCTAGAGAGTTCAAGACAATTGGAACAAATAAGCCGTCGCAATGCCATACAAGAATTTCCTACATAGGATGACAAATCAATTTTCGAAACATCCTGCAATAACTGAATACAATATTATTATTAAGCCTGTATTGAACCAAATAAATCATCTATAAAACTTAATTTGTATATAATGTAGTAAGATATTATGTTTCTATTGTTATAAGCATAGATCAGTATAGTATCATAGCAGCAAATATAACCTGACGATTAATGTGCAATATATATTAATATATTAGTAAAAAAGAAGGTTACTTACGAATCAATTAAAAAGCATCTATAGTAATTACAATAACGATATAGTTTGAAAAGGTCAACGATAAAGTCGTCGGTACGTTGCTAGAATAAGAAATCGATTTTATGCTAAAACGTTTCAATAAAATCAATACTTCCTCTCCAACTACAAGATAAATTAGCTATAAATTTAATTTATAATAACGAAATCACGATGTTTATGTCGTTGATGGCTTTTATGCAAAGTACTTTCTTTCGTTTGTCCGCGGCTACGTAGTGAGTGAGGGAACACGCCAATAAACATTGAATTTAAAAGTAACAACAGTATTACCGCCACATCCTACAACGCATTCTTGAACAACCCATATAAACAGATGAACACTTACTTCCGAAACGGCAGGTCATCCAGATCGACGACCCCGTTCTCCTTCGCCTTGCTGGCCACATTGACCCCCAGCACCGTTTCTAAAACATAACAACGATCCATCAACCTCTCCCTCCCCACACTCACCACTTCAAACGAGCAAAAAGACTAACGAGGAAGAATCCTCCGATACCTACATACCGTTCAAGATCTCGTAAACCGCATCGTTGACAAACTTCGTGATGTCCAGTTTCTCCCCATCCTTCCTCGTCAGCTTCCCCACCAGCCTGTCGGCGCTCTCCGCGAAGGAGTCCACGAATTGCTGCAGCACCTGCAGGTGAAACGCCGGCTGCAGGAGGCGTCGATGCGGGCGCCAGGTGTCCACGTCGCTGGTGATCAGGCCCTTGCCCAGGAAGTTGTCGAGCAGCCGGTAGAAGAAGATCTTGCGCGAGTGCTTGGCGCTGCCCAGGACTGCCTGCACGTCGTCGGACTCCAAGAGGATGACGTAGGGGATGACGGTGATCCAGATGCGGAAGATCGGGCCGTAGTCCTCGTATGCCTTGTGCGACATTATTTCCAGAACTGGAAGGAGTTGTAATTTGTAGGCGTAATGAATGAGGGAAAGACTGAGGAACGAGGATATAGGTGGAGCAATCACTGAGGAGCATTGACTCGATTGGTACTGCTTTGGAAAATACGGGCCAGTTGAAGCTCAGCTGCGATTGGTCACTTAGACTTGTTCCTTATAGCTGTTCTTTATTCTTTTCTCATAGGACTTTGTGTTTTAATAGTTTAAATGTAAATAGAGGAAGCTATTTCGCAAAATGAAAACAAATATTACTATATGAAGTAAATATATTATTAGAGATGTTTTTTAGGTAGTTGTATATTTTTTTGTACTTATATCTATATTCCGTTTATAATTTATATAAGAAACATATGAATTAATAAAATATAATTTATCTTTATGTGCTCCCAAAAATTTTACAGTAATAAAAGTATAATGGCCCTAGTGAAATACCCACTAATAGCAGCCCTCTGCAAAAGACCGTTAATGTACCCAGTCTGTATTAGATCTTGAAAATGAACATAAATGTTTAATGCTTCATTACAATGTGGTAAAAAAGGACATCTTAGATCAAATTGTCCAAATCAGATGAGCGGTCAGGAAAACTAGGTTATGTTGAACTTTCTGAAGCGAGTTCAACAGAACTTGACAAGACTCCAACAAACACACACTCTCGTCTGATTGATTATAATGTTGGAAGAATTAATAGGAAATCAAATAAATTTTATTTTGATGGTTTATTTAATGACAAAACTTGTATTTTTAAAGTAGATTCTGGTTCTGATGTGACTATTATAAATCCGAAATTTGTAGAGTCAAAGGATAAAAGAATTCCTATTAATTTTACAACTCTTAAATATCCGACTGGAGAAAAGGTACCAGTTGAATTTTTGATTTCAGCTTCGATAAAATTGGGTGACCATTCAGCTAATTTAGATGTTTTTGTTGGAAATATTATTGATGATTGTATACTTAGTAGTGATTTCCTTGAAACAACTGGTATTACAGTTTCTATAACTAAAATTATTTTAAATACTCCAAGTTCAATCATCAATAAACAGATTTCGAGAATAGTTGATTCTAGTGAGGATGTACCGGAGACATTAGAAGAAATTTTTGACAAGAACTCAGAGAACTTGGATCAAGATCAACGACGGAAGTTTGCGGATCTTCTTCATGAATTTGAAGAGATTTTTCAAGATGATGACGTTACTGGAAAATGTAATTTGGTTGAACATAGAATTCAATTACTCCATAATCAACCAATTCAACCTATTTGAAGACCCCCTATTCATCAAGTTAAGGAATTGGATGAATGTATTGCTGAGATGCATTCTCAAGGAGTTATTGAAGAATCAGACAGCTCGTATTTTTCACCTATAATTCCCAAGAAGAAGAAGGATAGAAAAATTCGTTTTAGTATTAATTTTCAAAAAATTAATGTAATTACAATTAAGGATTCGTACCCTTTACCAAGAGTTGACGATACTCTTGATAAACTTGCAGGATATTCGTGGTTTTGTACTTTGGACTTGAAGAGTGGATACAGGCAAATCAAGATTCGAGAAGAGGATAGGAAAATCACGGCTTTCTCAATCGAAAAAGCACTTTACAATTTACAATTATGCCATTTGGTTTATGCAACGCACCTGCGACTTTTCAACGTTTAATGGAAAAATTACTCAGAGACTATCTTTCAAAATTCTGTTTAGTCTATTTGGATGACGTTACGGTATTGGGAAAGTCATTTGATGAGTTAATAATTAACCTAAAGAAAGTGTTTGTTCGTTTTCAAGAAGCAGGATTACGTCTTAATAAGAAGAAATGTGTTTTCTTCAGCAGGCAAGTTGAATATTTAGGATAAATCGTTTCAGAAGAAGGAAAAACAGCTGATCCAAAGAAGATTGAATCTGTTGTAAACTGGCCAATTCCTCATAACAAAAAGGCTGTGTTGAGTTTCGTGAATTTCTGTGGTTATTATAGGCGACTTATTAAAAGTTTTGCTGACATAGCTAAACCTTTATATAGGTTAACTGAAAAATCGGCTAAGTTCATATGGTCAGAGGAATGTCAAAAAGCTTTTTCAAGATTGAAAGAGGTTCTTACAACACCTCCAATTTTAGCATTTCCTTCTATTTCTTCTGAATTTATTTTAGATACTGACGCTTCTGACCATGGAGTTGGGTCGGTTCTTTCTCAGAAACAAAATGGAATCGAACGTGTCATAGGTTATTATAGTAGAGTCCTTTCAAAATGAGAGAGAAATTATTGTGTCACTCGACGTGAACTCCTTGCTATTATAGAATCGTTAAAAAATTTTCATCATTAACTTATCGGTAATTTCATATAACCATTCATTATTAGGACTGATCATTCTTCTTTAACTTGGTTATTGTCGTTTAAGGAATTGGATGGACAATTGCCTCGTTGGTTAGGGAAATTGGATCAGTACAACTACAAAATTATTCACAGGAAAGGCAATTTACATGGAAATGCTGATGGACTTTCAAGACGGCCTTGTGAAGATTTCTCTTGCAAATATTGTTCCAGAGTAGAAGAAAAATTCAACAATGTAGAAACAATTTGCCGTATCATTTTTGAAGAAAACACATCAGAAGAATGGAAGAATAGTGAGACAGAAGATGAAGCTATTTCTTTCATTTGTCAAACGAAAGAATTACAGAAGAAACCAGAATGGCAAGAGATTTCATCGATGGACGAATTCACCAAAATCTATTGTTCTCAATGGGATTCGTTAGTACTAATTGATGGGATTTTGTATAAAGAATGGGTTCCAACGAATTTAGATTACAAAATCCGTCAATTAGTTGTTCGTCAACATAAAATTAAAGATATTTTGGAAGAAGCACATGATTCACCATCCGGAGGACATTTCGGAGTAAACAAGACTTTAAATAAAATTAAAAAAAGATTTTATTGGCAAGAGACCGGATTAAATTACAATCGGAAAGAACGAAGTCTTGGTATGACAAACGAGCTCTCAACATTGAATATTCCCAAGGCCAAAAAGTTTGGCTCTTCTCTTTTCTTCAACCCTCAAAGAACCAAAGGAAAAGCACCAAAACTCCAGTCAAATTGGGTAGGACCTTGGGAAGTTGTGAGGAAAATTAATGACGTCATTTATTGTATTCGTCGTTCACCAAGACATAAATCCAAGATAGTCAACATCAATCGTCTTGGGACTTACACTGAGAGAGACACCCGATAATGAAGACTGCTCTGCTCACGGTTCTTTTGAGCTGTGGTTTTTCCCGTAAGCGTGACGGTAAATACCGGAGCAGGGACTTGAGGTGAGGTTCCACAGCATGTCAACTTCCCCCCTTTTGTCTGAAGACCGATTTCGACCAAATAAGAAGGATGATTGAAGTAGATTGTTCAAGAGACGGATCCGTCTTAGTCCTGTTAAGTGATGATTGGTATTGCATTTGTAAGCATTGCTCGGTAACTTGATGCCAAGGATGGGTCAAGGTAGAGGATGTTGGTGTCGGTTCCTGTAAGTCATCATTGGATTGTAAGAGGATCAACCCGCTTGAAGGATGGATGGTTATGATTGTCGGGACAACAATCTGAAAAGGAGAGGGCAATGTTGTGACCGAGCTCGAACGTTGCGCGATTCGAACACCGAGAATCGCGCATAGCAACGAGATCAACGACGTTGCGAATGTTATTGTTTATGTTCAGTCTGATTCTGATAGCTGTTGAGAACATTTATTTGTGTTTACGTTCGAATAAAGAGTCCGAGTTCAAGTGTGCTTTTCTATTAATACGTGTTGTCATTCTCATTACCCGAACCCGATCATAACAATATATAGGCCCTTATGTGTGTAAGGCGGGCGGGAAGTGGCGCACTTTGAGTCGTGCAAAATAAATTTAAAAATTTTTTAATTATTTAAAATTAAAAAATTTATTGAAATTTTGAAATTTGTTAAAAATTTAAAGTTTTTTTAAAAATTAAAAAAAAATTTTGAAAATTTTAAAATTTCTTTATATTTCTTACTATTTCTTTCCTAGGGAGGGAATTAAGTCATTTCTGCACAGATTTGGCAACCCAGCTTGAAATGAGCAATTTTCCATCCCCTTTACATGCATGGAAAAGGGCCTATTTCTTGCACGTGTTACGAAAAATAATTATTGACACGATTTGAGTTCTAAAAGTGTGCGATGAATTTATTTCGTTCTATAAATAGTAGGGTAGAAGTGAAACGGAATTTCTGCGTTATTTCTGAGCATTTTTATTTAAATTTGTTTTTGTAGCTACATATTGATGTTAACTAGTATTTTGATGTTTTAGGTTGGTCCTCCAGTTATTTCTTACCAAAAAATCGTTCTTTTTTATGACTTTATTTAAACGTTTATAATTTTATTAACATTTTGATTGCTGATAGATATTGAGAATCGAAGTTTTAAGAAATATTCTTAAATTTTTTTAAAAGATTTAATTAGATATGTGTATTTCAGAAACTTTTCTAAAACGAATCTATTTTTAACTCAAACATATGCATATATGAGCAAATAATAATGAAAAATATTAAAACTTTTTTGTGACCTTATTTAATTATGACTAAAAAAAGTTAGCGAAATTTGTATGTTATCGGACAAAATGAAGAGTTTTGTAAAACTCACAAGAGGACAACATTAAACAAAACGTATCATTTATGAGGTTATATCACACGAACTTTCTGGTCATAAAAATATTATAAGACAATTGGAAATACAACCTTCATTGACCTATGAATAGCAAAAGATATAGGATTGTTATTTTTAAGATATTATAACCTTAAGATTTTATGATTTTTTTTCTGAATTAAAAATAGGCTTTAAAATATCCTGAAAAAAATACATCTTTTTCAAACAGAGCTTATTAGATATGCATTTAATTATGTTAATAAAAGAAGTTTATTAATGAACGTTATTGTAATGTTTCTATTATTCCATGTAAACTTAGGCAAGATTAAAAAATAGTCTATTCAAAAATCCGCACTAAAATTCAACAAAACTGGTTAATTGCTACAAAGGAAAACCATTTAATTTTCTACCAAGGTACTGTATACTAATTATTATTTCAATTTCTGTCATTATTTGAATGTATGGAAAGACATAACGATAAAATTGGAGCATAGTTACGAGTAATTTCTCAGTAAATTAAGAATAAGATTAATTATCAAAGCTCATTAAAGTAAATGCAATGCTGTGGAAAAATAATGACAATAATCAAATAACTAAAAGCAGTAATATCGTTATAAAGTATCATTATCCATCAATCGTCATTTTATGCATATCAATAAAAGTTAGAATAATAATATACTTCATCGCATTGCATTGTTAACTTTATCGCAAGCTATATCTCCCCGCAATAACACTATAAACTCCGTTGCACTTTTCATCAAATCAAAGCCGTCATAATATCCCCTCATCTAAAAACTTTTCCTACGAAACTCGAATCAGTCGATTGCCGCGTCCTTTATCCCATACTTCACAAACAAACTTCCCAAAACCCCACGATCACGATCCGCCAAAAACTTCACTCGACGCACTGCACTTTTTTCTATCTCTCCCTTCTCGAGAGCACACTGTATATACTTTGCACCGAAACTGGCTATCCGGACTCTTTTTCGGCTACTCACAATTTGTCTGATCACTGCACCCATTGTCGAGTCGACGCGTCAACATCGCGACGATGGACTGGACGCAGGGGTATCGAGTGGTCACTTCGCGCTCAACGCTGCGAGCTCGCGAGATGAATCCTGCTGAATATTTTTTTAAAAACTAGCCTAAAAATTTTGTATTCTTATCCAGTGTCCGTCATTCTTTTTGTGGATTTTTCACAAATATCCTTTATCACTCCAAATTTAGACTTAAAAAAAAAAAAGTTTCCACTGTTTTATTTGTTATCCGATTTTAATTTTCAAGGTCTCATTTTGTTCCTTGAAAGATTTCAGGGTGACTTACCCATATAAATAATATTGAATAACCTGCGTAGTTACAGCCTATAGTTTATAAGTCCATAGACGTATTTAATTTTTATATGGGTAAGTCCCAATGAAATCTTTCAATGAACAAGAAGAGACTAAAATCGAATAACAAATAAAAACGTCTCCACTGTTTTGTCAACTTTTTCTTTTTTAAAGTCTAAATTTGACGATATCTAATTTTACAATAACGGAATTTCGACAACTAAAATTTTTTAGTTTTACAAAAACCCATTATTTCATAATATGCTGACTTTCATATCATTATGTGAGATTAAATTGCAGTAAAAAATGTTTGTTTTTTATGACATATATCTACGCATACAATCTCCTTAAGTTAACCGTGAATTCGAACGCTCAAGTAAATTTGAATATTATACCACTTTAATAGCACACTAAATTTTAGTTCGGTGTTTGAAATCGCGGTATATATGAAAAAGTAAAAGTGATAAGATTAAAACTTGCAAATAGATCGCGATCTTAAATTACCTTAGTTACTTGAATGATAGCAATCAGACGCCTATTTTAATTAATAATAGACTTAAGGAGGTTTTATCAGCATATATATGTCATAAAAAACAAACATTTTTTACTACAATTTAGTCTCACATAATGATATGTAAGTCAATATATCATAAAATGAGGAGTTTTTGTCAAACTAAATTTTTTTTTTCGAAATTCCGTTATTTCAAAATTGACAAAACAGTGGAGACTTTTCTTTTGTTATCCGATTTGAAATATAGAGGTCTAATTTTCTTCCTTAAAAAATTTCATGCGTACTTCCCCATATAAAAATTGTATATCATCGAATAATCTGCAAAGTTACGTCCGACTATTTATAAAACACATGTAAGATTTTATATATTTTATAACACGGCAAGTTAAAGGGGCACCTCCATTTTATTTTAAAAATTAGTAATTACAAAATTTTTTTCAAGTAGATTTAAGACAAAGTGCACAAATATTTTGCTCATTGTGAAAAAGTAAAGAAAAAATAAGTGTAAAGTATTGTAAAATCGTATTGAAAATTTTAAGCGAAAAAAAATAAATATTTGCATAATTTCAAACACGTGGGAAAGTAAGAAAGGAGGTATTAATGCCTTCGAAAAAATATGTATCATAAAGCTTATATATCCTACTTTAGGTTTGCATATCTAAACTTTCATTCTTGTATATGTATTAATACATCCCTACATATAGCCGTATATATAATAGTGTTTGTTGCTTACGTAAAATGATATATAATTACGTATTATTACGTATAAACCATTTTTACGTTTTTAAATGAGAATTTGAATTTAATGCACTGTGAACATATGTGGCATTCAAGTAACGATTGTATTACGGAAGCGTTTACACTGCACTCACAAATTTCGTATAAGAATTTTGCTGCTTCAAGAATCTTGATCGCGAAAGAGCAAGTTTCACGTACTCACTTGAGTGGCGGTAAACCGAAGCAAAGGCCGAGAACCAAGATCATGCTGAGGTAGCACCTGCAGAAGATAAGCGTCTTTTGTGCTTCTCTTAAAATTTCCTCACGAATCTCGTGATCGGGTATCCTTTCACGCTAATTTATTGCTAAATTTTCGAATATCATTTGCAAATCCTCCCTACAATACGCCAATCGAAAACCCTAAACTTCATAAATACATTTAATAATAATAACATTTTTAATATCTTTTACAACCATTTCAGAGTAATTATGAGCAGGTTACACATACGAGGGTAGTTCAATAAGTCTTTAGAATGACCAACAGATGGCGCGCGAATCGCTCCAAATCATCTATTTTCAGTCAGCACCACTCCCGACTAGATATATGGTGCAGTCACAGTCCACATCTTCTGAGTTTACGTGTTTTTATAACCAATTGAAAAAAAAAAATTGCTTGTTAAGAAAAATGGAAAAAAACGAGTTCAGAGCGGTAATTAAACATTTTCATTTAAAGGGTTTAACTCCATATGAGATAAAAAATGAATTGGACTCAGTTCATGGCACATCTGCCCCTGCCTTAGCAACGGTTTATAACTGGGTAAATGAATTTAAGCGTGGTCGTACATCAATAAGTGACGAACCACGTTCAGGAAGGCCCGTAGAAGCAACTACTCCCGAAATCATCAATAAAATCCACGATATGGTGTTGAAGGATAGAAGATTAAAAGTGCGTGAGTTAGCTGAGGCCACAAGGATATCTATAGGTGCAGTTGTTTCAATTCTACATGAAAAATTAGGCATGAAAAAGCTGTCGGCAAGATGGGTGCCGCGTTTGCTCTCAGCTGAGAATAAACGCAATAGAGTGGTCGCCTCTGAGGCTCTTTTGGCGCGCATAAGTCGGAATCCTGAGGAATTTTTTCGTCGATTTGTGACTGTGGATGAAACATGGATACACCACTACACTCCTGAGACAAAGGAACAATCCAAACAGTGGATTTCCACAGGCGAACCAGCTCCATAGAAGGCAAAGTCCGTAAAGTCAGCTGGTTAGGTTATGGCTACAGTTTTTTGGGATGCACGTGGAATTATACTTATTGACTACTTGGAAAAGGGTAAAACAATTACTGGTGAGTATTATGCATCATTATTAGAGCAGCTGAAAGAAGAAATTAAAAAAAAACGACCACATTTGGCGAGAAAAAAAATTCTCTTTCATCACGACAACGCCCGAGTTCATACATGCTTCGTTTCAATGGCTAAAATTGAAGAACTAAAATTCGAATTGGTCGAACACCCACCGTATTCACCAGATTTAGCCCCCAGTGACTTTTTCTTATTTCCAAACTTGAAAAAATGGCTCGGTGGACAGAGATTTACGGACAACGAAGACGTCATTGCCTCTGTAAGTGCTTATTTTGAGGAACTTCCGAAAACGCACTTTTCTGAAGGATTAAAAAAACTTAAAAAGCGATTGACCAAGTGTATAGAGCTCCAAGGAGATTATGTTGAAAAATAAAAAAAAATTTACCCAAAAAAAATTGTTTTTATACTTTATTCTAAAGACTTATTGAACTACCCTCGTATTTAAGCACCTTGCAAACGCATACTATATTAGAAAGGGTATTGGTTGCAATTTGCAATACAAGTTTTTTATCGGTCCTCCAAATATCGCTAATCCAGTGCATTTGAAAGACGGAATCCCTAATGCAAACAATGTTTATTGCAGTTGTAGGCATTCTTTCCAAAATCCGTGATCTTCTGTCTCTCTTATTACCATCTGTACCAACTACCATACCCATGCCTCGTAATAACTTTGAATTAATCCACGTGAAATCCTGAAAATCTGGAACTATCGAAAAACTTTTATCTGCGTAATAAGATAAACTTATCGTAGAAACCAATCATACTCCATGATACCTTAGCATACGCACTACAGCATATATAGTCACTTACCGTTAGTCTTCATGTCGCTTAGCTTCTCGGTTCAGTACTGACGGGACGATGCGCACTAATCCTATCGCCAGGTTTACGTGCTGGGGGAATTTGCATATTTGATGCAACTCGGATGCACCTGCTTATTACCCTGTGGACCTGGTATATACATGTATGCATACACATTTATCTTTCTACCTCGTGAGTTTCTTTTCTTTCTCTTCGTCAGATATTATATTCGCTTTTGTATTTCTTTTATTATGCGTTTTTACTGACGTGGTTAATCCGTTATTGACGCATTCACTTACTCAGTACACCAGCGACGTTACATTATTGTTTATAATGCATTATATTGTAAAATAGTATATTTAGCGACGAGGGCAGAAAACAGAAGTTTGCTGCACTACGTGTACATGAGCCCGAGGCGCAGCCGAGGGCCTCATGTACACGCATTGCAGCAACTTCTATTTACTGCCCGTGTTGCGTATACTTTTTTCTTTATTCCTGGTCGAAAGTGCGTTGAATATTTATATTTATCTCCCATCTCAACATTCACTGCGGACGGCCACCGCTGGTCAGCTGTTCTTCCAGCCGAGCAGTGCAGAAAACACTAGCCGCACCTAACCTGACTTTCTTGATTTTTCGACGGCCGCCGACATTGACATGCACGAGCGGAGCGAGTGCTCATGTGGTCGGGGGCGGCCGTCGAAAAACTATGATTTTGTAAAATTATTATGTATAAAAATTAATAATTTTATGTATTATTTTATGTATTATTTTATTTTATGTATTATTTTATTTTATGTATTATTTTATTTTATGTATTATTTTATTTTATGTATTATTTTATTTTATGTATTATTTTATTTTATGTATTATTTTATTTTATGTATTATTTTATTTTATGTATTATTTTATTTTATGTATTATTTTATTTTATGTATTATTTTATGTATTATTTTATTTTATGTATTATTTTATGTATTATTTTATTTTATGTATTATTTTATGTATTATTTTATTTTATGTATTATTTTATGTATTATTTTATGTATTATTTTATTTTATGTATTATTTTATGTATTATTTTATTTTATGTATTATTTTATGTATTATTTTATTTTATGTATTATTTTATGTATTATTTTATTTTATGTATTATTTTATGTATTATTTTATTTTATGTATTATTTTATGTATTATTTTATTTTATGTATTATTTTATGTATTATTTTATTTTATGTATTATTTTATTTTATGTATAAAAATTCATACTTGAATGTTTAGATGTTTTTAAAATAAATAAATACGAATTCAATTTCTTTCATTATTTTTTAACAATCTTTATTATAAAAATAAAAATGATTCGTAATAGTAGTGTTGTTAAAAGTACAGTTTTCATATCTTATTGGGGTATCTCTGCTAGAAATTGGAACATCCACTGAAACTCCATTTTCACTTGATTCTGATGAATTTTCTTCGTTAGGTTTATTTTTCTTTGTTGGTGGATCTAAAGCATTAGTGTTTATGTTCTTCAACGGAAGCAGAATTGGAGACTTTGATAGAAAATGTTTACGTACACAGGATTTTCCCATACTGAGAGTTACAGTCTTTTCGCTTGGGATTGCTATTTCAGATCCTTTCGCACTGTAGAAGACTGGCACTGACTGTTTTTCAATTGGGCTACGTACATTTGATTTTGTAGCTGATGATGTATCTTGCGAGACAAAACCTTTTGATCGATGCAAAGTGGACGTAACAAGCATTTTTGTTCAAGAAGTGTGTTCGACTGATTTTCTTGTGAAACTGATACTTGATCTACTTCAAAATCATCAGAAAAATCTTCCCAAGTTATAAGAGCTTCATTTTCTTGATTTACATTGGTTGGCGAAGTGGCCTCTAATAAATTTTCCCTACTAGTCGATGGTTTGTTGGGGTGTTGAACTTTAGATGTAGACGCCTCATGAGTAACAGCTTCAAAAATCTTTTTTCTATTTAACACAGAATTTTCTATATATCCTTGTGCTACATTATCAGACTTTCAACCTTCAAGCTGTTTGATCATGGTCATATTGGTACCAGAATTAGCAAGAAGTGTAGTTCCTGTTCTGCGGAAGCAATGTCCAGTGTATCGATTGACATTTTCCAAAGCCAAATATGTTGCAATTTTCTTAGGTGCTTCTCCTATTTTGTTTCTTCCAATTACTTGGCATGTACATTTTCCATTTAAATACTGAGCAAAAAATCTGTCAAATGTTGCATTAGGGGGTCGCAATGAAATATATTGCTTTACTTTACCATAGAATAAAGGTCCAACAAAAAATGTACGAGGCATATCATTTTTAGTCTCATTGAGCGATACTATGAAACTATTGCCTGTATCCTTTACATCTTGCAATTTTAAATTAGTAAGTTCATCACATCTGCAAGCACCACAGATTCCTAACACCAGAAGTACCTGAAACAAGGTTATAAGTTTGAAAATACAAGTAATTGCTACTTAGGCGTAACATAAATAAACTGAAAAATATGAGTACGAACCTTCAAAGCTAAATATATAAGATCTGGTGCATTAGTCATGAACTTCATAATTTGATCCCAATCAAGAACAAATGACTTTATTGGCTTGTATCCTTTAGCATTATTTTTCAGGAAATTTTTCAAATTTAGATATTTGTTGATATCTATGCTATCTTTTGCATTCAAGGTCTTTTTCAGCATAGACCATACGCTCCAGAGAGTTGTAGGTTTTAATTTTCTTTTCAAATCTTGAAAATAAATTATCAACACACTTTCATCGTTCGAAGTAGCTTTGTTATCTGCTTTCCATTTTGTAAATGCCTCATATACTAACTTGTATCTATCAGCGGATTTCTTTGGGAGAGTTTCTTGATCGATGATTAATCGAGCTTCTGTCTCAAAATCTCTACTGACTTCTTCCTCGTCAGTAGAATAATCGTCACCAGATAAAGGTCCTTCTGATGACATTTTATTTGAGTAAAAGCGTCAGTTCAGGAAGCTCGATGTGAAAGTTATCGATGTCAGACCTCTTATGGCTCTAATAGAAGGACGGATTCACAGGTTATGTAGACACAATGACGTCGGTAAAATTTTCTGCACTGTGGCCTACGTTTCTGCTCCGCCGCCCAGAGGGCGCGCGCGACTCTCGAACAGTGCAGCAAAATGCCGTTTTCTGCTGCGAAATCGATGTGGGAAACGCGCACTTTCGACCAGGGGATAAAGAAAATAATATTCTACGTAACGCATGCGATATTTTTCGTTCTTTTCCTTTCTATTCTTCTTGAGCCTCTGTTTTCTGTTGCTTCGATATGCGCAAAATAACAGGGGTATCTTATTGTAGGAAGTGTTCGAGTAGAAAAGTTCTAATGCAAAAGAAAATACAAACTTTTGTCTCATCTAATATACATATATGTTGCACCTAGCCTATTGTCGTCTTGCAAGATATTTTCTTTTGGCACTAGCAATTGTTAGATCGCCTTGCATAAGATAAATCTTACTCGTGTGTTGGATATAGTCGCGGATGTATTGTGTTATTATTTGTATATAAACGATAAGAAGAACTTTTAATTTAATTTACAAATATATATACAAACTATTAAAATAAATATTAGTTTTCCACTGATAAGTAATAGAAAAAATTTGCCTATACCCACACATTTTTTATATCGCATGCTCAATATTTGGGTATTTTGATATATATAAACAACACTTACTCTTAGGGATGTAAAATATTCTTAAAAAGAGATCCATAAATGCGCGGTTTTATCATTTTAACTAACTACAATAAATGAAAACCAGACGTTTTTTATTTACCCACACGGTATTCAGCTATGAGATCAGCATGCCCTGGACATTTAAGCCTTATCCGTGCAGAAATTTTGTTTATAAGTAAAATAAAGTCTGTAAGTTAACTTAAAAAATGTGTAGATAATTTGTATTACTATTTAATAGTATGCGAAAGATTAATTAATTGAACAATCGTTGAAAATACAATTAAGAGAACGCTGGATCCCATGTCCCTGTTTAATCCAGTTTTTCGCTATATATTTAAAATGCAACTCATTTAATAAAAAAGTAAGAGTTGTCCCCGTTTCATCTAAAATTAAGGAGTATTCTGAATCCTAAAAAGTACCTAATATTCTTTCGTTTCTGAGAAAACTTTGAATCACCCAAAATGCGAGGTTATGTTTTATGATTCAAAGTTTTCTCAAAAGCAAAACGACATTAGGTTGAGACGGCATATCATATAATGATAAGAGGTAAGAATTAAGCAAAGAGTTACAAACCTGACCCACAGGTGGTGTCGAGACATATAACACGCAAGTGAGAGCACAAGCTCGGGTATATAAGCAGCCGTGCGGCCGTAGAGCAGTCATTCTCTCTCTAGCGGCAACGCTTATTAGAGTGGGCTAATCTTACCCCACTCTATATAGCCAAGTCCACCGTTGAATTGAATCAAACTTAACGCTATCCTATGTAGATACATTGAATTAATAATAAACCCTTTAAAATATATAAATTCAAACATGTCTTTAAACATCTCCTAACACTACCAAGCCGGAGGTTGATACTCGACAAGCTCACCTCTCGAGCCGTGCCTGTCGACGTATTCACTCTCAGCCGGGGTGACGTCCGTAGGCTCTTCGACCCTTGGACGCGCACCCTGAAGGTTGCTAGCTCCGGCAACCCGGGTGCAGAGTCGTTGGGGCCTCCCCCCCCCCCCCCCTACATCTGAGTCTCCCTCCAGGCCAGAACTCGAACAGGTTGCACGCATTGCATCGCGGCACCTGTAAGACTAAGGGGGCTAACTGAAGATCACTTCCGCTTCGGCCAGAGTAATCTGACGTTCTAGAGGATCAAGTGCACTCCGCGCATCTAGGACCAACCCTTCGCGATTTCGCATCTCCCATATCGACACATAGTTTGTCCGTTTCATCTGGTGCCCGAACCTGGGACCCTGTTTACTTTCGCGGAGCATGATACCCCCTATGTTTGAACTGTCTATGACAGACTCACAGCTGCACGGCCGGATTGATGCATTATACGATCTAGTAGAGACAGTCGCTGCACGGGATGAGAGACGGAGCGCACATATCAATGAGTTAGTCGAACAATTCAACGTCCTATCGGTCGAACACCGCCGCATAAATAAGTTTTTGAGAAACCTTGCCACTGAGAGTAGGACCACGAAGGTAACTGAGGATGCACTTATCAAGGTAGTTAACAAAAATTCAGTGAATCTCGACTGTGTCCGAGCGCACCTTGGTTAGATAACTGGTTTTACGATCAAGCGATTCAAGATGGTAGAAGCGCGCGTCGATAGTTTAGTATCTAAAGTCGAACAACTGACCAAGCGATTGCAAAATCTAACTCTTTGAATGCGCCTCCCTTCTCGTTAGTCACGGACGGCACCTACATTATAAAATCTACACACACATAAAACAATTACACACCCACGCATTTAGTTAAACCGATTTGAAGAAACATATTTTTTTACACAAACACACCATTTCAAGCGGGCTTCAAAGCCCCAACTCTAATCTATCGAATATTATTTCGAGTCAGTGCATATTTGTATACGCGAACGATGTAAAAGCCAAGGATTGCCCCTCTTTGGAATTTCATATTCGGCAGACGCCTGCCAGTCTATAGCAGTCCTTAAGACGTTCAGTCGTGATAAAAATTGTATGTCTCGAGTACCGTAGCATCAAGCTTAGATAATTGCTGTAAATCAATAAATTCTTCTAAGGTTTTGCATAATTGCATTAAATTCTAAAAAATGTCTGTTAATAAAAGGCGCTCAGGCGCTATCTTTGAGGTAATCAGAGAAACTCAGCCTGATGATGTCTTAGATCAAGATGATAAGAGACGAAGAGACTGGGCAGACGCGGTTAGCCAAGAATTGAAATTGCTGGATGATAGACAGGGTGCACTTGAGGAGAAAATAACGCAAATTGAGAAAGAGGTGGAAGACACCGGAACAAATTCCTTCCCCTCCTTAAAGGCCTCTCGCGAGGAAACGATAGCTCTAGATATAAACGCGCGCATCGATGCTCTCGCGGAAGTCATTGAAAGGTTAAAAAACGATAACGAAACATTAAAATCACGCGTTGATGATGTCGAATTGGATAATCGTCGCGTGCAAAAACGGTGTAGTTCATTAGAATCAGAGAATGGCAAGTTAATTGATCGGAACACAGACCTGCTGGACAAATAAAAAAATCAGGACCTATAGTGGGACACGGACGAAAAATGACTGTTTTCATAAAAAATACAGCCATAAATCGTTATAGTAAATTTTTGTACCTATTATCTAGGACATCAACTATTCAAATAAACATGAAAAATGTGTTCTGAGCAGGATCCGAGAGTAACGAAGGGCGTTATTGAATCGTGCAGATTTGACTGAATCGCGAGGATTGAGTTTTTCATTGAAAAGAAATATACTCTGCCAGTATCAAAATAATGTTTTTATCAATAGATGACACGCTCAAGAATACGACTAAAGTTGTATTTAGTGAAAACAATAATTATTTTCTGTACAGTTAGATGCCCTAGTTCTGGTCCCATATTTTTGCGAAGGAGCAGTAGTGGGACACTCAAAATATACAAATTATAATTAGAATCAGTGATTATAAACTACTTTAGAACTTACTAAACAATATATTAAATAACAATCAATAATGTCAACTGGAATGAATTTCGGAAATAGTGGATTTTGGAAATCTATAACATTTGCTTGGTAGGGTGTAATCCTATAACCTCAAAAAGTGGGGTTACAGGTCTCTGTTTATCAATTTTTGTGATTTTTAATTTGCCGATTCTTACCGAACTACAAAAGCATGTAAATCAATTAGTATTATCAAATGAATTGAGAAAATGAGCTTTTTTCTATTTGTTTGCAAAATGGTAACGAATAAAATGTTTAAAAAACAATTTTTTTTTTCAATCGATAGGAAATCTCCCGAGCTACACGATAATACTAAAATATTTTTTTAATTTTGCTATCAGATTTCAGAATTCAAGTCTTTCTAAACGGTTATCCTAAAAGTGTCACAGTACTGGTGCTTTTACCTCATTAAATAATATTTTAAAGGATGCTCACTATTTTAAACTATTTCGGCATCAAGTAGAGATCAAATGATGCTATATTAAGGTTTTCAGTAATGCTGAATACGTATTTGAGGTCAAAATTAAGTTTTAACCATCGACAATCGTTAAAATGGCCATTAACTTAAAGAATTGCGTTCTTTTACAATTACCTCTAAAACATTACAATATACGCTTTAACTTTATAAAATTTCTATGTATTGTTAGAAAGCAAAGAAGCACATGTGCGCGATAGTGTGAATTTTACTTCGCATATTAAATTTGTAACTGGTTAGAGAAACAATGCAACATATGTATTAAACAATTTCTGTAGGTATCAAATTACCAATAGAATTTACTTATAGTGAGATCGGTTACTTACGTAAGCGCGTAAAAAATGATACTAATAATTCATCAATATTTATAATATTCTTTATTTTTTTTAATGAAAATAAAATAATTAAATATCTTTTCTCTTATTTAACTTGTGGTTCGCATCATCATATAAAATGACAGTGATCTATTAGCAACCTGAAAAAAGTATGTATTTAAAATTCTTTTTTCATTATACAATTTAGATTGATTTTGTATAACTTACTATTGTTATTAGCTTGTGATCGATAGAAAAAAATCCGTATGCGGTACAATAAAACGGTTTCTGAGATTTTATAATAAGCATGTGTAAATAAACTCTAAATTTAATATTCTTTTCAGTCCATTTAGAATTGTATGCCGCGTTGGCTATCGAAACTGTCTGTATGTTACAATGTTACAATGTTTAAGAAACATTGTTAACAAGAATTTTAATTTAAAATTAAGTACATTACCTGCTCGGTCAGCCTTTCAGCAAATATGCAATAAACCAATATCTGAAAGAATATATTAACGAGCTGCAAACTGTAAATTGATGCTTCACTGAATTCACCTTTTGACAACATCTAAGAAAAGTACAAGAAGTTTTTCAATGCAATAATTAGGTCTACTTTCATTTTATCAATATCAGAAAATGAAATACCTCTTGTAACTCTATTACAGTAACACAAATGAACGCGGATGTTAACAACACAGTTGAAAATATTGTTGGACTAAATATTTTTTCAATCATTTCACATAATCTAGTAATTTTAATTAAATAAATTCAGTACTTTATATATTATGAAGTAGATAGTCAATAAACCTCTTGAATTACAAAAGAGTACCTCAATAATTCTCGATGTCTTTTGATGTAATTATTTATTTTCAATTTTAAACGATCATTATCAACCTCAGTATTAATAGTTGTTTCTATGTCATGTTGTAAAATCTAAAATTGCGGAAAAATGAACTACTTCGATCAGACTTTTTATATTTGTCATTACAATAATATATTACCTCCAAATGTAAAGCTGTGTGAGTCGTTATCTGAGCAAAAAGAGTGTCACAGCATACCCAGTACAATGCCGAGATAATAACTACGCCACATTCCTTAAAAATAATGCCGAAATAAATCGGTATACTGTTTATCTCGAAAGGATATTTCATTGGATAAACTCTGGCGGTGAAGTAGTAAGTGTGATTCATCGCTTCGCGGGCGAGATATTGGAACAGGAAATTACTGAAAATGAAAGAGAGTAACCGGAATCAATTTTAGAAACGTTACCAACTACTTTGATATAATAGTGCATATTATATATGCTATTTCAATGTGATATTATTTAAAACATTGAATGATATTCTTCGAAGTTTTGAGCCCAAAAATTTGCTGATTCTCAGCGATTTTATTTCATAAGAAAATAATAACGCATCTATTTGGAATTCTGATCGTGTATTGTATAGCCCTTGAAGTATACAAAAAAAGTTTACAAAACAATGACAAAAAATAGCAAAAGGGATCTTAATTTACATATAAACAGCTATTGCATGAACTTTTTTGCTTCCGCATAGAGGAAGCTTTGTGATGGTAAAAACAAGTTTTGCTAAAAACATGTTAGAAATATGTTTTAAGACGAGTCAAAGTACACTATTTTTAGAAAAAGTCTGATGTGTGAATGTGTGCGTGCGTACGTGCGTTCGTGTGTGCGAGCGTGCGTGCGTACGAGCGTGCGTTCTTGTGTGTGTGCGCGTGTGTGTATGTTTGTGCGTGTGTGTGATGGGCGGATGTAGATAAAGATTACTCTGAACATTCACAATCAAAATTAATGTTTTAGCGCTGAATGATTTTGTTTTCTTTTTAAAGGAAGGAGCAGTCAAAAATATTTGTTGTTTTTCGATTTTTTTTTGTTTTTTTAGCGGTATTTCGATGTTTGAGGTTTATTCTTTTGTTTTTTTTGGTATATTTGAAATAATATCATCGATTCATTTTTTATGCATTTGATAGAGCATAAAGTTACCTATCTTTACGGACCCGAAATTTTAAATAAGCTACTTTATTTTTTCTGTTACATCCGAAAACGTCGTGTTTTGTTTAAACCGTGATATTTGGGAAATATAACATGGAAAATTTTTCAAAAAATTTGAGGTGATTAGGAATATAAATAAGAATATTTTGTAAAACTTTCAAACCTTTATCCTTTTCCTTTTTCGAGAAAAAAGTAATAAAATAAAGAAAATCATTTTCTTTTGGCGAAGGATAACTTGAGTAAAACGTCATTATTCCTTCTGAAAATGTCTTGAACGGTAGCTTTTTACTATTTATTGAGACTGTTAGAAGCCTAGATTATAACGACCTTTACATTCCATGTTATTTGAGGTTATGATTTTTTAAAAATATTTTTTGATAGGTGATATCTCGAGAACGGCGCGGTCATTTTTCGTAAACTAGAGCTCATTTTCTTTCGTCTTTTAATCAAGATTCGGAATTGAAAAGAAATTTTGAAATTTATCGATCCGTTTTTGTTTTACAATGATTCTTTATTTTACGATATTGTGAAATCAACAAGGTAAATTATTTTTGAATTTTAGAAATTATATGATTATTTAATCTTTTCTTTCTTTGTATTTAATGGCCATATGTCCCCTCTTTTTTGGACTCCGATATGTCACAGTGCATATGTTTTTGTATTTTATATTTGTATTTTATATACTTATTTGTTATGGTGTGCTATGTTGGTCGAGCGAAACCCATCACCTGCTTTCTAGTGACTAAGACCCTTTTGACGAGGCTATATGTATCTAAGCATAATGCGTAGTCGAAGATCTTTTCCCAACGAAATTTCACCAGGAATCTAACCCTCCATTGCTTGAGCGTTTTGTATTTGTAGGCAAACGTCTTACCCACTGAGTCATGGGAGGTTTTCTGATCCCTTCATTTGGCATTTAAAAAAGTATTGTTTTTATTTTATAACGATTTTTCGATTTTCTAATTTTAGTTTCTGAAGTTTTTGGATATGTTAGAAATATTATGATAAATTTAGTGTAATTCCATTTAAACGTCTATAAAATTACCTATATTTTATAACTGCAAATTTTGAATCGACACTTTCTCCTCTTTTGTTATAAACGAAAACGTCATATTTAATTTAAACGGTTAAATCTCGGAAATGTATGATGTAGCAAAGCAGCAGCATTATATCTACAACTTTCCGAAAAGGTAACTTTTTCCTATCGCTTAACTGATTTCGGTTTTTAGACCATGAGTCTAATCGATTTAGCATTTTCATTCCATTCCTTTAGACCATGAAGTTTTTTAATTTTCAAGATATTTAAGTTTGTATAAATTTATCTTTTAATTTTCGTATTTTTATTAAAAATTGGAAATAAAAAGAATTTTAAAAATTAAAAAAAAAGTAAATGTATATCATAATGAAAATAAGATCAAACAGCTTCCTCTTTAAAAATGAAAACTTTTATTAATTATAACCCCAACGCGCCTACAACAGTATTTAAACTAAATGTGTACTTTGATAAAAAATTATCTTTTGAAAAACCATTAATGATAAATCAGCACAAATTTTTGAGATTCTAAAAAAAGCGATGTAGTAATTTTAAATTAATTTATTAGAACAAAAAATGTTATAATGGAACAATTAATTTAGTTTGAGGAAGCTAAGTACCAATGAATTGGTAGCGGTTTTTGGACACCTCTGTCTAGCTCCCGTACTAACAAGGAGAGGGCACACCCTCCGGGAAACGAAATTCCGTCAGACTTTGGGAGGTATTTTCTGGTACTCAAAAATGAAGTCTACTAACCGTAATTTATTCTAATGGGCTCTTGTTCTAGAGATATGAGATAATGTACTCGAAATATTCGTTATTTTAATGAAGAAAAGATACCTCTTCCTCTAACCATAACTCTAAACATTTTTATTATGGGTAAGTGACGCAAAATATAATAAAAATTAGACAAAAATACATTTAATTTAACCTATGTTACGTATCAAAATATTAATCTAATCGAAAATTATTTGCAATTGAAAATGGTGACCGAAATTGCATGAATATTTAAAGAAATTAAAACTCTTTTAAGGTGGCTATTTGGTGATTTTTCAAAGTTTTTGTTTAGTCCACGATCAAAATCTGAAAAAATTAAATCTGAATAAAAAGTATGTTTTCCAGAAAATACATTGTAAAATGCTAACTTTTGTTCGAAATACGTCAAACAATATTTGAAAGAAAGATTCAAAATGATTCACTGAATATATTGACGTAAATCAACTTTATCATACTGGAAAACTTGAAGCTGAGTCTTAAAAACAAGTCTAAAATTCGTATATATTACGTATTGCATCCTTACATCACTTTTATTAAAATTTTTTAAATTCTTCATGTATCAAATACATTTTGTACTATATCAGGTAACTATATCAGGTACGAATATTTCGAGTAAATAACCTCATATCATTCATATTTGTCCTTGTGAGTATTGTAACGCATTATAATTTAATTAAATGGAACTATGGAACGTCGCATTAGGATCGAGCAACTCGGACACTGTTATTGAGACACCATTACTGGTCTGACCAATCCAATTCGTGGATGATAGCCACGTGCTGTGTGCTTTCTCAAAGAGATTTAATGCACAATCATTTATTTAATTTTTTCATTGATAAAGGTGATTTTAGGAATAGTCAACAATGTTATAGAGAATGTTATGGACAATTCTATGCTCTTAAGGTAAATTAAAATAGTGCATTGATGGCTCAGAAATTTAATCAGTTATATGCTGAGTTATTTCTGATAAACCTACAAAATTTCAATAAAATATACAAATGCATTTATAAGATATGGTGACCACAAAATGAGATTATGTAAGATGGATATTCAAAATTTAAAATTGTCTTTCATTTACAAAAGTAACTTAAAAGAATTTGTTATATATATATTGTCTGTGAGGAAATTACGACCTCTTTATGAATAGGTTCACCTTTTGTACTTCTGTAATGTATAAATTTCTTTATTAAAAACAACTTTAAAGGAATGGTACGATACATTAATTAGAAAGAAGTCACGTAGCTTTATAGATATATGTATTCTTTTTCTGTACGTATCTAACGTTTAAAATGACAAAAATAATTTTTTCAAATTTTAACAAATTTTGAAAATTTAAAATGGCAATTCGTTAACAAAAACAACTTACAAGCAATTGTAAAATATAACAATCGAAATTAAATTTGATATATAAAACGTATAAAGTATCAAAAATAATTTTTTTCATATTTTTACAAATTCAAAGAAATTTAAAATATCAATTCTTTAACAAAAGCAAGCTTTGAGGATATTGTAAGATACACCAATCGAAAGGAAATTACGTCTACTTTGCGAATTTATTCATGTTTTTCGGATCTAATAAAATTTTCTAAAATTAGTAATCAGTTCCGACCATCTAGCTCCAATATCTAATAAGTTCTATATCGCACACACATATACGCATACGCACGCACGCATGCATGCACGAACGCACACGTGCGTATGAGTAGATTAATATTTCTATATGAAACAATTAAATTACATCAAAGCTCTTTTTCATTTAATAGTTTTATTATCATTTGGATTAATTTTCAGCACAAGAACTTGCAGAGTTTTCAGAAATTCCATTTTTTATTGAATGTATACTCACAAAAATGCTAAGACACATTTCTCATTTTGTGATCATAAAACGGATTCCCAAGAATCGAAAGATTTCAGTACCCGCATTTCCTAATACTGTCTTAGTAAGTGTAAAATATATATTGTTAATGTTATTTCAAGATTTCGATATATAGTATTGAGTTAAGATAATTCTAGATAAAAACTTCGAAGTTGTCTACGATTGTATTACGTAAAATCACGCGTCTTTGTATTCGAGAGTAACGATTTTGTATATTCAAATATCTCGCGACGTATTCTGACCAATCATAGTAAAGCTACCTCGTCAGTAGACGCCTTTGTGCGCTCGCGAATCTCAGTTCTACCGTGGATTGCCTAGAGTCAACAGCTCCTTCACCTCGCACTGTACTTAGCCGTTTTCGGAGCAATAAAACCTCAAATTATTATCTCCCATTTAAATACACGTGAGTCTCAATTATTTATTAACCCGATCCCGAAACAGACGTACAGAGTTTTTTAAACTACAAGAAGTATATGTAATTTCTTTTTTCGATGGTTATTGCACTTCTTTTTAGGCACGACCGCATACACGGAAGTGCCTTATAGTTTTGCCATCGAAAAATGTGTGACATAGCATATCTCACGCAATTTTCGACCAATCCGGCTGAAATTTTGTAGGAGCTCTATTCTCGAGCAATATAAAATTCTATTTTTTTATTCCCGATTCTCTACATAGTTTTTAAATGCGGGCTCTATTTGTTCGATTTTTTGCATATATTTCTAATAAAAATTTTCCTGTAACACGATTATCTCTGCGAGACTTCAACTATTTAGGCCCAAATTTTTTTCTGACCACCCCTCATCACTAGAAACTTATGGTCCTATTTTGGGCCCGATCCCGAACATATATGCAAAATGCGGCCTATTTTAAAAATCGCTAAGAACAGATTTTTGGCTATAACTTGAAATCTAAGCATTCTTAAATAAAATGTTAAATGTAAAAGTTGTAGATCATAAAAAAATACAACTTTTTTGTATTGGAACTATATGCTTAAAATGTTTCAAAAGTAAGATAAACGCCTAAAAACGAATTTTAATACACAAAATGGCTTAAAAAATCAACTTTTTACGTTTAACTCAAAATATAAGCATTTTTAACAAAAATGTTAAATGTAAAAGTTGTAGATCATAAAAAATACAACTTTTATGTATTGGAACTATATGCTTAACATGTTTCAAAAGTAAGATAAACGCCTAAAAACGAATTTTAATACACAAAATAGCTTAAAAAATCGGCTTTTTACATTTAACTCGAAAACTAAGCATGTTTAACAAAAATGTTAAATGTAAAAGTTGTAGATCATAAAAAATACAACTTTTTAGGCACGACCGCGACACGGAAGTGCCTTATATTTTCGTTAGTGAAAAATGTGTGCGATGGGATATCTCACGCAATTTTAGACCAATCGGGATGAAATTTCAGGAGAGATCTCCTCCAGCACAATATGAAATTCTATTTTTTTTATCTCGATCCTGTACGTAGTTTTTAAATTGCGAGCACTTTTTGCTTATTTTTACGTGTTTTTTTTAATTCATGTTACACGATTATCTCCGCGAAATCTTAGCGAATCAGGCTCAAATTTTTTTTAGAACTCTCCTAAGTATAACATCTTGATGGTCCTATTTTGAGATTGATCCTGCAAATATACGCGGAATGCGGAGACTATAAAAAGTCGCTAAAAAGGGTTTTTGAGCTTTAACTTGAAAACTAAGCATTCTACGAAAAAAAATGTAATAGAAAAGTTGTAGATCTTTGAAAAATACAACTTTTTCCCATTGACATCTATTTATGAAAATACTTTTAACTCGAGTTAACAGGCCAAAAACGAATTTTAACATCGAATAAACAGCTTTTTACCATGTAACTTTACAGCTATGCATTTTACATGAAAAAGTTAAATGGAAAAGTTATAGATCTTTGAAAAATACAACTTTTTTTCTTAACACCAAGACGCGAAAATGTTTTTAAATTAAGTTAATAGTCTAAAAACGATTTTTGACATCGAAAAATGTAGTTTTTTACTATATTATACAATCAAGCAAATGCGCAGCATGAGCAAGGCGAGCGCGCAGCGCGAGCACCGGTAAGGCAAGCGAGCACGAAGCGCGAGCTCAGTACGGTCATGCCTCTAATGCAAAACGCTTCGCGTTTGCATTGCGCCGAAGGCCGCGTGTGGCGCGCTAGTTTGGCATATACTAAAACTTAAACGGTCCACTTTTTTTTAACATTTCTTTTTACTTTTATTTTACAGAAAAGTAACCAAATCTTAAAGTTATAAATTACATTTTTTTTAAATGGGTTCGTTCGCTGAAGTATAATAATAAAAAAAAAATTAACGAAAAAGTGAACCAATTACGTTTTACACATAACTGGTGGGCACGTGGAACGTACGTAGCTTGGCTCAGGACTGGCAATTAGAGGTGCTAACAAGGGAGGCAGAGAAATATAAATTAGATATAGCAGCTCTACAGGAGGTTAGGCGACGAGGAGGCCCGAAGGAAAAACGGATGAATAGATGCGCACTTCTCTATAGCAGATTGGAAAAGGCAGGTAAGGGCAGTTAGGGACAGTCTTCTTAGTAAGTAATAAAGTAATGCGCGTAGAAATTAATTTTGAACTCGCTGATGATCACATAGGATTCCTAACCCCCAAAAGTCGATGGTACAAATACGTATTTATTAATGTCCATTGCCCAACGGAGGATACAGACGATTCAATCAAAGACTCCTTCTATACAAAAATAGAGCAGGTGTTTATTAAAGTTAATTAATTAAAGTTTGATAGGTTTTCACCTCATGACGCAAAAATATTGCTAGGAGATTTTAACGCGAAAATTGGAAAGGAGGACAATTTTAGACCGATTATAGGAAAAGAAAGTTTACATGATGTGAGTAACGATAATGGAGTGAGATTAATTAATTTTTCCGCGTCTAAGAATCTTACATGGAGAGAAAAACTCCGCCGTATTAGCGTTGTAGTGGTAACGTCGAATCAGCGGTAGGATCACACCGCCAGCGCTGCTGTAAAACAAAGCAGTTTTAGCCTGACTCGCCCCAAAGGCGAGTAGACAAAATGACAGATATTTGAGGTTAGCTTTTCGAATATTCGGATTTCATACCTATTAACTTATATTTTGCAAAGATTAATTGCTAATGTGTTGGAAAAGTGTATTTACAACGTAAATTATTGATTTTCATCGTAAGAGTCTATGAGAAATTTTCAAAATGTAGAGGCAACTACGCATGCATTAACGCAACCCTCGAGAGTGTTGATTGAGAGCAGTTCTTCAAGGGACGCTCTTTAGACTTCAACATTGAAAAATTCTACAACATTTTGTATTCGAATATAGAACAGTATATTCCCCTCAGAAGGACAGCCCTCTTTCAATTTCATCGATGGTATAATTTTGAGCTGAAAAGTCTGGTGTTAGACAAGAAAGTTATGCACTATAAATGGAAGCGTTCATTATTGTTAAGTGATTATGTCGAATTTAAAAGACTTTTATATTAAAAATAATTTAAAATCATTTTGGTCTCATGTGAATGGTTTGAAAAGTGATAATGGACTTCCTTCGAGTATGTTTCTAATTGACAAGCATGCAAATACGAGTCATAGTATTACTGGGCTCTTCTTTAGTCACTTTGCATCAGTCTATAAGTCGATATCACTTGATAACCTCCCATCCAAATACTGTGAATTTGTATACGAAAACCTCACTGTAACCGAAGAATACTTACGTTCAAGTATCTCAAAACTTAACGTTAATGTAAATTATGGTCCTGATCTAGTACCACCAATATTTGTAAAAAGCTGCTGGCCTTCATTAGTCAAGCCTTTGCTGTCTCTCTTTAACAAGTCCCTCTCATGTGGCTCTTTTCCAACTTTCTGGAAAACAGCTTTTAGGGGACATGCGGCATGATTGGCGCACCTAAGCTTGATCATCGATTATTTAAATGAAAAAAACATTAAATAAAACCATACGTAATGCTAGATTAACATGATTTCTTTTGTAATAAACATTTGCTGTTTATTTATCACTTATAAATAGTCGAACAAGAACGAATAAATGCAGAAAAATAAATTTGCGCCATCCAACATGCTTGCGGCATGGTTGGCGCACTCTCATTGCTGATTCAAATTTCTTTATAAAAAAATTATTTCTTTCAAATGTTGGTATTAAAATAAGTAATAAAAGTGGTTGTGAATTTAACTTATTAATTATAAATACTGCAAAGTTAATTAATTATTTTATCAACATAAAGATATTTATTGAACTTTCTCTCGTGTAACGTTCTTAACCAAAGTTGGTTCAAAATTACTTTCTATTCTGTTCATTAATGACTTGTCAGACTGTCTCCGATCGGCTAGATCACTGATATATGTCGATGATGTCAAACTTTTTACAAAGATAAGTTTTTCAATGGATGCATCTTGTTTTCAACTGGACATTGATAATCTGGTTCAGTGGTATAATAGTTAACCAATAATGGTTTGCCTCTAAATCTCTCTAAATATCACGTTATTACCTTTCATAGGGGCAGACCATTTATTGATTTCGAGTATTTATTGAGTCAGTCTCCAGTGACTAGAGTAGATAAAGTGACTGATCTTGGTGTCATCTTCGATAGTCTCCTAAAGTTTCACATATTGACCATAGAACTGCAAAGGCTTTGAGAATGACTGGTTTTATTAGGAGGACTACATTTCATTGTACTAAAGCTGAGTCTATATTATACCTCTACAAAGCTTTAGTGATCCCCATACTAATCAATGGACCTATCTCATATGGCCACTCTACATCCTATCGTTCATGAACTAGCTGAAGTCGGTCCAGCACAGAGTCATCAGATAAATGTCCTTAAAGGCAAGGAGTCCGACGAGTTTCTTAGGTCACAATTATCTACCAATTATGCAAGAATATGCATTGTGCCCAATACAAGATCTACATATCGATTATGACGTATTGTCAACTTTTAAAATAATAAAACATATGATTAATAGCCTCAATCTTATATCTCTTTTCGCTACGAGATCTATCCCATATTCTATCCGAACGACCAGAATCCTGACTGAATCGAACTATTGTTTTTACTCAACTTTAGCTAGATTATGACGTTTATGGAATCAGATTCCGGCCAGTTTAAGATATATTAACCCATTAAAAACCAGGCAAAACCTGGCAGAGATATCGAGAAACGAACTGTGCCATCCTTTGCATAACCAAAAAAAAAATACCCGTGTTTTTTCTTTTGTCGATTACAATTGTTTATAACAAATTATTTAAACAAATAACCCAAAATGTTGTAATTTTGCAAAACTGAATGCGGATATCGATTCTACGGGCAAAAAAACGACAAAAACCTATGTAACGTTTTTCTGTCAGAGTTCAATTTGTTAGTCTAAAACAGGAACGAACTTTTCACATGTAAATCATCCTTCTCATCATTCTTAGATGTTGACCTGCGGAATACCGTAGTGTTGCATGCTGCAATTGGATGAGCTTTTTTTTTTCAAAACCTTCCGTGTTAGAGATCACGTTTGAGTGGCAGGCTAACGGTGGTACATCAATTGAAAAAAAAATTATCTTTCGAAACTAGACTTTAGGAATAGAACTTTTCATAAAAATAGATCACATTATTCTGTGTCGATAACGCAATTGATAATGTCGAGACGGAGAGTTAGGGATCTACCTGATTTAGTTGAGGATTCTGACATTGACGAAGATCAATATGTCGATATAGCATTTGTTCCTGTTGATCATGAAAGTTTAGATAGAGATTCGGATGTTGATCTAGAAGAAGATATAAAATCTCATGATCTTCCTACAGGTTCTTACGAACATGTGAAAAGTACTTACACAAGTACTCAAAAATTGTTGGAGCCGAATCATATTTACGATTGGGAAGATGATACTCTGGATAATATATCTCCTGATATCGAGGACAACTCCAATCTGACAGCTATTTCTCCATTGTTTTTTAAAAATTCCTTGGAATTATTCGAGTTATTCTTCTCGGAATCGATGAAGAATCATGTTGTGGAAGCTACTGCTGAGAATCATTTCGATTTGTCTAAAAATGATCTAGAAAGATTTATTGTAATCATAATGATTACTATTTACAATTCTAGAAAACGTCTTTATGATTATTGGTCAACAAAACGAATCCTAGAGTGTCCAATCATTACCGAACTTTTGACGAGAACTGAATTTGTTACCATCAAGAAGAATATTCGATTTTACAAACATCAAGATGAAAATCCAACTGACAAAGTTTGGAAAGTAAGAACGATGTATGACTTGTTCCGTGAGAATTGCATGCAATTCGGTTTCTTCGACTACAACCTATCGATAGATGAAGTAATGGTGAAATATTTCGGTAGATTTGGTATCAAGCAGTGTATCAGGAATAAGCCTATCAGGTTTGGAATAAAGATGTGGGCACTTTGTTCTTCTGATGGATACATCTATGACCTCGATATTTACACAGGTAAATCAGGGAATATCACACAAAAAGTTTTAGCTTCTGTTGGATTGGGTTCAAGAGTAGTAATACAATTACTTTCTACTTTGTTAGAAGGAACCGAAAAAGAAGATTTGAGTAAGTACCACGTGTACTTTGACAACTTTTTCTCTAATCCAGACCTAATAATACATTTGAAGAAGAATGGTTTATCATCAACAGGCACTGCCCGGCAGAATCGCGTGAAAGAGACGGTCGAAATGCCAAAAAAAACTGAAAGAGGAACCACTATTTCTAAGCATGAAGCAAATTCAGGGTTGAATTTCAATACGGTAATGGATTCCAAACCCGTATCGATTCTCTCAACTAAATATGGGGATGAACCGTAAGTGGCAATGCAAAGATGGCAGGAATCGTCGAAAAATTCCATTCTTTTCCCTCATTCTTTTTTCATGTACAATCAACACATGGGTGGTGTCGATCTCCACGATCAACACTGTAATGCTCTGATGCCTTCGATAAGAGGTAAAAAATGGACATGGTGTCTTTTTATGCGACTTATTCAAGCATCTTTAGCGAACGCTACGATGATTTACAATAAACTCCATTCGGATGAAAAGAAAGGTTCCAAAGATATTGTTCAAGAAGTTTGTGAATATTACATTCAGAAGCTATCATCACGTATTCCCAGGGAAAAGAGGAAGCCTGAAAATTCTTCAGAACACATCATGAAACAAGGAAGTATGAAAAAATGCGGGATAGGTACGTGTTCGACGAGAACAGAATGGTTCTGTACGAAATGTTGCAAACCTATTTGCAGAAAACACAAAGAAGATCACGGCAATGAGCCATAATTGGGTTCATAACTCGGAAACTTATTGAAACTTTTACTACTTTGCGCACGATTGTTTATCCTTATTTTACACTAACAAATTGAACTCTGACAAAAAAACGTTACATAGGTTTTTGTCGTGTTTTTGCCCGTAGAATCAATATCCGCATTCAGTTTTGCAAAATTACGATATTTTGGGTTATTTGTTTAAATAATTTGTTATAAACAATTGTAATCGACAAAAGAAAAAACACGGGTATTTTTTTTTTGGTTATGCAAAGGATGGCACAGTTCGTTTCTCGATATCTCTGCCAGGTTTTGCCTGGTTTTTAATGGGTTAATCACACAGGTTAGTTTAAATTGCGGATTAGGAGTTACATTGAAACATTGCCTAGTCAATACAATCCTTAATCCAGCATCGATACATCTTACACCATACTGATGTAATCTGTATACCAACTTGTAAAATACTGTATACTCAACGCTAAATACCATTGTCTAGAATTTAAAATGGCCAGTGCACTATAATGATAAAAATATATACTCTCTTTTATACTTTTGTACTTAATACAATTGTAAAAGGGCTCCTAGCCCGTTTAAGTGAAATAAATAAAAATAAATAAATAAATAAATAAATTTGCGGCATATACGATTCAAGGTCACACGATGAATATAGAATTAATTTCAGATTGTTATTTGACTCATTTTGTTATGGAAAACTTAAACGATTTACTTTTTCGATAAATCTTTTATTATTTTTATTTTTCAGAGAACTAATTAAAAAAAATAATTAACAACTTTTTAAAAATTGGTTAGCTCTATGCGAAAAAAAGTTAAAAAATGTTTAAAAAATGTTGGAAAATTAAGAAACATTTTTGTAGTTTAAAAACTCTACTTTAAAGTATTTATCTAGAATTATCCTAACTCAATATTATATATCGAAATCTTGAAATAACATTAAAAATATATATTTCACACTTACAAAGACAGTGTTAGGAAATGCGGGTACTGAAATCTTTTGAAACTTGGGAAAACATTTTATGATCATAAAACATAAGATATGTGTCTTAGCATTTTTGTGACTACACATTTGATTTTAAAATATCAGCTGTTCTATCCTAAGCAAGGATTACTTCAGTGACAAAAGATATTACTAACCAAACCTCTGCAAGATGCAAGCATATGACTTCATATAGTCGTATACAATAGCAAGTACAATTACATGTGAATCATTTTTGTCGGGCATAAGGAAGCAAAAATACTCATCCAAACTAAAAACATAATGTGACGTAAATATCTCAATTAAATATAGCAGTGTTTTGCTGTTTTCAGAATCTTGATATAAAAAGGGCAACTTTTCGAACTCACGTAAATGGTGGCCAACAGTACGACATGGCGAGGGCTGCTATAATTACGACATTACATCTGCAAAATAAAAGCGTTCGTCGGGCTCTTTTAACTATTTTTGAACGAATTTCATCGGGCAAGTAAGTTTGTTTCCAAATAATCGCTAATTTCTCGAATACAATTTGTATCTCCTCCCTACAATACGCCATTCGAAAACCCTAGAAACAGAATAAAATATTATTTATAAACCGTTCACTTAAAATACAACCTAAGTCGATTTTATATCAACGTCTCCTAAGATGAAGGACGTATCTCATATGCGTATACACAAGAGTTACGTCTTTCATTTTTGGGGCCGTTGATATATTGAAAGTTTTTAAGAAGGTTGCTTAACCTCTTAAAAATATTCATATGGAAATGTATATAGAAACATTATGAAAATTCTTATGGATATTCTAGGAGTTAATTCCATCTAAAAATGTTTTAATCATTTCCTCATAAATACCTTTTAATGCCTCAAGATGTACCCTTATAGGTTGTATTATCTGAATGGTACAACCAAAAAGGACCCATGTAGGTATTAAAAGGCATTTTCTTGAGAATTCATAGAACCAAATTCTCGTTCACATGAAAATCTACATATAGATTTCTATATGCAAGTCCATTTAGACTCTATATCGCACCCCCAGAGCAAAACTATGATAACTCAAAAAATTTCATTTTTGAGTTAGCACGGTAAATAGTATCAGAGGATGTCAAAGAACATATACTAAAGTTGCTGAAACCCAATGGACATTCTAAAGGCTTGAAATGAGGCCATAACGTAACTCAAAATAAAAATTACATAGTTTGCCTGGTACAACACTATGCTATCTAAAAAAAACAACACTCACATCGCCATTGCACCAAAACTTGCGATATAATACAATGAACAACCATAAAACCTGTTTAAAAACTCTATTACTATTCTATTATTTTAATCAGCCGTGTACTTCATGATAATTATGCGTAAAGATACTCAGCAACTATCTGAATTTTGCTAAGTTCGAAAATTTTAAGTTATTATACTATTGCCCCATGCAGTCATGAGATTTACGAAAAGTTTGATTTATTCCAATTTAAATACATTTTAAATTAATGGAAAACATTCTATCATATAAAAATAAACTTATTTGACAATATAATCATGTTACTAAACACACAAAGATCACAGAAAGTACTTTAATTATTCCCTATTTACTGCCTTACGGCGAAAATGGAAATTAGAGTTTATAGTTTAATATCCTGCGTTAATTGTATACACGCTGCTCATTACATACACGACGAAAAAGTCCAATTTTTTCATAAAAGAACCTTTGTTTATGCATAATCTAAACCGTCAACGAGCATTATGGCCGCAAAAGCAAAAGGAAATGTAATTTAGTTGGAAGCACTTTAATTATGAAAATTTCAACTTGTAATTACTGTTGCCCCACGGTAACATGCGATTTATGAAAATTTTGGTTTATTTAACTGTAAACGCACTTTGAAGTATTGGAAAATAATTCTTTATTATTAAAATAACCTTATTTGACAATATAAACATTATATTTTTAAGCCCATGAAGATCATAGAAAGCACTTTTTTGTAATATATGTACGATTTCTCCAGATCGCAAAACGCACTCGCCTTTGGGTCGTGCCTGATTCCCTCCGACTCGTACAGCAAACTCAGACGGGGGCGGAAAAAGCGTATTTCTCGCCCTTGATACACAATATACTATTCTGTAAAACAGTAAATAGGGAATAATAAAAGTACTCTCTATGATCTTTATGGGCATAAAAACATGTGTATATTGTCAAATAAGATTATTTTCATACGATAGAATGGGTTTGAAAATTTTTGAAAATCGCATATCAGCATGGGCAATAGTATGACAACTCAAAATTTTCATATTCACGTAAACTTAAAAATAGTTATCAAGTTTCCTTGCGCACATGTGGCTATATTGACTTTTATAGATTGAAAACCGCATTCTTGAATAAAAAGATTAGGTGTTATATATTATAGATGATTTTGATTGATGAAATAGCATTTAAACTGGATTAATACGAATATTTTAATTTGTCATTGTTATGCTCCAAATTTATTTGAAAATTTTGAGTTATCATAGTATTGCACTAGGAAAGACTTAAATTTTCCCAAAAATAATTCAAAATTTCACTGTTTTTATCTTTTTAGGAGCCTAAAATAATACTTTATCGATTATATGGTATTTTAAACTCTTGAAAGAATAATTTCTTGTTGAAAAACATTTTTTATTAACTTTTATGCTAATCTGTCAGCTTGTGATTGAATTATGTCTAAATCTTGATTTCTGGAAAATGAGGAATTTTGAGTTGTCATAGTTTTGCTCTGAGGGTGCAATATACAATCCTTATAGATTTCCAATGAGATTTCAATATATATTTCAAAAGGTTTTGCATATGGATTCTATATGAATTTCAAAGTGGGAATCCATATAGATACTTTACTCTAAAATTTTTTGGAGTGACATTTTCGCTCTAAATGTAGAGAGAACGAGGGTTCCACTTCAAAAGAGTGAATTTTCTCTCTAAAAGAATGAATTTGGTCACTCCAGTCTAATAAGTGAATTTTACCACACTAAATTAGAGAGTGACTACGGATTCACTCTAACTTTCACACTAGGTTGGAGTGAAATTTATATAATAAAACCTATAAATTAATCAATGTTTCTAATTGCGACATTGTACTTTTAAAACATTATTTGCACCTGGAATTTTGAATTCAATTTTCAAGAAATTTCATTATTAATTGCACAAAAAATGGGTTAAAAAATATACAACTATGTGGTTACTTAATTTAACTCTAAGTGAAAGAGTAACTTTTATTTCTAATTTCTTAAATATTTAACCAGGTACAGTTTTTAAAAATTCAAGGGAATATTGAACCTATTAAACAAATAGAATGTATTACAGGAATTTGCATTACCGACTTTTGTATTTTAAACAGTTATTTGAGAATAAACAAATTTTGTAAATAACAATGACCTACTATGTTCTGCGAATTTGTATATGGTATTAGCATTATTTGGTTTCGGCAATTTCAAATAATTCCGGTATTATCAGCAACCGGAAAACAGTTTTAAAAATCTTTCGTGGTAAGCAATGCGTATGGCGACCCACATCCTCTTAACATTTTTTGACCCATTTTTTAAGAAAGTTTATGATACCACTCGAAAAATTAACTGAACATTTCTGGTAAAGACCTATAATGACAATTTATATAAATATTTATTTTACAGAAAAGAAAATATAAATTATACGCCGGTATGATAGTAATCTGCCAGTATTTTACATCCCCTTAAATTGCAAAAATTTATTAAATTTTATAATTTTATTTTTTAAAACATCTTAAACTTTTCTAAAAAATGCATAATTGGGAAAAATGTAGTAAAAAAAATATTACACTGTTTTGCGAAATATTAAAATTACCATAATAGTACTGAAATTCATATAAAATATAACTTTTTTATCCTTTTATTAAAATAACAACTATTTATTAGCTCTAAGTAATTATGGCTTAAACTGATTTTAGTATTAAATAAAAGTTCATCAACGAATTCGAACACATAGGAGAAATCGGTGCACACGAATTCAGATGTAATGGTAGTCTAGCGCCAGAGTGGCAGACCCTGAACCTAAACGACCAGGGTTCAAAGCCAACCAAAAATTTTTCTGAAGTTATTTAAATTTATTTCTCAATTGCAGTCTTTTCAGTAAACTGTATTAATTCATCGAAACATTTGTAAAATGTAAAACAACGCGAATAAACAACGTTTTCATGATCTATTGGAGTGAGAATTCACTCCAAAATAGTGAAAATCCAATCCAAAAAAATTAGAGAGTACACATAATATCACTAAATAAGCCACGATGAACATAATTTGTATGATGATGCAAAACGTTGCAGATTTACTTTTCAGTCAATATCTATTACATTCTAGTAATCGAATTTGAAAGAATGAGCAAAATTAATGACGGAGTTCTTTGAACGAGCAGCTTGTATGTAATCAAACTGAAATATAATTAAGTAGATATAATTCACGCACCTTACAAATGCAGAATATATTTGCAATATCGGAGGTAGCAATCTTCATGCCTAGATTTTTATCAATGCTCCAGATATCTATAATCCAAAGCATTTGACAGTACACATCTGTTATGCCGATGACGTTCATTGCAAATGTTGGCAGTTTTTCTAAAATTCGTGATCTTATACCTGTCTTATTATTCTTTATACCAATAACTAGGCCCATGCATAACAGCAATTTTGAATTTATGTTTATGTAATCTTGAAAACGGATGTACGAATGAGGCTTTTTATCTGTGTAAATACACAACAAAATAATGGAAGTAATAAACCTTGATCTTTATACATTTGCTATTTTATCTTCATTAAAAGTTATTAATATTTGTTCAGTTGAGAACGCAACTTTATCCATTTAGTTACGTGCCCATGAAGTTAATAAGTCACTGCTTTGCCTTGGCGCGCTTTAAAGAAATCATGCGCAACAATTGTCAAACTTTCAGCCGATTGAAGGGTCACGCTGCGTTATCTCGGTATAGATGGAAGAGGGAGATTACCTACGTGATAGTGGTCGGTGAATTCAGCACGAATTAGTGATCGTTCGCGCGTCCGATGCACGTGCAAAGCGCACTGAATTTTTTTACACCTATAGACGACGTCAACGCGGGCGCCTTGCAATTACTTTTCGATGCAACGTCACAGGCTGCCTCCAGTGGGTCCAGCATTTTTTTCTATTGATAGCGCAGCGCTGTATATGAGGAATTCTACAAGAAATCTGCACTTAGACTGATAAAAAAATAATAAAAAATAAAGTTGAAGCGCACCTCTGTAAACAACCTTTTTCTGGTTCTATAAGTCATATAATGTATGTGAAAAATGTACAACACGCAAAAGAGACAATGTCATTTTTTAAAACGTATATTAATTTTTCTTGATTAACGTGGAAATTATAGACTAAAAATGGTCATCATTGAGATAACAATTACTTAGCTTTTAAGGGTGCATATACTTTTTTCGCCCAATAGAATATAAAGTAGAGAATAAAAGCTTTAATTTGAGATATACCACGTATAAAAAAATTAACAATATTTATTAACTATCATTGATCACTCGTAACGTTTGATATTGTTAATCTTTTTAAATGTCGTACGTCTCAAATTAAAGCCTTATTCTCTATTTTATATTCTATTCAGCGTACAAATTGTTCGCACCCTCTAAAACCAAGTAATTGAAATATCAATCGTGACCATTTTTTGTCCATAATTTCTATATTAAATTTCCATAAAATGACATTGTCTGTTTTGCATGTTGGACATTTTTCACATATATTATACGCTTTGTCTATTCGCACCCACAATCCACGTAAATCCACGTAGTACGTGGGTTTACGTGGATCTAAGAAATGTTTTGTCGTTCCTTACAGAAATGTAAAAGTCTCTAACAGCTCCATTCATTATGAATCCACGTAAAAGCTTCCAGTCACCTTAGAGATACGTAATGAAAGATCCACGTTACATGCACGTAATATTCATAAGAGAGTACAGATTCTTAGAGATACGTTAGAGACACGTAATGATGGATCCACATTAGAGACAGGTAATGATAGATCCACATTACATGCACGTAATATCCATAAGAAACTACGGCTTCTTAGAGACACGTTGGAGACACGTACAAATATATTAAGGTTAGAGACACGTAAAGATAGCTGTACTCTCTTATGGATATTAAGTGGCTGTAATGTGAGTCTGTTTTTACGCCTCCCTAACGTGTCTTTAAGAATCTGTACTCTCTTATGAATATTACGTGGATGTAACGTGGATCTATCATTACGTGTCTCTAACGTATCTCTATGAAGCCGTACTTTGTCATGGGTATTTAGTGGATGTAACGCGGATCTATTATATCGTGTCTCTAACGTGGATCAACTTTCCATGTCTCTTACGTGTATCTAAGAAGCGGTACTATCTTATGCGTATTAAGTGGAAATAACGTGGATCTTCCTATCATTATGTGTCTCTAACGAGGATCTAGCTTTACGTGTCTCCAACGTGTCTCTAAGAAGCTGTACTCTTTTATGGGTATTACGTGGATGTAACGTGGATCTATCTTTATGTGTCTCTAACGTGTCTCTAAGAAGCGGTAGCTACTTATGGATATTATGTGTCTCTAACTTGTATCTATCTAATAACTGGAGCTATAGAGACTTTTACGTTTCTGTAAGGAACGATAGAATATTTCTTAAATCCATGTAAATCCACGTAATAGGTATATTAGCGTGGATTGTAGGTGCTAATAGACACAGCGTATATTATATGACTTATAGAACAAAAAAAATGTTACAGAGATGTGCCTCAACTTTTTTATTTGTTATTCTTCGAACGGTGTAAGTGCAGATTCTTGTGGAATTCCTCATATGCGGACGTGTAACGCGACCATAGATGAATAGGGAGATTTCTAACGCAGTGCTTTTCGGTTAAACGAGTTTTGAGCAACGGGCTGATAAACTAAACGGTAACCCACTCTGGTAACAGACACACAAATGTAAGTACATCGAATTTTCTGTTATGTTGATAGGGAATTGGCCGACACAAGAAAGAATAAATACTAATAATATTGTTTTGTTGACAGCTTTCCATGTTCTTCGAGCCACAATAGAATACTTTACTGGGCTCAGAGAGGAAAGACCTTACTGCCAAAATCCTTCGAAAAGAAAAATACAATACAGGCTGCGGAAATAATAAGAATAAATGCAAAAAGTAAAATAATTGATTTACAAAAGAAAATATGGAAAGTGTGGGTCGTGTATGACTGTGCGTGTATATCAGAGAAAATCCAGTTGGGGGGTTGATTCTCTCCGAGTCGCGTCAGAGATGAGTAGAGAGATTGCTAACGCAGTGCTTTTCAGCGAGACGAGTTTTGAATATTCGAGGTTCATTCTCCGTCATATGGTGCAGGACGAGTTCCTTCTCACACACACACACACACACACATACATACAGGTATTTTTTAAGACTAGTATATTCGGACTCACAATGCTTTCTCTTTGAGAAAGCAAAATAAAAAGTAATCATATTTACAGCCTTAGTACTTCTCCAGGCAATTTAATCTGGATTTTGACATTATATACTATCAATTAACAATATAGTATACTTAAACTTTATGTTTTATTTGAGTATTTGTGGTATGCACTAAAGTTATTATTTAGAACTGAAGGTATCAATTAGTATTTATGACTGAAGTTAATTTAAAACATGAGTCTATTAAAATCCAGGTATGTCTAAAATACTCTTATGGATCAATAAATATAATTTAATTCTTGTTTCCCATAAAAATTTATTACATATAGCTTTTATTTTTGTAATATAATATAATGTAGTTTCTTATTTAAAACTGAAACTATTTATTAATAAATGATAATAATATAGGATTTAATGTTATTAGTTAAAATTGGAATATAAAACTTTAATAAAAATTATAAATTTATAAGAAAGAATAATGTATAATATTTTTTTGAAAACATTTTTTAACAAACAGGACAAATCTACGGAATATTTAGAAGTTACTGCGTAAATATAAATAATGTCCCAGAAACATAAACATAGATTGTCGCATGTGTGCATCGTGGGAATTCGAGCATAGAGGGTCCGGAGGTCTGGCTTATCTCGCTGCGGGGTCTACAGTCACTTTGCTCTAACGCAGCCCTCTTGAGTTGCTTTTCCGAGGTTCGTCTCTTTTAATGTGCGCACGTGCACTTATACTGTCTAAAACTCGCTTTCTTGAGCTCTTATCGGAACCGTTGATAATACGGGGGTTTATTTTCATACTACGCACTAATCTAAACTCTGGGAACTTTAGTTAGCTGGTCTACAGCTGGCAAGTTTTCAGAGTCCAAATAAATACGTGTATTTTAAAAAAAAATTGAACGCTGAAAAATCACAAGTAATCACGTCAGGATGTGATACAGGTTAGTATTACTTATACCAACAGATTTAATAATTCAGCGCACAATTTAAATACTTTGCAAAGTAATAGTTGGAGTATTAGCATATACTTAAATGTATGTATTCATCATAACTCAAAAAACATAATTCGAAATAAGAAAAACAAAAATTAACAAAATTATTGATTATCTATTATGTGTTTTATAATCTATAAAGTATTATAGGACCTCAAAGAAAAGGGTACCGCAGAAAATGAAGTTGGCATTGGTTTCTACATTACTTAAAAGTATTTTTCAGCAAATAAAATTTTCTTCGATTTTATGGTAAAAAAACACCAGAATCCCATCTTAAGGGTACCACTGGTTACAGGTTCATATTTTCCAGTGACAAAAACCTTGATCCTGGTAAGGTGAAATAAAATTCACACTTGACAAATGCAGAAATAGTTGTCAACACCAATAACAATTTTACTAAAAACCATTCTGTTCAGTTGAAATGTGTTATCTGTGGTTTTGAAGATCACTAAATACGAATTTAATGTCAAAATAAAGTTGAACATTTGACAGCGGTCCGGCATGAAGCTCTGAAAAAGTTAATGTATGTGTTTTGAGAGAAATACATTGCCATGATTTTTTTTAATCGCCATGTTAGGATATGACAGAGAAAAAAATAATCGTAAAATTACGTTTTACTCTGTACACACTGCTGTGTACAGGTTTAAGGACTGAAATTTGCACTAAGGTATCTTAATGGTACACACATATGTATATCAAGTTAGATTAAAAATTACCTCGAAGATCCATTTTATATGCATATCATTTTCGTGACAACTCATATAACATACAATATATTTTTCAATAATATGCGATGTAATACAAAATATAAAAATATTAAAAGCAATGCTTTTGATTAGGTACTATATAATTCTTATTTCCATAGGTGCCAATCAGTTGATAGAATTTTTAAATTATGCTCAAACAACAACAATCAACATTTCAATCAACATTTATTTGAGTATTATTTGAATTTTGTGCTTTCCAAGAGAATTTTCTTAACTTGTTTATACCAACCCTTAGTCCTCATATCGCTTATTTCGTTAGACCAGCACTATTGACGTGTCCGACGCTAACTCACGCCACGTACCCGCTTCGACAAATTTACATATTAGATATTGTCTCGATGAACCTGCTTATTACCGAACAAAGCATTATAAATATTATGTATTTCGCGTTTGTCTCTATATATCGTTCGCTTTTATATTTGTATCTTAACGATATGCTTCATTCGCCTATTTTATTAATCATTGATGCGCATAGTTTATTAATCACTTGCGCTCCTACTTTTGCGTCTATGCAACATCGTTGCTTTGTATTATATTCCATTATATTGAATCGTTGACAATAAATAGAATATTCGCCGCAAACCATCGCTTTTTCCTTGCGTCTATTGCATTCGCATTACTCTATCTTTTAGATGCTGAAAATAAAAGGGGTAGCAGCGGCAGCTATAAAGAGAAATATACGTGCTCTTATGCGCAACATTGAATAGCATCTCATACAATATATAATACACATTCGTAGTACGCCGAATCGTCTTCGCGACATCACTTTTTCTTGTGTCTTTAGTGCGAACGTCGCGTTTTCCCAGGAGTACACACGACTACAGCTGATATTTGAGTGGCAAACGCACTGCATTATCGTAATTTTTCTTTTTTCTTTTTTTTTTTTAATTAAGTAACGCAAGAAGTGCTAGTTTGAATTAGTATATACTTATATCATTTAAAAAATCTTTATTATTTTGGTCCGAGAATCTGCTCATATACGAAATGAACATAGATGTACTGTAGTAATATTAATGAAACACGCTGCATCTGCTGCACAAAGACCTATGAAATCAAAGTGCGGGTACTACTCTCTTAAGTTCTAAGAGTGAACAGTTACTCTAGAAGTGGCCAAGTTATGATCAAGTTGTCCTGGTAAAGTTTAAAGGAGCATCAGATGACCACTTGATATGACTAAGGTTATAATCTCCAAACAGAGCAAAAGAGCATTCTGGATTTCTATCAAATAATTTCTCATTTGTATACACATGATTCTGGTATATAGTGATATCATATTTTAATTCAGGAGCAATGTACGTTACTCCAACTAATAAAGTCTTATCCCTGATATCTACTTTAACATAAAGCGGTCCAATATATTGACAAGATGATGCACATACAGAAGAAGAAAAACATGATTTGACTGCGATCAAGACACCTCGTCCTCTGCTATGAGTACTGTTCAAGCAAGAACGATCCATCCTGTAAATGTTATAATCTAATAAACCAAGTTCCGCATTAGACACAGAATCATTCAGCCAAGTTTCAGTAAAACTAACTATATCTGGCGAAGGTAAACAGGAAATTATATTTGCTCTTAACTCATTAAGCTTGTTTTTCAAACTTCTAACATTCTGGTAGTAAGAAACTACGGAATTACACTCACATCAGGACTGTCAGTTTTGAAATACTCTACATAAACAATTCTAGGCACATCTTTGGAGTATACAATGTTTTTCTGGTTATTAGTGTGAGACGGGTTATACTGATTGCACTCCTCAATTAGTCATTTTAAATGCATACATTGCATAGTGGTATGGTCATTTTAAATTTTAGTCTGAGCAGGCAATTTTAATGTATTCATTAAAACAAACAGAACTTGATCCTTGGATTGAAGACGAACTAGAGTAGGACTTTTTCCAAGCCTCTTAATAGAAATAATATTTATGTGTCTACTAAATGCTTCCAAAAACTTGGCTACGGCTTTTACATCATTATTAGATGAACTCGTCACGTTGATTGACTCTTGCACCATTTTTTCCAAATCAACGTGCAACTTGTCTGAATAATCAAGGTTAGCAACTTTAAGATCCTCTGATATTAGGTAAACATCTTATTCAAGTGATGATAGCTTCTCGGAGTGTAAGTTTAACGTAGTAGAGTGCTCAGTAATTGCATTGTTTATAAGAGAAAGTTTACTGTCTAAATTGGCAAGACCCTGACCCTTGAGATCTACCAAACTGATGCTCACAATACAATTTTAATAATCAAATTTTATATTGGAAACTGCTGTCTTTGGGTTAGTTAGGTTTAGATTGTGAATTTGGGGCTTATAAATATTACCCCCCCCCCCCCCCGCCCCCTTCTCAGTCGTCTATCCGTCCAGACCTCACAAAAAACCGTAATGACGCCCCGGAATGAATTTAACCATTGAGTCACTTTTGCTAACTGTTAAAATTGAATGTCCCACATCTGAACAAAAAAAGAAGGCATTGATATAAAAATAGTGATATTTTGTCTGTCCATTCAGGAGCAAATAGAAAAAAAATGACCCACATTCAATATACCTTACCTAATGTACTTTCTAATTTCTTTTATGTGGAATACTATTCTGGATTTTCAAAATATGCAATATTGCAACAATTTATTTGAACAAATTGGCTAAACAAATGAATATAGCAAATCTGATGCCGGATTAGGAATCAACGACCTTAAAAACTACTTAAATTATATACAGTTTATATAAACAGTAGCCCAGTCCTTTCAGACTGTTAAAAGGTTAAATATAAATAACCAATTTAATGCATTGCCAAATATTTCAAAAATATTGTTTTATTAGCTTATTTTATTATACAAATAGAATTAATATAAATGTTTAATTTATATCCAAATATATAGAATGCTTACTTTACTTCATATCACGGTTAAGCCCAGTCTTCCTTACGTAAATGAAAAATACTATGGTATTAATAAAAATATTTAGATTGAACAATTATTTTTCAACAATTTATCCATAGTTATATCATTCCATAGTTATACCATAGTTATATATTAGCAAATAATAGCTTATAATTGACAGATCTTTTATTCAATTTGTGGTTCGTAACATCATGTAAAACGACAATGATTTATTAACAATCTAAAAGAAAAGTCATTATCCAAAATTATTTCTTCAATACATAATTTACATTTCTTTTATAAAACTTACTACTGTTATTAGCTTGTGGTCAATAGAGAAAAATCCGTAGGCCGTACAATAAAACGGTTTTTGAGATTTCATAATTAGCATATGTAAATAAACTCTAAATTTTATATTCTTTCCAGTCCATTTAGAATTGTATGTCGCGTTGGCTATCGAAGCTGTCTGTATATTACACTGTTTGAGAAACATTGTTAACAAGAATTTTAATTTAAAATTAAGTACATTACCTGCTCGGTCAGCCTTTCAGCAAATATGCAATAAACCAATATCTGAAAAAATATATTAACGAGCTGCAAACTGTAAAGTGCTGCCTCGCTAAATTGAGCTTTCGAAACCATCTGTAAGAAAAGTACAATAAGTTTTCAGTGCAATAATCGGATCTATTTTAACTTCAGCAATATGGATTAAAAAGAAAATACCTCTTGCAACTGTACTACAATAACACAAATGTTCATGGACGTTAACAACATAGTTGTAAATATTGTTGGACTAAATATTTTTTCGATCATCTCACATAATCTGGTAATTTGTAATTAAATTCGGTTCTTAATATATTGTGAAGTATGCAGTCTATCAATTTGTTGCATTATATAAATAAATACCTCAATAGTTCTCGATGTCTTTTGACAAAATTAGTTACACTCCGATTTAAACGATCATCACCAACCTCAGAATTAATAGTTGTTTCTATGTCGTGTTGTAAAATCTAAAATTGTGAAAAAATTAACTACTTTGGTCAGTTAAACTTTTTATATTTCTCACTACATAGTATTGTACCTGCAAATGTAAGGATGTGTGAGTCGTTATCTGAGCAAAAAGAGTATCACAGCACACCCAGTATAAGGCCGAGTAAAAAACTGTGCAACTCTCCTCTAAAATAATGGCGAAATAAATCGGTATACTGTTTACCTCAAAAGGATATCTCATTTTATAAACTCTGGTGGTGAAGTAGTAAGTGTAATTAGTCGCTTCGCGGGCCAGATATTGGAACATGAAATTTCTGAAAGTAAAAGTGTACAATAAGTCGAAAAGAACTATAAAGGTATACTGACTTTGTAAATTAACCGTAAATGTAACGTGAATGTTAATTGTCCGTCAGATCATACCTCTCCATTGCTCTATTCTTTTGCAGCCATTGTGTTTTAACACACTTGAAAGGAACTTACTTACTGTAATTGGTACTTAGCTTCGTCAACTTAAGGTAGTTCTTGTTGGAATTCGACATAAATTGATTGGGTATTCTTATAATGCCAATTATTTTAAAATTCATCAATAAATTTAATAAACATTATTTACACACATTGAACAACAGTTTCATAACTTCTAAGAAGAATAATATTTATCAAATTTAGTGATGAATTTTAAAATAATTTAAAACTGTAGTAAGACAAAAAATTATATTTTTTTTGTTATATGAATGATATTTTGAGGTTTGAGGTTAGAAGCGCATACATTTTGGCATTTTTGTACATTTTATCATAAATATCATTTTAAGTTCAGCTTGTTATGCTTTTCTTTGGTCCCCTAGAAAGTGCGAAATTCATATTATTGTAAGTATCCTCGTTTTTCATCATGATCAGAAGTGTTTCTGTTGAGAGATCTTAATATTTCTACTCAGAATTGTGCTATTCCTATAAGAACGTATGCTAAAATTACAATTTTCAAGTAATTTTTCTCATATAATATATTAATTTAAACAATAGCTTTTACTAACGTAATTATTATATACAGATTTTACTATATATAGATCTAGTCAGCAAATTGTAGACGAAATTGTTTTCATTTATATGAATATGTTGACAATGCACATGCCTAGTTTACATTATTGTAAAGATTAGAAATTACATTAATTCGTATTATTTGAACTTCACGCGTTACTGCACATGTCTAGTAGACTTCAAAGCTCTAGATAATAATAACTACCTTCAACACTAACGAGCAGCTCAACTGAATTTGTAATAGTAGTTTAAAATACTGTAAAATATATCAAATTAAATATGTAATTTTATATACACGTGTCTAGTAGACTTCAAAGTGCTTCAAACGCTATATCAACAGTAATCAGCAGCTCAACTGAATTCAGGATATTAGTTAAAATGCTATAAAATAGGTTAATAATAAAACCCTTTTTGAAATTTTCATATATATTTTTTTTCAGTTTTTAGACACTATATGCATCAGTGTAGACCCCTTTTTAAAATTTTCCTTTTAAAGAATTGATTGGATTTTTATTTTTAAATAATTATAAATATTAAGGCACATTATTTTAGGTGTTTAAATGAAAAATAGCAACAACAATATAAACTTATCAATGTCTTGATAGTAAACACGTGCTCTGTACACGACGTGGACCCTGACTTTTCACTAATATAAAATCACGAGTTTGTAATAGGACTCCAAGAGTAAAACAAAGGGGGTCTTTAAACGGACGGTTTCTCGTCCCCACCTTGTATACACACGCACACACTCACACACACAAATTTCGTCACATCAATACGACTTCTCTTCTTACTTTCAAATCTTAGCTTCTTTCTTAACTAAACTCTGCCATTCTGTATTTGTAACTGCACCAAGAGAGATCTCAGTGACCGTCTACAAGTTAACGCAGAAAACATTTAGAAAACAATATCTTAGTAGATTTCCAAGCCATATTCCTTAAAATCCGTATACTTAATAGTTTTTTATAACACCCTATTTGCCTACTTATACTCTAATTAACAGTAACGACGTAATCAAATATAGAGTTAAACTAACATCATTTCTCAGCATCTAATAGCATGTTTTTAAGCAATAGTGAATAAGTGTAATATAAAAGCATGCTATTTTATAAAATGTTAGTGCCTCATTGTGAGTGGGAAAAAATCAACCTGATCGTTCACCGACACTCGATGGCTGAATACGTCCAACGGAATTTTCAACCGCGTTGTGTGGGATGCAGCGAGCAGTCTAGATAAGTTACCTAGATTTAAGCTTATTATAGAATTAATTATTCTTTGACCTGAAGAAGGGTGTAAGAGACACCCGAAACGTTGTCAACATATTCATATAAATGAAAACAATTTCGTCTACAATTTGCTGTTAGAAGCAATCATTTAAAATTTATCAAAGTTAGACGTTAGAGACATTTTTTAACCCTCCTGCGCAGAAGTTTATTTTCGTGTATATCAATTAGATCAAATGTAAGTCTGCAACAATATTTTCTGCAAATTTCTAACATCTTCTAAATTAAAGTTATACTATTTAGCTTTAATTTGAGAGGTTGTAGATGTCCTAACAAAGTAAAGATTTAATATGTACAAAAATATACTCGGCTTTCTGCGCAGGGGGGTTAATTAACGAATGTTCGTATAAACATCTTACATACATTCCAATATTTAATATATTTTGTTTTTATCTCACGTTTATTCACCAATTACAAAGCTTCTTCTGTGATGAAGTAAAAATGCTCTGAACTAATAAAAGAATAGTGTATGGAGAGGATGTATTATGCCATTTCTCATAAAAATCTGTTTAAATCTGTTTATCTGTTTTCAGAATCTCGATCTCAAAAGGGTAATTTTTCGTACTCACGTGAGTGGTGGTAAAGCGAAGCACATGAAGAGAGCTACCATCATGACGACATAAGACCTGCAAAAGAAAAGCGATTGCCGTGCTCCCCTGATTATTTTTGCGCGAATATTATCGGGCAAATGCGTTTGTTCCCAAATCATTGCCAATTCCTCGAATATAGTTTGTAAGTCCTCCCTACAGTATGCCATACGAAAACCCTAAACTTCATAAATACTTTGTTTTAGTAAAAAAATTTGATAAAATAATTTCTAATTCAAAGTAAATCGAGTACAATATTAAGTATGAAATATGCCGATCAAAAAACAACCTAAGTCAACTTTACGATATATTGGGACTTATGAAGTATATAACAATTTTAAATTGATGACGTCCAGAAACTTGCAAAATATTGCAGATTTACTTTTACGGTCAAGATCTACGTCCTGCTAACTGAAATTGAAAGAATAAACAAACTGACTTATGTCGTTATTTAATGAACGGCTTATGTGATCAACCTAAAATGTAATCAAGTGGACATAATGCTAGCACCTTACAAATGCAGAATACATTGGAAATACCGCTGGTAGTAATTTGCATGACTTGATTTTTATCAATGTTCCAGATATCTATTATCCAATGTATTTGAAAGCATGCCATTATTACGCAGAGGAGGTTCATTGCATATGTTGGCAGTCTTTCCAAAATGCGTGATCTTCTATCTGTCTTATTATCCTTTACACCAATTAGTAAGCCCATACACAACAACATTTTGGAATTTATATTTACGTAATCTTGAAAAAGGATGTTCGCTTGTAGATTTTCATCTGTATAAATATAAATAAAATGGATAAAAGTAATATACTAATCTTTGTATTTTACAATATTATCATTATTAAAAATGTTATTAAACTGGAATGAGGCTTCATCAAGTTAAAGATGCCATTTACACGACAAATCGTCAAAAATACAAAAAAAAATCATTTTTTCAATTTTCATATATTATCATACTACATACAGATAAGTATGGAGGAGTCCCCCAGTATTGGGCTCATACCGTGAACCATTGATTTTCGTGTCACAAGTTATTTCCCGAGGGAAATGCCCAGTATATAATCTAATTAAATACTAATTATTTTATACACGATATGATATAAATTAAAATAGATTTAAACAGCAAACTATTTTATAATTTTTTACTATCTCAAAAGCACAATTTTTAAGTATTTAGAGCAAAAATACTCTTATATAAACGTTATACAAGTCATACTGGTGGTCATACTGGGGCATACTTTTTTAAAAACACAAAATCTTCATTTTTCGTTACTAATTAATACTTAACTCGGATTATTAACTTTGGTCAAAACTAAGTTCATCATTTCAGGTTCATTCATACAACTAATTCCATTTGAAAATTTAATTTTCACGTTGGTATACAAAATTTACAGCTAAAATAGTGTTGGGTGGTCATACTGGGGGACTCTGCCCTATAACAATATGCCACTAAAACAGCCTAAAAAAATTTGTTCAAATTATACGACACTTTCAAGGATTTACAGAATATTGTTTAAAATCGATATTGTTGAGGTCTCATTTCCACCAAAGAGCAATATAGTCATTCAACCTATTCAAAACAGAATGCCCAGAGGCGAAGAAAAGTAAATTCAAATTGAACTACCAAAAAACATTCTCAAGTATTTTACAAATCAATTACAGAGCGATTCAATTGTTACAATTATAATAATTTATGCAAATTAATAAATAAATAACAGTTTTTATTGTGAATTCGAGTATTCGAGTATCAAACCTCAACTTGGCTACACTCCAGAAAGCAGCTACGCAGATCCAGCAGAGATTAAAAGTAAGGAACACTAAATTTTAAAAATCTATAAAATATTAGACAGGTTGCTGATAGTGAGAGTACCAGATTACACGGTAGAGCCTGCCACTAGACTATTACATATTAGTGTCAACATGGCTTACTCTAAATAAGTTAGCTTTGAATGTAAGTAAAACTGTTTATATAACGTACGGAAATTACTGTGATAGTGTTCCCAACACACTAAACGTTAGTTATAGGTATCCAAACAATAAAAAGAGTAGAATACCATACATATTTAGGATTGTTCTGCTATTTCAATATGAAATGGAACAGACATATCGAATATATTGTCAAAAAAACTAGATACTTAATCTTTATTCTTGACAAAATTAAAAATATAATAGAAACCAAAATATTAATGATAATTTATTATGCATTTTTCCAAAGTTTAATAAATTATGGAATAATTACATGGTGAGGATCGTATAGCAATATTTTAAACCTAATACAAAGAATTCAAAACAAAATATTAAAAAACATATATAAAAATCGATTCTCCGAGCAATATCCACCACTTACAATAAGCTAACTATGTCTTTTAGAATCTGTATCATTTCATTATGAAACACTGAGGAAATTATATAAGTCTAAAACAAGCAATAGTAGAAATAAAAGTATTCAATTACCGAGTATTACTAAAACAGTAGGTAAAAGAAAACAGCTACATAGTAGCTATAAAAGTGTTCAATAGGTTAACAAATGATCTCAAATCGTTAAATACTAATAAAGCTAACACAAAACAAAAGCTAAAATGAGTTATATTGATGCTATAAGTAGACATAACTACTAGTTTAAATTACTTTTTGCGCGAAGTATATAGGTGTAACAAAACTTTTCTTTATTTTTAAGTTAGTTTTTTAATTAGTTTTGTAAGTTAGTTTTTCGTTTCTAGATCATATGTGCCAGCCTATGTATAGGTAATTTTTATTTACCTATATAGGATTTTACTTGTAAGCTACCATTGTAAGGTAACTTATGATACCTTCTCTAGAATATACTTGTAAAATAATTTTCTGGTATAGTAAATTCAAACTAAAATAATATTTCTAATATACCAAAAAACAAAAAATCTAAAACACAAATATCGAAAAATCGAAAAATTTGAATTATGAATCTTCATTTTAAAATGAAAAAAATGAGACCTGATTGGTAAAAAATGACTGCACCTTTCTCAAGATATAACCGAACAAAAAAATTTCAAAAAACACATAACCTCAATATATCATAAGATAAATTATTTCATGATCTGAAAAAACATACAGGACATGAGATATTAAGAATCAATCAACAAAAAAAAACTACCTTTTTGTAAAGTTTTAAATAAAATGATGCCGATTTACTTCAATTCTTGTCGGAGAGAGAAAATCGATTTTTTCTTACAAAATTAATTTATTCTCGACAAAAGAAAAACATTAAGACTCAAAAATTTTATTGAACATTCTTCTCCCTATCCTAATCATTTATAATTTTATAAAAAATTTTCCGTCGTATATTTCCGACATATAGACAAAAAATTTGAATATTTTTACACAAGAAGGGAATAACCTTATCCAACTTTTCAGGTCAGAAAAGTTAGGTAATTTTATGCTCTTTCAAATGCCTTTTCGCTGGATCAATGATATTATTTCTAAGGTATCAAAAACCTAGAAAAACTAAAACTAGAAACTCGAAAAACTGCTAAAAAACAGAAACACATCGAAAAACAAAAAAATATTTTTGAGTCGCCTTCCTTGCAGAAAAATAAAACAATGAGCCCTAAAACATTTATTTTTACCGTGGATTACTCGAGATATAGAGGGAAACATACATACACATACTTACACAGACACACACACACACACACACACACACACACACACACGCACATGTACACGCACACACACATACACACACACACATACACACGAATACACACATACATACACATACACACACACAGAGACACACGCACACAAACATACACACACACACGAACACATACATATACACACTCAGACACACACGCAGAGACACACACGCAGAGACACACACACACGCAAACACGTACACGCACACGCACACCCACATGCACACGCACACGCAGACGCACACGCACACGCACACGCACACGCACACGCACACGCACTCGCACATGTACACGCATACGTACACGCACACACACACACACACACACACGAATACACACACATTTACACATACACACACAGACACACACAAACATACACACACACGCACGCACTCACGCACGCACGCACGCAGGCACACACACACATTTACTAAAAATGGTGTATTTGGCCCTATGTTTACTATTACAAAGTAATATAACGGTAAAATAAAGAAAATAGATGTGCAGGTAAACGAAGGAGACATTCTAATTTTCGATTTCAAAAGAATATTTTGATTTGCCAAAAACAATAGTTATTTAAGTAGAGAATGTATTCACAAAGTTATAGGATGATATTTGAAGGGGAGCTACAGTCATAGAGGAACTAGAATCAAATTTGTAGCTACGCATATGTGCAGATAAAACAGATCGGGAAAGCTTTAAACATATGGCAGTCTCCTTTTTCTATACGTTTATGGCTACAGCACTAACTAATATACAGATATAGTATACAGTTTATATACCACGTATATGCGACATTCAATAACATTGGCAACTATTATGATTCAATAACTATATTATTTTTATTTCTTTGAGAAATTAGGGTGCAAATCAGTTGACCTCATTTTAAAGTTATAAAACTCCATACACTTATTTAAACTTATATCGTTTAAAACTTTATGCTTGCTAAAGAAATTTATTTAGCTTCACTTGTTTATACCAACCCTTAGTCCTCATATCGCTTGTTTCGTGAGGTCAGAACTATTGACGTGTACCGCGCTAACTCACGCCACGTACCCGCTTCGACAAATTTACATATTAGATATTGTCTCGATGAACCTGCTTATTACCGAACTAAGCATTATAAATATTATGCATTTCGCGTTTGTCTCGGCGCCTCTTCAATTCCATTTTCTTCCTTTCTTCGCAGTATCGTTCGCTTTTATATTTGTATCTTAACGATACGCTTCATCCACCTATAGCTTATTACTCATTGATGCCCATTCGCTTGAGCTCCTACTTTTGCGTCCACGCAACATCATTACAATGTATTATATTCCGTTATATTACATTGTAGGCAATAAATAGAATATTCGCCGCAGACCATCGCTTTTTCTTTGCGTCTTTCGCATTCGCACATTACTCTATATTTTATATGCTGAAAATAAAAGGGGTAGCAGCGCCTACTAGGAAGAGAAACGTGCGCACCCTTATGCGCAACATAGAACAGCGTATCATGCAATATATATAATGCACATTCGTAGTACGCTGCAGAGTCTTCGCGGCGTCGCTTTTTCTTGTGTCGTTAGCCCGAACGTCGCGTTTTATCAAGTACACACGCGTCTACGGCTGACAGTTGAGTGGCAGATGCACTGCGTTATCGTCATTTTTCGTAGAAAAAAGAAAAGCTAGAAGTATTCGTTCCATTAGCACGCTTCTCTCTTGTGTCTGCGAAATGAACGTTTCGAAAAGTACCGATAAATCATGATATATTTTGGTAATTCTACGTTTGTTGAATGGAAAAGATGTTGGTACAAATTTGTATTAATAATATGTACTTATTTAGAGTTCTTTATTGTTTTCATACATACATAGAAAAGATCTAACGAAGAGAATATCATACATGCGAGAAACGGATTTTGATTAGACTTTGGGTAGTGTTTTCTAGTACCTAGATATAAGGTCCAGATATAGTAGCTACAAGATCCATTTCTTTCAAATATGGTACTTATTTAATTAATATTATTCACATAGGTGTCAATCCGGTTTTAATGTAAGTACACAAAACTTTATTACGTATTCTATTTTATTATATAAATATATTTCAATTTACAACAAAAATTCTTTTTGATAAACGAAATACACGCATACGTAAAAATGATACTAAATGGAAGGCAAATAATGAAAATCGCGCGCAAACGGATAATAAATATTACGCAGATATTAAAATATAAAAATTACAATTGCTCTTGCCAACCTCATTTTATAGAAGAAATAACGGAAAACGATTGTAAAGTAAACATCATTTAAACCAACTTCAAATACAGCTTCCAAAGTACCATTACGAACATTGAAAATTTGAAGCACATAGACACACTCCAACTCGTCCCAGGTACAACTGATCTCAACCTACGACCTTTCCATCCAAAGTCTATATCCGAACGATATATACGCAAGAATAAGAGCGAAGCTTCTCGCGTTCATCACTTGATCGTCTTCATTTTCCACTCGGGCAGCTTTCATGTGAAAAATGACGAGCGGGTGATTCCCGCTTCCCTTCTTCTTCTTCTTCGGCTCCTCTCCTTCTTGGAAATTTATTCGATGTCTCGGAGGTAAGTCGACAACGTCGAATATCGGGAATATCGCGGGGAAGAAGCTGGTGGCGAGAGCTGGAGAAGAGAGAAAGCTCGAGTCTGGCTGATTATCCGATTATCCAGTACCCCGGAACATTTGCGATTCGCCAGCGCGCGTCTGACTTGGAAAGTATATATTCTAGCGCCATCCTTTTTTTACACTCTTTCCTCTTTCCATTGTCCTTCTATCTCTCTTGTGCCATCGATTTTCGTTCAGCAGCGGCGGCAGCAGCATCGGCAATCGAATTACCGGCTCGCCTCTTTTATTTCGTCCCTTTTTCTGCGCATGGACACACACGTGCATGCTCCACTCTCTCTCGAACTGGGTCAAGCACAGCGTGCTATCGGTCAGCGCGATGCTCTGGCACATAAAAGCTAATAATTTTTCTAGGCTACGTAAAAAATAAGAGAGGTAGCGACGATACACCTCGGTAATTTATCCGGGATTTGCCGCTGCATCGCGGCCTGTCCGGACCGATGTACGTTTTCCGCTATGCCCCATAGAGATTTATATAGATAGACGGCGAACACAGCAGTAGCAGCGGAGGCGGAATATTTGAATAGTTTCTATCTGGGTTACCGCATCCAGACCTGTCTAGTTTGGACAGAAGTTTTGCACGGTGGGAGAGAGAACGCCGTCCAAGAAACCCACGTTCGTTTTCTTTTGTTCCGGTGGGATCGCGCGACGTAACGAGATTACCCGATATCTGAGAAATTATAGATCGGATGTTGCTTTGTAATCGAATTTGCAAAGTTATATCAGATTTTTATTTACGCACCCTAGTGGAATTGGCTGAGAGTGAGAAAAAGGGAGACCCGTGAAAAAATGTTCCATATAAAGTCATATATGGCGCCTCATATATTCCATATATGAATTTTGTCTCTATAATGCCATATATGATCATATATAGAAAAACTGGACTGCAGTTAGCTATAGTACAGAATTTTGGATATATCATGGACTAAGCTTTGATATTTTTTAAATTAATATTGTTTAAAAAAGATTCATTGACAGGCTCATACAATTTCGGTATAAGAAGCGATTGAGGCCCTGTTTACTAGTGGAGGAGGTAAATTGCGCGCGCGCACACCTTCAATTGCTCGAAGACTCTCATACCGAAATAATTTGAGCATCACGGAACGATAGAATGTGGTTCTGCAATCGGAGTATGACGGGCGTCAAGCTTTTTGAGATGGCAGCGTACATTCAAGGTATGAGGCTCATAAAATATTAACATTCCTGTCGTATTCCTTTAGTACGAGTACACGAAGAAAAGATCCTAACTATTTTAGTATAAGAGTTCACGCTTTTAAGGCAGATATATGATGTACGACATATGACGTATTTACCTGATAAGTGCATGTATTTATGATAAAAAAACAGTAATGAGATCATGACATTCTTGCTCAGTTCATATAGTTTTATCACATATCAGGTCGGGGCCTAATTCTGTAAGTGTATCGCGGGATAAACTTAAAATAATTATATAACAATATGAGTGATTAGCAGTGATACTGGTGCAGCGTTATCTATGTATATTAGCCATAACAAAAACATACACTCCAGTAAAAAGCCCTCTTTCTTTTAAATTTAAATAAGTGATATTTTTATATGAAATAAAGCGGAAATTATAGCTATTTCGTTCTACTTTCACCTACTTTTGGATTATTTTTTCTGAGTAAAAATTTGCGGAGTTATGATCTGAAGAGGTACAATTTTTTCACTAAAGAACGAAGAATTGGTATTTTTTTCTAATAAATATCTATTATTCCTATAGTCTACGCTTTTCTCGGTATCAAAACGAATAATATCACTTAAAGTTTCTTAAGATCGGAGTAGTAGATTTTTAGTTGTACCTAATAGAGAAACAAATACATGACAAAAAATGGAGAAAAATGGGTTTTTCAGTCAAGCAGTTTCTGTAATCAGTACTTCTTATGTGCCCTGTTTCTCTCGGTATCAAAATGAAATTAACATCCTTCAAGTTTTATTACACTCGCTCAAGAGTTTATATAATTATAATTATATTGGTCAAAAATAGTTTATTGATAAATATGATTCTTGAATCAAAATTGTAGAGTAAATAAAGTAATTGTAGAGTAATTGTAGTAATTATAGAGTTGTTGTAATTGTAGTAACTTATTATAGTTACATACATACTATATACTATGTATAGTAACTCTTTATTAAAAAAATTTAATACAATATAAACTTGCAATACAAAATGTTTTTCATTACATAATTTTTTCTCTTCCAATTACAGCTGACTTAATTAAGCGACAATATTAACTATAAGCTTACAATATTACAATACAATGCTGTTCGTTAAAAACTTTTCCCTTATTAATGCTGTAGTAGTTATTAAGGGAGGAATCTAGTCCAGCCGATCGAAAAAATCGACTTTCTTTTTTGCCTTAAAACCTTCCTATACACATGGATAATACATTCCCAAAGTTATAGCACCAAATTCAGATGTATACCACGTTTTATCTAAATACTCCTGGTAGTAGTAGTTTGCATTTAGGTTAGAAAAATATCTTATATATCATTTTATCTCAACAATGAATTAACAATGAATAGCTTTTTCTAACTTAAATCTAAAACAATTGGAGTATTTAGATAAAACTTGATACATGTCCTTATTTACTTAGCATGGACGTATTATACTCAAAGTTTTAGCATAGTCGATTGAATAGAATAGGAAATTTGCTAATTTTAGTATTTACGCTCCACTACTTTAGAACTTCTGTAAATGAAATGTTACACTGAAAATGAAAATAAGATCCACGAACTTTTTCTATTAAGATTATATGAGAATACAGGTTGAAATAATCTTATGTATGAACTTTTTTATTAATAAACAGCAAGTTCTTTTTATATATGTAGTGGTTCTATATATATGTACGAGTCAGGCCAATTAAAATGATTAACGGCCCTTCACTTAACGAAATTTAAGGAATCATGTAAAATACAATATGATATGTGTATACACGTAAGAACATAACGCGGAGTCAGCGAAATTAAAGTCAACAAATATGAAGTAGTTATTAAGCAAGCCGAGTAGCGCGGTACGGTAGCTCATTTAGTAGAGTGTTCGCATCTGGACGGAAAGATCCGCAGTTCGATTCCCGAAAAAATCGTTCTTCGTGCGTCTTTTTGAAATAAAAAAACGTTACATTGGTATGAGAAAAGGAGCCGGTACCATGTCGACCACAAGTGAAGTGGTTGTTCGCAGTTGCATACCTTACCATCCTGAATCATAATATAGGAAATGATAATTTGATTAGTGTTGCATCCTGTGACTTGTGCACTGGAGTTACCTTGTATTCCTGTACTCGTATCTGATGGAGTTAATAACTTGTCTCAAACAATCATAAATTTTCACAAGTTAATCCTCAAGAAAATTATGTATTAAACAAAAACAATTCAATGAATCTTGAAATTTTTTTTTTATTTAAATTCTTGATTAAAAGGCGAAGAAAAATGAATGTTCATTGATCAAAAGTTTCCATGTAATACCCAAGAAATAAGCAATCAAAAATTTTAAATAATATAACCTCGAATATCTTGAAAAATAAAAGTCCTCATGATCTGAGCAAAGAACTTAGCCGAGAAACAGTAAAAGCTACCTTTTTGAAATTTTTTAGAAGGAATAATACCGCTTTACTCAAGTTATCGGTTGCCATAAAAAATCGATTTTTGCTACAAATAGTATATTGTGTACCTAGGGCGCCAAGTGGGCTTTTTTAGATCGAGTGTGGAGATTGCATTATGAGTCGAAGGCGAGCTAGCACGGCTTTTACGAGCAGAAGACGAGTACTGTAACCACACGAGGTCAAAAAGCCCACTTTGCCCTTGGTACACACCATATTTTTTGTAACACATGCATTGATATTTGCGTTTTTCTAGCATATTAAGCGGGGCTAAACATATATATATATATATATATATATATATATATATATATATATATATATATATATATATATATATATATATATATATATATATATATATATATATCTATATATATATAATAGCAATTCTTCGAAAAATTTTAGCCGGCACAAAAGTTACTTTTGCACCCGCTTATTTACTTTTGCGCCCGCTTATTTACTTTTGCGCCCGCCGTTTTAAAAAATTGTCCTTTAGGCCCGCTTAATAGGTACAGAAAAACATGAAAATCGTACTTGTGTTACAAAAATGATTTTTTTTGCAATCATAGAAAAATAAAATGTATCAAAAACTTTACAGAATAAACTTCTCCATTGTCCTAATTATCTTAATTTTTTTTAAAAACTTTGCATCATGTATTTCAGAGAAATAACCGTTCAAACAAAAAATTACGTTTCCGTGTATAACAAAAGAAAGGAAACACCTCATCCGAAATTTCGGGTGGTAAAAAATAGGTAATTTTATGCTCTTTCAAAAGCATTTTCACTGGATGGATAATATTATTTCTGACGTACCACAAAACCCGACAAACTGAAAGCGGAAAATCGAATAACCGCTAAAAAACAATAAAAACGAAAAACTATAAAAATTATTATTGTGCTCCCTTCGTTTAAAATAAAAACAAACAAAATGAGCTCTGAAGCATTAAATGTTCCTGTGGATTACTCAAGATATGGCTACATATATACACACACACCCACGCACGCATGCAGTTGCGCGTTTGATGAAATTGTAAAATTTTTGGAGAAATTGATAACTTTGGAAAAAATTGGAAAATTTTGAGAAAATTAAGAAAATTAATGAGTTTATTTTGCGCATTTGTACACTATATTAGTTTTTACATTAACTAGCATAAAAACTTAATTTTTTACAATATCCATTCCATATAAAATTTTCAGATCACCAGTGGAATGTGTTTTATTGCCGGATACAACAGCTGCTGCCGCACAGGATAAAGGATCTAGTTACATTAAACTCTCCTATTAAACCTTCACATGCTTTCTCCTCGAGAGCTAAAGTGCAGTTCAACTATACATATAAGAATACAACCGAGAATCGTCGCGCGCGCAAGAACACTAAACTTCGAACCAAACTCTCCTTGCGAAGAAACTTATAAAAAAAAGTCAAATACGAAAAAAAGTGATAAAACAAACATATAAATAACACACAGTTGTACAGTAACGAAGCGCGAATCGACAGTCAATTACAATCGAAGACTTGGGCGCGCTCCCGTCCATTCATTCGTTCGCCTCGATTGTCGAACAGCAGCATTTATCATCGGGCGTCGAGGCGCCGCGTTATCTTGAGCCAAAGTCCACCGGAGGCGCGCACGGTCAGGCGAAACTTGGGCTGCACCTCGGTCTTGTCCTCGACGCTGCCCAGCTGACACCGCCGCAGTATCGCGCTTATCATCGCCTTCATCTCCAGTATCGCGAACTTGTTACCTACAACAGCGAATGTCAAGCGTGTGGTTGTTCTTGTTCGTGGCTCTGGGGATGATAAATTATTCCAAAATTTTTAAAGAAGGATGTTGAGGTGGTTCTTCGTAAGTCCAAAGGTTGCGGTATATTTTCAAAGTTAATTTATTGATGATTCTTAACGGATCAATTTTATCTATGCAATGTGTAAATTTTGATAATGTATATGTAATTTATTTTATGGAATAATATTTCTTGTTTGTGAGAACAATTTGAATTATTATAGTATGCAATAGACTTTCTAATTTTCTTATTAAATCTTTCTAAATATTTCTGTAATAAAGAAATATTTACTGTCATGGACTTTATAAAAAAAAAATACTTTCATTATGAAAAGTAATTTTCAAACAATTTTAATAAAATATCTCTCTGAAGAGTTGTTGTTTTCTATAGGGACAATAACGTTTCATAGAGATATTTACTCGAAATTGACAATAAAATGAGAAAAGTGGTTCCTCGTATTTATCGGTGACCGGTGGCTTTAGCATCACCTTAAAATGAAATTATTTTACTCTGTAAGGTACTTATTAGACTTATGAAATAAAAACTATTTGATGACACTGTCTACAATTTGAGTCTAAAAAAAATGAGCCACTCACAGTATGAATAGTTTTAGCCTTTCATTATTGTGAAAACTTAAGGCGATTACTATAATAAAAAAACCTAGTTTGACAATTAAAGTCTAGATTGTAATAATCAATATAATAATAAAGTTATTTAGTAGGGACATTACATTTTTGTAATGAATCACCCATAAATATTATATTATTTATGCAGGTATAAATTATATATATATAAATATTAATTTATAACTATTGCGCTGTTAAATTTTACAGAGCGCGTTACATCATCGAAGTCATGAAAGAACCCACAAAGTTCAATAATTTACTGTAGGGTTTTATGGTCATCGAATAATTTACACTTATTTTTTTAATTATTTGTAAAAATATAATAAGCTAAACTTGAACAAATTATTGAAAAACAAAGCCTAAATATTGTAAACTTTGAAGAAACTAAATATATAAAGTTAATATTAAGTTACCAATAATTTTAATGAGGAACTGATATTATATACATGAAAATAAAGTGTACACGTATGAAAATTTGAATTATAAATAAAGATTGATACTTTTCTTTATATTTAATTTTAATCATATACTTTCACCCGCAAATAAGTTAACTATACTTTCATCAAACATCTCAACTAACATCGATACCGAGAAAAACAAACCAATATTCGGATCCCCTCGAAGCCCCCTAATATTCCACCCTCATCCACCTCATCTACAAGAACCATCTCGCCAAGAAACGTTTAATACAATTACCTATGCAATTGCGCGGGCCCGCGCTGAACGGAAGGTAAGCGTATGGATGCCTCGTCTCCGAATTTTCGGGGCTGAAGCGCTCCGGGCGAAAGCTGTGCGGATCTGGGAAGTGATGTGGCAGCCGGTGCGTGCTGTATGGCAGAATGATCACGCCGCAGCCAGCCGGTATTACGTGCTTTCCTGCGAATCAAGCACGCGGATTAGCGCGTGGATTGTATTTTTCGCGCTGTTTCGTTCGTTCATTGGGTATATCGAAATGATGCTCATAGCTATGTTGTTATCAGATATTCGGTTCGTTAGTTCGCTATATATAAGATAGATAATAACGGTATGTTAGGTATATGTGTAGATTGGTGGTTGCATGGAAATTGAGTTAATAATATAATATAATAATGGTGTAACCGAATATGTATAAATTGATATGATTGAAGCTCTCGAAATCATAGTACATTTTATAGAAGGTAATATTAAATCTAATAATAAAATTGATATTTCTTTGAAACATTTATAATTTTACAATAGATGATTTAATACTGTTGTACTTAATTTAATTTATTTAATTAATTATATCAATAACTACCTACACAAGCGACATGCTACAGTAAAAATGGCTGTTTCTATAAAAAATCAAATAATTTAACAGGTGAGAGTTGTAGCTTTATTGGGACAGATTTAGATCATGCAAGTTCGGCATACGACATAACGTTGATATACTCATGGAGAAAAATGCTTTGTTAATTTAACAAAGTCTTTTGGTAATATACGGACTAACTATTTTTTTATTATACTTACCAAGTAATTTGATAATTGAACAAATGGGTTAGCAAAATTAACTTATCACTTTATATAAATAACAAATTACTTGGTAAGTGTAATAAAAAAATTAGTTAGTGGGTATTTTACCAAGTGACTTTGTTAATTTAAGAAAGCATTTTTTTCGTGCTTGAATTTTGTGATTATTGACATCTAAACGAAAGTGTTAACTACAAATTTAGTCAATGTTAACTTTGCTCTAAATATAATGTAGGTATTCTATCAAACAAAAACCAGTAGAAGCTTTGCTATAAAATGATACACAGATATTATAGTAATAATTACAAACTACCGAAATTTACAATGAACGTATAAGTATTAATTTATGCTAGATATTACAGAATTTCTGAGAACACAAGGTTAAAGAAATACAAGCTACGTTGACAAAAAGCGATCGCATTTCTCCTTTGAACCCGCTGCACGTACTATAGAACCCCAAAGCACAAAAGAACCAAACGAAAAGGCAAGAAATCGAGCCCAGCCCAGCCTGCGCGCATTCCCTCGAATAAATCCATCCCCGTGCTCACCGACTTTGACGTCCTCCCCGAGTGTCCTGGCAAAGAGCGGCACGCTCGGATAAAGCCTGAGCGCCTCCTTTATGCAGGACTCGAGGCACCTCATGGCCCTGAGATCCTGCACGGTCGGCGCCCTGCTCGCGCCCCTGAATATCTCCTCGAGCTCGGCCTGGCACTTGTCCTGCCACTCCGGGTGATTCGCCAGCAGGAAGAGGGTCATCGCCGTGGCCGTGCCCACGGAGTCCTGGCCCGCGAGCATGAACGTGCAGCACTCGTTGATGATGTCCTCGTCGCCGAACCACTCGGGATTCCGCTCGCTCGTCTCCAGCATGTAATCCAGTAGCGATGTCTTTACGCGGCTCTCTGTCGCGGATCGGGGAGAATCCAAGGCTGGAGATGCTTGCTCCTGGAGGCGGACCTGGCGTTTCTCGTCGATCAGCCGGCGACAGGCTGCCGAGAGGTCCTGGCTTTGTTTCTTCTCTTGCTTGCCGGTGCTCGTTAGCTTGTAGATCCAGTCGAATATCAGCCACGGGTGAATCAGACGGTAGGGTACGACCATGTGGCCTCTGCGAATTTTAAGCTGCGGAGTGATTTTGGGTTGCACGGGTTGGACGGTGTGTGTTGGGAGGTAGTTTTTTGTTTCAAGTGGATGATGGTTTGCAGGGAATACTGTCTAAATTAGAGCTTGACAAAATATGAAAATTAGGAAATATTTGATTGGAACAGGTGAAGAAAAACTTTAGAGAAAGTTAAATTTAAAAAAATAAGTGAAAAAAACAAGATTTTATCAGGCATTGGGTAGTAAAAATTAAAAAAAATTCAGTTTTCTATGTTTTTTACTTTTTACAGAAAGAAATTCTTGTTTAAAAAAAATGCTTAAGATTTTATAAATCTTTCATACTTATATTAGTTTTACCCATTATTTGGAAACGGGTATTTGGAACGCAATTGGCTATATCTCCATAATAGGGGCTCGTTAATCAAAATAGTGGGTGCTAGGGTTCATTTTTTGAAACACTCAAAGTCTCGTCACGATTTGGAACCCTCACTTTGTGCACTTTCGCAGTTTGTTTCACATGATTCAATTTAAGTTTAAGGAGGTTCATACTATTTATTTAAATATTTTCCACTAACAAACATTTTTTAAGCCAAAAATTTCAAAAATACTTTTAGGATGTATTAGAGATGAAAATTAACTTCTGATGTAGATTATATAACATGTAAATGAATAAATCGTTTGCAATTAATTAGATATCAATACAAAGATAATTTAATACTGACTGCTAACTAGTTATTTAATTAATCACCCTAAAGCATAATAATAAATTATGCTTTTTGGACACTATGTGCTGAAACTACAAATGAATATCTTCTCATCAAATATATGTGCATACTGGATAAAATAATATAGTATATTATGACACTGTTGTGGGAGATGGTTTTCTACCTTGCTCGAGGGTTTTCGCACGAGCGAAGCGAGTGAGAAAATCGAGCAAGGTAGAAAAACACCTCCCACAACAGTCTCATACAATATTTTATAGCACAACAACCTCAAAACCGACAATAAAGTTGGCATTTTGAGGTTAGTGTGCAATAAAAATATTTAATCGCTACGGTGCAAACATCAATTTTAATGTAGCTAACTATAGTGATACATTTCAATTATAAATGGAACACGCCAATAATGTTTGTGTTAACAATGACTTTATGTCTTTGCTGACTGCAAAGAAACAATATCAAATTGGTACAGTGCGTCTCATACCTATAGAAATGCTAGAAATTTTCACATTTAAATGTATATATTTTACCTTTTATTTCAATCTGTAACTTATGAAGCAAAAATCGTAGGATAATATTTAAAAAAGTATTTGAAAGGAAATTGTATTCTCTTTTAAACATTACCAGTGCATTTCTTGCACATTAACACTAGGAAAGGTATCATTGGTTCGATCATTGTTTCATAACTATAGATGCAATGGTACTTCTTTTTAGTGTTGATGCGAAATAAATATTCTGGTAATGTTTTATAGATAATACACCCTGGTGGAAAATAATCGAGAACTATAGTTTGCCATGGGAAATAATCGAAGGCCTCGATAAAACTAGATCATTTTTTTACCAGGGCAATTGTCTTTTAATTACATTTTTTTAAATTATTCTACGATTTTTGGCTTCAAAAGTTAGTTTTTTTTTTAAAGGTAAAATGCATACATTTAAATGTTAACATTTCTAGCGTTTCTATAGTTATGAGACGTACTGTATAACAAGCCGAATAATGACAATTTATTAAATTGTCATATGACGTCATTCTCCTCAGATACACGAAATTATACCGCATGACATTTCGACGTCTGATTTCTCTTCCTTTCATGTCTAGAGAGTTCAAGACAATTGGAACAAATAAGCCGTCGCAATGCCATACAAGAATTTCCTATATAGGATGACAAATCAATTTTCGAAACATCCTACAATAACTGAATACAATATTATTATTTAATAAAGCTTAAATTAATAAAAAAAAAAAAAAAAACAATATTATTATTAAGCCTGTATTGAACCAAATAAATCATCTTTAAAACTTAATTTGTATATAATATAATAATTTATTATGTTTCTATTGTTTTAAGCATAGATCAGCATATTATCATAGCAGCAAATATAACCTAACGATTAATGTGCAATATATATTAATATATTAGTAAAAAAGAAGGTTACTTACGAATCAATTAAAAAGCATCTATAGTAATTACAATAACGATATAGTTTGAAAAGGACAACGATAAACTCGTTGGTACGTTGCTAGAATAAGAAATCGATTTTTATGCTAAAATGTTTCAATAAAATCGATACTTCCTCTCCAACTACAAGATAAATTAGCTATAAATTTAATTTATAATAACGAAATCACGATGTGTATGTCGTTGATGGTTTGTATGCAAAGTACTTTCTTTCATTTGACCGCGGCTACGTAGTGAGTGAGGGAACACGCCAATAAACATTGAATTTAAAAGTAACAACAGTATTACCGCCACATCCTACAACGCATTCTTGAACAACCCATATAAACAGATGAACACTTACTTCCGAAACGGCAGGTCATCCAGATCGACGACCCCGTTCTCCTTCGCCTTGCTGGCCACATTGACCCCCAGTACCGTTTCTAAAACATAACAACGATCCATCAACCTCTCCCTCCCCACACTCACCACCTCAAACGAGCAAAAAGACGAACGAGGAAGAATCCTCCGATACCTACATACCGTTCAAGATCTCGTAAACCGCATCGTTGACAAACTTCGTGATGTCCAGTTTCTCCCCATCCTTCCTCGTCAGCTTCCCCACCAGCCTGTCGGCGCTCTCCGCGAAGGAGTCCACGAATTGCTGCAGCACCTGCAGGTGAAACGCCGGCTGCAGGAGGCGTCGATGCGGGCGCCAGGTGTCCACGTCGCTGGTGATCAGGCCCTTGCCCAGGAAGTTGTCGAGCAGCCGGTAGAAGAAGATCTTGCGCGTGTGCTTGGCGCTGCCCAGGACTGCCTGCACGTCGTCGGGCTCCAAGAGGATGACGTAGGGGATGACGGTGATCCAGAAGCGGAAGATCGGGCCGTAGTCCTTGTATGCCTTGTGCGACATTATTTCCAGAACTGGAAGGAGTTGGAAGTTGTAGGCGTAATGAATGAGGGAGAGAATGAGGAACGATGATATAGGTGGAGCAATCACTGAGGAGCATTCACCCGATTGGTACTGCTTTGGAAAATACGGGCCAGTTGAAGCTCAGCTGCGATTGGTCACTTAGACTTGTTCCTTATAGCTGTTCCTTATTCTTTTCCCATAGGACTTTGCGTTTTAATAGTTTACATGTAAATAGAGGAAGCTATTTCGCAAAATGAAATCAAATATTACCATATGAAGTAAATATATTATTAGAGATGTTTTTTTTGCAGGTAGTTGTATATTTTTTGTACGTATATCTATATTACGTTTATAAATTATATAAGAAACATATGAATTAATAAAATTTAATTTATCTTTGTGTACTCCCAAAAATTTTACAGTAATAAAGGTATAATGGCCCTAGTGAAATAGCCACTAATAGCAGCCCTCTGCAAAAGACCGTTAATTTACCCAGCCTGTATTAGATCTTGAAAATGAACATAAATGTTTAATGCTTCATTAGAATTCAGTCTTTTATAAAAGGTACTCAATAATTCTTACAAGTAAAATATAATCCTTATAAGCGTTTTAAGAGTTTTCTTTAAGTTTAATTACGCATTTGCAGAGTCAATTATTAACGACACTATTAAAGGCTTAAGTCAAGTCCAAATAACAACCGTAAAATTATATAAAAATGTAATTTTACGTAAAAAAATAAATTTGGTAAAGTTGTCTAAATTAATATTTGGACTTTAACTTAATATTTGAATATTTTTATTGATCATTGGAAAGAAATACACGTAATAATGATTCTCTAAATGCTTAAAATCCATGCAAAGCTGATTGATAAACGTTGCGATGTTAAAACTTTAATTTTAAATCTGTGAGTAGACTAAAGGAAGTAATTAACTCTACTAAATATAAAAACCGTTTAAAGTTCAAACTTTGAAAGAAACATTCTAGGGTGTCCCCAAACATTTTATGTTTATTTTCAAAATTAAATACAGGTCGGGTACCTTAAAATTGAATTTAACACGTGAAAATTGATTGTAATTTAAACGAATGCATCAGTTTCGCATCGACCGGTTAAATATTCCATTTGATGACTATATTGAATATCCGATATAGCAAATTCTATTTAAAATCAAGATCTTCTATTTTCTTAATAAAGAAAAATTTCAGTGCGTTTGAAATTAATTAAAACGAAGTTAATTAACAATTTTATTATTTAAAAAAGTTTTTCTCTAATTAAATGAACAATTACATAAGAAATGTATACTAATTGTATAATTATCATACTACGCGATCTTTCAAACATCTATGCAAAGTAAAATATAAACAAAAAGAATGTAATTACGGTCTTCGCGGCAGATCCAATTGGCATTGCCAAGTATCGGCAGAGCCGGCGGTCCATTCAGCTGGAAGATGGTCCAGTATATCCTAATCTGATCCTTCAAGAGGTAAATCGCCAGCGTAGCGACGATCAATGCCACGTAAATCCACAACTCTTGAGCATCTCGGTCCCACTAAAACCGAACAACACACGAACATACATAATCAACAACACACCTTTACTAAACGAAAAACCACTGCTAAAAGAAACAAAACCCACATACGGCTCTCGCAACTAATTAATCATCCTCGCAACAAGCGAGAAGCACTCGATTAATTCTTCCCCCATCTATCGATTCAACGCCGGCTATTCCACCGACTAGAACGAGAGAATTCATCAAAGGAACAACCATACTCAAGCCCTAAACGAAGTATCGCGCGTTTCATAGCGGTTGCTTTTCTCGCAGCGCTCCCATATCCATTTATATAGAAAACCATTCAATGCGCGAGCTCGATCCGCGCGATATAATACGCTCGGGCAATATTTAGCCGGCGGCATCCTTCGCCGGCGATTAGAAGCCCTCCGCTAAAGTAATTAACCGCCGCTCGGATACTGGTTAAATATTGCGCGAACGCAAGCCGCGTATTGTTGTAGCTCGCGATGTGTATACCTGTACGTGGTGCGAGCGAGCGCGCGAGTGCTATTGCATTATACGCGTGTGTGAATTACAACACTATGGAGACACGACTCGAAACTTCGTTACGCGAGTTCGTATGGCGCCGCTTTTCCGACTCGATGACAATGGCGTTATGCGCGCGTTGCATTATGGAGCGCGAGCTACCTGCTTCATAATTAAGAATCGAATAGTGTATTGTGCAACTAGGGGGGGAAATGGGCTATTTCTAAATCTTCACCCGAGTTAAAAATTGCCCTCCCCCGTTACACACCGTATTTCTTTTAATAACTGCATATATAGGCCCTTATGTATGTAAGACGGGCGGGAAGTGGCGCACTTTGAGTCGGGAAAAAATAAATTTTAAAATTTTTTAATTTTTTAAAATTAAAAAATTTATTGAAATTTAAAATTTTATAAATTTTTTAAAATTTTGAAATTTGTTAAAAATTTTAAGTTTTTTTAAAAATTAAAAGAAAATTTAAAAATTTCTTTATATTTCTTACTATTTCTTTCCTAGCGAGGGAATGAAGTCATTTCTACACAGATTTGGCAACCCAGCTTGAAATGAGCAATTTTGCATCCCCTTTACATGCATGGAAAAGGGCCTATTTCTTGCACGTGTTAAGAAAAATAATTATTGACACGATTTGAGTTCTAAAAGTGTGCGATGAATTTATTTGGTTCTATAAATAGTAGGGTAGAAGTGAAACGGAATTTCTGCGTTATTTATGAGCATTTTTATTTAAAATTTGTTTTTGTAGCTACATATTGATGTTAACTAGTATTTTGATGTTTTAGGTTGGTCCTCCAGTTATTTCTTACCAAAAAATCGTACTTATTTATGACTTTATTTAAACGTTTATAATTTTATTAACATTTTGATTGCTGATAGATATTGAGATTCGAAGTTTTAAGAAATATGTATTAACCAATCGTTTAAAACAATTTACATTAGATATCATAGCAAATTAAAATTTTAAACACGTTTTTCTTTAAACTTATTTTTCTAATGTTGAAAAGTGCCTGAATCAAAAATACTTGACTAAATCTCTTTGAAAGATTCAGCAATATGTTTCAACTCTAAATGAATAAACTCAGAATTTTTCTAGGATGCACGAATGTTAAATATTTTGTTGTTAGTGTTAAAACATGATAAAATATTCAGACCATAAATCAAACATAATCAACTGTAAAAATTCATTGCTTTTTCATTTAGGGTTAAAAAATATTCTTAAATTGTTTTAAAAGATTTAATTAGATATGTGTATTTCAGAAACTTTTCTAAAATCACTCTATTTTTAACCCAAACATATGCATACATGAGCAAATAATAATGAAAAATATTAAAACTTTTTTGTGACCTTATTTAATTATGACTAAAAAGAGTTAGCGAAATTTGTATGTTATCGGACAAAATGAAGAGTTTTGTAAAACTCACAAGAGGACAACATTAAACAAAACGTACCATTTATGAGGTTCTATCACACGAACTTTCTGGTCATAAAAATATTATAAGACAATTGGAAATACAACCTTCATTGACATATGAATAGTAAAAGATATAGGATTGTTATTTTTAAGATATTATAACCTTAAGATTTTATGATTTTTTTTCTGAATTAAAAATAGGCTTTAAAATATCCTGAAAAAAAAATACATCTTTTTCAAACAGAGCTTATTAGATATGCATTTAATTATGTTAATAAAAGAAGTTTATTAATGAACGTTATTGTAATGTTTCTATTATTCCATGTAAACTTAGCCAAGATTAAAAAATAGTCTATTCAAAAATCCGCACTCAAACTCAACAAAACTGGTTAATTACTACAAAGGGAAACCATTTAATTTTCTACCAAGGTACTGTATACTAATTATTATTTCAATTTCTGTCATTATTTGAATGTATGGAAAGACATAACGATAAAATTGGAGAATAGTTACGAGTAATTTCTCAGTAAATTAAGAATAAGATTAATTATCAAAGCTCATTAAAGTAAATGCAATGCTGTGGAAAAATAATGACAATAATCAAATAACTAAAAGCAGTAATATCGTTATAAAGTATCATTATCCATCAATCGTCATTTTATGCATATCAATAAAAGCTAGAATAATAATATACTTCATCGCATTGTATTGTTAACTTTCTCGCAAGCTGTATCTCCCCGCAATAACACTATAAACTCCGCTGCACTTTTCATCAAATCAAAGCCGTCATAATATCCCCGCATCTAAAAACTTTTCCTACGAAAGTCGAATCAGTCGATTGCCGCGTCCTTTATCCCATACTTCACAAACAAACTTCCCAAAACCCCACGATCACGATCCGCCAAAAACTTCACTCGACGCACTGCACTTTTTTCTATCTCTCCCTTCTCGAGAGCACACTGTATATACTTTGCACCGAAACTGACTATCCGGACTCTCCTTCGGCTACTCACAATTTGTCTGATCACTGCACCCATTGTCGAGTCGACGCGTCAACATCGGCGACGAAAGCTCAGCTGCAGCAAGCGAGCTCGACGCAATCCACGAGGCGAGAACCGCGACGATGGACTGGACGCAGGGGTATCGAGTGGTCACTTCGCGCTCAACGCTGCGAGCTCGCGAGATGAATCCTGCTGCGGCTCCAAAGGACCGGAGATCTCGACGTGGGAACTCATCGATTCGCGCCCGTCTTTTATATGTGAGCGCGGTGTGGCGCGCCGGCAAAAGACCGACCGCCTTCTCCTCCTCCTACCTCCGAAAGCTCCGGTACCTCGCACCGCGTGGGGCTCGAGATGCATGTGCTCCGCTGCTGCGCGACTGCTGCTCTTTCATTCGTTGATGCGCTCGTTGATTCTTGCTGACAGCTTAGCCGTGACTTCCGTTGATGCTGCTCTTAGGGGCAGCTTCGATGGATGGAAGTATGCGCTGAAATTTGAAAAATAGAAAGAGTGGTTCGCAGCGCATAGATGTATATCTTTTAGGGGAAACTGCATTATGAAATAATGTAAATTTTGAACCAATTTCACGGTTTTTAGTGGAGGGGCAGTGGAGGTGCAGTACCGGGGCAGTATCGGGGGATGGCAGGAGTTCATACCCAGAAACACGGTAACAACTATATAATATGCAAGAACTTTCTAAATATCGACAGCAAAGATCCATTGTAAAATTTAGTTAGTTTTACCACGGAATATTCGAGCACCGATGAGCAACACACACACACACTCTCTCACACGCGCGCGCACACACACACCTACACACACACACACACACACACACACATTCTCACACATGCATAATTGGTCGAAAATATGGAAATTACAAACTGGCATATTTAATGCTTTAATACCATTTTGTATTCTTATCCAGTGTCCGCCATTTTTTTTGTGGATTTTTCACAAATATCCTTTACCACTTCAAATTTAGACTTTAAAAAAAAAGTCTCCACTGTTTTATTTGTTATCCGATTTTAATTTTCAAGGTCTCATTTTGTTCCTTGAAAGATTTCCGGGTGACTTACCCATATAAAAATTAAATAACATTGAATAACCTGCATAGTTACAGCCTATAGTTTATAAGTCCATACACGTATTTAATTTTTATATGCGTAAGTCCCAATGAAATCTTTCAAGGAACAAGAAGAGACCGTTAAAATTAAAATCGAATAACAAATAAAAAAGTCTCCACTGTTTTGTCAACTTTTTCTTTTTTAAAGTCTAAATTTCACGATATCTAATTTTACAATAACGAAATTTCGACAACTAAAATTTTTTAGTTTGACAAAAACCCATTATTTCATAATATGTTGACTAAGATAAATTAAGACCGCAATCTGTTTCCTATGTTTCATTTGTTTAGCATTTCTATTTTAATCATTTTACTTTGTAGTTTCTTCTTTATTCGTACCATTCTTATGTAAATTTTGATTTTGCATGACGTTATATAGCCGATAACACTCTTGAGGTCTAAACAAATCGATTGACACCTGGTACGATAAAATCGGTGCAACTGTTTAGGCTCTCCTTAGCGGAGCAGAGTCGGATAAAAATACTGTACATTTCTGTGGCTTTCTAGAATAATGACCTAAATTCCTTTATTTGAAATTGAGTTTATATAAATTGTACGTATACAAATAGACCTTTAACATAACAATGCATAGTACATGTATCTGGCAGTACTTTCATCGCAATTATACTGCTATTCTGTTACACTTTCTCTGAATGTCAGGGAAATCGCCGTAAATTGTTTGTGATCTGCTGCCACATTATATTTTGTTTCTGCCATTAACTATGCGCACGTGCAACATAATTTGCAACAGAACTCTAGTAAAAAGAAATTGTGGTGGGTATTTTGCAGCAGAATTACGGCAGAACTGCAGTAGTGGCTAAAGGACAGACTCAATCGACAACCGATAGAAACGTAACATATGGAAGCAGACCACACATGCTCTGCGAAATTCCGTGTGCAGCAGATTGTGCTACCAAGAATAAATCAATTTGAAAATGTCTCTCATATAATGTTGATTTACGAACAATTCTATATTACTTAAATATTTATTTATAACTAAATTGTATCATTTACAAGAACAAAATTTTGATATCTACTAAAGAGTATGTCAGTCTATTTTTATATGGAAACTGTAAAGTTCTTAAAACTTTAAGAGAATATGATTGAAATGTGCATCTACCGAGTGCTACCAAGAAAACGTAAGATCAATAACAAATTTTTGAATAAGCGTTACGAGTATGTCTTTTTAACATAATCCTAATGCGACTATAGTTCATAGTAAACGATTAATCAATTTATATTTATTTTAAAAAATAATATTTTTATTAAAGAAAAAATATAAAAAATATTTTATAGAGTTTTTATACACGGATATTATGATAGTATAGAGAGATGATATGTTAACGACCAAATAAAAGTGAAAGAATAAGATCTGTAAGTATGATACATAGTCGGGTTTCAATGCATTCAGTAACGTAAAAAAATAAGATGGAGAAAGTAAGAGAAAATATTTTTATCTTTTTTCATTTATTTGTTAAAAATTTGACCGACTACAAGTTGTGTAAAATATTATTCTTTCAAATGAAATTAATAAAACTGACAAAAAGTATAAAGCTCCATACAGAGTCTGAAACTTAAAAAGGCACCAAACGCTAATATCATAGTAATTTACGTTTTCGTATCGTACATTAATTAATTCATTTAGATTAAAAACTATTACCTATTTTAATACTCATTAGTTATCTTATTCTGCTTTATAACCGTTGGTTCATTGCTTTATTTAATAGTAAATAACACTTCAAACGTAAGCAATTTAAATTCCCAGAAATTATAAAATCCTGGTTTCAAAGAACGCTTCGACAGCAATATTTTTCGAGGCTCGCTTATTTACACGGTAAATTTTCTCGAACCTCAGCTTCTAACAACCGTGCAAAGAAACATCATTCGCCCGAAAAGTCGACTTAATATTGCGCATTGTGGAAAAGGCGTCAGCTGCGGCTCAAAAAAAATACGCAAGGGTCAACATCATCATGGCGAAGGCAGGAGACGAGCGCACTATGGTGCGCTATATGATGAGTTATATGAAAGCGCAGCCGGCGGAAGAGAACAAAAGGCTTTCGCTGAGTTTACAGCGCGGTCGGGATGTGCTTCTGTCCGAAAGCTTGCTTAATGCCAGAATGTCAAATGTATACAGCGCGGGTGTATGAGCAGCAAAGGTAGACGGGAAATAGCAGCCAGGAATAACGCAATAACTGGGAACTGGAAGTATCGTTCGCTATGGAGTTTGAAAGAGAGTCAATTAATATAGTAATACGAATGTTGAATATTGAATTAGGTATGTACACTGCGTTTAAATTAAAGGTATTCATTTTTTATCAAAATGTATTATCAAATAATTATGTTTATTTTCTGAATAATAAAGAATATTGATTTACTGTTTTATTTTTTAACAAAATAGATCATTATTAACCGTCTATGATATTGTTTAACTCTACATTTATTATTTTATATATTGTTTACTGTCATATATAAACAAATAGAATATTTCTGTGTAATGGACTATGTATTGTTCTATATAATTATTGAAAAGCACATTCTGCTCTCAATCAAAATAAATACTGAATAAATAAATTGATACAAAAATTTACTGAGGTGCTCAAAAATAGATTGACACGTCACGTTTTCACGTGGTAATACAAATCGGACGATAACATTGACATACAACAAACATTCAGAAGGGCGATGAACATGTCCTTCAAAGGTCACTGGTGTATTAAGAAATTTGTTTGATCGATTGATTGAACCGAATGATTGAATCGATCCTTCACAATTCTAATTAAATAACCACGATCCTCATTAAATTTCATTAGATATAAATATCAATTTAATTTTAACAATCAGTAAGCATAACATCTTTTCTTCCAACCATGTATCTATTGAGAAATTCCTGCATTACAAAACACTGCTCTACACTCCAAACCCACAAAATTACGCGCATCCTTACCAGTTTTCGATCATCCCGTGCAATTCTTACCGCCCCGCCTCCTTGCACTCCGCGACGAATCATCCTCGTAATAACGCACGCGCGATGCACTCCCAACTCTCGCATCTATTGACTATGCTAATATAAGAAAACGCTCCGCGTCCTCTCTCGTCCCCTTGCGCGTGCACGATCATCGCGCGTCGTCTCTTTCGGACTGTTGTGCGAGGAGCAGCGGCGCACACGCGACGACTCGTGTTTGCCGTCCACTCGGCCGACGCGAGGCGAGTCGCGAGTGCATTACGTGCCGGGCGCTCGAAAAAGACACGTGACGCGTGGAGCGAGACTCGCACGTCCGGACGGATGGTGCATCCACCGAGGAACGGTGGCTAGGGAGGAAATCGCTCGGTAAACCCACTTGTCGCGCGAAGGGAAGTCTTTTGTAGGTGGTCGTGGCGAAAGTTTACCTTTTTGCGGATCTTGTCGAGTTTTTATTGCGTGTACTTGTAGAGGCGTTAGGAATGGGCAGTTTGAATTTAAAGTGGTTGTAGCTACGTTGATATATTCAGCTTTGAAGTATCATTATTTACCACGTTGGAACCCCAAAAGTTTCGGATAGAATTTATTTTAAAATCCGCATGGTATACGGATGAAATGGAAGGTTCCTTAAGGTTCCAGATCTGGATTCAGATTTTTAAAAATCTAGCCGGATGTTGGTTCCGGATCTTTTCGAAACATTCCAAACCCTTTGATGCCTTGGTATATATATATATATATATATATATATATATATATATATATATATGGCTCACTCATTAAAAAGTTCAAACCTGAATATATTGACATTTTGAAAAATGGATTTAAGCGGTTATACCTGGAAGCCACATGAATAGTCTGCATTAATGGTATAGTTTTATATATAACTAAAAATTAATTTTTAAGATTTAATAACTGATATATTATATAGGGTAATTAATTGTGTATAATACATAAAATTAGAACATTAGATAGTAAACAGGTTTAAAAATATATCCATTGAAAGTTTAATCAAAGTTAAAAGTTCACATGACGTTTCAATTTCATCGTATTTTTAAAGTTCTTCACATTATCTATACACGTTTTATTTTCCAGTTCTTACAAAGGGAGACCAATTAGTTTAGGTCACGTATTTTGATGAAACATTGGAGATCGACATTTGAAACCTAAAAATAAAGCACAGTAGCCGTAGTTTTATCCAATGGGACGTAGAACCTAAGATATTACCAAAAAACATTAGCACTGTTCATATGGGCAATATTAAAATCTGATACACAGAGAGAATTTTCTGATAAAAATTACCGTGAAAATCATTGTAAACGTGGGATATTCTGTCTTCAGGGGGGAAATTACCCTACTGAACGGTAAACATTAACGTTATTCATTATAAATTTTTCCATTCAGCATAGTAAATTTTACCGTTCAGTAGGGTATTTTTTCCCATGAAGTCAGAATATCCCACGTTTACAATGATTTTTACGGTAATTTTTATCAGAAAATTCTCTCTGTGTACAGATATACTATCAACGAAAATGAAATATGCTGTATCTATACCATACAAAAACCCATCGAATAAAATCACGACTATTGAGCATCATTTTTAGACATACAAGAAGAATATCCCCAAAGTTTCATCAAAACCCGTGAGCCAAACTCCGTGGGCTCCCGCCTTGTTAGTCCAAGCAACCCTTTTACCTACTGATCCAAGGTAAAATTGACTTTGGAACTCGTTTGTGACGCCGCAACTACCCAAAAGCTTGCCCGCTAAACCGCGCTCCCTCTTATTATTTCGGAAAGATCGTTGCCGCAATCGCTGTGGTCGGCCCGCGTGCACTTGCTATTCACTTTCGAGCGTACACACACACACGCGCGGGTCTACCTACATGAGCGAGAGTAGCAGTTCAAACAGTGGGTGGGCGGTCGTCTCGTGCGAAAGGAAATCGCCGGGCGCTTTGAACGCTCGGTACCATTTTGCCTCGTGCATCGCGTATACCTATACGTCTTGTTAACTCTTGCCAGGCGAAATGGAAAGTGATTTTTTTATTCGCGTTCTGTTTGCTTTCTTATGTATTGTACTCGAGAGGGACGACGGGGTCATCGAGGAAAGAGAACGCGGTGAGAGGGACATTGCTCGTGTATATGGGGACACTTGTGAGCAGGGGAAATTTTCAGAGAGAAAATGCATTGGCTGAGAGGATGATTGCACGGATTGCGTCAGTTATTGATGTCACGTACGTAAAGGTAACACGAGTAGGTAATTTAAATACTGTAGGATGGTTATGAAGGGATGTTAAGTAATGATTATTTACTGAAGATATGGGAGTAACCGCTAGAAAGTTAGTGAAAGTACTTGTCAATCGTAAGTTTTAACAATTAGTAATTTATGATACTTATTATAAGTACTATATCAATTTGATTATTCAATAATCTTAAAAAGGTAATTAGCGGCAACGTTGATGTTGAATATTAGCATAAGTATTTCTCTCTACATCTAGTTAAAAAGTTTTTAAAAAAGCTGCTAATAGTTTCTTTATACAAAGATTGCTATGAGCGATAAATGCATGTAGATATAGGTATAACATTGATTCAAGAATGAACAAACTGTGACTCACACAAAATAGACTCAACATACATTTCAGTCAATCGATATCTCTACTAACTTTAGCATAAAAGTTCATCTAGAACATCCACTAAAAACTACATTCTTGCATTGATTTTAAAAATGTCGAGTGCAGCAGTCGACTCCGAAACCCAATCCCACTGCAAATTCATTAACAACACCAGAACCAAACGTCATCTTACAAGCCAAACAAAATGCACTACGTACCCAGAGGCATAACACCGACAAGGCCAGCGCACAAAAATCCACGCGAAATCACATAACGCTCCACCGGCCCTCCAGCGTACGTGCAAAAACTCCTCATAAAGGACACGAGCGCGGCCCGCGCAAATTCGTCCGATCGAGCCTCTCCGCCAATCGATCTCACGCTCAAAAAAGCGCGCATCCCCAACGACTAAATAAACAAACTAAACGAGCGAGGAAAAGAGTCGAGCGCCGACCGCGGCCGGCGACTAGCGTTTCGTTTATACCTCGATGGCGGCGCGCGCGCGCGCATCGCAGCCATCGGCGCTTAATTGGCTCTTCACACACGAATCACGTATGATTGCTAAGAGAGCCCGGCTATATGCCGCGGCCTGCTTTTCAAGCGCTCGTCGTGCTCTGTGCGCGTCGCGAGCCGTACGTATATGTACGGCAATAGCGCGTCGCTGGTGCTTTATCGCGCGAATCAAAGAGCTCTGTATTTTCACGGCAATTAGCTCGGTAGCGGTGCTCGCTTTTTGAGAGGGTGCGCAGAGGGGTTGCGGAGAGAGAGAGAGAGAGAGAGAGAGAGAGAGGTGGATTCTCGAAAAATCGAGCTGCGGAGGGTTGTATGTGTATGGATTGAGGAGAGATCGATGCGGTCGTGTGTGTGTGACTGTATGGTGATTGAAAGAAGCTAGTGGGGATAGTTATTAAATGCTTTGGTAATTATTGCGAAGCGAAGTTTATTTGGACTTGTTCTAGGTCTTTGAATATAATTTTTATATTATTAGAAATATTTTCTTTACATTCGTTTTTTTATTAGAAAAAATAACTATTTATTTTTTAAACAATATTTAATAATTTAAAAGCGAAATATATTTTAAACTAAATCTAATCCTGATTTTCTTTCTCGAAGAGAATTAATGGTTTGTAATAATCATAATTGTTATTTCTATTTCTTTCATAAAATTAACATATTTTATAAACTATTTCTTCAATAAGTTCAGGAGTCCAAATATACTTGTCACAAAATTGTATCTGTGGCGTGTGCGTATGTATGCATATATGTGTGTGCACGTGTGTGCGTGCGTGTGTCCGTGCGTTCGTGCGTGTGTCTGTGTGTGTGGTATTTGACATATTACTTAACTCATTGATGTATAAAACAATAACAATGGCTTGAAAGTTTATTAGAAATTATTCGATTTAAAAATTATTTTTTGTCCTGTCTTTTGTCACAACATCTACAAGCTTTATTGTGATAATATGTTTGTATGCTATAGTATTATATATAATACTAATATATGAGCTATTAGTACTCTACATCTAATATGTAGTTAAATGTAGTACTGTAGGATTAATACCTTATCGAGAAAGTATACGGCCAAAACAGTTGGCACCATTTCTTGTCTATAATTTCTATACTTGGCTTTTCATATTTAGTCAAGAGAAAATTACGCAAAATATTGTTGTGTAAACATTATTCTATAGTAAGTTTAGTTACTACTACATATTGAAAAATGTTATTTCTACTGGTTTCGTAATAACTGGTACTATATACTCTTATTAGTCTTTATTTATAAATAATTAATGAGTATAATGAGTTTATTTTACTTCATAGAGTATGAATAGAATGCTTTTAAGCCACATGCACGTAGAATATGCCTATAATAGCAATTTCAATTGCTCTATTCATTTCAAATTTATCGAATGCACTGTCCACTGTTATAGAGCTATAATTTTAGCAGAAAGTACTTCATTATTAGCAATTATTAATCACTTTCAGGATTATACATTATATATACGATATAACCGGACGAATAGCATTCATTACTAATAAATCAATAATATAATAATCGTTAACTCCTATTTACAATATTCGACGATTTACGCGCTATTTTTCAATCTTCGCATCAGTGCGCGAAAGAAGAAAAGTTACTCGCACACTGTGACTCCGCGAGATCGAGTATTTTCTTTTTCACTTCTTCGTTGTATAATCGAACCCCCCCCCGAAGAAAAAGTAAAATAGCTTTGCCGTTCTCCATCCGTTTCCGGAACGCGAGACCCGATTCGATGCAGCGGAGCCGATGTTATCCGAGATGTAATTAAATTGATTCGAAGGGGGGAAGAGAAGAAAACTCCACGACTGCGCAGTTTCTCCCCCCAGATGCAGACGGAAAACGTCTCGCAATTGCTTTGAAGGCTCTCTGGCATTTCGTTTCGCTAGACGACGCTATTTTTCAGCTGGAAAGAAAAAATAAGCAGAGAGAGAGAGAGGGAGTGAGAGTATAAAAGCGAATACACCGGCGAGTGTTGACGCCGCGCGCACCGCGTGTCGAAAGTGATGCTAATTGATTTCGTAATTATAAATGCTATAGCGCGCTGCTGTGTGTACTCGAGGTGTCGAGTGCTAACGAACGATCCTTGTCAAGCGCCGCGAAGGAACTTTGTACATTTTTTTGAAATATTTTCTCTGCGCGGTATAGCGGCCCTTTTATATCTAGCGGAGGTCGTGCGTCGGTCTAATTGAGTTGCGTAAGCGGACGCTTCTAGGGCTTTTACAACATTCTTAGCGAGTACACACAAAAACGATAATGCTGTTTTGGAGGAAAATCGTTGGAGGAAAATGGTTTGTGGTAACCTTGAAGTATTAGATTCTTACGTGTTTGTGCTTAAATGCAGTGACTAGGATAATTTTTTACGAAACTGTATGGATTTGCAATTATGGCCAGGAGTACAAGGTCTGATAATTTTAATATTTACAGCTCGTCATTTTTATATGTATGAGGTTAAAAGAACAGATCATCTTTGTAAATAAAACCATGTTTATAATGAAAGTCTTCTGAAAGATAATAAAATTAATAGAATTATATTAATAGTTCTATTATGTAAGGTTTGAAGAATGTACAATGTTTGTAAATGAAATAGGCGGCATATTGAAAGTGCTTTGGAAAATAATAAAAATAATAAACTAATAATATAATGATTATGCATTTGGGTCGACACCATATGTAAAATATGATGATGGATTTATTTATTTTGGTAAATAAATCTGTATGGAAAAGAAAAGTCAATTTGCATTTTTTAATTATTTTAAAATCCTATTAAAATTTACGATATTTAAATTGTGGAAGTTATATCTGCAAAGAATTTCTATCTCACGTAGGCACCTGTGTATATACATGCTGTATTTCCATAACGGAAAATATCTTTTTCCCCAATATGCTATTAAAAATAAAAGTAATAAAAATCGATTTATTGCCTAGTGTTTTCTATTTTACGCAGAAGTTGACTTTTTTCATTTATGTCGCTGATTCGATTATTATTTATTTTTTATTTTTACTTTTTACATTTTATTTATTTTTTAACTCTTTACGAATAAATCAAATTCTTTGATTAAGACAAACTTTTAATATAGCGTAAACTAAGGTGATCCGGCTACATTGCAACAATTAGTTATAGTATGTATTTACAACCCATATACAATTTTAAGAATGTATCTTTAAGTAATCTATGCAATACAGGGTACCAAGTCACTCCAGTAATTCCATTCAAGTGTACTCATTTCATGATACGTACTAGGTAGTAGACAAACATTTTCAGAGTTGAAAATTTTGTTAAAATTAGGTATTTCTAAATACAAAATATTCTAATATTCTAAAATACAAAAATCAACAGTAAATATAATTAATGATTTTCTATTGAGTTGATCTTCTCTGATTGATTCTAACCACATATATTCCATACTAAATTCTGTGTTTCTCAAAGAAAAAGATTTGTTTAAATAAAAATTTTGGAATCTGTGATTTTGATGAATTTTAATATTTTCGAAGTTGCTATATCAAAAAATAATTTTTGCTTTCTCATAGAGGAATCTTTGTGATGGTAAAAAAAAGTTTTGTTAAAAACATGTTAGAAACAGGAGTCAAAATCCACTATTTTTAGAAGAAGTCTCTATGGATGTGTATGTGTGTGTATGTGGACGAATGTGTACTAAGATTACTCTGAACATTCACGGTCCAAATTAATGTTTCAGGGCTCAATGATGATTTTTTTTAAGGAAGGGAGCCGAAAAATATATTTGTTATTTTGTTTTTTTTTTGTATTTGGTATGTTTATACGTCATTATTCCTTCTTAAAGAACGACAGGGTCATTTGTTGTAAACCTGGGTTCATTTTTTTCGTTTTTTAATGAAGATTCTGAATTGGAAATAAATTTTGAGATTTATCGATCCGTTCTTAGTTTACAATGGTTTCTTTGTTTCATGATATTTTACGATATTCTAAAGTAAATTATTTTTGTATTTTAGAAATAATATGATTGTTTAATTATTTCTTTTATACATTTATTCATTTGTATTTTACATTTGTATACTTATTAATTAAAGAAAATTATTTATTTATGTATTGTTGTTACTCAAATTACAATATTTTTTCTAAAAATATATCTTTAATTGTAATCCTAAGCTCTATAATCGCTATATTTAGCAACAGTTATATTACTTTTCAAATTACTGTTGAAAATATTATAGTTAAAAAATCAAGGATACTAGTGTATACATATGGAAAGTTTCGATACCATGCTTATTACGATGACAATAAAACTAGTAACTTTTTTCAAATCATTGGTTCAGGTACTTTCACTTTCAAGCTTTGATCAAACACTATATTACAATATTTATTTGTTTTTTCTCTTACACTTTTCCCCTGCAATCAACAAGTTTGAGTATTAATATATTTAATACTGGTAGAGATATCAAAATTAATAAAAAATAAATAAAACCTCACAGTCATTTAATTTCATAAACTCGATTTACTAAGTTTTATTATGATTTTTCTAATTTAATGTTTAGAAATCGATAATACAATATAATTATTAAAGCACAAGATTATAATTGTTTGTAATTTATCTTTTGACAACATTTGATGATTAAAAAATCCGCGTTTTTGAGATATTATTAAGAAAGATACATAGTAATTTCAAATAATGTATTAGAATAAAGAAATTCATATTGGAAAAATTAATTTAGTTTGAGGAAGCTAACTACCAATGAATTAGCATCGGTTTTTTAATTTCTGACTATATGAGTATATGTGAAATAGATTTACGAGAATAGGGAGAAGTGGCATGATTATGTGAACAAGGCTATGGATAGTGTTCCGGCACAAAGTAGGATTCACGAGAGGAGAAATTAATAATTCGATCACAGTTTAAACTTCCAAAATTATATTTATTCAAATGCCTAGCCGATATATTCCTGTGACGCATTTACGCTAAAAAGCCGATTCTTTCCCTAATAGTCACACGATGTGAACCACACGAGAGTCTAAACTGCACTGCCTTGTTGTTGTCGAGAGCGCCAACGCTGGTCCTTTTTTTACGACCTCCTTTCGGGAAATACACTTGAGACAAAAACACATGCTCAACCTTTACGCGTAGCCGATTTCATTTGGTTCTCTTTCTTTCATAACGCTGTAGTTAGTACATTGCATCACTTCAGCACTGCATATTTATTTATTATCAATTTTACATTATTATATTCGCCGTCAATTTTACTTTACAATAATTATCATTATTTCTGTCAGTAGCAGATAGTCTCAACAACTAGCAATGGTAGCTACGGTGATGATGCAAACATGATTACAGCGCAGTGGTCTCAAGATTATGATAGCCGCGTTTATTCAAGCACTATTAATAGCTGCCATTAATAGTGGTCATTATAACAATAATACTAATAATAATAATAATAACAATAATAATAACAATACGTGTGTATTCATAATTTTCACTCAATATTTGCAAGCATATCAACTATAATTTGACTATGAACCAATTCAATTTTAGAGCCAAATGGATCCCATTAAATACGTATTTTAATAAAATTCCAAAATCGCCATGGTGGGCAAAGTAAACCCGATTTACGGTAACAAACTTTGATTCACCCCTCATTACCGTTAAATAACAATATGAAAATAATCCTACTCTTATTTACCTTACGTGTCCCTCAATTATTCATAATAAAAATTTTCAAACAGTAAAGAACAAAACTCCTCATCGCGATTCCCAGAGCACTTCGCCGGCTAATATCCTCACTCATCCTCGTCCCATCTCGATTAAACCTCGCTCCGCCCTCAGTCCCCGTAAACGTCGCGTAACTGCGTGCAAAACAGCATCAAACATGCATCGCGTCCAATTGTTTTTAATGGATCCTCCAGCTACATCCCGCCCTTCCCGGATCCACGCAAACGCACCCCGCGCGCATAATATTTCGCGAGTGCGCAAACCACCGCCAGCCCGAGATCGCTCAATTATTCAGGGCTGTACGTATATACACACAGCGCACCGGTGTACCACTCTCGCGGGTGCCGTAAGTATTATACACCGCGCGCACCCAGCGTCACTTTCCATTTGCGAAACACAAACAAATGGCCCCCTGATATATAAATGTGTATATGTGTTATATACACGCGCGGTCGCCCGAGGCGGGACGCGTAATAATTCGATTCCCAGGGGGTTCGGAATTTTTCCAGCGGGTGTGTGTGTATGTAAAGCGGGTTTCTAGGTCGACCTGTCGGGTAATGGGGGGTACGATGGAACGGAGACGCTGGTCGGCTGGAAAAACGAAGTTTCGCGCGTGGGTTGGTATTTTCAGCGTGTGTATGGTGGATACGAGAGGAAGATGTGGGGAGGAAAGAATTTGCTGTTTATAAGAAAAGTATGTTGGGAGTTGCGTTTTTCTGCGGTGAATGGCTTAGTTGGTGCGTAAAATGTATGCATTGAGCGAATTTTTATTTGGTCAGTTTAGGGGATGTTTAATTCTTTTTGAATAAATTTATACATCCTTTATAATTTGTGAATACTGTTAGAACTCTTTATATTACACAGAAAATCAGATGAAGTCGAAAATGATTCATCTGTACTTGGTAAATGTTAGTTGTACTGAAAAATATATTAAATTCTTTTGATTGATAAAAATTGTTAAAAATAAGAAAGCAAATCAAATCACACTTAAATAATTCATCCATTGTTTCTATTATTAAATGTTTCTTTCTACTTAATTATTTTTTTTTTATTTTTCCCTCTAAACTTATAAAAATGAAATTTTATATAAGTATTAAAAATGTACATTATTCTTTATGCTCATACGAATTATTATAATGAATTACATTTTTCAAATTTTATATAGTAAACTTTTCTAGTTAAAAGAAAATGAAAAATAAGTTTATAAAATGCGTAGTAATTTTAAATAACTTATGCATTACTTATTATGTCTCTCAAAATATAAAGCCTCGACGTTCCAGTGGAAAGTAATCTACAATTTGGAGGGATAAAGATCAGTAAAACCATATTATTTTTGATTAATGTTGTATTGATTACAAAAGTAATAGCAGTGTAATAATAGAAATAACTATTAATAATCGTATTAGCTAAGACGTTTACAGTAGAACTGTATTGTTCTTAAATTGAAAAAAATAAATAAAATTTTAATTTTACCGGCATCTGAAAAATTCATAAAGAACCTAACGTACGTAGATTAATTGAAGTCTTTTACTTAAGTAGCCGAGTAAGCTTCCCGGATTCACTAATTGGTATATTTTTTGCCACCAAATGGCATCACACCAATCTCAGATACCAAGGACGTCATCATACTAAAAATTTAAAGGAAGCCGACTTTATGATCGTGAGAATATAGTAACTTTGAAGTCATATATTCTCATTTTATAATTTCAAAAACATTTGAAAAATTCCAAAAGTTCATACAAAGAGTAAATTGTGCAATCAAAATACAAATCAAAATACAGTATTTCAAGTACATTTTATTCTAAGTTGAAAGATATCGTGATAATTTATAATATTAAAGGAAACACGTTATTTATTTGATAAGAACTACAAATATTTGATAATATCTTGATGAAGGATACCAATCCCCTGAGTATTTGAAGAAGACTAAACACAAACAAAGCAGAATCAAATTTTCTCGAAAAATAAGCAAAAAGAAAACGATTCTAATCACCGTATATATTCCGCGATAAATATCCCACGAATCCCTCGCATTTTTTGTGCTCTCCATTAACTATATACACACAGAACTCCTAGACTGAGTTATTTACCCGCAGAATTTTTGAACGGCGCAGCAGCACATTCTTTAAACACTGCGCGCCGTAATATTGCACGCATCGCGTACATACGTACACGATAGAAAAGAACTGCGCACATTTTTCTCAATACAAATATCAAGCTCGCGCGCGCGTTTTTTTTTGTACACGCGTAGAAAGAAGCAATTCCTTCTTTGCCGGAGGAGTCGCACGCACACACATCATGTATACTACACATACATAATCATATATATATATATATATATATATATATATATATATATATATATATATATATACATACATATGTATACACGTACATATACACACATACACATTGATATATGTACATGCTTACACATACATACATACACACATTTTTATACACTCATACATATATATACACATACATACACACAAATACCCATATACACAAATACATACATAGCATGTTTTGCAGATTTTTGCGTCTGAATCTCCGTAGAAACGCGACTCTTCGCGCCGTATTTTCATTCTCTCCTCCCCCGTACATACATATACTCCTGTACGACTCGCAACATTTCTCTCCTTCTCTCTCCTCATTTCTCCCTCTGTCTTTCTCCACCTCGACAACGATGTCTGCGCGTATACCTATATACCTCGCGGTGTACAAAGGCTTCCCTCTCTCTCTCTCTCTCTCTCTCTCTCTCTCTCTCTCCGTCTCTGTCTAGAACCCAGCCTCGGCGCTCTCACTCGTTAACCCCGCGACTTAGCGCCTCGACTCGGGCTCGGTGATTATTCATCATCGCGCAGCGGCGGCGGCGGAACAGCGACAGAGAGAAAGAGGAAAGAAAGAAAGAAAAAAAAGAGTACAGAGCAGCGGCGCGCCTCGAGAATGCACCGAAAGTCGCGCAGCGCGCGGAAAAAAGGGTCTATAAGAGCCGCAGCGCGAGAGGGTGGAAAAAAAAGGGAAAACAAAGGGGGAGAGTGGAGAAACGCAGAGCACGCGGAGCGTACATAAGGAGCGCGAGAGCCCGATAAAGACGCGACTGCCGCGACATGGGAAATCGCGGAAAAGGAGAAAGAGGAGTATAAACGCTTATCCCTCGCGTGTCACTGATTATTCCATTTACGGAGGCATCCCTCGCTGTGTGTACTTTGAATAGCACAGAGAGCAGAGAGGGAAACTGCGTGCGGCGTTTTCTTTCTTTCTTTTCTCGATAAAACCTAAAAGTACGCAGGAGCAGATAGGGAGAAACGAACGCGCGCATAATCCGCGCGGCGGGATTAATTTTTTGTGTATATACCAACCTCCTCCTCTCGCCCTTTGTTTGGCTCGCGTATCTTTCGCGGTGGCTTTGTCGGGCCTGCCGCCCATTGTTCGAGAACCGCGGGACGTGCCCTTTTTTTTCGAGCAGATTTTCCGCGGGAGCTTGGCCTCGCGATCGCACGAAAAGGATTCGTTAGAGTCCGCGGAGGTTGAGAGGCAAAGCTGGATGCTGGATATATACAGCTGCAGCGGAGAACCGAGAGATTCATTGACGTCAGAGCTGCGCCGTGCACGAGTGTGTCAATATTAAAGGCCATTATCCATTCGTGTAGCGCGAGTCGAGGATGGAAGAGGAGGACGCACTGTTTGAGTATGAGAAAAATTTTTGTCTCCGTGTTTGAGATGTTTCGCGGAGAGGAGAGGCACTGCCGAGAGACATTGTACAAGCGAGGACTTTGCACGGGATTCTTTCGTTCGCGTGCGACGCGCGAAGTCTTGGGAATGGGATTCTTATAGAGAGAGATACTTTTTTACGTAATTAGATATAGAAATATTCATACCGTCTTAAAGGAGTGATGATGGGTGTCTTGTCAGTACGTTGTTCGTTTATTTAATCATTATTTACAGAGTTTTACTATTTGTAATACTTTTGTGCAGTTCTTTACACTAATTGTTTACACTTTCTTATACTTTTTAACAAATTTTTACAGTTTTTGAATGCTTTTTTACGCTTTCTTATACTTCTTATAGATTTTTCTCTATTTGTAACATGATATAGCTAACTATGTATTGATAGTTTATCTAATATTTAAACAAATCTCAATTGCTAATAAGCCTTCGAAAATACCCTACCTATTACTCTACTCCATCTCCCCCATCATAGTACCATGCCCCTACTCCCAACCCTATCATTTCTCCCCTATAATAGCACTATTTTTAAAAGATGACTTTTCCTTAGAAAAAAGATTTTGCTAACACGCAATACTTTCTAAATAACTGTTCTATTAATTCATCAAATCATTTATTGAGACTTCATAGCAAAAATGATTAACATTGATATTTTCAGATCCATTATAAGAAAATTTAATTTTGTTCACACTATCTCCCAGCCATTCTATCAAAACACAATGTTCACACTCAAACAGAACGTGTATCTAAAATAAGCGCGCGTGTGCGTCTTCTCTCCTTTCAAAAAACAAAGTCAACATATCGACCGTGTCATCGATCATCGTGACTCGACAACGCCGAGCTACTGCCGATGATTCAACTCTGCACAGCTCGCCTGATTATAGCAAACATTTTCAATTTCCATCCGCCTCCGATTTTCCGCCAAACGCCCGTTTGCTGCACACAAATTCCCAGAAGCGCGCGGCGCGCACAATATTGACACGCACGCGTCAAATTGTTCGCTCGCTACAGCTTAAACATACGTGCGATGTACGCACGCAATCAGTCGTATGTGAAAACAGAGGAGACAGTCGAGTTGCCACCCTTACAGGAGCTTCTGCAATCCGTGACAAATGTTAGTTTTTTAAATGAAATTGATGATACTTTATTCATTGTACAAAATATGTTTTATTTTTAGGTCAGTGAATCGATAAAAATAAATACTTAAGGAGGGTCTTTCGGTAGATGTAGGGCAAAAACAAAAAATCGTATGAGAGTTTATAAAGGTCCTATGATAAAACTAATTATGTGTACTTAATAATAGTGCAAACTACATGAAAAAATAATCGTGACGTCACAAGTGTAAATATTGTCAATTTAAAGTTACAAAGTTAACGAAAGAAAATTTTAAAATAATATATATGTGATTAGTGAAAGACAATTGTTAATAAAATTTACGCCTTTAGTTATAAATAATTAGCTTTCTCTTATTATAAATATATTATTTTAAAATTTTCTTTCGTAATTTTTGTAGAGAAATGTATAAGGAAAAAAAATAAGACTGGAAAGATTAAAATTGGTTAAGAAATAAAAAAAACAATTGAGGTTTAACTAAATATTTTTTAAATTGACAATATTTACACTTGTAACGTCACGATTTTTTGGAACAATTTTGTTTTCATGTAGTTTTGGGCTATTATTAAGTATATATCATTAGTTTTATTATAGGACCTTTATAAACTCTCATACGATTTTCTGTTTTATGCCCTTCATCTAGCGAAAGATTCTCCTTAACTGAATAATATAAGTAATGTTAATAAATCATATGTAAAAAGATTAATTATTATCGATGTGTAATCAGAAAAGGTAATAAATTCATCTTTTTTACTATTCTTTTATATATTTATTTTTTAATTCGACTTCAAATTGGTTTATTCTATTCAGTTAATAAGAGTATCCACCATTCTGGGAAAAGAATTTAGATCAGACTTTAAAAGGTGGTGTCTGGTACTTAGGAACGGTATATCTAACATACGCAGTTTGATTTTATAGCTGTTACACTGAATATATATGCATTATTATTTTATTTTTTAACGTAAAAACTTGCAGAATTATGATCAGAAGTAAAAATATAATTTTTTTCACAATAACGCGCATTTACGGTAAAATAGGTATCGTATCTTGGAAACAAGGGCCTATGAGATCAATATACTGATGCTGGGCTTTGTTTTTGGATACCAGAAACAACCTCCCAAAGCCTAATCGAAATCCGTTTCGGGGTGGGTATCTAGTGGACTCTTTTTATAAGTATTTTCCATCAATTTACTATCCCCAAAATAATAATAAATACTTCGTACACGATGTTTCTTTTAAGTAAAAAAGGAACTTTTAACCTTGATCTCATAGCAACCACAACATACACCATTTATAAACTAACAAGAAGCAAACATCCTTATTTAATATTTTCGTATAATAGTAAACAAACATTGCCACTCAAATTAACCGTTATAACGTACCACGCTAACGCAAATATATCCTCTTCTCGATACACACATCTCTCGCCGCCCTCTATTTTCCCTCCACTCAGCCTGTCGCCCTCGCGTCTACGTCGACGTCGAAGAGCTCTCTCTCTCTCTCTCTCTCTCTCTCTCTGGCAAGATGTACATAAATTGTCTCGATCGAGCTGCCGCGCCACGCGGAAAAACGATTTCGCAGCCCAGACGCTGCTGCTGCTGCAGAAGCGCGGAGGAACTTGTTTTTCCTCTCTGCGCGTATATATAATAACGGTGGCGGTGGTGGCGGCAACGTTTTAGCTTTTCACGTAATAAGAAGACGTTGTGTGCGAATTTATATGCCGCGGCTTTCGCGCCCATTATGCGAAATTTCTGCGTCAAAGGGTATAAATTGAGCATGGTGCGAGGTGAGTTATTGTTCTCAAAGGAAAATGTGTTTAATTAATTTTCATGGCAAAAAGGATACTATTTTGCTGTATTTTAACTTCTCTTTTGGTTTTTGAAACAAGTATCGAAAATACGAATTTTGTGTATTGTGAGAATTCGGTACTAAAAATAAGAACTGAATTACTTAGTTTAAGATGGTCCTACAGTAAATTTTGAAAAATTTGTTAGTTACGTGATAAATTTTTTTAAATTGCTACCTAAAAAAAGTTATTACGTAAATTTTCATAAATTTTTAGACAGTATACCCATAGTTTGTAGAAATAACTAGCAATTTTCAATGAAAACTGATGTTGTTTCAAAACTGTCCTTGCGCATGGGAATGCAAATATAGGATTTGAAAAAAATTATGTAATATATAAGACTCGTACCGCACAGAATTATGAACTCCAAATTTTTAAAACCACAATTATAAACAAAAATAAAATTATATTGAATTTTCATTGTAAGAATCACCAAAAAAAAATTTTTTAACTCTATTCATGAGCAACACTTTCTGAATAAATTTTTTTTTTAAATCGGAATATATGGTTGTAATGCAAAAAAGTTGTGTTCAAGATTCATACACTTATAAACTCTCTCACTTACTTACACGCACACCAGTTTTCACGTACATGAAAACTTACCACCTCTACTCCGAATAATTCTATTTATAGACATTCATACGTACACTCAACTTAAATAAACACAATACATTTATACCTATCGCGAATTACCGCGGATTTCGGGAATCGACGCTTCTTTCGCTCGATTCTCTCGCCAGAGACGTTGCGACCATCACAACTGTAACACGGCCATTTTTATTGCTATTTGGTTACTGTATATATTGTTAAATAATATATATTGTTATTGCATCATGCAACATTACTGTGCATTTATTTGTGTCTCCTACAATCAGCCTATTCCTACATAAAACTACTACGATAAGAAACAAGTTGAATAAGATATCTTCAAAGTTTCAGATTGATTCATTGTAATCCTAACATACGTATAAGACCTGCTGAACATTGGAAAACCATGCATAAATGGAGAAAATCGCACTTTTGTAAAAATAAGAATTAATTTGTTGATGATTTACACCAATTTTTCTATGGCATAATATCAAATTTTTGTTTAATAATTTCTATGTTTTCTGAGGTTTGCCTGCATAGTAAAGAGTAGATACACAGACTGGGCACAGATTGAGATTCGGTTAATGTAGGAACTCTCTGGAGTGTGAGCAATAAAGGTCGGAGGAAAATTACGTATAAATAACTATTAAGTTCATTAAATTGATTTATATGGCCAATATTGCAAATACATCATTTTCTGTTCTAAAAATGTACAAAGTATCTGAAAATGAAATGAAAGAATTCGAGTTTTCGTCAAATTTTACTATACGACCACCTTAAGAAACCTTTTTACTTAATATAATAAACATATGAAACGTAAGGAATTCTTTACGAAAAAATAAAAGAAATCCTTATATTAAGACCGAACGAACATTCCATGTCGAAACTACGTAGCGTTGTAAGGTTGCTTCTCGACAGTTCACAATATAATAACAAAAACGTTTTTAACTTCTTTAAATGACCTTTTAAGAAAAAAGTATTTCTTAGAAAATAATAATACTAAATGCTTTGGGGTAGGATTTCTAGCTCAATGATTATATTTGTTAGGAAATAAATTCGAGAAGACTGTAAATTGATCCAATTTAGCTTCCCGAAGAACTAAAATTAAATTAGCAAAAAAATCCTTTTCGCTCGCAGAGAAATTATATTTTCCCAGAAATTTAATAAACTTCTGTAGCGCGCGTTAAAACTTTTATTAATCAAAATGTAACAAGCGTTCTCTCTCTCTCTCTCTCTCTCTCTCTCTCTCTCTCTCTCTCTCTCTCTCTCTCTCTCTCTCTCTCTCTCTCTCTCTCCCGCTCTCGAAAAGACGAGGTTAATCAAAATGAAAACAACAGCGAATTATACACACACTGATGTTCCATATCCCCCGTGTTCATACAATTTCACCCTCTGACAATAACTGCGCACATTATATACATCACGCGACGCGCTATTACGGCTGATTTCTTGCTCATTCAGGCAGCATTTGCTTCCCCAGCGCGAAGCTTACGAGAAAAGGTCGAAAATTCGACAAGGCGCCACCGTTAAAACACATATACAGAGAGAGAGAGAGAGAGACGCAAGTTTAATTTCATTTTACACGCTATAGCGAGCACGAAGCGAGAGGGACAGAGAGAACAGACCGATGAATTATTCATTTACCTAATGGCGTAATGCATGTCATTTAGACTTTGCCGCGGCACCTTTGACGCGCGAATGCGCACCAGCGCCTCTTCAAATATATATATATATATATATATATATATATATATATATATATATATATATATATATATATATATATATATCAACGGCGCTATTGCGACGTCGAATATAATATAGGATATACAGCGAGCGCAGCGGTCATGCGTCATACTTATGCGCTACGGAGGAGCTTTTGCGTGTTTTCAGCGCGCGAAGCTCGCCGCGCGCCGCAGAGCTCGTAAAATAATCCTGCGGGGCGGAGCGAGGCAGTACGGAAGTCTTTCTTTTTACTCTTCTAGAGGGGGGGTCGGAGGAGGTGTAAGTGGTAGCTTTATCGCTGGAGTCGCTTTATGCTGACCGAGTGGTAAACGCTTGTAATTGAAAAGAAGAAGGCTTCTATTTATGCTAATTTGTGGGCGATTGTAGGTTATTGCGTCACGGGGATAAATGTGTTTGGATTGCGCTTTAATTAAAAACTTCTTTTAATTTGAATCCTTTATTCGTTATATTTGATCTGTAAATTTACGTTTAGCTGTGAAATGGTATATGACCCTGCAAGTGTACACTTTAATAATTTGAAACTTTTAACGTACTCGGTTAATTAAATTAGGTAGAAAAAAGTATTCTACTTATTTAAACTGCATCCACGGGTAATCGAGCCTCTATCATACTATATAATAACATTATTTATTTAATTTATTAAATTCTTCTCGAAATTACAATTACGTCGTTTTTGCACTGCAGGTGATTCTTCCATGAAGCCAAACGTTATCAATACTTTTAAAATAGGTATACATTTCACGTGTAATAAATAACTTTTTCTCTGTAGAATTTCAAAGTATTGCTTGCGGCCCTTAAAATCAAGTAAAAATTTCGGAAATCTAATATTTTACTACGTTTTTTTGTAAAAGCGACCAAAAAATTTAATTGTATTTATTTCATCACTTATACGTTTGTACTGTGTAGATATAGCTGCAATATTGTAAAAAAAATAAATGGGTAAAGATAATATTAGATTTCCAACAGTTAAAAAGAGCTATGGTAAGATAAATATCGAGGTGATCATGATTCGTTAAACTTTCCACGTAATATAAATATCGAAAGAACAAAATAATATCCAGAGCTCTTCGGAGCTAACAATCATTCCACTCCTATTATTGGTAAAGAAAACTACCACCGCGAGGTGGCGCTAGTGAAAATGTCTATTCCTACCCGCCATGTTTGTTACATTAACAGGGGATACCATATCAATTATAGATTAGACATAGAACAGTATTAGTGTCTGTACTGCGAGATATTTGTGTCACCTCTTCGATGCTATAGTTAATTATTGTTTAGTGTGAATAATATTTTATGCGTTCGTGAGTGAATTCGCAAGTGAAAACTAAGTGAAGTGTAGTGAAAAGTGTATTTATATTATATAAATCTAAAATATAGGCCTATTGTGAATTTTAATAATATGAAAATATATAGCAATAAAAGTGTAAGTACAAGTGTGATTTAAATGTAAAAATAGTATAAATTTGTCGTGTGATATGTGTATAAAATATCTTCTAATAAAGTGAAATATAAATATGGGAGATATGCAAATACTCATCCGGATAGAAAGATTTCTCAAGGTAGACCTAAGAAGTGACCAAGAGAATTTTATGAATAGAGATATAGCGATGATTCGGATCAGAAGATACAAAGACCTTCCTCATCTTCAAGAAAACTCAACAGTGCATCATCAGTTCATGAGTCTTGTGAGTCAAAAAATAGAATTAATGACATCAATATTCTATTTTCAGAACTCAAAGATATTGTTCATTGCAATGAATGTCATGGCAATGTACAGTTCAGTGGGTCATGCACACAAGGACTTGGATTTAAAATTGATATTGTGTGTGCACAGTATAGTCAGATAGCTGCATAAACTCAAGTAAGAAAGTAGATAAGAATGGAAAATCTTGAGAAGTGAATAGGAGAACTGTTCTTACTTGACGTGCACTTGGCCATTGGCATGCTGGATGGTCTATTTTCAGCGGCATTATCGATTTTCAAAAACCAGTAGCACAATCTGCGTTTAACTCAATAAATAGTTAATTGAGTGAAGTGTGCAAGGAAGTGGCGCAAGAGTCTATAAATGCTGCAATTCAAGAGGAAAAGGATGCGACACCACCAAATGGAGATTTAACACAGAATTCAAATGAAAGTCTCAATAGTTATGTGTGGAAGCTGGTTCCAAAACCAGTATTCAGTGGCTTGCCAGTTTTCAAGATTAAAGTGTATACTGCTGTAACTTGCTTCAATGATGATCGAACTGGCTTCCTCAAAATCATGAATATTTTTGAAATTGAGCCCGGAGATGCTTCGACTGTGTGGGCAAAAAGCAACGATGACTCCAGATTGTTTCATCCGAAGAGCAAAAGACTTGCGAGCACAAAGGTGGAACGTCAATAGGAGAAGAGTTCGAGAAGAATTACAGGATGATTCATATGGAGCAGGTACAAATTAAATGTTGTAAGTATAATTAATTTTTTATTGTACGCATTATTAACTACTTAAAGTTAAGTATTTATTTTAGTTTTCAGCAAATCCTGGACTATGCGGGTTACCTTAATACTCCCATGAGAATGACAGTTCAGGTTGAAATGATTAAGAAAAAGATCAAAGCTCTATAACTACGATGAAAAAAAGACAAGAGTTTAAGAAAGTTTTAATCAATTAAAATATTATTTTTTTTCTATTAAATCCACTAAATTAATCTTTTTGTATTTCAGGTAAATCTACACAATAAATTGTAGCTTGCTATATCCAGATGTGGATGTCCACTATTGAAAAGCTTTATTTTGATGGACAGATGAAATTAATACCACTGAAAATTAATGGGATGAATATTATTATTATAAGTATTATTTCAATTTATGATATATATTTATAGTTAAAATTTAAATGTTGATTTTCTCTAAATTCTGTTTTTTGAAATTTCAGGTGCTAGCCCCCGTAAGATTTCAAGTGAACCGCTGGACCAAACTCCTCCAGCTTTGTGGATATTACTTTTCAATACATTAGTTATCGTATGAATACAGGAAATTAATTTTGAATATGTTGACAAAATTTTGCATATATATATGGTAAATTAATTAATAATTAATTTAAAAAAACAATAGTATATCTGAAAAAAATTATCTACGTATACAAAATAAATTTCCTGTATTCATACCATAACTATTGTATTGAAAAATAATATCCACAAACCTGGAGAAGTTTTGTTCAGCGGTTCACTTGAAATCTCACGGGCAGTGGATTGGGAGCTTAAACAATCTTTCTCTTATTACTGGGTGCTTTGTGGATTTTAAGAGACCCTAGACCTCTCAAAATATAGGTAAAAATGTATACTTTTAGTAGAAAAATGTTGATTACATTGAAACAAACTGACATATTTTAAATATTCAATATCTCTTTTACATTTTAAAGGTGCTGTACCCCCTTAACTCGGAAACATGTCATCTATCCCATACTACCCAACGTCCTTCTCGCGTAAACGATCATCAACCGATAACACCGTAATCCCCAGTTATACGGCTCGGCCCACCCTCCTGTAATACCCTGTCCGAGCGATTATTCGAAATTGAATAGTCGAAAGAAAATAAGCTTCCACGGTACACCCCCTAAAATTTCCATGCAAATCGGCTCGCCAAGTAGTGTACCCACTCACACCGGAGAAAATGCGCACGAGAGAGAGCGCGGAAAAACGCGCAAAGCGCACCCTCCCTCCCACCTCTGTCGCATCGCAACGAGGGCCTAGAAAGCACAAGACTGCATAACGCTTGCGAGCGCGCTGGCGAAAGGGAAAGAAATGAGTATAGAGCAAGAGGCAAGAGTGAAAAGGGGACCGAACACCCACCTCCCGCAAGGTAAACACTCTCTCTCTCTCTCTCTCTGTACTTTGTCTCTCCTCCCTCTTATAAAATCCATATTCTCCATGAGAGAAACAAGACGACGTCGACGTCGACGAGGAGAACGGGGGGGGGGGGGGGTGAGGTGAGGAGGCGGCAGAGCGGCGAGGGTTAAAAGGAGCTCCGCCGCGGCAGCCAGCACCCAGCCTCGGGCGAGTCTGCGGCGCTCGCATTACTACGGCGCCCTGTCAACTCTACCGCAGCGGCTGCAGCAGCAGCTTCTCTTCGCTCAGACCCCGAAGCCGTTCATTGACCGCGTTTTTCGGATCGTCGCCGCCGCCGCCGCCGCTGCTGCTGCCGTTGGCTCGCCGCAAACAGCCTCAAAGTCCCTAAGTTCGCTGGTGGCAGTGGTGCTGCTGCTGCTGCTGGTCTAGCGGGCTGGAAGCTGAAGAAGAGGTGAAGAGGAAGAGGGGTTGATAAGAAGGGCCGAACTTCGCAGGTGGCGATGCAGTAGCGTATTTTTATAGGGATTTTTTATGGTGGGATTGGAGAATTTTGAGATTTGGGTTTAGTTAAGAGGGTGTTGGGGTAGGTTAAACATTTTAATTTGCCGCATTGGTGATTATTGACTTAACTGTGACTAATCAGCTATGATTAACCCGTTAGAACGAGATTAAAAAAAATTGAAAATAACCTTTGAGAAATTATTTAGTAATTTGTTTCAGCCGTTAACTAGATTTTATTAATTTGTTGAGTTTTCTTGGATTATATACGACCAACAATGACTTAGGTTCATTAAGAGATCGGAAATAGTCCACTCCAATCTGCTCCGTAGATTAAATTTTTAAAAATTTGAAAATCATACGTCCTTAACGGGTTAAAGATAGTGGCAGAATTAACGTTCAGTTGTTACATGGAGTATAGCATATTCCAATAGTGAAATATTTGCTCAATTGTTTCTAAAAAGTTATTCTTATATTTTTAAAAACACCTATACTTGACTAAATCATTATTCAATATTCTAACTAGGATATTTAGTTTCTTAAGATTGTGACGCTTCGATTAAAAAATAAAAAGTTGAAATCGATGCATTTAGCTCGGAGATACAGAAAATAGATGAATTATACCCTTGTGATAACAACGGATACAAAAGTTATATAATTGTAAAAATACGTATATTTAGACAAAAGCTAAATTAACTTCCCCATCATTTCCTAGTAATAGACTTTTATACGAAGTTTCGGGTGTCAACATCAATGATACCCTGAAAAGTTACTGTAACGAAATACATACGAGTATCAATTGGTCCCCAAAAATCGTTCATTAACAAAAACCGTACCCTTCCGATTTTCACCACCCTATTATACACTTTCCAATCCCTCCTCACGGCCCTCCCCACTTTCTTCCCGCTCATTCCGCTCTTTCGGAGCGCTCTCTCTCTCGTCTTACTAGGCCTAGTGGCCCTGTATCACGCTGCTGAGTCGAACACCTAGACGCCGAGTTATTTTCTTTGTCGCCAGCGGCGGCTCGTCGCGCCTCATCCCCGCGCGCTTCTTTCATGCTGCGGCCTACCGCGCGCGGGTGCTTAAGGTGCTTACGTCGTACATACGCGTTGGCACAGAGGCACAGCAGCAGCAGCTCTTGGAGAGCAGCTTTGCGAGGGTGGGCGAGGACAGGTAATCTTTCACCTTTGTCCTACTCTGGCTCCGCCGCCGCGCTACTTGGGGTTGCGCGCGATGCGCGAGAGATACTTCGCTGGGGGGGGGGGGTTTATTTTTAGCATGGGTGAGAGTTTATTAAGCAAAAAAGGCTGGGAAGCGGTTTGGTTGTGTTTTGGTAGGGAATGGGGTGAAATTAAAAGGGTGACGCGGGGAGGATGGAGTATGGGGGGGGGGTGGAGTTTTGAGTAGGATTTCGAGAGGGTTTGATAGTTTTGCGAGGATTGTGGAGTTGGTGGGGTATAAGTTTGAATTCGTTTCACGAGATTTTGAAGCAGGTTTAGTTGTTTTGAGAGCATTTTGTTTGGAAATTTTGTTTACTAATTCATGAAACATGTGTATGCGAATCACTACCTCACACAAATTAGAACAGTATATCCAGTGCATAAGCTAAGTGAATATTATTTATTTTATTTATAAAATGAATATTCTTACTACCAACTATATTTACTAACTTTTAAATATAGTCTAAGCATCTATATTAAGCATTTATATAAAAAAAATAAACTAGAACAGATAGTGGTTTTTCTTTATAAAAAATCTTAAAGTCTTAAGAAGTTAAGTTGCCCTGCATAAAGATTTTTATTTTAGTAAACAGAGAAAATTAAAAATCAGGCCTTTACTGAAAATATGTAAAGAACAGAATCAATTCTTTTATCCAAAAGATTTCAATTTCTCAAAAGCTTGAAAGATTACTCTATAATAGATTATCTATAAAGAAAACTGTAGGATCTATAAATTATTGAAAACTCTTTCTGTAATCATCATATGTATGCAAAATTCCTAATAAACAATATTTTTTCCATCTTTTTTTGTTCAATATTTTTTACAAAACTTAATTTTCTGCTTTCCTATTAAAAAAAAGTTCTTTATTATACAACAGATTCTTTTCAAAATTTTAATTTTCACCCTGGAAATAAAAAATGTCAGTCAAAATAGCTACGGATTACGACTACACCCCAATATCCTTAAATCGCTGTATAAATTGTAAAAAGAAATTATTTGCGATCACTTTGAACGAAAATTCAGAAAAATAGCCTTCGCACCCTTTCTAAAAGGAAGAAAAAAAGCCATCGCGCGCCTTTCTCGGAGGCACGAGCGAAATTTCTTTCAAACGCACCGCACACCCGCGCTATCATCGGCTAAACCCCAGCCGTAAGATTAATTGCGCGGGGCTGCCCTTTCAATCCCGCGAGCATATATATACCAGCATTTTTTTCACATAAGACACTCTCTCTCTCTCTCTTTTCACCCTGTCCACGCGATAAATAAGATTAGTCGCTAAAGCACGCTCTCCTTTTTTCCCCGCAAGAACCGTATATACCGGAAATTTTGCCGACCGAGCCCCGTGTATATAATACCATCCCATCTCATTCTCTCCCCGACTCCATACATCGCCCAGAGAAATAGAGCGAAGAAGCGAAGCCCGCGCGGGAGAATTCATTACGCCGAAGAAACGGCAACTTATACGCGTCGCGCAGTATTTTCGCGCTGCGCCAAACTACCGGAGTACGCTACATCCAGGATAAAAAAGAAACACCCGCGCGACAGGCTAAAATATTCACTCTCTTAAAAAGCTTGTTTATCGTGTGTGTATGCGTATGTGTATACACTCCCACGCTCAAGGGCCTCGTATTTACTACGCTCGTGCATCAGCCTCCGAGTAATAGAAAAATCTTAGCAAAAAAAAAGAACTACCACCGTTACACTCCGCCGTTATTACGCGGCGCATTTGCAAAGCTCTCTCAGCCAAAAAAATAAAGTCATAAAGATAAAAAATAACGCGCTCGCGTATCACTACCGCACGCGTATAACGCGCACGCAGTGCGGGGGCCATTCGCTTAATACCGCGACGATGAAAAGTTACACGCGTGCAAAAACAGGAGACCCCCGCGCTATTTTTTTTTTTTTGCGTCGGTGCGTATAGACACTGCAGCTGCAAGCACCGCGTAAAAGCAATAAAAGGCCAGCGGGGCAGCGTTGGCATCGTTATAATACGCCGATATGAAGTGTACGCGCGCGCGTGTGTGTATATACGCACTGTTTTTGCCGTATGCAGCAGCGGTGCAGGCTGGAAGTTTGTCTATATAGCGGAAGCCGCATCGTCGCGCCCGGCAGCCGCTGGCCGACATAATCCAATACATATACACGAGATAATGGTTGAAAATGACGGTATGCAAGGGATGGGTGAGAGAGGAGAGAGAGAGAGAGAGAGAGAGAGAGGGGTAGAGAGGACCAGCAGAGGCGGTGTACAGCAGCAGCAGACTGCTGCGGATCAATAATGGCGGACGCCAAAGGCTGGGCCCGGAGGTGCAGAATGCGAGCCATGCGTGCAGTGCGTGTGGCTGTGCGTGGATGTATAGGATATGTGTGTGTTAGCTTTGGAGCGTTGCGAGCAGTCGAATTTGAGTCTTAATGAGAGTGTGATGTACCTAGCCTTTGATGGTCGGGTGTTTTTCTGATTCTGGTGAACGTGAGCGTTGGAGTATTGAGATGGTAATAATAGTGAGGGTTACAAAACGGCTTTTTGGGCTATCGGGGGTGTTTTTGGTGGATACGTGCTTAATAGTTTTCAGTGGAATCTCAAAGGAGACAGTGGAACCAGACTCTTCTACGAACACGCTCTACGAATACACGGTCCTGATTAATCGATTTATATAATCTTGTAATGGAAATTTATTTGCATTAAATAAATTAATGCTAAAATTAATTCATGATTTCAGGCTTCAGAATAGTCTTGAAAGACATAGTTCGAATAAAACTGACGAGTAATTGTAAATATTTACGTTTATTTTATATATTTTTTAGTAAGCAATGGATTAAATGAATACATTCTTCAATTCCTGTTTTTTCTATAAAAAAAGTTTAAGAATAATTTAAAATTCCATCAATCGAAAGAAAATATCTATCTTTTATATGAGCTCTACGACCTATAACTTTTAGGTTTCGAAAATGATGTAAACTAAATAAAACTAGAACACATGTCTGAAAATTTGTATGTGACTTCTGTAAATTAAAAAGTTTTAATATTTACTCATAAGCAAGACTATAATGACTGCATGATGATGACCTATACACGGTCTAAATATTTTAAAAGTAGTCTAAATGACACATTATACTTTCTTTGGTTATAATTAATCTAATTAATTCAAAATGATTCACTTTAGGTACTTTAACTGTATACTTAATAATATTTGTATATAATATGTCAGGTTGTAACCTTGTGCTGTAAACAATTGTGCTGCTGCGGACGCGCGTTATGGATGCCCATTGCGAATGCGACAAATCTATACATTTTTGTAAATATCTTTATAAGCATTGCTTGTAAAACCCTATTTATAAATTTTTCTTCAAAACTACATAAATTATTGTACATAAAAGGTTTTCAAGGCTTATTTTACTTAATTTCTACCGATGCAATTAATTAGCGTTGCGAACGCGACATTTTTATCGTTCGTTTCTAAATCGATTTATTTAGACGTCTGTTAAATCTTTTAAGATTACACTAAGAATAAAAATAATGCGGCATCTAATTTGAAATATTACTGTTTTTATTTTCTATGATAATTCTTATAATATAGTTATATGTTATTGAGCTATTTTCTGCGTTGCGGCCGCGGCACACAAAATCTATGACAATTTTCAATAGGTATTACACGGTTATTTTTTACCAACAATCGCTTATTTTGTTCGTCTTTTAATCAAAATAAGTCATACCCATTTAGAATTTCACGGAAGAATATTTCAATCTGATAAGGATACCAGTGGTTCAATCTCCATCCAAACGATCAAGTCACATTTTCAGAAACATTCTTTGTAGATTATAAATATTACTCTAAAGTCACTCAGGGTATTTTCTTTAAGTACCTATTCCCGAAAAATTTGGACTGACGTGGATTTGAACCTATGTTTGTTGAGCGGCCTTTGTCGTAAGAGGTACGATTTTACCTCTTTAGCAATTAACTGCAAAATTCGGTATTATATTTTATGTTTAATTACTTTAATCAATTAGAATTAATATGAACCGCTGCTAACTGCTATAGCAGATTAATTTCTCAAAGAGATTTAGTGCACAATTATTTATTAAATATTTAGGCTGATAAAAGTTACTTTAGGAGTAAACAATTATGTTATAATTATGAATCTATAATTCTTTAGATCGTACCCAGTTTCTTTAATGTATGTGGAGGGTACAAATTTTTTTTCGTTTTTAAAACAATTTTAGAAATTAAAATTTTTTACAATAAGCAGTAAGCGTTGACCATTTAGCTTCAAAATCTAATCAGTTCTATGTTGGATTATATCTTATACATATGCAAAATTTCAACACGAAATGCAAATGCCCTCGAAGTTTATGGTGACCATTACATTTGATCATATACGTACACACACATACACGCACACGCATACGTAAACTCACACGTACGTACACTCATACACACACATACGTACGCGTACATTGACGCTCGCACACGCGCACGCACACGCACACGCACACGCACACAGACACACCTAATATATAGGTTATATTCTGATTCAGCAACCTCAAAATCATTGAAATTCATCAAAACCTAGGTTTTTGAAAAAATCATCGTTACAAAGCTTTCTCATGGAGGAAACAATTAATAAATAATATATAAACATATTAAAGTTTCACGTAAAATACATTTAATTAAAATTATAGAAAACAAAATCTTTTGATATAAAATTATTCCAATCATAGATAGATTCATCGTTTCCAAAACAAGTTAAACTGTATTGAGACGCAGACCTAAATTGTACTACGACAGAATAACAAATAATGATTAACAAACGATTACTAACTTTTACTTCGCACGCTCTTTTTTTGTGTTACTCTTCGCTTATAAATCAATCTATTGGTTCTTCCTACTAAAATTTGGCCCAAATTAGTATCCGGAGTTGATCAGAAGTACCTGTAACGTTTCTCTACTCTCGATTGTTTCTTAATCAGTTCCTCAATATAATTACCGTTTGCTCCGTGGTTCCCGAGGTTATTTTTGAGTATATGTGTTAATCATTTAACTATATGACATACCAGACGCGACTGGTCGCTAATGATCATTGTATCTAATGGGTGTATGATCCGACTTTTTTTTATAAACATCCATTACGGGGTAACATAAAACTTAAAAGAGTAAAAATTAATATAAGCTATAAAATTGTTATTATTATTTTTAACAAAAGTTGTTAAACTGATATAATTATTTATAACATACCGATGATGCTATCTAAGAATAACGCTAAAAAACTTTTTCAATATATATATATATATATATATATATATATATATATATATATATATATATATATATATATATATATATATATATATATATATATATATATATATATAAAAAGTCTTTTAGCGTTATTCTTAGATAGCATCATCGGCATGTTATAAATAATTATATCAATTTATATATATGTTATATATTATGAAAAACGATGTAAGTATGCCAGGTATCTACTGATGATCCAAAAGATCTGTTCGACGTTTTTATATCTAATAAAATAAGAAAAAGAAACCACTGCCAATTCATTGACACTTAGCTTTCTCAAACTTTATAAATTGTTTCAATATGAAATTATGTATTCTATTTAATACTGAGATGGAAAAAAATAAGTCTATTGATTTTTAATATGTCGAGATATATGTATATATTTAAATTTTATAATTTGTGAATTCAAATTTTAACTCAATTAAATGTTATTTCTTACAAATTGAATTAGAAAAGATAACATAAAAAATATATCAATATCTATAAAATACTCTACAATCTTCTATTTTGAAACTATTATATCATTTTTTTTTTTCAGTTTTTGGAGTAAACGCATATTTTTGTGATAAAAACCGGGGTTTTTAAAAAATGTTTTTTATGCACACCTATTCGACAAAATCTATACATATATGTGTATATATATATATATATATATATATATATATATATATATATATATATATATATATGTGTGTGTGTGTGTGTATACCTACATATATCTATATATACCTATATATATATAATATAAAAAAATACCTAATCACTCTTTTTTCTATCTTGTAACAAAATAAAAATATCCTATCAGAGAAAAGTTACTTTAGCCCCGCTTAATATGCTAGAAAAATGCAAAAATCAATACATGCGTTACAAAAGATATGGTGTGCACCAAGGACTAAGTGGGCTTTTTTAGACCGAGTGTGGAGATTGCAGTACGAGTCGAAGGCGAACTAGCACGAGCCGAAGACGAGTACTGCAACTACACGAGGTCAAAAAGCCCAGTTTGCGTACTAGGTAAACAATATACTATTTCAACCTATGGAAAAGTATAGCATAAATTATGAAAAAATATTTAAATTGTGTAAAATCTTACAAAGTTTTGGCATATCAAGTTACATTTTTTTCAATTATCAATAATAATTTGCAACAGTATAGTTGTTGATTAAATTGTACTTCTGAATATAATGTATACTACTTGTACAAATAAAATTTTTTCTAATTTTTGTAACTTTGTTTGATTTTATGAACAATGGATTTATTCATTAATTGCAAAAATATCATAAAAATGTAAAAGCGGAATAAAACAAAAACGAATCAATGATTATTAATTTTCGTTTTATTTCAAACTTTAAAAAAAATAAAATAGAGCTTGAATGGCAATAAAATACCGCATAATACTCAACAGAAGAAGCTATTAATTTTTTTCTTTTTAAAGAACATGAATATCACAAAAATGAAAAACCGTTATCAATCATAAACGAATCCATAAATCTTAAAAGTTCTTCTTGATTTCGTATCTTCATCAAAAAACATAAAAAAATTAGCTGTGGTTGGTCAAACCACAGCTAAAATATATGTATATATATATATATATATATATATATATATATATATATATATATATATATATATATATATATATATATATATATATATATATATATATATACATATATATATATATACATAAAACTAACTTAAAAACTATGTATATAAAATTTTAAGTTACTATATACATTATTCGTATAATTATATAAATTGATATATTATATATTATATCCAAACAGTAATAATGTATCACAGTGATTCTTAAAAAGAATTATTTAAAATAATATTCATTGATCTGAGTACACATTAATTAGCAAGTATACTACCTAATATTTTGTACTACCTACATTTTTGTAAGCAAACCATTGTTTAACTATGAAAGTCAACTAAAAGTAAACTAAAATCCAATTCAATTCAATCTTTCAAAAATAAACCTCTGCAGCAGTTTTCTAATTCCTCTTCTCAATTCGAACCGTTAAACTTGTTAATACTCGCGCTATTTAAGTTCGATTAAAAAGCTGCTACCAAGCTATACAAATTAATCGAGTATCGACAAAACTTGCCAAGATTTCCCCTCCAACCGAGCCCCGAGCTGCAGCTCCGAGCTCCGCAAGTTCCAATGAAATATAAAGCACAGCTGTTGAAAGAGCAGCAGAAGCACCCCAACCCCAACCCCAATCCCAACCCCCCAGCACCGGCTATTACCGTTAAAATTAATAAGCGCTCGCGACTCGATTTCACTTAAAGAATTCACGCGGCGATTTACATCGAAAGTCAATAACCGGGCGGATTTCACGCATTAACCGCCTCCTCTACATACACATCTCAGCCGACACTCCAGACCGAGAAAGAAGAGGAGAAACGAGACGAAAGGAGAAAGGAGAACGAGGAACGAGGCGAGAAAAAGAATGCTGCAGGGGGTCTCTCGCCCGAGAGTCTTTGGCACACTAGTGCCGCGCACGAGTTCAACTTCACTTTTTCCATCTATCTTTTACTCCGGCGGAAGTTTTTAAGACCCCGGGACTACATTTTCCGCGCATTACGCGCACTGCGCGCCATAATTAAACCGCGCCTTGGGGGAGCTCGCAAGCGTGCACTGAAAAATAATACGACAGTGAGCGAAGCTCCGATGTTGGATGGAGCTTTAAATCCTAATACGAGCTGAGGTTGTTGCGTGTGTCTGGTGGCGCGATATTCGTTTATATTGTTTAAATTATCGCCGCTTGCGCGCAGTAAAAAGTTATATATAGGGAGCTGTGCGGGAGGGATGTGAGCTTAGGTGTACGCGTGAGTTACTGCTATATGTTTGTCAAAAGTTTCTTTGTGGGGAGAGACGTTGCGCATAGTTGGGTAAAAAGTTCTTTCGTGGCTTTTCTGAATAATACAAGTTGTGAAATAGGGGCGTTTTGCTTGAACAGTGTACTTTGCGTCCCTTGAAATATTTTTACGCATCTTGAGGAACTGATGCTTTTTCTTCTTCAAGCACTGATTCAACTGCTACTTACATTTTACATCTTTTATATTCAATTCTACAATATCGCAATATTTTATGAAACGTTTAAACATCGCGTTCGCAATGAAATGCAAACGCCTTCGTCTTCGAAACTTACATTCTGAAAGTTTAACAATTTTAATCAACAAAGCTAAAGATGCAAATTCCCCAGAATTATTACGGCATCAAGCGAAAAAGACGGGGAATATGCTTCGGCCCCATCGTGATTTACTACCTCGCTGAGAATAAAGTCGCGCGCGCGCCGAATCGTAGAATCAGCGCTGAAATTTATTTGAACATATCGACTCGAGTTACTTAACGGTCGAGAAGATAAGAACTGCTCGGCTCCTCGCGAAATTTACGACGATCCAGATAAGTCGACTTCGCGCAAGATTCGTCGTCGGGAAGGTGGAGGAAAAAAAGCGCGCGAGGGACGACGAGGACGAATCTACGCCGGATGGCCGAAAAGTAAAGCCCCGGGTGCGCGCGAGTCCTTTCTTAAGAAAAATCTTTCTTGATGAAAGAGGTCAACTGCTGATTACAAGCGTTAAAAGCTGCTTTCCCTAAGATGAGCTTTTTTTAATAATAATAAAAAGAATGTTTGATATTATTTTCTTTACTTCGTTATTTTTTAATTCTTATTATTATTTTACATCTAAATATACTGTATGTAGTAGATCAAAACGTACTAGATCAAAATGTAACATATATGTATATCAAATAAAATGATATACTATTGAATAAAGTTCGATAATATCGTATCAAACGTAATATTAAACACAGTATCAAATTTAACAAATTTTTGCTTTTTATTATTTAAGAAATAAGAAGAAGTATGTAGCATATAACTCAAATAGACATATAAAACTGATTTGGTGTTAAAATTAGCACCAACAGAGGACTCATCTTAGAGCAAAAAACTAAAATAAATTACTTTTATCATGATTTACACGCAGTCCGAAATTGGCACTCACTTTATGAGTGGAAGTTGCATAAGAAAATGAATTTAAGTTAGCATTTGTAAATACCACAATTTCAATTTTATGAGTTATATAATTTTTTAGTAAACAAATTTTTAATTGACATAAGATTGTTTGTAGACCAATATTATATTATAATAAATTATTATAATACTATAATAACATATATTATTAACAATTAACGAAATAAGATCACATAAAACAAAAAAGACCATTATAAGCTACATTCAAATAGACGGAAGTCATTTTTATGGTCACATTTTATAAATAAGTTATTTATTGTCTTATACCGTAGGATTATATTTCGGTGTCCGCCACAAATTTTATATGAAAACGATCTATTTAAACATACATAAATTATTTATATAATCTCAATATTTAAAAATTTGACTCAAGTTGTTACTCACATTTTATTAAGTTATTCAATATGATTAAATTAGTACTTTATTTACATAATTCTAATACATAGTTTATAAATTTATGACATGTAAATGACTAAAATCCAATACATCGACTCTCTAAAAGCCATAACTCATCCTCACAATAAGAACAATTAACAAGTAATTTCTCTATTACGCAGCCTTCCCCAAAAGTTGCCAATAAAAATAACGAGGTGCATAATAAGCCGCGCGCTTACATCTTCCATCCCATTCTCCTTCGAAGTTTGTATTTTTCACTAACACGTCCAGCGATCGCTCGTGGCGCTGTGTTTTTTTTTCCTCGCGCTCCCTCCTACCCGCCTACTCCAACTCGAAAGTCGCTAAACACGAGAGAAAGAGCGAGAAGCCAAATGAAAAGAAGAGTTCTTTACTCCCATACTCCCGGTCCCACTCTATAAATAAATATTATATCTATCTATCTATCTATCTATCCTCGCGCGCGTGCAGCAAGATACAAACGTCCAAAGTTTAAACAGCCCGTGGCGGTGAATCGCGCGAGTGGGGGCTCGCGCGCCCCGTCCGGACTCTTTAAATATTTTACGCCATTGTCGCTCTTCTCCCAGCTTATATTCGCAGCTCGGCTCGTGCACGTGTGCACGTGTATTATGCGAGGTACAGGAGTGCGCGCATCGCTGTTCTTGAAGGGTTTCATCCATCTTTTGAAATTTCCCTGCGCGCGTTGCTGTGCATTATTTTTGCACCCGCCTGCGTCGCGCCGTTTAGCTTTCGGCAATTTTCGGAGAGCTGGGGTGAGGAAGGGGAGGATTCATTTTCCACCGGCCGGCGAGCTCAAAGGATTTTGAGAAGGGGAAACTGTGGCATTTTGCGAATCTTCTGGGGGACGAATTGTTTGCTGGCTCTTTAGAATTGGCTTGTGGTTGAATATTCGGAAAAGAGTTTGTTTTTTAATAATAAGTAATTGTAAATACGGACTATATAAAAACAAATTGAATACTAAGTGTCTTGTTAGAAATTAGAAATCATTAGCGTTCTGGGTAGTTGTAACACTACAATCATTGTTAGCCCTTTACTCAATAATTTAATTAAAATTAAAAATTCGTAGATACAATGATTAATTTTGAATTACTCGTAAGTTTTTAATATACAATCCTTTTCGATATTAATAATTTAGTAAAACAAAAAATCGACAAATTATGATAATGGAGATTTACAATTTAAATAAATATAAATCTGCATTTTTTATGTATTTAATGTTATTTAAATTTATTTAAGGAGTTTTATATTTATTTAAAATTAAAATATAAATATGTATAATGTGATATCGAACTATTTGTGTTTTATTCTTTTGTGCCAGTTTTAGCATACGTTGGTATATTATCATAAGGTACGTAACGGTATAAAAGAACGCGCATTTACCATCGTAAGTCATCCATCCATTCATGCATACTGTACCACTCGCAGCTAAGCGTACTACCTATCGGTAATGTAGGAAATCTTAAACGTAGCATCAACCGTTCAAAGTATCTTTAATGCATTCTTTTATGACTTTTCAAATACAGAAGGGATAATAATAATGTTCATTATTTCAAAAGAATTCATTTTAACTATTTTATTGTAATGGAAAATGATTGCTACATTTAGTTGATGAAGTTGTAAAATTATCTGAGTTTATAATTGTACAAGAAAGACAGTTATTTGTTTTTTATTACAGCTGTAAAAGATTTTATGACGTGTAATTTTTCAAACAGCTTGCTGTGTAAAGTTGCTGACAAAGTTTTAACTAGATAAGTTAATAAATCTAATGCATGTTTTGTTATGCTGCAGGCTTGAGCGTAGTATTCATCGATTATACGATAATGGATTTAACTTTCTCTCTGCTGTATTGCTTAGAACTAATATTTTTTATATAAAATGCAATTTAAAAAAAGACACACATACAATTCCAGAAACTGAAAAATTATCAAGCATCAGGCCAAGGGTCAAAAAGACCATTACTCAAACTGCATCCCTTGCACAATGCACGCGCTCACGCCCAACAAACATCGATGACGGCAATTTAAAGAAAAAACAGCGCTCCTGCCAATTCCTCCAATTCAATGACGCCGGATTAGTCGGCAGATACGCGCGCACATATTACACAAAAAAGACCTCCGCGCTTGATGCATATGCGGACAAATCAAACATGACCACGGTCCAGCTTCCAGCTGCCACACGGGGGATCCGTATCGCATCGGCGATTATGTTTCACGTTTGCCTTTTATTGTGGACGCTCGCGACGAGTAGCCGGCTAGTTTTTCCATCGAGTGCGGGTATCTTTTTTTTCTCTCTCTCTCCATCCTCGCTTCCATTCATTTTCATTCTCGCGCCACGCGTTGCATCTGCTGGACACGAGCGGCGGCTACTGCCGAATAGTGTATTGGCCATCTGACCGTAGCGAGAGAGGTGGAGAAAAAAGAGGAGACAATGCGCGTGCGAGGGTCGAAAGTCCGAGATAAAAAAAGTTTTTGAGGATGTAAGTAAGTTTTTGTTTGATCGCGTGGACATGCGCGCGCGGTCCGAGTTTTTTTTTTATCTGGTGAGCGATTTTGGGGGCGCGTGCGGGCTGAGCTCAAAGCTAACGCGCGGAAAGCTGTTTTTTTTTCAACACGGAGGGAAACGATATACTAATTCTTATTAATAAACGTATGAATTTTTGCTATTTTCATTTGTAATGTTTGGACATACTCGTATTTTAATAATTTATTTTAGTAATTTTCTAAAATATCAAATGATAATTTTAAAATTCAAATTTAAAAAAAGGTTCTTTCCATTTAATGTTTTCGTGATTGTTATATAATTTAGACATTATAATTTTTATATTTGTACAGTTTAATTTCAAATAAAAAACTTTTAACCGAAAAAACCGACCTCGTGGACGCTCAGCTGCTAACTGCGTCATCATGATCCTTGTTTGCTAAACTTCGAATCGTCGTTATAAGCTACACAAGGCTTTGTTTTTGCTTATACTTATCTTGTTAATAATCTTTACATAATGATATACCTATGCATTGTTGTAGTTCTAATTAAAACTTACATGTATTGATATAAGCAAAATGATCTTGTATCATCGAATTAAAAGTATCGTAGTCAGTTGCAAAAGATTACAAAGTTTTAAAGTTTAGAATTTCTGACAAGGAGAGTGTACCAGTTGCGGGTCGCGAATTCTGGTGAGACTTCGAGAGGTGTTTTCTGGTTGCTAAAAATGAACCCCAGTGTCCTCCATTTGCCTAACTAGCCCTTATTATTGAAATGCAGCCAATTATGTCCCAAACACCCGCTTATTAGTGAGAAAATTGTATCTCTACTTCGTACCATAACTCCGCAAGTTTTTACTTAGAAAAAATAATCCAAAAGTAGTTAAACATAGACAGAATTTTAATTTTATTTTGCTTTAATTTCCTCTACATTTCGTATACAAATATTAATCTCTTGCAAAGTTATGAACTGTCAAAAGAAGTAATAAGTAATGCACTCGGAAATGCTTGTAAAAATGAGGATCTTAAATTTTTTCAAATTGCTGATTTTTCATACATTTCTTTTTACTCTTTTTTGGCAATTAATAACATTGCAATGGATTAATATTTTTGTACAAAATAAAGCGTAAATTAAAGCTATTTTTGTCTACGTTTAACTACTTTCGGATTATTTTTTCTAAGTAAAATCTTGCCGAGTTATGATATGAAGTAGAGATACCATTTTTTCACTAATAAACGGGTATTTAGGACATAATTGGCTGTATTTCGATACTAAGGGGTCCTTAGGTAAAACGGCGGGTACTAGGGTTCATTTTTATCCACAAGAAAACACCTATCAAAGTCTCATCAAAATTCGCGACCCACAACTCGTGCACTCTCCTTGTGAGTCGCGACCGGTTTACTAAAATATTTACGAGAATTTGATAAGTAAGTACGTAAAATTTACTTAAAAGTCATAGTATTCTGAAAAGATAATAAATATTATTATAATCTCTAGTACTTTTTATGTGGGTGAAGTTTACATAGATGTTACAACGAATTTTTTTTATAACGTAACTATTTAGGAAATTGTCTGAAAAAAGCGTTCTGATGGATAAAAAATGTCCCCGACTCCTTAATAAGGTTCAGAAATGCACTGAAAGAGGAAAACATTTCTCTTGTTGCAGTAGGAAAGAGTATCCCGCTAAATTTTGTGAAAGTGCAAATGTGACATATAAATGCTTATTCCTAATATTTTATAGCCAAATTAATGACTGTGAAAGTAATTTAAAGTAAGAAAAACATAACCCCGATATCGACTTTCATTTTTTATGCATTTTATAAGCATAATATCCCGCTAATATTTTAACGACATAAATATCATATAAAATCGCGCATTCCTAATTATTTTCAGCTGAGTTTATGACTGGGAAAGTGATATAAAGCATTAAAAATATAATCCTGAAAACGACTTTTTTCATAGATCTCATAAGCGTAATATCCCGCTAATTTTTAAACGAGACAAAGATTATCTAAAATTACGTATCTCTAATTTTTTTTGCTTGATTAATTGCTGGGGAACTAGTTTTTTCTTTAATAATCTTTAACAAGGCGTATAGGTTATGTTAAATTGTGCTATGACTTACTTTTAATTATTCTTACTGTAATTGAAAATTTAGTAATTACTCCTGATGTAAATATGCAAAAATTATTATTGATTGATTTATTAATTTTAACTAATAAATTATAGTTACAGGAAAAAAAATACTTATAAAAAAATAAATAAATTTAAATTATAATACAGTAGAAAAATTCCGTTATACCTGCGAGCTTTAGAGCGCGGCTAGTTTCCAGTGGCAATATTATTTCCAAAAATATGATAGGGAGCGTAAAGGCTTGAACTTGTATTATGATCTTTTTAGAAAATTATCAAAGGCAACTTTTGGGACCAATAAAGCAAGACGTGGCGTTTGTGTCGTTTCGGCAGACAAGAAGAGTGGTTTAAAGTGAAATTTTATGGTACACCTGTTTTTTAAAGGAAGAAGATACAGCAAACACTAAAATCCTTTAAAAAAAAAAAATATTTCTTCTACAAAACATGTTATAATATAGAACAAGATGACATTTTAAACTGGTTTTGTTCTAATTCACCACCCTTTGAAGTAACCATTTTGATAAAACCTGTAATAACAGTCATATGTTTGATTATCACTATGCGCAAGGGGTTACGATGTATTGGTATACATTTTCTTTTTCGAATATTTTATATTAAACATAAGACATTTAAAGAGCAATATTTTCAAATAATATTTTTGAACTATTTTATTTAAGAGTTTCTATTCTATATTAGCAATTTATTGTTTGCGATATAAGCGAAATTTTAATATCAACTTATATTTTTAAAAATTTTGTTTTAGGTAATAATAAAAATAAACTCTGTTTAAATTTGTTCACAATATGTTAAAAAGAAAGTACAAAACTTTACAGCCTGATTCCGAATATGTGCCTTCATTACAAAGTAAGTTATGAAAATTAAATTTTGAAAAAAATGAGTTTAAATATAAATACGAATACAAATAGTATGATCAATCATTTATCTATTTATCTGCAACTTTTGAATGGTAATGTTCACCAATGTCATATTGTCATACATAAAAAGAGTATGTATTTACCATGTAAAATCTTATTTAATTAATTTGGTTACCCTGTAGGCTACGCGCAGGAGCTGAAAATACGAAGTTGAGTAACAGCGTGTTGAGCTTATATTCGTTAAAAGAGTCAATTCGTTTACTAATACATTTGAATAGCTTACCTGTGTCAAATCTATGACTTTTTTATTTATTGAAGTAACTATTTTGACATTAAATATGTCATTCTACACTCACATAACCTGAAAAGATTTATGACACTAAAATAAAATTTATACAAAAGTATACTTTCAAAGTGTAAACAATTTAAAAATGTACAGCAATGAATGACATACCTTTCAGAATTGTATAATTAACCAGACACTTGGTAATGTGCCTTCACATTCAACATTTCTCTAAAAATAGTATATTATGCATCAAGGGAGGAAAAGTATTGGCTAGTCCACAGCACGGGTAAATTGCCACCCGAGCCGAAGGCGAGGGTGGTAAACACGTGTTATGGGGTAGCCGTTTTTCCTCCCGTGGTGCGTATACTATTTTTCACCATACCCGGACCGAAAATGACACATTTCAGTTTCGGAGCCGGGAGGAAATGTGATACTTTCGGCCAGGGTATGGTGAAAAAGGTATTGTTTACTCTTAGTCCATTGATTGCATATGCTAGTTTTGCTGAAAACGAAATGAAGCCACAAAGAAATCAACTCATTCTAACAGTCAAATTATTTATAAAACTATAATACTTCCCTGATTTAATCAATTTGTAATACGGTAATATACTTCTTGATCCACTGTTTATACTGCCAAGACAAAATATTTTCCTCATAAAAGTAAACATGCGATTATCGCTCTGTCGGTAAAATAGATATCGTCGTACGCAAGACATGCTATATGCTATACTAGCTATACTGATATTTGAAACGGAACATGCACGAAACTTTAAAATTGTAGTACTAGTAAAATAATAATTTAAGATGTTTAACTTTTTTATATAATGGTTCGTAAAATTTTATTTAAAAGTACAAGACATCCTACAAATAAAAATTACATCACAACATTTACTTATAATTTATAGGTATAATATACAAAAAAAAATCATTAAACTAATGACAAAAATTTTAGAATTTTGATAATTGTAAAAAAATCTACAGTTTCATATATGTCGAAAAAAATGAGTTTTCGCGTAAAACCTTTTACTTTCAAAAGAAAGAGGGTTAAAACAGTGTTTTACCTTTAAAAAAGAAATCGATTTTTTGACTAAGAGTCGGTAGCTTCTTCCCTTAAGGAGGGCAATCGTTATTTTTATTATTTACAATCATGCTTTTTTCATTGAATTTATTAATCTCATATTTACGCCTCATATTTTCACATATTTTTTCTCATATTTTCTCATATTTTTGCCTTTACATGTAGTATCATTGTTGGACAATTCGGTTGTTGCATGATTTTTTGTATGCCATGTTCAAATAGTTTATGCTAAAATAATTGGGTTGTGTTTTTTATTTTTGCAATTTAACGAAAATTGAAGTAATTACAGCTATTTGAAATTTGCGTTACGTCATGATGTTATATTTTCATGACGTTACGTAGCATTAGAGTATATCTATATATATCGAAAATGTGGAATATTTAAACGTCTGTAACTTTGAAGTTTTGTGTTTTGCGGTAAAAGAAAAAATACGACCTAATTAATTTTTGCTTTTCTACCTATTTCACGTGAAAAATCAACTTTTTATTTGTATGCAACATGCTAATTGCTTGTCAATATCTGATTTTGGGAATCATATTGCCACTAGAAATTAACCGAATTTTTGCTTTCTCAAAGAGAAAGCTTTGTGATAATGAAACTTTCTTTGTGATTCTTTAAGGGGTTAGTCATGTGTAAAAGCATAAATTTGAACTATTTTTGTGCAATTCTTTTTACAAGATAATATAAAGCAATTATTTCAATTTTTTATGTTTTTAATGACATCTTATAGTATACAAAAAAATTTTTTTAAAGTTTATTTTATTATGTTTTATTCTTTTTTTTATGGCCAAAGTGGACATCCAAAATAGAAAGTAGGTGGCTGGATAAAAAAATTCGAACGGATTATTGTTCTGTTGGCTTGTCATTCTCGCAGGTAGCAGATTTAGACATTTTTTTGAAAAATAATAAAATAGCGCCTTTATGAAAAAATTGTTATTTTTCAATGCCACTGGAAACTAGCCGCGTTCTAAAGCTCGCAACTATACCGGAATTTTTCTGCTGTATTATCATTTAAATTTATTTATTTCTTCATAATTATTTTCTTTCCTATAACTATAATTAATTAGTTAAAATTAATAAATCAATCAATAAATTTGTTGTAAAACCTTATTTTTGCATATTTATATCAGAAGTAGTTACTAAATTTACAATTACAGTAAGAACAATTAAAAGTAAGTCATTATAGCACAATCTAATATAACTTATACTCCTTGTTATAGATTATTAAAGAAAAAACTACTTCCCCAGTAATTATTCAAGCTAAAAAAAATTAGACATAAGTAATTTTAGATAAGCATTCTCTCGTTTGAAAATTATCGGGATATTACGCTTAAGACATCCATGCAAAAAATGAAGTTGTTTTCAAGGTTATATTTGTATTGCTTTATATTGCTTTCCCAGTCATAAACTCAGCTGAAAAAAATTAGGAATGCGCATATTTACATGATATTTATGTCGTTAAAATATTAGCGGAATATTATGATGATTAAATGCATGAAAAATAAAAATCGTTATCAGAGTTATGTTTTTCTTACTTTATATTACTTTCCCAGTTATTAATTTGGCCAAAATGAATGTATCAAAACGCTTTATACAGACAATTTCTAAATTGTAACATAATAAAAAATAATCGATGTAACATCGACATAAGCTTTACCCGCATTACTCTTTGCTGTAATATTCAGCACAAATTACTATTTTTTTTTGTAAATTCTAGAAGTTGATATTTTTTATAATGGTAGTCAGTAAAGTTTCCTGCATAAAATAGTAATTTTCGTACAGTAAATAGTAATTTCTAATACATCTCATCTATCCGTGAAGAGGGAATTGAAGAGGCTTTGTATAGGTAGTAAGTAGGAGAGGGTAGAGTTATAGAATGCGTATACGCGTGGTTCTGCTGTATAGGTAGTAGAGCGATTTCGATCCAAAGCTGAACTTTCTAAGTTTGCGCTTTTTTGTTACCTTTTACCGATGTATGGCGTTATTAAGTGGATATTCATCTTTTGGTAGATTAATTTTGACTATACTCAATTTCGGGTGAAAATATATATTCAGATTACTAAATAGGATACGTGCCTTGTACTCATTAATTAATCATTTTCTTACTGCGGTATCCTTTGAAGTTATGACGAAGTGACATGCCTCACGAGAGCATTAATTTAATATAAACTATAATTCTTGCAGATAGAATTATAATTTCAAAAATTTATTTTACTTACACCGATTAAAAAATAAATATTATACCTTAAACAACTGTTTAAATCTACTAATTTTATAAATATTCACTTGATATACTTCATAAGCATGAAAAGTAAAATACAATTGAACGAGCTAAAATTAGCCACTTCCCTTTCAAAATAGACGTTGGCAATTGCTTTGCAGTTATAGTAGATACCGCACGACATTTTTCATCAATACTTTATGCAATGCTTTATTTCTAACGACGCGACAAAGCGTTTTATTCTTCTGTGTTGTGGGATACTATATAATGATTTACTGCAAAGTACCGGTATACATATCGTACAATTTACATGAAATTTTCATTTTCTTGCTGTGTTGTGCGTCATTGCAAAAAAAAATTAAAATTAATGTTCCGATTCGGTGTCAATTAAATAGTGAACAATTTAAAAACAATATATTTTCTATATTACTCTATATTAGTGATTCCCCATAAAAAATTAAATTGGTGTCCCAACTCAGTAAAATTTGTATTATCTTGACTTCAGTGGCCAAGCTTGGTTTACTCGTAAAAGCATCATAAAATACCATCAGTGACCCATTCCTTATGTAGTCTCAAATTGTAATCTCCATGGATGTTGTCCGACTATTTTTATAGAAATAAAATAACTTAACCTTTCGTATAACAAAAAAATTCAAACGTCATTTTTTCTAAAAGAAAAAAAATAATAAAAGTGGTTATTTTCTGTATAGAAGTTTACCTCTCTTCATTTTAGAAAATTCTGTGGCAGTGAATATTTTATTACTATACAGATACATCTGGAAAACTTTAGTGGGAACATTTAATTCTTAAAGTACGAAGTCAAATCGTTGTGAACAAAAAGTCTAAATTAAGGGTCAATTTGTGATTATTGTCTCATCAGGTTTTGCAATAAAATGTTGTTAAGTAATTGTTTCGACTTCTATTGAGTGTACGATAATGTAGATGCCCCGTTTAATCAGATTGATATATTTATTATGCAAAATTTTAAGTTTATTAGGGGACACTGGGGCTCAGTTGTACAGTGAACCATGTTCTTAAAACTTTAATAGTTAGTTACAACCAATTACGTGATAAGGATACACTAATTTCAATAGTACTATTTTTCATAAAATGGCAAAAAATAAAAGTCTCAAAACATAAAGTAGCCAACTTGGCCCCAGCCTCCCCTACGTATCTGTTATATCCTAAAGTAATTTATATGAGCAATTCTACAAACAGTCGGAAACAACTCGACCAAACAAGAAAAATTTCTACTGCATGCTTACCAGACCCGGTTATTTCGAATTCATTTGACATTCTAAAAACGGGAAAAATATTGAAAACAATACCATTTCTAGTGCCAAGTTTGATCTGCGGTCACATTACCATTAAGCAATTTGTGTTTAATGAAGGCTCTTATCGAGTCCCTCCGGTAAAAATGGATTTCAGGCAGGTTCATGAATTATCATGAATCTCCTTGAATGTTTGTGCATGATCATGTGAAATTACGTTCAAAATTTTTTGAATGTTGACATCTTCGTACATGCTCATGCATTATTATGCCCGAAACTTGACCGGGGATGCATACGCATGATCCTATACATTCATGCCTGTTTATGAAAGTTCATGAATAATTAAGCACGCTCGTGCATAATTGTTCATAATTTTGTACAAGCATGAATGTTTATGTTTTGTAATAACGCATGCCTAGAAATAATAACGCTGTGTTATGCGTGTCTACACGTACTGAGACACTTTTATACACTTTTATCACGCACTTTTATGCGTATACATACGAGTTCAAGAATACATTCAAAAAAATGTTGATTTCTCTTTCAATTGGTTTCTTCACGTCAGCATTCATGGAAATATATGTTGTAGCATATACATTCACTTACATGCATGTGCAGGTACGCTTATGCATGTTTATACATATTCATGTTAATTTAGAATATAGCGCAATGCAGAAAAATGTAATTATAAAGACTTAGCACATGCAGACATCATATGTATTCAATTTGAGTTTTTACTACTCTATTTAGTATTTGCGTGAACGTAGAAATTTTTCGAGTTTGATTCGAACATACGCTACTACATATAAGCTAAAAATAATTGTTGATTATACAACGATCGGTTGATAGCTCACCTGGCTAAGGCGTCAGGTTAAAATACCGCCGGTTTAGGTTCGATACTACCCTTACAAAAAAATTTTTTTCCTTATTTTGGAGATAATATCATTACTGAAGCTTAATATAGCTATAAATTATTTTTTAACAATAATTTACATTTTTTATGCTATTTTAAAATATATATTTAAAACCACATGCAACATAATGTCTGTTAATTCATGAAGTTGCATGCCCATGCTTGAATATCCACAGTCAAATCTCATACATGATCATGCACTATGCTCCGTGTATGACAATGCCTGATAACGCCTGAACCATTTTTACCCGGGGCGTTAATAACTCGGCTCTTATTAGTCGAAAAAAATCTATTGAGACGTAAAAGATCAAAGAATATTATTTCCATGAAAAGTTATACACAAATAAAGATAGTGATAATAAACGTCAAAAATAACAAAAATGTCGAAAATAACGAGAATATACGAAATCTTTCATTTTCACGTGTTTTTTACGTTTTTTATCACTATCTTTATTTGTTTATGACTCTTTATGAAAATTGTATTCTTTTACCTTTGAAGTCTTAAATTGAAGCTCTTGACGTTTACTTAAATTTTCTGGTTTGAAAACATTTTTTTCGACGAACAGGAGCCGAATTATTAACGACTCAATAAGAGCCTTTATTAAACACAAATTGCTTAATGTTAATGTGACCGTAGATCAAAATTGGCACTATATAGGGTATTGTTCACTATTTTTCCCGTTTTTAGAATGTCAAAAGCGGTCGGAAAAACCGGGTCTGGTGAGTGTGCACTCGAAAGATTTTTTTTTTGGTCGAGTTGTTTCCGATTTTCTGTAGAATTACTCATACAGTCGCCCGGAGAAACAAATTATCCACCAAAAAAATTAGACCCATTTCAAATCTGCCACGCGGTGCGTCGCACAAAAGAGTGACCCAATGTTCCCTCGTTTCTAAAGAACCACCCATACAACTCAAGTAAGAACACTCGGAGACCCTCCCGCTCCATTTTAATTTGTGCGCGAGCTCGCCTATCGCCGAAAATTAATACACACGAGTCGAGACGCGAGGGGCGCAACAACGACGGGGCGAACCGTCATAACTCGATAACCGTGCGGTTGCGAAATTCCGGCCCCTGTCCAACACGCGACAGCAACATCTTGAGACGCGCGGCCGAAGCTCCTTCGCAAAACGACTCGGGGAACGTTGGCCTACATACACAAAAACCACGAAAAAAACGCAACAGTCATTATCGACCACGAGAGACGGAGAGATAATGACCTGTGCGAGACCCATCTGTCCGCTTGTGCCTTCCATTCGTGAAGAGACACGCGCGCGCGCAGCAAGGGCGTGAAATTTCGGTACATTGTAGGTATGTATGTGTATGCTGAATGCCTTGTACGCGTGCACCGGACAGAAAAGCGCGCAAAGGAAAAACGGAGAGCGTCGGTGGTAGGGCATCGCTAGGGGAGACCGGGGCAGGACGGGCACAATTTAGTTTGATTGATAGGAAGTATGTTTACGAATAGGCGTTTTACGAGTAAAAAATCAATAATTTGCATTAGTAATACAAATATATATAGTTACATTAATATTAGATATTACACTTTAGTATCATGTAAGGAGAAAGTAGAAATAGTAATTACGAGACTGCCTAGTAAATTTGATCCGATGATGTAAGTAATTTGAGGATTCACTCCCTAACAGTGTATGACTTATTGCAAATATAGAGTCCTAGCTGGATGAGAAATGAATCGTATCTAATGTGACTTCAAATGTTTTCATTTTTCAACAATAAATTTCTGAAAGAAAAATCATATAAGCAAGGATTTTTATCCTTTTAGATTGTTACTGTACGTTTTTTCTTGAAAATATATTAAGAACTTGTATCATAATGCATCATATTAAGTTATAAGAGTCTCTTTATCACGTTTCGTCATTAATCTGAGCTCGGCGTTTCTTATTAGAATTGATTTACTTATACACAGTCGAGTAACTGTAGTAACTAACTCTAGTTACTGCCAGTAGCTATTATTATTATTTTCTCTTCGTGATAAACCTATAAGTGTAAGTATTGCCATTTAAACGTATAAAATTCAGTCAAATATCGATTTATGCTCATATCTATTATATATACTAATCATCATGATAGAATTAAAAAGTAAGTAATTTATAGAGAAAACCAAGATTTTGTGTACTACGCACGTCATGCATAATTGCATATGCCCGTTGAGCTCCGTTTTAGCATGTCCTTCTAGGCCTAAATGACTCTCCCACTTTCCATACAGAAAAAATTTTTCGTTTCAACCGAATTTACTAATTCTGGCTTTTAAACAAAGTGTGCATAAAGCTCTTTCTATTAAAAGCTATATGAATTTTTATTTTGATACAAGGAGAGTGCACACCTTGTGGGAAATGATTTCTTATCAAACTTAAGGAGGTGGTTATTGGTACCTAAAAATGAAGCTTAGCATATATAATCTTTTCCAATAGGTCCTTGTTCTCTAGATATGAGGTATTTGACTTCAAATATGAGTTATTTTAATGAAAAAATGTCCCTCTTCTTTTGATAATCACACTGCAAGTTTTAATGCTAGGAAAATTGACCCAAAATATTATAAAATCTAAGTGAAAAGAGCTACAATTTAAGCTTCTTATCATATTAAATCATTATTCTGATGCAAAGTTATTAACAATTGAAGATGATGATTTAAAACGCATGAAAAATCATCGAATTTGATAGTTAAAATTCATGGAATATTCATGTATTTTTAATCGTCATCTTCATATGTTAATAACTTTGCATCAGAATAATATTTTTATACGAAACAAAGCTTACATTACAGCTCTTTCCGCCTACATTGATTATCTATTGAAGCAATTTTTTTAGCATAAAAGCTTGTAGAGTTGATGTTAAATGAAGAGGCACATTTTTTCATTAAAATAACGCATATTTGAAGCATTATACGTCATATAAGCAAAGCAGTGGCTCATCGGAAAAGATTACGAGTTCTAATTTTATAAAAAAAAACGTTTCCCACAGGGTGTGTACTCTCCTTGTTAGAAAGAGAATCCACAAACAGTGAGACTATAGATACCCAATAATGCTGCTCAGCAGTCGTAGTTGCGTCTCATAGGTCCTTACTTTTAAGATATAATCAATTCTGTTTCACTAAATATGGGTTAATGCAGAAAAAAATCTATAATTCTGATCACACCTCTGCAAGTTTATACTCTTAGAAAAAAGACCTAAACGAATATAAAAGTAGATGAAAAAAGCTTTATTTGAGACTTAAATAATTTAAAAATATTAATTGGTTCTAAAGTTATACATAACCGAGAATGGTGTTAAAATGCATGAAAATTCAAGTACTTCCATCTTTTTAAATTCGGTGATTTTTTATGAGTTTTTCGACCCCATTTTCAATTGTTCATAACATTGGAACAAACTTAAATTTTTATATAAAGCAAAGCTTAAATCAAACCTCTTTCCATTTAATTTGATTTCTTTTCGGCTTATTTTTATCGTAAACATGTACAGGAATACGATCAGAAGTAGATGTACCATTTTTTGCTAAATCTATGAGCATTAGAGGTAAAATATACATAGTATCTTGAAAGGGCTTATGCGACGAAACTACAATTGTATAGCATTATTTTTGAGTACCAGAATTCACGCCTCAAAGCCTGCTCGAAATCTGTTTTCGTCAGCTTGTGGACTCTATTTGTTAGTTTATTTATATTTAAGTTCTTTTCTTTCTCCTCAAAAGAAGCTTACGCCATCTTGTAACCATCTTAAGCGTTGCTTGATTTGTCGCTTCGTTTGAGCGCGAAATTCAAATGTAGTCTAAATTGTTTATAACTAGAATAAGTAAAGAACGCGCGCAAACCGCGCTATGGCCTTCTAGTACAGTAAAAATCGAAGTGTAAGGTACTGCAAATTGCAATATTTTTTAGAAAACAATCAAATTATCTTTTCGCATATTATTAAACAACTCATTCACATGCAACACTGTATCGTACACGAAAACCATAGGAAATGGTGCACTTAGTCCGATGAGCCCATCATCTCGCCCCGGTCTCCTCCATACCACTTCTCACGCCTCTGCCCCTCCATCCATCACGCATCTTTCGAATGTTCGGCCGTGCACATGCACACGGCCGCCACCCCCTCAATCACGTGACCTTGGCTGATGAGCCGAGCCCGCGGCGCGTCCACGTCGCGGAGGCGCGTCGCGGAGAACCGCAGATGTCGGCAGTCGGTCGCGACATTTGGCGCGCCCGGTATACGAGGATATATACCGTGTACACCGCGCGCCTGCGTATAATACCTACACCTACGAAGGTACGCGTATCCATCCACGTATATACACTGCGTCTGCGGTTCGCGTTGTAGTTAGTTCCGTGAATCAAAAATCGAGCGTGCGTGAGCGCGCGCGCATGTTCGCCCGGCAGCTCTGTCCTGTCTCAACGTCGTGCATAATTTAGGGGCAAACAAGTAGGCGAAATTGGGAGAGAGAGAGAGAAAAAAAAAGAGAAAGCGACGCGGCGCGCGTGTGTATTATACACACATATATGTATATACCTGTGCGCGCTACTGTGTGTTTCTCGGCCGGCGAGTGAGGGTGAGCGCGCGCTGCTGTCGCTGCTTTACGCACTTGTCACGCGATTGTATGCAACATTTATGAGCGCAGGCGCGCGCGCGCGCTCTCTTTCTAACTCGCCCGAGTCGAAGGTATATGTATATACGCGAGGCACTAAATTAATGGTATTAGAAACGATGAAGTCCGTGGCTTGGCCGGGCTCGAGGCTTGGGATATTTTTGCTGACTGGTGTATGGAGAGAGAAGGAGAGAAAGATTCGTGGCTCTTGTTATATTGGATGAGCTGTTATACCGCCGTTGTTGTTGAGTAGCCGGTGCGGGAAAGCATGGGTTTTGAGAGAGCTATAGCTAACTATGTGTGTGCGGCCGATGTTGAGAGACTAGTTGTAGATTGAGTGAGAGTGAAAGAGAGAGAGAGAGAGAGAGGGGGAGAGAGAGTGAGTTTATTGGCGAGCTTCGCGTGTTGGGGTACCTTTTTGTTTTGTTTAGTTCTCTTTTTTTTTCTATGGTTCTGCGATTTTATGTCTAGACTGCGAATTCGACTTTTTGTAGTATAGTTGGATGGCAAACTGTTGTAACGAATTATCTAATATTACAGAGGAATATGTTTTTTACGATAGTGCGTAGATTATTTTAGCAAGTTGTTCGATACTTTCTCCGTGTACTTATTAAAGCTTATAGAAGAAAGTGTCATTTTGATACAATTTATTATGACTTTAATGTTGGTTTGAGAAAACTTCAACGTATTTTTACTTGATTCTCACAACGAGAGTAGGGTGGACCTACCAGTTCTGGTCACCTTAAGCTTTTTTTGACTTGCGAGAATGTATTTGCTACTGTAAAATGTTCAATCATTTACCCTTTCGGTCATCATGCCCTGACCTGTTTAAAAGACACCAACTTTCTTATCTACAAAACCTATTTTAAATGTAATTTTTCAGCTTTTAAATTTTTCAAGCTGATTTTGAATGAATTTTTTAAAGATTAGTATTTATTTCAACTTCTTCAAACTTTTCGCCTATTATTAAGATATATCAAAAGATTGTAGTAGTTCTGGCGATGGCGTTGTAAAACGGCAATTACTTAAAATGATAATTTTTCTATTTAAGACACTGAAAATTTTTTTATTTCTTCACAATTCTACGAAATGCGTTTCTATGTTAAAAACCGCTGCTTACTGATTTAGCAAAATGCTTTCTCAAAGAGATTTAATGCACAAACATTTATTGAATTTTTACATTCATAAAAGTGATTTTAAGAATAATTGACAATGTTATAAAGAATGTTATTGACAATGCTACGCTCTTACGGTAAATAAAAATAGTGAATTAATCAAAATCATGTTTCGTTCACAAAAAGAACTTAAAAAAATTGTTACGGTTTCGTAACAAATTGCTACTTATTTCCCGCAATTGCGGAAAAATGTAGATTTACGGGGAAAAAGTGGATTTGCCAAAAAAAATTATATGTCACTTTGGTCCCACTTTTCAGGTCAATAAAGTGGCCATTACGGTTGAGTCGGGAATAAAAGTTTTATCTTTTTATATTTTAACTAACAAAAATTACTCAATTACAAAGTACATACGTGAAATTCTACGTAGTAAACCTCCGCAAATCGGGTGACCAGCTGTGTGCACTCTGACAATCCATTGTAACTGTTATAAAATCCGAATGTTTGATTCAAAGCTATACTTCTATTGACTAGGATTATATTATTTATCAGCGTATCCGTCATAGAATGGACAAATTTCACGCATATAACCACCTCTAATAGTTCTTATAACACAGACGTCTTTATATTAGTTTATTATAACTTTAAGTTTAAGCAAAATTGTAATATTAGCTCTTACTATAAAGAATTGGGATTGCAAGCGATATATTTTTATATATTTATTAGTAATTTGTGGTTATTATTCACGGTTATTACGCAGCTACAATTGCTTGTTGTTTACCCATTACCGTCAAAAGGTTTGTAAAGCATATATAAGTAAATAAGAGATTAATTCTTTGAATTTTTATAAATTAATTATTACTTAAATGTATACAATTATTTTTAAAACGTTTCCAGCATTAACAAATCAAAAATTATTAAGTTTACGTTATGTAATAAATGATCGAAACTATAATTTATATGGAATTGAAGTGTATTAGGTCATAGTTTGATACGTAAATTTAGTAACTAATAATCTGAAGGGTAAATTCAAGAGAAGTTAAAAATTAGCTTTTTTAGGCATGCAGGTTCTAAGGAATATAATTAACTATAGGCGCGCCGATATATATCGATATTCCTAACCTTTTTCCAGTCGCGCTGTTGAGTACAATGAACTTAAAAGGACTTTCCACATAATAGATTACATTAAAAATTTGTAGATTTATGTAGAAAAATACACATAGTTAATATCTAAAGGATTTAGCGGGATCAAGATATTAATTTAGGTGGTACTATACTGATTTTTTAACAAAAAATGGAAAAAAAAATTATAACACTTTTTGAAGCTCTACCACAGTGATCTTGGATGAACTTGAACCCAAAAGTGTCGGTCCGTCTCAGATCTTTGCATATATTATTTCTATGAACTCTTACAAGTATTTTTCGACCAAAATGAAAATCATCGCATGGAGGAATTCAGAATAAACTCGATTTTTCAATATTTTTCAGAGATTATCCGTGATATTCTTGTTAAGAAATTTTTAAACTATGAATCTTTTAGCTGAATTCTACTTTTCATTGATAAAGACTATTCTGAATAGTTTTTGTATCTTTTATATTGATATAATTCATACAAGTTTATTCATGAATATAAAAAAATCGATTCCGTCAGTTCTATCTCTATATTTTCCAGTCAGAATTTCCATTAAGTAGAATATTCACATTTTTATTTTTATCTTTTTTAATTTTGAAGGTATATATAGTAAATTTTATTGAGTATCTATGAATAATCGAAAAAATAGCTTAAATACTCTTATTACGCATATTTTTAACGATTATTATGTTAGATGGGGTACTTTGCTCGAATATTGATTTTGCTTTTTGTATTTTATTCGAAATTCATATTTATTCTTTCGGTAATGTTGCCATAGATACTGTAAATAAATAATAGTATTTCTATAAAATAAGTTCAAACGTTGATTATAAAAATGTCGAAAGCAAGATCTCACGAAGAAAATCGTCGACAAATTTGTTTACTCTGTTTCGGGAAAACGCAAGAAATGCGTCTTGTTCAAGGGACCTTAAAGGCAAAGGTAGACAAATACCTTGACTACGATGCTTTTGACGACCGTTTACCCGTCGTCATATGCTCAAATGGCTCAAGAGATCTATCTCGTATTAAAGACAACCCACAACAAACTATTAGACTTCCCAACTTTTCTGATCTTGATCCTGTGAGAAAAGTTACTAGATGAAGTACTTAATATATGTGCTCTTGTCATATTTGTCAATTAGCTAGAAAACCAAAAACTAGCAATTTCGAAAAGGGAGACTTATTGCCGGAGCAACGAAGTATACTCAAAGACTGTATAAGTTTAACTTTCAAAAAAAATTTAGTTTATACATTTTATTGATTATCTGATAATTTCATTATTAAGTTCTACAAATCTTATTTTTAAATAAATAAAGTCGCCTAATATTGAAAACCGCTGTAGCTACTGCTTTTCTTTCACTTATTGTTTTCAATTTTCTGTGTGCAGTTATATGGATGATATCAATATAAAAGGTACGAAACTATTTAGAATTGTTTTTACTACTAAAAAGTAGAACTTCAGCTGAAGTACTAATATCTCGGATATCCTCTGAAAGATATTAAAAAATCGAGTTTATTCTGGATTCCTCCACGCGATGATTTGGTCGCAAAATACTCGTAAGAGTTCATAGCAATAATATACGCAAAGATCGGAGACGGGCCGACACTTTTCGGTTCAAATTCATCCAAGACCACTGTGCTACATTTGTAAGAACATTTTGGGACCTGATAAAATAAAAAAAAATCATAACCAACAAAGTTATAACCATTCAAAGAAAATAATTAACATTGCTTCTTATGTAGAACTGATATTTAAATGCGTCTTTCTCGAAACTTATTTTTAAAGCTTCAAAAAGTTGCTCACGCATTTAGAGTCGATGAATATAGCTGTAACTCGCAGCAAATATTCCTATAAGAACTATTTAAAGAAGTTAGTATTTATTTTTAAATATGTAAGTTTAAAGTATTTATAGTTAAATATGTATACAAAAATATGGTATTTTTTCTCATATATTTATTTAAAATAGAGATATATTTTTTTCAAGCTATTTATTATAGAAAATTATAATAAAAAATACTAACTTTTATTTGTTACGGGTTCTAAAGTTAAGGTGAATTTATTAGGTTGATATTGTCAAACTTAAATACGCAAAGAACTTTTTGAATTAACCTTTATTTTGACAGCAAAAAAGTGCATTTTATTCAATGAATTGGGATTAGGAAAGTGAAAATTGCTCAAAATTGGTATAAATTCCGCATGTTTAATGATTTTGAAAAAATCAGTGTAACCCACATTAAGATAATATTGAAGATTTTGTTAGTTTTTGCACCGTTTTGGTAACAAAAATCACTTTCCGCTGGACAAAATTAGATGAAAAAAATGAAGTACATGTAGTGGATTAAGTGGAATCGATTATATAAAGTATTAGCGGGTTCAGAGTTTTAGACTTTACAATAAAACCCTGGTTAAAAAACTTATGATATCGGATAAGATCTAATAAAACCGGGTTCAAATTCCGGACAAGACAGAATTGACTTTTTGATCTCATCCTGTTTTATCCGCACGTACCCGGAAATCAACCAATTTCGTGTTGTTCCGGATATGATGACCATATGAAATAGGATTCAAAATCCGGATAAAACAGGATAAGATCGTATAGTTTTATTTTACAATCCGGTCTCATAAGTTTTTTTAACCAGGAAAATTAAAAGTCACCAAAATTTGGGGTTTTTTGAATCTTTAAATACCTTCCACATGATAAATACTGATGAAACTTGGCTAATATATCAATTAAAATATTGCTGATGTAATGCATAATAAGTTTTTGGGGTCAGAGAATAACTTTAAAAGTAATCGAAATTATTTAACTATTCTAGGTTATTTTGATACTATCCACATGATACATTTTGCTAAAACTCTGCAAAATAGATTCTTTAATCATTTAGCGTCATAGTGGCATCGAAATTAGCGGGTTCGCACTTTTAAAACAACTATAATACAAATTTCGCACCTAGTTTTAAGAATGCTCCAAACTTCAATGACATATTTTTTCATCAAAGTTTCTGTGATTCGACGATTTTAATCTTTCAAGGAGATACCTGCGGAAAACAACTTTTGATGAAGATTTAGGAAATGTCTTCTGATACCTAAAAATAAAGCTAAATTTCTTTATTGTTTGATTTTAATAAGCCTCTGCAATATCGCTAAAACTATTTATATTACTCATATACGTAAAACGCAAATATACATATGACGAAATCTCAACAAAATATGCACTTTTTAGGGTCCAGAAATCGCAAAAAAATGCTCGGGTTTCCAAACTTTTTCTATCTTATTTTAGGGGTCAAATTCTGAAGAAAAACGCATTTAAACAATAAAAATTAGGCTGTGACTATGTTTTTCAGGCAAATTATATATCTTTTATATTCTTTTAAATATACCAACAAAATAGTTTTACTTCGCAGTTAATAACTGTGTACACAAAGGTGAACAATTTTTTCTCCAAAATGTATATTTTTTGGAGAAAATATATGTTTTTGTTCGTTTACAATGGATTTTACAGTGCAATTTTATGACCAATTAAAAGTAGGGTTATATAATTCGTTAAAAATAGGGTAAAACGGACGGATTTTCCATTTTTTTTGCAAAATCTGAGATTTTTTACGAATTATTACCCTATTTTCAATTGGTTATAACTTTGCATCGGAACATCCATTTTCAATGAACAAAAACTCAAATTATCCAACTTCATATTATATCTATGGCCCTTACGAAGACTTGTTTAATTTCCCAGGGAAAAAAACACATTTGGTTTTTTACCACAAAGACTAGCACTTTTCATGATTTTCCCACGAAGACTAGAACATATGTCACTTTTCCGCCGCCTAACTTTTACGATCCACTTTTATTTATTCAGGTAGTCTAATTTTGTCAGGTATAAACCGATCATTTTTTGAGTACCAAAAGAGCCTAGTACCCAACCCAAACCTGATAAAAAAGGAATCGATCCGACTCTTCGAGAGTTCATCGTTACAGCACTAATTTCTATATTCTATGCGAAAAGTGTTAGTATTCGTGAGAAAATCATGACAAGTGTTAGTCTTCGTGGGAAACTCGTGAAAAGTGCCAGTCTTCGTGGGAGATTTACGAATGTGTATAGTCTTCGTAAGGGCTGTCGATATATAGGATGCAGTATATATATATGAATATAAAACAATGTATTTTTGAGGAATATTTTTATGCAAAACCGCATCTGTTTTTTAACTACATACATTATAGTAGAGTAAAATGAGAGCTTAGAGCATTTGCATGCAGATGTGCTACCGATTGTCTTAAAACTTATGCACACTGATCTTTTGTACGTATGCTTTCTAATGTCAGTATTAATTTTAATAATTACCTTTCATATAAAAAAATTTCATCCGAATCGGTCGAGTAGTTTCGGAATAATCGCTGGACAAACATAAAAAAAGCCATGTCGAATTTAGAACCTCCTCCTTTTTCGAAGTCGGTTAAAAACTCATTTTTGACGTAAATGTTGATAAGTACTGTCTTCATAAGGACGGCAGTATAAGTCTCGTCTCTTCTCAGAGCTTTAGGGCTCATTCTCAGTGAGGGAGCCATCTAGTCGCGTCTAGTCGCGTCTTCTCCTGTGTAAAAGTATATATATGTATATTGCCAAGAGTCAACTCCGCTCCCCACTGAGAATGGGGCCTTATACGCATCATTCCTGGTGTGACACGCGCTCTCAGCTTTACCACACACTAGGGGAGAGAGGTGTAAAACAGACACGGGACAAAACTGATACTTGGCTTGTTCAATAAAAGCAGGCTATGTTGAAAGTCCATTTTTTGTATTAACACATAGATGTATAAAGTTAATTTTGGTAAAGTAAAAATAAGATTAAAATGAACCAGCATCGATTAAAAAATAAAGTGACTATTTTGCCCCACCAACTAAAATTAAATAACCATAATCTATTAAGAACTAAAGTGCTCATTTTCGCCCACAAAGCAGTAATGTCACCCAGCAAACTGATAAAATTGCCCCAATTTTTTTATAATAATTGTTATTTCATCAATGTCTATTGTACCCCATACCGGGGCAAAATAGACACTTACATGGTTTTAGAAAGACATTTTTAATATTAAGAATTTCGGATATTTATACTTAATATGATAGTTTTTATCTATTGGTAATTATAAATGAGATATTAAAATATACTTTAGAAGTATTAGATGTGCTTGAAATAAGATTTATATATTTTTAAATAAAAAATGTCTATTTTACCCCGCAAACGGACTATTTCCAGAATACTGTGTATGAACGTGTCGTGGACGTGAAAATCAGCCATTTTTTCATGACTATCAACGTATAAACAAAATATCGTTAGCGTTAACTCGATCTGCAGAGTCTAAATCATCTCAATATTTTGTTTACGCGTTGGTAGTCGTGAAAAAACAACAGACTCGCACGTACGCAACACGTGCAGACACAGTGTTCCGGAAAGGCCTTCGGTACACCCGCCAAAAAAAAGAACGTCCTCCTCCTCTCCCCAAAAACTGCATCGCATGCAGCGATGGCGCGCGCTGGACACGCGCCTCGTCCCGCATTGTGTGTATGTGCCGTCTCTCTTTTTTGCTCACCGCCGCTGCTGCTGCTCTTCCGCTTGCGTATTAGCGAGCAGCGCGCGTGTGTGTGTACGTGCTCGAGTGGAAAGGAGCAATAAGAACGCGAGGAGGTAATACGTACAAGGGCGAGTCGGGGGGAGCTCGGACGCTGCTGCTGCTGCTGCGGAGTGACCAAATTTTTCTGGCTCCGCGAGCGCGCGCCCGTGTGTGTGTATAAAAAATTTGAAAGCAGCCGGGTGGAATAATTTTCCCCTGGACGCTGAATTTTCTTTGTTGATTTTTTCTTTCTCTGGCTTCTCTTTTTGTCGCTGGAAATGTAGAGATGGAAATAGGTGTGTGGGTTGATTTTGGTGGGCTTTGTTGAATTAGATGATCAATTGGATGTGTAAGTTTTATTTCATTTGTTATGATGAATCGTGACTTTGTTTCACTTTTAACTGTATGTATACAATTCGTACGAAATTGTTCATTTTTGAATCAAATTTAGATTTTGAAACAGTGAACAAGAAGCGTCTTTATATAAAGGTATAGCTAAAAAAGGTTAAATATAATGATTTATGAAATATAAAAAATACAGTATTTTTATAACTTTATTTTATTTTTTCGTATTAATATATAAGAGTAGACCATAGAGCGGGATGATTTAGGCCAGCGGGTCGACTTTGGGTAAAAGAAATATAAGTATATATCCAGCACCGCATAAAGTATTCGTTTTAAAGCATTGAAAGGTATTTTTATTTGAAGGTTAGTTTTTTTAAATACAATTCAACCAAAAAGTTATTAAATATAATATCTAGAGGTAGTTTTTTATTTTTTATTGTAAAATAAAATATAATCAAATTTTCCACCTCGAAAACTTTATTTTGCTAGAGCTTCTATTCCGCCATTTATGGTTTTCGCATATAATTTTTTTACTGATTATTTACTATCGAAACATCTTGTTGAACATAAAATGAGTTTGTAACTGACTTGCGAGGGCTTGAAAATGAAAATTTAGCTACCAGATATATAGAAATGAGAAAAGTGGCTCAAACTCGTTACTTTAAGTAGAGTGACTTTGACCACTGTATTTTTCATACATTGCTAAAAGGTACGCGTTTAAAATTTTATTCTTAAGACATGAATATATACTATAAAATAACTCGAGAATACTTTTAGCACTTGTGTGTTTTATAACTTCATTGTTGTCGTGAAACAAACGCAAATAGTTTTAAATTTCAAACTGGTCCAAAGTCACCGAGCTCTACGGCATGCCTTTGTACATTTTAGTAGAGATTAGAAAGGATTTAATTTCAAATTTTTTCGATTATTTTGTTATTTTTTATATTAAAATTATTAAAAGAATAGAAAAGCCGAGAGCTAAAGTGACAAATAGGTGGTCCACATTGTACTTATTTGTCATGCAATATATATATATAGAAACTTGAGTTATTTATTTATTCTTTTTAAGTTTTAATAGTAAAAATAAATAAATATTCGAAAACAGTTCGAAGTCTATACTTGTCAATCTATGGATGTTCCAACCGGCCGAAGAAAAAAATTGTGCAATTCTTCATTCGAAAATTGATCTAATTTCACTATCAATCAAAACCATCTCATTTATAACAAATAAAACTCCCTTTATACAATAAGACGTTGTACTCTAGACGCAAACTAAACCAAAGATACGATACAAAAATAACAGAAGAAAAACGAGAAATTCCAATTTAACATAGAGGCCCGTTTCCCCCTATCATTAAGCTTCGGAATAATTTATAGAAAAGTCTTCAAGTATACAAAGCTTCTCCCCATATATATACATAATGGAAACTTTTATTGTGTACACCGCATGCTCGCTGAAAAATGATGCGCTGTCATACGGAGCAAACCTCAAAATAAATATTATTCCCCACTCGCCGTATGTAGGTATATATATAACTATAACTTCCCGAGTCTTTCCAATTCAAGTCGTATCTCTCCACAAGAGAGGCGAGATGAAAGACAAATGTGGACATATCAGTCATACATCTAGAGCAAGTATCTGGATGATTTTATCTATAGACATGAACCTAGATAAAAAAGTATCTTCTTTAGAAAAATATCTGTAGAGCATAAGGACACTCATATTTGCCTAAAATAAAGGTGAGAGAAAAGTGTAACCTTAATCCTCTAACTCCCATTGTAACAGATTTACTTTACAGATTTACTATTTACTTAACAGATTTACTATTTACTTAACAGATTTACTATTTACATACACTTGGAGGTGCGCCCAAAATTAGTGGTTGAGTTTATTGCGTAAGTTTTACCGGAAATCGCGCGTATTAAATATACAATAAGCCTAACAGAGTTGAATACAACAAATTTTAACTATTTGTAGTAAAATTGAAACTGGTGATGCCGAAACAATAAAGCAATTCGTATTGGAAAGAGTAATATGTATATAGCGCTGCGGATTTTTCATAAATCATCCCAGAAAATTAATTTTTGAAAATCCTTCGATGGTAGTTTGTATAAGAACACTATTTTATTCCTTGAATGATTTTAGGGGGGCTTATCATATCAAAATTGAAAAATAACAATATCTGAAAAGTTACACATGTACACGCTTATAAACAATTCAATGTAACCTTTCAGGTATTGATTATTTCTCAATTTTGATATCGATAATTGGTAATATCTAATTTTAGAATAGTAGAATTTCGAGAAAGTATTCTCTTTTATTAACTTTTACGTCATTATGACTCAACGAATTATAGTAAAAATTGTTATATTTCAAGGTCAATTAGCCGCTCTTACCTCCTTAAATTAACTTTTATCAACTTTGTTATTAACATTTACTTAATTTAAACACAAAACAATTTAAAGCCGTCTCGTGATCCACCTTTAAAAATCATATTTAATGCTTGTTTGTTCTTTAATGAGCTATGCAAAACAGTCAGTAGGACCATTGTAGAAAAAACAACTTTCCGTTTCCCTTTTCGATCGAAATAAGTACCTTAATCTTAGGTACTAGGGGGTTAAAAAATAACAAATGTATCTAGATAAATATTTTATCTTTGGCTCAACATATCTAAACACATATTTATCTGGACAAATATTTCTCTAAATAAATGCAAATCGTCACAATACATATCTAGATAAAAAAGATAATCTTGTATAAAGAAAAACGTTACATAAGCATTTATCGAATAATTTAGCATTTTAATAAGATAATATATTTAAATAATCTGTTATCTATATACTCTATTATCTAGATAACACTTTGTCTTGATAAATTATCCTTTTTTACAACATTACTCAAAACAAGCTTCATGTACCAAACATTATTAACAAACATTTTTGCTACTTTATAGATCAAAGCAAAAGCGACTATTATCCAAAATTTTGGATAATCTATCGTCATCAATCTCCCATCTTTCCTCAAATACGAGTATTTCACCCACGACTTAGCCGTAGGCTTATCAAAAAAGGAAACGACGCCGGGTGGACCCAGGAAAGCGGCAGAAGGAGAAGAGCCCGCGGGAGCAAGGAGGGAGGACAAATTCAAGCCGCGCCGGCCACCCCTGTACACTGCGTAGAACCTCCAAATTAGTACCTTCATACGCCGATGCTCTCTCTTTCTCTCTTCCACGCGTGGCAGTGACACTGCGGCACAGTGGTGGTAGTCGTCCGCAGGATCAGGGGTGGGGGTGCGCAGCGCGCTCGGGATATGTGAAAAAAGAGGGTGAACTACTACCACAGCAGCGAGAGGGCCGACGAAAATTCCAACTGACCAGCGGAGTCTCCTATATACTACAAATAAAAACTCTCCCCTCGTTCGGCGCGCGGCTCAGCATGCAGCAATCTCTCTCTCTCTCTCTTTCTCTCGCTCTAGGCTTCGCCCCTCTTTCAAGCCTAGTCCTAAAGTTCTCTAGAGCCGTCCCCCTTCTTTTTCCATCTCCGGAGAAGTCGAAGGAAAAAACCGGCGGAGAGAGAGCCCGAGCCGCCGGGGGAATTGCGAATTCTGAACTGGGGTAAAAGTCTCTTTTTCTCTCTCTCTCTCTCTCTCTCTCTCTTTCTCGCTTTCTCGGCTCGTCGAGAAGGAGGAAAACGCACGAGAGCACATATATACGTACCACGGGTGTGGGAGGATTCTTTCGGTGTTCTTCGCTCGTAGCTTTTTCTCGAGCTTTTTTTTTAGAGAAGGACAGGGTGTGCAGGTGCCAGAGGGAGGAGGAAGGGAGAGATGAAGATCATTGCTGACCGCGGCTATAAAACGAAGACTACGCGACTAGGAGACTAGATGACTTTACGGAGAGAGTGAGAGAGAGAGAAAGTGGAAGACTAAGGTTGGCTCTTTTTCTTGGCGAATCCAGCTTTTTTTGGGTTACAATTGGGTGTTATACTTTATTTTCCGGAGGAAAAGAAGGAACGATAAATCAGTTGATTAATCAACAAAGTGAACGTTTTATTGGACAGGAAGACGTTCAAAATCTGACGTTTCAAATATATGATTTTTCTGAAAGGACGAAAATTAGTTAGAATACGTAAAATTTTGTATTTAATGTCTCGTGAACGTATCAGGTCGCTCAAATGATTCAACCGTAAAGATTCGATTGTCCAGCAAGTTGTAATTAAATTTCTAGTAAAATTAGTCTCGCCAATTAGTCGTTTCCTTTCTAAAACGAGTTTTATAATATCCAAAAACATAAGCTGACTCACTAATACGCACATAGTAATTTTTCATTAGTTATTAATTCTTGGCAACGGCTTTGTTCCCTCAAATTGTACTTTAACGCCAAGTTATTACAAAATAGCAAGTTCGTTAATTTTTGAATACACTTCACGTACAAAAAGCAGCCAACAAATCATCTGAAATTTTGCACCTATATTTAATGTGTAAATTATAAATACGCTTTAACAAGGCTATACATCTCGTATATACGCAACCCTTAACTTCTTTACGATAAACCCGCTGATTAAGCAACAGAAAGAAAGTTTTATTCTACGTCCAGATTTTTTATTTCAAATATACAATATTTTTGATAAAATGTATAATACATCTAGAAAAGAGTAAACTTTATTTTATATCGCCTATCCAGCAAATTATAACTAATTCAAAAACCATATTAAACGTTCTACACCAAATTGTCGGAACATAACGCGTTCGTTAAAGTTAAAACTCCCCTCGCGTGCATGAAAAAGCGAGACAAAAACATTGTATATCTAATATGCAAACAAGCTTTAACAAGCCTGTAATTACACCCTACACCCGTAACGCAACCCTTAATTTTCTATTTCACCTTCTTTTTTTCGGCAATTACATTTAAAAGACGCCCAATTGCGATTCCCGCAACGGTCAATCATATAACTCGGGTATACCCTCTAACAAGAATAGACATTCGCACACACACACACACATACACACACACACTCGCACGCACGCACGCACGCACGTACCCACAGACACACACACGCACACGCACACGCACAGACACGCATACGCACGCATAACGCACGCACTCACGCATTCACGGCACTAACGCACGTACGCACGTATCACGCACTCACGCACACACGCACCCACTCACGCACGCACGCACTCACGCATGCACGACGCACGCACTAACGCACCCACGCACGCACGCACGCATACGCACACACACACACGCACACGCACAAACACACACACACACACACACACACACACACACGCACACACACACGCACATGCACAAACACACACACACACACACACGCACGCACGCACACACAGACACGTAGGCTCATCGAAAGTGAAGAGACAGCATGAAGAAAAAAAAGTCACGAGCGCAGGTGGTTGCAGCTATTTTGACATTGTTCGAAATCGCGAGTATAGGCAGTACATACACGAGGAGGCACTTATCAACGTGTCAAGCACCGTGACGAGCCCTCGCAGCCCGTACACATCGCGAAATTCTACGGAATTGCCCGCACGGCGAGAAAAGACAAAACGGTAGGCAGGCAGAGAAATAAAAGGATATAGGCAGGCCGCGGCACGGCAGTGGAGAGCGAGAGTTTGAGCTATCGGATGATCGATAAACGCGCGAGCGCGCGGTTCAACGACACGTTCTCATCCTGACGAAAGTCCGCAACGCGATGTAGAGACGTATTATAGAGCCGCGGCGCTTGCGCGCGCGCGTGCACGTGTATGCATGCGTGTGGATAATTTATGAAGCGCCGCGGCGGAGGCCTCGCGTGCTCTGTAAACTTTTTACAGGATAAAAGTGTCTATGCGCGCGCGCGCGCGCGCGAGGTGAAGCTACGCGAGCTGCAGCTGTGGGGCTAGGCACGCGATTTCTTTTCTCCTCTCTTCCTCTTATTTATGGATTGCGAAGGCTGAGCGCAAGCATTGACGGGGTAAGTCGATTGTCGATTTCTGCGCGCTACGTGGTTTCGTCTATTTTTATTTGTTTGACGTTTCTAGTTTGGACTTGGCGGTTTCATTCTGATTGATGGATAATTTTACAGATTGGTGGATGGAAATAAAGTGCTTAATTGCGATGACTTTTTTGTGAGTGTGCAATTACGTATATTGAAGATATATATGAGTATGACTTATATGTACAACATTTTTTTTATTATTTTTATGGGCAGCGTAGCGATGTATGTATCGTTTAGGTTTAAAAAAGGCTCTTCATGGCAAGCAGGGCAAGCGATTAGCGTTTTAACCTGGGTTAAACTACATAATTTTATTATTTTTCTGTATTAGATTTACTAAACAGATGCGTACAGGAAGTAAATTGATAAAAAATTATTATGTACTTTGAGAAAAAATTACAATTTTGCATTAGTATATTTTGCAAAAATAGAAGTAGTATTTGGTCAATTGCATATTGATTTTAGGAATATGAAGGATATTTTAGTATCCAAATAATGAAATCAAATATTCAAATAGAGGTCTAACCCCTTGAAGTATAGTTCTTACACGAAAGAGAAATAGTATAGTGAATATAATATATTGCACTAGGGGGAAACAAAATAACTGTATGAATAACTTTATGTGTAATACTGACTTTATATAAACTGTATGCAAACTGCATATGAAATGTCTTTTTATTAATATCTTACTGCTGTTGGTCGTTTTGCGTTGGTCCTTTAATCCGGGAAACTATCATAAAAATTGCAGGTCAAACGATACAACACATTTCATCTTAAATTGTAGGTATGTGTCCAAAAGCACCACATAGGTTCGGTCTAGGATATCCGTCTCGGATTCCAAAATAGCAATGCGAAATCCTCAAAAACGTCTGTATGAAAATTCATCCAAAATTGATATATAACTTTCCATATGGATTTCTATACTGAAATTTCCATGTATAAACAATGATTTATTTCTACAAATTCTTGAGAAAGTTACACGTTTTAAATGCCTGTAATGTGATTTTTCATATGAAAATCTATTTAGAAATTCAGATATCGATTCCATATGGATTTTTATAAGGATTTCATATTGTGATTTTGGACCTCTATAAACGGATGATTTGGATTTTCATATTGAACCCATATGATGTAAGAATGTATACAAGTTTAAAGAATTTATGGGTTTTTATGAAGATTATGACAATTTTAGATTACCTTCACATTCAATCCATAAAGCAATTCATATGACATTTCTTAACAGACTTTCATATGCAACTTTATATGCCATTTTCGGTAGTTTGCCGTATAAATTCTATATGCATTTCTATAAGAATCCACATAGATAGTTTAAACCTGGACAGCTTCAAAAAATTCTAAATCGATCGCTAATCTTAATTGTACGCCATAATTTATCCGAAAATTCGCAAATTTATCTATCTATCATTTTCTCGCACACATCATGTAAGCATCTAAATATCATGCGTGCAAGAACAACCTCTAATTTGAACCTCTACACCGACCCCTTTCCCTTCATTCAGCAACTTTACTTAAAAAACTTTTTATCATTCATTTCCCCATAATGATTCTCCGAATAGAGCAACTCCACAACCGCTACACCAACGACTTCTTACTTCGTATGTACATACAGCGGTAGCGCGGATCGCACCGTACACCCGCAAGCTCGTCGCGCCTGCAAAAGTTAAACAACAACTACTCTCCACCGTCATTTTATAGCTCTCCAACTTTCCCGTCATCCTACTCCCCTGCATTATTAATCCACAAAATCAGTTATCGATCAGCCGAACTGGACGCATTTTCCGCGGAATAATGCACGAGCTGCGCAGCGGGTTGAAAAATATGAAAATACACGCGCCTTTCCCGGAAAATCGAGTGTCCCTCGCGCGCGCGCGCGTCAACCCCACTCCACGCGCTCTCCGTGCCCCTCGACGGGGAGTGGAATCGGACCTGACTTTGAAAGCTCGCACACGCACGCACGCACGCCGCGTGGTATAGGTGCGGCACAAGCGAGGGTGGGAGAGACACAGAGTGAGAGAGAGAGGGGGTTGAATCAGCGCGCGAGCGGGGGGGGGGGAGAATTAGTGGACGGCCTGCGCCTGGCGGACACAATGTGGGGGATACTTTCTCATATCAAGTATGGCCGCTATGATGGCATGATGGCCAAAACAATCGTAAGTAACTCGTTTCCTCTGTATGTAATGCCTGTTTCTGCTGGGAAATTGTGTACTCTTGGGTTTGGCTTGTATTGTTTATTTTCGAGTGTTTTCGAACATTGTGCACGTGCTTTTTGTTGGTAATTTTGACGTCGCAAGCTCGAGGCGAGCCGGTGCGGCGTGGAAGGCGAGAAAGATGCGGAGAAGCAGGATTGTTCATTGAACGATGAAACGCTGCTCTTTCTTGGTGGTGGTCATTTTTCGAAGGTAAGAGAGTGTGTTTTAAAGGTATACTGGGTGTCAAGAGATGTCCTCATCGGAAAGTTTATCTGAAACCTTATCATCCAAGTATCATGAAGTAACCATCCAGTGTTCAAACAGAAGTTTAAAAATTCTAGTTTAGAGAATAACTGGCGCCACTGTGCAATAAAGTGTAAAAAGTGATGTAAAGAGCAACGCTAAAACTCGTTTCGCGACTAAAATCGAGCCTTAAACGTCTTTAATCACAATCGTGCCGGGAATAAGTGACAAACCTACTACACAGAGAGAATTTTCTAATAAAAATTATGACAAAATTTGCAGTAAAAATTACCGCGAATGACTATAAAGCTGGGACACTACAACTTTCCGGCAGTTTTTATTGATATTCACGATAAATTTTGCAGCACTGGAGGGTAAAATTTGCCTGCCGTAGAGTAAAAATTCCCTATACGAATCTTAGAGAAAACTAATAGAATTGTGGAACATATAAAGTTACCCAATGAAATAGATGGTAAAAATTGTGTGAATTATTTTATAAAAATGTGGATTTTCTTCCAATTTTTATAGAAGTATCATTAATACTTAAATAAGTACATTTATACCCATTTATATTAGAGTTAACCTACAATTTGTGCACGCTCAGTTGTTATCCTAGATCGGCTGTCTTCTTTTTCTCAAATCAGGCAAATTTTACCATTCAGTGCGTTAAAATTAATAGTTCAGAGCGGTAAAATCTATAGTAAAATATCAGTACATAGTGCCGGAAGGTCGGTATGTCCCAGCTTTATAGTTATTTACGGTAATTCTTACCGTGAATTTAGTTATAATTTTTATTACAAAATTCTCTCCGTGTATAAGAAATAAAATTAAACGCGCCGCTATAACTAATTTAGCGTCCAAACCTCAAAAACACAAAAAATGTAATCACAACATTGCGCTTCCCAGTGACTAATCCACTATATAACTCAATCTTACATCACGAGAAAAGCCGCTGAGAAATATACTCTCGAAGACCGGTGCGCCTTCCGTCTCTCCGCAGCGCGAACTACGCGAGATCCGGCACAGCCACCGCTACGTCTGACAACTCTCTCTCTCTCTCTCTCTCTCTCTCCTCTTTTGCATGCGAATGGTACATACACGATTATCTCTCTCTCTCTCCGAACAGCGGTAGAACCTGCGCGCAGGCATGTACACGCTCATCCTCCGGCTCCGTTCTCCCACCTCTCCGACTTCCCTCTGTTACCCTGTGTCGCGCGTGTGTATACACACAGTTCGTCGCCTACGCAAATCTCGCCGGTGGCATAGGCGTGACGAGAAGGGGGATGATGCGCGTTACGCGGGACGGAAGAGTTTAGAGTGGAAATTCGCTGGATTAATCGGTTGGAGAGGGGGGGGGGGTGTGCGAAGTGCGACGGTGTAATGGCGAATGATGAATTGTTTGGGGTTGCTGCGCGGGATTCAATTGCGGGTTATGAAACGCGCTCGGCTGGGTTTTTAAATTTGCCGGTGCGGTCGGGATTATGTGGTGATTTGAAATGGGGAGGAGGATTTGTGTTTGAGTACTTGTTGTGACATCGTTAGTTTCAGGGTATTGTACGTTTTAAAGAGCGCTTTAAAGTTGTTAATAGTGAAATTGCGGGAGTATCTTTGGCGGGAATAAGTTAGTTAAGTTAGTTTTAAAAGTGTAACTTTTCGCGATAAATAAATAGTTGTTGTTCAAAGACGAATAAGCGAATAATAATTTTAAAAAGTACAATGCAAAGTTCAGAATCTAATGCCCTTTCAACACGTAGACTTTAAGTTTGTCTCGCTTTAACTTTCAGTGCTGAATATCATTAATACCATAATATTCAGAATAATTTGAAAAACTGTTAAAAATAATATAGAATATTTTTCTTTGTTTTTTCATTTCTCATAAGAATTTTCATTACATAAACAAAGCAAAAGTTAGTTGATATTAGAAGTTAAAGCGACATGAACTTTTAAGTCTAGGTACGGAAAGGTACGGAATATAAGCTTTCTAATAATTTTTTTTCTTTTATATTTATCAACTCACGACAAAGAGAACTTGCAATTGCTTATAAGTAGCTTATGGTATTTTTTACTGAGGACGGCACAGCAAGTTTCTCATTTAATGAAAAATTAATCTTATATTTTACTTCGATTAATTAAAGATAAAAACTGCTTTACACCATACAATCATACTGCCTGTTTATTGACTTATATACCGGACTAAACCGCTTTTCGACAGATGTACTATCAAGTATTATCGATAAAATAATTCAAAGTAAATAATCCAGCACACTCAACTCTAAAACTTTCCACTGCCCAAAAAAAATCAATACGTGAAATTTAAAAATGAATTAAAAGCTCTATATTAATCAATATCTACAAACACAAATCTAGAACTCCGAAAATTAAGCTAAAAATTACTCCTGAAAGTATTTCCACTCTATACTCAACCATCAATTTAATACATTGAACATAAAATTTAATAAACAGGTCAAAACATTAATTAACAGCCGAATTCCAAAAATTACTTTTAAAATTCATCAAGAGTATCACTCCCAAAAATGTTCTCACTCTATCAATTCATCACATCAAACTCAATATCAATCAATATATCTCGAAACTCAAACCCACACAAATGACCAAAAATTAATTTTAAACTTCTCGAAGCTCGTCGGCCCCGAGAACTCGTCCACTCCAGGCGCGCAGCTCCGTCAATTTAATTTCCTCTCTCCAGGAAGCCAAGCCAGCACCGTCGGAGCCGAGAAATCGATAAAAACAATAATTGTGGACGAAATGCGTGCGGAGTCCATAAATTGAACCTCCGAGCGCAAGCTAGATAGTCTAGAAGAGCTCGACCGCTCGAAAAAGTAGGGGGACCCGACGTCGACGTCTATACGGCAGGGGATTTTTCGAGGCAAGTGCGTGTATCGATCTCCTTTCTCCTTCTCGAGGAGACGCAGCTCTCTCTCTCTCTCTCTCTCGCGCACACCCACACGCACATAAACTTTCTCTCTCTCTCTCTCTCTCTCCTGGTTTGAAGTTGGAAACGAAAAGTTTCCCCGAGGCGCGCCGTGTTCAAAGTATCCAACCCCCGTAGATATATATATACGTGTGTCTCGGTGCATGCGTACACGCGCGCGAGAGAGAGATTTTTCCTCGAGGCCTATATTGATCCGCGAGGAAGCTTCAGCATCGCCATCGCCGGCACACGCGCATAAGTCTTGCCCTCGTAAACAAGACAAATATCATCGCTCTCTCTCCCTCTGTGTGCGCGGTGTGTCCTGCGCGAATCTCTCCTGCCGCGCGCGCGCTCGCTTTTCACGCGGAGAGGGGCCAAAATTTGATTCGCAAGAGAGAAAGAGAGAATTACTGGTGTGTCTGTGTGTGTGTGTGTGTGTGTGTGTACACCTCGCTTCTTCGTCAAATTTTGCGCGAGGGTGTGTGAGTGCGTTGCGCGGGTGTCTTATGTTCGCTGGCGCGCCATATTTGAAACTATGGCAACGCGCGCGAGCGGCTATATACGCGAGGAGCAGCGCGGAGCAGAGAGAGAGCTAATCTCGATTCGAGGATCGAAGTCGTGGATGAGGGAGGGGGACGGGGGGGAAGCTTGGACGCTGGGACTTTCACTTTTCGACGTTTATGACGTGCGCGCCGCGGCGTACCTATATAGGCTACTTTTCGCGTGCGTGGAAAATAACGCGGCTTTTCCGGATTTTTGTTGCCTTTCCTTAATTTTATTTCAATAAATTTGTGAAGATTTGGCGAAATGAAGAATTATGAAAATTTTAAAATGCTTAAATTGAGAATTGGCATGAAACCTGTTTCTAAGTGTGTGACTATTATATCGATAGGAATACTAATCCGATTCTAAAATTCGATTGAATTTTTTTTAAAGTAAAATATGATGAAATTGTAGCTTTTTAAATTTCTTTGATGACGTCACGTCTCAGTGCAATTTGAAAGCTATCGATACTGAAATATGACGTTACGAACCTTGTTGATCTGTGCTATTTCTAGTTTCTGATGTATGGCAGATCTATCAGAATATGATACAAAACCATCGTGCAAGAACTAAATTAATTATTAAAAGAGTTTCAAAAATATGTTTAAGCGTACACTATAGGATGGTCCAAAATCCCCAAATTTTTTAATTTTCTCAGTTTAATAATTAAATATAGTAAGAAATATAGATAAAATCACAATCCAGTTGTCGTTCTTTTATTACAAAATCTTAACAGCTATTTATTTTGACCTAAAGTTGCTGGTTCTTGGATAACAGATACAACTTTAAAATATTTGGAATAAAAATCTCGCTCAAAATTTATTGAATGACATGTATTTTCGTATTTCTTGGTGTTAAATTTCACTTAAATAACGTAAAAGTACTCTCATTAAAATGCTTTTAAAAATTTTTAGTTAAATTTTTAGAGAGTGCCTTAGTCCTTTTTTTAAAGGGTTATATATGACGAATTAGTAGTTAAAGTTTGAATTAAGTCTTGCAAAAGGTATTTTCTATTAATCAGAATATGTTTGAGAACTTTAAAATTTTGGTGTTTATACACACGATTTGTAATAACTATTTAAAAATGTGGCCAAAGTCACCCCATTTCACAGTGCGCAAAAACTACTTTCGAATTTTAAAAGCTTAATCGGTACAAGTAAAATTTTCCATTTGTAGATACTAAACCATTTAGGTAATTTTATTTACTATACAGAAGCATTATTTACTATTGTCTTAACCCAGAAATCCCAAATTTTTATTTCATTAGAAAACTTTGGAAAAATGTTTAGAAATTTGTTTCAGTCATTTCTAGGAAGATTTTTGCAATTTTTTTTTAATTTTTCGAGTATTCTTGACTTTTATGCGGTCAAAAGTGACTTCTAATCCTATTACGAGATTGGAAATAGCCTTATTTAATTTGAACAACATATTTATTTTGCACTATTCTAAATCCATCGCATAAATGGAAATTCAAGAAAATGTCAAAATTGCATGAGGCACCTCAGCTCGACAGCTTTACATGGTTAACAAAACATAAAAAGTTAAGAGTCGAAAGTTATAGGTAAAATTCATGAAAAGTTAAATTTACATTTGTTAAAATATACTCCGCTTGAAAATTAAGATAGTATAATAAATAGTTGTTTTTACTAATTGTATTCGCCAACATTACAATATAATAGTAAATTTTAATAAAAAAAACCTGATAACGCTAAATAAAATGTGTTCTACTAAAGTTCAATTGCAAAATGTAGAATGTCTAAACAACAAAATCTATACTGAATTCAACTTTAAAGAACAATTATTGACAGTACGTACTTACCGCTTTAAAATGATTACAACGTATAAAATTTCCTATTTTGTAAATTCTTTACCCTGCACCCATGCTATTTTGACAATTAATTCACCATTACGCACCCTCTATGTTTATTTCATTACAATGCAGGGCATTCAATTCGAACAAGTGCCGAGTCGAGCCAAAGCGAACTATGCGCATTTTTTGAGCGCGCCGCACACGATCGCTATCAAAAGCGTCGTTGAAAGCCAGAGTATAACAGCGCGCGTGAATACGGGGAAGCACGTAATTGAAAGTCCCACGAGGAGAGAGAGAGAGAGAAAGAGAGAGAGAGAGAGAGCGAGAGAGGGGTGGTGGTGGTGGTTCAATTTTTAGGTCATAACTGTCGCGAATGTAACGGGAGCCATCGTCGGCCCTCGTAGTGATGCTTTTTCTTTATTCGGCTTACGAATAGGGTGGAAAAATAGAACGCCATTGAATTAGGTCTAATGAGTTTTTTGTAGTTAATTGTGGAATGGAACAATTACGTACTTTTACTTCCTCATAGACGAAGCTTTGTGAGGGTAAAAAATAGTTTTGCTAAAAACATGTTAGAAACATGTTTTGAGATACTGGGAATCAAACTATTTTTAGAAAATGTCTATATGGAAATGTGTGTATGTGTGTGTGTGGATTAACATTACTCTGAACATACACTGTGAAAATTAATGTTTCGTGGCTAATTTTTTTTTTAAGGAAAGCAGCTAAAATTTTTTTTTTGTTTTTGAGCATTAGTTTTTTGTTTTTTTTTATACCTTAGACATAATATCATCGATTGAGTGATAATGCATTGGAAATAGCATACTATTTCCTATCTTTTCTTTTCTTTTGTTATTCACGAAATCGTAATTTTTCTCTAACGGTTATATCTGTGAAATATAATAAGGAAAAATTTTTTAAATAATTGATATGATTAGGAATATGGAGAAGAATATTCTGTAAAATTTTTGAGGTTTCTTCTTTCTCTTTTGTAGGGAAAAAAATGATTTTGTAAAAAAAAATCAATTTTTAGTCAGCTACGAATACTAGAGTAAATCGGCAGTATATTTTGATCTGAAATCTGTTTGCCCAGATCACAAAGACCTTTGTATTTCGACATATTTGAGGTTATATATTTTTTTAAATATTTTTTTAACGCTTATATCTCGAGAATGGCACGGTCATTTTTTACCAAACTGGGCTCATTCTTTTTTGTTTTTTTAATGAAGGTTGGGAATTAAAAAGTAATTTAAAGATTCATCGACTCGTTTTTTTAACTTCTTTATTTTACGATTTTCTGAGATCGATAAGGAAAATTGTTTTTTTATGTTATGCAGTCTCATGGCATAGTAAGTGTCTCATAGTTATTTTTTCATAATTAGAAACAGATATAGTAATTTTAAATTAATTTATTAGATCAAAGAATTTAATATTAGAACAATTTATAAATTTTGAGGAAGTTAAGTGCCAATGAATTGGCAACGGTTTTTTGTTGGATATTTCGAAATTTTAGATCTGTTTGAGAAAAAGTTTTATTTTTTGACTTTTTTTATGAATTACCTGTAATACCGTGTTAGTTTATGAAATCTAAAAAGTTGACGTTAATCATATGTAAAGAAAATATTAGAGTAGTTTATTCAATTGATGGGAAATCGATAGTTAAATTTCAAAGAACTGTTTCGTGAATAGCCTGGGAGTATACGCACTTGATTATATAGTATGTGCATGATAGAGTCTATCAAAACATATCAAAATAAAATATGATTCCTATCTTTTCATAACAATATGAATGTGAGGCGGTTAATGCAAATACTATTATTCAAAGCCAGCTGTACTCTGGAATGAATTTTTTAAATAAAACGGATGTTGGGGATTGAATTATAAAATATTAAATGTAAAAATTCATTTGTACTCTAAAGTTCATTGATTCTAGTACATTTTACAGTTATAAGTGATGCTACATAATAGATGCATGTAAATTAAAATATCGATTTTTTATACTTTTTAATATGATGAGTCTGAAATGAACAAATTTACAGTTTTAATCTTAATAAACTAGTATTTTAATGTGATAATTTGAATAATAATACGAAATGGCATAGATATTTTCAACAGTTTTCAACCTATTATATATTCATAATTATTCAGAATTATGTGTGAATTTATTTAAATGAGGAACATACGTCAAATATGTTTATGTTCCAAATAGACAGATTTTGATAAAATGTTTTTCAAATGTTTATACAAAGAAAATGTCTATTTTATCCCAAACTGTATCATGTATTAGAAAAAAAGTTAATTAGACATCATTGAATTTTGATTTTTTTAAACAGATGTTTTACATGTGATAACTCATGTAAGTAAATTATTCTATTATAAATATAAAAACTAAATGCACATTCTTTGGTAAGTAATATATTTACAAAATCGAATCCAGTTGTATCAATTTGTATGCATCTGAATGAACTTAAATATCAAAAAATCAATTCACAAAAAACTAAGTTTTCATAAAAAAATGGTTTTATTCAACCAACACCGACATTTTCTAGATTATTTATATCTAATCATAAACGTTGAATTCCTTCAAATAAATGAAACGTGGAATATAGTTCCTTATTGAAAACTTTCCTATATAAACCTCCTTAAAAATTAAAGAAATTTCGAATTCTTCGTCACTCGAATCCACGTACAAATCAACGCTTTCAATAAAACTCTCAAATTTCGAAAAATGTAACTTTCAACTTCAGCATCCACACCCCACCTTAACACCGCTAAACAATCAGTAACTCCGCTTAGATACACGCGGGTCCGCGCGTGTTTTGCTCTTCTCTCTCTCTCTCTTTCTCTATTCCGTAATAAAGGGGGTAGGTATTCGCGAGAGCCCTCGCGCACGCTCGCAGGTATAATCCCCCCCTCTGTGCGTAGTATACCTCCTTTCTGCCTGTCAGCCAGGCCGTCCGTCCGTCTATCCATCCATTCGGGTTTTCACAATTTTGGCAAAGCCAAAGCCGCGCATACGGGCGTATTTACGGGTATTTTTGGAGAATCTGTCAAGCGATTGCGCTGCAGCTCCACATGCGCGTCCCACCCTGTAGCTTCAGCTTCAACCCTCGCATAATCCAATTTCTATTCTGATCTCCGGGTGCGCGCTCTCTCTCTCTTTCTTTCTTTCTTTCTCTCTGCAGTGTATGCGCGCACACGCAGCGGCCTTTTCATCGGGGGATAGATTGAAACGTAAGGATTCTTACCGATTTACGGAAAAAGTGTAGCGAGGGTTGCGCATTCTTTCTGTGTGTGTGTGTGTGTGTGTGTGTGTGTGTCTTTTCAACCCTCTCGATCATCCTTTTGCGCCACGCGCTGCCTGCCTGCGGTTTGTCAGATAGTAGAGAGCACAGCTTGTGTCACCCCGTTGCGCCATGATTCTGCAAGTCCGCCCCGAATCGATGATGAATCGCCGGATTTCTGGGAAAATATTATTCTTCCTTTGCAGCTAGAGTGCGCAGGAGGACGAAGGAGAGAGAAACTTTGTGATGTTTCAAAAAACATACGCAAGCGCGCGAGGTAAATTGTACGCGTGGAGTTGCGGCTGGCTGTGCAATGTTATCGTTTCCGGAAGTTTGATGATGGTCGTGTAATTTTTGCAAGTGCACGCGGGGAAGTTGATGGGTGTGGATATAGATAGATGGGGGGAGAAGTCAAAGTTTTGAAAACAAAAAGCTATGCTTAAGAAGTTAAATAAAATAAAAAATTGCTGTTTCCTGAAGTTTTTGATTGCTGCATGCACGGTAGTTGTAAATCATTGGTATAGCTAATTCAAGTTTATATAAATAAAATTTTGTTTCTGTATTACTTGGCTAACCATAATCGTAATCTCAACAACTAACATTAACTAAACAAATGAATGTTATGAATAGTTTCTTGCAGTATATCATAAATTATATCAGTTAGTTAAAGTATCTATAAATACTAACTTATCATTTCATTCTTTTGTCTTTAATTGCGCATTGGTAAATTAAATATATCGAGTATAATAACGTATCTGGAGCAAATATATCATTATTATAAGAGCAAATTTAATGTTGATACTATTATAAACATAATTAAAATTTAATTATTTATTAGACGATTATGTAAAAAATTCGAATTATCGAAAATTATAATTATAGAATAACATACAAGTGGGAACTATTATACCTTCAATTAAGATCACTTACTCTTTTATAATTCTGGTAATTTTTAATGAAAAATAAAAATATAAATATGGTAAATAAAATACTACGTAAGAAACTTGTAATATTGAATTTACTTCCATTAACATTACCAAGTAGGTCAAGTGCAATATAATAATACTTAAAATGAAGAGAAACTTCAAAATTTAGAAATTTATAATTTGAATTATGGCATATCTAGGAGTGTTTGCAGTATTTGAAATTAAAAATTAGCCATGAAAAATTTGAATTATGCGGAAGACTTCCAGTCAAACAATATTTTTATTATAATTAACCTCTTTTATTGCTCATACAAGACTATAATTTTATTTTCATGTATCGATTATAGTAAGTCATATGTTATATAGTTTCCAAACTATAAAACCAGATATTTATAAGAATCTGCACGTTTAGCGAGGGTACCATTTACACACTATAACTTACGCCGTATCGGTAAATTATCAACATCCTACAAAAATTCACCAAACCTTCCGCTCTAATTCCCCAAACACCCGACGACACACTCCACATCCAATCAACGGTCAAGACAACGCGCGCCACTCAACGTTCTCCAATAACCAGCCGTCCGCCCAAAATTCTCCACACAGCAGCAGCAGCCGCGTCCAAAGTCACCGCTCTGCAAATGAAAAGTGCATAATAATCCCCCCCTCCCCCGAAAAACTGCCCTCTCCTCAAAAATACCCAAACGCAACTTACTAGACAGAGACACACACACTGCACTATCCTTGAAAACACAGAAAAACAGTCAGCCAGCCGCGCGCATAGCCAAAGAATAATCATGGGGTAGCGAGCGGCGCGGAGGGGGTAGCGGAGTTCGGCTAGATCCTTCCTCGCTCGTGCGCGCGAGCCGGGGGTAGGCCGCAGGCAGGCCGAAAAACACCGTGACAGATCGACACGAGGCAGCGAGCCGTGCGTACGTCCACACGCGCCCAACCATACACTCGCACACACAGTGTACGCAAAGAAGCAGAAGAAGAAACAAGAAGAACAAGCAACACACGAGCGCGTATATACCTGCGGTGTACCTGCGGTTTACCTGCCGTAGAAAGAAAAACCGGCGCGTGCCTCTTCCTTTGTGCATCAGCCGAAAAGGACGTTTCGTACTCGTGGCCTCCTTCGAGACGCACGTACATACGTACATACGCGCACAGTGTCTCAGTGTTCAAGACCGGCCATTGGCCGTCCGTCTCTCTCTCTCTCTCTCTCTCCCTTAGTGGCGAGTGCGCCCCTGCGCCGCCACGTGCCGCGGCCAAAACGCCCTTGTATCCCTCTCGCGGCGGTGTCTTCGTCTTCTTCTCGTCCCGCTGCCGGCGGCGCACGCGCGCGCGCTCGAGCCACTCGACGAGCCTGCCTTGTGTACACAGTTGGTGCGCGGAGCGTCGCGTCGACGGTGGCCGAGGACGACGAGGAACGACGGTGCGCTGTCGAGGATGAGAGACGGGATCCTGGAAACATGAGGCTGCGGATGTGTGCGGGACGCGCGAGTGATCGAGTTGACGCCGAGGCCGAGGTTGTCGAGGAGAGACCGAGGGAGGAAGAGGAGGAGGACAGCAGGGAAGTGAGAGGGAGAAGCGCGAGATCGGGAGATACGAGTGTTTTGGGCAGATGATGATGATGACCAGCGTCGAGCGAGTTGTTGTCGTCGTTGTCGCTTGGGTTCTGTGATCTCTCTTTTGCTGCGATTCGAGAAGGGTAAGATTGCTTTGCTGGGGTAATTGCTGGAGGTGGGGAGTGGGAGAGGGGTTTTGTTGTTTGGTTGGGTTGAAAGTGGGACTGTGATGGAGACGACCGATTAGGTATAATATCGGTAAAAATTGCTTTTTCAGTAATTGAAATTTTGTGTGTTGGTGAGTAGTTAGTGCATACGTTAACGAAAGGACGTTCTAGCTACAAACAAATTTATAAAAGTTATGTCAAAGTGTCATTATGCATGAAATAGTAATTAGTAGTTTAGAATATGGGATACGCGATTCAAGACGTATCATTTTGAAAATAAATGTTGTTTACTTATACTACTTGCACGCGCGGCTTGTCCGACCTGACCGAGGCTTAGTCTACTAACAAGACTTTTGTTGCGCTTGCTTAGATAAACACTTATATTATGTTATTATTAGCCTCTTCTTGCTGGCTCAACTATTATAAATTGCATTATGTAAATAAAGAGAATCGTATGTATTGAAAGTCTAATGCACGTAAAGTTATACTATTTAAAATCTCTACTCGTTTAAAAACAATAAACATTTATTCCAATGTTCAGTTAATCTTCTTTATTGATTTACTTACGCTTACATGCCATGTTAAAACTAAAATATCGAAATTTAATATTTAAATATGGGCCGTTAAAATCACAGTGAGGCAAGTCCTATCGTATTAATATTTATGAAATATCAACAAGTAATTTGAGTAATCTAAGTAGAGTAAAAGAATAATTTTATACTAAATTATTAGTAACAATGATTACATTGATATAAGTTATAAAATAATATAATAATGATGACATTAATACAATAACATACAATATAAAGTTTGTAAAATTTTGAAAATGCACTTATTCCACTACGGTTTTAAATAGCCCTTAATAAAAGCTAGCTTATTAACGATTTATGCCACGTCGTAAAATAAACATTATTTGAATAAAGTTTTACTTAATAATATTCCTTTCTGCAAGAAGCGCGTGAATACTTCGCATCGAACATTATTACTTATTATAGTCTGGACATTCGAATATTCTCATTACTTACAATAAGTTTTAACATAATAATAAAATATTTAAACAATAATAAATTATATTAACAATTTTCATCATTTTAATGAGATTTCGTTATTCGACTTAATTTATTTTCCACATATATAAATTTAATACACGCAGTTAAGCGCCCCGATAAAATTAGTATTTTTTTCAATATTCCCCAAACAAGACTATAAACTCACTACAGCCACCAAATAAAAACTCTAAAATTCAAATTCTAAACTAAAAACTCCCCCACATTAAGAACCCACCCACCACTCTTGCCTGTCAACCCCCCGTCCTGTCATTAAAAACGCGTCCCAACAAGCCGCACTGCCCGCCGGCAATGCCCGATCACGCCTACGCCCGAGCGCGCCTAATGAGCTTCACTACTGCGACTACGAGCATTACCACTGCGGAAAGCGCGCGCACTCTCTCTCTCTCTCAATTTTCTCGAAATCGTCCCCAAAAGCGAGGGCGTACGCGCGACGCGTGAGTCACGTGAGCCCCTTTTACCAATGCGCTCTCACCCCCGCGTCCACCGGACGGACTAGACGGACGTACGGACAAGGGTGTTCGTTTCGCCGTTCCGATCGACAACTTTCGTTTTTCCTTCCTTCCCCCAAATGTGTAGCGGCTCTGGACTCAGGCGGGCGCGCTGGCGCTGTCTTTCTCTCTAGTTAGGCGCCGTCGGCCGGTCCCTCCCCCGTCGTGCCGAGTTTTGACGAGTGGATTGTGTTTCATTCTTTTTCAGGAGAGAGTACAATCAATCTTTCGCGAGGGAATGGTCATTTCGGCTCGAGGGAGCTCTCGATTTAAACGAGAAGTACAATTTTAGTCCTTAATTCGCTCGAGAAATTGCTGGTGTTTTCTCTCGGAAAAGAGTACTTTTATTGAATTTTTGTATTTCAGTCGAGAAAGAGTATAATTATAGATATGTAACTACATTATATATTACTCTTTTATGCTAGGTGAATTACCTATCACTTGAAAAAGGTTGGTTGTATTTTCGCTTGTCGAAAAGTGAAGAAATGATTCTGGCCCAAATGAATTTCATTCTCACAAATCGTGCTCGTAATTCTATTTATGTGAAGCCTTCACGTTCTGTAGGGTGACTTCTTCACTATCAGAAAAAGAACATTATTGAAAATCATACACTTTCACAAGTAACTTTTAACACATAAATAAAGAACATCCACTCGATTCTGCACGAAATCCACTCGTTAAAACGGTGAATTTCAACTCAAAATGTTCTCTCACTGAGATAATGAGAAAATACTCGAACAGGGTGAATTTTCACTAGTGGAGATATAGCGTGTTCAGATGCACCACCAGTTCGATTTTCGCTGAGTAAAATCATTATAACATTCCAAATTAATGCCGCCATGCGCACTGCCTTTCCTCGTCTACGGCCTATATAGGTAAACATCTAAAGCCCGCTCTATAGATATATACAATACATACATAAAATCCGCAGCGAGCGCGGAGATTCTTTTGTATACAGCTTTCTCGCTCTTCCTCTCTCGCGCCAATGAGATTCATTAATAAAGTATCGGATTCCCTTTGTAGCCCCGCGCGGCACGGCCGAGGCCAGAAATTTCGTACGGCGAGTGGGAGAGACAGAGACAGGGAGAGAGAGAAACTGGTCTTGGCGAGAGAGGGAATCAGCCCTTATCGTCGAGTGGCGAGAATTTGAAGGTTCAAGCTCGCTCTATCTCTTTCTCGCTCTGCGATCATTCGAAATGGTCAGAAAATCGATAGGCTCTGCTCTGCTCTGCTCTCTCCTCAACGCCCGAAGGGATTGAAGGCTGAGGCTGAAGCCGCAGCGGTGGTGGCAGCGCGATACGATTATGGCGCGACCAAAAATTATTAAATTTCCCCCAAAGAGCGGGGAAAATTCTCCCCCTCGCTTTAGTCGTTTCTTCTTTCCAACTTTTGCCAATTTCTTAAACTACGCGGCCGAGCGCCACGTCTAATCCACTTTATTTATATTGTGTGTATATATAGATGGAAAGGAAAACTCAATTTACTTGACTTATTAAAAGCAATAGTAATATTATACCGCGCTGCGGAAAATATAATCAGTTGGCGGGGTCGAATTTATATACGTTCGGACGAGTTTTCCGACGTAGTGGCTGTCGATGCAGAGGGCCGTAATTTCATTTGATGAATTCGTACATTTAACTTTATTATTACATTTTATTCAGTTTCTATAATGTTATTACTTTATTGTTTGATTGATTTTATATTTGTTTTATTTATTAGTTTATTTATGTATATAATTTTGCGTATAATAATTTTTAAATAAGAAATTGAAATAGAGGATTTATTGAACATTTACACTACATTGATAGTTTATGTACGTAATATTATTATAATTTAATTTTTTACTGCAACATGGGCAAATATCTATATTTGAAGAAATGTACAACTTTTCATAGAGATTCAAAAAAGTAAAATATATTTGGAAAAGTTTAAGCAATAAGGTGATGTTAAATCTTAGTGTTATTAGCAAATACGAGGGACCCATTTCTTCATTTATTTTCGAATTTTGAGAAAATATCTCTATGGAAAGTTGTGATTTTTCATTTGGACAGGAAGATTTTAGAGAGATATTTACTAAAAATGAAAAATTAGGTGAAAAAAGTGAGTCCTTTTAATTGTCCGTGACGGGTCGGTTTAGCATCATCTTAATGCGATAATGAATTAAGCTTTGACGAATAGAAAATATGAACAGATTTTTTATATAATATAAACCATTTTTACAATTTTTGATTTTTATATATAAGTAGTTTCTACTGAAATTAATTTTTAAATCTAAATTAAAGAGTTTAGTCTATTATAACGAAAATAATATTTTACTACGAAAGAAGGGAAGATTACAAATTTTTAATGAGTAAATTTAGTTCTCTTTAAGAAAGCGCGGTAGTATTATATCTTGCAGCAGTTTTAAATATATAAGATAATATAAAAGGTACTTTAACAGGTTATTAATGGAGGCTAATGTATAAGCCGAATTTTCAATTATCTACAAAATTAATTCAATTTTCAAAAATTCGATAAAAGCTCGATGTTTCAACCTGCTTCTAAGATCTTAAAGAATACAATAACCGGTTGCATAAAAAGTTTCATTAATTTTTACGATTATAGTAAGTTAAAATGCAAAGAATTTTGAGTCAATTCGTGACATAAATGTGCGTCACGCCGCCCTCAACCTGTTAACTTGAATCTTTTGATACACAGTTACATCTTTAATACACATATTTTTTTAATACGAAGATATTTATATCATCTTTATGTACTTAAGTATCTTCTAAACGTGATTTTCTGGAAGAAACTATTTATTCTTCAATCATAATAACAGCTTTTTAGGGATTATGAACACTTTTTCGTTTATTTAGATACTTGCCTATGATTATTTTTAACCTTTTCAGACTCAATATCCTTGGGAATGTACGTACATGAAATAACGTAAATATAAAAATTTAACGGTAAAAAGGATTGAAATCTCATAGTAATGAATCCTACTCTTCATGCAGAATATTTTGTTTATATTTACAGTTACATTTAGTAACCACTAAAATTCTTTTCTTTTAACCACTTAAATTTTGTATTTAGACTATAACAGGTAAAATACATTTTCAAAAGTAGTATATCGTGGCTAGATTTAATTTGGGTCCGAAAGGGTTAACGCAACAACGTAAATCAGTCATTAACAATAAACTACTTAAACTATCAGTATTTTTATTATATACATTTAAGAATCATCACACGTTCGCTAAAATCTCAGTCAGAAACATAAAACTCTGCCGTGACAATGTCCCCTAATGCATTCCTTTTCTTTCCGCTTCTGTCCAGCGAACGAGAGTCTAGACGACGCGGAAGCGCCGGAAGCAAGCCGCCGTGAGCCAGTGAAAAGATGTCGTCCAGCCAGGAGACAGGAGCGACGTGCCTGCCGGCAGCGGCGGCCGTCGTCGAGTCGACGACGACGGAGATCGATAGCGAGGGTTCGAGCTGCGAGGAGCGCAGCGGCGGGGAGTACCGGAGGCGGCTGCTCGGTGGCGGCGACCTCGAGGCCGGCATCCCGAAGAAGCGCCGAAAACAGTCGACCCCCGTCAAGTTCTCAACCACCTCGCTGACCGTAACTGCCGCCGGCCCCGGTGGCGAGTGCGACGAGTCCGAAGAGGACACCGCGCCGGCCAACAATCACCACCAGCACGACCAGCAGCAGCAGGAGTACGAGGAAGGTAAGCCGTCGACCTCGCCGCACTCTAAATCCATCCAGGGTCACCATCCGACGATCAAAGACGAAAATCTGAACAATGAATTTCGCTGCCAGTATTGTAGTCAATTTTACGATAGTCGCGTCGCGCTCGAGCTGCACCTGGAGTGCGATCACAATTTCGCGCTCTCGTCCAGCAACAACGCGCTGGCGCTGCAGCAACAGCAGCAGGCACTCGTCGCGAGTAGCCGGGACTCGCCGCAGATGCAGGCCGCCCAGGCGAGGATAAGCCCGGAGACGACGATGCCGACCGGTCAGCCGCAGAGCTCCGAGCAGCAGCCGATCAGTCCGATCAATCTCTCGGGCATCAGCATTAGGAACTTTGCGGCGAGTAGCGCCTGGCTCGCGGGTCAGGGCCAGATGCAGACGCCGAGCGAGCAGGCGGCCTCGCTCCAGGCGGCCGCCGCCAAAATGGCCGCCCGCAACAACAATCACTTTCAGCCGCTGGCCGCCGGCTTTCCCGGGCCCCTCGCGCAATTTCTCCCGATGCCCGGCTTCCCCATGCCCGACTCCACGCAGATCCAGCGAGCCGCCATGGGCCAGTTCCCCAAGATCTTCAATCCCGACGCGTACTGCGACCTCTGCAACAAGGAATTCTGCAACAAATACTTTCTCAAGACGCACAAGGCCAACAAGCACGGCATCTACGTGGACCCGCCGAGCAGCCAGTCCCAGGGCAGCAACGACGGCGCGCCGTCGAGTCCGTTCATCACGACCTCCAGTCCGATAGCCAATCTGCCGGGTGGCATGAGCATGAAGCTCGTCGAGCAGCAGCGACTCGAGAACAACGGGGTGCAGCAGCTGCAGCAGCAACAGCCGACGGTGCCCTGCGACATGTGTCCAAAGCGCTTCAAGAACGAGGATTCCCTAAGGAAGCACAGGCAGAAGATTCACATGAATCACAACAACGAGGGCGTTGATCCCTCTCAGATACAAATGAATCTCCCGTCCTCTTCGGGCGAAGAAGAGAGACAGAGCCCCGGTGGCATGGAGGCACTTTTCAAACAAGAATACAGCATGGACCAGGAAGACTCATCCTTCACGACCACCCCAAGACCGGTTGCCATGTCACCGCCCTCCGCGCAACAAATCAAAGACGCGGCGCTCAACGGCGAACGCCTGCGACGTCTCGGTGTCATGAATCCCGAGGCGTTCTGCGAGATCTGCTGCAAGGAGTACTGCAACAAGTATTTCCTCCGCACGCACAAGCTGAAAAGACACGGCATCTTCATTCCCGACAACGACAAGTCGCCAAATCCACCAGGTACCGCGACCAGCTGGCATCAGGTGCAGACCAGTCCATTGAATCTCATAATGGCGGATGGTATAGGCACTGGATCGGAATCCGGAGATCGAACCGAAGAATACGCTTGCAGATCTTGCGGCATACGTTTCCAGACGCAGGGACTCTACCACCTGCACGTCGAGAAAATTCACGAGAACGGTGAACAGTCGTCGCCAAGACCCGAACCAGAAATGGAGTCCATGGATCAACGTACTGATTCCATTTCCGAGGATCTCCAGAAGCTGCAAACTATGATTCTACAATTAAATGGCTTGGAATCAAACAAGGCAGCTTCGTGTGCCCTTTGTGGCAAGGACTACGATACCCCGGGTGCTCTGAGAAGCCACATGGTCGCCGAACACGGCGTCATACCAGAGAATCTAACATCATCGCCGTCGCAGCAGCAACAACTACTAATAAGAGAAAAGACGCCGCCCACTGCCATCATCGCTCAAGCCTTCTGCAACCTCTGCGAAAGGGAGTACACCAGCCAAGAAGCCTTGCGAAAACATATCGCGGAGGACCATCAGCCGTCGACACCGACGAGTTCCACCACGCCGCAGCTTCCGCCCTCGGTTCCGACGACCCCCAAGTCCAACGCCAGCTCCCAACCATCGGAGCGAAAGCCCACGGTCAACATCACGCCTACCTCGAGCTACTGCGAGATCTGCAACAAGGAGCTGTGCAACAAGTACTTCATGAAGACGCACATGCAGAAGATGCACGGCATCGAGATCGAGAACGGCGCCCAAATCGGCGGCGTCATCTGCAACATCTGCAAGAAGGAACTCTGCAGCAAGTACTTCTTGCGCGTCCACAAGCAAAATACCCACGGCATCGTGGAGGAGGGCGCGACGGCTGGAAAGCAGGAGATCTTCGAGCCACCGCCGAACCCCGAGGACTTGGCTCTCAAGCCCGAACAGCTGGGCGATCTGAGTCTGCGCTACATCACCCACTTCACCGAGGTCTGCCCGATCTGCAACCGACGGTTCCGCAGTCCCAAGTGGCTCAAGGTACACCTGCAGGGTGAGCACGGCAAGGCCGGCATCGACAAGTGGCGCGAAATCGAGCAATACCACCAATCCTTGCCGAAGACACCGGCCGCCCGGGTTCCCGGCGTCTCGAAGAGCGCGCCACAGCACCAACAGCAGCAGCCTCAACACGGAAGCACGAGTCTCAGGATACCCAACGGTTTCGAGCCCAATCAGCACATTAGGGCGGATCTGGCGGCTCTGGGCAATCAAGTTCTTTCCAACTTCTTCGGCGGCGGTGGTGGCGGTGGCGGCTCGACGGACGACCAGCAGGCCCAGACCTACCGCTGCTCCCAGCTCCACTGCAACTTCTCCACGAACATCCTGCCGCTCTTCTTCTTGCACGAGAGATCGCACAGCCACCAGGAGAACGCGCCGATGGAGAACGAGCGCGTGGTTCAGTGCCCGATCTGCGCCCAGACCTTTGCCCAGCCCGAGATGCTGCGCCAGCACATAGCCACCCGGCATCCGTTCCCCGGTCTGCTCTCGCAATTCCCCCTGCCCGGCAATCTGCTCAACGAGTTCGCGATGGCCAGCAGCGAGCAGCAGCCGCCACCACCGGTCCAGCAACAGGAGAGAAACGACTACGACAGCAAGGAGGACCTGCGCCAGCCGAGCCCGCAAATCATGAACGAGATCGACACGAACAAGATCAAGAAGCAGGAGGAGAACAACGCCGTCCAGGTGATGCCCCAGGGCGCGTACAAGTGCGCCCAGTGCGGCTTCGCCACGGCCAACCTCAATCGCATCAAGAAGCACATACGCAACCACAAGAGCCTGGGCGACCCGGCGGAGACGGCCCTGGCCGAGCTCAGCAAGACCCTCAAGGACGTGGCGAACAAGCACAAGGTGCCGGCGAGCTACGCCATGCCCCAGGACGTCAGTCTCACGCCCGACAAGACCATCATGCAGCCGTTCATCATCGAGGAGCTGGACGGCAACGGGCCCCAGAACAACGGCAACAACGGCTGCGCCAATAGCGACGAGGGCGCGTCGAGGCGATTCGCGCCAGCCCTCGTTTTCCTGCCGGTCAAGGCGCGGGTCAGCGGCACTCTCACCATGTCCTTCACGCTCAATCCCGCCTGAGGTGCCTGGCCAAAGTCGGCGGCGGCCGCTGCGCCTCGTGCACTCGTCTGCATCTGCTGCGCGCCCGGCGACGAATCTCTGCACTAGCACGTGGTTACTGGTTCCTATATATTAAATTCAAGAGAGAGATAACGATCGCCACTGCAGCACGAACGAGAGCGCATCGAAGTTGGGTTGCCGCGAGCCCGGATATTTTTATACACGTAAGCGCCAAGCAGCATCTTTTTATTACGAAGTTTACAAAGGCTCGTCAGTCGAGTATCGCTAGTGAATTTTGCAAAGATGATAAGAAAAAAAGAACAGTTTGTGTGGGAGTTCGCGCGAGGAGCCTGAGTTTACGGGACGATTTCTCGTGCGGCGATTTTCAGCGACTGTTACAATAGAGAGCTCATTCAAAACTTGTTGCAAGTGTATCCTAGAAAAACTGCGGTGACGGCAGCGGCTACGTTATCTCGTGTAAATATACATTATTTATAGAGGCAATTGTATTAATGCAAATGGGTGATCAAACAAAGTTCCTATTTTCAGCGGCTCGGACAAGGGCCAAAAAAGCGATAATTCCATGACTTGCATATAACGTTCTCGCTTGTCCTCGATGTAACTTTTATTATTTTTTCTTCTCTTTATTGTTCTTTTAAACCCTCTCGTGTTACGTAGACTTTTTATTATCGTCGATAAGATTTACAATTTTACTATTCTTTCGTCGATTCGTTGAACACACTTAGCTCATGCAGTGTCTAGCGCGCAAGCGGTTTATAATGTGTAATATTGAAATTAAGGCACGTTTACTCTGAGGCCTTCTGACTGTCAACATTCCATACTCGAAATGCAAGATAAAAATAAAAAAAAACACACGACAATGCCTTGACGAGAGCCATGCAATTTCGCGAATATAAAAAAAAAAAGAGAAATACGTATAATATAGTTTTTTAACGATGTAATATCAGCGAGCAAAAAAATACAGACAAATAAAGAAGAAAAAAAAACAAACGAACTCAGGGTCGACACAGTATAACTCGCAACCAAAAGTACAATCGTATTATATACACAGCCAACCGCGCGAATCAAAATAGATCTCTAATATATTAAAGAAAAAAAATCAAACAATGTATAATATATCGAGCAGTTTTTTATAACGGCACCTTTTCGCGTAAGATTAGACGATGCAACGACAGCAAAAGTATATAACGACGTCAGCGATTGCGCGCGCGCAGGTGTGCACTGTATCGGTGCGACGCGCGAGAATCCTCGAAACCAAAGAAATCATTGTAACTAAAAGACAGCTTCCTTATGCTTTTCTTTTCGATATTTATAAGTTCGGTTGAAATTTTATGCTAGTCAGCGAAGCAGTTTTTTGTAATCTAGTCTAGGCGAATCTCATATTGTGTGCATGGCGTTTGGCATTACGCGCGGAGTTCATTTTTTTTTTTAGATAAAGCTGTTCATTTCTGTGCCTTGCAGCTTGCGAAACTGAAAATCAAAAGAAACAATGTACTAAATTTAGGTAGCACGTAATGATTGCTTTCTTCTTATTAATTTTAAAGCTTTCCAATGATAAATACTCATAGCTGCTAGAAAAATATTTAGAAATGATTACTTTTATTTATGTCACATTTCTATACAAAATTTTGAACTTAAATAAATAATTTCCGCTTATATATTAAAAAACTAAATTCTATCTAGGTTTTTTAGACCTATATAATTTTTTATACAGTAATTTCAAAAGATTACGAAGCCTGAAAAAAGTGACGTAAATAAAAGGTGCATTCATCTCCAAAACGAGGTCCAGTGTCAAATTTTTTCCGCAATCTCGTTTGGACGAAAAATTCTTTTTCCGAAGCTTTTTTCTCCCAGCCCCAAATGTAGGTAAAAAGTCGAGGCACGCGACACGACCCCCCTCGAAAAAAGTCGTATATCCGTAGAAAAAAGGGGCTTTCAAAAAAAAAAAGCCTGCGTTTTTATTAACGGCTCAAAATCGATCGAAATCCTCGCGCAGGACACACAGCTGTTCCTCGAACTCGGAAAGGCAGAGAGAGACAGAGAGAGAGAGAGAGCGAGTGACCAATGCATTCACCCCAACCTGACCTCACTTCCCCGAAAAAAAAGCGTATATACATATTCGTGAGTGTTGTCGCACGTAGTCTCTACTGTAGCCTTGTCCCACGGACGACAGTCGCACACACACACACACACGCACGGACAGACGGTCGAGCGGCGCATTTCCGATTTCAGCCCGTGTACACGCGGAGACCCGCACGCCCTCCCGTGCAGCTTAGACGCATAGGTGTACGCGCGCGTACATAACACCGTAACTAGCACTTTGGAAATTTCCCTTTTTTTTTTTCCTTTTTTTTTCGAACCCCCGTGTCCGGCTTTGAGTATTGAGTGCGCCGCTCTCGGCTTTTGACGGTTTTTCGGACGCAATCGTTAAAATTAATTTACCCCCGGGTGAAGGAGGCAGCAGCCCCCCCCCCCCCCCCCCTCTCCTGCAGCCGTTGACCACGCCTTGACGTCGCGCGCGCGTGTACTTCTATTCGTGATAAAGAAATTTATGATTCCGACTGTTTTTTTGTTTGGATAAGGAGAGATAAGGTGGGAAATTTACGAGCCTGGCTTTTGTTTTCTATCGAAACGTCGAAACGCGCCCGAATCAATTTGCATAATGCGCGGGGTGTTTTTTCAATTTTAATATTTTTAGCGTTGGGTACGTAAATATTACGTATTGAAACTTCTTCTTTTGTGAATTCATTCGTTGAGAAACGTTTTAAAATTGTTCAAAACGGTCATTTGTCATGCATTGTAAATTTTTCACGGAACAGTATGAATAGTCAGTGATGAATTTCCTATGCGCATTACAATGTATAATATATTTACGTTTACGCGAAAAACTAACTAATACCATGTAAACTAATATAATCTGCACATGAGGCTTAAAAGTCGTTAAAAAATCAAAGATGTTCGTATTTTCAAACAACACAACTAATACAGAATATTTTGTATTCTGAAGCGCATTTGCATAATTTATACTTTAGAAACTAATTCACATAAATATTGTTTTCGCGTGTTCAGAAAAACACACCCCGATGGAGAAAAGCCATCGCTAAATCAACCTATCCAGTACTCGCGAATTACCTTAAATTTTTAAAATCACTTCAATTCTTCAATCATTCTTACGGCCCGCAGTCGCACCGCCGGGGAGGGGCAGCGGCAATTTTGCATAACTAGATTATACTTTTCACGGAAAACACACGCAGCCGCAAAAGCTCTCGCTCTCCTTCACGCATCGGGTAATTCCTACTTTCTCTTTTTTTTTTGTATAATTCCCTGCATTAGATTATAGGCGAAAAAGTTGAACGCTACAAATAATAGTCATAACGTCCCGCGGCAAGCGAAAGCGAAAGCGAGAAAGAGAGAGAGAGAAAGGTATATAACGCGCGACCGGTGAAATATTCGTGAAGGTCCGAGGGGGAAAAAAAAAGTTCGCCTCGCCGCGGCTCGAAGAAACCTACTACACTATTGCTGCTTTGTCGTGCGCCCCGTCATTCACGCATAAATGTATTCAAATTCCTCGCTTTTGTCTAGAACTGCGCTCTCTCTCTCTCTTGCTTTAGCCCGTGAATCATTAGTTTCACCCCACCCCACATCGGATCGAAAAAGCGTGCGACACACACACACACACACACATGCACAGCGTTTTCCAAAAATTCGTCTGAATTAGCATGCGCTCAATATCTCTCACTTTCTATCCGTCTCTCTCTTCTTTTTCGGCAGCTCGCATGCAGCGCATTAACATAAATTTCCGGGGTGGAGAGCTGCGCGTGACCATTACCGACTGCCGCGATCAGCAAGTCCATTGAGAAAATCCAGTGGGGTCGTCGTCGTAGCGGGGATAAAAATAAACGCACTCGCGTCTATAATGCTCGTGTGCATACGCATTATCGAGGGGAGAGAGAGAGGGAGGCGGAAAAGTCCGGGGGACATTACGAAAAATGCGCTTTTACACAGAGAGAAAATGGAAATTATCGTAGGTACGCGTCGACCTTGGGGATTTTTAGGAGCACGCAGGCGCAAAAACGAGGGGAAAAGCCGTGTAACGAGCAAGCGGGCAGATTGTAAATCCAAGCGTGCGTGCATGCATACGAGGATTTTTCTGTATAATCTGACTCTCTCTCTCTCTCTCTCCCTGCTATACGAGGACCATTTTTCTCCCTTGTACGCGTGCCCGCGCGCGTGTGTCCGGTAGAAGCGTAGTTTCTATTGTGCGAGAAATGACATGCAAAATATACCCGCGTCTGGCGTAAAGTCGTAAATTCGGTGAGCGTCCTTCTTTTTTTAATTGCGCCGGGAGACAGATCGCAGGCTTTATGCGTTTCTATGTATGATGAATTGTGGACCACGCGCGCGAGGCTTTGTGAAACGGGAGCACAATGGGCGCAAGGATCAGATTGTGTAATATTTTGGAAATCGTATGCGCGAGCACGTATCCACGTGGGCATTCGACGGTGTTTGAGTCGTTATGGAACGAGCGCGAATAATTTATGTAATAATTGAGGATGAGGAGGACGTGGCGTGAAAGATTTTTTTTCCAACTTGCGTCACGTTTTTCCTAATTAAGATAATTTTCGGAAGTTGTTATAAGAATTATTTGGCTAATTTAATAATAACTATACATTTTCTTGAAAATTTAAAAATTCTTTTATAATGAATCTGACCAAACATGGAACGACAGTTTTTCATGCGAACGTTGAATTAAGATACTTTTTTTAAATGCCGTACTTTAAGAATTTTATACAGAGATGATTGTCGTAGCGCCTTAGACCTGGCACATTATATCATGCGTTTGTATTTCTTTATCGCGATGAATGTTTTTCGACCGCTTGTGCACTTTGATTTCGAGAATTTGAGGACAGCTCGACGACAATGCGATATGAAAAAAAAGAAGAAGAATGAAAGATAAAAAGGTACTGCTAGCTATATTAAACAACGTTGAAATTGCCTTTGTATTAATTTATAATTGAGCGCAAAATCAAACTTAACCGTAATGGTGAAAGATATTAAGAGAGAGTCGAAAAGAAACTTATGTATACACGCATTTACTATTTACTATTATTATATATTGTGGCGTTGAGAAAGAGCTACGTAAGGTATATTACAAAAGAAAAAGACAAAATGTACTTTTCATCAAAAATTAAAATTATATATACATATACACTATATTCGAGAAGGGAAAATAATCTGTATTATAAAAAGACAAATCTATATATTATATATTTGCGTGTAAAGTACACACACATGAACACATAAAAGGACATTGTGAGAAAGAAGTGTATGATATAGACGCGCGGAGATCGACTATAGAACACAATGATGGTATGGAGAATTTTTAGCATTTAAAGGTTTCTATAGTAATGTCTAGTCATTTTTTTTTGGAAGTGGTTTACAATTCCTATACTTAAGCTAGTCGACAAAAGGAGGTATAGTCAAAAATAGCAATTTTTTTTAATTAGGCGCCTCATATTCGGCAAACACGCGGGCGCCAACCGTGAAATTCAAACTCTCAGGGCTTTTTGACAACCAAATTACGAATTATTTTCTTGTCAATTTACTTTGTCAATTCGAAAAGAGCAAAATGTTGAGTTGTTCGCTTTATACGCCCAGACACGCAATTTACTAACCAATTTTAGTTTTACGTTTATCTCACGTTGTATTTATTTACACATTAAAACGCGTATATTATTATTATTATTATCATTATTATTAGCGTATTATTATTATTATAATTATAATTAGTGTAATTATTATTATTCTTATCATTATTATTATTATTATTATTATTTTATGATTTGATACTGTGTGATCCTTACAATAAATATTATTTTCTTTATTTGTATTTAATTTTGTTTATTATTTCATTTGACACATACCCGCATGCCATTATTATCTTTAGTTACAATTTACACCCCTGCACCTCGCTAAGTATCATACAATAAAACCAAAAAAGCACAATACACTATATCTAATAACACTTCTCGCAGGTGCGTCCTCGTCATTCGCCTATATTATTTCCCTCCGCGCTGCACTCTCCAACAAGTGTCGCTCCAACTCCCAGACAGATATAGAGAGAGGAACGCCCGGCTGTTTTATTCGCTGAAATCGCATCGGCATCGATCCAAGCGATACATGCATACATCCAATATACACAGTATGCGCGAGCGCCCGTGCATACATACATACACGTGCAATTCGCAGTGCATAAATTAATGCGCTCTCACCGAGCGCCCTCGGCTAAATTATACAGATTCGCGTGCGCGCGGGGAAAAATCAATGCGCTCCTACTTTTTTTCTCTCTTTCCTATCTTCTTTGCAGAAGAAGGACTAGGCGCGTCGTTAAAGCCATAAATAATAGGCGACCAGGCGGCGGAGGCATCGGTAACTTTTCCGCGGGATCCTCGCGTGAGCGAGCGAATTTCTGCCCGTCGCTTTTTCGAGGCTCCGCGGAAGGGAGAGAGCGGCGGGCAGAAAAAAAAAGCATTCCTTCCTCTCGGACTGTATATGCCGACGTCGATCCGTCGGCCGGTCGTCCGGGTAAATGACACCGCGCTATCTCCCCCACTTTCTTTGAGCGAGCGAGCAAACACACAAAGAGAAATCGCATGGGGAAAAGGAGCTGTGCGCCACCGAGGCTCAGATCGAAAGACGGCCGCCTCCTCCCCCCCCTTTTGTATACACACGCGCTGGCGCGCGGACGCGTGTACGTGTGGGCTTGTATACCTCGTATAAAAATCAATAATATCTCACGCTTTCCGAGAACACAGAAATTTGATAGAAACGAGGAGGAGCGAGAGAGAGAGAGAGAGAGAGATGTGTGTGTATGGTGGGACAGGGGGTGTAGGCGGTGTCCGACGTAATTAGTGAAGCGCTCGTCGGGATGACAGTTTCTTCTGGGCGGCGAAATCGCGCGGCGACCCTTCGGCGACTGTGGGATTTTTCTCGCTCCGTGAGAGATGTTTCGCTGGGGATGGGTTGGTAAGAAATTCGTGGATTTAGGTGATGATATTTTTGAAAACGAGAATGAAATATCAAATTATGGGTTTTTTTTATATATTTTTATAAAATGTATTTGAAATTTTGTGTTCGAGTGCGATCGGTAGTTTGCATGATAAATTAAATTCGCAGATTCAAGTCAATTGTAACACTTGGCGTGACTGTTCGCACGGAAACGTTGATACGAGAAGCATATTACGCAGATAACACTTTGTATTTGTGTCGCGATCAGTGTTATCATATTTATCATAATGATATAATCAGATAAAACGCATTATTTTATGGATAATATTATACTGAACATTGCTATGGACATTGAAGATAAAGAGGAGAATAATAAAGTAATTCTTGCCACACTTGGAAAAAGCCTTAAATTCATTTATTACTTCACTATAAAATTTTTATGTATTATTTCTAAAACGCTGCATTTTACAAAAATAAATACTGAAATGTTCAAATCTCGAAACTTTTTAAATACCAATATGCAACTAACTAATCCACTCGAAATAAAAATTCTTCGTGTCCATTCTCTCTGAAATACTCCGTATATTTGCATAAAAGAAATTCATAAAATTCTAATTGTTCTAAAAAAATGTTCAACCAACTCAGGCCCTGGAAACAAAAATTCTCAATTACCTTACATTGCTCCACTACAAATATTCGCATACATTCCCGTGTAAAAATATTAGTCTGGCACTAGTCTGGGATTAATCTGGCTTAACAATTCTGGCGAAAGTCTTGCAAAAGTCTGGTAGAAGTCTGGCTGAGACCACTTTGCCAGACTTTTTTTGGAATTATGTCAAGAAAACTCATTTTTCACAAGTAAATAATTAGAGTAGTACATTAATTATTAGCATCGACTAGAATAGTGAAAATACGTACTTTTCGATAAAATAGGAGAAAAGTTTCTTTACATATTGCAATCTTGTTTAAAATATGAATATTTGTAAAAAAAGAGACAAAAATGTAGGTTACTGGTAATTTGACAGGCTGCAATACTTTTGTTTTGCACATTTTATCTAAAGTCTGGCATAGTGATCAAAGCCATACTTCTGCCGGACTCCTGCAAGACTTTCGCCAGACTTATTGAGCCAGACTATTGCCAGACTAATTTTTTTACACGGGTTATTCCTAAAACACTTTATTTTCCATGAAATATATACAACATTCCCATATCTCTTAAAATTTCTCAAATACCAAGACACAACCACTCGAAACGAGAAATTCTCGATTTCCATCTCGAGCACCCACACCTCCATTGCGTCAGCCTCGTCCCGCACGTGTGTCCACCCACCCACGCGCGCGCACGCGAAAATCGCACACGCAGGAGCGCTCGCATAGGTGAATTAAAAATGCCGGACTTATTTGTCTTGAGGGCGCGTAATCGATAGAGCTCGTCACGTGACATTTCTCCTCGAGAGCCCGCTATATAGTATACGCTCTCTCGAGTTCTCGGATATTTATTATATCGCGGCGTCGGCGAAGGCGGCAGGGGTCGGCTCGCCAGATCGCTATAGAGAGCGAGAGAGAGAGAGAGAGAGAGAGGGAGAAGAACTTAAGGAAGGTATCGAACCGACGGACCTCTCTAACTCACCCCCCACTGACTTTTCCCCTCTCTCGGTGTTCAAAGCAGTCCTCCTCTGCTTTTCAACGTTTCGTGCGTGCGCCCACTCAAAAGTAAACTGACGTTATTGTCTTTTAATTTGGCTTTGGGTGTAATTTTACGGTACTGGGACAAATTCGGATGACAATGATGACGTATTGTGTAGTGAAATTACTGCTACTTTTGTTTGCTTTTTGAGGATAGGATTTTTCAATGTACCGATAATTTTAAATAAAAGCAGAAACGATAAAAGTAGATTCTGTAAAGAATGAATTTTTTGTAAATTTGTTGTAGAATCGGAGATAGGCAGAACAAATGTCAATGAACGGTCAAAAGCATCGAACGTCATTTATAATCCATTTGTATATTATTTTTATTAAAGAAAATTATTATTCTCTCGAATATATTCAAAACATTTTCTACTTCTCAAGAATTAAACATTATTTTAAAATTACAGCCCGGATTCCTGAATTACAAATTATTGAAGTTTGACTTGTAGTAAACAATGCTTCAATCATTATAGTAAAATTCAATATTCGTTCAGTAATTTTCCTTTTGAGTGGTGACAATCTTTCAACCTAATAATGTTTATAAATAAAATCCAGTCTTTCCCCAAAGAACAAACAGAAACAGTAATTTTTCCTACACAATTCCTCTCGGCACATAAAACTACAAACACCGTCCTTTCTTACTAAAAAAAAAAAAAGAACGCCAAACACACTTTTCTCGAGGCGTCCAGACCATCGCGCCACGAGCAAGAACTTGAGCCCCCCTCGCGCTGACCGCACGGCGACTGCTTACAGCCAACGCGCTGCGAAGGAGGAAGTGGATCGCAATTATCAAGGTCCTTTCACTCCTCGCCTCTCTTCTCTCTCTCTCTCTCTCTCTCTCTTCTTATCCGCTCCGCTGCCGGCATGGCAACTTGGAAATTTCATCTCTCGTAATAATTTTATCGGACTCCCCCCCTTCTCTTTCGTCTTTTCCAGCGCGGTTTATATACGTGATCGACCTCCGTGGCTCCAGGCTCGAGCCTCCGCTGCCCCTCGCGCAATATGACGGCGATATTCGGAAAAGCCCCTTCCGGCATTTAATCGAATGGTCCTATGAAGACGTAGTAATATATATACGCTTTTTTCTTCCTCGTATTATATTTTTAGAACAATGCGAGCTCCGCCTTTCGACACGCTTTCCATTTTACCTCTTTTGTTTCTTCTTCTGTGGATAGCCATATATTAAACTCGTGATATTCGGAGACACACGGCCGAGGATTACAAAAAGCGCGCTTCTACCCCTTTCTCTCTTTCCAATTTTACCGCGTGATTTTTTTAGCCGTCGCAGGTAGTGAACTCCCGCTGTAAAGTAACAAAATAAATGGTCCGTGTATCGCTGATCGGGGTTCGAAAAAATTGTAAAGAATCGCGGAGGAGAAAAAAAATGGGGTGAAAAACGGCGATTTCGTGCGTATATCCCGAAATATAGAGAAATCCAGCTCGCAACCCTTTATTTATCCGACGCGTGTTCGCGCCAGATCCGAATGACCGGCTGGTTACGGTACACGGCCAAGCGACGAAAGGGGGAAAGGGAGAAAGAAAGAAAAAGAAGGTCTTCGTCCCCTTCGGCGCTTACGCTTTCGACGGATTTCACCCCAAAAATTTTTCAGCTGCGCGCCCGCGGCAGCTTCATCGATTCGGCTTCTTCTCCCCCCCTCTCTCTCTCTCTCTCATTCTCCGGCAGCATCTCTCTCTCTCTCGTTCTCCCTCCATCTCTCTCTGTGTCGTCCGGATTTACACAATATTTTGGAAATCCCTTATTATACAAGCGAGAGCGAGGCATTGTGAGGCGCGACAGATGGCAGCGCAGCGCTGCAGTCGTAGAAAAGGAAATTGGAAAAAGGTTGGATTTGAGGAAGGGGGTGCACGCGAGCGCGGAAATATATATGTGTATACATATGAAATACGCGCGCATTACGCGTAAAAACGGGTGAATGATGTGCGCGGTGCACAGTAGGCGAAATTAGCCGCTCGTGCGGAAGGGTAAACGGATTTTAGTTTCTGTGTTTTTTTGTGTACGACGTGTTTTTTTTCTGCTTTATCGGGATTGGCAGGCGACAACGAGAGGATTTCTTATTGTCGTTGCCACCCCGTAACGCTGGGGTGTTGTATACTTTAAAACGCGCGTTCGATGCAATTTTGGCCGATTCTATAGAAAAACGCGCGGGGGTAAATATATACAGATGCAGGATGAAGGGTAGAAATCGAATTACGTGGACTTTTCATTTGTCACGGGGAAACAAAGCGACACTTGGTGGAAATATTTTTCAGTTTTCGATGTAATCTTTTTGGTTGGTTCGTTTGCTTTTGTTCGCTCTGAGGTATATTACAATGTGCGAGCGAGTGATGGAGTGCAAAAGCCTGCAGCAATGTGTAATGAGAATGCATTGCCAAACCACAAAGTTCCTATTAAACGTATGTAAAAGGCGTATAAACTATGTAATTGTAGTTCCGTATTCTCCTGCGTAATATAATTTCAGTTTCAGAATTGTCGCGCTATCTCTGACGCGCGTTGATAACAAGGATATATAATTTTATTAGGCGGTAATCAAACGGAAAGAAAGAATAAGAATCACATTTTTATGACACATACAAAGTAACAAAAACCGGACCAAAGTTCAGTGTTTGTACAATAAAAACGACGAATTATAACGTGCATATTGTAACATTTTCGCGTCATACGTTGCGCACAAGTGAGCGTAAAAATATATATGAGAAACATGATTATTAAGCTAAGAGACAGAGAGTTTTTAGAGGTACGGTCGCTGGCATCGCGGAGATTATTATAGTAAGTGACTATTTATGTAAGAAGTGTACATTGTAAGGAAGCACAAATCAAAATTAGCTTGTAAGGAAAAAAAATATTATGTAAAACAAAATTTAAAATGCAGGAAGAGACAATGATGATGATGATGACGAACACGAGGTAGTTCGAGAATTACGTAAGGCAAAATAAGATTTATTGATAATATATAGTTATTGATTTTAAGTAGAAATTTCGATATATAGAGAGAAACACAACAAAAGAGAGAATAACTGCACTGTACGCGTACGAAGAATTTTATCGTATTCGCAGGAAAGCGTTTCGCGATTCAGGGTCATTTTATGTAAAATTTTGCCATCGCGCAAAATAGCGTACGCGCTACACCTACATATACATACAACATCAAGTATGTATACATTAGTGCGCGTACAACATACGAGCATATATTTATAAAAAAGAGTTTGGTAAAAATTTCACAAAGTGAAAACCAAGTACAACGGTGTGATGACGTAAGAAGGTTAAAGAAAAAAAGTCGGTGATTATAATGTCGATAGCGAATTAACGTTTAAGCTTAGTCGTATTTATATATATATTGGTGAACTTGAATACGTAAATCACGTTCGTGTAATGTACATAAAAAAGACGGGTCAGAGATAAAAAAAAGTAAAGAAACATTTTACCGCTGTTGCATGCAATCAGAATCATAAATGAAACTTCGATCGCGAATAGACATTCATTTTTTTTTAAATATAAAGGGAAATTCAATTTTTGATCGATTCTACGAAGAGTTGCCATCAACCTTTTAGAGAGAAATTATACTGTCGTAATTTATACAATTGTAATACTGGACGATGGACGACAAAAAAGTACACTTAAAACATTTAAGCGCTAGGGAAGACTTTTTTCGTACAAGAGATTTACTACTAACTTACTACTAAAACTACTACGTGGCCAAAGCGAACTGAACCGCAAAAGCACGATATTATTATCGAGATTGAAAGAAAATGAGAAAATCGAATGTTCCTAATAAAATGCTTTCAAACTAATGGATATTCTTGCGTATTTATTATAAGATTTACGATGAATGTTATACATGATGCTCGATTGTACCTAAGTGTTTATTTCGGAGATTTTAAGAGTAGGCGAGCGATCGTGACTTACGCATAGCATTTTGCGCGTAAAACAAAGAAAAGAAAATTATAAAATAGATAGACAGATGAGAAAAACTGGAGCAAGTGCAATGTGAGCGATTTTACACGATACGAATATTCTAGAGTCACCGTTGATCAAAGAAAATTCAACCCAAACTAAAATGACAAATACAACCGTTGATATTTTTATTTAGGCTAAATTTATATGAATAAATACAAAGAAAAACCGATAATAACGAAGCTAGTAAGATTGGGTATATACAAATAAAAGTTAAGGTTAAAAAATGAGAGATAGGACTTAAGGCAACGGAAATCAAAATCTTGAGAATCAAAATTAATTGATAAGTATATTTAAAATTAAGGACCCCCTCTTATGATTGTCGATAATTATATTGTTCGTTAGCGTGATGCGCGATTTTATTCTATACACAGACAGACCTCGACGAAGCTTCTACTTAAACACCTATATATACACTTCGCCCTCCTCCCCCCCGAGAACGAGACAATGTTGTAATTCTCTTTGGTAATTATGTTGTTAAAAAAAAAAATTAAAACAGAGATGCGAAATTGGAAAAATGTCTTCGTTGTGGCGCGCGCGTCATATGGAGAGCCTGCGCGCTTGAAATGCCCATTATCATTATTATTGTCATTACGGAGATATATACACAGATCGCGCAGATTCGCGAAACTGTATTATGAGGAAAACACCGCGGCGTCGAGTTCTACGGATGAATTTGTGCAAGTAGAAACTCTTCGCGGAAGCATTTGTATGATGAGATCTATACTGACAAAAAGAAATAAAATGATAATATTAAACATGTGTCTCATTTATTTATACTGTTCTTTATGTATACCTCTTTTATTTTCTTATTATTTTATTTTTAGTAATGGATGTATATCAAGTATGCTTCTTATTGATTTTGGTAGAAAAATATTATGTTGTATTGTATTATATTGTATAAAGTACTTTTCTGATAAAATTTTTCCTTGTTTAATCCAATGATTATACAAGAAAACAATGGAATACAATGTTTATTTATAAAACTTGAGTTACAAAGAATTGATAAAATGTTTATTTTTATGCAAATAAAGAGTAATGTGTCATTATTAATAGAATAATAAAACAAAAGGAAATTAACACTTTCACGGGGTGGGGACAAATACACCGAAAGATAAATTTGCAGAAGGATAAATTTGCCGAACGGTTGAAATTGCCGAAAAAAACAATACCTATGGATAAATATGCCGAAAGTTAAACATGCCGAAAACAAAAATTCCGAAACAGAAAATGCCGAAAGTTAAAAATGCCGAAATCGAAAATTTGGACAAAAAAGTGCTTTCATTAGAATATGCGCCTATATTATAATAATGTGTTAATTGTTGCTAGGTCGTTTCTTTTCAATATACGATATTTTTAGTTTTTACCCGTTGCCATTCAACATTTCGGCATTTTTAACTTTCGGCATTTTTATCCATCGGCATTTTTGCTCGTCGAAACTTTGTTTTCGGCACTTTTATTAATCGATTACTTTACCCATAGGCACATCTCACCTTTCGGCAAATTTACCCTTCGGTAAGATAAATCCGGCATTATTGTCCGTCTACAAAATTATTTTTCGGTACATTTATCTCCACCCCTTTGCCACTACTACTGTTTCAATAACATAGTAAATAAGGTGAATATTATTTGATAAAATTATTTAGAAACCTATTGCTTATGTAATGATATAAAACATAACAAAAATGGCATTAATTAATGACCCATGTATGGGTAATGCCGCCGCAAAAGTGTTAATAAATTAATAAAAAATGAAGTAAATTAATTCTGAAATTTTTTGGTTTTATTACAGTGTAGTGCATTATGTTCCATTCGATTATACACTTATCTACGCCTCTAAAATTGCGTAAATATTAAATGCATTGCACAAGAATTTAACACTTCTGGATGACGATAAGAAACACATTTTATTCTAGTATTATCTATGATTTCCATCAAATACATTCTATTAGCGTGACTAACCTGACCGAAATGCAAAAATTCGAGCTGATAATGTTCCGAGATTGTGATAAATATCATCTACTCTTCAAATGAAGCAGTAATATGCATTTTCAGCGAGGACGATATAAACACAAACAAGATAAATTTTATTTTACTTCCGCTCACTTGCATTATGACTTATCAGTAAAGTTAACTTTGAATGTCTAGCAAACGTAAATTATTTTAATGTTTAACAAAGCAGAATTTTTAAAAACTGTAAAATTTTGCACCTTAATGAAATGAACGAAATGAACGAAATGAACGAAATGAACGAAATAAATGAAATGAACGAAATGAACAAAATGAACGTAATGAATGAAATGAACGAAATGAACGAAATGAACGAAATGAATGAAATTAACGAAATGAAGGAAATGAATGAATCATGTGAAATTATATTTAGTAGTTTAAATATTTAAATTTGATGAATAATAATTTTAACTACGTCTTTTTGAGTATAAATCAGTGTTTAATTGCGATTTAAGCTTAAAAAATGTAGATATTGTAAAAAAAATTCCTCTTCATAATTTAATTGCTAATCTCTTTTTAATTTTTCTTGAGTGGACAGAGGGAAAATTGTAAAATTTAATTATTCAAGATTTTATATTCCCTGGGGAAAAAAAGTAGCAGTTTTCAAATATTCTCCTTAGAAAATATGTGCAAAACTTTTTTTAGTTAACAATTTTTAAAACTTAGCAAACTGTAATATTTATTCAATTATTATTACATTATATCATATTATGAAAGATTATAATATTTGCAATGTTGTATTAGACATTGATTTTTACTTTTTATTCCTCAAATTTCCAGTGTTTATTTCAAGTTTGTTGTCGCTCTTAATGTTCATAGAAATATTTGATCGTGCATAAAATCGTCAATTATCAACGTTTAATAAGGCATTGCGACGGAATTTCGTACCTGGCAGCATTTGGAAAACGAATCACCAGACCAAACTGGTATCATTTGTGCAGATTGTACGAGGAAACGATGAGCCGAGATAATATGATTTCATCCTTAAGAAAACAATTAACGTCTGAAAATTAACTTTGCAATTCCTTTGGGATTCATTACACTAGTGCTCGTTAGTTCTTTGAAGACGCGACTTCCAAGAAAGGAAGTAGAAAACTTTAATTAACAAAACTCATCTCTGTATTTATAAACAGAAATTTAAACAATACGAGGAAAACTTGTGTAAAATCCGACTGTGATGACCAGCAAAAATGCGTAAAATGCCATCATATGTTTTATCTCTGCTAATTTAATTATAAACAAAATCCATTTATTTCCGCAGTAGCATAAAGGATCATTAAAATCACGATTATCTTCTCCATTATTATTAAATACAGATAAAACTTGTAGATCGAATCACTATCAGCGATAAACTAACAATAAACACTTCTTCCGCTCGAAACTGGTTATAAAATCTTCACCTCCGCATAAAGTCAATCTCACCAACTGCTTTTTCGATCTGACTCGAAAGCAATTTATCGTCGCGCAGCGACGGTGGAATTACACTTTAAAAGGTCGATGTGCATCTAGTATGCGCCATAGATACGCGCGGCGCAATAAAAATTTCCAACGATTGTCTGCTGTTGCGTCTATCTACCTCATGCCGTATACAGTTTACAACGGAGGCTTAGCACCGCGGAAAATTAACTTAGCTCCGTCGCCCGCTCAGCTACGAGTGAACTCACTTATCTGTCGTATGTTCACGCACCCTGGTTAATTGACGTAATCACTGTGTACTGGATATTACTCAGGGTGTCTACTATCTGTAAAAACCTGGAATGCGCCTGGAATTTTTGATTTCGGGAAAAGACATGAAATACCTACGCCTGAATTTTTTTTGTAAACTTGGAATTTTTTGTTACCGTTATATTTATTTGTATTTGTGGTTAACATCGTCGAGAAAATGCATGATAGAAAAACTAATTAAATACTGATATTAATTAAAGACTGTTGTTAATTCATTTTCTCTTACAAGAGAAGACCATCGATTTAGGTCACGGATTTTCATAAAACATAGGAAATTATTTTCTGGTAGCTAAAAATAAAGAGCAATACCCGTACTTTCATTCAATGGGTTATAGAAGATTGCAGGGAAAATTTCAAACCGTCGAATTCCGCTTGATACCTAAAAATGAAACCCGTTTATATAGTAGACATATTTTATTAAAATTGTTAATGCTGTGCGTTTGTGTGAATCGAGATGCCGCGATTCATTTCCGATTTATCTGAGCCGAATTTTTGAATCCGATTCAATTCAGTTACATTCATTTTCTTGATTAATTTGAATTAAGATTTTGAATCGCGATTTTGCATCGCGATTTCTATTTAAATAGAACATTTACATCGCGATCGATTCATAATCTGGCTTCAAATGAATCGAAACATTTGAATCGAATTCGATATATTCGAGTCAATTTTATTTATGGTCAACGTAAGGTTTGTTCGGGACTCGAAATTGAGCAACTCTAATCGACTCTGAGCGATTCCAAGTAGCTCACGCCTCACCAGATCTAACCACACATTCTAAGCTGTGATTGGTTGATTTAAATTTTACTAATCATGGTTCAGAATTTGCGAGCTACACGGAGTCGATTACAGTTGCTCAACTTCGAGCGCCGAACAAATCTATTATAATTTCGATGCATTTTTTTTAGTACAAATAATTGATTTAGAATCAAAATTCATTCAATTTTAGAAAAGAATCGAAAAAAATTTGCGGCGCATTCCGCACAGTTCTGCCGAAATAATATGGCGGTACTCATATTATTGTTCAAAAAGTCGCGAAGCAGATTTGCCGTTCAAAAAGGCGGTCCTCGAATGCGGATTCAAGAATGCGCTACCCTGTTTTGAGTTTCAAAATGGCTCCACGGCGGGAGATATATATTTCTGCAGGACGTTGTTTTGGCAGAAGTGACCAGCGAAGAGCATCGGAAGGTTCAGGTCTTTCGAATGGATCAATTTTGCTTTGTGATAGTAAAAATAAAAGTTTTCCTAAAAACATATTAGAAATATGTTTTGAGATATAGGGAATCAAAACACACTATTTATAGAAAATGGTGCGTGAATGCGTGCGTGAGTGCGTGTGTGCGTGCGTGCGTGCGTGCGTGCGTGCGTGCGTGCGTGCGTGCGTGCATGTGTATGTATGTATGCATTTATATCTCGAGTAATCCACGGTACCATTCAAAGCTTCAGGGCTCATTTTATTTGATATTTTTAAATAAAGAGGGTACAATAATAATTTTTTTAGTTTTTCGGATTTGTTTTTGTTTCTTAGCGGTTTTTCGATTGTTGGCTTTTAGTTTTCGGATTTTTTGGTACGTTAGAAATAATATCATCGATCCAGTGAAAATGCATTTGAAAGAGTATAAAATTACCTGTCTTTTAACACCCAAAATTTCGCTTAAGGTAAACACAAGGTAAGGTAACAACAATAGAAACCCTTTCTTTTATTATTCATGGAAACGTCATTTTCTGTTTGAACGATAATTTCTCTCAAATATACGATAGAAAGTTTTTCAATAAATTTTGGTAATTAAGACAATGTAGAAGATATTCTTTAAAATTTTTTAACATTTTATTTTTCTATTATTGAGAAAAAAATAATTTTGTAAAAAATCTCTCGGCTAGGTTTTTTTATTTTTCGAGATATTCGAAGTTATTTTTTTTTTCAAAAATATTTTGATTGATTATTTGTTGGGTATTATACGTTCCTTTTTTACCAATGAACGCTTATTTTTTTCATCTTTTGATTAAGAATTTAAATCAAAAAGAATTTTCAAGATTCATCAAATCGTTTTTGTTTTATACCGTTTTTTTCATTTATTATGTTATTTTCTTTTTAAAAAATGTTGATATGATTAGCTTACAGAATAGGGATGCAGATATCTGAACCCAAATACCCACCACTATGTTGCCGCTTCAAATATTCCGGCATCCCTTACCGGCGGCAGAAAACTGCGATTATGTATTAAATTAATTAAAATATTTAATTATATTTTTAATTATTACTACATAGACTTTTTTAATAATCTGCTGCACTCATATTGTGAGGAAACATATCAGAAACATTTTCTAAAATTTTCAGAATAAATCGATGGCTGGATGCTGAGAAAGTCTACGAGGAGTGGTTGAAAATAGAAAAACTGAGTATTGAAAGGAGTCACTTGATACGAGCCACAGATTCAAGATATTTAAGTTTTTAAGCGGTGAATATGTTTGTATTTTTACCTACTTTTGGTAAAAAACTTTCCATATTCTGAATCACATCCAAAAGTTTTGTATAAATAAAATTACAATTTTCTTTTTCTAGATTTTAACCCAGACCTGTCCCCTTAATAAGGTTAAAAATAGCCTAAAAGTAAGAAATTAATTTTGAAGCCCTATTAGTAACCTGATCTCGTCATACGCGCGGAGTCACTCTGATATAAAAATTGCCAATACTTTTTAACATTATAACTTGAAGATCTCAAGTTTTCCAAATAACTTCTTCAACTCATAATCAAGATTTTAGTACAGGTAAAAATTGATAATTCAAAAATATGTAACACAACTTTTGCGATTAGAAAAGTCAATTCACGATTTCGACAAAATATTTTTAAAAAGTCACCAATTGGTCTTAAAATGGTTTGTTAGTTTTGTTAATATTTTATATCACAAAGAATATGTTGAAGAATATTGTGTAAAAGTTTTGAAGGATAATATTCACATCTGGCTAGGTTTCGAAGAGTTAAAATGAAAAATGCAACCTAATCTTTCCTAGTTAAAATTTGCATTTTTTATAAATAACTAGAAATTAAAATGTTATAAATTCGGATTAAACACTCAAAAGTCGAGCCAAAATTTGTATTTAAAAAGTAGTTTACCATACATTTAAAACATAAAAATAAAATCTGTTACGCAAAACACCACTGGAAGTCATGAAAATAAAGAATTGAGAAAAATGACTTTAAAGTAAAATAGTAGTAATAATTAAATAAAAGTAAATTGGTAATTATTTATGTTTCCTTTTTTGTTTTATGGGATAAATTTTGTTTGTCCACTACTGACAGAGGGTTTGGACTTTTGCTGACATTTAGCCTTGCTTAGGGCGCACTTATTTAACTTTGTTTGTCACGGAAATGTTAAAAAACATTGAATTTTAGATGAAAACGAAAATATTAAAATAAATTGAAACAGCTTCATGAAGTCAAATTTTTTTATACCTCTTGCATTATTAAGAAAAATGGTTAAGATTTTTCAAAGCGATAAGATTCATATTATTATGCAAATTATTGTGTAAAAAAACATACTTTCTGGTATAATAACGTTTAAGACACCTTTATTGCATCGGTCAGTTTAAGTGTATACACGCGAACCATGATTAATAATGACTAAAATAAAACAAAATGCATAAACAAGTAAATTGTTAACGATTTGGATACTTAGGAAACTCCAATTCAAAAAACTCATGTCATATTCGTAAATAACTCGACGAGCTAACCCAAATAAAAAGAATGAAGCCTTAATATCATTCTGGAACCGAAATAATGAAATCGAGGTAATTTGAAGTCACGAATCCAATTATTAGTGAAAACTACATATTACTATGCGAATTATTGTTAAAAAAACATACTTTCTTGTGTAATAACTTTTAAGACACCTTTATTACATCGTTGCGTTTAAGTGTATATGTTGTACATTTTGTAAAAGTTTCAAGTTAAAAAATCGCTTAAATTCAAATTGCATATAATAGTTTAAGTTTTTAGGAAGACAATGAAACCTCAAACACTGATCGGCACGGCCCGATCTTTGTAGAAATTAGATTCTACGGAGACATCTTTTTTAGTTGCAAAATAAATTTTTCAATAACAATAGAATATTTGGGGCTAAAAAAACTTATTCATATTAAGCATCATAATTAGTACATTACGATACGTGTGACCTAAGTAGTCCTTTACTGCACGGCATGTATTAGCACCCGAGCGTAGCGAGATATGAAGGACGACTTTTGACACGAGTATCGCATACTATTTTACGCAAATGAATTGTGTACTTGCGGAATCGAATTCTCACGTACTTGTCGCAAATGTAGAATTCTTAATAGTTAAGAACTCGAACTTGAGAAAAATCTGCACGAGTAAGATAAGCATGTCGAGTACGACAGGTTATTTGACAGTAGGTAGACGTAATCGTGGCAGGCGAACACTTATAGTAACATGTAACGGTCGTATAAACATCTTAGAAATATGAAAAATTCAGTTAACGTTAAAGTCAGGCGGTCAGCCGTTGACAAACGACTCAAGTACTCAGTTCGTAACTATTAAGTCGATGCGTTTAACAGTTAAGAAATATTCATTTGACCGTATTCAAATCCACAAAACTTAACAATTAAGAAATATTCTTTGCCGCAAAGAATCCTTTCTCTCAATGTGTAAAGATGTCGATAATGATGATATATCGAGAGTCTACTGTAAAAGTTATTTTCATGTTCAAAGTAACAAAAAGATATTTTTTATGCATAGAAATGTATAGAAAATTTTAACTTAAGGATGTTAGATAGATCTCCCGTGCGGGGCGAAGAAAGGAGAGTCCCCCTGCACCGCGCACCGGCTATCGTCTTACCGCGGACCTCCTCGTGGAACCTGCAAGCTAGTATTTTTATTTACGTTTTCGCTTAGTACTCGGAATCGATGTTCTCATTCAATCTAAAATGTCGCGTAAACGATCTTTAATACTTTTCCAATATATTGCATTGATTTTTACTTCTTTCGTATCATTTTTAAACACTCGCACTCTAAGTTTATTGTCAGATTACAAGCTGTTCTCATAAGAGCCCATGTGTAAGAGTCAAACTTTGAAGTCAATTATCTTTAAAACGGTAATGGCTAATGATTTTAAATTTCACATGCCATCGTAAACTTCATAGAAGAATGACATATTAAATTTTCAGAAATATCTTATCATTTTGACTTCACTAAACACGTCCTTTAGCGAGCAAAATATCAGGGAGAAGATGCAGCATGAGGTGCATAATTTGTTGAGGGGACGCGACAGAAGCCGCCGCGTCCAGGAGTCACCACTGAGAAGCTGTCAGGGAGGCTGAGAGTGAGAAAAGGCTTTTCTCATTGTCGAGGCGTCAGCAGGAGCAGCACACAGCTCGACAAAGCTTACAACAAAGACTGACGAGGGAGTCGAAGGAGTAAGTGGAATCGAAACTTGATGTGTATACGTTTCAACGTCAACTGGCGGTCTTGCATCTTCAAGGAGCCACTGCGCAGTTGAGGAAGGAGTGCAGCAGGAGTTACAGCAACAGGAGATTGGATGCGACAGGATGCCGCATCGAGTAGTTAGTTAAAGGAGTTAACATCTCTAAAGTGAAGCTGCATCGAGGATAGCAGCAGGAGATAGAGACTGGATCGGAGTATATGCATGGTAGGTGACACTGTGTCTGGGAGAAGTTTACAAAGATGAATCCAGTAGAGCAGCAGCGGTGGCTGCAGCAACCAACCATGGGAGTATATCAGTCTACAGCACAGTAGACACCAGAAGCAATCAGGCTTCAATTACAGGCAACGCTGCAATGGTTTCAGTAACAACATTCTCCACAGGTGATGGCCCAACCAGCAGCGCAGCTGTGGACAATACCTGAACAGCAAGGGTCATAAGTTTGTTTTCGCGAGGAAGCAGAAACCCTCACAAAGATCTCCGACTGAAACAAGATATTGCCGGTAAGACAATGGGTGGAAATGAGAAGAGTTAGATGTACTCAGCAAATGGAAGCCGTACAAGACGTTCGTTACGGCGAAATTGGCATTGACGGAGCGATACGTGCACCGACTGAAACGATTAGGCAAATATATAGTGGATGGAATCCCCGACGAATGGAACGCAAGAACAATTGTGTATGGTTGCAAAAACTTCGAAGAGTTAAAGGATGTGATCGCGACATATGAGATGGTACAGAGAATGACTGAGGAGCATACAAGGGATCAAGGAGTTATGTAGTCTAGATCACTATCATCAACAGCTTCATCGAGGAAAAAGTAAGATAGCCGATCGTCTCGCAAATGTTTTAACTGCGGTCAAAGTGGGCACATCGTAGAAAGTTGTCCTCAAAAAATGCAGGTCATCAAGTGTTTTAGATGTCAGCGGCAAGAACATCGTGCCGTGAGTTGCCTGCAGTTGATGACGCGAGAATAACAGGACTACAAGAAGAGTTCCTTGGAAGTCAACTACATCGAGCCGTTCCCGGAAGCCGACGAAGTGCAGCGCGTTACCGAGGAGACGGCCAGAATACAATGTTAGTTTATCTAAAACGTTTAGCTGAGTGTTGTACGCGAGTAGGGGACAATGTGTATTTGCATGTTGAGAATTAAAAGTTGAAAGACCGACCCGAGGAGTGATCGTCTGAGGTTAGACCACGATCAGGAGGGCCGATTGTGGGAATATAAATATTTTAATAAATGTCTAAGAGAGAGAAAGTATGTATACCGTTAAGTTGGAATGAGTATAACCGAGAAAGTATCGAGCACTTGGAATCGGACATATGTGTTCACTTCCCAAAGCCCACAATCCAATAATCTTTACAATAATACTGTAACTATCATCACTACCTATATAAATATCAATACATAGAAGTTTGGGTAGATAACACGTTGAAATTTGTTTAGATTTATATATGCAGTGGTATTTCTCCAGTATATCGGATATTTGATATGGATAAGATAAAATAAGATAAGATAAATGTTTATTTTTGTGCTCGTCAAAAAAGAAAAAAATGTACAATTGGCATATAATATTTCATATAATACATTAATCATCATATTATCACAAAGTCGTCATATCACTATAGTCTATCATTTGATTCCGCCATAATCATTATTGAACAATTTCTCGTTTGCTTCTTATCACTATCATGTCATAACATAATTACATAACATAACATTATTACAGGCATTGGCCTCGCATCTACCTCATATCGCTATGTTCAAATATATGTCTACGTATTGCAGTCTTAAATCTCGAAAGTGAGGGCAGGTAATATTGAATTCCAAAGTCGCGCACCTTGGGCACTAAAAGGTTTTAGTCCAACGTTAGAACGAGGCTCTGGAATTGCAATTTCTCTGGGATTCGTACCAGAGGCTCTGGACTGATTTCTTTTTAAAAGGGCCGCAAGACATGGCGGTTGCCGCATGCCAACAGCCTTATACAGCTGGATCGCCATAAAATACTCTCTTCTTGCATCTACGATCAACCAGCCCAGTTTCCTCCTACATGTACTCCATATTAGTAGCATGCTCGTCCCTTCTAGCACCACATATATATCTCACGCAGGAGTTTTGTAATCTCTGAAGCTTAATTTGAAATTCGCCAAACACGTCAAGACACACAAGGGAGCAATAATCTACGTGAGAAATGACGAGAGCGCTTGCAAGCTGCTTGCGTAACGCCTGGGTGGTGCAGGATCTGAAGGATTTAAGTTCATATAAGGCTCTGTTAACCTTTCAGCTAATTGCATCCATCTGCGGTTTCCATGTTAATTTAGAGTCCATGACAACACTAAGGTTAATTACAGCCTCGTTGAGGTGTATGAAAACGTTATCCCGCACCTCGAAGCCTTGCAAATCTAAATTCTGAACCTGTTTATATTGTATTCTAAACCGAAGATGATGGCTTTTGTTTTTCCGACATTCAGGCGAAGGTCGTTGTTCTGGTACAAAGCAGGATTCACGAGAGGAGAAATTAATAATTCAATCACAGTTTAAACTTTCAAAATTATATTTATTCAAATGCCTAGCCGATATATTCCTGTGACGCATTTACGCTAAAAAGCCTATACTTTCCCTAATAGTCACACGATGTGAACCATACGAGAGTCTAAACTGTACTCCCTCGTTGTTGTTGAGAACGCCAACATTGGCCCTTTTCTTACGACCTTCTTTCGGGAAATGCACTTGAGACAAAGAACACATGCTCACGTGTAGCCGACTTCATCTGGTTCTCTTTCTTTCATAACGCTGTCGTTAATACATTGCATCACTTTAACACTACATATTTATTTATTATCAATTCAACATTATTATATTCGCTGTCAATTATTATTATGTCAGTAACAGTCGTTCTCAGAGACCCAAGTCGATAGTGCTCGCGCCATGGTTGACAAGCGATCAACGCCTACAGGAAGATCATCAGCACAAAGCAAATGTTCGACACCTTCCGATAATTCTCCCTTTGGAGATTTAAAATGTGCTAAGATATATATAGAGTTAGTTAGCTAGCTATCTTGAAGAGCCAACGCAAGCGTACGCAAAAATGACACTTATCTCACGGAGTGTCAAAAAATAATGTTCAATACATGTGATAAAAATGATTCTCACACGAGTGTGATTCTCACACTCGTACCAGATTCATTTTTATCGCACTAGTACTAGTATCGAAACTATCATTTATTAATTAAAAACATATTTATAGCACTGCGTGACATATATTCGCACTTATCGCACGCTTTTCTGTGACATAAGTAGCCCATTATTTCACTGTGCAGACGAGAATTTACTTAAGTCACGCACCCGTAATTGACAACAATTAATTACCAGAAACACTCTCAAATGTATTTTTACACATTAGCAATAACAGAAAAAAGTCAAATCTATAAACATCCGAGAAAAGTAACACAAAGTAGAGAAACTGATGATAATAATCCTCCTAAATCGTAGGTTAGTTTGTCATCGACTGAACGACATGAAGTTTATTGCATAAACGTGATCCGGCACGCTTTTTAAAAATTCATAATGAAATATTGGAGCCGTCTTGGGTACTCGCTCAAGGAAAATGCGCCTCACACGAAAAAAATGTTATATATAACCGCATATAACCATTTATAAGCATATATAGTAACATATATAATTATATATACATTTTGACTTTATATAAAGATATATAATTATATATCGTAAACTTCGTAGAAGAATGACTAGACAGGCAGGCAGGCAGGCAGGCATTCTTCTTCACAGTTTTATAATTAGTTATAAATAATAAATTTATAAAAAATTGCAGTTTTTGCTGTTTTATAACTATAGAACTATTCTGCGACTTTGTTAATATTACGCCTTTTTATACATCATAAATATATAAAATGAATTCAAAAAGTAATGCAGATATAGTATATACATATAATATAGTACGACATTGCATATAAGACACCAATAACGTTTAATTTTGTATAAGTCGAGTACGTATATTGGGTAAACATAATTTTACAGCTGTCTTTAAGGTTGATTTGTTATTATCTATGGCTATGTTACCTCAATAATTGCAAAGCTTAAAAATAATATATAAAATAAAATTTAATTGAATAACTTTATTTATTCAAATTTGTGTAGTATTCATTACAATGCCTCGAGAAACATATTTATCTGAAAAAGGAAAAGTCAGAGTCTTAGCATTTCGTGAGTGTAATAAAAGTATGCGTGAAATTGACCGAAAACTCGATAGATCGCACAACTTTGTTTTGAATTTTCTTAAAAACACTGCACAATGTGGTCAAAATATAAAAGACGAGCCAAAGAGAAAAGTTTCCACAAGGATGAAACGTCAAATTATCAAGTCAGCAAGTAATTCTCCGAGAAGTTTAAGTAACATAAAAGCAGATTTACAGTTGGATGGTTCACGTTTAACAATATATCGAGTGATACGAAATTCAGCACATATTCAAAGAGAACAGTTGATACAAGCTGCAAAGCTATTGAAACGCCATAAGGAGGCTCGGCTGGAATTCGCAAAATTGAATATGAATACTAATTGGAATAAAGTAAGAAGCTTAATTAAGTATTATACAATCGAAATTTGTATCGATGCTTGTATTAATTTTTATTTCTCTTTAAAGTAATCTTCTCAAATGACCGCCTTATCATGACAAAAGTTAAAATTAAAAAAGCATTTAGAAATCTTTTGCTTCGAGTAACTTATAAAGCCCTGCGCACAAACTTTGCCGTAAGCTTCAAGCCGTCGAAAAAAATAGGTTGTAAGTATATCTATATTTATGATCCATGATCCGTGCGTCGTTAGACAACCATATATAGTTATTTGTATATAGATATACAAATAACCTGCATTTTTTACGACTCGCGGCTCACGTAAAGTTTGTGCGCCTGGCTATAGTTCTCATTCCGACGTTGAACTGACCGCAACCATGGCGTGCAAAATTTTTTCTTCTGCGAACGTGATTATTTTTATGTTGTTTTTCTTATACTCAGTGAATTCGGGTGAGGATTAGTCAATTATTTAAGATCTCTTTCTTAAAATGTTTCTCCTTATTATTCATTACGTGCCATTCATTTATCATTCGGATTGTAAATTAAACGTGAAACAAGTTAAGTTTATAAAAGATTGCAGTGTTGAGAGTCTACAATTTCTCAAAGGTAATGAACAAATTCAAATTCAAAATTCAATAGAATATTATGTACCTAGGAAATAAAGTGAGCCAGTAAATGCCTGCGTGTGGTTCAGCACCCGAGCGGAGCGAAGGCGTCATACACACTGGCAATCGCTGGCTCAGTTTGTGACACATAGAACATATTTTTAAGGCCTTTAAATTATTTGAGAAAAGTTCTATTGATCAAAGAATCCCTAAAAAAATTAATCAAAATATCCGCAGTTCTACATAAATAATTTTTGAGATTTTCATTATAAGTATCTGAATATGCGCGTTAGAATTGTAAAAATACACTTATTATATTAAAAACTTTGGTTCTGAAGAATAAACTTTTTTATGATATACTTCCCTGGTAGAAAATTAATCTAGAACTATGTAGATCTATCTAGTTTGCCAAGGAAATAATCGAGGGCCTCGATAAAACTAGATAATTTTCTACCAGGGTTATTATACTCTTTATACTATAATATTTATAAATATTGTACACTTTTTTCATAATTATTTTATTTTCAACTCAACCATAATGGCCACTTTATTGACCTTAGAAGCGGGACAAAAGTAGCATATGATTCCCACAAATCTACTTTTTCCCCGCTAATGCATTTTTAAAATTATTTTTCTCTATATCAATATAGATTTTCAATAAATTCTAGTTATTACAGAAAGTCCCTCTTTTTAAGTTAATAAAGTGGCCAAGTTAAGTTGGGAATAAAGTTTTTATGCAACACGGGAATAAAGTCGAGTATTCCATCGAGTGATAATTGGTCTCGCTTCGATCGGGCAGTAAACACATCCTCGGGAATAATCTTCGACTTTATTCCCTTGTTACATAATGTACTATTTTTTCAATCTATTAATTTAAAGTATTTTTCAATCTATTCGCATTATCAATCCTTGAATATTCTAAACAATAAATTTAATTGTTTATAACAACCCACTAATATGCTTATGTTTGCCTCGAGCCTTCATATTAAGTTAAATGTAAATATTGAAAGCAAATTATTTTGATACCTATAAAAAATTTACTAAATTCTATTATTTTTATACATTTTTGAAGAAACATATATTATTCAAACGTAATAAACAAACGTTTAATATGTAAAATATATGTTAAAGGGCATGATATGTCACGATACGATCGCTGCATCTTCGCACCGCTATTTATCGTGCTTAGAACCGAAAAAACCCATGCCATGCATCGAGAATTAATGCACCGGATTTCAAAAATAATGATGCTAAAACAGGAATCTGAAATTTCAGTGCTAGTGCCGAAGAAAGTAATACCATCACAAGTTTTACGGTGATTGATTCACAGTTATTTCATGTGCTATGTTTAGAACTGGTTTTTGCCATAAAAAGGTTTTTCCGTGTAGAGTATGCTCTCCATTGAATAGATGGAGCTGTCTATGTTGGCGAATATGTACTTGGTCGTCTCGGTCTCGAAGAGTGGCTTGTCGAAGTCCTTGCGGTGCAGTACGTTGCGGGTTAGGAGGAGCTGGAAATTCTTCAGCAGGGCGATCGTTGGGCTGCCGATGAAGTGACGGCCGTTCGTGAAGAGCTCCAAAAGCTGAACCGCGCCGTCTTCGATCTGCTTTGGCGATTAGCAGTTGTACGATTCATTTGGATGTGTTTTTATGGCTGATGGGTTTTTGTGGATTATTAGTAGGGGTGGAAGGCGAAGTCTGTGTGTTGATTGTATTTATTAAAACTTGAGATAGAATGTACTTGTAAACAAGCAATTACCACCTAGACAGTTTTTAAACGATGTCTAAAGTTATCGCGGTAATTGGAAGATTTCTCAAAAGTTTGAATTCTAAAAAAAATCGTGAATACATTGTATACATGTAAGTACACAGAATTTGATCCCAGACTTGAAATGGGAATACAGACGAATTCCAATTTATTAGATATTCGTTAATAGCAATACACTTCAGACAATCAATTCGTCGTCAGTATAAAAATCATGATCAATTAAATAATTTTGTCTTCTTTCATGCCAAGCCTGGGCTGCCCTCCAGAGCCCAGGCTTGAAATGCCGGAAAGGCGAATTCCGATTGTTCATCAGAGATTCGTCGATACAAAAACTGTGATCAATTATTCAAATTCGTCTATCTTCCATGCCAAGCCTGGGCCATCCCCTAAAGCCCGGGCTTGAAATTGAATATAAAACAGAATTGAATATAAAAAGTTATTTATTATCATTAGTTTTAAATGACATTAGAAATAATTTCATTTACGTTAATCAAAATTTTCTTATTTATTTAATGGAATCAAAAGTTTGTATTTAATAAATCAAAATGTACATAATAAGAACCAACTTTATATAATGAACTACTTATATGAACAATATAAACGGACAAAATCAAAATAAATTAATTATCAAAATATCTATCATTTCTTTCGTGCTAAGATAAAATTAGTTTTCTATAAAATGGATACTTTATGTGATATTCATTCTATTAATTATACCTAAATCCTTGATATATGTAAACATACTATTTTATAATTCATCTTATATAAAAATCAAAGGAAGTGAAAATTCGATGCACTCATTTTTATTTGCATAGACAATATATTACATATTATTAACTATTATCCGGGCACACCGAGATCTTATTGGCCAAAGTTAAACAAATTTTTCAAAATACTGAGTGAATCAATAAAATACGTACATTTTTTCAATTTAAACAAACTCGAGATGGTTTTATCAATTTATCCAACAACAATAAATATATTTGTATCTGCACTAAGCAGATTATTACGTCAGGAGAAAACAAATAACGAACGATAATTCACTTTTACTTAACTTTATTAACATTTGCGAAATAATACTCAAAACGGCCGATTCGTGTCGTATTAATGCTACGCCGGTTTAAATAAGACTGTCTCGCAATTATTACAAACAGCCACAATTTATCCGCAACGCTATAGAGTGGGGGCAGGGAATGAATACAGCTCTCTTTTCCCGACTCGGCGGGGAAAAAGTACTAACTTTACGTTAGGGTGTGCTAAAAAATTACATTATTTCCATAATGTAGTATATGCATTACATTTATGTATCATTACAAGTATATTTGAAAGTTGTAAAAAGAATAATATGTAACTAACTTTATTTATCAAATATTTTAATAAACTGTTTTTTATACTTATACTTTTCTGTTTTAGAAGTCACCTCTAGATTGATATCACAGTCGCTTTCGATGAGAGGGTGTATTCCAAAAATCTTTCAATGCTATATACTTGAGGATATGTTTTCGAAGCTAGGCACAGGATTGTACAGCTTGAGCATAGATCTAATATTGATTTTTGTATTTTGGAAATGAAAATAAAAAATAATACATTTTATTACGTTTTATAAATAAATTTAAGACATACAAAAGTTTTCAAATATGAATGTAATAATTTGTATTATCCAACTATCTTATCAAAAGAATTACATCTCATACGCATAGAGCATCATGCACATAAACAAATAAAAGTACTTTATTAAACTTTATTAAAATTATTATAACTTTATTTAGTTTTAGAGTTATGATATCTATGAGGTCTTAAAATATTAATTTGATTATAAAATATAATATAATTTAATTTAAAAAAATCGCCTTTTTGAGTGATTTTGGGTATAGAACCACCTTAAGGCATCATAATACAGGATTATGCCGAGATTTGGGCTTTTTCTTTTTTTGAAAAATTTATATGGAAATCTCTTTTATGGTTTGATTGCGGCGCGAAGTGGTAGTTTTTCTGTGCATTACGTATAGGAGCGTGAGAAAAAGATGCCGTTTTGGCGGAATTCTGACGGATTGTAGAGGCTACGTGTTTACAGACACATCAATAAAGAGAATCAGTTTTGAATCGAGAATGATAACGAGTGTTATCAATGATTAATGGCTGTTACGTGTTCGATACTTATGAGGATAAAAATCGTTACAGAAAAGAAGAATTTCGTTGGAATTTAATTAACACTCATGTTATAATACTCTATTAGATTATAGATTTGAATCTTCAGAGATAAAAAAGTGACTAAACCTTCCTAATCTGGTTAATTAGTTCTTAAACATGTTTCATTCATTTGCAATTTTCTAGAGAATTTTCTTTATTTTTAACAGTAATATTTCTAGTAATCCATACTTAGTTAACTCTTTTCACATTAAAATTCAATTTTTAATTAAAATACTAAGAATAAATAATTACACTTATCTTATAATAAATATGATATTAATCAATATTTTTATAAACGTAGACATTTTTATAAAAAAAAAAAACAATAAAAATAGTGATAATGAATATGGGAATCCCAAATAATTATACATAATTGTCTTCATTAAAATTCTGTCATATTTTGATTTCATTTGCATACCACCAATATTATTCATGACCCATGAAATTAAATTTAATTGCAGATGGTCTTGTTGACATAAACATACCGGGTGTATCGAAATTACCATGAACCCTCATTAAGATGATGCTGAAGTCACCTGTCACCGACAAATACGATGAACCACTTTTCTCATTTAATTTTCAATTTTTAGCAAATATCTTTATGAAACGTTATTGTCCTAATCAAAAACAATAACTTTCCAGAGAGATATTTTCTCAAAATTGGAAATTGAATGAAATAAGTGATTCCCCGCATTTGACGGTGACAGGGGATTTACCATCACCTTCAAGCGTATTGATGTCGAATCACCTGTTACAATCCAAGCAGAATCACCAATACCACAGCTGTTTTCCAATAATCGCCCAGACGTATTCCGATTTAGCGCTCGCGTGCGTGCGAGCGCACAAAGCTGTACAATATTTTGAAAAGTCCCTATTAGCAATATCAGTCGTTATAACCGAGGCTCGCGTATATTGACAATGATAAGAGCCGCATATGTAAGCTATTTCAGTGTACATGAACTCGAAATAGACATTTTCCTTAACTTTTCCACTAGCGAGTCTTTCCAGCCATTCTTTTGCCACGCGAACTTCTTGCGTGTAGCCTTCCCTTGTCCACGCCTACGTACGAAGAATAAAATCTAACTCGCGCCTGTCAACATATAAACAAAATACTCGACAGATTACGCTCACCCTTGGAAAAAGGAGATCAAGAATCCACTCTATTCTATTTTTAACCAGATAATGTGGTGAATGTTTTGCATTCTTGTATGGATAATCGGATCATGTCGATTTGTAAGCAGCAGATCGTCGTTACCCCCTTATTCGTATGTTTGGCCATCGTGTACGTTTCTGTGTTTGTAATATTAAAAGCGCTCGCAAGCGAGACTTGGTGAGTTCGGCTTCTCACCGCTACAAACAGTATATAGGAAAGCACTCGCCAACCGGTCGCTTTGAGTGCTCGGTGTAAACGAAAATGTAATCTGTGTAGTATCTTCAGTTCCTTTACGTACAAAAATTCAGTTTTTCCAGCTTTTCTTACCTTTTGAATATAAGTTTGTTGAAATTACAAGTGAAATTTTGTGAATAAATTGAGGTTCAAGTGGTTTTACTGAATAATTTGATTGGCTCAATTGATTTATAGTTACAACCTTCATGATGTTAATCTTGCTTTTAGTACAGTTTTTTAATTTTAACCATAACGTTATTCTAATACTAGTAATGCTTTTATTCTTTACACTGAAATTTTTTTACTAGTCTAATCTTAAACAAACGTTATAATTCATAAACGTATTATATAAGCTATCTGATAAATTCTAAAGCTTCTATTATTCAATCACAAAGACTTAAAATTTGATAATATTTACTGACACCACCATCTAGATATCAAAAATAACAAACCAATCGCAAATATTTATTCAAAGCCCCAGAATGAAACTCCCAGTGCAGTGCAACGAAATTAATCCCAAAAACTAGTCCATCACCACGACCATCAAATAAACGGTACAATCGAACATAATGGTAAAAAGCGCAGGCGATGCTGCACGAAATCACCCGCTCATCCGACTTCGTAATCGGAGAAAGTGAGGCATCGCTCTCAACGATCTCGATGAAGACACCAATCTACGATAAATCGTGAGTCCATCATATAAATCCTGCGCGAGCGCGCATAACAATCGTTGTATATATCCTTGTTACCGTTCCTCGTAACGTGAATCGGGCGCGCGCGAGTCCATTCAGGAATCGACGTTTTCCTTATCGCGTGCTTAGAATTTTTATCGCAACGACGCCGAGCGCCGCGTACTACACACAGCGGGACTTCCCTGCGGCGAGCAAAAATTAAAACCTTCGAGATAGTAGGTGGGCAGGCAGAGGCAGTCCGTCAGTCTGTCAGTCTGTGGACGGACTCGTAATACTATACGCGTGCGTCTTGTTCGTTATAGTCAAAGCAAGGAGGCAAGTCGGATTTCGAGCGCGGGTGACGTCAATGAGGAGAGCGAAATGCAAAGTGGCGAAAATTAATGACGGGGGGAAGGGGCTTTTTGCGAACGTAAGAGGATATTCAAGATTTGTGGGGGGGGGGGGGGGGTATTATATTTTGCATTGTTTTAACGAGTTATCTTGAGTTAGATTTTGATAAAATATGTGCGTTGGATTGCAGACTCTGCTAAGTCCCAAAAAATCGAAAATTGCGTTAGGCACATAAACATACTCTATGTTACATTCTGTATTGGCTTAGCAAGTCATTATATAGAAAAGAAACTTACTTATAAAAATATAGATTTACGTTGTAAAGCAAAATTCAGCAAAGTCCAAAAACGTTGTTTTTCTGTCCTAACTTTTAAAATAGCTACCAAAAATATTAATTTCTTATTCTATTTTATAAATATTGCTAAATTTAGAAATAATAATTATTTAAATATAATTTAGTTATAACAAATTGGATGAATAACAAATTTTCAAATTTGAAGGTTGATTCTGTTAGTTTTATGAAACAAGTAGGAATGAATACGCTATTTAGAACCATATCGGAATAAGTTAATTCTGATAATTTTGAAATACTTATATTAATTTTAAAGTTGAAATCCGCAGAGGATTTAAAATAAAATAAATTAAAAATTGCGACTACTTACAGAAATCGCAAATTTTAACGATGCATTTTCAGATACAATTATAGAATGCAGTTTTCATGTAATTGAAAAATAAAATACGTATCAGCTTATTTTCAATCAAGAATAACATATTTAATTTTTAACGCAATTATAAACATGTCATCCGTCAGCCTGGTCGATTTGAAATAGAATCGATCCATGCCAATTTTATTCTTCAATTTCTTCGTGAATACTTATTTCAGTACAAAACAATCCAAGTACAACAAATATTGGATCAAAACCAGCTAAGTTCAAGATTTATCAGATCACAACCTGCCAAGTCCAAGAAATATCAGACGAAAACCGGACAAAACCTGACAACTCCAACGTTGTGAACCAAAAACTATCAAGTCCATTTTTTAAATCTTTATATTTTTAAGATTCCAACTATGGCTGTAATAAGTCGTTCGCATTTTTCTCGAAACTCTATATAATGAGTTGACAAGATTTAATTTCCTACGTCTCATGTTCAAATTTATCTAAAAAAACAGATTATATATGATGAATGATTATCTGTATCTGTCCCCTTAATTTTATAAACATCGACCTACTAATTCTTGAGAAATTCGAGGATAAACATATATACATACGCATTAAATTGAGAACCTTCTATTTTTAAGCCGGCTCAAAATATTAACATCCTTTATTTTATTTGTTTATAATACAACGGAATTTTACATTTGTAAATTAAGAAACAAATATTGACGAACTGTACTCCCCACCCTCGTAACTTCATAACAAACGAATAATAAATGAGATCCCACATAAACAATTCTGATAAAAGTTAATATAAGAAATCGGGGGAAATATTTACACGTCATATTCTGTTTAGATTACCTTTCGCATGTTTAACTGTAATAATTGCCGACGCAAGCCGCTTGACACTCGCTTACAATTAAAAGATAATCTTTCGCAGAAGTTTCGTTATTACTCTCAATTATAGGACATTAAAAAGAATAACTTTCTGCAAGTTGTATTAAGCTTATTATGCAGTTCACAGTAATATTACTGCTTTTAATTTCGCGGTCATTAGTATGTACGGTTGACGCTTTGTTTAAGCAAAATTTACATAAAATTAACGATGTACTTCTATTATGCGACAACTAAATACGCATATGCATGCGAAAGGCTTAATATATGCGGGAACACGGTAATAAAATATAACTATAAATATAGAATACATCATATTCTATCATCTAGTCTTTAACAATGGGACGTATCTGCTGACTATCACACCGTAAACACTCAAACGTCATATTGGGTACACGACATGTAGAGCGCCATGTGAATCCCATTGTCGATTACCTGATAGAGTTCGGTGTAAAAATCAAAGCAAGAAAACAAAATAAACAGGGTTCATAAAATAAATCTCATATCTGGCATCCAGATAATGCATAAACATTCCAATTCAAACTTGGCTTCATATCTGACTAAAGAAAAACGATTTTTGCCAAGAATGCATGTGAAGTACCCTTTTAAAGTGTAGAACGTAAGTCTGCATAAAAAGTACTTGACTAAACATTTAATTGAGGTATCAACAAACAAAATATAATAATTTCGCTAAATTACGTCTATGCTTCATTGACGCTATGCAAATATTATGATTTCAAAGGCCATATACTCTGTATTCCTCTCGCGATCTAAACCCTCGCTCTTATCTCTCCTAACTTCACTTTCAGACTAAATACATCCTCTAATCCAATCCGTCGTGCACGTATATAAAGAATCATCTCATTCACCCATTATCTCAAAGTAAATAAACCTTTCCGCTGTGATTTTTCGAGTAATAAAGTTAATCCTTATCAAAAAAAAACATGCCTCACTCGCGAAAAACTACGCGTCTGGCGCTTTCTGCCGATGACTGTACAACCATCCACGATCTTCAGATCGCGATCTCGCGATTGCGTCCCGCGCACGAAATCCCGCGCGCTGCACATACATCGTCAACGTCGACTGTACACCCGCGACATCTCGACCGATGCTAATCTCAAAACATATCTGCAGCCGCGCACCTTTCCTCCTCTTTCGCGTCTCGCACCGCACACTCGAGGCGCACGAAAAGAAAAAAACCCCCCCTAATCACCGTAGCGCATCTCCCGACACTCACACACACACGGCACCGGTGTCCGATATAAGGAATCGAGTGACCACGCGGGTGCCCAGTCCGGTCTCCGCGCTTCGTCCGGTTACATATATGCAGTATCACAAACAGCCGTGCATCCACGCAAAGTGAAGTCGAGAAGACAGGATACAAAGTGCCGAGGAGAAGATGAGCGCTATCGGTAATAGTTCGAGGCGTCGATCGCCGCCGGTGGGGGCAGCAGTCGAAATTTCAAGATAGTGCCCGACACTCGAACCCCACCACCAGCTGCTCTCCTTCTTTATCGACGTCTTCCTCGTCTTCGTCTTGTCCATCGTCAGTGCGCGAGAGTGTCGTTGGCAAGCGCTCGGGGCAGAAAGAGACAGATCACCGAAGCGCTGATACACAGCGCGCACGTGTGTTCAATCTTATTGCGCACGCACAAGCACACACACACGAGTGTACAGCGCGGAGCGAACGAACTAAACGAGTGGCGGAGGCTTTTCTTCATTAGTCAAGTGCGTTCGCGTGCGCCGAACAGTTCGACACTGTGTCTCTCAGGCTGAAGTCCCACTGCTGCGCTACGACACTACAGCTGCTATACCGATTTTTTTTCCTCTCTTTGTGTGTAAAGATTACGCGATTACGTTCTTTCTTTTCTTTTTTCGTTTTTTTTTTCCCCGATTCTTTCGTTGAACTGTACGTAAGAGTCAATCGACACGCTCGATCGGCCCAAGTCGACGCGGCTGCCGAGATTCGATTTTCTTTTCTTCTCACTTCGGTGGACTGTGGCAACGGTTCCTCGCGTCGAGGAACGATTTTTGTCGAGTCGCTTGTGCTCGAGAGTGAAGCCAAGGCTCGCTCCTCCAGGAAGTAGAAACTACAGAGAGATCGAAGCGAGTTTTTGAAACTCGCGCTATACCGCAACGGTCACGTGGAAGGCCTCTAGGCTGGACAAACTCCACCCAACTAAGCTGGGCACGCTGGCGCAAATTCACCGAAATGCAGTGTCTCCCCAGTGAGTATATTTGCTGTACATGTATAAATCGTTGCTTTTCTCTTTTTCACGTTTTACGTGACAAATGGGAGTTTGAGTGGTTAATTATAGGTGGCGACGCGCTTTGCGATTTCGTTATTGCGAGAAATTACGAGGTTGCTGGGTTCGGAGCTCGAACAATGGATTAGGCTTTTAGTGCCGTTGAGTACTTTAATGGGGCGCTCTGGGATTTACATTAAGCCGTTTTTCTTTTGTAGCGCGAGGTATTAGAAGATTAAATCTTTGTAAATTAGAAACATTTGTTACAACTAAGATTAATTATTTGAGGAAAGTAACATTAAATTACATGAACTAACTTTGAATACTTGATTTGTAAGCGTACTATAAAAATACTATTTATACCTGTAAAATATCTTGTTTTAGACGTATTTAGTTATTGGTGCGTTCTAAGAAAATAATTTATATTGGTAACCTCACGTTTTATGATAGTCTGAAGATAAATCTATTTTTGATAAAATAATACTCAATTTTTATCTTAAATTATGGAATTTCATTCTTTTCAGATTAGAAATCTACGATAATAAAATCATGAAGTAATAAAAATGCATTACTCATTTAAACTGTTTACTATAAACAATGAATATTTACAAAATAATTTAAATTAAAAATGTGTCAAAATAAATATGAGAGATAACAATTAATTACTGTTAATATAGTGACAAATGAACAAATATTATGAAAATGATCGATGCACTTATAAATGATAATTCATACAGTAATTTTATCAAAACTATACAGAAAATCGAAAATCTCTTCGTTAAATATTGATTTAATCAAATATTGAAGTATATCAGCAGCTTAGAATATGTGCAAATCCTTGAAAAATAATGTAACTAACTATGCGTTCAATTTTTATCACAGAATATTTGAATATTATTGATTAAGTGATTGAGTGATACAAAACTCATTTTAAATATGTCATCATTAGAAACTATTTAGTGAGCCAAAATTTGCAGTCTAGAGAATATTACACGATTCAACATAAAATATGCTCCAAACTTTTACTTCAAATATCTACGTTTAAGTACATGTACTTTTCTTATGCGACTAAATGCCGTCTATTAAAATAACGACTCCTTTCAATAATCTGAAAAATATTAATTAAATTACACATGTTATAATCTCGCACAATCGTGTCTAAACGAATGAAGCGAGAAAATACACGAAATAATAGAAATAATACGGAAATGGTGGTAAGTAGTAAAACGCGAAGTCGACGCTCGCACGCGAATCGCTTTATCTCACGAGTGCGCCAATGTATAATTGAGATGACAAATTCGACATATATGCGCTATAAATATAATTTTTAATAGCGTAGGAGTCTGAATACGTCATAGTGCAATTTACTCTAGGATTTAAATTGACGCGTACACGCGAAAATCCATTGTAACGTGCGCAGTTTAAACGGGATATTACTCTTTAGTACGCATAAGACGTTGAAATCTCGTATTGATCACGCAGATGGAAGCACGACACAATAAAATTGGAATTTTCACGATGAGCAGCAAATTGAGAAATTATCGATACACGTGTACCGATTATTATCGTTTTATTTTTTTCCTCCACGCGAAAAGCTGCTGACGTCAATGGATTTACTCGATGACAAATTATCGAAAATAATGCTTGCCAATAGCGCAGATGACAATCCGTGGAAGAATTACTGTATTTTTCAATTTGCAATCTATTGTATTGTCCATATCGTGCGCTTCTTTGATAAACACAATTCCGAGATTGGTTTACTCGAGTGCATTTAAGTTAATCTCCGTTCGATTTAGAGAGTATAAGAAAATTAAATTCTATTATAATAATGTATACGATGCAGGGATAATAAATATAATGAAAAATATGCTTAAGTATAATTTAACTAATCTTGCGCATTAATTATTTATTCATGGAGTAATTATTTAATTAAACAACGTTTAGATTTATTGATAATTGCGCATTTCGCATATATTTATTGGCAATAAATCTGTCAAATTTAACCTTCATTAAATTATTTAATTAATAATTTACTTTTTTTTCAACATCCTGCTTTTTAAGTAGACTTATCTTGAATATATACATTGAAAAAGAAATTGCTTAAATCAAACAAATTTTAATTGATTCAAAGAAATGATGTTTTTCAATACTAGTAAAGAAATTTAAAATTCACAATTCAAAGCACAATTATTGTTTGAAATAAAATAGTATTTGTTCACCTAAAGTAATTATTTACTTAAACTGATGAAAAATTATTGAGTGTCAACTAATTAATAATTTGATTGAAATAAGTATTTATTTGAATGAAGGTAATATGATCTTAAGGTAAATAAAATCTCTTTTATATTAAATATATATTCATTTGACTGAAGTAATTACTTTATAAAGTTAACATTTTTTATAACTGAATTAAGTAAATTATATTCTTGACTGCATTTTTATTTTTTGCTAGTTTACTATTAATCAGTTTTTATAGACATGTTGCTTTTACAGCATAAGATTAAACCAGTTTTGTAAACTAAAGCAAATTGATTTTTTCTTGCAAATGCAATCAGTCCAAAATCACGTGCTGCAGCAAAAAGAGAAATGGTATAAGAAAACATCATTATCTATCACGTAAAGGCAATAAATGCATATAAAAATTATAATGTCGTATCACGATAGGGTAGGGTGATTAAAATATTCTAGCGTGATTTATGGAATGTTCACAAACTTCCTTTCATGACAATAAAATCTATCTGCACTTAATAAAATTACGTTTTTATTCCCTCTTTTCGGAATACAAATCAAACAATTTGACGATCTCTAATCTTCGTTGAGCCATTCACAATTATCCTACCACAAATCCGAACGATGAAAAGTACTTACAAGAAGAACACAAGGAATGAGGGTTTTGGATTTTACTAAAAGTCTTATTTTAAGTGGTCAATGGTGTTATTTTTAGAACTAATTGGTTTATGGAAATCTCAAAAAAGAAATTGAAAATATGAAGTTAAAATTTTAATTTGCGACGTCAAATAATTCGATATTTTAGTTTGTACCAATGAAGTGCAAGATTGAAGATTATAAAAAAAACTGTATATAAAATGTAATATTTTAACTGTTTTCGTCTATCGATTTTTAGGCGCATTTTTGTTTAATTTATAATTAGGAATGATTTTATAACGAATTGAGATATTAAATCGTTTGCCGCCGCAATTCAAAGTGTTTAACTATTAGTTAGTTCTTCCGATATTAAAAAAAACACCATCATCGTTTTTCTTTACTATTTTATTTGTTGTTACAAAACACTTTCAATTTCAATAAGTTCTTCAGCCTTATTATTTTGAGTATCATTTTCAGGTTCTTTTTTGTTAGCTAAATAGTCGGAATCATGTTAAAGTTAAATTGAATAAATAATAAAAAAGTTTATTTTTGTAATTGCAAGTAATAATATACCAAAATTTGTTAACATACTGCATTATTGAAAAAAATGAAATCTTTATTACTATTGTTTCAATTTAACTTTATTGGTCCCGTAAGTATATGTAATGTTTAGTAAAGTATTATCTACTGATTCACTAACCCAAATATTCAAAGTATTTTATACTATGATCAATTATCAATTTTTAATAAAAATATATCTTTTGAAATGGATTCACCGAGAAAAGTACCTGACTACAAAAATAGCGAAAAATATACTTGTAGCAGCATTTAGCCTGTGTGACAATCGCACAGCAATAAAATTGCTAATCAAGCTAAAAATGTAGCTTCTTTCCCTAAATCACCCAACCTAAGACACCTTTGCTGTCCCACCGACATTTCTCTTGCATAATACACCGCAACCTTACGACAAAAAAGAAAAACACGACCACACTAACAAACTCACCTCATCTCCACCAACCCACACCACTCCAATCCAATTCCCATCTGAAACCCCACCCCCTATATATATATATACCCCCTCACAACGCATCCAAACTCCACCACCACCATCCGTTACTCCCATCCTCTCCATACCCATAACACTCGCACCGAGGCGTCGCATTGTACGACATTTGCGTGCCCTCACGACCCACACACACACACACACACACGTTTATGTAACGCCCGTATTACAGTGTCTTGCGGGCGCCGCGCCGCACGCGACGACTCTATTATATCCTCCTGCGTCGCAGCTACACAATGCGCCTCGCGAGAGAGCGCACTCTATATACCTATATTACGAACAAAAAGAAAACACAGAAGCGGACCGCAGTAGTAAGTTCGGCGCGCGCGGGGGCCGATCGTCGCCCACTCGCGCGACCGTTGCCACTGTGCAGGTGGCCCCGCGCGGTTCGAAAAAAAAAAAAAGAAAGAAAAGAGAGAGAGAAATAAGTGTGTCACCGCGGCCGCAGGAGCTGCATATCGCCGGTGCGCTCGCGGCTCGCGTTGAGTTTGTAATGTTTCTTTTTTCGTGTGCGCACGGTTTGATCATTTTTTCCGGCTGTAATTAGAAATGCGCGCGTTGGCGGAGAGTTGCTCGGTAGCCGGGGAGATTGGAACTAAACGTGTTTAGCGTGGAGAATAGTTTGTAAAATGGTGGCTGTGTGGGGTTTGAAATTTTAGGATTGGTCATTGTGAGATTGATTGACTGTTTGATTTAGTTGAAAATGACCGAATTAATTATTTTTCATTTAAATGTTAAAATGCGATGTGAAAATGTGGTTACATTAATTCAATGATACATAGTTATAGATAAAGTATTACATATTACCATAATATATACTTTAACGTGTTATTTTATGTTTGATAGTTGCAAACTTTACGTAACTCGAAAAGTTCTCCGTTTATTTGCGAAAAGTTCGCCTCTGCAGTTTTCTATAATTAATTCAAGCACACCTAATAATAAGCTATGCCGATACACGAAACTTTCACAGGAATGAAAGTTGTATACAAAACACTATTTTTCGCAAGCATTATCCGAACTTTATCTCGCAAAAAAAAATGTAATTCAAATTTATCCCCGACGCAGACCTAAAATAATAAAACAAAGTTGCACACGACCATTAATAGCCGATTATTATGAACGAGACGATACGAGTTTGAAAAAAGCAACGGGGCACGAGCCACGTTCTTCCTCTTTATCGCCCACCGAGCGACCGCGTGTTCGGACGATCGTTCCTCGTATCGTAGTTTGCAAGCTCGGTGAAAAAAAAAAATAATTCCCGCTGATGATGATCGCCCGCGCCAAGTGTAGGGTTTCAGCGCACCGCGATAGCACAAAGGATCCGTCACCGCGCGAGAGATCGTCGTGTGAGTCGTCGTATATTTAGAGGCGCGTGCGAGCTGCGCGCGTGAACTTGCAGCGTGTAAGCGATCTGCTTGGAGATACGGTGGCGATGAACCGTGTAGTCTTGGAAGTGAGGGATTTGAATTTGATATGCGAGCGTGGTGGAGGTAGAAGTGATTTTGAGAAAGTCATAATTAGAATTGATACTTTGGAAATTTGAGATAGTTATAAACGTGCTAATCGAGATGAAATTGACGATAGTGTCCAAAATAGACGCGGTGCTATATGGTTTTTGAATGCATGTATTCCAAGTTTATTTTATCAATATCTAAAGCAAGATCATGTAAAAATGATAAATAGAGTGAGTGAACCGGTGAATGAATGTTTAAGTTCAATAAATTGATGTCATGCTCAACATTTCAATTCGCTTAAATAAACAGTTTGTAAACTGCTATAAAAATAAAATTATTCTCAAGTTTTAAGATCAAGGAAGTAAGTTCTTATATATCAGAATTATAAAACAATATTTAAACCAACATTTTGTTAAAAAAGAGTTCCTTTAAAAATATTTTTCTGCGTGACTAGCATTACCTAATCTAGGGGGCTTTACCAAAATCAGCACGAGTCAGGTTAGGCACAATGCTGAGAATATAATATATTATAATATTGCAAAAAGTTTAACATTATCAATTGTTATTTAAAGTAAAATTTATCAAATTATTAAAAAATATTATTCCTGATATTTGAAATCACGTAGTTATGTCATATTTAATAAAAAACAGCATTGATATAATAAAACGTTTATTTTGTATAAAATAAGAATGACTACTATTATTCCGTGACCACGGATACGATATAAATTATTACGCAAGTGATTTTATAAAAAATCTTGTCTTCTTTAAAGCTATAATATAAATAAGTAAAAATAGTATCAAAATTTAAGTGTGCTCTCCCTTAGTAGAGATGATTTAAATAAAACATTATCTTCTTAAAATATAATTAAAAATAAAGCTACTTTTAAGTTATCATACTTAGGCAGTCCTGAATTATTATTTCCTTAAATTCCTCATATTTCTTTAACGTCAAAACGTAGCGCACGGCCTAAGTAGAATTTAAACATTCAAAATGTCGGACTTCCGTTTCTAGCACGTTCGCGCAAATTATGCGTTTCCTCTCATTATTGACATTAAAGACCCCACACAATGCCCGCCCGAGACAATACAATTAATATCGGTTACTTCGCAGTTCTTGCAGAGTAAAGCTGACAGAAATCGGACCATCGGACCAGACGCTACCGCAGGTCGATCCTGCACTCGACTTCCAGGGGGTTCCAGGAGACCTCGTCTGCCGACAGCAGCGTGCACGGTAAGTCATCGCTAATACGCTCGATATCTCCTCCGAGCGTTTTCGTATTAAAATCGCGCGAGTGTTATAATATTGACGTAACGCGCGCTAAGTCCCTCGTGTAAATCGCCGACTGTATTACAATCGAAACGGCAAAACAAAGAAATTCCAAGTCACGAATTGCGACTCAGAAAAAGGATATATTATACGTGTGATTCACGAGCAAGCTCTGTTTCTTCTTTTTTAAAGAAACAAGATTCGTTAACGAGTTTTTCGATCGGAGCGGACAAAATCGCGTGTCATTTCATTCATAATTCGATTATAGTGAATTATTAAAGGGGCATTCATGCAGTAAATAATTTGACGCGATTGAATTGCGGGTCACTAAATACTCTCATTATTACACTTTCTAATAGAAAATAATCAGCTAATGTTACTGTTTAAATTACTTGTTAATATCAAATATGATTTCAATATAAATTTTACAAAAATATATAGATTCGTATCAGTTCGATAAAGTTTCAACGATTATCTACTTACTGTAGATATCTTCTTGAAATTAAATCACAAAAATCTTTTTATTCACAAGTAACAAAAGTAACTCTCCTATTTTATACCTAGAATTTCTTATATAAACACTCAGAATATGATGATTCATGTGCTTCAACCAATTTATTAAGAGAATGACACTGTCAGTATGAAGTTATGATGTGTAATAAGAATCTTTTTTCGTATTTCTCATTTCTTTTATTCAATTTTTAATTTTCATCAATTATCTGAGATAACAAAAAATATAGTTACAATAACGAAAAAAGCACCCCTTTAAAATCTTCGCTTAAAACCAAATTTTTCAACTTTTCGCAAATATCGCGAATCACACGCCAAGTGAATGGATTAATAATTCGCACCTCAAAATCCTCTTTAAATTCGCGTTTGCGCTCTCGCGTACACTTCCTCAAAACAAAAGTCCAGTCTCGCGCATACTCGTCGCACACAAAACAAACACACGTATAACATCACGGTGCGTGCTTTGCGGCATGCGAGGAACTTATGCAACCCACCTCGCTCCTTCGATCCAACGCTTACCAAAGTTGAACTCTACAATAGACTTCAATGGAGACTAATAAGAGGTCCCAATTTTTTTCTTCTTCTCTCCCGCACGCACAGACATGGTCGGTTTTCCGGCCTTGGCGAACGAATCCACGCTGCTCAACGCCGCGGAACCGAGGCACGACTCGCGCGCGAGCTTCGGCAACAACAACGACGGGGAGGAGGCGCCGCAGCCGGTGAAGGGGGAAAAGCAGCCACAGGAGGTCCAGAGAAACATGTCGCCCGGCAAGGAGGACGGCATCGTCCTGACCTTGAGCGGTCTGGACGACTGCTGTGGCAACAGGAGCGCGGAAAGGACGAAACTGGACTTACCCACGGCCGAGGCGCTACGAGCCGAGCCGGCTATCGTCAAGAAGATCGCAGGTAAGGAAGCTCGCTGCCCTTATCCCGCCCGGTCGACAGGGTTGCATCGATTTTTGTGTCTGTAAAACTGCTGGCTTGAATTACCTTCTCCGAGCATGTGCTGTGCGGGATGAAAGTTATGTATGACTTTCGACGCGCACGATTAGAGATTGCTTGGATTTTCAATGCGAATGAAACAATAAATAAAATCTAAATTTTAAAGAGTATATTATCAATCCAAAGAAAGTATCACTTATCGAAATATATAGAGATAATTGGTATAAATAATATAAATTTACTTTACGCTTTTTGAGTCACAAAAGTTTATGAAAATTTACAAAAGAAAATCACAAAAAAGTGACTGAATTTTCAGTTATTTATTGCAATTCTATATTTACTGTCTGCTAATGAAAATGCATGAAGGTGTACCTGAATATTCAGCAATTAATCGAAGTTTTAGTTTTTTTTGTTTGAATTTCCAATTGCGGTATACAAAAATATTCGATAACGTGCTTTTATACAAAGCTACATAACTAGGTGTAGCTTGAAATTGATTAAAATAGATTGAACATTCTACATATGTAAGTTGTCGAAGAGATGCAAAATACGCTAGCATTGAAATTTTTAATCGTAGTAGTTTTTGTGATAGAGTTGATGATAAGGATAAGTCGCGTTCAATAAGACGTGTTTAGAAAATCTTTTTGTTTAAATAAAGCAGGTTATAAAGCAGGAAAATAGTATTTGATTCAGACGCTAACAAAAATTTGTTATCTAAGTTTCTTGGAAGTGCTTGAAAATGATAAACCTTTTTACCATGAATACTTTGTTGTGTAAAAGGCAGCTGATCACCTTTCCTTTTGTCGAATAAAAGAATCACGCGGAGATCGGTATCTTCGCAAACAGTATTCTTCTTCTTAGACAATGTGTCATTGTAAATAACAAAGTAACTGTACAAATATACGCATCAACGCATCGTTCGTCAATGAACGTTTTATGGAAGCTTTATCACCATTCCTCATACTCAAAAATCAACAACCCGCAAAGCCCAATCTCGAAAAGGCGACCTTTCGCGCAAAAGCCTCTGTAACCCACATCCACGAGACCCGAGGAACTTTCCGCGTAAACCAGGTACTCGGGAGGACCGCGTCAATCAGTCAAATTCTCTCGCGGCCAACGTACTTCTATCGTATAACAATCCCACGAGCCGTAAAATTGTTTACTCCAAGGATGATGGTGCTGATGATTCCGCGCGTAATCTTAATCGATTTGTCTTTGGAAAAAAACAGCATAAGATAAGAGACAACATCTGGCAATGGGTATAGAGCGTGCACATAATATAAGTAACGTGCGCGCGCTCGCGTTACGCTTTTTACCGGTACAATTAGAGTTTTCAGCGTGTGCGCGCGCAGTATGCAAGCGATTCAATGGAATGCCGCGAATCGTTTGACGTTTACGTTTGTAATCGAGGCAATCAGCGGTGGCGCGCCGCGGATGGCAAGGAGAGGGGAAAAGACGTCCTCTGCTGAACCTTGACATCCAATGCAATCGCGCGAGCACGCAGATGCATAGGCAAATGGATTAGATAAAACTTGGTCGGTCGAATGTTAACCTTGAGAGAGAGAGAGAAAGAGAAAGAGATTCAGCAAAAATTACCGTAGAGTTGACCAACATAGATAAGATATACTAATTGTGGTTCAAATCTCGGTGTCATTATAATATGTGTAGATAAAATATTGGCGCGTCTTGATAAATGTGATTATCGCGCGTGTACATTTCATGGCGCTTGGTGAGATCGTTGGAAAATTTTCTGGATTAACTCGCGGGGCAATGGAATTGTAGCCCGTAACGGTCTTTTATACTGTTCGAGAAATTTGTGCTTAATTGTTTTCGTAATTCGTGATGAAACCCATTGAATCGGCACGTCTCCTTTCATTCGCGACCCGACCTAAAAATCTAATTGACTCTTACTCATAAGCATTTCAAGAGCACGGTGGGAGTACGATGCCTTTTGAAATTTTCTTGATTGTAAAAAGTAGAACAAAAGTATTGCTTATTTTCCAAGAATTTTATCTCACTGTGATAACTTTATACAATAGAGTAAATTTGGTTTAATAATACAAAACACGAACAACACAATTAAATATCAACGTCAGCTGTTAAAGCAATTTAGCTTCTCAAACAAAAGTATAATAATACTTAAGTGTTTCTGCGCGTGTATTCTAGAACACTTTTTGTTAATGACAAATATAGCACACGAGTTGATTAATGCTACTAATCGCAATCATCATTAAAACCGCGTCTTTTTGTACTACTAACATTTAATATACAGGAATTAAAAATCATTTAAGTTGTATAAAAATTAAACTTTTGCACAAAAATAAATTAAACATTTATTAATGTGTTAGAAGTTATATAGCACTCAGCTCTTTTGAATTTCACTGCAAAGGTATGCTACATTATAAAAACATTTAAGCATAAAAAGTGATTTAAAATGAATATATTTAACTTTATAATTGCTTATGTATAAAATAACACTTTAATAGTTTTTGCTTAGTTTAGGCGAAAGAAATACAACGTTCTCGATGCTGAAAAAAACGTTACTTTGATTTATATATAATAATAATGAGGACGAGTCTGATTTAAAAATATTTATCATATAGGTATTGCTTTACTGTATTCTCACTACACTACTTAAAATGAAAAAAGAAGTAGATTAATATATTTTTTAATCAGATTCCTTCTCGCATTATTACGTACAACGCTTTGCAACACTTTTTTTAAGTCATTTATCTGTTTGTAATTATAACATTCATTTAAATATTTTGTTATGCTTACAACATTTTTATTAGATAGCATATATCTTCGTGCATGCATAATAATATTGTTTCTCTATTTTCTATTCGTTATATTTTCTTCGTTCACGTATCTAGTTGATATAATTAATTAATAAATAATTAATTAATTTACACCGAGCCGCATTATTCTTATCGAAAAGCATTTTATACCTACTCACCTATATAAGCATCTTATGAAATATGTTTTAATTTTTAAAATACTACAAACTTCATTGGATCGATTGATTCTCTTCGCTAGCCTCATTGTATAATATCAAAAACAATCACGCAATATCACTCGACGCGCACAAATGTATACCCAAAATCCAAATCATTCCCCATCCTCGCCAACAAAATAAAAAAGAAAAAAAATACCAAAAACACCTGTTTCCGTTGACTCTTACAGCTGGCCTTAAGTCGGGCGGCTCGGCGAACGGCCACACCGGAAGCAAGGAAGCTAACGGCAAGTGTCCCGACATCGGCTCTCTCTCGAGCGGAAGCTCGATCGTGACCATTTGCTCGGTCACGAACTCGGAGCCGGACCCCGAGCCCGACTATCCCACGGGGGCCGGCAAGTGCGGGGGCGGCGACGGTGGCGAGGATCCACCGCCGAAGAAGAAGAAGAAGAAGAGGAGCCGGCTCATCACCGACGAGACCTGGTACCACACGGGACTGCAGATATCGGTGCCGTTCTTCATCGCGGGTCTCGGCACGATCGGCGCCGGTCTCGTTCTCGCCAGAGTCAAGGTGAATATGCGTATTGCGACGTGGGTGATTTTTTTGTCTTTCTTTTTTTTTCTTCAAAGAGAAGGGAATTCTCGTTTGGAACTGGATTTGCCTGCAGATCTGCAGAATCGTTAGCTATAGGAAAATCGGGTATTTTAAATATTTCAAGATTCTGGAGTTACTTTTGAAAACGGTATATAAGGTGGGTGCAGGTAATGTGGGCATACAGGTATTGTGGCCACCTATACAAAATCTCGGTGTATGCGTTATTCTGGGGCGCGGTAATTCATACAGTGTATGTATTCTGATGATAGATGTTGAGAGGCGCGGTGACCCCACTGCTAGCGACCTCTAATTATAAGATAGGGTCATGTTTACGCGCGAAAGCATCGAAACTCTGATTTATTAGCAGTGCATGCATGTAAAGAAATCAGTTTTGTTAGCGTGATATGAGCGAAAGTAAAATCATACAGTACATAAAATTGTAGTTTTTTTACGTACTTTAAGATTCAAATGACAGTTTTTACCGTAGAGTTTATTAAAACGTATATAAAACGGCGATTGCTTCTTAAAAATTTCTAGCCCTACTAATCACAAAATATCGACACCGAGGCTGCGCTACGGCACCATGTAGTTAAATAACATATAAAGGAAGTCTCTGCTAGGCCAGTCTTGACTTTCTGAAGCACTTACTATACGACTTTACTATAGGAACTGATAGGTGGTCACTTTACCAACACTGTTGGCAAAGTGGCCAATATTTAACTACTTCTTTAATTAAAATTTAGAAAGTGTATTTTTTTGCAAAAGAATTCATAAGGGATTAGAGTTAAATGTTCAAATAACATGTCTCAATAGTTTCTGAAGCCCCAAAACTCGATATATATCTACTGAGAAGTTCCTTAAGGTGGCCACATTACCTGCCCCCCCCCCCCCCTTATGTAAAGAATTTCAACTGCATTAACAGTTTTAAAATTGTTTATGAATATTTTAATTTTACATAACAATGTGTATCACAGTTTACAAATAAAAGTTGCATTATATCTTTGTTATGCAGTCTGAAAATCGATAAAAATTATACCAAATGAATTAAACGGTACAGTCTGATAAAAAAAAACATTATTATTTTATAATTATCACGTCATCAAATGATAGCTTATCTAATTTTGGATCCATATTAATTATTCATTTATGTACTTATCTATAGAAAAAAGAAGTTTGCTGGTTCTTTATTCAGAAGCATTGTATTTTTTACTTATTTTACACAAAAAAAAACTAATAAAGATTATTATTGATACTGGAAACGCTCAAGTGGCTGTTAACAATGCTATCGTTATTCTGATTCATGATTTACTTTAGCACGCGATTCATCGACGAGTAAATTTGTGATGAATTGATAAAAGCTTAAAAGTAAGCTTATTTTTTATCGAATTGCAAAATAAAACGAAGAAATTCGTACACGTGTAATCATGTTAAGCGCGGGAGCTCATCCGATTTATATCATTACGCAGTTGATTTCATCGCACTACTATCGGGCGATCTGGTGCAAGAACTGATAATCTATACGATTTGCATGTTTATCTACGTATTAAAAAATCACACGATTAAAACAATGTAGTACCAGCGATTAAACAACAAAGATAATACATTGTATTTACCCGTGAATCAAACTTCAGCTACATCATAATCTGTGTTCGAAGAGAATCAATTACTTTTGGCATTTTCGAAGAATTAATTGCATTATGTTAATAATTGCAGTGATATATAAATAAATATTTGAAGCGATGCGAAATGTGGGTCAGTGACACTATGTATGAATCCGTATGAATCATCATTTAATAACGACTTAATTAAAGCGCCATATTCTGCGCGCGCCGTAATTACGCTAATTATAGTAATTGGAACCCACGATTAAGGCAGGCAGATTTGCTGCTTTAAGAAAGAATAAATGCCATTTGCTACATTTCCTAGTATTCTATTATAAACTTTCACTGGTACTTCCTTTTTTTTTAATTACTTGGTGTTGACAATTTCGAATACTTAACTATAAAATATTAAAAACACTTTTACTATAATCATTTAAGCCATACGTTTCTCTACATTGAACCATTTTTTTTCTTAATTTTGTATGTGGAGAGTTTTGGGATCTCTATTTGCGAACGTAAAATCAGATTTTGAAAAGTTAGAATGGTGAATCTAACACGACGGACCAAATTTAAAAAATATCTCTCAATTTTATGAAAATTAAAATCTATCTTTATTTTTTAATACAGAAAGTATACGATTACTAAAAGTTTTATTTTTATTTATAGCTAATTTACCATTAACAAAATTAATTTGTTCGTGTTTTATCCTGAGTACAACACTAAATACTCTAAATATTCAGTATGACCCAAAAGATTAACGTACATATAAAAACCACAATCATTCAATAGAACTCTTAATAGCTATTACAATCACATTTGAATCCATGTTTCCTAAACGATAACTTTCTTCTGCAAACAGGACTGGCCAGTCTTCGAGGAGGTCTCGCAAATCTTCATCCTCGTGCCGGCCCTGCTCGGCCTGAAGGGCAACCTGGACATGTGCCTGGCCTCGCGGCTCAGCACGCAGGCGAACTTGGGCAACATGAAGGGCCCCCGCGAGGTGATCAAAATGATAATCGGCAATCTGGCCCTGGTCCAGGTGCAGGCTATCGTTGCGGCGACCCTGGTGGCGCTTTTCGCGACAGCCGTGGGCGCTATAATGGACGGCAAGTTCTCCTGGAATCACTCGCTGCTGATGATGACGGCCAGCATCTGCACGGCCACCAGTTCCTGTTTCATCTTAGGTGAGTTTATTATTTATTATTATTATTAAGTGTAGTAGTGTTCGAAATCAGGGTATCTTTGTTTTTCATTTGAATTTAAATTAAATTTCTTTTATTGAAGTTAATTGATTAAAAGTGACGTTATTGTTGTATAATTCTTGGAACGATTTGAGCACTTCATATAATCTGTAAACAACAGATTCTGAAAATTTGATAAATAGTAAAAGAGCTTATTTCGTGAAATGACTGTATTCAAAGGAGTTCATCAAATATTAAGAAATAGTTTTTTTCGTAAATAATATGTGTTTTTTACTTTCTTAATTCAATTTTTCAATACGTATATAGTACATATTTGCTTATTGAAATGTTTTTGAGTACTTAAAAGATTCATGGAATTTTCTTTGACACCACACCGAGATAATAAGCGGTACGATAGACAATGTTATCAATTTGTGAAAGAAAAAAAATTAAGAAGCTCGATATTCCGCCTTGATTGTTGAAAAATATGCGAGATTGACACGCACTCTAAATTCTTTCAAGATAAATGTTGAAAAATAACTTCGAAAATTCATAACACAAGTGCGCATTATTTATTAATACCTCAAGTGCCACGCGAAAATCAAAGCTCACTCCAGTAGTAAAATAAAAACTTGCGTCTACTCAATTTCAGACTTTGCCATGATCGCGGTGATAATGGGCGCGCATCGAATGCGAATGAATCCGGACAATTTGGCAACGCCGTTGGCCGCGTCGATCGGCGACATAGTGTCCATCAGCGTGCTCTCGGCCATAGCGTCGCAGCTCTTCCTGCGACTCGAGAACGACATCTGGATTCTCTACACGATCATCGGCATATTCCTGGTACTGCTGCCTATTTGGACCATGATCGTGCTGAACAATGAGTACACGAGGAACGTGTTGACCTCCGGCTGGACACCGGTCATCTCTGCCCTCTTCATTAGTGGGTGAGTTTTCAACGACGTGTGTAATGTTTTGACAATATTCTTGCTTCTGGCGTGTTGAGATTATTATCAATATGGAAAGCCGTAATAATGTTCCATATGAGAATGAATCTGTATGTGAATACAGATATGTTTTTTACAACTTCTCAAAAAGTGCGTTTTAATGCTTCAATATATTCCTCTTTCATTGTACCATTCGGATGATATATGCTATAAGAATGCATGTCGAAGAATTAAATTTAATTTTTTAATAATTTATATAGAATCTATATTAAATTTTAAAAGGATCACGTACGTCGGTTTTCGATGGGTACGATATGCATTTCCATATTCCATGTTTTTTATGGATATCTACGTGGATTCCAATTAGAATACATACAGATTTCTATTATATGGATTTCAATATGGAATATGAATATTTTCAACAGTATGATTATTGTGACAATATTTTAATAGTTGAATGAAGAACATGTTAATGGTCATCTTGCAAATACTGTTGCCAAAATATCGATCATTTAATCGTTTACGATTAAAGATTCTTAAACTGAAACTTTATTACGTACTTCCATATATTTTTTATATTAACTCTAGCCATTGTAAGGCATGAGCTTGTAAGCATTAAAGCCTTGTTGTACCACTCAAGATTGGCGCCTTTCAGTAATCTCCAAATTAATGCTACCAATAAAGTAATGCTAATAATCCAACAATTATGTTTATCCAGTTTGGGTGGTTTGATCTTGGATCAAGCGGTGGACAGGCTCAAGGGCTTCGTCATCTTCCAACCGATCATCAACGGAATCGGCGGCAATCTGGTATCCGTGCAAGCATCTAGAATCTCGACAATGTTGCATCAGTCAACACTCATTGGTATATTGCCCCCGTGGACGAAGACGTGGGTCTCACCTTGGAGGGCGATCTTCCACGGAGGTAAGTCGCACAGTCATTGAATTACAACCTACAAATTATCACCTACAAGATCTGACAAGGATGATCAAGATCTCGCTTAAGCGCGGAAACGATCTTATCTGTACATGTCGGAATGTAAACTCAACGGAAACAACATTCTTATTAAACGATTTTTAAATCCTTCAATGAGCTTGAGGTAGTGCTTACGTATGACGTTGATCATAGAATATCTTTTGAAACAATTTTCTGATAAGAATAACAAATCAAAAATCGTGGCGCTACCGAGTCCCTTGATTGATATGACAGTAAAATTTTCATTTAATTGTTCACTTGACTTAATCTCACGCGTTATTCATTAATTATTTTATAAAATTAATTAAATCTAGAATATCGTTTCTTTATTTTGCGCGCTTTTAGGTGCACGTATCTAATAAAGACATAATCGAATTTATAAATCACAGACCTGAAAATATGTTATTACCATATAATCACGCTTTTTTGTCTGTTTTTATAATATCGCTTAATAATTATCGATAAGCTGCTCTAAAATTTAGTCGATTACTGGTATTATGACGCATGAACAACCGTTGTTTGCGTTGAGTTTATACAATCGAGGAATATTTAACTGGTTTTAAACTTAAAAGATAAGAAAAAATGTCTAATAAATGAACTTGTCTTCTGGTTTTTCAGAGCCATCCGCAAAAACGGCAAGACTTCTCATCAGCATGTCGATACCCGGCCATGTGGCATTCTCCTTCGCCGCCGATTACATTCAATGGGGCCGATCAACGCTACACATTTACTTTGTGTTATCTTATTTGACTGTGGCCGTCCTACAGGTATGCGTCGATCTTGTTGACATATTAATCAGTTATTACTGACGCGCTCGGGCGTTGAAAGCGAAAGATAGAATTTCAAAGGCGTTACGCGCCCGATAACGCTAAGAGAACTTTCCACGTGTGTCCTCTTCTGTCTATATATAATACGTTTATCGACCCGATGTCCGCGCTCATTCATCGTTAAATCCATAGAGATAAAAGACGAATTTAGAGAAGTCAATAGAGCGTTTCTAATGATTGTTGTGTCTCATTCTCCTTTTACAGGTAATGCTGTTGCTGTACGTCGCGCACATAATGATCCACGTAATGTGGAAGTACAAAATTGACCCTGACAACTCGGCGATCCCGTACTTAACCGCGCTGGGCGACCTGACTGGTTCCTTGTTGCTGGCGGCGGCCTTCCTCTTCCTCCGCGAGATCAACCAGGAATACCAAAGTTAATCGAAACGAATATAACAAGAAACCATCTCACATGCACATACGCGGAAACGCTAAAATACTCCAACTGAAAGAGAGAAGCATTTTCATTTCTTAAGGAAATAGAAGGAAGAATGATAGTATTTATGAGGACGAGAGCCTCTTTTGTGAATCACGGATCGCAGTGTGTAACGTACTTTTTGTCTGTTTGCCAAATGATACGAGCTGAGAATCTGGAGGTATCGATATATGTAATGTACCGCACCGAGTCATCGCTGTGATAAAATGTGTACCGAAATCGCTTGCTGGCCTTTAAACGGTTTAAATAGACTATGTTACAAAAGAAAGAGAACGCTAGTACAAAAGAAAAAAAAGAAGTAACGTGCACAATTGTTCGTAACGCATCGCGCGTCAATTACTCTATATGCATATACACGTTTTTTTTTCCATTTTCGTCGGTTTCTGAAAAAAGCCGCGCCGTTACTTGCGCAAAACGAACTGTTCCTCGTATTTTGAATACACATGCATTATAATGGAATGCTGAATACATTTTTAACATTTTTTTTACATTTTTAGTTACATTTTTAAGAGATGTTTTATTGTACTTTTTAACAATACAATCGTTTTGCTTGAGTTTTAACCCTTTAACTTACACTGTTGCATACATAATACACTACTATTATATTAATAATAAATAATCAAAGATTTGGAGTCATAGAAATAATAGTCAATAATATAAGCAAACGTTGTAAAAATAAGGTTTTACATTGTTGCGCGATTTCTTATTCGAGTGGGAGTCAAAGGGTTAATCCGAAGCAATTGCCGTCACACAGCCCGCATAGCACAGTGTTATTTACTGCAATTAAACGTAGTACGAACGACTAATAAAAACTTATTAATAAGTCGATAGAGTATAACCGTCATGTGCGCTTACATCGATAATCTTATACAGTTACCTTTTAACCTTTACAATAATCTTTGTTATCCGTGCGAAGTGTTACGTAAAAAAAATGCGGCTTCGCTCGATCAACGTTTTAACAGTGCACAGTCATGTTACAGTATGCTATTTGAAATGCATGTAATAATAGTTATATATAAAACTCCGTTGAACATTTCAGCGTTAATAGTTTATATAAATGTATGTACATCTAGTTCGCCGTTGTGACGAAAATTGTTGAAAACATTTACGTTTAGTAATTTAAATATATTAAAATCCATTTTGTAAATACGAAAACACGGTAAGATAGTGGGTAACTTTTTTAAAAATAATTCCGGGGAGCTGAAATAGATTACAAGTTTGAGACCTTTTTAAGATATTATGCAATATTCTTTTACCGTTATAGCTCAATCATTGTCAATAATTAACTAACTAATGTATTTTATGTAAAGCAGAATGTACTTGAGCATTGTATTGTTTATATTATAATACTGGATGAAATCGTCAAGACGTATTTGTCACGTATAATAATATAACAATTATTATAATAATTATTTTTGTAAAGTATATCATTATACATAGTTAATATTATAGAAGAAGATTAATTTAAATAGTATTTTAATGCTAAGAACTGTTGTCGTCGGACTTTTTAAGTAAATAGAAGTAATAAGGTAGTAATAAAAAGTTTGCTAACTGAAATATCATTACTACCTTATTGATTCATCTAAAGAAGAGAGCCGAGTAACTAACGCACATTCCGAAAACCAAAAACCTCATGTAACACAATAATAGCTATAATACAAAGAAAGTCGCGCGTGGATCAGTATTATCGTTAACTCGTATATTTAAACGCAAGCTCGTTACTACATTTCTACAATAGTCTTAACTACCCAATAAAACTAAATAATACAAACAAAAACTCCATCATACTTTGTGTAGAACTCTCAAGACCACCTCAATAAACGACCGAAGACAAAATTGTGCCCAACAATTCACGCTGTATATTTACTCTTTGCCCTCGCCCTCTCCACTCTCCACTCCCTAACTCTGCCTAAAAGATTCTATTGGGAATGGGGTATTTCACCATACAAATTTCCAATTAAAACCGATTAATTTTATTTTAAATATTTATCGCCACATGATATATTCATGCGAGAATGGTTATTTTTGCAAAAGTTTATGTGTTCTCTAGATATCATTCGTTGTTCTTATATGAGCAACTTTTTTCATATTTTCAACTTATTTTAAATAATTAATAATGTTTTTTACAATGTACGTTTAATGGGTTTAACTTTTACATTTAATGGGACATTATCCTATCGAAAAAATAATCAAACCCATTCAACATATATCGTAAAAAGTGCTATTGATTATTAAAAATAAGTTAAAAAGAATAAACGAGTGGTTCATATAAGAACAACGAATGATATCTGGAGAACACATAAACTTTTGCAAAAATAACCTTTTTCACCAGAACATATCTCGTCGCAATAAATATTTAACATAAAACGAATCGGTTTTAATCGGGAATATGTATCGAAAAGTACCCGATTCCCAATATACTTACCTTCCGAGTTCTACATGCGACACGCACCCACCTCTCTCTTACTGTTGACACTCCGTAAAACAGTCGCGCGTATGCACCCGCCTTACGTAACGATCCATCGCGCGTCCATTCCAATAAAAGGTATAAAGCCCCACGAGGAGAGTGCAGATGCTCGTCATCGCGGGATGCCCTAGAAATGCCTCGCTGATCCTCCCGAGAGGGGGGGGGGAGGGTGTACACCCAGTGTCCACGTAACGAGTGCGGACTCCACAGTCGCGGACGGTTGGACGATAGCGCAGGGGGGCCCTAACGAAGTTAGTCGGCCGGAGGCGAGTGTCGGCGGGTTTTCCCCCGCGGAGGCGCGCAGAACGGCCGACGCCTCAGTCGCTGAAATATGTGTCAGTGTCGGCGCTATGGTGAGTGCGATTTCGGGTGATAGAGGAAAAGGCGCGCGAGTTGTCCGGTGCGGGTGTTGGTGGTGGTGGTGGTTGCGTTGAGAGTTTGGCGAGCCCGAGGGGCGCTCGCTCTTGTGCACCCGTGCGACGAGATGAAATTTACCGAAGGATATTGTAACTTGCACGAATACGTAACGTCCAAGAGAATTTGCACTACGATACAAGACTTTTTCATGTTTACTTACTTTGTTTTGTGTAAAATATACTTGTTTATATTATCTGGTTTGGTAGAGTCGCTTTGTTAGTCAATAGTGCGCTGAGTATATAATGTGAAAGTGATCGGTATTCTTTTGGTTTGCGATGTGAAGCCCTTTGAGTCGTGGTGGTAAAAATGTATGTATTGAATGCAACGTAAAAGTTATCCCTGAATTTCTTTAGGAGCGTGAGAAAAAGAAGAACAAATTAATTCTGTTGATTTTAATAAATGAAATTTAAATAATGACACTTTCTTACAAGCAATATAATTGCGTGAAAACCATTAAACATATTTACACGAAAATTTAAACATACAGATTTTTTAGACCGATAATAAGGAATCTGAAGTTCGATTTTGAAAATTCAAGATAGCAGATTTAATACGGCAGACTATTATTGGGTAAAAAGGTTTTTCGCCATATTGCATCTGACATTCTGAATTTTGAAAGTTGTAATCAGCGACTCTAAAAGCTACAACCGAAATTTGAGAAATTATACGGTTGACTACAATAATATATGGCTTAAGCGGTTAATTAGCATGTAGTCACTTTTTCTTTATTATAAAAAAAGGATTAGTAAAATTCACTCATTTTAGAATTTTAATCTCTCAATTTTAAGTTAACTATCTTTATCGATCGTTAATAATTAGTAATCCTTTTAGAATAAATCAATCTAAAACTAATGATATTGAAAAAAGAAGATTTGCCAAATATTCTTTCTTCCAAGCGTTATTATAAATAAAAATTCATATTTTAACGCAGTAGTAAAAGACAATGCTCCAGTGCGACTTTCCTTTTTAAATTTATTAAACACTGGAGTAAGCGGTAAACTGTTTGAACTTTAAGAATACATTCCTCGGTAACACGACTGTATTAAGTTCAATCTAATAAAGTCTTGCTTGGCTTTCATTAACTTGCTGCCTAAAATTAGCTTACAGTTAATATTATTACCGTGATTTTAAAGGTCAATAAATGACACATCATCTATGTATATCTTTTTGCTCTTTGCCACATACGATTGACGAAGATTGGGATACCTTGCGTGCATGAAAATCATAGTTATATTAATTTAACGTTTATTTATTTTCAAATAATGAACTCAAGTCAATAGAAATTCATTCAAATAGCGTTGATTTGTCTATCTATGATTTAACAATTCTTTTAAATTCTTTTTTAACAAAATGGCGTTGTTAGAGGTACCAATTCATAAACTTGCAAATCGACGTCGTGCTGTTTTCCGATTTGGTAATACTATGGAACCAAAATTCTGTCCCTCCTAGCTTGAATTGGTTCTTATAGGCAGGTCCCGTCAAAGTTAAAATATTGGATAATACGAAAATTAAACATAATATTTGATGTAATTATATAATTTTATATATCTTAGGTACTCTGCTAAAATGAATAAGTGAAAGCATTCGGATATCGATCTAGTTATTACGAACGCCTCGTTAATATGAACAAAATTTCGGCCCCTCTAACAAGAAGAGTCCACAGCCTCTGGGAAAGGATTCTTGACAAAACTTTAGGAGGTGGTTTCTGGTACCTAAAATTGAAGCCTAGCACCCGTAATCTTGGCCAGTGGTTCTCGAGATATGAAGTCTTTTACTTCAAACGTGGGCTATTTTAATGAAAAAGTGTACCTCTTCTTCGTACAGCAACTCTGCAAGTTTTTATGCTAGAAAATTGATGCAAAATATAAAGAAAGTAGGTAAATGGAGCTATAATTTAAGCTTTGTTTCGTATAAAAATATTATCCTGGCGCAAAGTTATGAACAACTGAAAATGGTGACTGAAAATGCATGGAAAATTATGTAATTTAAAAGAGTTAAATTTCACAAAATATTCATGTTTTTTCGGTCTCTACCTTCAGTTATTAATAACTTGGCGTCAGAATAATATTTGTATACAAAACAAAGCTAAATTTATTGCTCGTTTTACCTACTTTGTTTATGTTTTGCGTCAATTTTTCTATCATAAAAACGTGCAGAGTTGCTGTACGAAGAATTTTGCTTTAATATAACACATATTTGAAATAAAAAAAAAACATTTCTTGAAATCAAGGGCCCATTGGACAAGACTACGGGTTCTAGTCTTCATTTATAGGTACCAGAAACCACCTTCTAAATTTTGGTAAAAAATCCCAGAGGTTATGGACTCTCCTTGTAAATTCGTATTAACGAGGGTTTACTGTATTTGGGTATCCGGATACTGAGCTTAAGCGTCTAATCTCCGTTACTTTTATCTTGCATAGAGATATTTCTAAATAATATATGGTTTTATGAAAGTGAAGAAAATTAAATTATAATTATATTATATATTATTATTATAAAATATAGGTATATGTTAAAAAAAGAATATTTTCAACGATCGTAAATATCTTATGGGTTTTTTGTAGATTGATATACTAACTCTCTTAGTCATATACATAGAAACCGTTATCAAAAACTTCTGAAAAATTCAGGGATGATTGTTGAACCTTGGAATTTTGATATGAGCAATAAATTTCTGTTTTTATTTTTGAGATTTATTGGCTTACTTGCAGTAAAAAATAGCTAAGGCCTCCACTATAAGATCAGACATAATCCATTGCCCTGAGGGACAGATTAAATTTCAAGTTCATAGAGGACTTACCGGGACTTAAAGGGTTAAGAAGATTTTCTAAAAATCCCTAATCAATTAGATAATTAGTTTCCTAGTTACAACTCGATGCAACGTATTGACGTGCTTGACTTTACAAAATATCACGTATTATTTGTATTAGTAGTACGAACAATAATTAAAATTCAAAAGAAAATTGATTTTTTTACTGTCCAAGATGTTATTTTTATCATAAAAGCTGCTAAAAATTTTGTTAAAAAATCGGTTGGGTCTACGATAAACTTAATAAGAAACATTTTAACAGACGGGTGCTTCGCTTACTTTTTAGTTATACATGTCAAAAGGAGCCGAACAAGGAGGCGTAAATTTCCGTTAATAAATATGGTATTAAAAATGGTGATTTTTTGTGACGCGTAGGATCAAGACTTTGAGGCTTTACAACGGTAAAATTAAAGATATCACTAAATATTTATAGCACACAAATTTTCAAATTGACTTATTTTAAACATAACAAGTTTCCCGGACTAATAAAAAGAACATACTTCTTCGAGTTTAACCAAGGCCTGCCTCGTAAATCTATACTTACCATTAAAAATTGCATTCCAAACATTTCCCTGAAAAATTCTCCAGATTTCTAAAAATCTCCAAAGACGCCCTTCAAAATAACAATACCGCGTTTCACACCTTTCAATCAAAACTGAACCAAGCACAGGCCAGCTAACAGGCGCGCGAATCCCACTATTTGCCAACAGTGATCCTGTTGACCGTCTGCTGGATAAGCGCCCTGAACGCCGAGGTGGTCCGCAATGAGGACATCTGCGGCCCGCACAACGGCCGTCGGCTCTACCTCGAGCTCGGCGAGCAGGGCATCCTGAGCGCCGACAACGTCTCCCTCGTGAAGAACTCACCGCGGCAGGACACCCTGCGCCCCTACACCAGCAACAGCAGCCACGACCAGTGCAGCCTCGAGCTGGTCACCTGTCCCTCCTGCGTCATCACCCTCACCTTCAAGAGCATCAATCTGCTGCACCACTGCGGCGATGGGGGCATGACCATCGATAGCCCTTGCAGGTGAGGCAGTAGGGAGGTGGATGTTAGATGTTGTGTGAATGATTCTGGGGTGAAAAGACTCGAGTCCAGGTTTTGAAGTGTCGAGATTTTGAGGTTGGAATTTGCAATTGATAGTTAAACGTATGTATGTAAGAAACGCGTAAATAATAAAAAGAAAGAGAAAGTGTAGATGGACTTTTGATACTTGTAACCTTTTTAGAAGATAATCAGTGAAAATGCGTTACGGGGGAGGGGGCAATAGAAAATTCTCAAAAACAGCGTGACGTAATTTGTGAATGGCCTCTAAAGCCACTAAAAATATCACAGAACGTATTTTTTGTAGATAAACAAAAAAAATAGAAAATTTATTTGGAGGTCTTTATTGTGCACATCTTAAGTACGATGATGAAAAAAAGATCTTACAAAATGTGGAAGGTGCTGCAAAGGCTTGCAGCATGTAAGTCACCATTAAAATTTATTATGATTCAAATAAACTGTGTTCGAGTTATATAGCAAGCCAATTTATAAAATGTCGTTTCGAAAATAATTTGTTTTAAGTTATCAGCAATATTATTTCCTGTTTAACGATTTAACCTGTATATATCTAATTATAAATTAACTTTACTCTGTGATAGCTACGTCTTACCACTGTTCTTTCAAATAAAAATGTTCTTAATTTTCCTCTTTTAGTCTTTTCGTGAGTGTTGAAAGACCCAACGTGCGTCTTTCGCCGCTTCAATGCATTCAACACAGTGCTTTATGAATCTGTAAAAATAATTCTTTCAATATAATAGGAATGAAAAAATCAACTTTATTACATTTTTATAGTGACATATTTAAGTATTGACCTTTAAAGAAATATTTCTGTAAATTTTAAATAATCTATCACTAGGAGTTCTAAAACTATTGTATCGATTCTTTAATTCAAGAATTGAATGATATTCAGCTATTAAACGAGTCATAAAACAAGTTTAAATAGAACTTTCCCATGTAAAAACTGACATTTTCATTTTTATTTATGACAGATGCGACTATGTATGGATATCCGAGCCCCCGTACGAAGACGTCTCAGGGACGCCATTCTGCGGGCATTACGCACCCATTACTTATCGTTCCAACACCAGAACTTTGTCGATCGCTCTGCTTTACAGCCAATCACACAAGCACGCTTTTTCCATAGAATATACGGCTGAAAGTAAATAAGATACATATATTCGAAATGAATCATAATATAAGTTGAAAGTTGAATTTTCTGAATAATTTACATTATTCTTTGCTTCGATAGGAAATCGGTTGATTCTGAAGGGCTCGAGCACAATCAACGAGATGTCAAAATCCATGAACAACACCGGCGGTGGAATTCTTACGTCACCATTCTTTCCCTCGCGATATCCACGCGACTTGGGAATGGAGTACATTATTACTTGTCCGACCGAGGCTCCGTCTTGTCGCGTTCGAGTGCTTTTCAGTGATTTTCAACTCGCTGCTGTATCGATCATGGAGGTAAATGAAAAGCTGTCGCGTACTTTAATACCAATAAAACCCGCGGAAAAAAATGCTATAAAAGGTTATTAATTTTTTTTAAGTAAGGGAGGTATCAAAATCAATTACGAATTTAAACTTAGTTTCAAATCTTACGAACTGAACAAGAAATAATTGAGTGCAATTAAAAAATTACATACAACTAAAAGTAGAAATAAATAAGAATACACCCAATTATCTAAATTGACCAATCGATATATATTATTTAAAATTTTTTTAAAGGCATACAAACGTCAATAGTAGCAAATGTATTTTTCTCAACGCGTGCATGAAAAAGGCCCTTTTCCATGCTTTCAAAACGAATGAAAAATTGGGCATTACGAGCGCCCTTGCCGAAACGGAAGGTAATGTTCATTACTTCCCGTCTCCCGCTACGGCGGAAGATAATGGTTATTATCTCCCACTCTTGAATTTCTTATAGTGGACGACTTGTAATGCTCATTTCCCCATTCCCTTTGCATGCATGAAATAAGCCCTATTCACACATACTTATTACAAAGAATACGATATATAATGAGGGTGGCAAGGGCTCTGCCAGACTCGGGTGATGATTTGAGCAATCATATTATCCTCGCTTAGAAAAAACAATTTTCCCCCCTAGTTGCACAATGTACTATTTTATGCTTCTTCAATCAGACTCGATATGTATTATTCACAGACTTCTTTTCACAAGCTATATTCACTTGTTATTAAGTATGTATCTCAAGTAATTTTCGTAGGAATGACTTAAAAATAGATCTAAATTGAGAATCATGCACTCACATTTACCGCCACTACCTCAATAAAAAAAATATTTCTGCATCCTTACTTTTAACTTAATAAATGTTAAAAAATTAAAACCGAAATATCCTCCATAAGAATTCGTTCTTCAGTTGGTACATGAAGTAAAAATTTAGCAAAAAGAATTATATTTACTACCTTAATAATATGTAATCAGTCCTAATAATATTACTATAATAAATCCGTTTTACAAATTACAATAGTATTCCATCTTATCAAGATACACAAACTTAAAACGACAATAATAAACACGGAAAATCGTTTTCGCAACGAGATAATGAAAATACCTCAGAACAATAACATCACTTTTTACATCTCTACCCCCGTCATTATTTACCATCGAGTAACATCCAGCGAGTTCATCGATCCCTCCCCCAATCCAACCAAAACTAACAACCAATCCACACCTCTCCGCAGTTCTACGACTGGAACGGTCAGCGCCTGGACGTCAGCAGCGGCGCTCGCTTTCGGCCGCCCATAATCGTCTCCTCGGGTCCCTCTCTTTTAATCCGCTTCTACGCCAACGGCGGCACGGGCCTCGGCTACAAGGCCTTCTACTCCTTCGTCCCGGTCCACCTCTACGACATGCACTCCCATCCGATCACCGACTGCGGCGGCTACGTGGAGAACCTGGGCGGCGCCATCACCATGATGGACATGGTCGGCGAGGGCATCAAGACCTACGACTGCGTCTGGCTCATCAGGCCGCCCAAGAACTTCATCCACATGAAGACCCACATGTACCTCAAGGTCGTCACCTTCGCGGAAATGGGTTGGTACTTGACGGGACTTGTGGACTGGATTCGTCGGATGTGTGCTTTTTAGTTGTTGACTTTTGTAGAAATGTGGAAGATAGTGAGGCTGGTTGTTTATTGCTTCGAAGTCTCTTGAAAGAATACATTTTCTAATCGTTGTTTGAGAACTGGGACTAGAAGCATTAAAATCAATTTTTTTGACGGTTTGGATTTTTAGTAAGAAGAATTGGCTAAAGATGTAAATGAAATTTTGAATATTCAATGAATTATTTCTATTTTTTATATGAGTCATTGCATTACAGTCTAAAATAAGTTATCTGGCATACTTAAGATAAGACTTGCCCTTATTTATGTTAAAAACAACCTAAATAGAGTATAAAACTTAAAGGCTGGGCTGCGTAAACAAATGTTTTTATCTAATTATTTTACGAGGAATATAATTATGCACTCAAAATACGAATCGAAAAATTGATTGCATAAAAATATTTTTTCATGCATTCAAAACAATTTTTCTGTTTAAAAGAAAATTCTATTTATAAACCGAAAGAGTTGCCTCTTGCGCCTACCATTGATTAAAAAGTACTACAAATTAATAATTATAAGAATCATTACATTTTTACTTTTAAAATGAGGTTTTTAACAGCTCCGTACGATTTTGACTGCACAATTATAAAGTTTTAAAAACTACTACCTCTGAGATTTGAGACAAGCATATAATGCTCATTGAATTTTACTATTAGTATCGTAATAAATTTACCTTGAAATACATAAAATATACTATTGGGGTTTAATGTATCATAACCGGAACGAAGTAGCTCAGTAGCTTTGACAATTTCTTCTATCCTACACAATCATACACAACGGATGGATTTTAAAACTAATTTTATTTAATAATTGTACTTAAAAGTGTTTGCAAAGGTGATAAAATTATTAACTCTGTTTGAACTGACTCTAGTATTTTTAATCCAAACATATTTTTAAATCATTTTTAAATTTATTTAAAAGTTGTCATGAAGTTATTTTCTTCACACATTCATAAACTGTAAAAACGCAAAATTTCTTCATATAGGGTTCATGACGGTAATTATATATTAATTCATCCGTTCTAAACTCTGATTTATGAAGAAGAAATTGTTGTTACCGATTTACTCCGACCATGACACTTTAAATTCCAATAGTAACGTAACATAATATTAAAAATATAACGTAAATTTATTAGCTTAAACATATATTCTGATAAAATAGCGGATTGGGGGTTCCTCCTCTAAACTAGCTTTTGCTTACAACAAACTTCTACAATGCTCACAACCGCAATAACAGAGAATTAATTGCCATTACTCTCGACAGCGGGCAACACCGAACTGATTATCAAACAAGGACCCACGTCAGCCCTAATGCCGCTGGAGGTGTTGCGGCATCCGGTGAGCCAGTTGCAGCCGCCCAGATTAAGGGAGCATCTAGCCCCGGTAACAAGTGGATTTCACGTCAGTTTGCGCGGCAGTTTCGGACCGAATTCGCGACTGGCCATCGCCTACGCGGCATTCAGCTACATGGGTATAACGAGATTTGTGCTTCATCGCCGTGCTTAAACTCGGATTAACAGTGGTCCGAGATTTTATGGTGTGATTGATTTTAGATTGCTTCACCGGATCGGACTTCCTCTGTCAGAATCACCGATGCATCTCGAGTCAATTGAACTGTGATGGATTTGATCACTGTGGCGATAACAGCGATGAACCTTCGACGTGTTTGCATGGTAATCGCATTTGAAATACCTGTGATCCATTAATGCCGAGGAGTGACCTATGATCTATGTATGGGCTTATCGTAACTAATACGGAAAATAGGATATATTGCATCAAAATAAGATAATCATTGCTCAAAAAAATTATTAATAATTAATTTTATTGAAAAACTAACAGCGATAATCGCTTTTAAAGAAAAAACTAGACATTTTTTTATTTTTGTACAACCAAGTTGTTGTATTTTACTTACATTGTATATAAGCAATTTACAACCAATTGGTTGTGATAAAAGTAATACTTGATTCATTGGTAATTTTTTCTCTAAAGAATTGATTGCCGCTATTTGCTTCTTTTACCAAACTGATTATTTTCCTTTATTACCTTACTTAGGCCATTATATGGTAGCTTATGCATATAGGTTGAAATACAAAATTCACATGAATCTTGTTACTTATCATGCTTGGAATGACAGATTGGGACGTCGGTCTGGTTGATCGAAAATGGCAGCAAAACAAAGCCAACTACTACTTCCCCAAAATTGATCGCTATCCCGACCTGAAGACAGCAACATTGGTTTTCGTCGTTAGCAGCATTGGTCTGATCGTCCTTATATCGGCTCTGATAATTCTGCTGTATCGAATCGGAGCCAGGGCGAGACAACAGCGGGAGCTGCAGTCGCGACTGCGAACCATCAGCGAACTCCTCGGTACAGTATAATGCCTAACAGATTATATTCTATTGTGCTGTCCACAAGTAAACTCAATGATAAGCAACACGCGAACAAACTCTTCGAACACTTAAGGCTTTTACAAGAAAAAGAAACCAGAACATGCACGGAAACAAACACAAGAAATGTATGAAGTATTATATCTATAAATATATGAAGAACAAGTACAGATATAAGGAATAAGCAACTGGTTCCTTGTGTCTATTCCTATTATTCATGTATATAGATATAGTACTTCATACATTTATTATGTTTGTTCTTGTGCTTTAGGGTGGTTCAAAATTACCAAAAGTTTTCAAATATCAAAAATAACCCTCTAAAAAGTTCGTATTTGTTAAAAAAATATATTTCCTGCAAGCTGGGTGCTTAAATTTAACATTTAAATGTGGCTACCTCGAATTTAAGATTTTTTAAAAAGCACTTATGCAATTTTTCCGTAAAATCGCAAATTAAATAACTAAAACTTAATTATTCATGCTAAAAAATACTTTGGCAATTTATTATACTACTAGAATTGAAAATCAGTTCTGTCTAAACCGGCAAAAAATATTTTCTTCGACTTAACAGTCGTATAAGTCAAAATTTGTACTTAAAACAGGCTATTTTTGGACATTTTTAATAACCTCAATCTTTGATGATTGTTCAAAATCCTAAATTATTTTGAATCTTTGTTCGATACAGTATCAACAGAAAAATTAGCACACCATAGAGTATCAAAATATGGAAGTTATAGCAGTTTCTGTAATGCATCGCATTACTAACATTTTAAATGGGATCTTTTATTGTTTGATGTAATTTACTTCAGATAATATACGTCATAGGTACTTGTATGCAATTTTCTATGAAAGCTGACATGAAGACCTTTCATTTGCGTTGTTGCAGCACTTTTAAGGTCATTCTGATCAAATGTTATAATCAATTGTATAACCCATTTACCACCTAATTTTTTCTATAAATTTCAATTAAGCATAAATGTTTACCAGAATGTCCTTAGAAATCGTGCAACAACGCAAATTAAAGGTCTTCTTATCTGCTTCGATATAAAATTGCGTGTAAGTACCTATGACGTATATTAACAGAGACTGCTATAACTTCCATATTTTGATATCCTATGATGAGCCAATTTTTCTGTTGATACTATTTGGAACAAAGATTTAAAATAATTTTGGATTTTGAACAATCATCAAAGATTGAGGTTATTAAAAATATCCAAAAATAGCCTGTTTTAAGTAAAAATTTTTACTTATACGACTGTTAAGTCGAAGAAATTTTTTTTGTCAGTTAAGACGTAAACGATTTTTAATTCTAGTAGTATAATTAATTGCCAAAGCTTTTTTAGCATGAATAATTAAGTTTTAGTTATTTTATTTTCGATTTTACGGAAAAATTGCATACGCACTTTTTAAATGTTAACTTTAAGCACCCAGCTTGCAGGAAACTAATTTTTTTGGCAAATACCAACTTCTTAGAGGCTTACTTTTGATATTTGAAAACTTTTGGGAATGTTAAACCACCCTACTGTGCATGTTCCTGTTCTTTTTCTGTGCAAAAAGCCCTTAGAGGAAAAGATAAATGATTGAAGATGTCAGTCATGGGTTAATATCTATGATACGTGCATCTACATATGCATCTAAATTCAAAAAGTATCTTCTCTAAAAATTAACAATACAAGCGTGACACAATTATTACCATTTGATGGTGCCAATATCTTTAGTGCAAAAAATATCTGTCGATTTATGATATTTTCGAAGTGATACTTGAATCTAGTATCTCGGATATTTCAGATCCTTATATCTGTATAATCTTTTGTAACAGAATTTTACCCATTACTGATAAAATTCCGAAAATCTAAAAACCACTTAAGTTATTCCACTAAACGAGCAAAGTCAAAACACGGAATTTCGTTGGCTCGAAATTTCTCTGAGCTCGGTGCTTTTTGTTGCCCTTGCGTGTTTTGGCATGAACGCGGCAGTTCTCAACCTTGCAGACGGCGCGCGAATCGACGAGATCTCGGTGAGCGACGATCCGCCGGTGTACGAGGCCCCGCCGAATTACGACGAAGTGATCAAGCTCGGCATGGAGGACGAGACCACAAGCAGCAACAGCACGAGGAGGAAAAAGCGGAGAATGCTGAGGGACAGTCGGCGCAGCAGGAGCATACCGTCCAGCCAGTGCTCGTAACGTCTTTGAAATTATTTTTGTAGAGCTTGTTCGAAAATTTCATGTGAATTGATATGGAGAAATTTTTTCGATATTGTCGCAGGATGAAAGGACTAGTAATCAATTACCTTAAACTAGATTTTTAATTTGATTGAGATGACTGTCAAAGACTTAAAAATATATATTTATATATATTATATATCTATATAATTAACAAGTTTTTTTTATAGAAGTAAACACTTTGAAACTTTTCTATATTAAAATAAAAATAATATAATTCAGATTAATTTAAGACCTGTCAAACTTATTTATCGTCATGGGCGATCTGATATTATGCCCATTAAGCGTAAAGCTTGGTTTTAACTACGATTCTGTTACCGATTTTGACAATTTGTATCGTATTGACATGAAACTTTCAGAAAGGCTTTATACAGATACATACATTATAAATTTGTTATTATATAGCAACAAAAATAAAAAATTATTTTAAATACTTTAAATGGAGCGTACAAAATTAGAAGAAAAAAAAGAGATTATAAAAGTTTTTTTAAGTTTCAATCAATCATATAAAAATTTCCTACGAGACCGCATATGTAAAGTTTAATATAAAATTGGGTTGGCACTTCATGGGTATTCCACCAGGCTATATGTGCCATTTTAGATAAGAAACATATGCCTACGTTCTTTCTCACGAAATCTGTATCCTTTAGGTATAGTTGAGTCATTTTTAATTGATCATTAGAAAAAAAAATATAATAAGCTTGTAAAGATTATATAATTTAAATAATATATCATATTACAGAAGAATACTTAATGAAGTAAAAAAAAATATGTCAACAAAATCGTGACGTTAGAAGCGTAAATATTGTAAATTTAAAAAATCATCTTATACAGTAACATTTTCTTTATTTTTCAATCAATTTTAATATTTCGGTACTTATTTCCTATTTTAAACATTTGTCTGTAAATTCACCGTTTAAAAATTATATATTTGTTTTATCCTTAAGGATTTGTTTATACATAAAAACGTTTTCTATGTAAAATCTTATAAATAATTATACATTTCTCAAGAAAGTTAAATTAATATATAATTTATTTGGTGAATTAATAGACAAATGATTAAAGAAGAAAATAAACACCGAAATATTAAAGTCGATGGAAAAACAAAGAAAATTCTTTTGTGTAAATAGAATTTTTATTAAATTGACAATATTTACGATTCTGACGTCACGATTTTGTTGAAATAATTTTTTTCCATTTCATTAAGCATTCTTCTTTAATACGCTACATTATTTAAATTATACAATCTTTACAAGCTTTTTATATATTTTTTTAAATTGTTTAATACACCTTATATAATAAGTATATTATTATACGCTTTTTCAATGCAAAGAGAAATTGAATTTTTAATTGAAAAATTTGAGTAAATTTTAATAAAAAAGTTATTAGTAGTTGACCTCCTACATTTTTATCGTAATTAATATAGGTCTTAATTTAAGATACAAGGATTACAATAAAGAGAATTGCAACATTTATTTTGTTATCATAATTCGCCTAGATGTTAAAGAGTCACAGCCGACATGTATTCCTTTTTTAAAAGAAAACTAAAATTCTAATGGTTTATAGCTTCCCTGGTATAAAATTATCTAGTTTTATCGAGGCCCTCGATTATTCCCATGGCAAACTAGATAGACATACATAGTTCTAGATTAATTTTCCACCAAGGTTATTGAAACAAAAATATGCCGTCAGAAGCGAATCACATTATTCTTCTATATATTATTCTATTCGTTATTCTACAACATTTGCCTATTATACTTACTACAATTTTAAAAATATCTTAAAACTTCCAAAATCTTACAAAAGAATCTATTTCAGGATCTATAAGAATATCCATAATTTAAGATAGACGTTAAAATCATTTTTAAAAAACGAATGTTCGGATTAACATGATACAAACATTCTAATCAATATCCATAATATTGTTAACTGAAAATCAACATTCTTCCTTATTGATAAATAACCTTTACAATATTTATTATTCTCGGATCATAGAATGGTTAAATTTAGCTACAGAAGTAAACACGCAGTTATTATCTATATCTACCTTACAACTTGCTATATATTATCACAATAAATATCCAATTCACGCAGATTATTCAACGCTTTTACATAAGAATCCTATACAAAAAGAAATGATATTTGCATTTGAAGCTGCGATTTGGAGCAGCATCTGACTCTGAACATCCACGAGGACGGCTCGAGCGCGAACCGCAGCAGCCAGCCTAGCCCGATTATGCCGCACTCGCCCGAGCAGTCGTCCGCTGTGACGGTGCCGGAGAGTCCGCCGCCGCCTTACGTCACCCCCCCGGGCACCGTTCCACGAAACTACACTCTCAACCCTGATCTTCCAGGACCCAGTAAGTACACCGAACCTCGCGCTGAATAATGCATGTGTGCATAGTCTACTCCAAAGTGCTGTGATGCAGCCGGCTATAAACTCGTGAATACAAACTTGTACTTTGTGTATCGGGATGATCCCCTTGGAATATTGAGCGCGGAGTAGAATTTACGGATGGAAGAATGAAGTGTTATGTAACTCTAAGCTTTTTATTCGATTAGCGATTGTTTTCAGATTGAACAGTCTCTGTTCTTCTGGAATTCATTTTGGGCTTGGTGAACGATATAGCTGTGACTTCGAGGCATAATTACTTGAGTCTATATTTTATAATATCAAGATATTGAGGTTTGAATTTTTTAATTGCATTTTAAACCTATGCAAAAGAAAAGCATATATTATGAAAAACGATAATAATAGGTGAACTTTTGAAACTTTTCACTTTTTATACCATGTGTATATTTCAAAATCCCTAAAAACTAATTTTTCAAGAAAAAGTCGACTTAGGTAGTTATTCCGAGAAGCCACAGATATGTAATAAGCCTAGCCGGAAGCGATTTCCAATGGAATTGAGGTTCAAGGTAGTTGCAATTTTTAAGAAGCACTTCAAGAGATCATCGACTAGATGTATAATCTAAAGCTACATTCATACGTACTTAGTATTTTAGAAACATAACACCTACATATACCTCACTATAACATATTACATAATTGGGCGAAAGAAATTTGTTATCTTGATCAGCATCTGACAAACTGGTAGGGAACCTCCTCTTGCATTGACGTCGTAGTTTAAGATTGTAACATCATAATAACTTTGAAATGCTAAATTTTCTTTAATTTTAAAGATATTTAACACATTTCAAAAGTTCATAAAAAACCTATCACTTGATTCATCAAAATATGGTGCTCGATTAAAATGCACTCTTTACTAATTCCGTATAAATAACTAGCATCTGCTTAAAAAATGCCTCCGTATTCTATGCCGTTTTCCCACTGCACTTTAAGTTAGCACACCATAGAGAGATGTATATTTTCTATCAAAATGTTCCCTATCGCATTAACTTATTTTGGATCATCAATTTATTCCCGGTAATATTTTGGGGACTTACAGTTCAGAGTGGAATCCATAATGACTATAATTTTGTGATCGGCTATGCAATTGTAGGCCTTACAGTAAAATGAACATGGAAGTTTTTGGAAACCCGCGCCTCAAATCACTATACTTGTTTACATTACATCTTCTTCGTTCTAGTATTGATGGTGTTTATCATTACGCGTCCATAAGTTATTTTTTTCGCATTTTCTTCTTCTACTTCATCCGTAATTTTGTTCACTATATCTGCAAATGCAAAACCGTCATCCACTTCTCCAAATTCCCCTTCCATCCGACAAGCCCTAAATAAACGCATCTCTCCCTTTCCAGGTGGCAGATCCCCGCAGGCGCTCGGCCGAGGCGACACCACGGCCACCTCCTCGGACACCAGCAGCACCAGTCCGGTCCCCGTCCGCGCCTGCCGCGGCAACTGTCGCGACGGCCGGGCGCGTCGCGGCTGGCAGCGCAACAGCGGCTCCTTCTCGCGCTCCCTCCCCGCCTCCAGGGCGGCCTCCACCTCGCCCTCCGGCACCGAGCGCACCCGCGACGTCTCCTCGTCGACCTCCGTCGACGCCGGCCCCCCGAGCACCTCGACGACGGCCAGCTGCGCGCTGGGTGCGTATCCGCGGCGGTCGGCCGCGGCTCCGTCCGCCTGCGGCCCGGTTCCCGCGTCTCAAGCTTCTCTTTCTTGTTCAAATTCTGGGCCCCCGCCGTTGCCGCTGCCGCCCCCCGCGCAGTCAGCGAGATCGACCGATGCATCCACGAGCACGAGCAGCGAGTGCACCAGCGGATGCGCCAGTGCCGCGGGCGCACCAATCGCGGGAGAAAGCTCGCCGCGGCCAAGGCGGTCCGTCGCTACGGAACCACGGGAGCAACGGCCTCGGCCGGAAGCAGCGCCGGCGCCGGAGGAGGAGGAGCCGGAAGACGAGGACGAGGACGACCCTGAGCGGGCCGAGCTCAGGCCGATCGTCGGCTGCTCCTGCGAGGGAGCCTGCGGCTGCGCCAGCGCCGGCTCCAACGAGGGGGGAGCCTCCGGCTCGGCCCCGAGCTCGGCCGACACCAGGGCTCTGGTCCTCCGGAGGAGCTCCGTCGAGGAGTCGCCCTCCGCCGGGTCCCGGATCATCCGGCTGCTGGCGGGCTCGCGCTGCTCCACCATCGGCGCGACCAGCCTCGACTCGGTCAACGGCACCGTCTCCACCGGCTGCTCGACGCCCTGCGGCACCTTCGGCAGGGCCCGTCGCGGGAAGGACCGGGGCCCACCGGGCTTCCCCGGGAAGCAGCTGTCCATATGCTCGCGCGACAGCGCGCGCACCAAGATCTCCACCATCAGCGGCTACAGCAGCTTCGAGCGGCTGCACGACGACTTCGACATCGTCTCCGAGACGACGAGCATCCTGGGGCCGGGCACCCTGGCCAACACCCCCAAGAGCACGCCCAGCAGGCTGATAGGGCTGGGACAGATCTCGAGCGCCGCGAGGCGCTACTCCACCTACGACTTGGACAGTCTGTACGAGAGCATCAGGGTGCTGGACTCGTTCCTGGCGCAGAGGGGAAGTGGATCCGGCTCGAGGAGCGGGAGCGGGAATCTGGACCAGGGGACGAGGACGTCGACGGGCGCGGAGCCGAAGAGGAGCAGACCGATGACGGTTATGCTGTTCGGCACGCCGAAGCACCGGGTGGGCGGTGGAAGCGACGGAGGCTCGTCAACGTCCTCGATGAGTCGCAGGCGATCGAGGGACGGCTCGACGCGAATACGCGTCTGGCGCTCTACCGACGACAATTCGGCCAACTGAATTTGATCATCGTTTGTTTGGTTGGTTATTAAGGCGGGCCTTCATTGATTCTTGACAGAAAATCGATTTCAAATCAATTGGGTATTTGGATGACTTTTTTTGTATCGAGATCTCGTGGATTATATGCTACTTTCTTTGTGAACTATTCCAATTTTGGCTATTCTCCTAATATTAATGAAGTAACTGCGCGCTTTAAAATGCTGGTAACGTCACACTTTTATAGCGGAAGTGCTTGATGTTATGTAGGTGAGACGTCATACAAAGAAACTTTAAGAAACCGTAAGTTCGTTGGATTATAAGTTTTTTGAAAAAGTGGAAAGAAGTAAGAAGTCGGTTTATGTTTTTTATCCAAATCATGGATATCACCGAAGAAAAAAAAAATTATGCAAGTACCCAATTGAAGACTATTGTGATAAAGGGAACGCCACACAAAAATACTAACAAGGGGAACGCCAACCCTGCGGAACTCGGATTTTGATGAGGCTTTAGGAGGTGCTAATGTAATTTCGTGAATTTTTTATACATTTTTAGTCATCATCTTCAATTATTAATAACTTTGGCTCAGGTTAATATTTTTGACATTACAGGTCTCAAATTAAAGCTCTTTCTGTCTACTTTTATTATCTCTCAAGCCATCTTTTCTAGTGTCAATATATGCATATTTATAATCACTTTTTCACTAAAATAACGTATATTCGGAGTAAAATAGCTTATATTTCGAATACAAGGGCCCATTAGTACAAACTAAGGGTGCTAGGCCTCATTTTTAGGTACTAAAAAGCACATCCTAATGCCTCATCAAAATTCGAGTTCCGCAGGGTTCTCCTTGAAAGTTATATTTATAAAGTATCAATTTAAATATACTCAAAGAACTTTCTGAATAAATATCTATTTTTATTGCTAAATGTGTATTTCATTCTATCAATCGGTAACAGATGAGTAAACTTACTAATATCTTAACTCTTCAAATTGTTCAAAATTAATTCGAAGCAAGAAAAGATTTTTTAAAAATCAGTGAAGACTCATCTTAAGCTACTTATCTATTTATTGCTATTTTTATTGGCTAATTATTGTATCGAAACAAAATATATTTTTATTATTAACTTTCTAAATTTGGAAAAGCATAACTTTGAAATGTCATATTATATTAAATTTATTTTAGAAAACTAATTTTATAGATGTTGATTAAAGATATTTTTTACATCGAAATAATATTAATTTTGTGTAGCTTGTTGTTAGTTAAACCTGTTACTACAGAGAAAGAATAGCTAAAAGTAAAAATTACATTTGATCATAGTTTTTTACATGTGTAAAGGAAATTAACTTATACTGACCTTGCATACTTTTTACCATGTTTTAAAATACCAAAAAAATTATATTTAAAAGAAAACTTATTATGATTATACTTATATTCTGTTACATAGAACCAACACCTAGTAAAATAATTAACTTAGTTATATATTATTTTTTTATTAAATGAAAAATATCTATTTTTAAAAATAATAAGTAATAAAGTGCTGATTATTCATTAACTTTACGAAGTAAATTAAAATAACCTTACACTGAAAATAATTAATATATATTGCTAATGATGTTCTTATCACCATAAATGTATACAAATAAAATATTTATTTAAGTAAATTTATTTCACTGTATAACATAAAAATCTGTTGTAATGATAATTGAAAAATTGTACATGTAAGGATAATTTGTATTTTATTGTATTTTGAGTAAAAGGTAATGGCGGAATTGAAACTCATTGTCTGTGATCCAATAATTACAATTTTTATAGAGATATAAGAATTGGATCGGTTTACTGTTAAGCATATTAAATGATCGTGTTAAAGAGTATTGTAAAAAGTGTTAATATTATATGAAAAATAAAACTCCTTTTTCACTCAATGATTTTGCATTAACATTATGTAGTGTTTTAGATATACGAAGGGAAAATTAAAAAAATTATCTTGAATATAATTAAATCAACTTCTTATATAGGCTTATATATATAGTTATAAAAATTTATTTCAACAATTTTATTATACGTTGTATAAACGACTATCTACACTTTATGCACCGTTCATCGTTTGACTTACATTTGCTCTTCGCAAGATAAATAAACTAATTTAAGTTCTTTTTTTATTTAAATTCAATTAAGCTTGATAACATGTAACAATTATTATACTTTTGAAATAGAAAAATAATTAACGATATGATAAGTATATTAAAATACTGAAGTACTTTTACTAATGCATAACTGGAAGTTTTTATCACTTACGTTTACAAAACGAAGGAATCCTTTCATACCCAGTTACTTTTCACTTGACATAGTGAATTCACGCTTAACAATAATAACATTGCATCTTGAACTTTCATTTCATTTATAAAACAGAAAGTATTTGACTAAAGTCTTACGCGCTGTTCACTAGAAGTAACAACAAAATAAAAATACTTGGCCTTGATTAATTGTACGTCTTTAGTACTAAATGACATCTTTGTCGCGCTTGCTTCACGTGTATATGAAAACATTTTATAAAATATAAGCTCATTTTATACTTAAGCGTAAGTAAACTCAGAATGTCACATTGGCATTTCCTCGTCACTTTATATTATATTGAAAACTTTACTTCTAAATACCGTTGCTGTTTATCAACGCCAGCGATCGTCTCGTCTCTAACGCAATTTCATCGTTATGTATATACAGTTATACTTATTTCTATAGTCGGCATTATAAAGTCAGTCCTATTGCGTTGTAAAATATTTCTAGGACTGGAAGAAGGTACACTCTAATTACAAGGAATTCAGTTATTGGATAAATCTGATTATTTGGATGTACGATTCCTCAGCTGAGATCTTCGAGTCTTTCAGTATACTGAACTGTAAAAAAACTTCCTGTTACATGTAACGGAAGCAAAAGTTGCTGATGTATATTAAAATTTTTTAATATTATAACTGGGAATTAAAGTTACAATTACTGAAAATTGATACAGATTTACATTAAATTTAATGCAAATATACACTAAATGTTATGAAATGTGTATTGAATTTCATGCATATGTACATCATTTACATTTTTGTTACGTGTACACCCAACGGTAAATTCCGAATGTGCCCCTAAATAACAACTTTATCATAGGCGTAAGAAACAAAATTGCATCTGAAGTCATCTTTTTGTTGACTTATTGCTGACTTGACATTCTTACGAGTATGAAAAAGTTCTGATTTAGACATTCGGGAAAATGGTTTTACCGTTGGGTGTGCATAAAATTGTTTTCAGTTTGTGACTTAGAAGTACATTAAATTTAATGTCATTTTTTACAATGTAGGCTGGTTAATAGTAAGTCAGTAGTAAAGCTATAAAGTAAGCTATTCAGTTAATATAATGATTAACTTCAAAATCTTTTCAAGGCTTAGTTATAGATTAGTCGTTAGAAAAAAAAACTACTTCTACTGAACTAATGTCTATTAGTGTATATTGCAATCCAACGTCACCTACATCCAAATATTCAAATTCTCCGTCAGGATCGCGTTCTCATCAGCCCGCTACATAATTCTCTCGCGTGGTGCGCTTTAAAACTCACGGGGAAACTCGTCAAGGTCGGCCTACGTCCATGAGCGCGCCCATCATCCGGTCCAGACTACAGAAAGAAGTCACAACAGCCCTCAACATTGTGCAATAAGAAAGATAGCAGTCGATCGCATACAAAAATATATACACACGGAGAGAAAAAGATAGTAACGATTACTGTACATCTATAGTAAATTGGGAACGATGAGTCGAGTCGGTGATAAGTACTATACAAATTAAGGATTCTGTATATCGATTACTAACCTTTTGAGTACTGTGTTCGAATTTGTATAGTACTGCTTACCAACTCGACTCATCGTTCTCAATTTACTATACATGTACAGTAATCGTTACTATCTTCTTCTCTCGGTGTACATACGCATTCAGCGATCGTCCAGAGCGTGACTACCTTATGCAGTGGCAATACTGTTTGTAGCCCTTGTCCAAGCATTTGGCACTGTGACCGTAGGCATTGATGCGGCTGACCTCCTCGTCGCGTATCGTGTAGTTGCCGGGCCCGTGGTAGCGTATCGTCGTCTCGAACTTGCCGTCGCCGGGCGTCACCTCCAGCAGGTAAAACAGTTCCAGCACCACGCCCTCGGGGTTCCTCTCGAGGTCGACGACCTGGCCAACCCGGTGTATCCTCTTGAGCCGGGGCTTGGCGCAGAGTCTCGTGCCCTTCTTGGTCTTGTAGCGCTTGACGATGTCCTCCATGTGCTCGACGAAGCGATGGGCGCCGTCGACGACGACGCTGTCGCTCGGGTTGCCGGGCTGGAAGGCGGTGCAGGTGCACCAGTGGGGTGCGATCCCGGCCTCGCTGCAGCCTCGCTCGTGAGGCGCGGCCGTGAAGAGGGATGAGCAGCGTGGACAACCGCTACTGGGTATGGTCTGACCACCGGCTCGCTGTAGAATGTCCCGCAGGGTCTCGTAGAGGTCGTAGGGCGAGGTCAGGCGGTTCTGGTTGACGCGAAGTGCACCGTAGGCTTCGGGCTCCTGCTCGCGGAACCACTCGGGCAGCCAGATGTAGATGAAAGGCAGACGCTCCTCGTACCAGCCGATGAAGGTGCTTCGGATGTCGCCGTAGCGCATCCCGTGGTCGCTCAGGACTATGATGGCGCTGTCGTTCATGACGCCCGAGTTTTCGAGGTCCTCGAGCTTGGCCAGGAAGTGGCCGTCGATGGAGGAAACCCCGTTCATGTTCTCGTGACTGATGCCGTTCGTCCAGAAGAAGCCGAAGTAGGGACTGTTGAGGAAGGTCTTGGCGAAGTCCACGGCGTAGTCGAAGATACGGTCGATGTTCAGCATGGGACCGGTGCAGTACTTGGTACCGAAACGCTGCTTGGTCTTGAGGAGCTTCTCCGAAGCGAGGACCGCGGGTCGTAAGTAGTAGTCGGTCGGCGGATCCATGAAGCCGACCTGGAAAGTAAGAGGTTTAAATTGTTGCATTTAATCATTCGAAGCTTAATTTTACGAAGTATTATATGGTTTAATGATCGTTCGTGATGCTGATCGGTCTGATATACGCAAATTGACTGCATTGCAGTATTGCGCCAAACTTGCGTCACAAAGTTAACTGGGTCATATTAATTTTGGATTCGTGCAAGATTGTACTGAATAAAAGGTTTACACATTAATGCGTCAAGATTCTGTGGAAATTCTAAACTGCATTTACTCGAGAGAAAATGTTAAGTTCTTTTAAATCTAGGTTGAATTACTATGGAAATAGTTTGCAATATATATGCAAATTAACAAGTCAACTGCTATACAATGTACCTAATCTCTAACACATAACTTGCGTGACTTCCACAACACTTTCATCGAAAATTATCCAGGTCAACGGGCAAAAGCTTACATTAGCAAAAGTTGAACACGTTATTTACATTACAATTCATTAAAAAGTAACTCGTAGCAAAAACTGAAAGTCACGCTGCCTCTATCGACCAGTGCAATTGAAAGCTCACCTTGAGGTAGTTGAATGTGCTAATGGACGCGTGATCCTCGCCGTAAGCGGTGACGTAACCCGCGTCCCTAAAGTTGTACCAGATCAGCGAGCAATTGTCCAGTCCGTAGGGTGTATGCGGCTTGCAGACCGAGTAGGCCAGAGTCTCGTTCTGTCCCGTGAGAAAAGCCATGAGATTGGGATAGGTGTTGTCGCCCATCTTGTTGTAACCGCGCAGCTCGAGCCAGCCCTTGTCCTCGAAGTAGCCCCTCGTGAGAGGCATGGATCGGTGGAAATTCAGCCGCGACACGCTGTCTATTCCGAGCATCAGCACGCTCAGCTGCTCTCGGCGAGGCCGGTTGTTGTTCGTCGTCTGAGTCGTGCTCGCGGTGGTGCTATTATTAATTCCTCTAATTTCGGAAGCGTTTGCCAGACGATCGCGCACTCGCTCCGGGTTCAGGACGGCGTGGACGTTCTCGTAGACGAGAGCCGGGGCTCGGCTCTGCTTGACTTTGCCCTTGACTTTGCGCTTGGGCGACTTGGTGGGCCGGGTCTTCGTACAGGTGACCAGAACGGCTTCGATCGTCTTCCGGAGGAGGACCGGATCTTTAAATTCCACGCACTCGCCGATGCTGTTGACAAAATAGAATTACTGGCTGCTGTCTATTTCAATGAAAGTCATATTTTTAATTTTATTTTTGGAATTTTTATGTCCAAAAGTGCATCAAATGTCGAATGCATCAATATTGAACTTTAAAAAATTCACTTTGAAACTACAATTCTATTATGCATGTTTATCATGAATATGTTTATTATATGTTTAATTGTCATTATATAACAAATTGATTTATCACATTTCGTATGAATATATATACTTATAATAAATAAATAAATAAAAATACAATACAATTTAATTTTTTCAGATATTAATAATAATAGAATAATTTAATTTAATTATTTAGTTCATATTTGTCTTATTCCCATTAAAGAAAAATAATTTTAATAATTTTGTTATCTACAGGAATCTTCATCGGCGAAACGCGTTATGCTTTAATTCAATTGCAACACGCAGTGCGTCTCTTATAGTGTAATGCGCCAAATTTAGCACAATGGCATGAATGACAAGATTGCGCCCATTATCTTATACTTGCCAACATAGTCATCTGGCCCGATTGAGTTCTCTACGAGATATAAGAGCTGTTATGCATGCCCTATTTTTATTATTTTATAAAAAAAGCACGTTGGATTGATGTAAATTTTTATAAACATATAATGCCAGCATAAAAACTTCCATTTTACAAAATTTAAAATTATGCAATAAAAATGCTAGTAACACTTATTTTTCATTTTAATTGTATTTCATTTTTTTTTATTCTAATCTGAAAACTCACCTAATTTTAGAGTCGTATTCTTTGTCCGTGATGAGCGTAACGGCGACAGCCGGTCTCTGTATCGGCGACCAGCAGCAATACCGCTCATTGTAATGCTTGGCCGCCTCGGGATTGATGACTAGATAGACACTGCCGTTGGCCTCACGGGTGATGCTCGTCAGCGGTGGTGACGACGAGCACTCCTCGAACTTTTCCCTCTTCACGAGCTTGATAATGGACGGATCCAGGGGATTCTTCGACAGCATGTGGCATTTCGAATTGTACACGAGATAGCCGTCGACCACGTCTGAACGATAACAAGTTTGTCCGTTGATTTATATGTTCGGTGTATTTGTTACTTACGTAGAAAGGAAGCTTTCGTCGTACTTGTAAATTTTAATTTAGTTTTGAAATATATTTTATTATGTAGAGTGAGTGAACCAATTACTGGGCCCTGTGATATCTTTATTTAGAAAAAAAAAAAGATTATAAAATCATAAAGTAACGCGGTGAAATTAGAATGCATTTTAACAAAAATTATTATTTCACAGTGTTAGTATATGATTTTATACATACAAATATTTATGGGTACAGTAATTGGCACAGGGCTCACTTACCTGCATGACGATTTTTGCATGTATTACATACTTTTTATGTTCAAAACAAATTGTTTTATTATAAAACGTAGAAATTATAGTCATAAACCCGCTACCAAAACACTAGTTCTGTCAATCCTATATTTAGAGTTTGTATTTTAAGCGACATTCTCAGGTAATGGTATTAACATTCGTAAACTTTTCATTTCAATTGCTAAAGTAATTCGGAAAAATATTATAAATTCTTAATTTAAAATGGTATTAAAGTTATAAAAATTCATAACACTCATGCTAATTAACCAAGTTAATCAAAAATGAAGACATCATGAATCTTTATGTAAAGAATCCATACTTTAATCTAAAATATTTCATCCTATTTTCTGCCTGATAACTGTTATTTCGTTCTCAACGCATTTCTCTTGATTATAGAAAGAAGTGTATTATTTTATACTATTCTGCACATGTACGTGACGCAAAATAAAAGAAAATAATCCTACATTTGCTTGAAAATGATATTAACATCTTACTATTGGTAATTTTATCATATAAATTATGTATTTCATTGAAATTATTATTTTCACATTATTTTGTATTAACACATTCTTCTCGTGAATTAACAAGTACATCACGTATGAGTAAATAAAGAAAATCATAAAGACATAAACAATAATCTCTATTGATTCAAATTTTCCATTGCGTACGTATTATAGGGAATACGATAATAACAAAAAATTATCATACTTAGCACTATACATTAACTCACAAGAAATTAATCGTTCGTCTATTACGTAAGCTTAAGGGGACAATCGCATGCTTTAACTAGAAAAAATATATAAATATTTAAAGCTTAAAAAGATCATTTATCGCCTGTTGTTACTCATAAAACTTGTAAATATTCAAATGGTAAATTATGCATGAACGTTCATGCGGCACATGATTGTAGAACACATTTTTAATGGGTTGACTTAAAACTGTTTAAAAATCTTCAGAAATTAGCGCAACCAAATTTAGTAACCGTTGAGCTGAATTTAATTATTTATTGTTTAGTATACTTTTTAACTGCACTAGCGGGGCTTTACTAACTTTAATAGTGCTACTGTAGACTACACCTTGCGTAGAAATTTCCCGATTCCAGCAAGAGTTCCCCGAGTTATCCTATTCAGGCGGTGTACGCATATTCTCCCGGCCTGTATCAGACTATGTCTCCCTGGGTCCCGCGATGGACACAGACACACTCGAATACTTCGTAAAACTATGGGATTCCCTGTCTGAATCCAGTATGGATTACTAACAACTTCTATAAGCTGGGAGAAGCAAATAAATAAAATAATTTTATAATCATTATAAACACCTTTTCTGCGAATTTATCTTCTACTGTATACTTATAAGAACGTTTGCATAATTCTGAGTATGACGAATATTTTTATTATTATATTTACAAATTTTATAGATACATTACAAAATTATTGATTAAGATAAAATTCGTTTTTTTATATTAATACGAATTTAATATAGATCTAATATTATTAAACAATCTTTTTTGTTTAAAGTTAAAGGGCAGCAATGCCCGGATATAAATAAATAGATAACGTTATCTAGTGTACATGTTTAAATAAGTATTTATTAAATAAATAAATAAATTAAATGATTTATTAACAATTCTAATATTGTTTAATAACATTAAAAATTTTATCTTTTTGTTTAAGGAAAGGTGTTACTGAAAATTGATCTTTTAATCATTCTTATCATTTATCTTTGAATTTCCGTTATAAATTATTGCAAATCCCATCATGCAAGACGTTTTTTAAAATTGTGGTATAAAGACATGTAGAAAATATTTCAACAAAAATTATAAATTTACCTTTAATTACTTAAGAAAATTTAATATTGAAAACATTTAAAATTATTTTTTTTCCTGCAATGTGAATATATTTTGTTGAACTTTTTTTACGTATTTCTTAAATGATTTGACGAAAATATTTTGTAGATCCGAAGATAAACAGAATCTCTTACAAATAATAATAAAGTCTTTTCAAATTTTAACCAACGCGGAAAAAAGTTTGTTTAATCTTCAATAATTATTTAAAATAGAGAAGCCAATAATACAGGTCTCTGTAAAAATCTTTAATTTTTTAAAGAAACGGCTTATTATGTCCTTCGTAATGGTATTAAAAGTATCTGTAGTTAAATTTGTAAGAGATTCTGTTATTATCGAGATATCGAAACCTGCTTTGCAAAGTACTTTTTCACACCCCTTTCAATGTTTAGAACTGACTTGATTCCTACCTTACTAACTTTTTTCTTATATTTTATTATTTTGGTGTTTAATAAATCATTCGGAAAAATCTCTATTTTACGTCATCTGAATTCACAACAGAAATATCTAGTTATTGTGTATATTTGTGTAAATTGTGTATTCCTTTTTATGAAACATTCATTTGAATTATTAATAAGTATAAATCCGTCTAAAAAATTTTATAAAAATTGAATTGACAATTAAATTATTTTTTGATTGTTTATAGATTTCGAAACATTTCACGTGATATACAATTCAAGTAGTTCTACGATGAAATGTATTTCACACAGTACAAGTTTCAAACTGTTCAGCGATAGATGCTTTCGAAACCCTATTTTTAGTAAAAGTAGTTCTCCGCATACAATATTGATGTAACTTATTAAAAGTGAATTTAAAGATTTATCCTAATATTATTAAAAATTAAATTAGTTTTTAATTGTTTATACATTTTAAAAAGTATTTCATATGGTACACATTTCACACAGTTATTATTTTTGTATAAAAAATATATATATGTTTTTATTTTTGTATAAAAAATATATAAATGTTTTTATTTTTGTATAAAAAATAATTTAAAAATGTGATACAAAAGGTTTTGGCAAAATTGGATGCGCATGAAGCGCGATGAAAAACGACTATTTCATCCTATCTTTTAGTATTTGAAACGGTTATCTGGTTACAAAACCAAAATATATTGATCAAATTACGTTCCAAATGCACAAATAACTTTCTGATATACTTATATTTAAAATACTTAAAATTCAGAGTGTTCGTTCGGAATCTGGTAGCATTTGACTTTTTGGGTATTTTTGCTGGTAGAATTTGAAATATTTTCAGATTTCTGGAAACACATTCAGTATGCACAGAGCGGAGTATTCCAAAAATGTCACCACCTCTAAAATTCAGATGGCTTCACCTAGAATAGTGATGTAACTGCAAAGCATCATACATTTTGTACACCTACGCATCACTGTTATATATCAAACAGGTCTTGAATAAACTTGTTGTATACACTTTTAGTAGCAAAAATATCTTATGCATAGAAAATTATTTATTCCTAATCATTTTATTTTCTTTTTCATATTTCCTATAAGCCTTTCCAAACCAGTCTCAGCCTGACTGAATCGATATTACTTTAGAAACTTATTAGTCGTGATCCCTGTCCTAAACACCATTAAAACTGACGACCCCCGCGTTAAAAATCTACCCTCTCGGCAAAACTCACCATCGGACTGTGCGTTGTACCCGTGAAAGGTCGCGAGATACTGTAGCCTATCGTAGTAAGGCTCACTCCCGGAGAGAAAGTAGAGGGTGAGCGCGAGCAGGCCCGGCAGCAGGAGCAGCACCAGGCCCTGGGGCCTTGCCAGGCACTCGCCGAGCCTCGACCACTTGGGCCACCACCACCACATGCTCCCTTCCAGTTATTCCTCTCCTCCTATCGCACGGCGCTGTTGCCGCTGCTGCAGCGCTTATCATCGCGCGGCCTCCTGCGAGTCGCCGCTGTCATTTCGCCGGCCGAGCCATTCGCGCTTTATACTATGCGTGTGGCGGCTCCACCGCGCGCTATCTCTTTCCTCTTCCTCCTTGCGCGAGGCCGATGTGGCTGCTCTCGTTGTCGCTCATCGAGAGGGGACGAATGGGCGAGGAACGGGAGTGTATTGCAGAGGCTGCGGATGAAAGAGCGGCTGGAGGCTCTTCTCTCGCTGCGTGGAGACTACTTTTCGATGTTGGCTGATGAGTTTTCGCCTGCACTGGAGAGAGACGCTGTAACGAGAAAGATGGATCGTATGTATATGGCGGTGGATGGTTGGGGTAGGGCTTGAGAGTTGACATTGGGACGATTTTGAGGTAGCGGGTGGTTTTGGAAGGGTTGGGTGTGATTATAGGAATATGTAACGCTGAAGGAAATCAGTTCTTTGGTAAAACAACTTCAGTAAGGGTTCACAAGATGATATATTAAAATATTGATTAAAATATGTTACTTTTCCTAAGCGCAAAATTCGATTTTAGATTTAAGTAGTACATTCCCGCACTACTTATAGGAAAACATTTTCTAATTACAAGTAAACGTATAAAGCAATTCTAGAAAGAAATGAACTCAATTTAATTTTTTATTATTTAATCATTAATAAAAAGTATAGAAAGGTGTTAATATAATCAAATTTTAACAATAACAAAATGTATACATTATTTAAACACATATTATTATTTATATCTTTTTCATAAATTGATAAACAGCTAAGTATCTTTTGAAACAAATATTTATTTGTTATGGTGGTGATTTGTATAGGATTGAATGAAATACGCAGATTTATTAACTACGTACTTATGCTATCCTTCAAAAGCAATAACTTAAATTTGCTGCAATTATGAACAATGCAATCTCGTAGAATATATTGTGCATGTGCATGTATAATTTATTTAATACAGTGCGTTTCATAACTATAGAAACACTAGAAATTTTCTCGTTTAAGGTGGTTCATGCGTCAATATGTACCTAAAATATAAAAATTTATATGATAAACTGTTTTCATATTACAATATGAGAAATTATATAATATAGAAGAATTTAAGCACATTTTAAGCGCGGAAAAAAAAATTTTCAACTAAATTTCCATATTGCAAAAGTATAAATATCGTTAACTAGAGCAAGATGCGACAAAACACTGAAGACTTTTTTATTTTCTATCCGATTTTAATTCTGAAGGTCTCATTTTGATCATTGAAAGATTTCATAGGGCTTAGCAATATAAAAATTGCAAAAAACCGATGAACCTGCAAAGTTACAGCCAATAGTTTATACTTCTACACCTACGAATTTACAAAAACACGAGTATTAACTTATAAACAAAATGCTGTAATTTTGAAGGTTCATTGGTTTTCTGCAATTTTGATATCGCTAAGTCGACATGAAATCTCTTAAAATCGATTAAAAGCATTAAAAACGATTAAAATAGAGCACAAAATCGTATTAAAAATAGTGAAATAATCTGTTTTAATGTGGCTTTGTTCTTCATTTTAGTCGTTTTTAATGATTTTAATCAGTTTTAATTAATTTTAATCTGCGATTTTCAGCAGGGATATCCTATATATAAGGAAATCTACAAAAAACGCTCAGTTAGAGTGTTCAGAAACTTAAAAGAAAATTTAGGGGCACATCTCTGGAACCACCTTTTTCTTATTCTATGGGACCTGTACAACAGGAGATAAATAGTGTTCCCACGAAATCGATCTCGGCCTATGCTTTTGCAGCCACCTTTAGTATGTGTGTAAGAACTACAAAAGGAAAAAATGTATCAAAAAGAATGTCATGCTTTGTTTGTATATTACATAGGTTCCGAGGGCATAAAGCTTTTACGTTGAAATTGAATACTCATGAGGTAAAAAGTTTCTCGGCATTCGAGTATAGCAATCATCACTAAATTTCGTAAACAACGAAAATTTATTTTTTCCCCGAAATTTAGCGATTATCGCTATACTTGAACGTCGAGAAACTTTATACCTGAGTATCTAATTTAAACGAGTCTTGTATTAAATTGAAGCCCTATTCTTGTACTTAATTTTCGGCATATGCGAAAAAGTTTTACGCCCTTGAAACGTATGTAATATACAAACAAAGCACGCCATGCTTTTTGATACACTTTGTCCGTTTTTAGTTCATACACACATACTAAAAATGGCTGCAAAACCAGTGGGCCGAGATAGAATTCGTGGGAACACTATTTTTCTCATCTTCTGTATATTCCATAGAACAAGAAAAAAGCGTTCCCAAAGATGAGGCCCTTAATTTTTTTTCTTTTTCTTTTTAACGCTTTCACTGAGTGATTTTTGTAGATTTTCTCATATACGTAATTCACAAGCATTTCACCGGCTAAATTTCGTAATAGCTGAAATTCCGGTAGTGGACTATACAGGGTACAAAGTAATATTGAATAGTCACTTTAGTTAAGAATTTGACTTAATGTTAAGAATCCTTTCTCTCAATGTATATAAATTTTCCTTTGCAGTCTTCTAGCTGAACAATTCGTATTTCAAAGTTTAAGAAGGGGGGTTAACTTTATCTACGCTGTGTCGATGTGTACGAAGTGTTTTTCGTGCATTTTAGAGTTTCCGAGTGATAATGGAGGAATTTAACGTCTAATCACGCGTGTTTATCGCGGTCTTCGACTCACATTTGATGACAATCGCGCGCGCAATAGGTATAAAATGAAATGATTCATAACGAGTTCGCGCAGCGTATAATGGTAGTCTTGCGCAACAATGATGCGTTAGTTCATATGCGCTCAGTGCTCAATTTTTCCTTTTACTTTCGAATGATGATGATGGTTGAATGGTTATATGTATGTATTCGCTCATGAAGGAATTATTGAAGGGTTACGGATAATGATATTTTTAGAATGCTAGCCTCAGCTTTGCGTCGTATTCGACGCATAATGTTGAATGCAGATTTAATAGAGAAATTAGAAAATGATTATTGATGTGCGATGGAATTCCTGTCTTTGGTGAATGAACACATAGATGCGTTATGTTGTGGATGCGCTATTATGACCTTCCAACATGTCTTATACGATGATGATAAAAATTAATTTTACATTTAATTAGGTGTGATATTTTTTATATGACAAGTGATTGCATTCCGCTATTTGCAAGTAAATAAAACTTATATTTTTTGCCACTTGTGTCACTTAGGTTTAATGTTAATGTTACGTGCTTAAATTAATAGCGTGAACTTTACAGTCTTTTTGAGATAAAAAAATGGAACAAACCTCTTTTCAAGTGAATAATTACGTAAATTATAGAGTTAATTGGTCACTTTATATAAACAGTGAAATTTGATTCTTTGTTTTACGTGAAAAATGTTTTCGGAAGTTAGTGATTATGTACTTAAATATAGCACTGAAAAAAACAAAACGTTTTTTTACTAAAACAGTATTGGATTTTCTAGTGCAAACAAAATCAATAAAACTGAATTTTTCCAGTGATGATTAACAGAAAAATTAGAGTAAAGCATAAACAAAAAAAACTATTATTTACTAGATTCTTAACATATAAAGTTAAAAATTAAACACTAAAACTTGAAAATAAATATCATGAATAATTAAATTTACTTTAAAATATGTCCGCTGTAAAATTATTAATATGCTTCTAAAATACTTTGGTTTTCGTACTAAAAGCATTTATGTAACATCAAAATAAAATAGTAACAGTTCTCTTAAAACTCTAGTCATCCCAAATAAATTATATTTTATTAGTGCTTGTAGCAAGGCCTGTCATTATCGCGAATCGAGCTTTTTTTAGTGAGAGTGAAATTTACTAAAAAAAAAGTTAGTTTCATTTTTTCAAAAAGTGAAAATTTCACTTGAGCAATTTAATCGTAGGAAAATGTCATGTTTCTAAATTTTAATATTGCCTTAAATTCTACGTTATTTGGGTTGATTCTAATCTCTCTTTCAGAAAAGCCGCTGCCAATTCATTAGCTTCCCTCAACCTTATTAATTGTTCCAATATGAAATTATTTGTTGTATTTAATTTGATAGTGAAAAGTCAAAACGAAAAGTCCATTTTTTAAATGTCGAGATATATAGATTTAACTTTTCAAATTTCTATTTGAATATAGGTAAAAGTATAGCATAGATTATGAATAATATTTGATTGTATAAAAGTTATAAATGTTTTTGAATATCAAGTAACATTTTTTACAATTGATAATAAATTATGTAACACTATGAGATTGTTGATTAAATTTCTGTTGAATGTTTATAAAAAATACATTCTACTTTTATAAATAACTTTTTTTGTTACTTTTGTAATTTTATATAAAACAAAAAAGAATCGATAACTCTTAAAAATTATTTTTTATTTATAATTTTCATCAAATACTGCAAAATTTGAACTCTGATTGGCCAAAAATTACCGCGTAATGCCCAAAAAATAAGCAATCAAAAATTTGTTGAAAAAAATCATTAAAATAAAAAAACGTTATAAAACAAAAACGAATCAGAGGATCTAAAAAATTCTTCTTGATTTCTAATCTTCATCAAAATGAAAAAAAAATAGCTTTAATAGTCAAAAATTACCGCGTGATACTCAAAAAATAAGTGATAAAAAATTCTTTGAATAAGAAATTCATAAAAATGAAAATTTGTTATAAAACAAAAAACGAATCCATGAATGTCAAAAAACAAATTAATTTTAAATCTTTATGAAAACCTGAAAAGTGAGTTTTGATTAGTAAAAATTGCCGTGTAATACTCAAGAAATAAGCAATAAAAAATTAAGAAAAAAAATATTACCTTAAATATCTTGAAAAATAAAAGTTCTCATAATCTGGACAAATAACTCAGTTAAGAGGAACTAAAAAGCTACCTTTTTGAAAATTTTAGTTCGATTGCTATAGTTTTACTTCTTTATCGCACGGTATAGAAAATCAATCTTTTTCTTATAAAATGATTTTTTTCTTGAAAGCAGAAAAATATTAGGACTTCAAAATTTTACTGAATGTTGCTCTCTGTATTACTAATTACCAGAACTTTTTTTAATTATTCTCCATAATATATTTCCGAGATATACCTAACCGTCTAAAATAAAATGAGGCTCGGTATCTGCTCAAAACTCAAAATTTTTAAATGATACCGTAGAAAAATGAACAATCATTATTAATTTAAAAGGTTTAATATAATAACAGATTATTGAATTACATAAACATCTTAGAACATATTTCAAGTTTGAAACATTTTTTAAATAATAACTACTTAGTTCAAAAACTTATGTAAAAGTTTAGAAAGATAAAATATTGTTTTCAGTTATTGTTGTCTTGCGAGGGAAGTAAACAGAGACACGTGTGTTTCGAAGCCCTACACTAACTGACATTTCGCGTGACCTTGCATTCCTAATTTCTAAAAATATAAAACTAATACATGTCATGTCGGAGACACTTATTAAATTACATTTTTAAAAAATACGATATAATCGATATTATACATTTAATAGGTGTAGAATTACGCCTTTAAAGTTGACAAGTAACTCTGAAATTTATAACACTACAATACGTTACGATGACAACCTGATGAGCGTAATAATAGCAGTAATAAACTAAATGTACAGCCTGTATTACATTTATCGATCAAAATGACAAAACGCTGATAGAGCGTTCAATAAACCGACATCAAAAGGAGTTTACAGTTTATAACTGTCTGCTCACTTAACACTTTCTATTATTTTATGAAGACTAGTTATTTACATTTAATTTACGTGACATATTTGAATAGTAGCGTTTTTCCGACAGCACCGATCTATGGAACTGGGTTTGGATGACAAAGACATATGTATACGTTTGTAATAGATTAGACAAGGACAAAGCAAACCCAGTTCTCAAAACTTTGTTGTTGGAAAAACGCCTTAGGTCTGTTTGCACTCGATTAACCTAATGAAAATATTATTCTACTTTCACTAAAAGCGAGTAAACTTCTATAGTCGAAAATATTCTTTTGTTAAAAAAGATTCGAAGAGATTCTCGGAATTTACTAAAAATAGATCTTATAAAACTTTAAATAAATTAATTAATACATTTTAAAATAAATGGTTAGATCAACAAATTTCAAAATAAATTTTTGGACTTACAAATTTCAAAATTAATCTTTAAGTCAATGAATTTAAAAACCAAATTCTCAATTCATCAAAACTGAAAATACCTGTTCTTCAAAGTATCTCGACACAAAAGTAAAAAAAATTAAAAAAGAAACCAAAAACAACGCGGATTTGAAATATCAAGCTCCCGGCTACCCAAGAATCTGTGTCAAGCTAAAATAAAGCCGCAAAGCTCTCACCTCCTCTTTCGAAAAGCACTGCAGCAGCAGCAGCAGCAGCCTCGTCTCGCGTTCGCCGCATCAGCAGAACTCCCTCTCTATATAAGACCCGCACGTACGTAAAAGCCGCCTGGTGTATAAACTCAAGCACCATCCGCTCTAAAAAGAACAAAAAATAAAAAACAAAACCCTTCTCCCCCTCCTTCGATACACCTCTCTCTCACTCTCTCTCTCTCTCTCTCTCATCAGCTCGTCACCTCGAAACTCACCCCCGCGCACTATCGATCAGTAGGTAGGTAGTACACCCCAACGGTACTTGCAACCCTCGCGTTGCAGCCTACGAACACCCAGTCGCTCTAGCCCGCGACGTCCAAAACAAACGTGCATGTGCAACGCGTCGGGGAAAAGAAGGAAACGAGCCACGCGGCACACGCGCGCACGCTGTGCTGTAGGGTCGGAGCACGACTCGCGACTGAGCCAGCGCCGCACGCACGCACGCGCCTCGAGAGAGAGCGAGAGCTTTCGCGGTGTGCGTCCCCGTCGGCCGGTGGGGTCGGTGCAGCGACCGAATGCGCAAGACTGCCTGGCCGCCCGCAAAATGTCGAGAGCGCGCGAGCGACCCCCGGATGCGCCCAATGTGGGTGTGTGTGTTTGAAGCTGATGCTCGCGCTGTATAGGTACCAAGAGAGGGTGGTGGATACGTTAGCGTTGCGCGTGTAAGGTGAGTGGGAGTTATAGGAGAGTGTTGGGTATGTGGGACGCGACGACGGCGCCGACGCGAGCGCGCGCTACTTTTTGTCTTAGAGATGGACGAGGAGGGGGTGATGGTGCTTTGACCCGATTTTTGAGGCTGCATTTGGTGTAGGTGGTTCTAGGAGAATTTTGGGGGTGTGATGGGGTCTTTAAGAGCTGTGGAGGTACGAACGTTGGAATTGATCGGAGTTACAGCGGAATAGGTTTGTTCGAAAATTTTGTTAATGATCGTTAACTTTTTATAGTCCGTAGTAATCAAATGGTATTTAGAGTAATTTAATATGAGAAAGAGATTCAGTTTATAGAACATTTTTCATGGCAGTAGTTAAGGTGATAGATACAGCTTAGTATCTGAACAAAGAAGTATCAAAATTTAGATTCATATATGAATCTAAAATAAATCGCGGCCACTCGATTCACGGAAGCGCACAGCTCTGAATAGAATTGTTATTTCTGAAGAAATTCTTTCATTTTTAAAATACTGATATTCTAAAGATTTCCTGACAATTTTAACTTAATTTGTAAAAAATGTTTTTACAATCGTGCACCGCGTATTGTTGATGCTAAAATTGTCATTGAACGCCTCGAACAACTATATTTAATATGAAAAAAAGTTTTGAAAAGTTTAACAAGTGTTAATTTTTCTGTTTTAAATTTAACAAGAAAAAATAAACAATAATTTTCACCGCGTTTAAGCAGATAATGCTGATCCACATCGATACACACACTCACATACACACCCATGCACACGCACACACACACGCACACACACGCACACACTCGCAGACACACATTCATACGGACATAGTGTATTTTAATTCCAAATGGTCCAAAACATGTTTCTAACATGTTTTTTTACAAAATTTCCTTTAGGATCGAGCAAAATTTAAATATTTATATTATTTTTCGAGTTCTAGAAATATTTTACCCCTAAACAACTTTTCCAGATTATAAACGACACTATCTCTTCATTCTAATGGGGGCCCGGATTGCGCAGAGAGAGCCTCGCTTAATATCAAATGCTCGGTGTCCACGCTCATATATACGAGGTGGGTGGGTACCGAACGACAAAGCCGCGCTGCAGCCCAGGAAATCGTCGGCGCTCGCATTGTTTAACTCGCGCGGTCGGCTCGCGGGGAATTGTTTCATTACTCGCGGCGGATGGACTCTCTCTCTCTCTCCCTCTCTCTGCTGGGTACTCCACTCAGACTGAACAAGGCCAAGACTAAAGCCATTGCCTTCGGCTCTTGTAGATATATAAATAGTCTTGAGCAACAAGGTATGCTGGAAATCAGTCTTGGAAATGGTGTCTTCTTCCCCTTATCGCAATCCATGACGAGCGTAGATTATTCTAGATACTAAGCTCACGTGAAAGCCACACATGGACATGGTCGCAAAAAAGATTAATAGAGTACTGTATAATCTGAGATTTTTATAAAGTATACCACCCAGGATCTTCGCAAGCACTTAGCTATTGCTCTTGTTTTTCCTCACATTGACTATTGCTCTATAGTGTATCTGGACGCGACACTCGAAGTACGCAGCCGACTGCAAAGACTACAAAATTCATGTGTGCGATACGTTGTAGGTGTTAGGAAGGATGAGCACATCATCTTTACAGGGAAAAAGTAGAGTGCACTCGGGTAGATTATCGAAATGCTGTTTTCATGGCAATAACTACGTATAAAATCCTTCGTATTAAAGAGCCAGTCTATCTCGAGTGTCTTTTTACAAAGAACAGATCAACGCGTCCTGTAAGAGGTGCTGCAAAAGAACTCTCAGTTACACATATGCATACCGACACAGGACGAAAATCCTTCCAGGTACAAGGCGCGTATTTATGGAACTCACTCCCTTTTGAAATACGCACTTTACCATCCTTAAAGCGTTTAAGGTGGCGGTCAGAAAACACCATGCACCGTCTTGACTAACTTTTTGCAACGTCTTAATTTATTTATAGTTAAGTTTTTATGTACAAGTAGGAGTGTATTTATAATGTATGCATGGATAAGTGATTGTAATTGTGTGATGACTTTTAAAAATAGACCAAATTGTTGTTATGTATTAATTTATTATTATACTTAATTTATAACGTTCAGTTAAAAGTATTTATAATGGATGTATGGATATGAGATTTTAAGACGCGCGAATTCAAAGTGATGTTTTATTATATATGACAAACCTTATGCAATGAAATCTTTTGTATTATATTTTTTTGTGAGAACAAAAATAAAGTATTTATCTATCTATCTCTCTCTAGACTCGTGCAGCTTTGATTGCCCGAGCGCAGCAAGCTGCGCCGCGATGCTTTGTGCTCGAGGAACGAGAAGAGGAAGTTTCCTGTATCCGAGCTTAATGAACGACTTGGAACGGTATGGGAATGATTTATGAGCAATGACGGGAATTCGTAATAGAGATTTTTTATTTAATGAATTTTTGCGTGATTTTGAGGGAGTTGAATGGTGTATAGGATTATTTTTATAAGGAGGGAGTTCATGCTTGTAGGAAATGTTATGGGGTTAATACAATACGTTAATCAAATTGTATCGTGGATTTTCTGTTGGGCAACGAAACTTGAATCTGAAGGAATTACGATAGGACAGAAACACACATAAGAGGTACAATTACTAAGAACGAAACACAAAAACTCCAGATTTAGATATAAAATGTCACTTTTATGGCCAGACCTAAGCACGTGCTCTTTCACATAGATTCGGATGGCTACTGAACTACAAGAGAATGCAGTGTCGACGCGCGCTAGTAACAACTTTACAATTCTGCCGCTAGTCCCGCTGCTCTCAGTTTTAGATTGTATCATAAATTATAGAAAATCAGATAAATCATGACATAAATATAGTTGAACGTGCATTATAAATACGTACACGTGTAGAACAGTTAAATGACTTTAAAAAATAAAAAATAAATATTTTACTCTTGCTTTTAATATAATTGAATTATTTACAGAAATAGATCTGTAAATTCTTTGGTTTTACCTGATTTCTGAACTGCAGTAAAATCTATCTAAATTACAGAATGATATAAAAGAGGTTTATAGTAGTTTTCAAAATCGTTAGCCGTTGTAATTTCCAACTTAAGTAAGATTTGAATTAAGCACCGCTTAGTGACCAAAATTAATTAAAGTTCTGTTCTAACACGCAGAAAAGTAATTAAAACTCGGTTAAATTACTTCATAGACTCCTGCTAAATATCGCTTTTAATTTGTTTTTAATTGCAAAATCGAAACAGTTTTACCTTGCTTAATCTAAAAAACGTAGAAATATAGCTATGCGTGAATGTTTAATAATTAACGGGCATCTTTAGGATAATGAAAGACTTTATACTCCACATATTTTTTACCTGGCTTAAGTAGAGACACTGCGATATTAATGCAACATCTACATTAACCGTATGTAACATTTCACCGAGTTTACTTACCTGTATGAGAAAATATTGCACAATCTAAAAATTGATCATTTTTGTAACTGATAATAGACGTTGAGTTGCCTAAACGAAATCTATAATACACAAGGTCTATCTCTATTGTCACAGATATGGAATTTTTTATCTAATCTAGACACAGTTACTTATCGTTAAAAGATGCCTTCGATCCATTATTCTAATAACTTTTACTTTAATTTTTTATTCACATATGTAATAATATTACAAAATATTAGGTGAAAATTTTTTTCTTAATATTTCTTCATCTAGTATTTTGACGAAATTTAAAAAAAACATTGCTATTTCGTGTATATCAATTAACAGTTTTAAAAAAAGTTATTACTATAAATAAATTTTGTAGTTATTGCTCCGATCAAATTTTTTCAATATTAAATAACAGCACGCCGGGTGAGCCAGACTACAACACTATGCGGCTAATCTGGAGCCGAGCATTATCGACAAGAGTCTGGTGCCCGGGCGGACGGACACAATAGCGGGAAGCTCAGCTGAACGTAAGTCCAGCTATTTCAAACGCTTCCTGTTTTAACAGCCAAAAGAATATCATTCTGTAATGAAATTTAAATAAAAATAAAACGCGAGAGATAGTTGATCGATGTAAAAGTGTAAATTTTTTAAATGTTTCGTGTATCAAAATCCTTTAAATAACATGTTCAAACTTGCAGGATATATGTTTATTCCCTGATAACACATAACGTTTTTCGATCGTTTTTAAAACGTTAGAATTAAAACCTTCAAACGTTAAAAAGAAAAGTTATAAATACGTCTGAAAAACGTTGGTAAAACGTCTCAATGTCCGGAGCTTCGTTCCACATGAGACGTTGTAAAACCGTTTTTAAAAAGGTTGAAAAACTATCCAAGGTCTGTTGAATGGTAAAAATTGAAACGGTTTAAAAACTTTTTTAAGACGATTGGATACAACGTTTGAAAAAGGTTTGAAAATGGTTTGAAAGAACTAGCATAAAATATATCGAAAAAAATTGTTTAAATAGAATTTGATGCTACAAATATTACCAAATTTGGAAGTATCATCCAGATGGTACTTCCAAAATTGATAATATTCAAAGCATCAAATAATATCATGTCATGTCATATCATTTAATATTTGTAGCATCAAATTCTATTTAAACGATTTTTCTCGATATATTCTATGCTAGTATTTTTTCAAACCATTTTCAAACCTGTTTCAAACGTTTCAAAAACGGTTTTACAACGTCTTATGTGGAACGACTCTGCAAACATGGAGACTTTTTACCAACGTTTTTCAGCGTATTTGTAACTTTGCTTTTCAACGTTTGAAGGTTTGAACTCTAAGTCCCCAAACGTTTTTTAACCGTTCGTAAAACGTTATGTGTTATCAGAGTTATAATATTTCGAATAAAAGTGAGCTTGAGTTGCAGTTGAACTTCATTTGTATGCAAAGTATACCCAGCAATACTGCCGTGCATTTGAAGAAAGTGGGTATCTGCATTTCACAAACAGATTCGAAACATATACATAATTTCGCACAAAAATTATTTGAAACATTATTTTTATATTACGAAAAAGACTAACCGTAGTTCGTTGTTTGAGAAAAGGATATATATTTTTTCAATAAAAATCTTACGCAAATAGATCCAAATATAAATGAATGTTATCATGTGCCTGGGATTTACTTCAAATGCAGATACCCACTTTCTTCATTTACACGGCAGAATAAGCAAAATAATGTTTTGTTTAATAAAAAATTAAAAACTATCTTGCTGCATTTGTTCTTGATGTCAAAACGTAACAAAATATTCTGGATATTCAAGTGAGTGACGCATGGGGTATTTTGTATTTGGGCTGGTTCCAGCGTAGAAAAAACTGTTTCCATTCTGGATTTTTTAACACAGGTTGAAAATTTATGAAGACCCGTATTTTTGGGCATTAAATACATCATAAGATTATATACTGAACCCCTAAAGAAGAATATATAGATTTTTCAATCAAATTTACAGCTCGACCTGAATAAAAACTGCTTGAAATTAATCTAGCGAAAAATTGCGCATTGAATAAATCAAGCATCGCGTCACGCCACTGCAGCACCGCTGCACAAAAAGCAGAAAGAAAAACTGAAAACCAGCCCGCAGCGCCGATTCGGAACCGAGAAAAGCCAAACAATAGCGCAGAAACAAGAGATCCGCGAATAAGAGCAAAATCATGTTCCCGCAACGAAAAAGCGCCGCTCCGCATTGATTCGATGTTATGTACCTCCCACGCTCTCGTTGCACTCGTACGTCCACGCACGCGCATCAACGCAGAGCAAGAGAGATAGAGAGAGAAAATGCAGTTCAAGTTCAGTGCTAGATTAGCGGAGCTTCGGCAGCGCGTCATCGCCGTTAAACCGTCTCACGTATAGATCGACGACGACGGTTCTGACGCAGTCGCGCTGCGATCGCGACTCGCGAGCAAAGTACCTATCGCCTACAACTCCCCCCCTTCTCCTTGCTGATGTGCTATAGTTTTGTGCTATGCTGTCTTTTACTGGCACGAGCGCCAGTGGTCTTTCATATTCGCAAAGTTTTTTAAACTTTCAGGGACTCTTGGATCTGTGCCTTACGCCGCACTCGCGTGCTGCAGCTGCTGCTGTTGCGATGAGGCTAGGGAGAGAAAGAATTATCAAGGAAAGAATGATTTGTGATGGTATACGAAGTCTGGGTTGCAGCTGGAAAGTCAACGTTAATGTTTACGACTTCAGTATAGATTTTTTTCTTTGAAGCTAGTTTTTAACGACGGCAGTTTCTAACCGATCGACCTGAAACTTTTAGAGAATCAATATTAGGTTTTATATATATAAGGTATTAGCTAGAATGAATCGAGAACAGTTTTACAATATTATATTTAGGTCGATACAGCAGTCGAGTAAGACTAATTTTATGCGCAAAATGGTATTTTCGTGGATGTTTACGGCTGGCGGTTTGATTGATTTAGACTTGAAGTTGATCGATCCAAGCTAATAATATTATGTATAATAAAGATTGTTTGAGAGTTCTGTACTCGGATTCAGATTGACTGAAACTTTGATTTTAATTCAGATTACCTTTAGTCGGTGATCTGCCGACGATTAACTAATTTTACAAGCCTCTAAATAAGATATAAGTTTAACGTTGTGATGTGCTTTTCTGCGAAAAGCGCGTAATAAATTACTCCGCCCCTCGCTCATATATTATAATAAGACAAAATTATAAGTTAAATTTTGCCAAAAATATTTTTAGAATACTTAGTATCATATTCTGTTATATACGATATATTTATAACACTCAAACTTCAAAATCACAACTTTGATATGATTTTTTCGCTCTCGTAGAATAAAATACGGTTCGAAACTAGTGCGTAAGTAGATTATTTACCTCATGTGACTTTACACTCTGCTTCGCTCGAGCGAAATACGTCACATGAGGCAAATAATCTACTTCCGTACCCGTGTCGAAATGTACTATTAGCTTTTCATAGAAGAAAGTCTAGTGAGGCCTTAATCATTCTTCTTTTTCATTAGGGTTTAATCTGGGTTGGTACTTAATATCGCCAAGTCACTTGGTAAAATTTGAATTAAATGTGTTAGTGACAATTACAAAAGATTTTGTTACTTCTATACTTATTAATTTTACCAGGAATTGAGACTTTATCAACCAATCCCAGTACAAAAATTGCTTAAATAAAAATTCACTTGAGGGTACGAAATAACACTCAACTTGAGAGTTTTTTCCATACGGGATATAACAGTTAATTTAACCAATATTCTCGTAAACTTAACAAACCACTTTACTGAAACAAATAAATATTAAAAACAAAATAATCCATTTTTTAATTCTCATTAAATGTGAAGAAGGGGAAAAAAGGAGAAGCTGTATTGCATATTTTGCGAAAATGTATATGTATAATATAGTTCCTTTTTATTAAAAATACAAGATAATTCTTTTTTTGCGCATTTAATCGTACAATATTTTGTTCTGGTTGTGGTTGTTGTTATTATTGCTATGTATATAGATCTAACGTTGCGTAATCATATAAATATAGTTACGATAAATTAATTATGCATATAACTGGCTATAGTCAATTGCAGTATCTAAATATAAAAAACTCAATACGCTAAGATTAAACGTATATGGTCTGTACTTATTTTCTTTTTCGCTCTACTGTGTGAATAAAAAGTCGGGCAGAACGGAAATAAATATAGGAGAGATGGGATTAAAGGAGCTGATCCGACGAAAGGAATGGAAAAGTAATTAATATGGAGGGATTATTTGGATTACCCGATAAATGTGATATAAATATGTATAATATTTCGATGCGCTCTAGTTCGGTTCTATCCGACTTTTTTTATCAGAATATATTTTTTATCTGTATAAAATCGGACTCAGGCACTTTCTATATCTTCGTAATTTGATAGTCGCTATTTTATAGAATACTATGTATGCAATATACTATATTCTGTTAAAAATATAGACCATCCACGATCTTTAAATTTATCTCTCGATAAAATAAAGCTGTCCAATTCTCTAATGAAAAACATCGTAAAAACGACCGTAACAAGTAACTCGCTGGAACCGCCGTAAAATTTCTTCGTTACTTTCGTTCTGGTAGCTCTTTCTTGTATAGCTGGATTTAAAAAATACATTATTTTAATTAGACCTTAAATTTACAACTAAATTTGCTGAATACAAGTTAACCTAACGCATAAACCAAAAGATTTATTTTCCAATCAGCAAGTGTCATCCGAGTCATCGTTTAAAAATAAATTCCTACAATTAAAAAAGAAACACAAATTTAATTGCATCGATCCGAAATATCATAATTAAGTACACGCATTAGATATAAAATACAGAAATGATCTTCTTTCCTTAATCAAAAATGCTTTTTGGCACAAGGCGGTATTTACTATTTTATCAGAGTAAAAATTGTCTCGTTGCTGCATTGTATAATGAATGACGAAAAATCAAGGGGGAGGGAAATTCAGTCCGGCTTGTTTGATCTTTGGTCATCGGTGCGGGTATTATATATATACGACTCAGGTTGTGCCGACGGAGAAGAATATGATTGTTCGCTCCATCGTGGGTCGATCCGTAAAATAGACTGCGCTCGAGTGGTGGTGTCGAAAAATTTCCAGGTGTAACGGAGCTGCTGAAGTTGAGTCGTAGTTACAGCACTGGTGCGCATTCTGCAGAAAATGATTAGATTTGGTTGATAAGTTTTTGAGGATGTGCGCATGCATATTATTATCATTATATAGTAGCAGGTAGTGAGCTGGAATATATCTGTTGGTTGTTGTGTAATATTTAACGTAATATATATATTTTTATTTTAATGCTTGTATCGTCGTGATATGAAATTTAAAAGAAGCCGTCTTCTATAATGTTAAGATTCTAGATTCCTCGTTGTTGTAATGATTTACTTTCTCTCAAAATCTTTTTAGCTTATAAAATTGCATAAAAGTTGGTCCTATTAAATTTTTTTCGACGGTAATCCCGAATATCATCAAACATTTTTTAATCATCTCAATTAAAAAACAGACGTTCCATGACTATTTTAAATATTCATTAGATGTAAATTATTTTCTATTATTTTCTATTATACATATATAATATTTTCTTTCATAAATAAAATGTAATTAATAGCAATCCGAAATAGCGTTGCGACTGAGGACTATTTTGCTAGTAGTCTTATACATCAGACTTTTATTGAATGTTATTCTTTAAACTCTACGTTATTTGCAGAACATGAAAATAGTGAATTTTTTCTTTAAAAAAAATCCATTATCTAAGTTATATAACGTTAATAAGTAAATATAAGAAATAGTAACACGTACAGAAAAAAAAAATATTTCCATAGAAATTAATTTGAGAAATGCATATTTTATGACGCAACGATGTACATTTCGCGCATAACTCAGAAACTGGCTCGAACCTCTCATATGACTTGAATCTTTAATAGCTTCATCAAAGTATTTAGAATATTACTAAAACTATGTAGTTTTAATACAATTAAAAATATTTCTATTTCAATTAATGTTCAGTTAGTTAAGTGTAGGTCATTTTTGTTAAGAGAAAAAAAATAAAAGTTAAAAATTCATTTTTTTAAAAAATGATTGTTTAGCTTTTACACTAACTGACAAAAATACTATATTGTGTACCACGGGGGAGACGTATAGGCTTTATTCAAGGGCAAGACCTAAGGTGATTTTGTAATACATGTACGATTTTCACGTTTTCTCGCCCTCAAAACCGGGCCCAAAGTGACCTTTTCCGGCCAGCGGGCGTAAAGTACTCACTTTACGCCTGTTGCTCCTCTTAGGACAAAGTGACTACTTTACGCCCACTGATCGTTTTACTTTGCGCCCGCTCGTTCCGCTAATAGAAATGAGAAAAAACTGGCCTAAACTTCGTTTGTTAAAGTCAATACATATTTTACAAAGAATATAGTGTGCACCACTGGCGAGAAGGCTATTCTGACCTCGTGTGTTTGCAGTACTCATCTCCGGCTCGCTGTACGCACTCGCCTTCGGTACGTGCTATTAGCTCGCTGACGACTCGAACTGCAAACTCACACTCGGTCAAAAAAAGCCCACTTCTCGCCCTTGGTACTATTTCCGCCCGCTGATTTGGAAGCGGACGTAAAGTAAACTTTTTTTGCTGTAAAGTGGGCTTTATTTAGACCGAATAATGCAAACACACGAGGTCAGAAAGCCCACTAGCCCTTGGTGCGCACCATATTTTTTGTGACACATGTATGGATTTTTGTGGAAAAGTCTGGAAAAGTATAAATAAGTAAATAAATCCACAGCGGGCAAAAAATGCTGAAAGCTAAGAGCTATTTTATTGACCGCTGTTTTTTTACTCGCTGGTCAGAAAACAAGCACTTTAGGCTCGCTATTTAAGTCTAAAAAACCGCGAAAATCGTGTATGTGTAACAAGAAAGATATTTTTATAACAATTCCAAAATAAATTTGAAAATATTTTTTCAATATGTATGCACGGCTAATTTTACTAACTCATAATCATTACTGTTATACAGATAAGTAACTTCTCTTTACAATAAAATATATCCGGTAAAATTACATTTTTTTTACAATTAGATTTTTCATTTTTGACTAGAATCCACCTTCAATTAATTAACAACTTTTTTAATTACCATACTTATACAATGAAACAATCCTTTCGCAAAACTAATAAAACTCCTCACAAAGGGCAAATTAAAACTCGAAACTACCACGCACTCGAACAAAAGAAAGCGCTCATTTATAACTTTCCAAACAACCTGGCCATTTTTCACCTGTGTACATAGGTATATTATAACCCTTTATAAAACATAAAATTCAGTCATCCAAACATTTTTACATAACCCATCAGGCACCAAACTCCTTTTTCCGAAATACAGAAAATAGACGAAAATGTAGGAAAGGTGAAAAATAAAAGTAAGAAAAGGGAAAGAAAATAGGGATAATAATATTTGTATTAATCCTCCATAATTGATAATTTCTGTAAAGAGCGCGTATTAAATCTTTGCAAAGGTCAGATTGAAAAATCAATACTTAGATGAATGTCATTTAATGGAAACAGCGTCATTGTCAATATCCTTTACAAGAAGTAATTCGAAAATTTTCGTAATCATTCAATCATTCAACAATATCGATACTTAGATTCTTTTACATTTTAGTTCTACTATTCTAATGTTTTCAATAAAAATAAATCACTAATTTATAGAGAAAAATATAGTTTCTTTAAAGAAAAACATGTAAAGTAAAATAAAAAAGAACAATATATGCATATAATACAATTGAGAAAAAAGATACAAAGATAATTGATAATATATATTATGATGTCATTTAACCTCCTGACCACTTCACTTGGAGGATTTCGTTAAGGTAGAGATCTTGAGGAGAATGATTATATTGTTTATTGTATATATATATATATATATATATATATATATATATATATATATATATATATATATATATATATATATATATATATATATATATATATATATATATATATATATATATATATATCGATTTTCTCAACAAACTTTGTTTAAATTTGTTAATGTTTTTGTAAAAAATGTTAAATAAAGAAAAGTTTTGTTCTTTCCAGATCTATAATTTTACCGTGAAATTTTTTTGCACATAATGTGCTATAATCCAATTGAGACCTAAAAATTGAATTTTGTTATCTTTTATGCGCTTTAATTTTCGATATTCTCGACAAACTTTGTTTAATTGGCGTTTTGATAAAAAATGTTTCAAACCAAAAAGTTGTCTTTTTTCGAGATTTACTACTTTACCGTAGACATTTTTAGCATAAATTGTGCTGTAATCAATTTTTTATGCCTTTTTGAGCTTTTATTTAGGTTTTTTCGACAAACTTTGTTTAATTGCAGTTTTCGTAAAAAATGTTAAATACAAGAAAGTTGTATTTTTCTAAGTTGTATAATTTTACCGTGGAAATTGTTTGCATATAATGTGTTATAAAACAAACAATTGTGATCTAAAAATCGAAATTTAATGACTTTTTTGCTCTTTAATTTAGGTCTTTCTCGACAAACTTTGTTAATTGACACTTTAATAAAAACTGTTTCATACCAAAAGTTGTATTTATTCGAGATCTACAATTTTCCCGTGGAAATTTCGAATGTTCACTACATTCAATACTTAATACGGTACAACGCTCAACGAATATGCGTCAAAACAGACCCTTTCACGTATTACGACAAGACGAGTAAGCTCTTTAAGCCTCAGCCGATTCGACGTGTTATACTCACTGCAGACTTGGCAGCTGGTCTCGTCGGAGTTGTCGCCGCATCCGTCCTTGCCGCTGCAGGTTATCGCGTCGGAGCGGCAGCGTCCGTTGGCGCACTTGAACGGACAGTGGCGCGCCGAGACTCGGCTGCGATTCCGCGTGCGGCAGGCGCCGCGCGGCTCGTCGCTACCGTCCCGGCACGAGACCACTGCGTTGCAGAACTCGTAGGCAGGCAGGCACTGGCCGTTGTTGCAGCGGAAGGCGCCTTCCGGGCACTCTGCGGAATTTCATACGGCAGATAAGTACAAGTCACTCGACGAAGAGGACCGTGGGGTCATTGCGCGGACGTACGAGGGCGATTCTTTGGATTATTTACTTTTTATCAAGTCTTTTGATTGTAATTTTAGGCTGAATTAGGAATGTATGTATTCTTTGCGCTTTTACTGTTGCGCAAGGGATACACATTTATATTCGTATTGGAATATAATGTAGTTCGATCACTGAAGTCTAGATTAGAAAGATGCTATCGAGCACGGACACGTAAAATGACATGGGATGATAATTGTTGCATAAGTGATTATCGTAAAGATCGAATCTTTTTTTATAAACGCTTACAGTTCGTATAAGTATTAATCAAAGTTCATGAGAATTTCAGGAAATTCTATTAAATTCATAACCAAAAGCACACATATAAATTCTGGTTATCATATAAAAGAATATAAATCTTTTAAATTTTAATATACTAATATTATACGAATAAATGAATCAAAAGTTTAATAAAAGAATTTACTTTTTTCCTCATGAGTATGTACCTATAATTGAAAATGACATTTATATCAGATTGATTAAATTATCTTTAAATGTGCGTTTAGGCAAAATAATTATCTATAAAGTTTGATAATGATTTATTCTTGGTGTTAACTAGCTGTTAAGCTATATTTCTGGTTAATCAGATAATTATTCAAACATTATGTGTACAATAAAATTCCAAATATTTAGAATATTATAACTATCAACATTAACTTGTTTATTTATCGACCCTGTTATCGTTTTGTCACTATACTATTTAAATCCTTTCTAACAAAAATTATCATTGAGTTATTTATACAATTCATAGAAAAATTATGAATCTACCGGATTTTTCAGAGACATCTTTTATCGGAATACACGACTTGTATCTAAAAGCCCGATTTCAATTTTATCATACACCGACATTACTTTACAGTAGACAAATCGCGATTAAATCTAATTCATGCAGCCGTAACATGTATGACATCATCGTACGTTATAATCATGACGTTCCAACCACTTAGTAGTGGTAAATCTTCCTTGACTTCAAAGATATTCGAAACATTGTAAAAGCTCATAATTAAAGTATCATATGATTTATCAAAATACGATATTTATTAAAATGCCCTCTTTCTTCTTAGCTCATGCGAGTAACCGACAACTACTTAACAAATCTTTCTCTTTTTGCAAATATCTTCATGCAAGTCTATCGTCCATAAAAACTCGCCCTCAAATTTCTCTACAAAAGCATAAGAAACAAATGTGTATCTCAAAAGCTCGCAGAGAAACCTATCGAAAAACCTATAAAAAAATCTTCTACCCCTAAACCTTCTTAAAAAAACACCCCCAATCCACACTCACTTCTCCGATCGTTGCATCCAGCCTCGTCCTCCCCGTTCGGGCAGTCCCTGGTCCCGTCGCACAGCGACGCCCTGGACACGCAGGTCGCGCTGCTCTGGCACCTGAACGCCTGGGGCGGACACCTCGGCTGTCCCCTGCCCAGGCTGCACTCCTCGTCCGAGCCGTCGCTGCAGTCGTGTCTCCCGTCGCAGACGAAGAACCAGCTGACGCAGGCGCCCGAGGCCCGACACTGGAAGGTCCCGGGTAGACAGCCGGTGCGCCGGGCGCTGCACCAGGTGCCGTTGCCGGCGCGACGCGCGCACTCGCACAGGCCCTCCAGGCAGCGCGAGTGGGGATCGGCCATCTGGCACTCGAGGTCCCAGGAGCAGGCCAGGCCCAGGGAGACGGGCGTGAAGGCGCTGCTCTCGTGGCGGTCGGTCTTCTGGGGATTCACCGGGCCTGCGGCTGGAATTCGGTTGTTGCGTGATTTTTCTTTTTATTTCGTATTTAAATAGTTTATGCTGAAATAATTAGGTCGTGTTTTTTTATTTTTTCAATTTATCGAAAATTCAAGTAATTACGGACATTTGTAATTTGCCTGACGTCACGATGGTATACTTTCATGACGTCACGTAGCATTAGAGTATATCTATATATATCGAAAATTTGGGAACTTTAAACGTTTGTAACTTTCAAATTTTTCATTTTTATGATAAAAGAAAAAATACGACCTAATTATTTTTCGTTATTCTACCGATTTCATATGAAAGATAAACTTTTTATTTTTATGCAACAGCCTAATTAGATGCACGCTGGATGGATTAGGGGGCTTGTGCTTTGCGTTGCGTGTACTGAGGAAAACCATGGCGCAAATTTCGTATCGCAAAATTATATCGTAAATTTTTCGATTCATGTGTCGTAGAGCAAATTGCTTTCTATACAATGTTGTAGAAGCATGAGCAAGGGATCTGTATATAATATTTCGCCCATTAAGAGAAATTAAACTGCTTAAAATTGTATTTTTGATGTAGAAGTTAAGATTTCGAATTGCTAATTTTACGATATTATTTCGCATCGGGTGCTCAATTATTACGATATCGATACGTAAATGTTTACGATATGATGTTGCGTGAGTTACGATATAGTTTTCTCAGTGTGGATACTTTTCAAGTTGGATTAGGGAAAGTATTTTGTGAGAGTTGGGAGGGGTAAGTGTATTGGTTTTATGTGTGGATTTTGTTGATTTTGTAATTTAGTGAGAATTGTGATAAATGGAAGAAACTGAAATTATCCAGCGGTTAGAACAAGAAGGTGATTTAGTATTGGAAATGTTGGCGATACTTTCTTATTTTGTATCATTCTGATTCAAAATTGTTATCAGAGAGCCAGGTAACACATTTTGTTAGAAAAAAAGTTTAAACATCAGTCGATGATTTTATTATTTTATAATGGAATCTAGAATTTTTGTAAATGTCAATGAAACCTTGTTCCGTTAGATATGCGTATCTTATTGGTAAGAATGGTACAAAATGAAAAAATATTTGTAAGGTTTCAAAAATATTTGCGTAATCATTATTTTCAATTTTATGTGAAAAGTATAACAATTATATGAAAAACAGCCCTTTAAAAAAATATGAGTAATTGAACACTGAATGTTATAAAAAAAGAAGCAATGAAAAATTACTTAAGTTTATGTATTGTGATTTGATGAACTAATAATTGTAAGTATCAAAATATTAAAATGTTCATCAAATGGTCTCTACGAAATACGAAACTTTTTATTTCATTTCTCTGGAATGCAAGTCAAATCATCAAATGGTTCATTGTAGATAAAACATTTACTAAAATAAAAAATGTTTGGATGATTAAGAACAAACTTTATTCATTAATTTTCACAATTATTGTGATAATTCTCCGGAAATTTCAGTGGAAGCGATAAAGTAATTTGCAATTTATGGAGACAGTTATAAATTGATATTTTAATTATTATTTTAATTATATATCATGAGCGATAGAGTCCGTTTTAAGATCTCTGATAATGATTAAAATATCTTAAAACAATTTTAGAGAACATATATAAATACAATAAAATATCTGATATCTTTACTTTAAAAGTTATTTAGTTAACATAATATTGTTAGAAGAAATACAGTTAGCTAGTTTTAGTATTTAAATAAATGAATTCATGTTTACCAGGGAAATTAAATGGTTCAAAATTAAATATCAAAAAATCATGATATTAAAGTTGAATCACATAAATTTCAGATATACCTGTTGTAGAAGTAGTAGTAGTTTGTACAAGTTCTGAATTTGCCGCCTCAACGACAATGGAATCGTCCTCCGGAAGTTCGTTTGGCTGTAGTTCTGCTCGTAGAGAAGGTCTGGTGACGAGATTTACCGGCATCAACTGCGTAGGTGGTACGGTTGACAATAACATCGTTGCGTTCCGCAGCCATGACAACTGAATACCTAATTTCAAATATAACATTAGAATTAGTTAAACTTTTACTGACACGTAATAAAAAATTAAAAAAAACATTAACCAATTTATTCGAAATATACTGTTGGATTCCAACATTTTAAACTGGTTATTAAATCTTTTCAATTTTTCAATTTTAAAACTCCAAAATTAACTTGATCATCAATTTAATTATTATTTTTAAAAAGTAAAATAAAGAGACTACTGCCAAATTCTTTAATTAATGAAATTTTATGATTATTCGCACTACGCATAAGTTATGTATTTCATGACTATCTTCGTTGATAAAAGTATTTCACTTATACAATAAGCAATAAAATATTTAATACAACGATAAAAAACGACCAAACGATATATTTGTGGACTCAACGTGAATTAATTCACAAAAAACTTTTTAAAACAGTACAGTCTCATTGGTACAATTTTAAATTTTCTCGATGCGAATCATTTTTCAACATGGGTGTTATAGTAGAATATGGCCTCGATGCATAAATAAGTTAAAAGAAGAATGTTTGTTTCCAAGAATTAAATAAATAGATACAAATTTTTAAAATAGTCATCTGTAAGCATTTATACAATTGTTATATTTACATCCATACGCTAAATATTTCGATTATATCCAGAAAAAGTACCTAATAAATGTAAAGAGAATTGTAGAATACTGAGATTATACAAAGGTTAGTCTCATTCTGCTTTAATCTAAATAAACTTCTAAAGTATCGGCTTTAAGTAAAAACTCAAGAAAATTAATAGTACATTATGCATCAAGGGAGTAAAGTGGGCAATGTACGCACTGTGTGACGTTGCCGACCGAGCGAAGCGAGGTCGGCATTTCACACAGTGCATGCTTGCCTACTGTACTCCAGAGGTGCGTATGCTACTTTTCACCACACCCCCGTAAAGAAATGACTGTACGCATCTCAGCAGGCCGTACAGTACCCCATGCTCTGCCTAGAAGTAAAGTGACTTCTGTACGCGCGACGCGCTGTTTTACCGCTCGAGACGCAGTCGAGAGCGGAAAATGGCGCATCGCGCATGCGCAAGTCACTTTATTCCCTAGGCAGTCCATGCGGTACTGTACGGCCTGCTGAGAGGGCGCACAGTCAGCACTTTACGCGCAGTGTGGTGAAAAGAGAATTATCTAATCCCTTGGCTGCCGATGCGATAAGCTCACACAATATATTGCATTAATATATCTCTTATAATACCACACTGAAAGAAGCAATCATTTGAGCTAAGTTCCGTGCATTAACTGTTAACTTGCGGTGCTTTACATGCAGATAAATGAATGGTTAACGAATAGAGATTTTCATTAGTGAGACGTAATACCGGAAGTAAACAACAAATTATACATGTAAATATAGGTGCGCTGAGGATAAAACAAAGTTTTACTGACTCAATTGAGGTGATACGTGGTAAAAGGGTATAAGTAGAGTTATACCGTTTTTTCAGATATTGTATAGAATGAATCAGCAACTTCAAATACACCAAAAATATATTTTTTCTTATAAAAATATTTACAAAAAGTATAATAAAAAGTAATTATATAATATAATATATCGTATATAAATTATTAGTATTCTACATAAAGATATTTTTGTTTCAATAAAGTCGGTATATACACAAGAAATGGAATTGATCTATAAAAAAATGGTATTACGCGATATTTTCATTTTTTATAATTCAGTTTGGTGTTAAATATTTCTTAGTTATCGCGTATCAAACGTAGTGTATTAGTATAAATCTCAAGTATGTAACATCAAAGGCACCAAAATTCCTCACTTCCATGTGTGTTATTTTTATATGGGTAACTTCCATGTGTGTTATTTTTATATGGGTAACTATATCTATATGTAAGAAAAAAACATAGAATCGTAGAAGATTAGCAACAACGCACTTGAATTTACATACTTTCCTACGTCTTCCTCTTTCTTCATTTCTCTTTTTTCTAGCAACCCCTCAATTAGAGTATCATCTAATATACCGAAATATCAGAATGATGTTCATACATCTATATAGGGTGATCTACCCAATTACTGACACTTTAAAACCGACTTTTCTTTATTACTTATTTTCTAACGATTATTATGTAGTAAAAATACAAATTTTTCTTCGACATTATCAATGTTGAGTATATCTAATTTATGAAAAAAATATCAGTAAGTCTTAAAATACTTATTTTTAATCGGAGATTTAATAAAATAAAATGCATTTTCGTTACTGACCACCCAATCATTGACAATCCGAGTATTTATGAAGTTTGTGTTGAAAGCAAATTATATAATCTTACAAGATCTTCTTACAAGAGAAGATGTATACCATGTTAACGAAATAGTTAGCTAACGCTCGCGCTGCAGCATGCAAAGATAGAATTGAAAAATATATAGGTAACTCTTTTGAAAAGATATGACGTCAAAGGACCTTTAAGAAACTATAACTTTTATTTTAGTTTTCCATTCCCTATTCAAAAAGAAGTGCACGTTTTTAATTTAATCAAAAGATATGTTCTATTGAAATTTATTTTTAAAAAATGGAGATAAATAGGAAAGCACAAATTTGAACCAGTTTCATTAATATTTTATTTAAGGTAGAGCTCTACCTTCCTTATTAGAAAAAAAATTATTTTACGTTTATTTCCTTATTATTAAAAACAAGTTTTGTATACTATAATACAAAATGAAATTATGCATACACTTACTCCTGATTTCACAGCAAGTTTAAATTTTTACGATATATTCATTAATATGTTGTAAACAAAAATTGACTTGTATTTCAGTTGCCCATTAAGTCTACGCGACGAGCGCCTAATCAATATGCTCAAAAACATTTGACAGCCTTTTTATAGTTAACATGAACACACTACCCCACCAAGCCTCACCACCCTACACCACCCGAAAAAAACCCACCCCTTTCCACGCTACATCCTCCAACCCTTGCCCAATGAAATCAACCCACATGCCACGTACCAGCGTCGTCCTCGTCCGGCGCCCTGGTCGTAAAAGCCCCGCTCCTCAGCGCATTCACCACCGGGCGCTGCTGGTGTTGCTGCTGCAGCGGCGTCCGCTCGGCGCCTGCGTCCTCCTCGACCTCGTTGTCGGCCTGCGCGGCGGGTTGCGGTCCGGCGGGCGGCGGCGGCCTCACCAGCCGGTCCGGCCGGCAGACCTCGCCGTCCTGGCGCATGGGCGCAGTGCACTGGCACCGCCCGAACAGATCCGGGATCAGGAAGTCGCAGTGCGTGTCGCTGTCCCAGAGCTGGCAGTGCGCGTTGCTGTAGCAGACTTGGCCGAGCTTCGCAGCTGGAAGGTTAAGGGAGGGAGTGAGGAGGTAGACTTTGTACGAAGGTGCGAGCTGTCTCACTATGAATATGGGTTTTCTTTTTAATTATTGCTCTATTTTTTATCAGGATTACTAAAATTTAGACGCCGAAAGGTATGGTTATAAGCTAAATATAACGGTAGGCTAGAAGAGACTTAGTTTAAGGCGATGCTAAAGCCACCTGTCACCGACAAATACGAGGAACCACTATTCTCATTTAATTTTCAATTTTTAGCAAATATCTTTATGAAACGTTATTGTCTTAATCAAAAACAACAACTTTTCAGAGAGATATTTTCTCAAAATTGAGAATTCAATGAAATAAGTGGTTCCCCGTATTTGACGGTGACAGGGGGTTTAGCATCACCTTAAGGAGGTGTCAAAGTCAATTTCTATCCTTCCTACCTTACCGACCCGAGAATTATAAAATATTGGCTTTAATTAAAAGAATAAGTATAATTGTGAAAAACTAAGAGGTCATTGCCCTCCGTAATACAATTATCTATCACTGTGCGAAGTTTCAAACCAAAACTTCAAAACCTCTACGAATGGCTTTCGAACGAAATTTGAAGTTTTTGTTTGAAACTTTGCACAGTGGTAGATAATTGTATTATGGAGGGCAATGATGTCTTGGTTTTTCATAATTTAGTTTATTTATTGATTGTAATCATTTGTTAAAGAATTTGAGGTTAGGAATTTCGGCGGGAAATTTGAATGGTTTGACACCCCTTTAAGGTATGTTTCATATAAAGGATTTAGCTGGTTCAAAGTTTATTAATAATTGAAGATGCATGACAAATCAACGAATTTAAAGGAGATAAATTTCCTCTAATATTTATGCATTTTAAGTCATTATCTACAATTGTTAATGTAACTTTAACCCAGATTCATATTTTTATACGACACAAAGTTTTAATTAAATCTTATTTCGTCTACAATTTAATGCTTGTTGAACATCTATTTAGCGTAAAAACTGCCGTAATCAGAATCGGAAGTAGAAGTGCCATTTTTCATTAAAATAGTTATAATTCGAAGTAAAATAGCCCATATCTCGAGAAAAAGATCCATTGTAATGGTATACGGGTACTGGGTTTCGTTATTCAATATCAGAAACCGCCTCACAATGCCTCGCAAAATATCTCTTATCACAGATGAGACAATCTTTTTGTAAGATAACTAAAGATCAATAAATTTGTTTCCTGCATAATCGTTGAAAAAATTAGCAAATGGGACAGAACTTATCCGCCAAAATCACATTAGGCGTTTCTGTTTTGACTGTTGCGTCGAGGATTTTGTTGAGGATTTGTAGTATATGGTGATGGGTTGAAGGGTGTGGGGAGGATTAGTGGTGGAATGGAAATTTTGAGAAGGATGGGGTATTTGAATAAGCGTTTTAAGATCGTAGGATGATTTGAAGAGGATAAGAAGATGACGCAGATGTATGATCATTTTTCAGGACAAAGGGAGACGCATTCAACTCGTATAATTGTTTAGATCATAAAAAGTAATAATATCAACGAATGTTTGTCCATTCATAAAGTTAAAAGAACGTGTTTCATATAAAATAATTAATATTGTTAAAATTTATGTTTATTTTAAAGTAGAATGAGTCGTGTTTAATAAAACCGACATGCGATGTCTTAAAAGGCGGTGGCTTATTAAGAAACGATGATAATACAAATTTAAATAATACGATGATACGCACGTATGTATGTATATATGTACAACGTGTATGCGCGTATGTGTGTATTTAAACTTGATTAGCTCTACAGTTTTTGATACGTAATTATTCAAAAATTGCGTTATTCATAATATTTAAAATGACACTTGGGAAAATTCAAATAGAAGAACTACTTTATCTCTTAATACTAAAAATCTGCAATATAAATTAAAACAAAAGGAAGTAGACTAAATTTAAATCAATTTACAAAAATATTTTCCACAATTTAAGTGCAAACTACCTTGTTGTATTATTTATCTATTAATTTGTATATAATTAATTAAAAAAAATATTGCTCAACTATCTTATAACTTTTCAAAAAACTATCTTTTTCTATTATTGTTTTTAATTTATCTCTATCTAATATTTTGAATAAAACAATACTTATATTTAAAGATCTTGTTTTGAAATTTATACACAAAATTTCATCATTTTTATTTTATTGAACTATTATTTCCCAACGCTGCTAACTTTGACTAGCGCATATACAATACAACTACCTCTCGACTTTCGTCTCAAGCTAAAAAAAATTCCTTTGACATACCATTAAAGTGCCTACAAGTCCGCTCTACCCCCGGTACACGTTTCAATATTCGCTTTCCACTTCAAAAGCCCGACTCCGAAGAATTCCCCTCAAACGACGACAAGCGCACTCGGAAAATAATTGACCGGTCTATCAGATCGCAGGGGTACACATAAAGGCAAACGAACGCTGGCATTCCGATGCCAGCTCCCGCCAGAAGAAGTTCAATGCGCGCGCGACGTTTCCGTATTATACGAGGGGCATCGATCGTCAGCGCGCCCCGCGGTTGTGGAGCGCGCGCCGCAGACATCGATACCGATCGCGAAATCATCCGCAAACTCGCGCGCCGCCAGACACACATTTGCGGTCGCGGTCGTCGTGTATATATATATATATATATATATATATATATATATATATATATATATATGCCTATGCGTCGCGGCGAGACCGCGAACGTTTGCACTTGATGAGCATTTGTTTTTTCTGTGTACGCTGGGGTATGTGTTGTCGAGAGTGTACTTTTTTTACGTTGGGAAAGTAATTTGTTGCATGGGTAGGTAAAGTTGTAATGAAACGCGGTTGGCTGAAGCACTGGTATTTATATTTAATAATAGAACGCTTATTTATTAGTGAACTTTTCATATTGATGTTTTGTGGGAAAAAACATCTATTGCCGATCGTTACTGAATACGCAGGTAAAACACGATTCATTTAGGGTTTTCAGGTATTCTAGTAAAAGTTACTATTTTATTGTATTGTTATTTATAAATGCTTGGTTGACAAACAACTATTTTAATATATAACTTAATACTAACTTTAATAATAACTAACAAATATAGTACACATCCTGAATACAAATTGTTACTTATTGTTTTGAGTTATACGATTTGTTTGAAAAAAAGATTGGAGGGAAAAAATATTTTCCTGCTTTATGAATACCAATAAATAAACTATCATTTAATGAGGTTAAAGAAAACATGCGTTCAACCCGATGAAGTCGCAGTATTTCAACAAAATTAAAACTCGTTCGATCATAAGAATAGTACGTCAAATGTATACCGAGATAAGCGAATATCGATTACTTAAAAAAGTACTTGTTTTAGTACTATAGATGCTTATGTACGAATTCTCAAAAGTAAATATTTCCAGTTCCAGTTACAAAAATATGTATAGGTAACATATATTTAAAAAAAAGTATCGTTATATACTATTTCCCTAAATTTATCCATTAATTATTAAGAATCAAAAGTGAAATACCAAATAGAGGCCAAGTCACTCCAATCAAATTGAATGTATACTAAAATAAAAGATCGTACTGTTTTAAACAATATCACCAATCAATATAACATCAAGATCTTCTGTACAACTCTTTACCACTCAGTCAACCAACTTTTCCAATTTCCAAACCTCCGCACCCAAACCCCATAAACAATCCAACCCAATGCTCGCGGTCAACCTCCCCTACAAGCAATACGACACCCAGAAACATTCGTATACATCACATAATAACTTACGTCCGAGGCAGGTGTGGCTGCGGTACTGTAGAAATCCTTCCTGGCACTTGCACTGGCCCTCGTGGCAGGTGCTGTTGGCGACCCGTAGCGAGCACTGCTCGTCCACCATGCAGCCGTGGCCCAGCAGAGTCGCTGCGGCAATTAAAAGCAGAGACCGAGCATGTTAAAGCGTGTGTACCCGTGCGCGCCGAAGGACACGCGCGATTGTCCTAAGGGTTTGTGCATGTACGTGCGTACACTTAGAGGGAGAGAGATGGAGGGATACAGAAGAGTGATTCGATAATCGCGTTAATTGAAAGTCGCTGTTCCGAACTCGATTACCGGCAGTTCCTGCCTGCTGTAGCGTGTATAGTAGGTTTACTCTGGGAGCTCGTCGTTTTTTTGAGGGGGGGTGGGAGGAGGATGGTTTGAATAGTGTGCGCTAAGAGCGAAGAAGGGCGTGGGAGATTATGTTGGGGCGAGGGAATAGTTGGAGAGAAATTAAGAGATTCACTTATGTGTAAGATAAGCATTATTTTAAGATGTTTGTTGTTAGTTAGGTAAATTAAGATCACAAGATTAAGTAATACATAAAAAGGAAATATTTGTTATTGAAGGAAAATCTCTGGCCAGAATACTGAAATCTACTCTGCTCCTTCTGGGAATTCAAAATTAAAAATAAATGTTCATGTCAAAACATAATTTTTGCATAATATTCAATAGAAATAAGTTAATATTAATGAATGAATCGTAAAAATATGTGAAATCTATCAACAAAACATTCGTGTAACGCTCTTTGCGCATAAGAAATTGACTAATCTACTTGAAACTATGCTCGAAGATTCATTATAATACAGTAACATGTACACTGAGAAAAAAATTTGTTTAACCCAAAAAAATCTTTTTGATTCAATGACAGCGCTTTATTACCGGCGATTGGTTAAATGTGTTTTTAAATCAAATACATATAATTTGATTGACTTCAAACAATATATTTGTTAGTATTAATGAAACATTCGTTAAAATCGAAAAAATATGCCATTGACGCAAGAAATTGTAATGTTGAACCAAGCAGTAGTAATATTGAGTTAAGAACCCGAGTTTTTTATTTAACGAAAATTTTATTCGAGCAAAGAAATATTTGTTTGAAATGAAATATAATTTCTTTGCTTACAAAAAGTATGTGTTTGAAACTACATTGGCTGCATCAATTCAAGACAATATTCTTTCATAACCAAGTTTTCCAAATGTTGAGTTAAGAATGATGAATTTTTTGATTTTATAAAAATTTCTACAAGCCAAAGAAATATTTATTTGAAATAAGAAACGATTTCTTCGCTTTTAAAAAGCATCCTTATTACAAATCAAATATATTATCAAATTATTATTCTGAATCTTCTACGAAATAAATAAATATAAACAAATTATTATACAAAAATCAATGAAATTGTTATAAGCCCAATTGGTAACAAATACATTCTATCGACTATATTCCATATTGTAATAAATCATATAATTTATTTTTTAATTTTCAATTTTTCAACTATCTTAAAATTTAAAGGTTAGCACTTTAAAGTTGCTGAACTCTAAAATTACGATGATATATAGGAACTTTAATATACTACATCCGTAATTATTTTCAACAATTCATATTGATTAGTTCTTAACACAATTTTTCTGTTCTTTATACCCAACTTTTAACAAGAATACATACACGACCTCTTTCTACTGTGTCATAATAAGTCTTCGAGCAAAGTTTCAAGTGGATTTGTCATTTTATTTTACGCGAAGAGCATTTTATGTCCAACTTCTTGGCTTCAGTGGCCTAGATGGCCCAAGGAGCCTCATCAGTCTTCAACTCGTCTTCAAATACATCCATCTTGATCTTCTACGCATAAACAACCATATTTATCAAAATTACCAAAAATACCCTGCGACCTCCCTCAAGTTAATTTCCATCATAAAAATGCAAGACGCGCAAAATTCTCCCTTCATTTTTCACCTACACCCGAGTAGAAAAAATTCCAGTAAAGTCCGGTAACAAGGAAAAAGAACAAAGAGGGTGCAGATGTACACGTGAAGTAAAACTTTGAAGGCTCGAGAACTCACAGCCGAGGCAGTGCGTCGCGTTGTACTGGGCGAAGTAGGGCTGACAGGCGCAGTAGCCCAGGTAGCACTGGCTCCGGGTGATGCTGGCCTCGCACTCCCTGTCCCGGTTGCACTCGTCGCCCAGCCTCAGAGCCGTAGGCTCGCTTGGCCCGTCGTCCTCCTGGGCGCTGGACTGCCGGACGCACGTCGCTATCTGCGAGAAAGGGGAGAAGTGGATTTTTAATGTGGTAGATAGATAGATAGATTAAGATTTATTTTGCACAAGTCAAAAATATGGTGGTCGTTTTGTGAAATTCATGGTGAGCTGGTGGGGGAATTGGGGAGAGATTTTTTTGGTGCTGGATTAATGTTGCGAGGATGTAGTTTTGTATGTTAAGTATGTATACAGGGTGGAAATAAGTAGGGAAATTTGGATCGGTAGGAAATTTTAACAGTTGTTGTCTGTTAAAAAAGGTTAACCTTGAATTTTCTAGTAAATTTTCATGGATGAAATTTTAGTTAACGGAGTTTTTAAAGAGCGATGCATAGATACTCTAATTTTAAAATTTATTTCTAGTTATATACTAATATTATTAGAAAACATTATGTCGATGGTCGTGACGAATACTAGCACGTCTATTGCTTCTACCATGAAGACTAGCAGTTTTCGTGACTTTCCTGCGAAGATTATGAAACGTATTTCACGATTTTTTGAGATACTTTTATTTATTCGGATAGCAGTATTTCCTCGGGTGACGCGATCCTTTTTTGATTATCAAATAAGTCTAGTACTCGACTAACACTCGATAAAATGAAAATCGACCCAACCCGACCAGAGTTTATTGACACAACCCTAATTTAGATATTCTATACGAATTGAATTTCTATACGAAAAGTGCTCGTATTCGTGGTATTTTCAAACGTGCTACTTTTTGTAAGGACCATCGATATCTGTACAAATTAGTTACAAAAATCAAAAAGCATAAATAAACTAATTTTTTATATAGCAAATATTGTACTAACAAGGAGAGTGCACGGAGTCGTCTTCTAATACGTAAAAATGAAGCCTGATGCTCGTATTTTTATCAAATGGGCCTTGGTACAGAAGATACAGCCTATTACATTAACATTGATAGTCTCTCTCTCTCTCTATATATATATTAGCATTACTCATATACGCAATGTAGACAATATATATATATATATATATATATATATATATATATATATATTGTCTACATTGCGTATATGAGTAATGCTAATGCTTTTAGCTCTATCTCAGGATTGCAGGACGCATTTGATAAAACTACCGGCGTTGGGATTCACTTTTAGGCACCAGAAAACGATCCTCAAAGTTTCATCAAAATCTGTGACCCGGACTCCGTGTACTCCCCTTGTAAATGTAATAGAAAAGGTTCAATTTAGGCATCGGGTTGTTTGATGAAAGCAAGAACACAAAGGTACAACCTAGGTAGGTTCAAGTATTATAATCGCTTACTTTCAATAGTTAGTATAATATATGTAGACTAATTTTACTGATTATTTTTGCAACAATTAAAACATATGCAAATCAATATAATTTGGATGACAAAATGTTTGTTAACAGTCATTTCAAAGAAAAAAATGTTTTGAGGGATCTCCAACTAGTTTGGAGAAATTCCAAACCATTTGGATATTCTCCAGGACATTTTGCCAGTGTTGTCTATCATTCATCCTGGTTATCCTACACATGCATTGGTTGCCGTACGGAATAACTTGAAAACAAATATTTTCTCAGAAAACATAAACCAGAAAAGTTACTCTATAATAAAACATTATTTAAACATAAAGATTGGGGACATTTTAAGAAAATGTTTACGCTACCTGATTAAGGGCAGTAATGCCCGTATATGTAATAAAAAAAATATAGTAAAATCCGCTTATAATTAAGAGCATTTGATTAGTCTTAATGAAAAATACATTAAAAAATGAACGCTTATAACTAACAGATAAACTCGATATAACCAAGCGTCGGAGATAACGAATAAAAAATGTCAACACAGAGCATAAAATTTGATCGGCTATAACGAATAATTATTCGCAGAAGCTATTTACAGTACGTGTTGAGCCTTGGTGAACCGTAAATAGCTCATATAAGTCTAAAACAATGAAGCTGCTATAAAATAATGTGTACAGTTTTAATATATAAATTATTTAATGAATACTTTAAAAAGTTACGCAAAAATTATATTCATAAATCCTTAGTCCGGTTTTCACGAAGGTCGGATATAACGAACAAATTTTGTTGGTCCCTTGAAGTTCGTTATAATCGGATTCTACTGTAATAATAAACGATATTATTGGTTTATTATGCACTTTTATGATCACTCACTTTGTTACCCATTAATTTCAAACTTCATTGCTAACTGCATCAGCCGTAACGCTCATAATTGATTCCCGTTACGGCCTTTTCATATCCTTACCTTCACCATTCATGGAACTAATCGATAAATTCAGTTTAAAACACCTGCCAAATAAATTTTCCTTAAACTCCGATATAAGAGACGCGTAACGCACTCCTAACAAGCCTTAAAAACCCCATATTTCAAGCATCTCCCTAATCACGCTTAAACGTATTCATAGAAAGAAAAAAGAGAATAACCATTTTCAATAACGTTATAAGCGCGCGCACTTCCTGGTACGCCGCGCGCTTTGCAACCGGCAATTTTTTCTCCGCACGCGCGCACTCGTGCACCGGCGCGAACAATGATGAGCGATGTCCGAGGCGAGCCGAGCGATTGCTCCCGCGAGACAGAAACGCGGAGTGCATTAGAGTGAATTATCGGCGCTCGATTCATCAGCATTCGCCGTCGGGCTGAAATCTGCTGGCGTTGCGCGTTCGCGGCCGTGTCGGGGTAATCAGGGTTCATTCGTACGATGATTGGAACGGGATCTGTTTTCGAATATGTAGTCTGAGTGATGGGGGAGAAATGGCGCGATTCGCTTTGCGTGGTGAGTAAATGCGTTTTTTGTGGAAATGTAATGTACTGTTTGAATCGGTAGAAACAGTTGGATATGAAAGACAAGCTTTAGTTTTGGTTTTAAATAAATAGAAAAGATAATGTTCGCGCTTGTTAGGGAAAATAGCTTCAAGATTCAATTTGCTGTTTGGGATCTTTCTAACTATACGTAAAGTATCTTCAGAACAGACAAACTTGTAAGAAGTATTTTTAGTGGAGCATGTAGAAAAGCTGTGAAATCTGGCTATGATTATAAATATAATAAGCTATCTGGTATGATTATATTGTATTTTGTGGATTGTACTATGTACATTTTGGGAAAAATGTATATATTGATGAATAACCTTTTTAGCCATTTTTTTATAGTATGAAAATCTACATTAAATTATAATTCAAGCATTAAAAAATCCAATGTATCCAATGTATTGTTTTTATTTTTCCTAGGCGAATATACAGAAAGAAAACAGTAAAATATTATTTCATGTTATAAAATGTACAAATAAATCATGAAAATTTTACATTCCCTGGAGTCCAAATTTCGCAAGTTTAACACATCCTCCTTTGAAAAATTCAAAATTCGCAATCTTTGATCATATTTTCCTGTCTATAGGAAAGGACCAATTTTTTACATTCCCAGATTATATTTTCAGGGATTTTCGTCGTACTGCGCACGCAGACATGAAATAAAAGAATAGTATTTTTCAGCCATATATGGGTGATGCTATTGCTTTCATAGATTCACACAAGTACATTCCCCAACCTACGCAGCATTTCGATTGCCGGTCAATATTGAGAAAACTCGATCTGGGTAACCTATAGGTCAAAAAACGTTCAATTCCAAACGTCTGCTCAACGAACTCGCTCCATACCAACTCTAAACTCCATTCCGCTTATTCAAAGGACTCTGAATACAGACTTCGACCCAATGCGTCCGGACTCCGACTCCCCGCATATATATGCATATACACAAAACCTAGCAGGCACAATCGCGCAAGTTTCTGCTCTCTCTCCACTAGCAAAAGTTCGACTAATCGCTTCCCTGTTTCCCACGATATGCAAACAATGATTCATGTCTCTCTCTCTCTAAAAAAAACCAGCCGGCCCCCGATACTAAAAGGACGCAAAAGGCACGCGCAACTACCAACAAATAAGACAACGTATAGATCGACAAAGAAAATGCTATATGCGCGAGGTGCCGACAATCGCTCGCGGCGACGCGGAATTCACGCGAGCGATAGCACTGCCGATAAATTGCCCAGCGCAGGGGTGTATATACCCGCTGCACTGTCCCTTTTCTCGGAATTTCATTTTCTTTCAGCGCCAACGCGCGCGCGCACGCACGGTTGAATGGGGGATATTTTCAGTTTGCGCGCCATTTTTCGCGAGTTATATAGGCAGCTGTGCTCCGTTGTGTTGTTTGTGTGTAAGTACGCCGTGTGGCTGTAAATTCTTCGGATCGCCATCGCTGCTGCTGTGAAGATATATATATATATATATATATATATATATATATATATATATATATATATATATATATATATATATATATATATATGGCCTGCGGGGGGAGAGTGACATTACAATACTGCGTGCGTGTGTTTAAGGCTATTAGAATGGTGTAGGCAGTAAATTTTCGGAATTCTCGGGTGTCTGTTCTTGGAGATGCTTTAAGGGGGAAAAATTGCAAGGATTGTGCTGGCTCGATTTGCTTTGTTTGCGCTGTGACGGAGTAGCGTGTAAGTATCGATACTGGGAAAGATACACACGAGCAAATCGGGTAAGAAAGCTGTTGAGGTATTTAATTTAAAGTGTGTATATATAATAGAGTTAAAGACTCTTATTGAGCAGAAGAAATTATTGCAGATTATATTTGGCTACAGTTTAATGCTTTAAATAAGATTATTATATTTTAAAGAATTTTGTAAATTTTCATTTATTACGCTTTTATACGCTTTAAAAATTTCAGTTTATATTTTTTTGTCACTTTTTATTATATTATTTTTAGAATTTTATAAACTTTGATAATTTTCTATACAGATTTTATTCAAATAAATTTTATTAACTGAATAATTGTGTTAAAAAATTGAATCGTACTATTTACGACTGTAAGACTAGTAGAAGTTATTATAATAAAAATTCTACTTTGATCCGTTCAGCCTTTCACGAGAAATCATTGATTAACAATAATTGTAATATATTATATAAATATATTAATGTATACCGTTGAAAACAGGCTATTTACCTTCGTTGAGACTAGTACAATGTAGTGTCCAAGTTTCAGATATATCAGTCAAACCGATCTCGAGATAATTGTTGGCACATACATACATACAACATACATATATACAACAAACGAAAATACAGAAAAAAATGTTTTCTAAAAATACATTCAATCTTTGAATATTTAAAAGAAAAAGGCAATTTTTTTAACAAACTGAAGACGTTGGATCATCACAGGGATCTTTAAAATGGTTTAACCAGGATAAAAAGTTGCCTTCTTTTACAACATTAAAACTGACATAAAATACCCTCCGGTGAATTGAACTCACGGAACTTATTTTAATTTTTAATTATATTCCAGTGTAAGGGATTGAAAACAGAAAGCAAGAGAACAAATAAAACCAATTACGCTACGCTACTGAAAAAAAATGTAATCACGTTGCGTTTCATCACAACATGTACACTCAACAAAACAAACATCTGATCGAATTTGTTTGAACGTGTTTAAAAATTCTTCAACGAGATCGCATATTTATTTGACTCAATAATATTGCAGTATTTAAAAAAAATTCAATCAGTTCGATCAGATGTTTGCTCCTCCGAATGTTCATGCGAATTGGGTTAAAAGCATTTTTTTCTAATAATATATTTGAATAGATTGTCGTATCTTTCCTTTGTAAACTTTTATAATTTTATCTATATCTTGAAAATTGAAAGAGATACGACGCTCCAAAGTTTTTGGTAACGTCATGATCATACGGCGGCACCTTTGATATCGTTATGATCGTGACATCATAAAGAAACTTTAGAAGGCTATAACTTTCTCAAATAAAGTTCAATTACAAAAATTCAAAATGCATTTTACATTGGCTCACGAATTCTACTAAACAAATCCATGCCCATACAAGATAATTTTTTTTACTACCGAATTATTTGATCCTGTACTAATTCTTTAATCTATATAGACATTTTTCTAAAAAGATTTTGTTGCAACACCGTAATCTATTTTCCAAAAATAAGAATTTTTGTAAAAATTGATATTCTGAAAAATTCTTATGTACTTCGTTAGGTCTTATGTCGTAGATAGAGACAATTTAAATTTTTTCTTCCAAGTCAAACTTGTATGTCGAAAATCCCTGCAACGCTGATTGCGGGGTTTCTAACAACAAAATCACACTTTGGTAGCTTTAACACCACTATATTGTCAACAAAAACCAAAGATAATAAAGTCATCGACTCATCATGAAAAATAACCATTAAACAAATTTTAAAAATGCTGTAAATACGGTGGTGTCCCGCCTTTAAGAAGTTTACATCGATCAATAACCCAAAAAACGTTACAAAATATACTCATTTGTATACACAACAGAGCGACGTATTTCAAATTAAAAATTCGTAACATTACAACGATCATCTACAAACCTGTACCTATTTCCTACATTTCATACGTTTCACCCAGCGCATTCCTCCAAGCCTTCCTACACCCACCAAAAAGCAAAGAATACCTCCTCCTCGTCAAAAATCCCAACCGCGCATTCCGAAAAAACCCATCCGCGCGCAATCCTCCCGCGAAAGTAAAAACTCCCGCGTCCCACCTAAATTCCTCCTACCTATACCCGGCGTAAAAGAAGAAAGAAGGAAAAGAAAAACTCCCGCAACCGCGTCATTCCGCATAGTTCGCGCATCAGCAGCATAGCGTTACGCCGTGTAGTGTGTACACATAGAAATCGAAAGAGAACCTCCCGTGCACGCGGGGCAAAAAAAGAACCCGCGCAGCGCTGTCCCTTCTTTTTTCCTCGCTCCTGATGCGCGCGCGCGCGCGTCGAGGCAATGCAAACGGCGACTGGCGGGCATGCTCTCGCTCATTTCTTCCATCGGCGCGCGAGCGTAATAAGCTGCTCCGCGCAGCTCCGCGCAGCGTCTGCTTAATTACTTTTAACGACGTTAATTTAAGCGCGCGCGCGCCACGGTATATAGCTCTATTCTCACGCGGAGCAGCGATGAATGCGGAAAACAAGCTCGCGCTTCCGATTCTTCGCGGCTCCTCGAGCGCGGGTATAGTGTGTGTGTGTTATGGGTGTAGGTACGTAGGGAGTTGAGGATAACAGCTGAGAGAGGCTGTTGTACCCGGCAGCGTATGCGTACACTTGGGGAGAACGGGGTGAGATGATCAGAGCGGAGAATGAGGAACTTTGTTTTTTTTTATGATATGAGTGGTTTTACAGAAAGGTCATAAACGGGAGAGTCTAAATATGTATGCGTAGTTATTTATTAAATATCAAAATGTAAGAATTAAGTTAATGGACGTACTTGAGGAAATAGAAAGTTAAAATTTTAGGTAGCCTACTCTTATTTTGGAGAATTTTCAATGTTGTAATTAAGGATTGATGAATATGATATAAAAAGATTGTTGAAGAAAATTATAACATACAAATTTTTCTTATAAAAATATCCTGTTTATATATTTTGAATGAATCTTTATATAAGAAATTGCTTTTTTAAAACATGGATGAATTTTTAAAGTCTAAATTCTAAATGGAAATAAAATAACTGTCTCATAATGTTTTAAGGGAGTCTCTCTTTCGACCTAAAATTTGATCCTTTATAACTTTATATTTCGAAATTTTTTGATGAGTTTGTCATTATAAGATTTCTGTTCGGGTTCATGAATGAAATTTAATAATTTTTAAAGGAATACCCATTCGGTATCAAGAGCTTCTTGCGCAACACAAAATTTGTTCGTGTTCTGAAAAGGGATAGTATTTTTTTAACAAATTATGTTTTGTTTATCTTTTTGAAATACTGCAATTTCATTGGATTTCATTGAAACGATAAATGCCCTTTTTCGCTAACCTCGTTGAAAGATCACGAGAAAATTAAAATCTTACGAATCAGATGTTTTTCACATCGAAGTTTACTTCCTTTTTATGATATAAGTATTATATTACAAGACGATTGTGCATTCTCAATTAAAACAAGTCACATTCGTAAAAATAAAAATCAAATCATTTTATAGAATAAAACTGACATAAATGTTTATGTATATTTTGCCTTGAGACATGATTTATCCGAAAACTTTGTACAGAGTACGATAAAACATTTCCCATCGCAGTATTTTCTACGTATAAATTCGAACAGATTCTTTCTAGAATATATTCTATGACCATCTTACCCCAGTCTCCTCTACCATGCATTACATACTCGGATAATAGGGTTCCAAGCGACCTTGGCTGCTGCCTCAGCCGCTGCACCGGAGTATGAGAGATTTAAAGGATCTGATAAAGAAGCTGCGGTGCGAGTGACAACACACGCGGGAACTCTCGGCTGCTAGCGTTAATCCGCTAATTGAGGCCTTTGCACTCTTAACTGATCGGAAAATATTCTTTTTTTAAGTGGCGAGTGTCCGGGAAGCCATTGTTGTAGTCTTCTTAAAACAATACATAGTTTATTTGGTACACGCTCAAAAGATTTTATTTATAAAGGTTGTTAACCGGCGCACGGAATTCGTTTGTGAACGTTCCAGATGCATTTTTTCAAACGGTGAGAGACTTTTAAGAAACTTTATGCGGGCATTAATATAGGACAATGTTAATTCAATATGACTGTCCCCGTTATATATATTTATTGTAATCGTCTCGTTTGTCTGGTGAGAGGTTGATTAATAAATAAATTATTACACTGAAAAAAAATTGTTAAATCTAAGTCAACGTTTCCGTGACTCGTACTAAGAAAAGATTTATTTGATAATAGTAAATATTTAATTATGTTTAGACTGGTATTCATCAATTCAATAAATATTTACTAAACTTAAGAAATATTCACTAAATTTAAGAAATATTTACTTTATTTAAGTACATCTTTTCTTAGTACGATTCAAGGAAACGTTTACTTAGATTTAACAAATTTTTTTTTCAGTGTAATTATGCAGTCTTATTTAATTGTTGTGCGGAGCGTTTCGTCGCAGCGGATATAGATGGTTGCCGCTGCGTGAGGGATTACGGGGCGAGGAAAAACAAAAGGTTTTCCTCGCGGACGGTAGGCCATAGAAGCGCTCACGTGAAAATGTTAGACTCCGTTACCATAGATTCTAAAATATATTGAAAAGAAACAAAGGAATGATCTCGAGCTGGACAAGCGAGGTGAACCGATTTTTTTTGTTCATTCGTTTTTCAGCTTTCTCAAGAGACACTTGAAGTATATTTTACGATTCTTTAGCAACTTTGTACATATAAAATAATTATATTTCAGTCTAATTAAAATCTATAATTACTTAAATGAAGAAATTAAAATATTTATTATAATTTCTCCTGGTGCGCGGAATCTTTTGATTACAATGACAGTAAAGGTTAAGTTTGTGACAGTAAGTGTATGTGCATTCAACGCTAGAGTGCGGTTAAAATTACGGGCTTCCATTAGTCACGACGATAAAAGTGCATGTATATAAAACGATAATCCATATTTTCACACGCCCTCGGCGCGCAGTGCTCATGAGTTCATTAATTATTTAAAAAGTGCATGAAGTGAGTAATTGCGATTCTACATCGCAGTAGCGTACTTTTTAAACTTAGTATAGCGAGGTGTCGCATAGTCGATAAAAACCTAACTGCGAAATAAGCTTCCGTCTTTTCACGTTTTCTCATTTATTTGATGAAATTCAAGAATTAATGATAAAAATACTGCAAATCAAAGTGTAACCAAATTTTATATTTCTGATTTCATGTGTCTTCTATTAAATGTTCTTGTATAATATAATACGAGAAAGTAACCCATTAAATATTATTTACATAAAGAAAATTACGTGAGACATTAAAATCAATAGTTCTGGAGATTTGCCCATATAGATGCATAATATGAATATATATTTTGAACGTAAAAATAACACACGGAAGTACGTAAAATCGCCAACCTAAGCCAAGCCTATTAAAATATTATGTTTATGAGGACGTTATACGGTTTAGCGCGTGCAATTTTTACCCACATAAATTTGCAGTGAATTAATTAAAGCGCAACATAATAGAAAAAAGAGATCTAATTTTAAAATACAAAAGAGTCGTTAAAACTGCATCAACGCTCAAAAAGCCAGTAATTCCGAATTTAAGATCCACAATCAGTAAACGTTCACGTGAGAATAAACGGTGCTTCTCCCCATTTCATTTAGTCTTATCATTTTTTTTTCTTCTTTTCCAGAAAATATCAACAACAATGTACAACCACCGGCAATTAGAGCCTGCGCATAAAAAAAAAGAACCGGTGTTACAGTTTCGTCGCTCTCAGACCGCAATCATCAAACGCGCAGATAGTTCACCTCGACGCGCACGAACAGTTGCTGCACTCTGCGCTCGGCAAAACGAAGCCACACCGCTATAATAAAATACGGGGGCCGCGCGCATCTAAAATTCAATTAAACCCCGCCATTTCTTCCATTAGAGATAATACTCCGTGCGCAATATAAACACAATACGTATACACAGCGCGCACCATTTGTCCCATTATATACGACGAAAATTCTCGCGTGTCCGTTCGCATTCGTATTACACACACACAATTCTTGCATACATTGCGTGTACTTTACACGCAAAACCGTACGCTAGACGCGCGAGTGGGTCATCGTGATTTTCCTGTACAAAAAGTATCTGCATATAATATATCCTTTAAAAACCAGGCGCGGCGCAAATATCTATTATTATATTTGCGCGCGTGCGGAAACGTGTCTATCAACGCGACGAGTATATGTGTATTTTGCACGTGTATTTATGCGACAATTGGCCGCGTTCGCGTGTGTATCTTGGCGCTCGCGCGCGAAATTGCACCTTGCGCTACGGGTTTGGTGCTCGAGGCGCTGGAGATTGAGTCGATGATCCGGTGCTGCTGCGGCACGCGATCGAGCGGAAAATCATTGCGGAAAAACCCACAGACGAAGTCGCGTGTATAGCTGGGGGCCACGGAATCTTACGTCGCGATACGCGCGGATGAGGAACTTATTATGGCCTGTGTTATTTGGGTTTAAGGGGATGTATCAGACCTACTTTATACCCGCCGATAAAATAAATTGGAGTATTTCGTTTTTCTCAAAAAATACGCATCAGAATCACATTTCCTTTTGAGGGTAGCTTTATTTACTTAAAATATATAGCGGAAAGGTTAGTAATTATTATCAGAATCGAAAATTAGCAATTCTAATTTTTTATTCTGATAATAATTCGAGGGTTTCACTACAATGTAAAAAATAACATTAAACTTAATGTACTTTTAAGTCGCAAACTGAAATTTGTTTTATGTTACACGCAACAAAAATGTAAATGATGTACATTTGCATGAAATTTAATATACGTTTCATGAAATTTAGTCATTAAATTTAATGTAAATGTGTATTAAATTTCAGTAATTGTAACATTAATTTCCAGTTATAACATTAAAAAAATTTAATATACATCAGCAACTTTTACATGTAACAAAGTAAATTTGATTCTGATGCGTATTTTTTTAGTAAAACGAAATATTCGAATGCATTTATCGGCGAGTAAAGTAGACGAGAAGTAAAGTAGTCTGACGCATCCCCTTAACTATAGAAATCGTATTTTGTTATAATAATATACTATAATAATATAATATAATAATATAATGATAAAATAAGATATAATAATATTTACACTCTTTTCATATTAGAAAAAATTGTTTCTTCTAGGTCATGTCTGCATTACTTTTAAAATAGTCTTAGATTTTCAAATATAGTATATGAGTTAAATTTTAGTAACTGAAATATTCAATCATATATAGATAATTAAAACTCATTATTCATTTACATGCAACAAGAGTGTTTTATTATTTAGTAAATAATTGAAAGAAGGGTGCCCACGAATGTGTTGGAATTAGGAGAACATAGGAAACGTACAAGACTAACGTTACTAAGAAAAATTTGAAGAAAATGGAGTAAATTTGATAAATTAAGTAAAAAAATCGATTAAGATTTTGCCAGATTGATGACCCTTAGAAGATTAGCACATTTTAATTTCCCATACGAAAATTAACACTTTTCATGAATTTTTCATGTGGACTAACATTTTTCACAATTTCCTCGCGAAGACTAGCACTATTCGTATAGAATATATACATTAGGGTTGTATTAGTAGGTACTTGTACTACTTGTTCCCAGTTCGAAGTGGGTACTAGACTCTTTTGGTACTCGAAAAATGATCGGTTTACTTTGTGAACTTAATAAATAAAATTTTTAAAATCGTTTTATAATAAAAAACACTTTAGTTATACCTACACTTAACTGAGAATTTAACAAAACGTTCTTATTAGCCCGGAAAACATGTATAAACAAATAAATATTTATGACCGATTCGAAAACTTTTCCTATATTTATACTGAAAATTTAGTTTCTATTTTTTGAATATTCAGTTATTATAATGTAAAAGAAGAGAACGAGAATTTGCAATATATATATTGATCCATCAATAACCGTATAAATGAATATTCAGTGAACTACTAGAAATAAACTCTAGTTAAATAACTGAAAATTCAACAACCAATTTTGAATAACAATGTACATTCCTAAATAAAACTAATAAAAAGAATGCAAATTCGCAGATAACAATACAATTCCAAAACAAATCTCAACTTACATTAGCCCCTAAAAAACACCAGCGTAAAATCTCTCAACTATGAATCAAACGCTTACGACCGATTGTCGTCATCCTCCTGTATCCCAATCCTACAAACAAACACAATCAAACCCATCCAACTCCCCCTTAAAAAGAAGTACAAGCACCATACGCACACGCACAGTACGCAGCATACTATTTGCGTACGCATAATAAAGAAGCCGGCAACGCATTAAAACGCTACATCTCTCGTCTCTCTCTCTCTCTCTCTTACGGGCGCCTAAGCATAGAATGGAGAATGGCAATTTCGCGCGACACCGCCTGCACTGTAACGTATACACACACACACATACACACATTCTACAACTGCCGCCCCTGCATAAGAACCAGCCCATTGTTAGCTCGCGCGCGGCGCGTTTTATTGTTTGCCCTGGCCCCTGGGCGCTAAGTTAGAGACTCCGGTGCACAATACCACGCCGAAACGAGAAGAGGATACTGTGTTGCTGGGTAGGGAGGCTCTTGTGCAGCGGTGTCCTCGAATTATTATTACTGCTCGCGGCGCGGGGCCTTTGTAGCGCGAGGCTGTGTTGTTGCGCTGGGGCATGAAAAATGCTTCACCTGTTAACCCAATATTGCTGGGTTTCTCTTTTTTTTTACGCTGTGGGCTTGCGCGAGGTGGATGTTGACAATGTGGAGCGGGATGATTAGGTTAAACGCGAGACTGGGACGGAGGAGTGTGCGTGTTTGTAAATGTGGCGTGATTTTGAATGGGAATTAAATTAGCATGGTAATTTAAGGTTACTAAGTGAGCAGTCAGGATATAATTGTATTTTGTGAATTTGCATGCAGTTTGATGTAATTTTACTTAATAATGTGTAAAAGTTGCATTGTACGGAACAGCAATATATATCATAAGAAGAGTATGTACAGAAGAATTTTTGTTACAAATGTAGCCCGATCAATTGCTCTGTTAACTTGTGCGGATGTGCTTACTTTGATATTCAATCAATTGGGATTCTTCTTTTTTTCTATTTACCTACTACATTTGAATGTCTGAACTAGTCGGTACTAATTCAAGGAGATAAAATGAAAATCCTTTTTCCATTACATGAATTCCATTACAAGAAGAAGTGAAATCTCTATCTTTAAACATTTCATTAAATGGGAACGAAAGCATTAAATCAGATTCACAAAATAGCTGAGTTTGTCCAATGTACTCAATCTTTTTCATTCTGTTTAAAAAACTACTACCAATACATTGTCACTTAGCTTCCACTAACTTTTTTATTTTTCTATGAAGGTGATTTGAACTCTAAATATGGTTTCAATAAACTTTATATTAAGTTAATATAATAATAACAATTTTACTTAATGCAGTATTTTATTTAATGTTTCACTTAAATTTAAAAACTAATCAGGCACTAAAAGATGCTATGCCTTCCATGCTATAATAGTCCCATTTTATTCATAGCAGTACCTCTTAGGTGGACATCTGCTCCTTACTACGTATAATAAATGTCGGATTTCAAGGACGCATGGAGCGGTTAAGCTGATTTAATAGCCAACATATATCATTCCATTTCTATGTTTATCTTTGCAATAATCATAATATAAAGGTTAAATTTTTACTTTTTTAACATCTTATCGAATAATAATGTGCGATCAGCAGCCAAATTAAATTTAAGATAAAGTTAAATTTTCTTTATAATAAATTATTTTAATAATAATATTTTCATTTTACAGATCATAATGCAGATTCAATGCAGGCTTTAATCATTGTAAGGAAGAGTATTAGAAAAAATCATGTACTAAAATAAAAATTAGCTATGAAATTACTGAGGATATTAAACACTTGTGATTCATGCGTCAATATGTACCTAGGATTTACAAATTTATATGATAAATTATTTTTATATTACAATATGAGAAATGATATAACATGAAAGAAGGACATTTTAGGCGACGAGAAAAAAATGTTTTCAACATAATTTCCATATTGCAAAAGTATAAATATCATCGACTAGAAAGTAAAAAGTCTCCAGTGTTTTGTCGAATCTTTCTCTAGTCGATAATATTTATACTTTTGCAATGTGGAGATTTGGTTTAAAATTTCTTTTTATCGCTTGAAGTGTCCATCATTTATATCATTCCTCATATTGTGACATAAGAATAGATCACTATATAATCTTTTTTAATTCAAATACGTATTGACACATGGGGCACCTAAAACGAGCAAGGATAATGCAAATTAATTGCCTTGCTGCTTATAAAATCAGATATATTTGCACAGTAACAGATCATTATATAATTTCTTTTAATTCGAATACGTATTGATGCACGGACCACCTAAAACGAGCGAGGATGATGCAAATTAATTGTCTTGCTGCTCAAAATCAGATATATTTGCACAGTAACGTTATTTTCACTATCACCAAATACGTCACTCTAAAATACGATAAAATAAATATCTCTGGCACATATTTGATCCCCGGGAATACTCCTGATATCATGCACATTCTTAAAACGAACCAAAATTTATTCGATTCCTATATTTTCTTCTTTTCGTTTTCATATCGAGGAAACAACAAGTAAAATTCCCGAGTGAAAATAGTGCCGCCCAGTCCACTCAACTAACAGCATCCTCTATTCCTCCGCCTCAAAAATCCACCTTTTTCCTCACGAACCGACATCCTCGAGAAAAAATTACAAACCTCTATAATTTCGGCCTCCCCGAGCGTCACGCCAAGGTCCGATTAAAGCCCGGCGTATCGCCCCCACAAGAAAGAGGAATACCTCGCGCGCCAGTTTTTCCACCGAATTAAGTCGTCGGGGGGCATTCTTCGTCGTCTGCCGGCCGCCACTCTTTCGCCTGCGTGCGCGATCGGAAAAAAGCCACCCCGAGAGAACTCGCGCGCGGCCCGCGGGATTTACGGTTACGAGAGAAAGAGAGAGAGCCTCTCGCGGTGCGGAGCTGGAGCTGGACTTTGAAGTATATTGAGACATTAGGAAAGCCGCGAGGGACGACGATTCGGACGAGCTGCTAATGGCTCATTTGGAGGCTAGTCGATCGAGGTAGGTAGTCCTCGAGGATAAAAGGTGTTATTATACCGATGATCACGGGGGTTTTTAAAGTGGTATTCACTTGTTTTTGTAGGATGTTACAGTATGTCATTTTATGTTACGATTTAAAAAATTAAACTGTAATAAAATTCATTATGTATTTTTATTATAAAACTTTATGGGAAATAAGAGTAATTTTGTAATACAGTATATCTAAGTTTTGAAAAATTTGTTTAAGATCTTTATTATCAATGAAAATTACTGATCAACATCGGGATCCGTAACAATCCCGTGTAAAAAAATTAGTCTGGTAATAGTCTGGCTCAATCAGTCTGGCGAAAGTCTTGCAGAAGTCCGGCAGAAGTCTGGCTTTGCCACTATGACAGACTTTAGACAAAATGTGCAAAACAAAAGCATCGCGCCATGTCAAATTGCCAGTAACCTAAATTTGTGTCTCTTTTTTACAAATATTCATATTTTAAACAAGATTGCAATATGTAAAAAAACTTTTCTCCTATTTTATCGAAAAGTACGTATTTTCACTATTCTAGTCGATACTAATAATTAATGTACTACTCTAATTATTTACTTGTGAAAAATGAGTTTTCTTGACATAATTCCAAAAAAGTCTGGCATAGTGGACTAAGCCAGACTTTACCAGACTTTTGCAAGATTTTCGCCAAATTTGTTAAGCCAGATTAATCCCAGACTAGTGCCAGACTAATTTTTTTACACATAATCACGTTTTAAAAGACAATTATAAATTAAAAGTTTCTGCCTCAATTCTAACCAAACAATAAATAAAAATTTCAAGTACATAAATGTATCTCAACGCGTCTACGAATGCCGCTTAAATAAAATACGTAGACTGGCATTTATTGAAATATTGAAATATCTTTTTTGTAATTTTGTATATTGGTAGATAAATACTTAAAAAAGAGTAGTTACGTTCTAATTTTACATAATTTGATCTATCTATTCAATTATAATACATATGTATCATTTTATCGACTGTCAATGAAACACGAGGCGGGAAATTTGAATTAATAATTGACATTCACACCTCCCTAAGCACCAACTTTCAAAAAACATCACAACTGTCACATAATTACACGTTACAAATAAAATCCAGAAAGATACATTCATTAATCCTCTTCTCGGAAAGCACGAAGCCATGAATAACTTCTCAACTCGCAAAACGCTCGCTAATCTAAAAACTCTTCCCCCGTGGCATCAGCCGTTATAACCATACCTCGCACCGTACCCAACTACACAGCTTCAACCAGCCAACGGATCTTTCTCTAATACACCAGCTTCCGACATACGCACATCCCCGCGATTACACACTCCACTCCACTCCGCTCCTCTCTTTTTATCCCCGCGCCGGAGAGAACTTCCCAGATTCATGCGGCTAATACCCGCAGCTCGACCAGCGGCCAACTCCGCGAAAACGCACGAGACAAAGACGGAAAATGCGTATAATTGAGCCCCAGAGCGCGCGGCTGGCTTTTTAGCCATGCCACTCTTATGTGTACCGCCGAGGCGTCGGCTACTCTCTCTCTATCCCGCTTGAAAAATCCAATTAGAGGCGCGATTACGCGCAGCGGCCGCACTCTGTTGCGCTCAGCTGTTATACAGCGCGCACGCTGCACACTCGAGAGAGAGAGAAAGAGAAAGAGACGGAGTTATGGTGTATATACCCCGCGCGTGTAATATTTTCCGCGTACCGCGGAAGCTCGCCGATCTACCGTAATTACCCGCGCGGATGCCACCGCCACTGTACTGTATATATGTGTGTACCCTCTTCTTCTTCTTCTTCTGTTGCTCTCCAGCCCACGTGTGTTTTAAGGACTGCACGAACGCGTGTGTGTATGAATAAACGCGAGCGCATATAATATGGCGTGTGCGCACGTGTGCGAGTGTGTATAATGCACCGTGCATGCCAACGCGGAAGCCGCGACGTAGAGTATTCTTCTCGATTTCAGCAATTACAGTTCTGGAGAGGTGCACGGTATGTGTGTGGATGGAGGGAAATTACGGGTTTCGTGCTTCCGAAATGAATTGAAATGAAATGATGGCGGTTGGGTCTTTTAGATTGTCTTTTGAAGGAAGTTTGGAGTGTTGACTTGTTAATTTGGGGGTTTGGACCGTAGGCGGAGTGACGCGACTAATTATTATTCTTTTGGTTATTGATTTGTGAATTGCGAGGCGTGGTCGAGGGTCACCGAGAGCGGTTGTATCTTTAGTTTTGAATAATTTTAATGCACGGCTTCGAGAAGTAACGATTTTAGTTCATTTTTTAAAATTGTGTTTATAATATTAAACGCTAATGACCGCGCTACAGAAATGCAGCTTAGGTGTTAGAAGATACGGATGAATTCTATATTAACATTTTATAGAGTGTAAAAAAACATTCAATTTAACATAAATTTTAAGACCCTTATAAGAATAAAATATTATAAAAAAATTTGTTTTAAAATTAGCGTCTTGCTAAACTTGTCCAGTTCTGCTTTATATTTTTAGTATTCTACAAAATAGAATTACGTCTACTTCTCCAAACTCGTACTTTTCTAAATGAAACAATTGTTTTTTTAATGACCAAAATTATTACTTGTTTTCTTGTCTAAAAAGCAACCATTTCCTGAATGTATCACTGTAATTAAAAAGATGTGATGCCTCTTTTATTCACAGCAATTATAAGCACCTATTCATTTAAAGTTGTTATATCAATCGAATTAAAAATTAAATTAAGAAAAGGGTACATGTCAGAAATTATAGGTAAGAAGGAAAAGGATACTCACGGATGCATAGCAAGTCAGGGAGCGGACGTATGAAACTAACTCTAATATCTAGAGTTTGTCAAAAGAAGAATTAAAAAAATTAATCCGGAGAACTGAAGGGAAACGTTAAAAATAGATGACAAATCCACTAAAATGAGTAGTAAAAATCAAGATTTTATCAAACATGAAGTAGTAAAAATTAAGAAAATTAATACCTTATACAGTAGGAAAATTTGGTTTCAATGCTTAAGATTTTATAAATCCATCGTGTTCATAGCAGTTTTATAAGTCCCCTATCAATGATTTACCTGGGGCTGGTTATAGGCCATCTATAGGTATCCTCCTTTAACATCTACTTAATATTACATCAGATAACTTATTGGATAAGTATAATTGCGTATTTTATGTTTCAATTTGCCAGATTAATTCAAACTATAAAACGCCAACACTTCGAAAATACAAAATTATACTTAAAGCCTTATTCCAAGATGCCACAGTAATACTCATAACAGTATAAATTATAATTATTTGAATCTGTATTAAACTATCCAAAGAAATAAACGAATAACCAAACTACTTCGTAATTTTCATAAACGAATATTCCATATCACTCAATTACTCGCTCCCCATTAACTCCACCAAGACCTCCAAATAACTATAAGAAGATAAAAATGGAGCAAAATCCCCGCTCAGTACGTCCCTACAGCTTGCTACGAAGCTTCGTACTAGAAAACGAAAAAAACACGGATAGAGTCCAAGAGGCAAGGCAAAAGAACCGCCAAGACGGAAGAATCCGCTGCTGCTGGCAGAGCTCAGCGGCAATGGGCGCGATATCGAGTTGCAGTTTGCGCTGCACGGCGCGGAACACGGGTCAGGCCGGCGACGCGCGATGGAATTGCCCAGCAGCAGCGGCGAACTAAACTGGAAGAAGCACGAGAAGAAGAAGAAGAGGAGGAAGAAGGAGAGACGCGATCGCGTATAAGAATGTCTATAGCGACGTCTGGAGAGTCTATAGCTTGTTCCGTCCGTGACTTCCTCGAGGCGCGCGAGCGCCGCAGTCGTTTGCCTGCGAATTGTTCCTTCTTCCTGCACGTCTGTTCTGTCTGCCGTGTGTAGGATAATGCGCGGCACAGCTGAATGGGGAGTTAGTTTAATTTTCGATTTTGAATGGCATTCGTAGAGCATTGTAACGCGACGTACTTTTCATTTATTTTTCTTCGAAATGCTTTGTACGAAGATGAAAGATCAAATTGAACTTAATCATAATAAAACACAGTTTGCTATATGAGGAAGCAAAAATATAAACAGTAGTAATAGTACAATGAAATTTATGAGAAAAGAAAAATTTATTTTATGAATTTACGTTGCTTGCCTACTAGGAGAACACCAATCAAGGAAAATCAACTAAATTAAAACAGTTTAAATTTCTCGAATATTCATGCATCTTTCATTGTTTATAACTTTAGGACAGATTAACATTTTTATATGACACAAAGCCTAATTTAAAGCTATATTGGCCTACTTTTATTATCATTTTGGGACATTTTTTCTGGTGTTAATATATGCATAGTTATTATCACAAAAGAGATACCTTTTTCACTATAATAACGTATATTTAAAGTAAAATAGCTTATATCTCGAATACAAGGGCCCATGAAAGTCCGAGTTCCGCAGTGTTGGTGTTCTCAATGTTAGATTTAGTTTTACAAAAATAAAGAATATTCCGTTCCGATATTAGGCTTGTTCTGGAAGTGCGATATGATGATTTTAAGATTGCAATGCGTATAAGCGAGAGTCTCCCAATTATAGACCATATCCTTGTATGGACAGCCGGAAATGTTAGGCTCCTAACAATAAATGACAGAACTTTACAATACATGCTCAATTAAATGCACTTTGTAATTATATCATAAATATAATCCGTGCTTGTTGCTTTTAATTCATTGCATCGAAAGTTCTCGCGAGAATCACGACAAAGTCACTTTTCTCCTTGTCAAAAGTTACTTTCCGAAACTTAATTAAATACATGTCCAGAGCAAAATCTAATTAAATACTAATTATTTTATATGTGATATGGTTTAACCGTCCTGCGCAATAGTTTATTTTCTAATAGTTAGATTTAATTGATTGTAAATCTGCATCCATATGTGCTTAAATCATATTTTATAATCTCTTAAATTATAACTGCACTATTAGGCTTACACTTGATAGACTAAAGATAATTATACTTATCGAAGGATTTTATATTATCGGTATAAAATATATGCAAAATTGACGATTATTTAGTATACTCGTTCCCATGCGCAGGAGGGTTAAAATATATATAACTTTTACAATTATTTTAAGTATTATCTTTAAATGTTTAGACTCAAAATACTCTTTTAAACTGTAAGTACAGTCCAATGTCCATACTAAAAAATTCTTTTTTAAAACCACGAAATCTAAATGTATCTCTTTACGTTGATGCTTGATTAAAATAATTAAATTTGACCAATACTAATTTATTACTTCACTATAGAAGGATCCCTCCACACAACTTTGGATTTGAAATTGTGATTTTCACCTAGGCAATAAAAGTGACCGCTAAAATAGCTATGTTTGTTCGTACCCAGGTACTGATCTCCCCTACAGACCACATTTTTCTTCATTTTCCAAGACTAATCAAGTTTTCATTGCACAGACAGGCTAATCGTCCGATGAGAAAAGTTAAATACAGACTCTTATCGATTCGTACGCTCGGAGACAGCGCGATTTTCCCTCCTCGTTCAGAAGTCGCAGCGTCTCGAAACGCGACTTGCAATCATGCCAAGCGCGAGAAAACTCGTCTTCTTAACTCGAAGGAGAGAGAGAGAGAGTGAGAGAGAGAGATAAACCATTATCGAGATTAAACTGCGCGAATGAAATTATATCTCGAGTTACAAGCAAACTGGCAGAAGTGCGCGTATTTTATCCGCTTGCGCGAGTGAAGGCGAGCGTTTTACGAGGATCAAGGGGATGTTAATGCTGAAACGACGGTTCTGGAATTTCGCTGCGGGGATAAAAGGATTATTCGGTCGGGCATCAACGAGGCATGAGTAAATGTGTGTCGCGGGCTCGCGGTGCACGAGTCTATTAAGTCGTATTCGTTCTCGAGCTGATGTAACCGGTCTGATGGGTTTTTTGTAGGAGCGCATCGATAAGATTATTTTAGGTGTCTTTTTTAATTGTCGGGCGTGCGGCTTGATTCTGCGGTGTTGCGCAAACACATCGAGCTTGATAATATTCATGGGTATTTAATTAAATAATTGTCATGGAAATTATGTTTACACTACAAAAAGAAAATCTTATTTTAAGATTGACCGATCTTAAATTTGTTGCATCTTAAAATTTCAAATTCTTGAAAAACATAAAGATAATATTAATATTAAAATAAAAATAATTAATAATTAATATTATTATTAAAATAATATTAATATTATTTTTATGTTTTTCAAGCATTTAAAATTTTAAGATGCAACAAATTTAAGATCGGTCAATCTTAAAGTAAGATTTTTTTTGTAGTGTATTTGAATTGTAGGATATATTGATTTACTGCAATAACTTTAAAAGGTTTGAAGATTGCGTAAAAGTATCGTGGACAGAATTGCAACTATCGTCCAATTGTACGTAGGAATTCAATACCGACGATTCTCGTTAATTATCCTCATTATACCAACCGAATTACGATTTCAATTACCGTTTGTCGCTACTTACGTACGCATATACCTACGTACGCCACGCGCACGTAATTTCGCGAATCCCGTTCCCCGCGCAAAGCCATCTACGGCCTTTAATTATCCCCCCACACAGCAATAAAACAATCCGCACACCCAAAAACCAAATCAACCACTCGATGCCAATTACTCCCAAAATTCAAATACACCACTGCATATCCTGTACAACACCTCCAAAATACACTCGCGCGCATATTACAGTATAGATTTTCGTTGGAATTCCAGGGTGTGCGCGTCGAAGGTGGCGGGACCAATGACCGGCCGCGCAAGTACGTGAGGATTTTCAGCAAGTACAGCGGGTCCTCCCCCACGCACGTTTCATTATGCGAAGTGTCCGCGCCTTTTACGTCCTCCGGGAGCTCGAAAGATTTTCTAGTTAGAAAGAGCGCGGCTTGTAAAACTCGCCCGGTGAAATACGGCCCGCGCGCGCATCTTCCCGGGCGTTAACGACGAATCGAAGATGGAGGGAAGATCGTTGCGCGCACGCGGTATGTGGGGATTGTTTTATGGCTGGCTGGCTATTTGTGGAAAAAACGGTTTTATAAATAAGTGTAACCGTTTGTTGACCTCGGGCTATAGGCTTGATAAGAGGTGTTGGTGTATTCTTGAAACGTCGGGTGGTAATCAATAATGTCAATCATTAACGTCTGCAAGTCGTCTTATACTCGTGCTATACGCGGCAAGATGGACGTGTAAACTGTTAACATTTTTGTCGGTGAGTCGCTTGTCAGTGTTAATTACTGTCAAATATCTATACAATGTATACGAAACTATATGTATATATAGTCCTCGTTTACAGACAATTGTTTGTTAATATGACAAATGGTAGTTAAAATGATTTAACAGAACACACCTGTCAAAAAATTGTACCCTGTAATGTCTGGAATTATTTATAAAATATATTTTATATTTTTCGTATTAGAAATAACTGTTTGCAGTTCGTGATGATAGTTCAACGTTCAGCCCTTTACCGACAAGACCATAACACTTTGCATATACGAATTCCAGAAATTCTCCGTGGGAATTCGTATTACAGCAGTAAACAATGTGAATTATTTTATTGATTTTCCATTGCATAAATTAATTTAAAAATAAATATAATATAATTTATTTGAAAATCGTTGAAAAATATACTTTTCACATAAATTTTGCCGATACATTGTCGATATATTGCCGACAATATAACTATAAGTTACTCAAATATTAAATTAAATATATTTGTTGTTATGTATGTAACTTTTAATCCACCTGCGGTTTAATTAATTTGTATTTTCTTGATTTTAATCGAGTATAATTCAGCAATCAATTGGAATGTAAAATTCTGTGACTTCTATTATTTAAAATATACTACTTCGCTTCAATTATAGAGGTGAGAAGTTTCATACAGTGATTGCTTTTAAAATTATGTTGAAAAGTACAAGCCAATATCAGAAAATTAAGCTCAAGTCGGACTCGAGTTAAGCCGGGGGAAGGGGGGTATATGGAATTATAATCTACAATCTATTAAGTATATATTTTAATCAAAAAACGTCTTTTTATTCTTTATTTATATTGAATACCAGTTGTATACGTGGTTTCGCCTGTATTAATAAATGCAAGGGGCAGACGTCACCATCAGCAGATATTAAATTAGAATCTATGATTTTTAAGATATTGTGTAACAAAATTAATAACAAGAAACGAAAAAAATTGGCTTCACATCAAGTTTCTTTTACATTTTTTATATTTATGTAGTATTAAGAATAAGGATTGCAAGTGTCTCTAATCATATTCCCGGCAATATAATAAGAAACCTCTGTATTCAAATTTATAACACTTCACTTGTAAAAATACATTTGTACTTGAGGCGGAATTCTTCTTTAATATGCAATAAGATAAAAACCAACTTGATTCTAAATGAATCCTCTATAATTAAAAACAATTCATTTGATTCCAAAAGAGTTCTCGCGAGCCGAGCAAAGTGACATTTTTTTGTTTTCAGAGGATTTGTTGTCTATCAAATGGATTCCGATTAAACAAACAGAAATCAATTTGCTTCTAGTAGATTTTCATTTTGGCGCGTATTTAAGAAGAATTTCGCTCCATATATAAGAAGTTATTTCTCTATAAGTGTAGATACCATCAATACCTCACAAACAATAAAAAAAACAAACTAATTAATTCCACCGCTACCAAAAGTAATTTTCAATGATCTCACGCACAAAAAGCGCCTCCACAGAGCAGCGAAAGTGAAGCATACAGCAAGAAAACAATAAGAAAAAAAAGGATCATTCCCTTACCAAGACCAGCAGCAAAAACGCCGATCCCGCCGCTCGCCTCGTTCTCAGTATCATTGTCACTTATTTATAGCCACGACCTTCCAATCGACAGAAAAACCGCCCCCTCGAAGTCTCTCAAACGTTCCGCCTTCCCGCGTGAAAGCACACCGCCGCCCCCCTCCCCCCGCCCCCCAAACTCGAGCAAGCTCGTCGACAAAAACTCGAAAATCCTCCTTGTCATCCAGCCGATCCCACCTCATCCATGATTCATCCTCGCGACCCTCGAAAGATAACAAAAAAAAAGAGCCCCAGGTGTCTCGTGTCGCGCCGTGTGGAGCCGTGCCCGTCGATATACAAGCGGCGTGTGCTTCGTGCACGCGTGCGCGCCGATGACTGAGGAGGCCGATCGCCGGCGTGCACGCTGCCGCTGCAACTCGCGGAGAGAGAGAGAGAGAGAAGGAGAGGGAGAACGAGGCCCCAAGAGCGGAGGGGCCCGCTGATGTAATTCTTCCTTCCTCGAGTGGAGCGCGCGGATGGAGGGGAAGAGGATCGAGCGGAGAGGTTTCCAGCCGAGGGTCCTGTAAGTGAGTCAGGTGCACGCGCGATTGGACGGTGATAATATAACGCGTGTTGTGCGTGCGTTGGGATGGGTATGGATTCGTTGGGGGAGGTGGAGGTAGCTGCCTGCTGTAATGGGACCTGAAGGCGAACCGGAGGAATGTTGAGTTTTTATTCGTTTTTGGATATAGGCTAGATTTACTTTTTCTACGGGGTTTTGGTAGTGTGGACGAGGCAGTTCTATTTTTAAGCTGCGAGTTCTTTCGTGATTTTTTAGGAAGTTTTCAGATTTGGTGTTTTTATTAATAATAGTTACTGTTGAAATTGTTTACATCGGAAACAATTTAATTTACTCTACTGCTACTCTACAGCACTGATATTACGTTCAATAGAATAGATAAGAAATATTTATATATATACTATTATTTACAGTTTAAAAATTACATTTTATACGTTAAATGTGCTTTTAAAAGAAATAATTGTTGTTAAATATTAGTTAATAATAATATTAGTTTATGAAACTACTGAAATGATGATTAAAACCAAATAATTCTTAATTCATAGGATGAACAATTATCTATTCTATGGTTTTCAAAGGATTAGTCGATTTGTTATGCACAGTTATTTTCAGCTATTTTCAATTAAAGTATTGTGATAATTAACAATATTTTCATTTACAATTAATAAACTTTATTTAAAAACCTCATCTTTCTACATTGCAGTAAACTCTCTAAAAGAACTTTTTCAAAATTACCAGAGAGCGGATAGCCATCTGAAAAAAGAAACTCGATATCACCCCATCGATCACAGAACCATTACAAACTTCCATTTACAAACTTGGTTAAAATTCCATACATCCGTCAGAAGTCAATTTCACAGGCATTCGTTAAAAGTTCCCCAGACTCGGAGAAAAGCATCGGCAATTTCTGTCCCGCAGGCCTTCTCGAAAAGTCCCTCTCCCTCCGTGCAAAAAACCATTTAACGAGTGTCGTTATTTCGAGCAGCAGCTCGCAGTTCCCGGCAAAAGGGCCGCACTCGAAACCACTCGCCGCTCTCTCCGCATCCCCGTGCGCTGCCACACACAGAAGCCCCGTACAACAACCCCCTTTTCTAATCGCCCGTTCGCCGCACGCTGTGGGTTGTGTGCAACAATGGTTCGAATCGCTTTCGCGACCCCGAGACAGCGGCGCTCTGCCTCCTTTGTTCCTGTCTCGATGTATGGGAAGAGAAGAAGAGAGAGAGAGGGACGATGGTTCGAAGATTACTCGCACCATCTCTCCTTTTTACACCGGTCTGCGGTGTGGCTGGACTGGGCGCGCGGGGCTGGGAGTCGAAGAGGATGCGAACTGTCGCTTGTTGCTGCGGGGTATTTTACACTTTGATGGACTGCGAGGTTTAATTGAATTTTTGCGAGCGTTGGACTGGCGAGTGGGAATCGTAGGAAGTAATTGTATTTCGTTGTATGATTGGCAGTTGATTCAACGCTGTATTGCTGATACTTTTACTTTATGGTATCTTATACTCGAACGTTCATTTTGATTTCAGAGATGCGATGCGCAATTATATTATATGTTTTCCATTTACTATTCTATTTTTGATCTTAATTGTGTAACATTTTTTGGGGGGATTCTTTTTTATTTTACGTATTTGGTTCGCTATTATGACAAGGATTCATTTTCACCTTATGTAAAAGGCTTATACTTTTATTGCTGGTGCATTGTGTTTCGAATAAATAGACGTTTTCAACATTTATTAAAAAATCATTAAACTTCTTTTTAAGTCTTTTCTAGCCTAGAAAAAGGAAGTTTTCAATACGATCCGAAACGTTGACGTGAACATACAAGAAAGAACTACCTAGTATGCGACGAACAATGCTGATGTAATTTATTTCTAACTTCTTCAGCGAACAACATCGTCTTCTTAACAAAACAGTTCATTACACTTTCAGTGAGTCGCAAATCATTATAGAAATACTTTAATGACCAGTATTTGCTACACATTATTCTGGGCAAATTTTAATAATAAAACACAATATATATTTTCGGAAACGAAGAGGGCATGTGCGTAAATTTTACTATTTTATTATTTAAAAACTCGCAAACTGTTGGTAGAAATTTATACAGGAAAAATTGATTGATTCATTGAAACGTACGCCCTTTTCGTTTGCAGAGCCTCAAATAATGTATTATATACCTGATGAAAATACATTTGTCAGAATTCTGCAGAATTTGTTAGAAGTATGAATTCTGAGTGTTGTTTCAATTTGACGACTATCAATGTAATTTTAACCAATTCTTACCAATCCTGACAAATCTGGTAAATTCTGACAAAAGCTGTCAATTTCTGACAAGGACGAAATTTCTTGTCACAATTTGACAGATTTTGTTAGAATTCGTCAAAATTCGACAATATTTGTCAGGTTTCTTCGTCAAATTGGAGCAAAAGTCAGAATTCATAATTCTGGCAAATTCTGTAGAATTCTGATAAATAACTTCGATACCAAAACAGTGCAAAAAATCGATTTCAAATTCCTATAAAATTGTCTGACAAAAACCTATCGGTCTAACACGTAATCACTGCAAACAATTAAAATACTTCTATCTGTTAGCTATTCCCCCTTTCTCTTTCTCCCGTGAACACCATGCGGAACTTGCAACCTCCGCAAATTTTGCCGCCCAAATGGGTTACACACACATACCTGCGCGCCGGCTCGCCGAAGGTCACTTTTTTTTTCATTCGACCATTTCTTCTTCCCCCCTCCTCCTCCTTCTAATATTCATCGTTTCCTCGAATGCAACGCTCCGCATATCCATTATGAATACCCATTCGCCTCGTCGGGATGTAGGCGAGCATCGAACACATGCCTCCAGGGTCACGTGCAGGATTCGTATTTGTCACGTGCGCCGTGGACACGTCGGCTATACGCGCGAGAAATTTCCCGAGGAATATTATATCGCGTATACATGTACGCGCGCAGGACGAATAGAACTCTCGAGTAGAATATCCGGAAATACGGGCTACATCAGCACTACAAAAAGAAAAGCTTATTTTAAGATTGACCGATCTTAAATTTGTTGCATCTTAAAATCTCAAATGCTTGAAAAACATAAAAATAATATTAATATTATTTTAATAATAATATTAATTATTAATTATTTTTATTTTAATATTAATATTATCTTTATGTTTTTCAAGCATTTGAAATTTTAAGATGCAACAAATTTAAGATCGGTCAATCTTAAAATAAGATTTTCTATTTGTAGTGAGCGACGGCTCTCGCGGTTGCGTATATACAAATATGTATATACCTATTCTCCAAAGCTGACTTGCTTTTCGCGCGCGGCGAAGGATGCATATATAGGAACAAAGGCCGATGCGCCGCGACGCAATCACGCGCGGGAGGAAATATAAATTTTCCTCGAGCCGCGAGCCGCGGCCGCGCACGATGTTGTACTGTTAGAGAGGGACGGGGATGGGAGGCTATTATTGAATACGCGAACGAGATCGGAACTCATTTTTGCGCTATGGGAACGACGCGGCTGCATTGCGATGTGTACCGGCGCGGCGTCATTGGAGATGTTCCCAGAAATTTAAATCTCTTGTAGTTGCTTTGATTTAGTTTCTGTTTTATGGGCGCGATGTATCTTCGATGTGTATTCATGATTCCTGTAGTTTAAGGTAAATGTACCAGTACCTGGTCACGCCCCGGTACCTGGCCAAACGCTCACATATTAGTTTCTTTTGATTATTAGTTAGCTCCTAATCAAAGTAATCTTGTGACATCAAATATTTATGTAATTTATATCTTTAAAAAAATATTTAATGATGGAACTGATGCTCGCATGACAACATTCACGTCTTTTTACGACCAACTGTTAAGAAATCTTACTTCGAGTTTAACAGTTATTAATTGTTTTTTTAATCATTTCATGCATTTGTGACGGATGGTTGGAGGGGTCCTCCTGTGCCGCCAGAGAAAGGCGCGCAGGAATTGAGGAGACAGGGCTTTTGGGTAATCGTGGCTTTAGTAGGTCCGAGCACCTCTCGTCGTGAGTACCGCCGGCTATCTGCTGCCCGCTCGCGGTCGCATCGCGACCCGCCAACGGTCCCGCGCGCAAAAGGTGCAAGTACTGCACTTTTGCGCGTAGGAACACTGGAGCAGCGTCGGGCAGAGCTGACTGCGTGTCTTGCGCGCATCCGCTCTGCGATAAGGAAATGCCACGGAAAGCCAGAAGCTCATCCGTGACACATTTAAAAGTTTTCTATGGTTATATATTTATTAGTGTTTTCAGTAAAAATAAAATTCTAAGGTGTGCAAAAAAATAGTTTTTACGGTAATAAATACGTGGTCAGGTACTCGAACTTGAAAAACCGTGTTTGCCCGATACCTGGCCAGCTATATGAATCACATTATTATAAATAAATATTCGCATAAAACATATTTTGCTTCGTATAATAAGGTTCTCTATAGTAACTATCGTCAATTTATCAACATACTGTGATGACATATTAGTGAAAATTCAACAATAATTACTGTTATTGTTTGGTATCTCGGCGTCTTAATTTTTCAAGTCGCGGAATTATACGTAGGTTAAGATCGCGTAGGTTACGTGAGTATCACATACTTTAAATTAATTATTTACATACTTCTACATTCAAAATACATAACAACCGTATTATTAATGCATAGAAACAAGATTTTATTGAAAAAAGTTTATAATTTAAATCAGATATAAGTGAAAATAGGGTGGCTATGTATTGGGACAGCAGTGTCCAGGTATTGGGACGTATGATTTCGGCTTGGCCAGGTACTAGTTCATTTGACTAAAATACATTTGTATGAATTACTCGGATTACAAGACATATTTCGATAGTTTAAAAATTTGATTTGATAGACAATTAAATTCTCTTTGAGATGGGTATACGACTTTTTATTTGCAGTGTTAATTTTAGTGTTAGAATTTAATAAATTAGCTCGGCTGCTATAAAGCGTCCAGGTACTGGTACATTTACCTTACTTGCTAACGATCGATGTTCACGTGATTTATTTTTATCTCAACACACCAATTTTCAGTAGTGCCTTAAAATCCTCTTAAATAACTTTACAAATCACCTGAATTTCCACCAGATTCTCCACCTGATTTGTTTCAGTAGGCTAACCATCGCGCTCACCTCAAAGTAGGTTCACATTCCAAGAATGCAATTCGTTCGAGCAACTCCAAGACCGCGCCCGTCGCTATTTCCATTTTTTCCCCTCCCAACACCAACAATTACAAGTTTTTGTCAAGGCGCCTGTGCAGTCCAACATCTCGCGACTTATACACATTACCATAGCATTGCCAACCAGCAGCAGTCGCCAATCCTCCTGTACAAATGTTTGCCCTCGGCGCTCTCCCTGTTTGTTTGTCCCCAACTTTTTCCTCCTCTCTCTCTCTCTCTCTCAAGAGACACAGCGAGATATCTCTCCGCTCGACTGTGTATACCGCGCACGAATAGAGAGATACACCCAGCGCGCGTTGTACAGGGCAGCGAAACGAGCGGCGGAAAGCCACGGGCGTATATAGAATCAAAAGGGGGGGAGAAAGAAAGATACGGAGGAGCACAACGCGCGCGGACAAAAAAGACGCGGCGCAAGTTCGTTTCGGTGAAAAGCCGAGGAGGAGGAAGTGCCGATGCGCGTCTCTGGAATGCTAATTGAACGGAGAAAGAGGAGTGTATAGTCGGCGAGAAATAAAGAGAGATGAGGGGGAACGGAACCTGTCTCGGGTGGTATATAGAGGTGTGTGTATGTGTGTGTAGAGTAGAGGGAAGAAGGATGGAGGGAAAAAAAAAAGAGAGACTGACGGATGAGTGGCGCGCGGATAGGAGTTGGAGGTGAAAAAACGCTCGGCTGCGGTTCCCCCGAAGGAATATGCTACGGGTCGTGTATACACAATGCGCGCGATGTCGGCGGCGGCGGAGATGCGCCGATGCGAGTGACTTTTAAAAGGTGTATCAGGGCTTTATCGCCGGTAAGAATGGAGAGGATGGCTGCGGCTGGTGGAGCGGTGTTTGCGTTTGACAAGCAGCGGATATGGACTGCCGAGGATGGTATTAATGTTGCAGGTTGGAAATAGGAAGTGTTCGTTTTACAAAAATTATTACTTTCCTTCATTTTTAAAGATTAAGTTTCATGCGTTTTTTTAGTTTATATTTGTTTTATTTAGTTTTTACGAATGATTCGTTTCAATCGTTTTGTAATTAAAGAATACTGGCTTGCAATCTAAATTATGATGTATTCTATGATGTGTGCACGATTGACGAAAAGTTCTTCTGACTACAACAGTTACATTTTTCGTTTCAGCTTTCAAATTAGATCAATGAAACCGGATGCGTTTCAATCCAATGAAGTTGCAGTATTTAAAAAGAATATACTATTCTAGTCAGAAAAACTATCTATCGAATGTACATTTTTTATTACGTCAAGGGGATATTCTATCTATCTGCATTTTAACGAAAATAATTGATTGTGATTTCTTATTATAAAAATCCATTGCTCATCGTTTATAATATTAAAAAACATAAAATTATGTATATTTTATTTTAATGTTCATTCAATATAAAAATAAATTATACACTAATGAAAATAAAGTATTTTTCGTTATCCTTTTGTTAATAAAATGTGTTATTTAAGTGTTGATTTCTCAAGATTTATATTTTAGAACTTCAAAAGGATCTGAGCTGTAAAATCCTTTATAGAAAATTCTCCTAATCAATTTGTTTCAATTTTTTTTTCAATCTTTCAACAAATTTAGCGAAAACAAGTGTTCTATATAATTGATTTTACCAAAAGATTTTTTTTTCTTTTTCCGATTCTTTAAACCTTTCTTAACACAAAAATGCATCACATTTTTTATTTCCATCAAATTTTCTGTTTGAAAATGACATTTTAAAGTACGATTATACATTAAGATAAATGTATTTTTTTAACAAAAACAGCTTTTTCTGCAGTTGTTGTTTTTCTTTATTCAAAACATTCCAGGTGCATTGGTTTTTGTCGAAATTTTTTGAAATTAATTTCACATTCATTTTAGCATTATGAAGAAATTTGTGCATGGCCAAGGTGCTGTGTCTTGATCTAGATTAAATGAAAAATAATTATTTTATAAAGAAAAGCTATAAATTGCGTAAAATCACTGTTTTTTATTTAAACAAAATGATCTCAGTTTGAATTTATTGTTACTTGTATTTAATTTTGATGAGAATATACAAATATTTTCAAAATAGTATAAAAAGTAATCAGGAATTTTTCTAGACAGTATAAAATATATAAAATATTCTGTGTGCACCAGGAACGTTGGTAATCTACCTCATTTTAACTAAAAATATCATGAATTCTTCGTAAAGTACGCAGAAATTTTTCAAAAAACTTTCATTTTATATTATTTTTTTTCTTTATTTTCACGAAACTGTCCTTTTTGATGGCCTATCTTATAAATGTTATTGCAAATTCTTTTTATAATTCAAATCTCGTGATTATGGAAATATTATATCTATTACTGAAAGATCCATGATATTAAATAACATATTCTAGCATAATAAAGTAGCGTAAGCAGGTGAAATATACCTCAATGTCCCCTCTGTGGCAAGCTTTTAGTTTCATTTTATCCAGTAAATTAAATATAGTTGTCTTTATGTGAAATTAGGGTAATTTTAATATTGTGCGACTTAAAGTACAAATTAATATGAAAATTTTGTATGTGGTCAGAGTTTGTAAAAGTTTAATTTACTAATTTACAATATCACTCAATCAGTGTATCTGTTCCCCCCGTGGCAACAAACATACACGTCTAGCTGATCGAAAATAATTTTTAAGTCCACAAATACAATGGATTTATAATCAAACATTAACAAATGTATAACACGCATTTATAAAAATTCAGATATATAAGCCCTGGCTTGCGTAATAATAGTACATTGTGCAACTCAGACTCGGATGATGATTTGAGCACTCGCTTAGAAAAAGCCCTTTCCACTCGTGTTACACGTCGTATTTTTTGAATAAGTATATGAATAGGGCCTTTTTCATGCATGCAAAGGGAATGGGAAAATGGGCATTACGGGTCGTCCACTAAGAATTTCAGGAGCGGGACATAATCAACATTACCTCCCACTCAGGCAAAGACGCTCGGAATGCCCAATTTTCCATTCACTTTGCAAACATGGAAACGAGCCTATTTCATGCACGTGTTGAGAAAAGGTAGTTTGATACCACGGAGGGGACTCAAAAAAGACAGTTTCGTGAAAATCATACATAAACATATTTAAAAATATTCATAAGTCAGGGGCAATTTTCGGAAAAATGGTAGGGATCCTTCTTGTCACGGGGCGTGACGCAATAGCGCATACGAAGAACGATAAGAAACTACAGTGTGCGGTGGCAGCATCGGTCTAGTGCCGAGCGTATCTGCATCCGGATCCAGAGGTTCACGGTTCGCGTTCGACTCTCGCTACTTTTCTCATACGCAACAACCGGCATCCCTAATTGAGCGAGTCAGGTTGGTCGGTTGGGACTCTCTCGAGTGTTCTTACCCACGGCTTTGGATTAGAAGATTCCTGCATTACTGCAGTCGACAATTAAGGTACCGCCCGCAATACAAGTCTAGGTCCGAGGTACGCGTGTTCTCCAGTCCTGTACATTAAGGGGGCGCCGGATATCTCTGTCCTTATCTAATTGAGTTTCCATTCATAATTTTAAGAGAAATAATTTTTATGGAAAAATAATCGTTGTCCCCGCTTTGTTTTATAGTAATCTAAATATATGTCCAAGCTGGTTTCATATGATTGTTTTGCTTTCGAGAAAACTTTGACAAACTTAATATGTAAAGGTTAATCTCCATGTAGTTGGCCCTCGTAGTGTGTCAAAGTTTTCTCGAAAACAAAACAATCATATGAACCCAGCTTGGACATATATTTAGATTACTATAAAACGAAGCGGGGACAACTAATATTTTTTCAAAAAAAATATATTCTCTTAAAATTATGAATGAAAACTCAATTAGACAAGGACAGAGATATCAGAGGTCCCCTTAATAAGAGACCTGAATATCGAGACACATAGATACATAAAGCTGAATTTCCAATACATAGAAGAAAATAAAACAACTTCCCCACATTACTCGAACGACGAAGACGCCGTTCTGTCGGACGAGGGGAGTGTCACGGAGTGTGACGCAATAGCGCATATGAAGACGGATAAGAAACTGCAGTTTGCGATGGCAGCATCGGTCTAGGACCGAGCGTATCTGCATCCGGATCCAAAGGCTTCACGATTCGCGTCTGAGTCTCGCCACTTTTTTCATACGTAACATTCTTAAAAGAATCAAATTAATTTGATCAATTTGATAAAAAGAAGTTTCCATTGAGTCGACAACTTTTATAAAATACATTTACTTTAAAGACAAATTATATACTATAATTATACCTAATCAATATGTTCAAAAATATATTTTAAGCATCTTATTTTTAGTTAAAATTATATTTGAATTTGAATAAAAAACGAGTAATTAAAAAATCATAAATCATGCTAACTACTATTATACTTGACGTTAAAAAGTAAACGAAAATTATTGTATACTCTTACACTCGAATGGATGGCGCGTGGGATATTTAGACAGATTAAGATTTATTTTGCTGAAGTCAAAAATTTCGTCTGTGTCCTAATTTTAGCTGCGGCAGAAGTATTTTTATCCATTAATAGTAATTGCATTTAATGGATAATATAAATCGGTTTGAAAATCAATGAGAAATTCTATTTCATGACATTCGGTAAACCATAAAATTCTTTGTCCCCCAAAGAAAAATGTATACACTTTTCAAATGAAAATGGAACTCCACCTTAATTGAATTCTCGCACATACATTTTCCAACTCCATTAAAAAGATAACCAGAAATCCCCCATTACATTCGAAAAGCCCTATCAGTTTTCCATAAATCCCGCCAACTTCCAGCCCCCATTTTCATCCTATACCCGCGCGACTATCCCCCCTGCGATAACGATGGAACTTCATTAAAATCTCCCAACTTCATTAGACACGTGAAAAGCGAGCTCGGCCAGCTCTCCCCTATACAGCTGCACTCGGACTAAAAAAGAAAATGCACCGAGCGAACTTGAGAAGCAGCGCCAGCCGCGGCTCGTAAAATCAGCCGATAAATCGCAATGCGGCATGGAAGCTTACGGAGCGACGAAAGCGGAAGTCTCGTTAAAGCCAAGCCAGACTCTCTCTCGAGAGAGATAGAGAACACGCAGAAATAGGAGAATAAGCAAGAGAAGCCCTTCGCAGGTGCATTGCATAAAACGCGCGCGACGACGACGACTATGTTGTTATTCATTCGCGACCGAAAATAATGAGCCATAAATTTTGCCCGCGGTCTTACGCGATAAATTAGCTGCGAGCGGCTCCGCGAACGCATGTATACATAGTTACAATGCTAAGGTTGCGTGCTAGACAACGCGCGCGGAAAGTCCGGAAAAGTCCGCGTGCGCGACGTCATTACCGCGAGGAGAACCTCTCTCTCTTTCTTACTCGTATAATGCCCTTCATGAATGAAAGATCTCAAACTAGTTCTTCCATTTTCCTTCCTTTACATTCCGCGGCGCGTTTCTTGGTGCTCCGCTTTGTTGTACCCGTGCGTGGATACGTATATGAGGCCGCGCGCGAGTCGTCCTACGGACCGTTAAGTTTTACACTGAAAAGGGATTGTGTGCACGCTGCGCTGCGCGATATATATTGAAAAACTCGTCTTTTCCGTCCGCCTTCGTTGCTTTCTTGGGCTTTACGCAGTCCGGACACGAGTTCAACAGATCCGAGATAAAAGGTTTAGGACGGTTTTTTTATTGTTGGGGAATGCGTACTTGTTATTGAATGCTTTGGCGTGTGATTATATTATGTGTCGGCAGTCGTATTTTTTATTCGTTTTTTAGGCCGTTGCCATTGTGTTCTGTTAATGTAGGTTAGTGCATGCGCTCTTCTAGACATAAAAAAGATATCTAGAAAAGTGCATGTTACTTCTTGTTTGATTACCGTCGTAAAAATATTCTTTCGAAATAAAGATCATAAATGCTAATTCATCAGTGCTCACTCAACTGTAAAAGACGTCTTCTTTTTAGAGAATTCCAATTTTATCTTTTACTTAAAAATTTTATACCTGTGATTTATGGCATTCTAAAAATAAATTTTCATGTAATTTATGCGACATAAAATTCACTATTAACTAACAAATTTGCTGTGAAAAATTTAACACACTTCTCAGATTTTTTGCTTCCGTCTGGGGAGAGATTTCTGGTAAGAAAAAAAGTTGTGCAAAAGATATCATAGACATACTTATACCTATACCTTTTTTTTTAACTCATTATGAAGCATAAAATACCTTTTTTAGAAACTGTTTTTGTGTGAGTACCTATGTATTTGTATGTGGAATAGTTAAATAATATATCTCGATAATGACTGATCCAATAGCTTAGTTCATTTTCTTTTAAATTTATTCCTACCATGGCTGAAAATAATTATAATATTTTTTGTCGATTAGTCAATGCACTGATTTAATGACAGTTTTGAATTTTCTGGATTTGAAAACTATTCTTTTTAATTTTCTGATAAGATAGAGATACTATATAATTAAATATGTAGTATCGTGGAACACGGTAAAAATAAACGTTATTCATCGCAATTATTATTATCATGAAGTAGAATACATTTCACGTAAATTTCTATAATTCTGAAAATAATTTTTATTCGAAAATTCTCTTTGTGTACAACAGTATTTGAAGGAACTTTAAATTATCTATCCTACTTCCGCGAGTTTCTTTCTGAATTAGCTACCATTACTTTTTATTTTTAAGAAACAAATTGTACAAAAAAGGGAAATCAATTATTCAACAGAATCGAAAAATACTCCAAACCGATAAAGCAAACGGTACAAGGCTTACCATCTCAATCTTTCACAGTTAAACACATAACTCAACCGTAATCACCCCGCAGCTCGGAATTAAGCGTAAATTTACAATCTCCCTCGCTGTAATTCATGCAAAAAGCAAACATCCCATCTCTCCGTCCACTCCTTCTAAAAATTACTCTCCCTGAATTATCACCCACGCGCAGACCCGCGTCCAAACATTAGGACCTTCACTGCCGCCAACAAAAAAAAAGAGAACTCCTAAAACGCGAGGAAGCAAATTACACTATAACCAAGCCAACGTCGGCACAAATTCTCGGGCCAGTTTGTGTCAAGAAGAAGCTCGAGAAACGCAAAGAAATGCGAGTAAAATAAAGGTGCAGTAGGCACACACACACACAGGTACACAACAAACACTGCGCACGCGCGCGCTCTCGAGCGCAAAGCAATTACTTTATAAAATCGCGCTAATATCCGGACGGAGGAATTTACTGGTGCGCGCGGCTATACCGAGCGAGCGATCAATCCGGGTAATCATTCGGAATGAGTGGCTTTCTCGGAATCGCTTCTTCTCTCACCTCGCGCGTCCCATTCTCTACGTCTCCGAGCGGCGCGGATATCTCGCAAAGACAATACACGACCGCGGAGCTGGCGCATGCTTAATTAACGACTGCCCCGCGCTGCTCCTCCGCTTTCTGTTTACGTTTGTATCGTACGTATTTTATCGGCGAGTAATTGGTTGGCGTGTACGCGCGGCCGGGCCGATTTGCAAATGACTTCGCGGAAGCTCCCAAGGTACCGTTGCCCCGAGCAGCTTTTCGCGGAAGATAACAACGGAAGTGCGATGCGAAAAGTGCGTTTTATTGCGCGAGCGCGGTTTTATTGGCGCCGGGTTCTGCGAGGTTTCCCGTAATAAAATAATAACGCGGGACGCGCGATAAGGGGGAAGAGAGCGGGATCCTCCTGGCCGACATCTTCTTCTGGTATCTGGCCGCGGGAGTCTCGTGCAGGCGCGCGAGAAGCCGGCTTATCTCGCTGGTAGGAGACTTGAGTTCTCGCGGCCGGCCCAGAGGCGGATCTCTTCTTTATGGCCGCTGGGATCGTCGGGAGTCGTTCGTCGAGAGGTGGATTGTTCAAATAGAGGATGCTCCTTTTTTATGGGCACTTTTTTTCTCTTTCTTTTTGTGGGAGAGACGCGGTAAACAGTTGTCGAGGAGAAATTAGTTTACGAGGTACGTCGTGGTTTGTTTGAAATGTATATTAGAGCTGCAGGGAAAAATGTAAACCAAGTACATTTCTGGGCTGTATAAGGCTGAAATAAAGATAATAATGTATTAGAGCTACAATTTGGAATATCGTGTAGAAAGATGTAAAGTACGATTTTTAGAAAAGGACTCGAGATTGGATTACTACGGATTTCTGACCAAAAATTCGAATTTTTTGTAGAGGTGGATCTACACTGATTTTTCCAAAAACGTTAAACATCTGGAATTTTATTTCAAAATTATAATATGTTATTAGTAACTACAATAGAAGAATATTTACCAAGTTTTAACAATTTCCACTTCCCTAATCCAAATTCATTGAATGAAATGCACTTTTTGCAGTCAAAACCCATAACAAGCAAACGTTAGTATTTTATATTTTAAGTTTGTACCATAAATAACTTGAAAAATATATACCTCCATTTTAAATAAATATATGACAAAAAAAACATATTTTTACGTACATATTTAATCGGTAAAAATTTGTATGTGCGCACTTCTTGAAAAATAATACTAACTTCTTTAAATAATCCTTATAGAAATATTTGTTGGAAGTTACAGCTAGATTCATCGACTCTAAATGCGCGAGGAACTTTTTGAAGAAAAATAAATTTCCAAAAAAAAGTATTTAAATATTCCGTCCTATGTTAGAAGCAATGTTAATTATTTTCTTTGAATAGTTATAACCTTGTTGATTATGAAAACTTTGTATTCTATCAGGTTTCAAAATGTTCTTACAAATGTAGAGCTTCAAAAAGTATTTTTCGGCTCCTTTATGAAGTCCTCCAGTAATGTTTGCAAATACTTTAATATAACTGCTATTTGAACATTTTTATTAATATTATAAAATGCTTGCAAATTTTAATTATTTGTGGGTTATGTAAAGTATTTTTCTAAAAACAGCCGATCTAAACTGGTTTCCGATGCATGATTTCTTTTCAAATATTAACTCATTTTCGTTTAAAATGATGGGTACGCATAATTAATTTATGGATCTTGCTAAAACTAAGTTTAAAAGAATTCCTGTAGTATAATAGATATAAGTCGTATTTCATTCAAACAAAATTTAATTATAAAGACATTAATTTTATTGTTTATTTAAAAAATTTATATTGAAATTCAAAATTAATGACTATAATAAAAAATTTTAATCACGTTTGAACGAAATTTAACTTATGCAGCTTCATTTTAAGTAAATGAGTTCAAAAAGAAATCATCCATGAGAGAGTAATTTAGGCGTTTTTATCATATAATATTCGATAAGAAATCAAAATGTGCAAGCATTTTTTTATTTAAAACACAAAATTCGAAAATTAATATATATGGAAAAATCATTGAAGGTCTTCCTTATTAGATCGACCCTACTTACTGTAAGTCTAACATGATTCTGAATTCTCGAACAATACTTATTCTTTTCAGAAACCTTATTAAGGCTAACCTTTTTTCTTAATTCAAAGACTTAACACTTTTTTAGAATAATTCAAAAAGCTGCTGCCAATTCACTGGCACTTAGCTTCCTCAAACTTTAAAAAATGTTCCAATATGATATTATTTATTCTTTTTAATACTGGGGTGAAAAATAAAAGTGATAAATCGATTACTCGAAAGAATAAATAATGTCATATTGGATCATTTTTAGTAATTTAGTAATTTAAACTTATGCAAAAATATAGAATAAATTATGAAAAAGTATTGTTGTTTAAAATATTTTTTATACATATAATACATACCATGTTCTC